>OX371191.1:21597670-23035340 GCA_947310845.1 Yponomeuta plumbellus | reverse complement strand
AAATGTTATTAATGTAACCAGCGAGCAATAAAAATGTACGAAGTCACCTAAGTATTTGTAAAAATAAGATTTGTTAAAACACTCCCCAAATGCAGTGTAGGTACCTACTCGTAAAAATAGTCTGTGGTAAGTAAAGGGAAAAAAGGAAGGAATCGTATTTATATGAATTGGACTGGAGATCTGCAAACTCACAAAGCCATCAACTCGAACAGCTAAGCCGTAGGCCAACAAATAAAACAATTAACCGCACAATCGAGCCCAACCAAACCAAACTGGAGCGGAGTCTACCTAACCCGCTAGGCTTAATGAAATTTATTTAGCGGCGCGCGTTTCCCTGGGATTATCCGTGGAGAGCGCACGTGGTCTCTAGGACCGCGGCGAGCCATTGTCAGGGCAGAGGACGCGTGGCGCCCCGTGGCGGCACGTGGCGCCCGCCGCCACCAAGTGGCGCCGCCGAGAAGCTGTTTTTTGATGGTACTTAATTATTCTCCGACCATGTCACGATCTACTTACAAACATTGTTATTACATGAGCGATTTTTCTGACAGTAATGTGTGTGATTTGGTGGACGCTTGTGTAACGAAAGGGGAGTTCTTGCCTTGTGATTATGTTTTTCAGTGGCACGGTCGAGAGAAGTTACGTAATCTTTCAGTACCGAAACTTAAAAGCGATATCCTTGCAGAGGCCTACTTGGTAGGGGTTTTTACGATCTTCATTTGGTAATAGATTTTCTAAAATGTAACTACGCAATTCAGCTGATAAACCATTGACAGTAGCGGTTAAGTAGAGCTTCGGAATAATAAAGTCTATTCGTCTTTATTTATTACTTTCTATTAGTGAAGCAAAACAAATTCAAAACTTTGCAATCGTTTAATTATCTTAAAAACAACATACAAACCAATAGTTGTGCAATGAAGACGACCCTTTTAATTGCATTTGATTGTTATCCATTTCTGCTAAGTACCCACTCGGATATAAAACTGGTACCAAACCAATATATTGCCAATCTTTTATAATCCTTATCCCATTTTGTTACGTCTACAATTTGGTTGAAATAATTTCGCTACGCAAAACTTTGAAAAGCTCATAATAGGCAAACTGTTTTCATCCATGTTTCTTGCGTATGAAAGTGCTAATTGGAAGCAGTACGGATGCCACCCCAGCCCGTATGTCGTATGTTTGTTGTGTCGGATGCAGACGCGTGTCAGTCGAAAACCAGGGATTCTCAAAATGTTTAGAGATGTAATTTCGTACTTACCAAGAAGCCATTGATAAATTAAATCATACAAAAGTTAGATCCACCAATCTATACCAGTTATCTTTTAACTCCATCTTTTTCTGTTTCTTAGCTTTCTTTAGTGAAATGAAAAATCAATTTCAAGAAGGTCTGTGACACGAAAATCTATGTATGTATGTAAATATACGTAAATGAAAAAAAAAAAAACAAACCAATTTTCAAATCTATAATCATAATTTACTTTTGAAACGTATGATTTTGCGCGAAAATGCATGTTAGTGTTTCCGCGCACATGCGCAATTCGGAGAAAAACATGGCGCCGACCCCAGTTTGGGCGCCACCGGCCCGCGGCCCTATTTATCAATTGCAGCGGAACAAGGGTTAACCGATGTCCCACAAAGGAGCTGACCCCCTAAAGGCCCCCTGGGAACCGGCAAATTACCGCTAACTTGTCCGTAACGCGTTCACGCCATTTAACTAAACAGATTGACGATGCGCGCTGGGTTTTTATGCGTAAGTACGTCGTTGGCAATACACCAACACGCTCGTTTGTGGTCTGTTGAGGTTGTGTTGATTTTTCTCATCGGCTCTTCGCGTGTTTGTTTTGTAATATTATTTTGTTGTTTTTTTTAACGATATAAACAAATGGAACGTTTCAATTTGTTTGAAGTTCACCTGTGACAATTTTGGCCTTTTTGGTACAAAAGGGTTGTACAGTTGAATGTATTGAAAATATCATGCGAGGACCTTAAAAAAAGCAAATAAAATAATGCTCTCTTTCTTTCCTTCTTCTTTCTTTTTTTTAGGGATCCGTACCCAACCTGCCTGCCTGCTTGTCTGTCTGTCTGTCACCAGTCTGTATCTCATGAACCGTGATAGCTACACAGTTGTCATTTTCACAGAAGATGTATTTCTGATGCCGCTTTAACAACCAATACTCAAGTAAGTACTTTATGCGGGCTCCCACACAACAAACGTAATTTTTCACTCAATATTAACAATGGCAACAGATAGGTAATCGTACGGAACCCTCTCTCTTCGACTCGCGCTTAGCCGGTTTTAGGTAGATATATTCTATTTACTGAAGCAAACGACTAAAGGTAAACAAATACACAGCATCTCTCAAACTTACATGTCACTCAAAATAGCTCATGCACGCAACTTTGCTTGCATCGTATACCCACATTGGTTCAGAAAGGTACTGTTTAAGGATCAGACAACCAAACAAGACAATACAAACACTAAAGAAAATAAAATATGGCATCAGGGTGGCTATTTTACTTTTTTTGCCTTATATTAAAAAAGAGGTTCGTAGTCAGCTCTCCATACTTCTTCCTACACTTTGCGTAGCGCATTAGTATAAAAAAATCGATTATAATCGGCATTTAACCAAAAGTGCGTCATCATTGCTAGTTGAACATTAGTGTGCCTATCACGGCTATGTAGCTTCCACGCTTCGTTATGGTATCATATTCTGGGGGAACTGTTCAAATAGAGAAATTATATTTAAATCTCAAAAGAGATGTCTTAGAGCAATGTGTAAATTAAAATCAACAGACACCTGTAAACCATATTTTAAGGAACTGAAGTTACTAACGTTTCCCTCTATGTACATTTTTGAAGTTGCTTTATTTGTAAAAACGAACCCAATATTGTTTACGAAAATTAATAGATTAAGAAATCCTCATAGGCTTCAAAATGTAACCTCAAAAACGGCTCTACTTAGTAAAAGCGTAATTGGACTAGCTCCAAAAATTTACAATAAAATTCCTAATAATATTAAAAGCCTTAATGTTAATACTTTTAAATTAAAGCTTAAATCCATATTGATTGAGAAGTGTTATTACTCTATTGTTGAATATTTAAATGACAAGGAATTCTGCAAATAACTTTACAGAGCCACTGAGCCACTTTCTATAACATGTATGATAAACTTCAATTGAGACTTGGAATTTGTTAAAGACATTAATTTGATGAACTATTAGAATTGCATGTTAGACTATAAGTAATGAAAATATTTGTATGCTTTTTTTAGCAGAATGTAGAGTACATAAATGTATTTACCAACTTATATATCCACCTACATTCCACAAATAAATGATTTTGTATTTGTATTTGTATTTGTATTTGAACATATTTGGCAGCAGTAGGATCGCTTTTATTTGAGGACCACTGAAATTTTAGGTATTTTTTGAGGCATAGATCTCTTAAGCAAATGGTATTTTCATGATAAAATAAAATATTTAGTTAAATAAACTGCGAGTGGGGGATAAATCAGGTCATAACAGTGTTATTGTGTTTATTGCTTAATAGTATTTATTAGGCATATGGTTTTGTATAACTTTGCTAAATATTATGCAGTGTTATAAATGTGGCATATTTAAAAACAAAATTGACACTTACTCGTTCGCTTCAATAAATACAGTGTAGATAGAAAGAGAACACTTTATTGTACATAAAAAAGTCTTTCGGTCGTCGTTTTTTGTCCTTTGACTTCAATTACGAATACGTATGATTTATTCCTGATGGATTGCGAGATACAGAGATTTATTTAAATGTTTTTACGTTAAATGAGTTCATCCACCTCAGTGTTATTTTAGTTTTGAATGTCTAAGTACCAACTGCAATACGATTTCATAGGAACGACCCTGAAGCATAAATTCAATGCTAGTGGGTAGAACAATAGACTCTGAAGCGGGAGACCCAGTTTCGATACCCAGTGCGCGGGCATTTACCTATGACTTTCTTTGTAAGTTAAGTACATTTGTGAAGCTCTACTATCCCACTCGATAACTACGAAGGATAACATCGTGCGGACACCTGAGTGTCTGAGCTATTCAATACCTCAATAATACGGTAGTTGACACGACCAACAATACGAGTAACTAAATTATTTGATATGCTCGATTAAAACAAAAATTACAAAATATTTCGGAAAATTTATCTCTTTTAGTCAATTAGGTACTAGTTATTACAATTTTTAAATAGATGAAACATAATAAGAGTGCTCTGAAATATGACGTCATAAACCGGTATTTTCACACAAAATTCCGTTTTAAAAGTAACTTATTTGACATTTTGTCAACTACCCAATTGTCAATCTGCGGTAGGCGCGCGCGGTTATTAAATCCCATATTCCGCTAAGTAATTACTTAGTTATAATGCTATCTCGTCAAATTTCTTTAGAAAAGAGCGTGACAGCATGTTACTTAAGTATTTACTCAGAGTAAATTCTCAATTTAGAAATCGGCCCCCTCTCTCTCTCAGAGAAGACTCATAATAATAGTGGGACGCATTCAGGCTGTTTACAATAACAAAATGTGTACACAAAATAAGTATTCGCAGTAAAGTAAAACAATACCACGAGTTTAGCGATTCCAATTTTTTTACGCTCGACGATTAGAAACACCGCACCTTTTCGTACCTATGTAAGTACCTGGTTTATGGAGATTCTGTTACGCTCTGTATAAGTTAGGCCTAGTTAATACCAACGTTAATACTTACAGTACAGTCTTATTTAGAAGTAGGTTTCACTAAAGCATTCTTAAGACGGAGTTAATGTTGTCTAACATTTCTTCTACGAACCGGACTTTACTTCGTATTAAGAGTGGTAATTAGTGAAAGCGACTTATTTTAAACAAGACTGTTATATTCAATACCAATAGGAGGGAGTTAAAACAAACTACATACAATCTAATCAACAATAACAAATTATTATTACAATTTTACAACCATAAAATATGAATACATTAATGTTATTGGTATGAACTCCTTATTGCTCAACATAAAGTACACTTAATGCTAGTGGCAATCTCTTTCAGTCCACCTGCAGGAGGCGTCAAGAGGAGAACTAAAAAAGTTAAAGTAGGCATGTAAAAATAAAATCAATAATTACACTTACATTCTAATTACCTATAATAAATAGTCTAGCGAGCGCAAACGCAAATCAAATCGCTGATAACATATTTACTTACATTTCTAGGTGTTACAAAACGACTTGGGCCTCAATTCTGTTAGTGCATTATAGTTCAATTACAGTTAGATGGTCGGGTGACGTAATTAATTTCAATGACTTCTAGAATTGTTAATACGCGTGCTCGCGTTGACTTGAAGCGGAAACAAAATGAAATCGACGCGTTCACGCAACTGTCATTGTACTACAATGCACTAGCAGAATCTAGGCTCTGAACAATTTACATAAAACGTGATGTCCCTCGTCTAAGAACTTTCGCAAAATACTGAAGTGGCAAATAATAATAATTTTGCGTCTAAAGAAATGTCAAGGGAAAATCCTTGGCTCGATTAAAATTTTGTAGTTGGGAGTGAATTTGCCGTTTCAGGACTCAGGACCGGTGGCAGAACTCGTGATTTGTTTTCTAACTTAATCATGCTCGACTGCCAATGTGAACCAAAAACCCTGCACTAGGGATAACATTTGCGATCGACACGTGAGCGTAAACTTTGACGTGCATTCAGGTATCTCACACAAGCTCCATGTATTTATCAACAAATGTCTCAGACAGATATTGGCGATATTAATATAGAGATAAATGTTTCATTTCACACAAAAACGAAAAAAAAAATACAGCAATAAAGGCAGTTTTTCTTGTACATGTACAAAATAAATATAAAAATAAGGTGCATGATAGAGCTTATGTAAGGAGAAATTCCAGGGTCACAAACATTTCAGAATGAGGAGCTTTGGAGGAGTACTAACCCACTGTCCACCAAGGAGAATTTAATTATCCTTGCTGTCCACCTAGAAATCGCACCCCTAGATGAAACCCCCCACTAAGTCGAAATAATATGCGAACATTTAGTTAGCTACTTTTTCAACTTTCTGACCTTATACTGGACCGGACAATATAACTCACATAATGATACCTTCAACTTAAAGGAGACGTTATGGGAGTTATATTATCCGGTCCGGTATAAGGTCAGGAAGTTGAAAAAATAGCTAACTAAATGTTCACATATTATTTCGACTTCTTGGGGTTTTCATCTAGGGGTGCGAAATCCTGGATAGGAAATAACGCTGGATAGGCCACACACTACGGCGGGACAAGAGATGCCTGATCAGACAAAACCTCACATATATTACGGGCTCTCGGGCAACCGAAAGAAGGCACGGTCAAGGATCGCCTGGAAAAGATAGCTCAAGAGGTCAAGTCGATCGGCACTAGCGGAATCTGCCGCTAACGACGTCAGTAGTGGAAATTTGTGGTTGAGGGCCTAAAGGACCGAAGAAGATGTGAAGAAGATACGTTGACTAAACTACAGGACGAAGAATTCTAATGGCCGGTTTAGATTATCTTAGTGCTTAGGAGAGTGCTTTAGTAGAAATGTGTAAACGCTACTCACTTTAGTACAGTTCTAGTTGCCTTTCAATGACTTAGAATCAAAATAGAATTAGTTTCTATTTTTGTTTCCAGTTACCGGGGGTTACTATTTTGCGTAGAACAGCGCGTATTTCGGGACGTTGATTGTTCATCCTGGCGACGAAATGAGACTTTACTGGAAGAAATATAAACCTTCACTCGCACGTGTACCTACTAAAGTACTGAAGCACTTGCCTCCCTAATTTTACTAAAGCACTCTCCTAAACACTAAGATAATCCAGCGCCCCAGTGAGACACGAAAAACATTGACGCAAAGACAAAGTTATTTATAGCGCGTTTTAGGTATATTTGTGAATGTTTAGAAGCGGAAACCAGATGTTCTGCGGTGTTCATATAACGCAGCGCTTTCCCTAACTACAGACATTCATTAACTTTAATGGTTAGTTAAGAAAGAAAAATAACACTTATATCAATACGCATAAAGACGATCATTAAAATGTTTAATGAACATTACGTTAAATGACGACTCTGAGTGCGGTACACTGACATTCAACAAACAGAACGTAAATTCTTTACGTTGAAATAAATGTCTGATTTCTTACTTCTCCTTGACACGACCTCTGATAAAAATAGCGTAGTTCCACAGCCATTGTAAACGGAATGACAAGAATTTCTTGTTTCATAGCGCCATCATTTTGATGAACGTAATAATTTTGCTTTATTAGCAGTCACTCTTTTATAATACTTTCCTTTCATTCAATTAACGATCATTGTCCAAGTTACATTTGTTCTGATTGACTCTACCCCAACGATGCGCCTACTTCGCTCTCCACACTGTCCATAACATATTTTCCAGCACTGGAAGGTGGGTATTGTCAATGGAGATTTGCTGTCGATCACTGTCGTTGGTTTACCTACGTTAGGTATCTATATAATCTAATCTCTTTAAACGAGCAATTCTTGTATATATATATAATCAGAATATCGGAAACGGCTCCAACGATTTTCACGAAATTTTGTAGGCAGATGCTTTCGGGGGCGTTTAATTAATGTTACATTTTTACGCTAGGTTACATTTTAAGAAAACGTTGTTTTATCCGTGTTTTAAGGCAATTGATATTTGCTATAATAACATACAGACAGGGAAAACGAGCGACCCGTTTCGGGCCGATTTCAAGAGACCCGGTTCGAGTCATGATGTTTTTTTTCAAAGTTCTTTTTTTGTTAGAAAAGGATTATTTTAATTTTATATTACAAAAAAAGTCACCCAGGTACTATTACTGGTAAGCGAACGCTTTGGAAAGTGAACGTTTTGGGAAAAGCACCCAACACAGCTGGAACGGATTACATTCATGTCGCCAGTATATCACAAACTCAAGGAGCGGGCCTTCGCTATTCGTTATTTTGAGTCTCCCAGCATACAGAACAGGCATAAGTATTAAGACGCTCGCTCAGTCTATCTTCTTCTCCTTAGTTGTTCTTCGCATCCGGCTTCTCAGGCAACCGGATCTCCTCCACGGCGTCCTCTGAAGCGAAGGTTTTGTACCGGTATCGGAAAGCCATCAAGGTGAAGATGAGCATATCTACCAGCATTAGGCCCGCGAACAGGAAGAACTCCTTCCACTGTGGGGATCAAAATATGCTGGTGAATTTCTTCGATTGTAGCTCTCAGGGATCATTAAGCAAACTATGAGGCAGCCGTATACGCAGAACTTACATTACATTTACATACAGGCACAGCGTTGCTTCTGGCCCCACACTAGGATACCCTGTGTCGTGGGACCCAGAGACAGCGACGTCAAAACCATGTAAACATCCAAGACCTGGGTTTCTTTTTTTTTGTCCCCAGCCGGGATTCGAACGCGAGACCTCTCGCATGGTAGGCAGATGCGCTAACCACTGCGCCACAGAGGTCGTCAGTGGTGGCCAGAGGTACCGTCAACTTGAAATTAGATTAAGCATCGTGCATTTGGAAATAACTACGGATAGCATTGTGTAGGTTTAGAATAAGAGCGGGTACACACTAGGCGATAGAAAGCGCGCGCTTTTGTAACGCGCGTTCTAAGAACTATGAGGTTTGATTGAAGTGTACACATGCAAACGCGCAGTAAGCGCGCTGTAAGCGCGCGTTTGCATGTGTACACTTCAATCAGACCCCATAGTTCTTAGAACGCGCGTTACAAAAGCGCGCTGTAAGCGCGCGTTTGCATGTGTACACTTCAATCAGACCCCATAGTTCTTAGAACGCGCGTTACAAAAGCGCGCTGTAAGCGCGCGTTTGCATGTGTACACTTCAATCAGACCCCATAGTTCTTAGAACGCGCGTTACAAAAGCGCGCAGTAAGCGCGCTGTAAGCGCGCGTTTGCATGTGTACACTTCAATCAGACCTCAAAGTTCTTAGAACGCGCGTTACAAAAGCGCGCAGTAAGCGCGCTGTAAGCGCGCGTTTGCATGTGTACTCTTCAATCGGACCTCATAGTTCTTACAACGCGCGTTACAAAAGCGCGCGCTTCAAAACGCCTAGTGTGTACCAGCTCTGCTCTAAATATATGACTTCCACGGAACACAAACCCTTACCCTGGTCCCAAGCTGGTGCTATGGTAATAGGGCAAGAATAACACAAACATGGACCTGGAATACTCCCAGACTGAGACCATTTGGCCACGACCTCTGTGGCGTTGTGGTAGCGCATCTGCCTACCATGTGAGAGGTCCCGGGTTCGAATCCCGGCTGGGGACAAAAAAAACGCAAGGTCTTTGTGATGTCGCTGTTTTGGTTCCCACGACACAGGGTATCCTAGGTAGGTATAATATTCTTTTATTTCCTCTTCCCATATATAATTTTATTATTACTATGTATGTATGTTTAGGTATTTCTTGAAATATTTAATTATGTAGGTATGGTTTAAGTAAGTTTATGTAATTAAAAAGATATTTCTTTAATATTTTAATTGCACGACTACCCGTCTCTAATTTCTTTCTTGTCTCCCTCTATGGTTGCCTGAAAGAAATTTCTTACAGTAATAAGGCCGCCATAGTACAATAAAGAATATCCTATCTATCTATCCTAGTGTGGGGCCAGAAGCAATGTAAGTGCCTGTATGTAAATGTTTATGTTTGTTTGTTCAAATTAAAAAGGTCGCCATACAGTGGGTATCGACCTCCGTTTTGGTTGTCAAGCGTGTCAACGAGGAGTCACGTAGTATAGTTTGTCCAAAATTACAAAAAACCGGAAATGAAAGTTTACTATTTGTTTTATCGAAATATGTAAACATTTACCATATTTATTGAAGCACAATACGAGGGGTGATCCAAAACTAATGATAATCGAATACTATCCGTGGCTGAATAAGGTAAAAGGAGGTCTTATTTTTTAAAGCGGTTACTGGCCAGTAAATTAAAAAAAACATTTATTAAAAAATATGTATATGTCATTGAGTTATCTTCTTTTGTTCGTAACTGTTCGGAAAAAATACATGAAAATGGAGAAAAATGAAGTGAGAGCCGTCATTAAGTACTTGTGTTTAAAAAAAAAGTGTACTAAAGATATACATATTGAATTATCGGGAACATTAGGGGAATCCGCACCACCGTATCCCACAGTTGCACGCTGGTGCAAGGAATTTAACTTGGGTAGGACATCAACTAAAGACGAGCACCGCGAGGGCCGACCGTCCACCGCCCGTACTGACAACAACATCAAAAAAATTGAAGATTTAGTTTTGAGTGACAGAAGAGTGACGATCAGGTATTTAAATGAAATGACAGGGATCTCGTATGGCAGCATTCAACGAATATTAACCGAAGATTTGAACATGAACAAGGTATCCGCTCGTTGGGTGCCACGAATGTTAAATGACGACCAAAAGGAAATTCGATACCAGATGTCAAAAGCTAATCTTGAAAAATTTCAAGCTGACCCGGAAACTTTTTTGCGACGATTTGTCACCGTGGATGAGTCTTGGATTCACAATTTCGATCCAGAGACCAAGCAACAGTCTATGACCTGGAAACGACCGTCCTCTCCGACCCCAAAGAAATTTAAGGTCACCAGTTCAGCGGGTAAAGTTATGGCGTCCGTGTTCTGGGATGCCGAAGGGGTAATAATGATAGATTATTTGGAAAAGGGAGCCACGATCACGGGCTTACACTACGCAGAACAAATAAAGAGATTGCGGGAAGCTATCAAAGAGAAGCGACGGGGTAAGTTACGGTCCGTTGTGTTGTTCCACCAGTGGACAACGCACCTCCTCATAAGGCCAGAGTTGCAATGGCTGCAATCCAGGATGCGGGTTTCGAATTGCTTGATCACCCCCCCCTATTCACCAGACCTAGCCCCCAGCGACTTCTATCTGTTTCCACGGCTAAAGGAACACCTCAGAGGCAAGAAATTTTTGAATGACAATGAGGTCATGGCTGCTGTGGAGGCGTTTTTGGACAGTCAAGAAAAAGAATTTTTTTTAAATGGAATTCGCGGTCTTGAAAAAAGATGGTATAAGTGTGTAGGCTTATTTGGATATTACGTCGAGAAATAAATTTAGTTTTTGGTCACTTGAGTTGTTTTACATATTGATTATCACTACTTTTGGATCACCCCTCGTACCTTATTTTATGTAATAACTTAAGTTTCCAATTTATATAATGCTTGTAGGTGCAAGTTATTAACAAACACAGACATAAAGTCTGAGCAAAACCGTACTCTTTAATTTCTACTTTTTATGGACAAACTTTAATACAGTCTGTTTTTTCATTCAATGCAAAAAAAAAAATTGACACGTTGACATCTCCATACGAATCTTAGGCTGTCAATGTCTGAATGTTGCTAGTACGTTAAAACCAAATAACCCCATTTTACTTCCAAGTAAAATTGTGTATGCAACGCAGGTGTTTTTTTTAAACTGCTCTTACGAGTAATTCAATTTTAATGTCTTTGATGTGAGCAAGGATTTTGGTCACATGCGTCTTCTATTCACGGTAAAAAAAATCTACCGAGTTAACCTATAGCTTTTATAGCGGTAACACCGCGTAATTATTTTTTTGCATCGAATTAAAAAACGGACTGTAGAAAACGAACTCACCTGTGCGTCCAGGAAGTTCCCTTCGACGATCAGCACCACGATGAGGTTACCGAACGCCACGGTGAGCAGCCACACTGACTGCAGAACCGACTTCATGCTCTGCGGTGCCTGGTGGAATAATTTAATGTATCATCAACCCATTATGTCCCCACCAAGGGGCACGGGTCTCTTCCCTGAGGAAGGTATAGGTCATACTCCACCACGGGGGCCAAGTCCGGATTGGTGGAGGCTTGTAAGACTAGTGGCTGGTCTTACTGTCAGAAGTTTTCAAGCCGCCCTTGGGCCTCTGACTTGGCTTAACGACTGCCATCTATCGACGGCAGCCGGAACCAACTGCTTAACGTGCCTTGCGAAGCACGGAACCGCTCGGAAAAATGCCACTAGCATTAGTCATAGATGGTGACCCATCCATGGACTGAACGCGCCGTATGTTGCTTAACCTTAGTGATCGTTTTAAGATCACTCAGGCAGCCCAGGCTACGAGCGATTCGTATGTACGTATTTAATGTATCATCGTCAACCCATTATGTCCCCACCGAGGGGCAAGGGTCTCTTCCCTGAGGAAGGCATAGGCCATACTCCACCACGGGGGCCAAGTCCGGATTGGTGGAGGCTTGTAAGACTAGTGGCTGGTCTTACTGTCAGAAGTTTTCAAGCCGCCCTAAGGCCTCTGACTTGGCTTAACGACTGCCATCTATCGACTTCAGCCGGCACCAACTGCTTAACGTGCCTTGCGAAGCACGGAATCGCTCGGAAAAATGCCACTAGCGTTAGTCATAGACAGTGACCCATCCATGGACTGAACGCGCCGTATGTTGCTTAACCTTAGTGATCGTTTAAGATCACTAAGGAAGGCCAAGGCTACGAGCGAATCATGTTTTATTATTTAATGTATGTTGCGGTCTAACTTCGCAAAATATTCAGGCACTGGAAGGCTTACCTTAAGACTTTAACCAAAAAAATGTATGAAAACTAGCCTGTGACTAAATGAAATAGAAGTAAAACTTTCGTAAGCACAACACATTGTAAACTTTTAGTCCGGATTTACTTACGGGTGTTGTTATATCGGAAGAGTCCGACCAGGTTTCGCTCAGATTCGCAGAGCTTAATCATGGTGAGCAGAGACGGAGCTCGCGTCGTCAGTGTGAGACGAGCAACCGACGACGCGAGCTCCGTCTCTGCTCACCATGATTAAGCTCTGCGAATCTGAGCGAAACCTGGTCGGACTCTTCCGATATAACAACACCCGTAAGTAAATCCGGACTAAAAGTTTACGAAATAGAAGTACTTATGTTGTGTAGGGAAACCTCAGTACATGTGGGTACTGAGTAAATTTTTATACGTAGATAGATAGGTAGATATATCGTTTATTGTTGCCAACAAACTTAAGGTTAAAATAACAAAATACAAGCATGCGTAGTAAAGGAAATAAAAATTGATGGCAAACAAAAGGATGCAGGCTCAGCATGTGCTGATTTTCAGTCTGCTCCTATTTCACTTAAAACTTAATACTATACGTTCAGGTACAAAAAACTTTATACACAGGCGCACGCACGTACACACATACACACACTCACACATGTAATTTAATTGTAGGTAGGTTCTCCTTTACTTCGTTAATACGGCCACGATGCTGCAATTGGGTATTTGACAAAATGTCAAATGAGTTACTTTTAAAACGGAATTTTGTATGAAAATACAATTGCTTATGACGTCATATTTCAGAGGACTCTTTTTATGTTTCATCTTTTTAAAAATTGTAATAACTAGTAAATGATGAAAGAGATACATTTTCCGAAACATTTTGTAATTTTTGTTTTAATCGAGCATATCAAATAATTTATTGTTGATTGTGTCAAATACCGAATTGGCCATGCTACATGTTTGAACATGAACGGAAATCTCAAAACCATTTCGAGAATTTTGCTTTCAGTACAATTTCTAAATTTTATCAGATTTGTAATGGAGTCTATATTTTTTAAGACATTCAATAAAAAGCCTTGACCTTAAATGACTGTTCTATGACGTCAGCAAACATAGTATGAGTATGTATCCTTTGCCTTACTTATAAAAATACAAATTACATTGTTTTTTATATATATCGCACCTTCGGTAGTACAAGGGCACAACTGCACTTTTTGTAATTTTACAGGATGTCATATTACTCGGCTTTGTATTGCTTCAAAGTGGTTGTTTTTTGTATGAAATACGACCCATATTATGGGTCGACCCATATATTATGTAATATGACATTGAATGCAAAAAAAAAACTTTAAAATGGCTCTCCTGTAAAATTACAAAAAGTGCAGTTGTGCCCTTGTACTACCGAAGGTGCGATATGTAGACAAAGACTATCGCTTTAATCATGCTCTGATGACGACATCACAATCACCAAAATTTTAGAAAAAAATTAAAAATAGGCATAATGAATAAAACTCAAAAATACTGAAATTAGTCTCTTAAAATGACCAATATTTTCAAAATAAATTATAAAAAACATCAAAAATAAGTAGCATGACCAATGACCTGGGTATGTATAAATAAATCTAAATATAAATAAATCGCCATCTTTCAAGTAAAGTAGTCAACGCTCAATTGTATTAACTAAATAAATTAACTGGTAGCAACCAATACATATTTTCAAAATACATTACTAAAAAACATAATTATAATATCAAAAATAAGTAGCTTGGCCAGTTACCTACTGCACACACAAAAATGACCAGACGATCAATTTCATTGCCAGACGAGAAACAAGACCAAGCTTCCCGACTCGCTCTGCGCAACCCACAGTTATTGATCTAATGCGGTGGGCGGAGCTTGCCGTTGTTCTGTAGCAGGCGGTTATGGTCGATGCCCGATGGGGTGCAAAGATTATCTAGTGCAGCCCTGAGATTCAGATTCTGCGTTATGCTCGTGAACGGGTGCCGTCCGTGTGTCTGGCCGCAGCATTGGCGTTTAGTATCAAATAATATTTGACATTGCAAGTATTGATTGCACTCCATGGGTCTTGAATTTTGACATTCTTAGGTAGATGGTCATTCGTACCTACCAAACTCTGTATTAGATTTAAGATAATTTGAGAAAAGATGGTCAGAGTGGAGTTTTTTTTGCTGCCTTTTTCTACACTACATTCAGCCCTAAGGCAGCGGCTAACATTATAATTTTATTTACATTGACATTCAACAAGCAGAATGTAAGTAAGTAAGTAAGTAAGTAAGTAATTTATTTGTGACATAAAAGTCTTATACTAGACTAAAACTAGGTGGTGACAAATCACATGTTTGGTTTATCATTTAAGTTATTTAGCATCCGCTGCTGTGCTAGGTTCATCACCTGTATTACAGCAGACAGCGCCTACTTCCTCCGTTTACAAAAACTACTACCAAAATTCTTACATACCTAGTTGGTTTTAACAAAAACTGTAAATTACTGTTAAAACAAAAGTATTATAAATTCTTTACGTTGAAATAAATTTATGATTTCTGATTCAGATTTCATTTATTTATTCTGGAACTGGCAAACGCGGAGACGGACGGCCACCAGCTCGCTCTGAGGCACCTGGCTAAGATTGTCAGATTGCTGGCAGTGGTTGGTGAGGTTCGTCGAGGACAGATACCTCTATTCTCAGACCCCCGTCACCACGGCGAAGAGGGAGCGCCGCTGGGTTGTTTAGTGGGTATACCGGGAGCCACTTTCCCGGGGAGTCCCACATACTCCTTCCGTCCCCCGACGGGAGGAGATGCGTAACGCATTTTTCCCAGCGTGGAAAAAAAAGGACAGATACCTCTAGGGAGGCCTATATCCAGCAGTGGACGAGTACGGACTGATTGGTGTGTGTGACCGTCAGGTCCGCTGGACATAATGAGATATGGATATCAAACCATGCGTATTATTTACTACCCATTTGCTACTGTTTACTACCTATCATAAAGTATTTGCTACCTTTACGGTATCGAATATATCAAAAGAATAAAGTGGACAGCCATTCTGGCGTCAGGTTTGCTGACCACTTCAATTTTCTTGTAATTTTAGTAAAGTGTTAACTTGTGGTATCATTATATCATCCCGGGGCTCTGCCCGTCCATAACCCTGATATGACTGTTGGTACCTTTTTTCTACCTAAACAAAAAATTTTTTTACAATTATAAAAAACTCGCATAAAAGCTTATTTTGGAAAAAAATAAAACTTATCTCATTATGTCCAGCGGACCTGACGGTCACCTGATTGATCTAGTGGTAGTGTCTTTGCCTCCGTAGTCCGTCGTCCGGGGACTTAGATCCTAGGGCTGTACACAGTAAACTACAACTAGTACTTTGTAGGGATTATATATATTTTTTTAAATTAGGGTAGACCACTCTTGTCACTTAGGGCTATGAAAAATGGCTGTCAGAAGTTTTCAAGCCGCCCTAAGGCCTCTGACTTGACTCTCATCTCTCAACGCTCTCCTGAGGTCAGCACCGGTGTGTGATCTGTTTGCTGACCGGCTTCCAGGTGTAGCGGAAGAATGCTTGAAGTACTGCGAGCGTGATGAATGAAAGGGTGTCCTATTTGTGATCATTTGTTTTTAATTCTATTACTGAGTGTAATCTAACTTCAAATTTATTTATATGTTTGATTATGTTTACTAATGAATGAATTGTCTAACGCAATGGTTTTACTGTAATGTTTGGCGATTTAAATAAATAAATAATAATAATAATAAAGTGCCAAGCCCATTGTACTTTTTAAAAATGTAATTTTTATTTCTATCATCTGCAATGAAAATATTCTTATCTTATGAGAACAAATTTTATGAACTGTTATTTAAATATTCGAGAAATTATTATGATCAGTTGAAAAACATTATGGGCAGTTATTTTTTTTTTTTGAATAATTTCATTTTGTAACAACAAAAATATAGGTGCGACGAAGCGCATAGCGTAACGAAGCGCGTAGGAGCGTGTTAGGTTGAACATGTAAGAAGATACATACTAACTATTGATATTTCTTACCGGCTAATTCCGATTTGTCAAATCATCCCACTCGTAATTGCCGATGTAGCTATTTCACTGCTCAGTATTTATTATATGACCCATTTTATTATTTTCAACGACTCCTTTTTGCTTGTTACTAAATATAAAAAAATACCCACTTAATTGACTACGGCAGTTTCAGTGTACGTTTTTAATTGGATTAAAATGATTAATTTCACGCTGTTCCTTCCTTTTAAAATACTATGTTATTCAAGAAGAGTTATTATTTTTTGGCCATTCTTTCGATTGGCATCATAAAATAAGGGGTGTTTTTTTTTTCATTTAAGCGATTTAAGTCTGTTCGATTCCCAGACAAGGCAAGTAATTATTAGAAAATCTTTGAATGCAGAATTACTATCTTTTAAAAATAACATAAAGTCTTATTTCTGCAAAATACCCTATCTACGATAATTAAGGTACTTTCCCTTCATGTCCCATAATTTTGGGATGCCCTGTAAACAATTGCCGCGTTAAATCCAGTGTCTTATCTTATCATATCTTATCTGTTTACCTGCGTGAAGCTGAACTCGAGGCCGGTGACGGAGAACATGACTTCGCCCATGGTTATGACGACGTACTGCGGCACCAGCCACAGGATGTGGACAGAGTTGGCCGGCGTCACCATTACGCTGCCCATCGTCTGTACGGACAAACCATTTAAAGTAAACAAAAATGGAAAAAGGCTTTCATCATCATCATCATCATCATCATCAACCCATTATGTCCCCACCCAGGGGCACGGGTCTCTTCCCTGAGGAAGGTATAGGCTATACTCCACCACGAAGGCCAAGTTTGGATTGGTTTTAATATTCAATAAATCCTCCTCAGTTCTGACCTTGAAAATAACATAAACAAATAAAAAAAAATAACATAACATAAACATTTACATACAGGCACATACCTACATTGCTTCTGGCCACGCACTAGGATACCGTGTCGTGGGAACTAGAAACAGCGACGTCACAAACATGTAAACATACCCAGCCCCGGCAGAGGCCCAGCCTCGGGGTCGATCCGGGGTCGATCCTCTCGCATGGTAAGCAGATGCGCTAATCGCTACGCCACAGAGGTCGTCGAAGGTCGGTGAAAATAAGAATTGAACACCATTGTTATGACCTAGGGTCATAAGAGGATAATGATAACCCCGAGGGGGTAGGCAGAGGCACCAATCACTAGAACTGGGCCCACGTTTTGCCGAGTTTATTAGGTCCCAACGTGACAAGTGGCAAGCCTGTCGCCGTTATCCGGGCACAATTTATCAGCGAATAAGTAGATAATAATAGTAAATAATATGTACTAATTATTATTAGTAGATAGGTTCTCTGGAAGACATCGCTTTTAGTGACAAGGTCAAAGGTTACAAAATATGAACGGATATCTCAAAACCATTTCGAGAATAATGCTTTCAGTACAATTTCTCTTTATCAGATTTGTAAATAAGTCTATATTTTTTAATATCGATAAAAAGCCCTTAAATGGCTTTTCTATGACGTCAGCAAACACAGTATGGCATAAAGGCAATGTCACCCCAATCTAAGTGAGACGCAATGCCCCATTATTTATTTCTTGATTTCAACAACTCACATAAGCCCCGGTGTCATCTTCATACACATTGAACGTGTACACTGCGCCCGCCTTGAGCTGGAAGTCTCTGAGCACCACTCTCCCGTCTACTAGGATGTGGTAGGTCCCCTTATCCAGAGATTTCCTGTCGCCTTCAGAGCTCTGTAGAGTCAGCCGGGTGCGGTTCCGTGATGGGTCTTGGATGGTGATGGGGACTACTGAGCGCGTATTGGCGAGGAACCTGGAGGAAGCAGGATAAGATAGGAATATTCTTTTTTGTACCAGAAAAAACGGGCTATTATTGTAAGTCAAATATTAAGTACTTCATCATTATCATCATCAACCCATTATATGTCCCCACCGAGGGGCACGGGTCTCTTCCTTGAGGTAGAGTACTTAATCACAATATTAACCGTCATAAACATTTGTACAAAGCTATTAAATTACAATCAATTGTGTGAGGGTAGTTGGGTAAAAAAAACAATTTTAGTACCTAACAGCAGAAAGATGACAGATGAAACTTGTAGTACCTTCCGTGCTAGTTAACAGTGTGTTACTTGGTTTGAGAAGTCCACTAGACTAGTTGCAAAGTTATCAGCTGTACAATTTGCCATAGAACATTTCTGTGGCAAATGGAACATATAATTTTTTTCTTAATTTCTATTTTTCTTCAAATACAGTTAAGATTATCTGCAAATATAATTTATGTATATATGGGATACAGTAATTCGAGTTGGTGTTGAGCATGGACGTATAAAGCCCTACGATTTCATCCAAGATGCCCACTGTTAGACGTATCAGTCACGCCCCGTGGCGGGTCTTATGCCAATCTCGTCCTGTGTGCTTTTGCCTCCTTCTTAATGTCAGCGTCGTCGGGTAGGCGGCGGCGTACCCCGAACGACAAGTTCTCGGCTATCACTTTGTCCACCGTCCGTCTTCTTGTCTCGCCCATCTTCACATACACGTCTTTCAAGTGCCCTTGTCTTCCATTTCTATCCTCTGACTGTCTGAATCAAGGCATTGCAATACACAATATCTCAAATTAAATCAACTGAAGCGAAACAAAACAAAGTCTCCAATTCCAATTACGTTGGTCGCTTTTACAAACTCAGCTCGGTTATTTTTCAATTTTCAAGTAGACTCTAAACCAGTTTTGAGCTGTTGGGAGATTTTTTTTATCTTATTTTCAAAGACATGCGTCATGCGTCAGATCCTTGGCTACATTTGTCTCCTAAGAGCTATAAGCCTACATGCCTATAACATAGAGGTGGAAGTGCAACATGGAACGATCGTCGGCGATCGCGAGACGACAGTCTTCGAAGGAAAAGCCTATTATGCCTTCTACGGGATTCCTTACGGCAAACCTCCTATTGGGAAGCGAAGATTTAAGGTTCCTGTAGCCAACAGAAGGAAATGGAAGCTCAAACTGGACGGGAGCCAACCGCATTACGGGGCATGCGCTCAGCCTCATATTGTCCACACACATTCGCTCTTCGGCGTCGAAGACTGCTTATACCTCAACATCTACACACCACGAAACCCAAAGACGACTAGAGAGCCAAACGCAAACTTAGCAGTCATAGTATTCTACCACGGCTTTGGCTTTTTTTCCAGCTTCAGTCACATTTACGCGCCAGATTTTCTGATTGAACATGACGTCATCGTTGTCACAGCCACGTATAGAACGGGCGTCTTTGGGTTTTTGAGCGGTAACTCTACCAAAGTACAGAAGAACACGGGATTGAAAGACATGGTCATGTCTCTGGAGTGGATCAGGGAAAATATTAAGCAGTTTGGTGGAGATGCGAACAAGATCACGGTAATGGGCAGTGGTTCCGCGGCTACTCTACTTGGCTTGTTACTGACTACGAAAAAAAGGAATTTGTTCACCAAGATGATCCTACATAGCGGTTCAGCGTTCTCCCCGTCAATTCTACACAATGAGGCCCAGAAGGAAAGCGACACGTTTCTGAATGAACTGAGCAAGATTGGTAACGACGACGTTATGAAAGTCAAACCTGAAGACGTAATAAAAGTGGCGAGCAAAATGTATGTCAAGAACTACATGGTGAACACACAACGTCCTTTCATTCCTTTCACGCCGGTTTTAGAAGAAAAGTCCAAGAAAGCGTTACTAACTAAATCTCCAGATCATTTCTACAGTGAAGGTCTACATAAAGGTGTAAAGATACCGATATTGGTTGGGTTTAACACGCGAGAGAGCATAACTGAAGCGGTGCCGTTCCTCGCCAAGCCGCAGCTGCTAAGAGATTTTGACAAAAAACTGAAATTCCATGTGCCATTCTCCGAAGGATGCAAATTTGATACTTATAAGCCAGTCTATAAGGAAATATTTGCCACAATCAAGCAACAGTATTTCGAAAACAACATCACAATAGACAGCTTCCTGCAATACACGACGGATCTACAAAAGTATCCCGTTTACAAATTCATCAAGTCTCACTTGACTAGCAAGAGCAAAATGTACGTATACAAGTTCAACTATCACGGCAAGTTTAACTCTGTAAAACATAACGCTTTGGGAGCCTTTCGAGTAAAAATAAAAGGGGCTGCCCACGGCGATGAACTTTGCTACTTATTTAAGTGTAAGCCGTTATATGACACGTATAGCGCTTTGAAAAACGATAGTGCGGACTGGACTTTCATAAAAGATATGACGGAAATGTGGACGAATTTTGCGAAGAGCGGCAACCCCAATCTGAGAACCTATTCGGACAGTGAAAAATGGACCCCAACAACAGAGGAAGACGATGCAGTTTTGATAATCGGTAGATCTAGGAAGCTGGGCACGTTGAAAGTGGAGGAGAAGATGTTCCAGTTCTGGAATGGGCTGTACGAGACGTTTTATTCAGAAAGAAACTGCCGTAGGCTGAACGAAGGGAAGGATGAACTTTAGATGACTTAAGTCCAAAAAAAACTAAGGAAAATAAAATACTACTATTTTCGAATTAAGTCGAAGTGGTGGCCCACGATGTGTCACCACTTCAACTTCGTTCCACAATGGGATTGAAGTTTATTTTTTTAAATTAATTACCATGACGGAGGTCGTGGCTTCGATTCCCAGCCGGGGCGCCGTGCATTTATGAAAATGGCTCAATCTGGTTGTATTTCCATGTTTGGGATAACCTTGCCTTGTTATTATAGCACAGGGTATCCTAGTTTGGGACCAGGGCCGCGTATCATAAAACTACAATAGTACACTATGACTATTCAATGTACCTACATTTCGCCGAGTCTTCTCAATCGGTCAATTAAAAATAGCCAAAATACCTACATCGAATTGGCATAGTAAATCACACTAATATTATAAACGTGAAAGTTTGTGTGTGTGTTTATATGTTTGTCAGTCTTTAGCGCTGAAACGGCTGGACGGATTTTAATAAAATTTGGTATGGAGTTAGCCGATACCCTGGATTAAAACATAGGCTACGTTTTACCGCGGGGAAATATCTTATTCCTACGGGAAAATCGATGAACCGCGGGTAACACCGCGGGGCACAGCTAGTTGTACTGTAAATTGTAGTGTAAGTAGTTTAAAATTAGTTTTAACTTATTAATACTTGCACTTTTATGCCACATTGTTGCTGTGCGGAAACTTATTTTTAGCTTTCAGTTACATCAAGTATCTGATCATTTAGGTATATTGTAAGCTGGAAGTTTCCCAAAAATAAATAATTAAATGAACCATTGTATTGTAATAATAATGCAATGAACAGGTAATAAGGTCCTGGACAGGTTATTGACATGTTGCATTAGGTTCCTTTTCATTTAACTCTACCATTAAGTGTTTGTAATGGTTGGACGATGTCGTCGAGTCGGCGGCGGAAGGTCCGTGGATGCGAATGGTGAGAGACCGTGTGAAATGGCATTTGGGAGATAGGGCAGATAAGGAGATAAGGAGTTAAGGAGATAAGGAGATAAGGGAGATAGGCCTATGGTATTACATTGGCAAAGGGTATAGACTCAGCAGCCCACCTTTGCCCAGATGGGCAGATAACCATGATGAATGTTATTCAATGACTGCAACGAATTTATTATCCTTATTTTGGTAATCATAAACAAATTTTTTTTTTAACATTTACATACAGGCACATACATTGCTTCTGGTCGTGGGAACCAGAAACAGCGACGTCACAAACATGTAAAGATCCAAGACCTGGGTTTTTTTTTTGTCCCCAGCCGGGATTCGAACTCGGAACCTCTCGCATGGTAGGCAGATGCTCGAACCGCTGCGCCACAGAGGTCGTGGCCAAATGGTCTCAGTCTGGGAGTATTCCAGGTCCATGTTTGTGTTATTCTTGCCTTATTACCATAGCACCAGCTTGGGACCCGGGTAAGGGATTGTGTTCCGTGGAAGTCATACATTTAGAGTGGAAGTCATACATTTAGAGAATCTTTACTCACCTAACAGCGACGCTGTCGATCGCCTTATCGACGTTATCTGTAAAATTCTTCACACCATCTCTGCTGACGAAGAAAGAGTTGGCGGTCTGCTCTTTGAGGTGGAACACGCCGCTGTGCGCGACTCCTGCGCAGCCCGAACCTCCTTGTAAGCTGTATGGGAGGTCTGTGAAGTCCGTGGCTGGGATTTCCACGTTCTCATAAGCGGACAGCGGGCTGATGGTCATACCTAGTGGCAGAGAACGGGTGATTTAGTAGTTTTTTAGGGTTCCGCAACTCAAAAGAGAAAAACGAAACCCTTATAGAATCACTTTGTTGTCCGCCTGTCCGTCTGTCAAGATACTTTATCTCGGGAACGCGTGGAGGTATCGAGATGAATTCTCAAGTCTACGTTCCCTTTAAGCTGTGAAAATCAAACTTCTAAGGTAACGTAAGAAAATTATTGTAACGATGTTGTGATACCTCGTCTACAAACCTGTTTATTAGTTTATTTTTAGGCTATTTACTTTTAAATCTTTCGATTCTGTTCTCGATTTCAGATTAAAATTATTTATCTTTTGTTCACTAAATTCACTTTAGATAACTAATAAAAATATGTAATAAAACTAAGGCACTGGGCGTGCTGTCTTTTCAAGGACTGGACATCGAAATTATCCTGGCGATGCCATGACAAATAAAGTTAACTCCTACGGAATCGGAAGATTTAAAAGTAATAGCCTAAACATAAAAGATAAACTAATAAACAGGTCTGCAGATGAGATATCACAACCTCTTACGAGATACGGCCGTTTTAGGACACAAAAAACGTGTATTTCGACATTCAAAGGAATCAAAATTCATAGGGAATTTAATGGAGAACTTGCTTGATGGAGTTTTCTATTGGGGAGCAATTACGTAAGAGTCGATCCACTGTATGGAGTTGTCTGATGTAGCCCTTTTGTTCCCGGTATATCACACCACCTTATGTCACACTGTTACATTCTGGGACTTTTTTCCCAGTAGGTATCTAATACTCCTACTCCGAACTGTCTTAAACGTCCTTATTTTGACTCTTTCGAGTTGTCTGAATGCTTAATCCGATAGAGTGGAAAGTTACGTAATCTAAGGGCAGTACCAACCTGTGCCAGTAAGGTTTGGGCTGTTGAGCGTTAGGTGGCAGTCGAAGCCGTTGTAGACGCGCAGCTGAGCCAGCCCGCCGGCCACTGCGGTTCCGTACGTCGGCTACAAGGAAGCAAAGAAAAACTTGGGCCTTTGCATCGAAGTAATCAGGGGATTTATAGTGTATCGCTCGTAGCCTGGGCTGCCTGAGTGATCTTAAACGATCACTAACGTTAAGCAACATACGGCGCGTTCAGTCCATGGATGGGTCACCGTCTATGACTAACGCAGTGGCATTTTTCCGAGCGATTCCGTGCTTCGCAAGGCACGTTAAGCAGTGGTGCCGGCTGCCGTCGATAGATGGCAGTCGTTAAGCCAAGACAGAGGCCTCAGGGCGGCTTGAAAACTTCTGACAGTAAGACCAGCCACTAGTCTTACAAGCCTCCACCAATCCGGACTTGGCCCCCGTGGTGGAGTATGGCCTATACCTTCCTCAGGGAAGAGACCCGTGCCCCTCGTCGGGGACATATGGGTTGACGATGAATGAGGGGATTTATAGTGCCGTCATAAGAGAAAAAGACGCAACTAATATTTTTGCCGAAATTGAGTAATATACCTACAGTCTATTTATTGAAGCGAACGACTAAAGGTAAACAAAGACACAGCATCTCTCAAACTTACATGTCACTCAAAATAGCTCATGCACGCAGCTTTGCTTGCATCGTATACCCACATAGGTTTAGGTAGGTACTGTTTAAGGAAAACAGACAGACAACCAAACAAGTCAAGACAAACACTAAAGAAAATAAAATAGTTTAGAGAAGTTGCACTCGCATCAACAATCGTGAGTAAATATGGCGTCGGGGTGGCTATCTTACTTTTTTTGCTTTAATTAAAAAAGAGGTTCGTAGTCAGCCCTCCATACTTCTTCCTACACTTCGCGTAGCGCATTAGCCTAATATAATCTATCATAATCGGCCTTTAAACAAAAGTCCATCATCTTTGCTAGTTGCGAAAATATTTGGCAGCAGTAGGATCGCTTTTATTTGAGGACCACTGAAATTTTAGGTATTTTTTGGGGCATAGATCTCTTAAGAAAATGGTATTTTCATGATAAAATAAAATACTTAGTTAAATAAACTGCGAGTCAGGGATAAATCAGGTAATTAAGGTATTTTGGTTTATGGTATTTATTAGGCATATCGTTTTTTCTAACTTTGTTAAATATTATGCAGTGTTATAAATGTGGCATATTGAAAAACCAAATTTTTGACATGTTGACACTTACTCGTTCGCTTCAGTAAATAGGGTGTACATATTCGGAATGAGGAAAAAAGACGCATCTTTCTGTATTTTTATTTTTATTTTGATAGGAGCATTTTCTGCGAAGTTAGAGTTAGTAAAAAGACGCCTTTGATAACGTATTTTGTTGGATTTTAAGTTAAAAAGGCGTTTTAAACTGGAAGTAAGATAAAAAAACGTTTTTGGTCAATTACTTCTGCAATACGATAGAAAAATTAATGAAGTTACTAAAGCAAAAAGACACATAAAACGCAAATCACAATTGCTTCCAAAAACTTAAATATTTAATTTCTCAGTTTTGACCTGATGTCAGATGCGCCTTTTTACCTTATGACGGCAGTATACACCGCCCAGTGACACCTTCACCTCGAAAATTACCTAAAATTAGTATTCAACATCGCTCATATCGTAACGCTCGTAGTATAAGGGCACTATGATTATAATTAACTAGCGACCCGTCCCGGCTTCGCACGGGTGGCAAGTACGATTCCGTGGAAATATCTATATTAGATCCGTGGAAAATTCCCGGGGTAGTATTTTTTTACGCTTTGGGTTTCATTATTCGAGATTTCGTAGGGAACCCTAAACTTTTTGAAATTCCAATATAGCCTGTGTTACTCGCGAAGAATGTAGCTTTCTAATGGTGAAAGGATTCTTAAAATCGGCCCAGTAGTTTCTGAACCTATTCATTACAAACATGCACACAAAAAACAAATATTTCGGATTATTTACGACCGGAATCATTACCGGAACATTGCCAAAAATACGATTTTTGAGTTAAGTATGTAGAATGATGGAAATTTAGAATCACTAATTTTCGAATCACTAACGGTACAAACCAAATATTTTTTTTATCCGTCACAAAAAGACTAATTCCAGTTGAGAAACAATGATTTTACTATAACATTTTTGAAATCTTTAACGTCAATTACTCAAAACGGAATATTTTAGAATGTTCCGGTAATGATTCCGACCGACGGTATACTCCCGTCCCGAAAGCGTCGGACGCAAGTCTTCTTACCAGCAAGTTAAGCTCCACGATCCCAGAAATGACGAAGGCGGCGGAGGCCAGAATCCCGCCCCAGATCATCTTGTGGAGAGGCTTGCGGACGAGACGACACCACGTCAGGAACGGATAGATCGCCTGGAATATTTATTATTACTACCAGCTGGCCAGACGTCGTTGAAACTGTACTAGATAAAAATTGTAATAGAGGTCGCTTGCAATTGACACTTACTATTGGTTCGAGTTGGCAGTAGCCATAATGTTCACTTACCACTTCGAAGAGAGGAATGAAGATGAGGATGAGCAGTGGATTCAGCACTTGCATCTGGTCCGCCTTGAGCGTCCAGCCGAAGATGTCCTGCTCCATGCGGTCCGCCTGGAACGTCCACCTGGAGCCCTGGACGCAAGCGTCGACAAATAAACGTGAAGTTAAACAGGATTAATATTTGATGGAGACAACCTATGGCTTACTTTCTAAATAGGCTATTAAAATTTGTAGTGTGAAAACAACAGTAAATATTATTTATACCAAATTCGTATTTAATAAATTATGTGTTTTAAAACAGCTTTAAGGCATTTTAACTAAAAAAAATAATTGTGATTTGTAAAAAAACACAAGATACAATTTGATAATTTGTATCTGCCGCCATTGTATCGAAAACAACCTGGATTGGCCGATTCTATGATGACGTCACATCCCAGTAAAAATGGCACCTGTCATTCATTCTTTGTTACGTTCATTGGTTGGTTTACCGGGAAGTGACCCATAAACCTGTGCGACACCCAGGGATGGGCGACACCATATTGCCTAAGATAGCGTTTTGGCGGCTTATTTGAATTTTTTTTCTGAGGATTCCATGTACACCAACAAAGAATATGAGATGGCTTCAACCTATTTTCAATATTTAGGACAATGTCTATCGTAGCTCGGTATGGGGCCCAGTCGGTCGCTCTTCACCTGCTGGTCGAAGAGCGCCCAAAAGACCGGCAGCGGGATGAAGAGCACCAGCACTTGCAGCAGACTCTTGATGTCCTCAATGAGGCTGCGGTCGTATCAGACTCAATTGATAGACTCAAGACATAGCTTAATTCAAAAAGTATTTTTCATTGTAACTTAAGACATGTACGTTGAGCAGTTGGTGCCGGCTGCCGTCGATAGATGGCAGTCACTAAGCCAAGTCAGAGGCCTTAGGGCGGCTTGAAAACTTCTGACAATCAGACCAGCCACTAGTCTTACAAGCCTCCACCACGGACTAGGCCACCGTGGTGGAGTATGGCCTATACCTTCCTCAGGGAAGAGACCAGTGCCTCTCGGTGACACAATGGGTTGATAATGATGATGAACTTAAGATAATTATCTTAATTCTCTCACTGGGAGTGGACGATTCTCACCTGCTGGTCGAAGAGCGCCCAGAAGACCGGCAGCGGGATGAAGAGCACCAGCACTTGCAGCAGACTCTTGATGTCCTCAATGAGGCTGCGATCGTACTTATCGTCGGCGTGGTCGAGCCAGTGGTCGCGCTTCTCCTTGCTCTTGCAGGAACGCACCACGGCATGCTGGATGAAACAGGACATTGACAGGCGAGGGTAAACAAGTTCTGATTTTTTCACTATGACGGCGACCTCACTCTCACCTCATTCCCTCATAGCCCCGGCCACCTGAGGGATCATAAGCGATCACGAAGGTTAAGCAACCTAGGGCGCGTTCAGTGCACGGATGGGTGACCGTTCTATGACTAACCCTAGTGGCATTTTTCGAGCGGTTCCGTGCTTCGTAGGGCAGTCGTTAAGCCTAGTCTTAGGCCTTAGGGCGCCTTATAATTTTTTGACAGTATGACCGACCAGCCACTAGTCTTACAAGCCTCCACCAATCCGGACTTGGCCCCCGTGGTGGAGTATGGCCTATACCTTCCTCAGGGAAGAGACTTGTGCCTCTCGGTGGGGACTAATGGGTTGATGATGAATGAAGCTATAGAGGCCTGTAAGGGTCGTGGCGAATGGCCAATCCTGGTCACTGCCGACCCATCCGGGATACAGACGAGTGTTTATGTAATGTAGATAATTTTTTATTTTTGTGGCGCTACTTAGTTGTGGAAAGCTCTTTCAATAGGAACTACTAGCCGCTAGTATAATTATAATTAGTTAACGAAAAAACCTACAGCCAAAAAGATTTACGTAAAGAATCCTACTGAACTGAAAGGCTTCACAAAAAGAATCCTACACCCAATAGTGTAACGGTGGACATACACGTTAGGGTTTGAATGATGGTTGTGATGGTATAAGTTTAACCGACAGGCAAGCCCTAGTGTGTATGTGATAAAACTGTACAGTTATCAGTGCTTGCAAGGTTAAAACCATCATGCAAACCCTAACGTGTATGGCCACCATAATAGATGAAACTCACACTGATGCATGTTGTGACTTTTCCGAGGACGTTCCCAGATGGCTGCTTGATGATGTAGAGTCTCTTTCCAGCCAGAAAGATGGCTGAAAAGAGGTGTTTTTAAAAAAGATCACCCGCATTTAGTCGAAGTTTAGTCGTGCCTCCTTTAGATGGTGATGGTGTTTGTCCATTTGTAATATTGATTGCGGGACCGTGGCATGGACGTTCGCTCTGGGGCATATCTGAGGCAAAAGATTTCCTGTGCAGCGCGGTAACGCGGCTACTATTATGGGGACTTTTGGGTCAGATATGGCTCGGAGCGATTTATTTGGTTAGGGTAGTAATATCGAATTTTAAATTGACAATCCTAATTATTTTCCTAATTACACATTGTTATATCCCGGTCTTTGATTTACCCCTATAGGAATCCTTTACATATACAGGATGTATTTCTATGAACATCTGACAACAGCGTTTCTTTCTTTCTTACTTGTATCACAAACAACTTTTAATTTGAAAAAACATATCAAACGTTACCAATTCCGTTTAATGGCGGGTCACGTAACTTTACTATAAAAGAATTTAATTTTGCCAAAGATCCCAGTGCAAATATTGACCAAATTAATATGCAACCACTTCTAAGGTACCTATCCACTCCTCAGCAAAAAAAGAATGAATAAAAGTAGACAATGTGGTAATTAACGCTACAAGTACATATTTACTGAAGCCATTAAAATATACGACTACAGCAAAATGTATGAAAATACAATCACAAAGCACTCACAGATGGATAAGATCATCAGTATTCCAGGAACGCCGAACGCCAGCGAGTAGCAGTCCGTTTCGCCGAAGCAGTGCACGTCAGCGCGGAGCGTCGGCGTGAGGAACGTGGATATGAGACTCCCAGCGTTGATCGAGAAGTAGAACAAGGAGAAGAAGTAGCCCAAGTATCTCTCCTGCTCGGGGAGCTTGAACTGGTCGCCGCCGAAGGCCGAGACGCACGGCTTGATGCCGCCGGTACCCGCCGCCACCAGGAGGAGGGCTAGGATCGTGAACTCGCTGGAAGATACGACTTAGATTAACGGTCTTAGGTACTTCAACTACGATGTTGAAGATTGACCGAGGTAGTCCAGTTTGCGCATCCGCCTAAATAGCACCTGCACAAATAGCACCTGGCCTAGTCCTGATTGGGCACCTATTGATATTTTTGGCAGGTGCTGTTAGTGAATTCAAATGTACATATTTATCCTGCCAAAAATATCAATAGGTGCTAATCTGGACTAGGCCAGGTGCTATTTGGGCGGGTGCGCAAACTGGACTACCTCGATTGATGAGGTTATTGGTTGTGATTAATTTAAGGTGTTACTAAAACCAACCGTGTTTTTTTAAGTAACACCGTAACATTTCCTGTTATTTTAGTGTATCAAGGTAATCGTACCTTGCTTGATACACTAAGAACCAGTGGAGTGAAATGGACCAGGACAATGTGATATTTACTCTGTCCTTGACTTTATTATGGCCTCTGCCTACCCTTACGGGACCCCACATCGTAATTTAAAAATTGAAAGAAAAAAATTGATTCCAATTTTAGAGACTATTTCGGTGTGGGCACTCAATAAAGGTACCTACATAGGAACGTTAGTTGTCAAGACTCTATGGAATGTTAGTAAAAAAATAGAGAAACACTTACGACTATATTAGTAACTTAGCTATGTACGCATATGAAACCTAGGTACTAAGAAATCTATATTAATAATTTCGTACCAGTCTAGGGTAAACTCGAATGAAATGCATATCAAATTGAAGAGCTTCAAAAATAGTCGATCCGAGTCAACACCATATAGGCGGAAAATTCGTATTATCGAGTAAGTATTTTCAATATAAAAAGGAATTAATTAATGTCTACATATAACGTTGCTAAGTAAATTTCTTTTAATCTATTATCTACATTTTACCCGAGCAAAGCCGGGTTTTCGTCTAGTATAGTACGAACAATTGCAACAGCAGTGTAATTGACATGTAGTACGCGATATCGAGTGAACTACAATTTTAATGATAGGGTTAGTGAGCGAGCATTCTATTGTCCTGTTAAGGTGGGCCGTTCCATCCTCAGTTTTAGTTCTGATCCAGATGTCTTTTTATTTTGGATTTTGACTTCAGGTGCGTTCAGCGTGCGATAAGCAGGGAGCTCCGATAATTGCTCAACATTATGGATATATGCGAGCGTGCACGCAGTCAGACTAATCAATGCTCATCAAGCATAACATGTTTGTTACAATGGTGGCTAGAGGCAAATGCTTCTGCCCCTCTTGGATATTGTCGTAATTTTATGTAGGTATTACTAGATGACCCGGCAAATTTCATACCGCCAAAGTATTCGTAACTTTTCCATATTTTCTCACCATCTAAACCTTTCCTGGAATTCCACTATATAAAAAAACCAAAAATCAGCCAAATCGGTCCAGCCGGTCTAGAGTTTTAGTGATACTAAAGAACAGCAATCCATTTTTATATACAGGGTGTCCCGAAACTCAACGTCAAGCCGGAACCGGGTGAAAAGGCGAGTCATACTACAAAAAAATAATTGAATGAAGGTCCAAAATAAACATAAACATAAACATTTACAAACAGGCACATACATTGCTTCTGGCCCCACCCTAGGATACCCTGTGTCGTGGGAACCAGAAACAGCGACGTCACAAACATGTAAACATCCAAGACCTGGAGTTTTTTTTTAAATAATAGGTATTAAAAAACATTTGAAAAATCCTGTTGCCACAAATCTTTACTTTTTCCAATTTTTTTTTTGTTTTGTAACTCTGATAATGCTTCTTTAAACTGTTAACAAAATTTCCAAACCAGCTGCTCCAGATTGGTAGAAAAGGAGACAAAAAAAAATCACTTAAAAATTGCGAATTTTTTATTTTAGTTTAATTATTTTTGTGAAATTCCTTGAATACATAATTTGTAAAAAAAAATTGTACTGAAAATAAAAATTAATGGAGAGTATTTTATTCAGGAAAATATTTTTCTGATATCAGTATGACTTGCCTTTTCACCCGGTTGACTCTAGCTGCCCCGGCAAACTTCGTACCGCCACAGTTTTCGTCATCATCATCAACGACCCATTATGTCCCCACCGAGGGGCACGGGTCTCTTCCCTGAGCAAGGTATAGGCCATACTCCACAACGGGGGCCAAGTCCGGATTCGTGGAGGCTTGTAAGTTATCGTAATATTTCCATATTTTCTCACCATTTAAACATTCCCTGGACGTCCACAGATATAAAAAAACAGGTCCAACCGTTCTCGAGTTTTAGTGAGTCTAACGAACAGCAATTTTTTTATAGGTATTAGATAATTATATTGCAATTTGAAACTTTCAAGTTTACACTTGAATAAACTATTGGGTCATTGTTAGTAAGGTAACCTAGCCAGACTTCAGTTTTAGAAAGCCCGTATATCGCTATGGCCTCTAGAAGGGACGTTCGTCTAACAGATTAAAGTTGATTTAAGATATCACCGGTCTTACAATTAAGCGTGTGATTTTATATTAAGTTTAGGAATGAGCACCTTTCCAGTGCGTACAGTCATCATCCTAAACACCCTGCACTCTACTCCGTTGCATTACGGGCGACTTTGCAACTTAAATGTGAAGGTTGATGTGCTGTCGACTGTACTACGAATATTCCACTTTCACGAGTTCGTAGTATAACATTTACGACGAGTTTATTTCTACAAGAGTAGGGGAGAGCTGTTAATTCCGAAAATCGGTCATCAAAGGGACGTTCGCGAAGACCCTTTTTCCCTTGCTACGTCACAACTTCAAGAGAAATCATAATCTTTACGACCGGGGCAAAGATGCGGCGCGCGCCTTTTTAAGATAAGCTCCTTTCCTTTTTCATAATGTTACACGTAATTTTAACGATTATTGTTTTTGGTATATGTCTGTCAATCTGTAGAGATTAAGTTGTGGTCTAGATAAAGGTTGAGTAGCTACAAACAAGTGTTGATATTATGTCTTTGAAAAGCATTGTAATAGTTTATCAATATTGTTGTCATTCAGGATCCGCCATCATAAGTGACAGGGAAACGTAAGCAAAGTTTAAGTTAAATAAGAGGCTAGTATACTGCTAGCTTTCTACATATAGTCACTGGGAGAACTATGATAAAATAGGGTTAGGTAACGTACACGTAGTTCAATAGTCTAATAGTACTTATGACGAGTCATATATCTACAGGGTGTTAAAGAACTGCAGCCAGAGCCGAAACTTTAGTTTATATTAGGTCCACACTTTAAGTAGTCAACTTGTTGGGTCAGTTTGATCGCTTAATCACACTTTACTTTCTAAGTAAAGGATGATAGGTGAAGTTCGAAAGTTTTGTGGTTGTTTTGTTATTTGGTTTAAACGTATTTTGTTGATGCGCTCAGTGGCGCAGCTAGGTAGCCCAGGGCCTTGGGGCAAATAAAAATATGGGGCCCCACTGGTATCTGAACTGGTTAAGTTTTATCAAGCAAAGATATGAAATATACAAATACTTAAAAAATTCTAAGCTACTTTATCATCAGCTCTTTTGTGCACTGCAGGGTTGGTAATAAAAATATTAAACAACAACAACATAAATTACAATGAATAAATTGGTGTAGGTAAGGTAAGGAACATTTTCAAAAGTTTAGTTCGAACAATAATAACTGGCGAGGGCCCCCTGAGCTTGAGGGCCCCGGGGCACTGCCCCGCCTAGCCCCTGGGTAGTTACGCTACTGGATGCGCTCATCGCGTCACGCGTCATGATACCCACATTTTGTTTATTGTATTCGTTGTACACTCGGGAGGAAGGCAACACAGGTTTTCTGCCTACTGTGCATACCATTCCACTAGTCTTACAAGCCTCAACCAATCCGAACTTGGCCCCCGTGGTGGAGTATCGCCTCTACCTTCCTCAGGGTCTGTCCGGGACCCGTGCCCCTCGGTAGGAACATAATGGGTTAATGATGATGATGTGAATACCATTCTATACCAACTATGAAGTACTGACCACTCTGTACTGACCTATTAATGTTACACGTATCTTGTTAAATTGGATCAGCATCTTGCTCTGTGCAGCGTATGAATAAATCGTCATCGTCGTATCCGAACACAATGCCTCCTGAGCTCGTAAATTGACATTGAAAAATGACAATGGATGGGGCACTTACAGCTGTGGCAAGTTCACAGGAGGCATCGCGGTCACCGAGATGAGTACGCTGCCGCATGCGTACACCAGAGACAGGTACAGGATTGTCCTGGAAGAAAACAACTCGAGTTATGTACATGGACGTTTGGATAGGCGCGGATGACTTAAGAGGCTCGGATTTGCCGAAAACATCGACCGCGCCCATGTCATAGGGACCTTCCATTTTGTCAGATAGGTACCGATTTCCAAATACGACCGATTGCGTCGCGGTTGTTGATGTCACAGGATTTCACCCAAGCAGAGTCTATAATTTCTCTGTTCGGCTATACCACTAATTAATTGTCTTCGCAGATCTCTCAAAACAGAACAACATACGATAGACTAATATTTACTTAAAATTCCCAATTCAGAAGTAATCTAGATTAGTTTTTAGAAAATTGAGTTGTAGCACTCTACTTTGTAAAGATTAATCTAGATTACACCTGAACCGCCCAAGCCAGCCATTCAATCATAGCTCCAACATTTATAGGTAAGAAGATTCAAGACGAGCACCTCGATTCTGTTAATGCATTATAGTACGATGACAGATACATGGTTGGGTCACGTGGGGTGTTTTTTCATACCATTGACGCCTAGAATTGACCAATTCAAAAACGCAAAACACGTGCTCGCGTCGACTTTAAGCGGCAATGAAACTAAATCACCATAATCATGCAGTAAAGTTGTCATTGTACTACAATGCATTACAGAATCTAGGCTCTGATGCTTTATTATTATTCAGGAATCAGAGTGCCATTTTATTTGAAGCTGCTAATTTGCCATCCGTGACCATGGCGCCAAGCAGAGGAACGAAATACGATAATACTTTTTGAATTTGAATACACGATTGACAACTTCAAGCCTCCCAATTAACCAGATATAACACTTAACCTTTAGAAATCAGAGTGCAATCTCACCTGAAGCGGCCAAGCCAGCCGTCAGCCACCATGGCGCCGAGCAGAGGGAAGAAGTACGCGAACATCGTGAAGACATGGTAGATGACCGTGGCGCCGTTGACGCTGTAGTTGAGCTTGTCTCGTAGGTAGAGGGACAATATGGCTGAAACATAAAATAGATAGAGAACACTTTGCTGTAAGTGCTTCTAAAAGAAAATACGCTGATACTTTTGACCTACGAGTAGGCGGAGGTTTTATCACTAAAAATTATCTCTATTCCATACAACCATTGGATGACGAGCGCAAGAAGTTAAGTTAGACTTAGTATTTGCATTATTATCATGTCCCAATTTACCTATGTTTAGGACCATAAAGCACAATATGGATGAAGAAGAAGTTGAAAAGTAGATGGTTGAAGTTACACCTCGCCGTACCTGTAGTTTATCGTCGTAAAAGCATGTTTTGTCTTAGCGTCTTTGGCAACAGTTTATCGGTACAATCCATAGATTAGATTGCATAGACAGACTGACGGATTTCGACACTCTCAAGTGACACACATTCGCGGATTATGCGACTCGCGGAGGAATTTCAATGAAACACTTGAAAAAAAAAAATTTCAATAGCGGCCGTCATAATTCCCTTTAAAGTGGAAGAGCGGGTTATCGCCCGCTCTACCACTATAAAGGGAATTTCCCGGCAGGCAAATCGTATGCCTGGGGACGGCCGGTCCATCTGTTGTTCGGTAGATAAGTCCTGTGTAATACTTGGCTTGCGCGACGCAGGAATATTGGAATTTATAGTGCAGGCGCAGAGTCGACATGTGCTCGCCTCATCACTCCCCCTCAAGGCCTTAGCTACGCATAGCTAGGTCTCATAGGAATCGAGGTCAGTGCTCTAAAGCCTGCAAACTGGCTGGTCTTACTGTCAGAAGTTTTCACCATCTATCGACGGCAGCCGACACCAACTGCTTAACGTGCCTTGCGAAGCACGGAACCGCTCGGAAACATGCCACTAGCGTTAGACATAGATTGTGACCCATCCTTAACATTAGTGATCGTTTAAGATCACTCAGGCAGCCCAGGCTACGAGCGATTCTCATATAACTGTGCTCATACTCGTATATCATCATCATCATCAAAATTCGATTCAAAGTGCCGTTGCAAGAACCACCCCCCGCCGGCGGGTCTACAGAGTCTGACGGAATGGCTTGGGGGGGTTAAATTGAAACTAAAGATTTTTCTTCGGGGTTAAAACCTGAAGCACCGTTAAAAAGTCATTCTATACTGCCACAAGTTGCTAGTAACTATAAAGAAATATTCAATTTATCGTTATTTGAAAGTCAAATAAAGGTTAAATTTGACGAGCGCTCCATGATCGCGATCCTCAGACATGAGGGAAGGGAGAAAAGTATGAGGTTTACGTTTTTATAACTTTTATTACTTTGTAAACTTTTAGAATAGAATAGAATAGAAGTAGTTTATTACAAAAAAAACACAATTTTAGACAATTTAAGAAAAAACAATAAAAATGAAATTTACACTTTTGGTAATTGGAAAGTGCTCAGCTGACATGTCGGTTACCACCAAGTAGATTTAGAGCAGGAGTTAAGGCAGGTGGGAACACGACGTTAATTATATTAATTTTAGTCCGGATTCACTTACGGGTGTTGTTTTATCGGACGAGTCCGACCAGGTTTCGCTCCGATTCGCAACAACATCAACACCCTTTGGTGGATCCGGACTACAATGTGTTGTGCTTATGAAAGTGTTATTATTTTCTTGGTTTACTTCATAGCCCTTTTGTAAATTACGTAGTTCATTATGACAATTCGAGATACAATGCGGAGCAAAGTCATCGTTTCTTATTAAAGAAAACAAACAATTGTACGACTGCCTCGTTGGTCGAGCCGTTAAGGGGCTTAGCTACCAAGACAGACGTTGCGGGTTCGATTCCCACTGGCGGCCGCCGTACAATTGTACAAATGGCCTCAGTCTGTGTGTTTTTCGATGTGTGTAATGTCCTTGCCTGGTTACCATAACACATGGTATCCTAGTTTGGGACCAGGTCCAACCGATTGTCTTGTATGGAAGTTAGTTATACTCGTAGTACTCGTAGTACCAAAAATGACAACTTACGATAGTAACTTAATTAATAGAAAAAAAGAAAGAAGTATATTTATTTATCGCCACACAGACAAGAAAAGACATACTAAATCAACTTTCTAATGTACCTAGTGTTGACCTAGCTGTCATAGTAAACCATGAATTAATGTAGTTCTATGAATCGGGCCCCACGTAGATACCGACGGTCAACTATTCAATGAAGATAATATAAAAACATCATCATCATACAGACAAGAAGTCCACTGCTGGACATAGGCCTCCTCCATGGATTTCCAAAAATACCGGTTGGAAGCGGCTTGCATCCAGCGTCTTCCTGCCAATTGGATGAGATCCTTTGTCCATCTTGTGGCTGGTAGTACTACGCTGCGCCTGCTGATGATAAAAAAAAACAGAAGGGAGGATAACTTACTTCGCATGCCATAGTAGGAGAATCGCTCGCAAAACTCATTGGTGACAATAAACCCGACTGCCTTAGGGTACGGTAACTTCTGAAAACGAATAGAAAGTAGGATAATTAGTAAATTATAAAAAAAACATACATTATTTCCATCGTGCTTCAATAAGCTTACATTCGCAGGAACATTTCAAAGCGTCACATCATAAGTCATAACCAATTTATATCAATGAAACAGGATATTCTCATATCGTCTTCTAAACCTTTATTCAGGCCTATGGCCGTCTACCAATGAATCCAGTCTTAACCAGTATAATATTATCGTGAATTTGGTCACGAGTGGAGCGTTCGGTTAATTTCATAAAAGGAAATTGTCAACACTAAGAATAAAGATATATCATAGACTTAATTAAGAAGCAGTTAAAATTTTGTCCGTCTGGAATAGCACAATAAAAATCTTACAAAAAAAGAATATACTACTTTTTTAGGTTTTAGTTTGTTTTTTATTTTATATTTTTTTACAAATAACAACAAAATGTTTTGTAAATTTTTGGTCCGGATCAACTTAGGTTTATTTTTAAAATAAACGTTAACGTAACATCAAAATAAACGTAAGTTTATTTTTAAAATAAACGTAAGTTGATCCGGACCAAAAATGTACAATGTGCAGTGCTTACGAAAGTTTTAGTACAAAATGTTTTATAAAAAGAAAAAAATATTACCCGCATGTTGTATGCATTTTGTTGTTACGTTTAGGTTGAAAAATTTATATAATGAAAATAATATAACTTATTAGATTTGATTCAGCTTTCCATTAAGTTCATTTAAGTGTAGACATTAAAAAACTTATCTTAGGAGATCATCAACCATAAGGCGTTACAAGCAACGCCTAACGTTACTGTTTGTGTCCCTATTTGTATAGAGCGATTTTCTATTTCGAAACATGGCCATTTATGACCATTTTTTTCTAGTATTTAATAGCAATTCGCTCGCTACAGCATTAAGGCCTAGACCTTGCTGTGTTTCGTGCTCTGCTCAATTAATGAGCAATCGCCTCGGCGACAGGACAACGAGGTCGAATGTGCCCATCGGATCAATCCGCTACTTGACTCTTTTTTCAAGTATGTCTTAAATGCTAAATATCTCTTCCATTAGACCAAAAAATATTTTAGTATATTTTTTGAGGACCTAAAAGCAACAAAAACATTATTTTAAAACGTTGCTTTGCTAAACAGCCAAAAACGCGTTCCGCCATTTTTGTCTATGGTTTGAAGTCTTAAATATTTGTAAACAAAGTTTGACCTTCAACATAGGTAGAGTTCGTGCCACGAAAGAAGTAGGTATGAGTTAATGAATTTTGGCTTTTATTGTTATGGCCTTAAGGATTTTACCGTGGGACTTGTTTGGTGAAACGATCTTTACCTAGTCCTAAAATCTGTTAGTGATCTGTGAGCATAGTGAAATAACAACAACGCATTCATGATTTTATCGAGTTTACATGCAAAATATATCAATTATCATTATTGCATTATTCGAGACTGCAAAAACACGTCAATAAAGTCGGGAAGTCGCGGATTCGTGTGCCCAGTGAAATAAACATACGAAAAACTTGGCTCAAACTTGCTAAGAGAGACCCCGATTCTTTATCGACTGAAACTTGGGTGTATTTATCCTCCTGAGGCCCGACCTTGAAAATAACAATGGTTTTTGTACTATTTTTAGGACATGGGGACTTAGGAGGTTAAGTGAAGATCACTTTAATGTAAGTCCTGTAATATCAATGTACACGAAACTGTTTTTAGCTGTAATAATGCTTGGTTTGATTTGGTGTGGTTTTGGCAAATTGGTACTATCAGCTTCCACGAATCCAGCGTCCATAATTGCGCTTATCAATAAAATGATAAGACACTAACTGCACAAGAAGAGTTTTTGCAAAAACACTAAATCCAATCCAAATCACAATAGAACTTACGCACGCACGACTGACAGATGTTTGTTTACAACCAAAGGTGCTTTCAAGATAGTGTTTTCACCGTTCCGATTTAAAAACGAAAAATTTTTTTTTATTTGCAAATTTTGCAGCCATCCTGCATATTTACTTAGGAAAGTCAATATATTTCGGTTTCTTACGTTAGATACTACAGGAAATATCCATTTATCGCGTCAAATTTGATACGAGTCAAGTAGCGTATTGTAGAGTAGCGTACCTACTAAGTATTCTTATCAGAAGACGCCTTTCAACCTTCTACATTTGCTATAAACACTATTTTCAGCCAACCTCGCAGTCAATACTGTTTAGTGCATTACATAAACATTTACATACAGCCACATACATTGCTTCTGGCCCCACAATAGGATACCCTGTGTCGTGGGTACCAGAAACAGCGAATGTAAACATCCAAGACCTGGCGTTTTTTTAGTCCCCAGCCGGAATTCGAACCCGGGACCTCTCGCATGATAGACAAATGCGCTACCGCCACAGAGGTACTCACAAAATTGCATTGAATAGACAATGTTTGTACAGTCGACAGCACGTCAACCTTCACATTTTAATTGCAAAGTCCCCCGTAATGCAACGGAGTAGAGTGCATGCGTGTATAGGATAATATGCCGTCGACTATACATACAAGAAGGTGTAAATAGTAATTATTCTGCACGGTTACTCTGCTTTAGCTTTGTAGGTAGCTGGCGTTATTTTCCATGGGGTTATTGACCTTGAACATTTTTGTCCTGTCATGCTTCCATACAACGATTCCCGCTGCAAGCATGAAATAACCGTTGCGGGTCTAGACGGCTCTGAGGTACTTACGATCCCCTGTGACAAAAATATTTGTTCGTATCATCTGTTGGCCGTTGACACAGAATCTTGAATTTTGTGAGGACTGTGCTGTGAGCTCTTGTTTTTATTTCGATGGCTCCGTCCGTTCTTAAGAAAAGGGTCCTTCAACAAAGTAATCCTTTAAAAGGACCGTTACTTTTCTTTTTGGGATAGGTACAACGGGATCTTTATATTCAAGAGTACAAGTACTCATGAAAATAAAACGTTTTGTCGAACCAACGGGAGCTGCAAAAAAGCGTGTGCGTTCACACCCATTCCGCTAGAGACCGCAAAGTGCCTAATGAGTGTAAGTATACCTCCTAGCGGTTCCCACGAGCTTTTGAGACCAACGGACCACAAAAATTTGTGTTACAGCTAGTCCAGAAAGAGTAGAAATTAAAGAGTACGGTTTTGCTCAGACTTTTTGTCTGTGTTTGTTAATAGCTTGCGCTTACAAGCATTATATAAATTAAAAACTTGAGCTATTACCTAGAATAAGGTATTGTGCTTCAATAAATATAGTAAATGTTTTGACTTCTCAATAAAACAATTATTAAACTTTCACTTCCGGTTTCTACTGATTTTGGACAAACTGTACACATATTTTCTGAGTTCAACTGTATTCTTAAGACAAAAAGTTCTAAAGTTGAGTGATGTAAAACTTCTGGTTTCCATCATCCTTATTGCTTATAGGCAATTCTAATCGCGTGTAATATAAATTATTATAAATCAAAAAAATTAGTAAACCTACCCGGTATACCTACTTTAGGGTTGCAGAGCGGCCAGAGGAATAATATAATGTGTAAGTTTTTATATTTGTTCAATTCAATTCTGTTTTATGGACTCAATGGGCTGATTGTCCAGTACAAATAAGCAAACGGACTACTGAACGGTCAGCTTGTGTGTAGAGAAGCCTATTAGAGGGCCTATTATATTCCAATCGCTCTCCACCAAACATTAGTACTTGGCTAGCCAAGCAGGCATAAGGCAGGCCAAGCTAAGCCCTAGGGTTTAGCTTGGCTTATAAACATTATGAGCATTTGGGGTGGTAGGCCATCACTTTCTCCTTGGAAAATAACCCCAAATACAACAATGCAACTACCGCTTAGACTCAGACCACACTGTCGGGACTTGGGACGAGGTCGTTTCAATTGACTTTTATACAATACTAGTGTACCCCGCGGTGTTACCAGCGGTTTATTAGGGAATATAAATTGTGTATTAATGGTCAGCAATTTAAAAAAAAAGTTATGTACAAAGTTCCCCATACATTATACGCGAATTCAGTTTAATTATTTTCCCATAGGAATAAGATATTTTCCCGCAGTAAATCGTAGCCTATGTGTTAATCCAGGGTGTCGGCTATCTCCATACCAAATTTTATTAAAATCGCTCCGCTCCACCCGTTTAGGCTTGAAGAAGTAACAAACATACACACTCACAAACTCACAAACTCTCGACTTTATATTGTGATGTGATATGATGTGATGTACAGAACATACCCCACACAGATAAGAAAGGACGAGGGCGCGAACTCTATACAAGGCGTCGCGTCTTCATCGAACTCATCCTATGGCCAATCTGAAGGCTCGCGGTCCATGGACTTCATACTGCGAATACAATCACACAGCGGACAGACCCGTGATTATATCGAGTTATCGGTTGGCGTCCTCAACCGGCGGCGGCGCGGAATCTGCTCATTAATTGAAAGGCAGTCTCAACTCAACAGTTGACCCCGCAGATTGCTCGCCTTATCTCTATGGGACCTACCCGATATCAATTGGTCGCACCAGTCGATTCCAGTACCTACGGGATGAACGAAAGTACTGCACGATTTCACAAAAGTGCACAATAGACGTGCGTCAAAGATATAAATGATCAGATTTTAAGGTGGTGGCTCTGCTGCAGAGCACCACACCATTATAAAATATTTTCCCTTAAATCAAATAAAACAAAATATGAAAAGGCAAGTCATACTGGTTATCAAAATATATAAAAATAAATCGTTTCTTTTTCAATTTGAGTACAATATATATTTTTTTAATTATTTATTCAAGAAATTTCACAAAAATAATTAAAATTAACATTTAGTTAATATAATTAATATTTAGTTTAATATTTTATATTTAGTTTAGAAATTAGTTATATTCATTTTAATTTATAGTTTCATTATAAATATTATAAGCAAATATACAAATTAACATTAAAAATGGGCAATTTTTTAAGTTATTCTATTTAAATATTTTAAGTTAATTTTTTTAAAAGTCTCCTTTTCTTCCAAGCTGGAGCAGCTGGTTTTAAAATATTGTTAACATTTTAAAAAGCATTAGGTATTTAGAATTACAAAACAAAAAAATTGGAAAAGTAAGGATTTGTGGCAACAGGATTTTTAAATTTTTTTTAACTGTCTATAATTTTGTATATATTAAATTTTTATTTTTTTTATATTTCCTGATAACCAAAATGACTTGCCGTTTCACCCGATTCCGGCTCGACGTTGAGTTTTGGGACACCCGATATATCGCTTCGAGTACCGAGGCCAACACTAGTTTAATTAATAAGTACACTTTCATTTTACAGCTCTGTAAAACTGGTACGGGGAAAAATGCTGCCATAAAATTGAATAGAATGCTGAAAACAAAATTATGTTCCTATTTAATGAATGTTGGAAAGAATATAATCTGGATATTTTTTTCCTACAGACTGGGGTTTTTTTAATAAAAAATTTTTGGAATCGATTTCCGCTAATCTTCAGATACATCATGTCATTATTAATATTTACAAGTCTAATAACATATCAATATAACTTTGTTTATCCTCCTCAGGTTATCTTCAAAATAACAATCGAAAACCATTGTTATGGTGCACATACCTTTATATACCCAGGGTCCTAAGAGGAGGTTATTAGAAGCCAGTAGTGGATAACTGTGACTGCGGTGGGCACCTGTAATTGGCAGAACGCCAGCCCTCTCTTGGTGTGCCTCAATAAATAAAATAAAATAACAACAAGATCACATGCGTGCTACAACTTGCAATTCTATAAATTGACACTATTCTTTGCTATTCTTACAGAAGTAGGAAAACACTAGGTAATGCTACGGCTAGACATTCGGACTGCACCCGTCCACGAGCATAACGCAGAGCTCAGCCATCTCCAGTCTATGTATATTCAAACCAACCAGGAGAAGTAAATATGAATAGATCTCTATCAGAGAAATGATGCCTTTACACTGTGCCACTTTGTATAACGAAGCTTATAATGAATATTTTTTTAATCCCTACTTACATACAAATACAAGTCAAAGTATTGTATAACTGTGTCTTTTCTCTCAGACCAAGGAGAATTAAAGATTTAATTTTAATTCTCCTTGCTCAGACTTTTTCAGTTTCAAGTCCGTAATTAGTATTCACAAGTGCGAACAATTCGCGTAAATATGATGCACAAAAATACGAGTCAAAGATACAAAACGGTCTCTCTCCTTCTGACTAAAGGCACTCACGCATGATGCTCTCTTGAAGCGAATATAAGGAGTTCCAAATCCTAATATTTTTCAAGTAAGGTCGCTGATCCATCTATATATATATAAAAGGAGAATTTGGTATGTCCGCCTGGGGCATCCGTTACCGGCCCTTCCACTCACATTCGCTCGATATGTTTGTTTCGTCAGTGTTTCTTCTTTCATCCTCTCCACATGTCAAAACCAACGGGTAAAGTTCCCCACGGCCAATCTCTTGGCGAAATGCGGCAGAAGATTGGCGAACAATTTCGTTCCCACCGAACAAAACGACCAAAAACAGCAAAATAAACAAGTTACTTATTTCGTCAGCTGCGGCAAGGCTACCTCCATCCAAGAGTATCACAAAAACTCATCAGCCCACAGCGGATCACCAGACGTAAGCTTTTTGCCGCTGCGAAAAAACCAATGACAATCACTCATTATGTCATCAGTGCCAGGTTCGTCATCAACAACTAGCCATCGTCTTAAGTCAAGGTGAAGCGCTATATCCGAAGGAAGATACACTGTTTAATGACATTTTAGAATAGATGAGCCTATTAGCCCTATGAGCCCTCGCCTATTTATCGTGGCGTTAAACACCTAAAGGTTCGTTTAGGCCGAGGCAACAACGTGCGACAGTGCCGCATGCTACACATTGTGGCATGCGGCACCTTGTGGCATGCTACAAATAGAAATCACTTGCGGCATATCGTATGCCACGTATGCCGCATATGTGGCATACGTCAGCCTATTTTACGCCGAGGCAACATCGTGCCTGGATAATTTCCAAAGTTCTGAGGTTCTTTATTTTCTTTTTGACACTCTCTTCATCTAAATTTTATTTTTGTGCAAGTCCAACTAAAACATCACGTTTCACTCCATTATTTTTATAATTTGAATTGCGGACATCCCATAAACACTTCACTTTTTCTAAAATCCTCAATAAAGTCTAAATATTTTTCGCTGCATGTGACCGATAATACTCACTTTCCAAAACAAATACAAACAAAAACATGTCTACAAACTGTTTTGACGAACGAAAAATGTCGCATGGAATCCATTGTGCCCAGATACAAGCTGCAACAGTCTGCCACATGACGCAAGGTGTCGTCATGCCGCACGGTTCTTACCACAATGTGCGACATTTTTAACTTTGTGGCATGCGGCCTTGTGGCATGCTGCAATGCCGCACAGTGTTGCCCCGGTGTAATATAGCCTTAAGCTGTCCCCACTCGAGGTCGATGACACAAAGTAAAAATTTATGAATTCTCCACCTCTTATCAGACGATCTAGCCCCCACTAGATGTATTCTGATAATGCATTGTAGTATAATGACAGTTGCATGCCTGCGTCGATTTCATTTCACTGCCGCTTCATATCAACGCGCGTACGCGTATTCTTAATTCTAGAGGTCAATGGATTAAAAAAACTTGTCCCGTGACCCGACCATGTAACTGTAATTGAACTACAGGGTGGCCAATCGGAACAGCCCCATGTATGTTCAGCGATTATTAATAGTTTTTGAGTTATGTTTTTTTTTTTAATTTAGAGATTTTCCAAGAAATCGTCAAAAAAAAAACCAAAAAGGCATTTCAATAATACAGTAATAAAATTAACTGCTTTAAACATATTAATAATATGTAATAATAAAGTTAAAACATAAATATTTACGTTCAGGCACATAAATTGCTTCTGGCCCCGCACTAGGATACCCTGTAGAAACAGAACAGATCAAAAACATGTAAACATCCAAGACCTGGGATTTTCTGTCCCCAGCCCGGGTTCGAATTTGGCACCTCTCGTATAGTAGGGAGATGCGCTTACCGCTACGCGACAGAGGTGGTTTATAATACTTTGATCTTTACCTTGCACTCGTTCCTTGGACTGAAAACCTAGCGAACTCTCTCGCTGAAAATTGTCGCAAGGACAGACTGACTGACCCGCTAACTATCTATTATCTCGGACACTTAACATAGTAATATACTTAAAACTGTATTTCAAAACACATCGCAGGTAAATGTGCCAAAGCACTCGAGCCGAGTATTATCGTAGTAGTAGTACTGCGTTATCTTTCTAGTGATAATACAGTTCAGCGTGGATTACTATACTAGTGTTTGGATAAGTGGTCTATAATATGCAAAGCAAATTGTGAGAGTGAAAAGGTCTCCAAAGTGTGATTCTAGCGAGACAATAGACGCTGAAATACTTGAAGACGATTTTAGTGGCAATTTTAATCCTCAACGTAAACGATACCGTCGTTAGTGGCGAAATCGTATTTGCCATTACATGGACTGGCCAACTATCACTGTTTATATCGTTGGACCAAAGCAGAGGAGGTAGTTGTCCTATTTAGGGTTCCGTAGTCAACAAAGGACCTAAGACACAATTTTATTAGATTCGATTGGTTTTGTGGGCCCCACTAATCACGCAGCATCTAAACCAAAAATCAAAATCAAATATTTAATTCATAGTACAAACAAAATATTTACTTTATGAAAGTCAAAGTTGTTAGGTTAATCAATTAATAGATTACATGGAGAAGAAACTAACAAAGAAACTCCACATTTATTCTTTTCAAGAATGATCGAGAATGATATCTGAATACGAATGACGTGATGATAGTGATGAATTTGAGTAAAGCTATCCATTTTATTTAGCACAAATGGTAATGCATTAATCTATCAAGGTGCACCGTACAACTACTTAGATAAAGTTATTTTATAATGTTATTATAAATATTTTATATTAAGATGTATTATAGTATATTCACGGTTTGGAAGATAATAAAATTACATGAAAGCACTTACCAAATGGTAAATTAAAAAAAGTGGAGAACAAAAGGTGTTCTAAACGATCACCAATAATGGACAAACTCATGGCGTTGCAAATTTTACAGATGACTTTTGTAAGTCTTGTCTCAATTTTTTGACTTCCAATCGCAGCTAAGGTTCTAAGTCAATATTTTCGTTTTATGACAATGTTAAACTAACTAGTTTAAATCTATTACACTCTATGTAGACTGGAGTCTTATCTCAAACTTTACAGAATTGATTACCTACCACAGGTGGACCAGACTCTCATGTACCCTACGATAAGCCCCAGGCCTTCGGGGAAAACGGATAAGAGGTTAATGATAGTAGACAGCAGGGGAACAAAGAATATTGCTTCTATGAAATATTTACTCATAATATGTGATACCAACTGATATACCACATTTTCATGGCACAATTTTCATTTTGCTCTAAACAAGCATCTACAAATGACATCCTGGGCGTATCTCCATGTTTTCGAAGTCCTTGCAGTGACCGCACCACAGGGTATCCTAGTTAAGGACCAGAAGTTATAATTAACTTTTTTTTTCTTCATTATACGTTGCGATATCGCGATGTAATTCCGTTTGTATTCAAAATCCAGCCACCAAAAGCCACTAGTATTACAAGCCTTCACCAATCCGGACTTGGCCCCCGTGGTGGAGTATGGCCTATACCTTCCTCAGGGAAGAGACCCGTGCACCTCGGTGGGCACATAATGGGTTGACGCTGATTCAATAGGAAACGGCACGGCTTAAAGAAGTATATTTATGCCAAAGTCACACTACTGTACTGACTTTATCTCTTGGGGATTATGAAGCTGTTGTGTTATACGAAGCGGAGAGCGCGGGCCTTGAAAAGTGAGAGTAAATTCGCCTTCACTTTTGCCGAAAAATGGCGACGTTAAGTGCCAACACTTAGTTACGCAGTCGCAGGCTCAGCGATAAATAAAAAGATATAATCGATAAGAATCGAGAACACTTCAATTCTTCATACACATAATACAAGCACTATCCCGCAAACCTGTTCATGTTTATTTAAATAGATACTATTATCGTATCAATCAATCACCATAGGTGCCATTCATGTAGGTGACCGCTATGTAGGTTTCATCAAGCTTAACATTATCACATGCATACTACAAAAGGGCTACAAAAAGGTCCATAACAGAATTTGTTTAAATATTAATCTTGAGAGAGGCTCATTTAAAATATACATTTTCTATTATCTTTTGTAAAACAACAAATATGCAACGCAAGCGGAAAGAAGGAACTAATAAAATCATTGCTGCTAAACAATTCATACTGTTTGTTCTTTCGAACATATTGGGCGTGAAATTGTATTTGTTTTTTTTTTACATAGAGATTTTTTCACAATAGAGGTTTGGTGTCCCACCCACTGCTGGGCAAAGGCCTCCCCTCCTGCTTTCCACCTCTCTTTCTCCACTTCTCCAGCCACCTCGCGCCACCATCCCGGTAAGAAAGCATTTAGGTCGTCCCGCCATCTTCGCCTTGGTCTGCCGCGACGAAAACGACGTCGGCATTTCGTTAATGTTATATAAGTTAATTACCAATAACTTTACGTAGCCCAACGTAAAGTTATTGGTAATTTCACTACTTACAACTAAATGCTTAATAGTTTCGTATACTTATGTTTCGATACTTATGCTTTAATCTATATAAATAAAATTCAAAGTCCTGACTGACTGATTCATTCACTCATCAACGCCCAGCCCAAGCCGTTGGACCTAGGAAGCTGAAATTTTGCATAGAGGGTCTATAGTATATAATGTAGGCAAGGAATAAGACCGGATTTTTTGAAATTCAACCCCAAAAGGGGTGAAAAGGGTTGCCAAAATTTGTATGGGAGGTATAAAAAATGTTGTCTAATTTTCCTGAAACTTAAAATACTCTTCAACACAATTGATTGAACACGTGTTTCACCGTTTTTCTAAATTTAACCTTTAACAGGAGTTACGGGAGTGAACGGGGTTGCAAAATTCCGAACTAAAGTCCACGCGGACGGAGTCGCGGGCGAAAGCTAGTTTATTACATAAATTGACCGCGTCAAGTTTCAAGATACTTAATATGAAAACAACTTCGATATTTTAACTTGTTTATTAATAGTGGTTTGATAACCGATTCTGAAGGGAGATGGTTTTCAGGTTATCCAATACTTACGTCAGACCCTGTATAATTAAAAATTATGTTACGAACGTGAATTTCTTTTATAAGTCAAATTCTATGTAAAATAATAGTTGAGGATAATTTTATTTTGTTCTCATTGGACTGCAATGGCCTCGATTTTCGTGACGCTTTCGGTGTTTGTGACGTCCTCAGAGGATGATTAAGGAGACAGTGTTTGCCTACATACAAAAAAAAACACAAAAATGTCACTAACGTCAGTTGATTTGGATTTTTTTTATATAAGTACTGACGTCATAGAAAAGTCATTTAAGGTCAAGGCTTTTTATTGAATATCTTAAAAAATATATATATTTTGTAAATAAGTCTGATAAATAGAAATTGTACTGAAAGCATAATACTCGAAATGGTTTTGAGATTTCCGTTCATGTTCAAATATTTGCCAATTAAGTCCTTAAGTGTGCTTTTGTAAGTTGAGTAGGTATGCAATAAGTAAAGTTATGTAAAGTTGATAAATAAAGTTTATTGTTATTCTGTATATCGGCTAAGGGCGCCTACATTTTTGCTAGATATATTTCTGTTATCAATATTTCTTCATACATTCTCTCCAAACCAACGCATCATGCCCGTCTTAACCGTAGGCACATCCTCTTTTAGTCCGCAATATTCTCGCTTTTAGTCGCTTTTAGTCGCTTAAAAAATATATTTGAAAAGAGTTGATATACCTAAACAAAAAAACCTTTGGCTATGATAAGAGTTTGGTTTCACTCAACCTAAATGGGGAAATCCTGTTATTAGCCTTCTGCTTTAGATTTTTTAACAAGACATTATCGTAGCATGGTATGGATGAAATGAATATTGGTAAATAGAACAATATCATAAAACTAAAGTCGTTGTAAATCCCTTATTCTTGTTGGAGCGTTTTAGCAATTCCAATTTTAGAGATAGGTAAGTACATATCGTGGGTTAAGAACCAGAGTAGCGAACGGGCAAAACTTCTAAAAAATTTTTTTTCGCCATTCGCTTTTAAATCCTTCGTATTTTTATGTGCCAAAAAACTGGATCGATATTGTGAGTCGATTACTTAGTACAAAAAAAACGTATCCAAAAAAAGATTTTTGTTTACTGCCAAAATGAAGTTAGCCTGCTTGCAATAATTTTGACTTTTTTAATGATAGTACGTCCAGCGTCCGGCTAGCAGGACTTTGGGTACTACCGGTAGGACGAAATGTTTTCGGTTATATGAGGTTTTCTAGGCCTGCCAGCAGTACGCAATCAACTCTAATGCATAGTGTGTCTCTTTCTGATTCAGCGAGTTTTTGAATCGTGTTTCTACGATCAGTTTGGCCAAAATGGCGGCGAGTATAAGACGTGGTGTCCGCGTTCGCGCCAAAGCCACATATTTTGACGAAAATAATGGCGGGAACACGTGGAGTCGCAAACATTTTGGTGATAATTATGATATTAGTTATTGTTGGGGTACTGTAACAAAAGTACAAAACAACTTTGCGAGGGTTTATTGGGATATTGACAAAAAACATTCAACCGTGCCCGTTGGAGTTCTAATTGCTGACACAGAAAACGATAATTTATTGGAAGAAATTAGCCACGAACAACATAGTAAGTACACATTATTTATTTTTTTAGAAAATACAACTTTTTTGATTGCTTGTTCATTTTCATTATTTGCTTGAACTAATAATATTTTCTTTTGGCTTTGATAATTGTACATATGTGTTTGTGACTCTGTGTGTGGGTATGTGTTGTTGTGTAAGTCAGTGTGTATCTTAACTAATAATTTTATGAATTCAACTTTGCGTCTGTTTATCATTGATAATGGTTTTTTTTCAGCTTCCTCTGAATCGGGTTGTTCTTCTTCGACCGAAGATGAAGAGACAGCTATTTCAGTACACCCGACTTCAAGTACGAGCACCGTAACCAATTCTTCTGCTGGAAATACAGTCGTTGTAAAGGGTGTTACCTGGACTTTCAGTGAAGCAATTCGGGTCGATCAACGACAACAAGGTTATTTCAAAGCTAGCTTGCTAGTACCATTGGGGCCCATACAAAGTGTCAAGGATGCATTTTTTATGGTATTTCCCCGAGAGAAAATTAGTTACAAAATTCAATGCACCAATTCTGTGTTTCCAGCAAGACAAAAACTAATGGACGAGAAGGAGTTATTAACTTTTTTTGGTATATTATATGCTATGACTCTTCAAGAACTGCCAGACCGACGATCCTACTGGAATACAACCTCGGATGGTATATTTCCCCCTGCTAATTTTGGGCTAAGATTTGGAATGAGTCGTCAAAGATTTGAGATCATTCTCATGGCACTGCGCTTCACCCAACCCTCAGACTTAGATGATTCTGACAAATGGCGTAACACTAGAACATTAGTAATGATGGTGAACGAGAAACTAAAAGATACCATCCGTCCTGGTTCTAAAATAACTGTGGATGAATCTATGTTCGCATGGTATGGAAAAGGTGCGTACTTCAAAGATGGAATGCCAGCAGTTATGAAGATCAAAAGGAAACCAAAAGGAGTCGGTTGTGAAGTAAAAACAGCGTGTGATAGTAACACAAACATTATGATCAGAATGGAAATCAATGAGGGCAAAGAAGCGATGAGTAATAAGAAATGGCAAAGAGAATTTGACGCAGGAACAGCAACTACTTTGAGATTGACAGAGCCATGGCATGGTACTGGAAGAGTTATAGTTGGCGACTCATGGTTTGCTTCAGTGAAAACAGCTGTGGAGTTATTCAAAGTTGGATTGTATTTCATTGGACTAGTAAAGACGGCACACAGTTTCTTTCCCGTATCTGAGATGTCTGCAAAGTGTCCGACGCAAAAAGGGGCATCTATTGTGAGTACAGCTGAAAAAGACTCTGTGCAGCTTACTGCATGTGCCTGGAGAGACAAAAAAGTTCATACATTTGTTGCCACTTTTGAAACGACTCTGACTGGCCAGCCATCACGCAAAAGAAGGTGGGACGATGAAGGAAATATGTTTTTCAGAGAAGTCAATAGGCCTAAATTGGTACAGCAGTATTTTGATGGCGCTGCGGCTATCGACATTCATAACCACATAAGGCAGGACGGATTGGCCTTAGAGAAAGCTTGGTGCACACATAACTGGGAACACAGAATATATGCCTCAGTTCTGGGTATTATAGAAACAAATGCGTATTTGGTTTTTAATCATTTCTTCCGCTCCGAACATGACCAAGTGTCTCACAGGTGGTTTACTACTAACCTTGTATTAGCTCTAACTAACAATGTCGCTAATAACCATCAAGAGAATGTGACGCCACAACATGAGAACATCGCTCATAGCGGAGAACATATTCTTGAAGCTTTGTCAAAATCAGATGACAGAAAGAGAGTACAACGTAAATGTATAGTTTGCTCAAGAGTCCATAAGAAACAGCAGAAAGCGAGCTACTTTTGCAAGACATGTGGTCCGCGATGTATTTTATGCTCCCCGCAGACTGGAAGAAACTGTTTTACTTACCACATCACGCATGGAATTCCAGCATAACTGTTTTTTAATTTTCGAAAAATAAAAGCAATTTTTACTTTTTCCTTACTTTTTTATTTTCGCATTTTTTTTCTACACTTTGATTTCAACAAATGTTCGCGTTTATTTATGGGTAAAATGTTTGTCACCCCTGCCTTATTTCATCACGCATGAAAATCGAGTACTGCTAGAAGGACAGCCTCTGATTTTGATACTAAGTTCACCAAAAAATTGGGTACTGCTGGCAGGACGCACGGCCATCGGATTGTCCTTCCGGAAGCTCCTTCCAGCAGGACAAGAGCTTGGACGTTCTATCATTAAAATTTTTGCCCTTACGCTACTCTGGTTCTTAACCCACGATATACACATATAAATAGACAGATATGACACTTTTTTGTACAAAAAAAAGGAGATTACACAGGTATTTCTTAATCTAAGAGTACAGACGGCGGCTTTATCACTAAAAGTGATCTTTTCCAAACAACCTTTGGATGGATTTGAGCAAAAGATTGGAGAAGTTAGTAGACGTACAAAATAAGTAAAATAATAATTTCTGAAATATATTAGATAATACTTCCGTTGATGTAGGCGACCCACTGGTTAAAACAAAATAAAGATTGCAACACATCCAATACTTATTAATCTTATTATATTGCAATATACCCTATACTATAGGTAGCTTTCATTACAATTAAACATTACCATGTATACAGTCGTCGGCTAAAGTCGCAACCCTCTTAATACGCTACTTGCCTCGTATCAAATTTGACGCGATAAATGGATATTTCCTGTAGTATCTAACGTAAGAAACCGAAACATATTGACTTTGCTAAGTAAATATGCAGGGTGGCTGCAGAATTTGCAAATTAAAAAAATATTTTTCGCCTTTAAATCGGAACGGTGAAAACACTATCCGCCATCTTGAAAGCACCTTTGGTTGTAAACAAACATCTGTCAGTCGTGCGTGCGTAGGTTCGATTGTGATTTGGATTGGATTTAGTGTTTTTGCAAAAACTCTTCTTGTGCAGTTAGTGTATTATCATTTTATTGATAAGCGCAATCATGGACGCTGGATTCGTGGAAGCAGATAGTACCGATTTGCCAAAACCAAACCAAATCAAACCAAGCATTGTTACAGCTAAAAACAGTTTGTGTACATTGATATTACAGGACTTACATTGAAGTGATCTTCACATAAATACACCCAAGTTTCAGTCGATAAAGAATCGGGGTCTCTCTTGGCAAGTTTGAGACAAGTTTTTCGTATGTTTATTTCACTGGGTAGGTACCTACACGAATCCGCGACTTTCCGGCGGTCTTTATTGACGTGTTTTTGCATTCTCGAATAATGATAATTGATATATTTTGCATGTAAACTCGATGAAATCATGGTTGCGTTGTTGTTATTTCACTATGCTCACAGATCACTAACAGATTTTAGGACTCGGTAAAGATCGTTTCACCAAACAAGTCCCACGGTAAAATCGTAAAATCCCTAAGGCCATAACAATAAAAGCCATTCGTGGCACGAACTCTACCTATGTTGAATGTCAAACTTTGTTAGTGATGAGACTCGAATCACCTTTGATTCGAATGATTTGAATCACGACGGTAAAAACTTGATTCGAATGAGAATTTTAGTAGATTTGAATCATAGCTTGACTCGAATTATCGAGTTGATTCGAATCAGATCGCTGATTCGAATCAGTTTGTTGATTCGAATCAGATTGTGGATTCGAATCAGTTTTTTTACTCGAATCATTCATTGCGCGGCAATCTTACCTGACCGATGAGACAAGTAGGATTTGTTGAAGTTTTTTTTTAAACAGTTATTGTTTTAGTTTTGTCTTGCTTCTATGTTACTGATAAGGTATTAATTTTTTCTTATGTTAAACTATGAAGTTTTTTAGAAAGTGGTTAAAGTGAATTGGTATTTAAAGGGCTTAGTCCACTCTGACCAACCGAACTTGTCAACTGGTTCTTTCCATTCCACATTCCACTGCATTATTGTTACCTACTTTCGATTATAACTTTTTGTTTTGATCGCTTTGAAATGTGTTTGGGATGTATTATTTGTTTTTTTAGGATGTGTTTAGATGGTTTTGAAATGAATTTAGGATGGTTTTGGGATGTGTTTAAGATGGTTTTTGCATGTATTTGGGACAGTTTTGATATGTGTTTAGAATGTTTGGGGGTATAATTGGGATAGTTTTAGGATGTTTGTATTTACCTCTAGTATGCAGTATTAGAAAAACAATAGAAAATCTATTGTTTTGTGCAAATATGGACATAGCCGCAGACGACCGCTTAAGGCGTTTTAGTATGTATTTGGAATGGTTTTCTGTTATCTCTGTTAGAAATAAAAACAGTAGTAGAGTTTTAGTTCATAGTTCAGTTGGTCAGAGTGGAATAAGTGAAAGAGCTGTGCTGGATAAGTTTTTTCAGAACACATTTTAACACGGTGATAACGAAAAAGCGTTGACAAAAAAAAAATTACATTACATGCTTCAAGTATCAAAAATTTGTGACCTTAAGTACTGTAGGTGTGTGAGTGTATGCGTGTAAGTGAAAATCAGTGTTGAATAAATAAATATATAAATAAATTTCATATAACGGACACATACCTTTACTTATTGAAAACATGGAAAATAATTGGGTGTATTGAAACATTTACATCGAAAATTGTTATTTTTATAGGTACATTTTATCAGTATTTTCAATGCATATGATGTCTCCGTATTGATTCGAATCATCGTATCGATTCGAATCATAATAATGATTTGAATCAACATATTGATTCAAATCTACATATTGATTCGAATCAGCATATCGACGGTTAAAAGGATATAGGGGTTAAGCGACAAAAAGTAAATTGTTCAGGAGAGCATTTTAAAGTTTGAAATTTAAAAAAAAAAACATAACTTTTTTATTTATTATCATAACGTAAAGATGGAAACAGCTCTAAATTAAAAAAAAATACGAGCATTAATTGCCATTTAATTTTATTTGACTGGACGTTGTATTATGTAGTTTTATGTCGCTTGACCCAATTGAACATAATTTTTATATGAGGTAATTCAGCATATGTTACATCTACAAATAAAAAAACGAAGAGTATAGACGACTAAGCTACATTTGGTTTCCGTATACCAGGAGGTAATAGGGCATAAGTCACATGACTGTTGAATACTAAAATAAGTAAAAAAGGATATATTACAATTCACACCATTGTGACAAAAGGTAATGGAGCACAAGAGACAGTGCTTAGCAAAAATACCGTGAGGATATCAGTCATTAGCGACTCCGTAAGCTGGTTGAAAAGAAGGTAACATGGTATTTCCAAACATCGAGATTTGTAGGCCAAGAGGAAAACAAGAATATACAACACATGACATTATCTGGGCAATTGGTAACGTAGATTAAACGTCACGTCCTAAAAATAATAGATTCTCAACAATCTCAACCAACATTATTCTCCTTTGAAATAAGAATTAAGCAAATGCAAACGTTAGAGGATGTTAGTGTCACCATCATCGTTCGTACCAGATTACTCACCTACCTACATAAGGTATGATTTTGTAACGATTATTTGACCTGAGTATAAACAAGACCTGAATAGGTAATACAAAAAATCTATTGATAATGGAGATCCAGCTAAAGTCTGGAATTTTCTCAAATCTCTAGGAGTTGGAAAACCACGCCAGGCCTCTATTTCTAAAGACCTTAATGTCAATGCTCTCATTAGTCACTTCACTTTTGTTCCTCAATTTAATGCGTTTGATCCTCTCTGAGTTCTCCTTTGAACGTGTGGTACCTGGATGACGGCACCATTGGTGGCTGCCCAGATGTTTTCATTGAAGATGTTAAAAGGTTGATACGAGATATCCAAAAGGCTATCTGGGGCTCCAGATACCCAAAACCACGTATCAACACGTGCGATACGTACCACACAGAAGTCGCAACTGTTTCCATGCTTAGGGCTGGCGTAACAGGAAGTGACGTCAGAATTTTACGCTGAGGTCCCTGGGATCGTACTCTTGGACAAGTCAGACTTTACTCTGCCTCAATATTTCCAGAAGGCATCCCAGGGGTGCTGCGTAGAAGAAGAATGATATCGCTTCTTCTACGCGTCGCGCTTCTATGAGTCGCGTCGCAATAACCTACCAACCAGCTACCACCAGTTACAATGTTAACTAGTGATAGGCCACTCAATAGAAAAGAAAAACGGAGCATTTCAATATCGCGTTGACAGCTAACTGTCAGTTATCTGTAGATAGGTTATTGGGACCGGGCATAAGACACTATTTTGTACCTATTGAGTACTACGAGTAGTTCTTTGCAACAGGGCTCAATCGCACTTAACGGTGGTTATGATTGTAGTTGAGTTCCTAATTTGTAGTTCTAATCTGTCAATTCATAACTTTTTTGGGAATTACTTAAATATTATTTAATTTTCAATACCTATGATTATTTTCGGTTTCGTACAGCCTTGAATGTTGACGCAATTAGTATGAAAAATAAAAAAATCTGTCGATAATCATCACCACAGCACTATAAGTCTATGAAATTTATTATCATACATTTTCGGAGTTAAATACCTACTAAATAAATATTTATCTCAATTTTATATCTACGTTCGGAGTTTACGTTAATTGATTTAGAAATTTGGTGTATCAATGCCAGCCAGCAATTTAATGACTGGTTAGTATTTTATATTCGATGGACATTCATACCAACTTATGAATTATATTTAAGGTGATTTGAGAAAAAATCGTCAGAGGGGAGTTTTTTTTCGGTGCCTTTTTCTCCACTGCATTCGGCCCCAAGGCAGCGGCTAACATTTATGAATGAATTAATGAGCAGAATGTAAATTCTTTACATTGAAATAAATTTAGGATTTCTGATTATTATGTATGTTCTAGTATAAAATAAAATTAATATCATTACAAGCTAAGAGATACGCAATTGCTGCAACTACATAAGCTCACGCTTGTATCCCAAAGGGGTAGGCAGAGACCAGAGACTGCAACTTGCCATGACCCTGACATATCGATTTCGTTTCATCGACATTTATTAGTCGTTGGATGCACGCACGCCGGTTTCGGGTACTTTTTATCTTGCCCAAAGCCATAGCCTAATTACATCCCTTATTCGGTCAACTATATTTTAAATTTAATTCACGTTGTTTTCATGTAAACACACCGCTTATGGAAATTGATAAAATACGGAAAGCAATAATGTATCAAATGCAACAGGAAACAAGTTCAACAACAGGTCATTTAATAACCTCATTCATTAAGTAATTATCAACCCCTATTATCAATTTCTTGATTTTCTACACGGAGTACGTACCTAATATTTTATTTAGCTTACACCCAGACTAAAGCAGAATAAAACGAAATAGGTATACCTGCCATACCCAATTTCAAACTGTTTGCAGTTTTTCATATTGAGTTAAATAACGAATACTGAATTATAGCACAATATGACATTGTGTTAGTGTACACTCGTAATGCACAACAAATGCCGATGTCGCATACAAACAAATTTCACTTTCGTTCCACTTTGACCCATATTTCTAGTGGCATAGATGCCACGGGCACTTAACACCTAGCCCAGAAGTAACTAATACCAGCTAAACAAAATCAGCAATTTACCGAGCAAAACATAGGTAACCAATTAAGTGAAACAATTCGCTTAGACAATAGTAGGTAATTCAAATAAAAAAAAGTCGCGTGCACAACAAAAATCAAACAAAATGTAAATATAAACAATACAGACCTGAGGCTTCGCTTCAGCTACGTTCAGCGTGACCATCGTCGCTTACAAAAAGACACTGTTTTTAATTAAATGTTTATTTGCCGAGGAAAGTAAACTATACGCGCCTGCGCATAGTTTCGTGCTCGGTTTCGCTCAGCGTTTTGGAAAGCGTGCGCGCGCGCTTGTGACGAACGACTGGCGTTGGTTAAACTGAACTAAAATCGACTCGTGCGCAGCGCAACCGCCGGAGTGGGACGAGGGCTCAGTGACGGCTGTGATGCAATATCAAAATTCCATGGCGTAGGTTTTCTCTGTCAATCGGTGGCAGCGTTCCATTGTAAATACTCGTAGCTTGGGAACTCCGTGCAACTTTTTCGGCTCCTATGGGCGGTTTCTGAATGAGCCGTTTTCAAAAGAACTAAAAAAAAACTCTAACGGCTGTCAAAGGAATGCAATTTTGGACCTCAGCCCAATAGCCATGTGTGATACGTCATCGAACAGGTCTCAGCGAGCTGAACAAAAGTTACTATGACGCCAACAGCCAAATGTTTGTCCTTTCGGAGTTATATTTTATTGAAAATGTTGGTTTTTTTTTCAATACAATATAGTTATATTGTATTTCCGATACGATTCCGCGGAGTTCCAATAGGATAAACATTTGGCTCCAGTTAAAATAAATAAGATCTACTAGTTAAAATAAACGTCGAAAAACCCAGCTTTTATCAAACTCTCATTGGACGGACTATACAAGTACCGTAACCGCTACACTACAACACATTTAATTTTGCGCGTGCGCTGACTTCCGGAACCTACAGCCTCCTCGTATTTGGGACTGTTATAGGTTTTAACAATTTTGACGTTCATAAAGGAAACGTTTTACATTTTTTTATTTTACCACCTTTGTGGTGCAGCGGTTAGCCCATCTGCCTACCATGCGAGGTATTCGCGGATTCGAATCCCAGCTGGGGACAAAAAAACCCCAGGTCTTGGTTGTTTACATGTTTGTGATCTAGCGTGAGCTTATGTATGTATGTAATATAACTTAATATTCTGTGAATATTTCAAACGTCTACATGTTGTCGTTATCAATATCGCGCAAAAAAACATGTTTGTTGTATGGGGGGGGGTATGTTGTTTGAAGGGGGGCTACCCTTCAATATTTGTTTTGTTTTAGTGTAATTATTTACTTTTAAATTACATTTATAACTAAATACTCTGTGAATGTTTCAAGAATTTTTGGTCGATAGTGATAAGCAGAACAGGTAGACGACCAATTCTCGTTATCACTATCGAGCAAAAACGTAAGTTTAATTAAACTCGATCCTAAAGTGTCTTTAACGTTGTTATTGTTTTTTTCTCAACAAACAATGTAAAGTCTGTTCGCTATCATAGTGTCACTTTGATATTCACCGCCTCGACACGTGGTGGCTTTTCACAAAAGAAATTAAAGGAAGCCGACGCGGCGCAAACACCCAAGTAAATTTGGCTCGCAGCTCGTCTCATTCTACTATACGGTATTTGACACTATCAACAATAAATTATTTGAGATTTGAGAAAACAAAAATTACAAAATGATTCGGAAAATGTATTTCTTTTAATAATTTACTAGTTATTACAATTTTAAATAGATGAAACATAAAAAGAGTGTTCTGAAATGTGACGTCTCAAGCAAGTATTTTCATACAAAAATTCCTTTTTAAAAGTAACTCATTTGACTACCTGTCAAATACCCAATTATGTAGATCACGCAATTAAAGAAGTAAATCAATCAGTATTTTAGAATGGACTTATTACGAGACGATCTGCATCACTTAGGTAGGTACCTACCAAGTACCTACCTACCTATTCGAAATACCGGTGGAGATGAATATTCTGAGGACACTTCGAGTGATGAAGAGTAGTGTTTCATTTTGTGCTTCATTAGGTATATTGTGTACCATGTTTTTTTTTCTATTTAAAGTATGTATTTTTGCCGTCTAAGTTTTATTATTGAAATAAATGTTTTTTTTTTACTAAAACCAAGATTGCCTTCGTGTGTACTGACACTATCTAAGCGGATCTAACGGACTTTAATTGAGAACCAAGTGTTTCATTGGTAGAAACCATGAAAATGAAACACTTGTAAGTTGCCCACGTTACAGGCCTAGCCTAGTGTGGGGACACCATAATACCTAATGCGCTTTCTGTTTAGTGCAATAATGCCTACTTTATTTGATTCGATAAACGATTATTGATTTCATTTCATTTGATTTGAGTTATTGTTTATAAGTACTATGTTTACATATCGCACCCCTAGATGAAAACCCCACTAAGTCGAAATAATACGTGAAAATTTGACATCGCATTATGAGGAAACGGACAATGACACTATAAAGTCATGAAATTACGGCGCACAACTGTAAATAATGACATTGAGATAAATTCTTCGTCTTTCATCGACATTCATCATTGAGAATGCTTGTAACTCACATTTAATACAGCCGATAAATGTTTCTGTACAGACAACACTTAAGACAACATATTTTTTATTAGATACACAGTATGTATATTGACTGCCTCGTTGGCCTAGCCGTTAACGAGCGTGACTACTAAAGTACAAGTCGTGAGATCGATTCCCACTGGAGACCACCGTACTTGATTTGTACAAAATAATGGTCTCAATCTGGGCCCCGAATATTTTAGTGCAGAAGGTCTATCAGGGAAATTGACGATGACGGCAAAACAGCGAAATGCTGTTTACGATGCACACGGTCGGGTCACGTGACGAATTTTTTCATACCATTATCGCCTAGAATGTTTGATACGCGTGCGAGTTGTCATTGTGCTACAATGCATTAACGGAATCTAGGTCCTGGGCGTATTTGTTTGTGATATCCTTCCCGAGTACCCGGCCGCGTGCAGTTGCACATACGATACGACGAACGATTGACAAATAAATTAGAGACTAAAGTTTGTATCGAACTCGGTACCTAAATACATCTCAGTGAGGCTAGTTGAAAAAAGACCGTCCAATAACCTAGCAAAATATAAAATCACACCTACATCCCGGAGGGGAAGGCAGACCTGGGCCTCGATTCTGTTAGTGCATTATAGTTCAATTACAGCTACATGGTTGGGTCATGTAACATCTTTTTAAATTCCATTGGCGCCTACAATTACTAATACGCGTGCGCGCGTTGATTGGAAGCGGCAATGCAATGAAATCGACGCAGGTATTCAATTGTCATTGTACTACAATTTATTAGCGGAATTTAGGCCCTAATCGTGCCAAGACAGGCCGACCGGCCGGGTCAGTCTCACTATTCCCATTACCCATTGCAGTGGTAATACTGAGACTGCACTTTTTTTTTGTCTCGCTGTGTGCAATTAATATCGACTGAGATTTACGGGAACCGATTTTAGCATTCGATTTGACTTGATCTCGTCCTTCTTTTTTGATCCCATTACTAATCCCTTCTTTTTGGTAGAGTAGGCTTGAAGCGTTAGAACGCCAGCTTCTCATTCGGAAGGTCGTAGGTTCCAAGCCCGGCTTTTACATCTCATTATTCCCATTACCCATTGCAGTGGTAATACTGAGACTGCACTTTTTTTCAAATCAGTCTCACTATTCCCATTGAATTACGAAACGCCGAATGGTAACAGCGAGACTTATGTTCTCCTACAAAATGTCTCATTATTCCCATTTGGGGCGGTTTTTTTTAAACGTCGGGTGTAAAATAATATAACTATCCTACAGAAAAAAAACAAATCTACGCAATATAAAATTTTATTTGGGCTTTTAGTAATTGCCTGTATAGATATCAAAACAATAATAAAGAGGTCATAATATCGTGCGTTTTATTGGTCGGGAATAGTAGCGGTTTAAAAACGCAATGGGGATAGTGATACAAGTAGTATCACTATTACCATCAATGGGAAAGCTCAATGGGAATAGTGGGACTGACCCGACCGGCCGTGGCCTGCCGTCGTTCGTCGGCCGCCATTAGCTACTTTTGTTCGACGAGACAAACGTGATACTATCTAGGCAGTTCGATGGCTCGTGAAACGTCAAAATAAGGAGTAGCATACGAATTTGGACAGCTAGATAGGTACCGACGAAATACAATGGTTTAAGAGAATAGGTTGTAACTTGTCGGTATCTTATAGGTCGTTCGTGGGTCAGTTGTAGGAAAATTTTGCTTAGTTGAATACCGATAGTGACAAAACGTGGCCGTTGGACTATCTATGGAGTGCAATGTAATTAGTAGCATTGACGCCCAGGAATGCTCTGCCCAAGTCATGTGCGAACGGCGTGGCAACTCTGCCTGTCACGGCCTGTTAGTTAACCTTAAAGCCTGCTTTTTACAGGCCCAGTAGCTGGGGGTCAGTGAAGGACAGTTACTGTCTGGTAGCTACTGGCTCCGTGAAAACAAAGTTAGATAAGATAAGATAAGTTTATTATTAATAACATAATTTACATTTGATTCCTTACCCTTAAGAGCTACGCGTTGGTCCTCACACTAAGCAGAGCCTGTATCGTGAGGGCCAGTTAACTTGATTTCTAGTTAATCCCAATTGGATGGTCCAATTCAAGAAATCACTAAGTCCAACTTCATAGTTGAGCCAGTAGGTACTGGAAGATCAGTTGCTGGCTTGTTGTTGCAAACCAGGCTTATCGAGACCACGTTGGGAAAGTGACAGTACTGTATAGACAGCAGAATGTACAGTTGCCGTCTACTGGGTGGTCAGACTGGTCAGAGTGGTCAGTACCCTGTGAAAACCAGGTGTACAGTGAACGAGAACGAGCAGATTCATTGAAAACATTATACATTGCTGCATTACCAGGGACATCCCTGTTTACCAGCGTAAACAGTAAAATGCCCTCTCGAACCTCCAAGAATAGTGGGACAGGGAAAAACACTTATCATTAGTGTCAATTGAAACTGATGTCATTCGTAGCAATTCACTTGATGATAAACATGCAGCTAGCTGATCGCCTTGGGGCAAAGTCTGCCGTAACCTACTGAGCAAACCGGTCGCGCACATGTCTTGCAAAAAGTTATACGAAAACTAGAATCTTGGTAATTACGGAAAGAATTCCACGATTCGTTGTTAGCAATTATAAGGGCGCCAATTGTACTTTCTATCTTTTTCTATTGTCTCAAAACCTCCAAACATGGGTCTTTTTCAATATGAAATTAACAGTGTTTACAATTAATAATAATTATTCTCCGAAAACCTTACTGGCTTTCATTTCAGACACTTTGGGCCAATTGCTGAATTGAGTATTTCACTAAGTAACTACTTAACTAGTGCTGTCTCGTCGAATTTCTCAGAAAAGTGCGTGACAGAACGTTACTTAAGTATTTACTCAGTAAAATTCTCAATTCAGAGATCGGCCTTATGTCATCTATGTAATCGGTAGGTAGTAGGTACGGTACTTTTGGCACAAAGTATCTACCTACGCTTTACTCACTTATAATTCGCGCTTCTGGCAAGCTTATTACACCTTTAGGTATCTTATTATAGAAAGTATGCAATGCCCCAGAAAGGATATTGTATAAAAACCTTTGCCAGCCTGCCTAAATTTTGGGAAGTTTTAAAGTAACTGAAATTTTTCCTCTTATTCTTTGCCTGGCTTTTTCCCATTTTATTTGGGGTCAGCCCACCGTATAATGAGTCTCCCTCCAGGCAGCTCTGCCCTGGGTCGTCTCTCTGTTGATTTTGCCTTCTTTGAGGTAGTTACGAAAATCCATGTGATTCGGTGTCTTCCTCGTCCTCGGGACTTAGTCGCGATATCTAGCACTTTTCTGGTCATGTGGTCGGATGGTTGCATCATAACGTGTCCGTACCACCGCAGACAGCTCTCCTGTAGTTTGTCTGGGATGGGTCTTACTTTGAAGGTGCTCTTATGTGTGTGTTTCTGGCATGATCCAGCCTAGTTACACCACCTGCCCACCTGAGCATCATCATTTCTGCGCGATGTTTAGCTGGGTGTTCTGCAGACAGATGGTGTGTTTGCTGATATTTTTCTTGACGTAGGTGTGTACCTACATAAGATTAAATAATATAAGAATATTCTTATATTACAGTTAACCAATCGTAATTGGTTAGTAATTAATTTTATTTAAGCAGTTCTATAAACGATGAGGCGGTAAAATCTATTCCTTGTGTATTTCAGCATTGAATGTCAAGAAGGGAAAAAATAGAAAGCATAACCATATTAACCATGCATCATTTTTCTTACCTTCTTCACATTAAATGGTGAACATGAACATTGAACACATTACCTTATGTTTTACATGGTCGGAGAGTAAAACTAAAGAACATTACGACAATATCTGTAATAATTATAATAATAGTATCTGTTAGTATTTATGATTTGGCATTAGGATACATCTTAAAATTAGGACACAAAAACTAAGATACTTACATGTTAAATAGTCAAATTAATCAGCGACAGAAAGTTATTGTATAATAAGAGCAGGTTTGGCTTACAATCTGTAAGTATTTATAATTTGGCATTAGGATACATGTTAAAATTAGGATACAAAAGCTTTAAATATGCAAACTCGAAAAATACAAACGCTTTTAACTCCGCCCCTTTTAACGAAAGTTTACCTCTCTTTTCAATCAAAGTGACGTCCGGATGCTACCGCTCACTTCAAACTGCCCATTCCAACCGTTTTACTGCTCATTAATTTATTAAACTACATGAGTAATTTTTGCACTACTGCTTATGTTTTACTGACTCACTAATTTACTAACCGCCGAAAAATTAAATTACTACCCATTAAATTTTTAACTGATCATAATAACTTCTGTATTGTTTAAATAACAGTTGAAAAAATTAATTCCCATAAAATTCTACGCATCACTGAAATCAAAAAACACGTTACGTGAGCCGGCCGAGTATCTGTCATTGAATTGTAATCCACTAACAGAATTGAAGCCCTGGTTGCTTGTCTATGAACACAGCGGATGTGGTATTCAATTCCTATACCTTTCACCTACAATTACTTATCTATGTCATCTATAAATTACCCGAGATGTCACGCGTAATTATTTGTATGATGTCATAGCCTGGTTATATTCCAGTTTGCCACGGCATGCCATTATGCTAAATAGATACTTATGCAATTTGTATTTTGAAAGTGTCAATGTCATGATGTTAATAAAGGAACGCCTTTCGGCGTTTTAGTTTATCTAAAGGTGCTCTCACACAGAAGTTTGTCTAGCACGACGACATTTTATAATCATTTCGCTGCAACACGTCAGGAGTGTTATGTTACTAGCTGGCCCGGCAAACGTTTTTTTGCCATATTAGGTAGTTAGCCTACGACCTATTGTCAAACCTACTATATGTATAGATCAAATTATAACTTTTGTTACAATTTGTTCAGATAGTTACACAACAAATTATCTAATCACATCACACTAATATTATAAAGGCGAAAGTTTGTGAGTGTGTGAGTGTGAATGTTTGTTACTTCTTCACGTCTAAACGGCTGGAGCGATTTTAATAAAATTTGGTATGGAGTTAGCTGACACCCGGGATTAACACACATAGGCTACGTTTTACTGCGGAAAAATATCTTATTCCCATGAGAAATCGATAAATGTGAAATTTCGTATATTGGTCTTTCCGATGCCGATGTAACTCTGAATAATGCTTCTTCAAACTGTTAACAAAATTTCAAATCCAGCTGCTCCAGCTTGGAAGAAAAGGAGACTTTTAAAAAAAAAGTTTAAAAAATTACCCATTTAAAATTTTTATTTTGGTTTTCATTATGTTTGTGAAATGTCTTGAATAAAAATTAAAAAAAAAATTTTTTCTATTTAAATAAAAAAATCGTTTTTTTTTATATTTTTCTGATAACCAGTATGACTTGCCTTTTCTCCTGGTGCCGGCTTGACGTCGATTTACGGCACCCTGTATAATAACTGCTGTGTGGGAGCACCTCTAAACATGTATTTTCTGCGGTCTGGAGTGATAGCGCAACGATAGAACGGCCGGCCTTACATTCGGGAGGCCGTGGGCTTGCTTTACTACTTGAAGAGTTTTGAGTGGAGTTTTTTTTCCGCTCCCTTTTTCCTCCACTGCAATATTGACAATTGACACTCAGCAAACAGAATGTACATTTTTTACGTTAAAATAAATTATTGATTTCTGATTTGATAAGTGATTTGAAGTCAAGATTACAATTAATCAGGCTACTGATTAATTCTAACCTTGACTTCGAATTTTAATATGACCTTGAAAATAATAATTAAACGTCATTGTCCCCGTTTTCTCGTGGTCCTACTAATTTGTCCAACTAGTAGGAAGACGAGGGAGACCTATTTCTGTCTGTCCTACTATGTGCCTTAGTAGCAGTTGTCAATTGTCCCTGGTCCCAAACTAGGATCATCATCATCATCATCATCAACCCATTATGTCCCCACCGAGGGGCACGGGTCTCTTCCCTGAGGAAGGTATAGGCCATACTCCACCACGGGGGCCAAGTCCGGATTGGTGGAGGCTTGTAAGACTAGTGGCTGGTCTTCCTGTCAGAAGTTTTCAAGCCGCCCTAAGGCCTCTGACTTGGCTTAACGACTGCCATCTATCGACGGCAGCCGGCACCAACTGCTTAACGTGCGTAACGTCCCTTGCGAAGCACGTAATCGCTCGGAAAAATGCCACTAGCGTTAGTCATAGACAGAAACCCATCCATGGACTGAACGCGCCGTATGTTGCTCAACCTTAGTGATCGTTCAAACTAGGATACCCTGTGCTATGGTAACCCGGCAAGGACATTACAAACACAGAAAAAGACTCAGACTGAGGCCATTTGTACAAATGGACGGCGCCCCCCAGTGGGAATCGAACCCAAGACCTCCGTCTTGGTAGGTAAGCGCCTTAATGGCTAGACATGCACAAGAACATGATTTACAATTCATAAGTTAGTTACAATTTTGCCCACCTGAACAGATAACTTGGTAGCGCTGTACTAAACTCATATCTGTCGTGTTATTTAAAAATGGAACGATCTTTTACTCCAAACAATGACAACCAAGGAGGTAACTTATCAGACTTTTTTTTTAATTTCGAACTGGCTTGCGATAGAAAGCTGGAACCTATTAAAAAAAAGAACACTTTAACGCGGCAAAAATTATTGTTGTTCGTTCGTGGTTCGTCTGATTTTGAAAGTTTCTTGAATTTAACGGGATGAGTTCAAGTGATGAAAATGACTGCGATGAAAATTCTGCCTTAGTAGGTAGGTACTACTTATCAGAAATCAGAAATTTATTTCAACGTAAAGAATTTACATTCTGCTTGTTTTAATTTCAGCGCATTATTTGAGAAAAATCATATAAAAGCCTTGGCCACAACTAGGCATTGATGGACTCACGTATGTCTGCCTCGGCTTCGCCTCGGCCCACATTTCCACGTTCGTCCATTAATGCCTCTTTTGCTGGCCGCTGCAGTAATGTACTATACTTAGGCTCTGATGTATTAGAAGTGTCAAATTGTTATAGAAAATATGGTCAGAGTGGAGTTTTTTTCGTACGGTACGTAAATTCTTTACGTAAATAGAAGAGCCAAGTTCGATAGGTATTAAGAACAGACGTCGTTATCGACTTCGCCGACAAAAGAATTGAGATCTATATGGGTGCTGCCAAGTTCTCTGAAGAAAATCATGAAATTTTAGTTACAAGATCACTGAGATGTAAATTGCAATTCAAGCTCAAGATTTGACTGCTAGTTTTTTCAGAAAAGTCACATAGGTATTATATCAACCTAACAGCATAAGTACAATACAAACAGAAAGTACACTAACCCCCGTTATGACTAAACGAAGTAGAGTTCATTAAATAAATATTATTTAGCCTGTACGTGAAAACTAGCCACGTCAAAACTTAAACTTGAATAACAATTTACATCTCTAGTGATCTTGTAACTAAAATTTCATGATTTTCTTCAGAGAACTTGGCAGCACCCATATAGATCTCAATTCTTTTGTCGGTGAAGTCGATAACGACGTCTGTTCTTAATACCTATCGAACTTGGCTCTTCTATCATTCACATTTATGTTTTTGATGGGATATCACTGCTTTTTGTACAGAGATTATTGGTATTGATCACTAATAAATACATCGTTATAGTGCCACCATCTTATCTGTTCAGTTGATAACATAACATAACATTTACATTCAGGCACATACATTGCATCTGGCCCCACACTAGGATAACCTGATAGCGGCGCTAGTGGAGAATTTAGTAATAACATTTAAGAAATTTACTTATAAAAATGAGATTATTTTAACTCTTCTTAAAATTTTAACGAAAATGTATCTATAAATCTTAGTAAGTGAATAAATGAAACAAAAAATGGGGAACCGGATTTACTATTAGTTAGTTAAAATTTTGGCCACCTGAATACCAGATAACTTGGTGGCGCTGCATTTATTGCCGAGGAACCGATAACCGATGAGTTAGAAATCGGCTACGAACATACGACTTTTCAGAAACTAATACAAATACAAATACAAATACAAATAGATTTATTTTACCAAAAAACAATTTTACATCCTTATTATCTACAGATAGTATGGATAGTATTACAATTTTAATTGTGGCCCTCACACTAGGTCAAGCCTGTCCTGTGAGGACCGTGTGAAAGACATTACCAAATAACTTAAGATTTATGACAGAGTATGGATGCCATTAAATTTAAACAAATCAATTAAATTATATGTAATTAAAACATAAACATGCAAACTTAATATTATAATAATGTTGTTTTATAAGTATTCTATTTATTTTTGTCACTTAAGTAGCTACTTTGCACTGCTAAGGACTGGTTCCAAAATTGGCTATGGGCTAGTTCCGAAGTTAATAAATATATATATATCATTTTTAATTCTTATTTGGTGATTTTGAGGACGTTTTCAGTTTCAAGATATGAGAGATTAGATAGCCAGTTGTAAATTAGAAATTTTGCTTTATTCACAGTACATTCTTTTATATTACAGTATGTTAAGACTTTATTGTAGATATGTGGATGAGTAAAATCAGGATAGTGCTGCGCAAAAAAGGTTTTAACAAATGGTTTGGAGATTTTAAATACGCGTTTCTTGAGTAGAGCAGTATAGTCCGGGGATCTAAGTATTTTTCGATGCATTATTATTGATGCCCTTAAAATAAAAAGCTGTCTGACATTCAGGACTCTTGCCTCGGAGTAAACGGAGGAGGTTGGGTACCTATATGGCTTCTTGAGCATCACCTTAAGCACTGAGCGTTGCGCCCTTTCCAACTCTATCATAACAGTCACTCCCATACCGCCCCATACGCCAATACAGTAGCTGATAATAGACTCCACTAGAGAAACATACACTAGGCGAAGAACTTTTGTGTCAGCTGAATTTCTCAGTAGCTTCATTACGTAAATAAGTTTTCTAACCTTGCCAGCAAGTGTGGTAATATGTTGTTTGAATGACAGGTTGTGGTCAATAGTGATGCCGAGATATTTTGTACTTTCCGCGCGCTCTATTAGAGGACAGGCACACAGTGATCCATCGCAGGAGTGAATTTTTAAAGGAGGCAATAAGTGTGGCTCTGATGCTCGATTCTTATGAAAGCCTAGGAACTTTGTTTTGCTTGGGTTTAGAGTGAGTAGGTTGTTATCGAGCCATTTGCTTACTTTAGAGATACTTGCTTCAGCCATTTTGATTGTATCATGCCAGCCATTTCCGTTAACCAGGAGAACGGTGTCATCAGCATAGGAGATGATATCTGTATTCACCAAGGAATTTAAATGAATATCATTCATATATAATATGAAAAGCGTTGGCACCAAAACGCTACCCTGTGGGACACCAAAACATATAGGGAGCTCATTACTAGTCTCTGTACCGACTTTGACACTCTGTCGCCTTTCCGTCAAGTAACTGCGGAACCAATCGAGGGGCAGGCGCCTGACGCCTATGAACTCGAGTTTCCTCAAGACCACTGACAACGACACCGTGTCAAAGGCCTTGGCGAGGTCCAGAAATATGTCCACACATTTCTGCCCCCCATCCAAGAATGACGTTACCTGATTGACAAGCAGTTCAACAGCGTCTTCAGTCGAAACTCATTTACATTTCAGAGAAACGTGCATAAGAGTGTCCGTATAGTTGGCTTTCACGTGGTCGATTTCAGTAATTTCAACTATGCTGCCGAACTGTGTATTAATAGTGCCTAATAGTGCTATAAGGCACAGTTAGCTAGGACAACTATTTCCGGAGATATTCAGGCGACTCACTGAGGCAGCCAACTAGACGTCTACTTAGCAGACACATCACGAACGGCTGTATATAGAGTTATAATTTGTATGCCAGATAATTGTGCGCTAATAGTGCTCCCTACATGCCAAGTTTCCAGAATAGTGCTTCAATACAAGCTGAGAAAACATAGGTACCCTATTGTTGAGGCAGCCAACTAGACGCTTTTTCTTACCATGATTTCTTCGTAACGGCGTAGAGTTTTAAAACAAAACCTATACCAAAAAACTGTGCGTCAATAGTGCCTCTTAATGAAACACAAATGCTCCCGAATCACCTATGCGTTTAGCCAAGAAATTAATGTGAACTTGTAACGAGGTGCATTTGCCTCGTTGCCTTTTTTTATCATTTTCGGCCATCTACTATTCCAAATTTAATTCAAACAATCATAAAATATTTTAAAGGCACATAATGTGCCTTTACTTTACATTTAAATAAACATTCTACCGTGCCCCTGGACACCCCTCTTTTACTACGGATCGCACCCCTACCTAACCCCCGTGCGACAAACTTTTACATACATTGAGGTTTTGGTACATGTAAGAACAAAAGTGAAAAAATAATATCAATCAGCAACTAGGGCACGGACTTAAGTATCCGGAGTCGGTATATTAATTTAACTACTAAAGTAAACTACTATTAAACCTTTCCGAATACTAGTTACCGAATCACTATGAATACTCTGTACTATTTCTTTTTTTTTATCTTTCCCACTTCCAAAAATATGTAGTTAATCACTATTATTAATCTATTGGTGAAATTAATAATGTACTATTTTTATAATTTAAGATAGTAAAGACGCTGTGGGTAGACTCTTCTCTCAGAAAGCGGTGAGATAATTAGAGAAATGACGAACAAAGCCTTCGACATTAACTAGTACATTTTTTTTTTCCATGAACATGAATTTAGTTAGCGCTAACCAGGGATCAGATTTTTTCGGTCATGTGACAACATGGCTAACTGATTTGACTCTTCCAGCGCAACACATCGGCAAGGGTTTTCGTCCTGCGTCGATTTATTATGAGTAAGTATGTACTGTGTGCAATAATATACATCAAATTTATCTTGCCAAAAAATATAAAAAAATATATATATCTCAGAAACTTTCAACAAAAATTTTAAAAATATATATATCTTTGAAATCTTCATCTTCAAATCAAAAATCTCTGTTTTAATTTTTTTAGGTAATCTGCCTTGGCATAACATATTCTGTGAAAATTTCGACTGGTTACTGCTAAGATAAGATAGATAAGATAAGATATTTATTGATCCAATTTAACAAGATACATGTTACATTAATAGGTCGGTACATAGTTATTATTAGTTCATAGGTAGTTAGTGTAGAATGGTATTCACGGTAGGCAGTAAACCTGTGTTGTGAATACCAGCCTCACTCCCGAGTGTACAACTAATATAGGAAACAAAATGTGGGTAGGTATCTTGACGCGTTACGCGATGAGCGCATTAACAAGATACGTTTAAAACAACCACTAAACTTTCGAACTTCGCCTAAGTGTTCAGTGTTGCATTGCAGTTAAATCACTCAATCAATATTTACTTAGAAAGTAAGGCTGATTAAGCGATCCAGCCGACGCAACAAGTTGACACCTTAAGGTGTGAACCTAATACAAATTGAGGTTTTAGATTTTTATAATTATGTTGTCTTTAAATTAATTTTCTTGCTTAAGTACTGTCTTATACATGGATGAGTGTCGCTATGTATGTGTGTGTGTATGAGTATGAGTATCTGAATATGCGAGTGTGTGCCTGTCTGTGTGTGTGTGTGTGTGTGTGTGTGTGTAAAGCAATGCGTAAAGTTGAGATAACTCGAGGTGTGTCAAGCGTGTATGTGAATAAATATGGAGCTTAGCCCTACGATAGGTATCTTGGGATCGGCTTGTGAGGCCACTAAGCTAATAATACCTACACACAAAAGTTAGTAAAGGTTCGTATTTTGATAGTTATTATTGTTGTAATTACTTACCAGTTATGCAACCTGCTTAGCCCTACGATAATTAGGTGTATCTTGGGATCGGGTTGCGAGGCCACTAAGTAAGTTAAATAGGTAAACGGGTATATCGATGGTACGTTATTATATAGTTCCTATAAATTATACGTGAACTTAATACGGGTAGATTTAAGTTACTAGTAATTGTACTAAGCTAATACTCTCATAATTGACTCAGTCTCGTGATAGTTTAGCCCAGACAGGTACATTCGCAACGCATTTTTACATTTAAATTTATTCATAGGGTACAGTGTTAGGATGCGGTTAAGTTTGTTGTAGAGGTAAGGACCCAAGAAGTATTGCTGTTTTTGAATAAATGTAGTGCTGCTTCTGGGAATCTTGCGCCTGTTTTATAAGTAAAGAAGGGATATTGTCCCAACCATTTGCGCAGTCAGTTTTAAGACTTTTTATGGTCCGTTCTATCTCTGAATCGGTGGCATCAAGCAAAGCAAAAGATTTATCCAAAAATGGTGGTAAGTTGGCAGCTTTAAAAGAGGGTAGGCGATTATTAGTAATAGATTGGGCCAATTGTTCGCCTATTGTTCCAAAAAAATTATTAATATTATTTATGGTTACCTCATTGTCATTGTCACGCAGTAATTCTTCGGAAAAAGTTTTTGCCTTATTCTGGCCAATGAATTCTTTTACAAGTTTCCATGTATTTTTTGAGTTATTCGAAGCTTTCTCTAATTCGTTTCTTTCAAAGGCATTTTTTAGTTTCTTTAGTAATTTATTACAAAAATTTCTATATCTGGAGTAGGTAAGTTTTAGAATATTATTATTTGGAGACTTTTTCAGTTTTTTCTGCATTTCGTCCCGATTACGTATACATTTTAATAAACCTGGTGTTATCCATGGTTTTAATATACGTCTTTTAGACGGGACAGATCGAGTTTGGGTATTTATGTCAATTACGTTTTTTAATATATTAACAAAATTTTCAGTGGCTAGATTGGGGTCTGCGCAATCTATGACTGTCGAGAAGTCAGTGTTTTCTAATTGGAGGACAGCTTGGTCAATGTTAAGTTTTGTATACATTGGTCGAGTTTTATTTGCCTTGAGATTGGTTTCTATTATAAGTACGACGGCCTGGTGATCGGTCAGGGAAGTATTAAGGATAGCCACTTTTCCGTAATTTTTGCAATTTAGAAGAATATGGTCTAGACAGTTGGGGCCTCTAGTAGGGTAAGTATGTCCAGGAAGAAGACCATGTTCACTAATGAAATTTAAGTACGATGGAGTATTGGCATCATGGCTATTGGGTTTGATATCGATGTTTAGGTCACCAGCTATTATAACATTTTGGAAAGTTTTGAGCGAGTTAAGTAGATCCGACAGAGAGTTATAAAAAGTGGAAAGATCTTTAAATGAGGGGGAGCGGTAAATAGCTAAGATGACTGTATCAGATTCGATTTTTATAGACATACAGTTGGCGTCCTTGATTATTGGCTCTTCAATCTTGCAATCTAATCCAGGATTTGTATACACAACCAAACCGTCATTTTGGTTTAAGTAATTTAGAGAGAAAGACTGCTTAAAGTTACCCAATGATGGTGGAGGGTGCTTATTATTATCTAGCCAGCATTCAGTCAATATAATAATATCAGGCATAAAGGACAATCTAGAGAGTAGGATTTCAAAGCTTGGTAGGTTTTTATATATGCTACGAATGTTTTGAGTTATTACTTTGAGGTGGGACTTATTTTCGCTAACGATTGAATGACACTGTTCGGGACTACATGTTATTGCAGAGGCTACAGAAAATGTATCTATTTCAGCTGAGATAGTTTTATCAGACGCCATTTCTAAAGATAATATCGGTGTAGTTAATATAAAGGCGGCCAGGTTGAGTATCGTGAGTGCCACGATGGAATTTAAGAGAGTCCAGAGTGTATTGAATACGAGATATTAGTAAAATTAGGGATTGAGTGAGGTAAGCACGTATAAGTGTTGTATGTTTGTTCAGTTGATTATGTGTGTCATATAATGAGCTTATCTTTGTTGTGGGTTTGGTGTCAGAATAGGCTGGCAAGGCCATTGAACAGTATTGTAAGTTACATGTAGTGGTTTTAGATAAGAATATTACAGTAAACAGTGTAATCGACTTAGGGTCGACGCATGCAATGTTATAAAGCATAGAAAATAACCTAGGAATTACCATGACGGCAAGAGCAAGCAAATATACACAATTTAGTCATTCGGTGGAAGTCCTCCTAAGGTCCTTGAGCTGGTGTTCTTCAATTATAGTTATCAGTGGAGTACCGTCGTCTTTGCGCAGGAACACTTTGCCGTTAGATGTCCAGGAGTATCTGAAGAGCTTATCCCTAGTTAGTTCTCTTGCGAGGAAGTATAGTCTGCGTGCTTTCAGAGTCAGGTGTTCGGCCACATAAATTGGGACTGACGGGCCCTCAATGTTTATGTGAGATGTACTCAGTTTGGAAGATTTATTTCTGGCGTTGAAATCCTTGGCGGCTCTGATCATTTTATTTTTCTGTAATACAGTTGAGAAACTCACTATGATAGGTTTTTTGTTTTCCGGTTTTCCAGGAAGGCGGCGAATTTCTCGAAGGTCGGTCGGAGCTATTTCGACGCTCAGAGTCTCCGCAGTGTCTAGAACTAGTTTTAGCAGATCTTCTGGACTTTCCTTTCCTTTACACGGTACATTTCGTATTTCAACCATGTTTGTTAGCAATTGGCGCTGCATATCTTCTATCTTATCTTCCAAGGTTTGGATTTTCAGTTTATACTCGCTCGACCCGTCTTCCAAAACGCTCACTCTAGTACTGATGTCTTCATACTGGGAATGAATAAATTGGAGGGAGTTCTCAATTTCTGTGTTTGACTTTTGGAGTTCTTGAGTTTGTAATTTCAGCTCCAGGATCCCGGAATGGAGGCTTGAGAGTTTGTTATTAATATCACTCTTCCAATCGTCGAACATAGAAGTAAGCATTAACTTCATTTCTTCCTTAAAGTGTTGCAAGTGAACAGAACAATCGTCCTCAGGTCTTCGTCGCTTGAAGCGTTTAATATAATCAGTAGGACCAATAGGTGTATTTTGCTCATTCAGTTCATCACTCGTGAGGTTGGGGTTAGAGGAATGCATCGACTTCGTTGGAGTCATGTTAAACGACGAGAATCAGGGAGGCGTCAATCAGAAAAATAGGTCCGCAGTTTACGTGGTCGGAGTTTGCGTTTGTTGTTAGGAGTCCAACGCAAGTTGAGACCGCCACTCGCGTAGAGTAAGGCCGATCGGGGTTCTAGCTCTGCTGGTTGTTTTATCTCACTAGTAAAAAATTCAAACTTGCTCACCGATCACCGACACACGCAGGAGGCGACTTTTTCTTTGCGTCTTATTCTAATTTTGATATGTCCCTTTCTTTCTATGATTTTATGGGTAGTCGATTTTCGTTTAAGTTAATAAGCAATGGCTCACAGCGGACACGTCCGTACGCTTTCGCGGTCCGGGAGGGAGGGGGCTAAGACACAGCCCTTAGAAGGTTGAACAGGGAAGGACAGATAGTGAACGCAGAGTAGGTAAAAGAGTCTCGTTTGGCACCCTGGGTGCGATACCCTCAAACAGGAACATCCCACTAAAGCGGGGCATCTGGACATACGGTACTTACAACATTGAAATTTAATCCTCTTTTTGGGCTTCGCCGCCGCGTTCGTACTCAACATCACCAGCCCACTATTGACCAACAATGCCCAAGACGCACAGTGTACTAATGCCCGGTTCCAATATCCACAAAACGCTTCGTTTTTGGTTACGATCGGTTACAATTCCTACGAAATTTCTACGAACCGTCAATAAATTGTATGGAAAACGGATCGTAGCCGGTAGGCGTATATTATAGGAACCGGGCATAAACCAACTAGCCATTAGATGGCCGTGAGTGACACTCACCGAGTGTTAAAATCACTTCTCTACTTGTCGGTATCAAATAATTGTTGCAAACAATTTTCACCCTAATTGCGTTTTCATAAGAGTTCATTTTAATTTATTGCAAAATTATTGTTTAGTACGTAGCAGTTTGCATACATTTCTTAGCTAAATGCATAGGTGATTCGAGGGCATTTGTGTTTCATTAAGAGGCACTATTAACGCACAGTTTTTTGGTATAGGTTTTGTTTTAAAACTCTACGCCGTTACGAAGAAATCATGGTAAGAAAAAGCATCTAGTTGGCTGCCTCAACAATAGGGTATGTTTTCTCAGCTTGTATTGAAGCACTATTCTGGAAACTTGGCATGTAGGGAGCACTATTAGCGCACAATTATCTGGCATACAAATCATAACTCTGTATACACCCGTTCGTGATGTGTCTGCTAAGTAGACGTCTAGTTGGCTGCCTCAGTGAGTCGCCTGAATATCTCCGGAAATACTTGTCCTAGCTAATTGTGCCTTAAATTAATACACAGTTCGGTGGCATAGTTGAAATTACTGAAATCGACCACGTGAAAGCCAACTATACGGACACGCTTTAGAAGTCGTTTACAGATATTATATAGTATCGGTTGAGACCAAACCATACCGCGATATATAATTAAAAAGCGCCATCTATTGGCAGAATTTGGAACTAAATACTATGAGGATATTAATATCAATAATTTTCAATTTTTAGATTTTTTCCTTTGTATATGCCCAATAGTCTACCTTGATGCCAAATATCAAGTTTCTAGGTCATCTAGAAGTGGGTTAGGTTTTTGATCTATAAGTGAGTCAGTCAGTCAGTCAGTCAGTCATAAAAATGCCGGTTTTTAAACGTTAATATACAGGGTGGCCGGGGGATTGACGTCAAAAAAAAAAAATAGCTCCCTCTTGTCATGGGGTATCCGAATCACCCCCGTGTATGTTCCGCGATTTTTCATAGTTTCCGAGTTATGATTTTTTTTCTGACTTTTCATGAATTTTCGCCTTATCAATTTTGAAAATTTCTAAAAAAAAAACTAGAAAAAAATAATCAGCTTCGTAACTTTGATAAAAGTTATTAAAGTGTTGGTCTAAAGTCAAAAATTTACGTTCGGTAAATTATGACTTGAATTTTCAAAAATAAATTAAAAATCCAAACAGATGTTTTAATGGTTACTTAGTTAGCCTCAGAAATGCGCAAGACTCTCAGATTTCATAATCATTAAAAAAAAGTACTGCTTAACGAGCTACTTTGTGTACATTCGGCCTTCGAAGACAGCGAGTTGAAGAATTATTAAAATTAACAATTATTTTTTTCTGCCATTTCGTCTTTTCTTAGTTTATTAATGAACGAGTCGTCATCATCATGATGAATAAAAGTGGTTTTGTCAATAAAACACAGATTAAAATGTAAAAAAAAATGTTTATTATAATAGGTTTTCAAAATTGCCACCTCCAGCAGCAATACACATTCTACACCTACGTAGGAAATTATCTTTTAATCGTCTAAAAGCTGCTCTGTTTTCCTTTACAACACGTTCGGCTTCTGTTAATTTCTGCCTCAGCTCTTGTTCACTCCCACTTTCTCTGGCGTATGCTATTTCCTTAAAATAGCCCCAAATAAAAAAATCCATGGGGTTGAGGTCAGGTGAGCGTGGAGGCCACGATATTGGTCCGCCGCGTCCGATCCATCTATTGGGGTACGCCTCATTTAAATAATTTCGGACTTGCGTTGCGTAGTGACATGGAGCGCCGTCATTTTGAAGAACCATGGTTCGTCTTAGTTCAATATTCACGTCTTCTAGCAACAATGGACGTTCATGTTCCAGAAAGTGTCGGTATCTTTCTCCATTTAATCTGGACGGCAATTCAAATGGACCAATCAGTTCGCCATTGAGAATACCAGACCACAAGTTAACGCTAAAACGATGTTGAAACGTCGACGCTCTCATTTCGTGTGGATTTTCAACCGCCCACGTGTGGTAATTATGAATATTGAAAATTCCAGTGCGCTCAAAACGTGACTCATCTGACCATAAAACTTTATTGAAAAATCCAGGATCTTGTTGTTCTTTTTGTAGCATTGTTTGGCAGAAATCAATGCGCAATTGGTAGTCTGTAGGCAGTAAAGCTTGGACTCGTCGGATATGGAACGCATGATATCCTTCATCGTGAAGTATGTCTTGGATAGAAGTTCTTGGGATGTTCAGAGTACGAGCCATACATAGCTCTGGTACTCGTGGAAGGATTTCGTTGAACTTCTTCGAGCACAACTTCTCTGCGATCCGGGTCAACTCTAGTGATTCCTTCCCTATCGCCTCGTTGGAGGAATGCGGCCTGCCATTAAGGTATTGTGCGTGTTAATAAAAACGCGATGGTCGGGATAATGCTCAGGTTGCGGCCCACCACGACGTTGAAGTTGTTCGCGATACAGTCGCGCTGCTTCAAGGCCGTTTCCCTGTGCAACTCCATAAAAATAGTGCATTTCTGCGTATTCACTTAACGTGTAACTCATCTTTTACACTTCCAAGTAAACAAAGTCCAAATCAGTATGCAAGACACAGTCCAATTAACGAGCAAAGTAGTCAAATAAGTAGGCAGCGGAATCCGCGGACAAAGCGAGACAGTGAGGTAAAACAAAATGAAGACACGTGTAGCAGTAAACACAAAGTGAGAACGACTGAGGTACAAACTTGTTTTGTGTTCGCTTCTGCTGCGCTGCCCCTTTCACTCTTACCGCTGAGAGTGAGAGAGATAGCAATAGTTCGGCGGCCTCCTATCCTCAAAGACTATTGTTATTACAGGTAAAAAGTTGCGTCTGCATTTACAACCCATGACCCACGAGAACGGACCGCGCCAAATTAATTACTGTAAAACGGAAAATGCCTCCAAATTTTTTAATCTGTGTTTTATTGACAAAACCACTTTTATTCATCATGATGATGACGACTCGTTCATTAATAACCTAAGAAAAAACGAAATGGCAGAAAAAAACATGTTAATTTTAATAATTCTTCACCTCGCTGTCTTCGAAGGCCGAATGTACACAAAGTAGCTCGTTAAGCAGTACTTTTTTTTAATGATTATGAAATCTGAGAGTCTTGCGCATTTCTGAGGCTAACTAAGAAACCATTAAAACATCTGGTTGGATTTTTAATTTATTTTTGAAAATTCAAGTCATCATTTACCGAACGTAAATTTTTGACTTTAGACCAACACTTTAATAATTTTTATCAAAGTTACGAAGCTGATTATTTTATGCATATAAGAACAACTTGTGAAGATTCAAAATCATAACTCCGAAACTATGAAAAATCGCGAAACATACATGGGGGTCATCAAGAATCAAGAATCAAGAATTTATTTCAACGTAAAGAATTTACATTCTGCTTGTTGAATGTCAATGTACATACAGTTATGTATAACGTTAGCCGCTGCCTTGGGGCCGTCTGTAGTGGAGAAAAAGGCAGCGAAAAAAAAACTCCACTCTGACCATCTTTTCTCAAATCACCTTAAAGCTAATACAAATAAAACATACAAAATAATATCTTGGATGTGTTGAACACTAGACACATTTATCCTCTGATTTAATTTAATATTAAACTACTATTTAATGCCATATGTCATTGTCTTCTAAATAATCGTTGATTTTATAATAAGCTTTTTTGCAAAGAGTGTGCTTAACACAATTCTTAAATCGCGTTGGGGGTAACTCTAATATATCTTGGGGTATCTTGTTGTAGAACCTTATACAGTGCCCCATAAAGGAAGTATTAACTTTTGCAAGTCTAAATCGTGGAAATGACAATTTATGTTTATTCCTAGTATTAACGTTATGATGGCTACCAAGAGTTTCGAAGTCCTTAATATTTTTCCGAACGTACATAATATTTTCATAAATGTATTGGCTTGCAACTGTTAAGATGTTAGTTTCTTTGAAAAAATCTCTTAGCGAGTCCCTACTACCTAGCTTGTAAATAAATCGGATCGCTCTCTTCTGCAAGATGAAGATAGTCTCAATGTCTGCTGCCCGGCCCCATAGTATTATACCATAGGACATAATACTATGGAAGTAACTAAAATAAACAAGCCTAGCAGTTGCAACGTCAGTAAGTTCTCGGATTCTTTTCACGGCATATGCTGCGGAGCTTAGTCTATGTGCCAATTTTATAATATGTGGACCCCATTGTAGTTTGGCATCGATTGTGATGCCCAAAAATACAGTATCTTCAACAAATTCTAGTTTATTATTTTCAATTACAATGTTCTTTTCAACTAATTTTACGTTAGGTAGGGTATGATTCGGATACCCCATGACACGAGGGACCTAATTTTTTTTTTTTGACGTCATTCGCCCGGCCACCCTGTATCTATAACTGTTTGAGCAACATTGATGAAACTTTGGATTCTAGGCAAGCTAATGGACTTTAAGAAATGTGCCAAATTTCATATACGTAGGTTAAATAGTTGTAGAGTTGTGAAGGGGTCAAAAGTAGCTCGAAGTGATTCCTGTACATAATATTACACACGGCTGCTGCGTCGCCAGTTCCTTTTTCACGAACTTGGCTGGACTCGCTGGCGCGAGTCTAGATTATTTTGATTGATTGATTCAAAGCGTAAACAGGAAAAACAAGTCACGTGACCCAACCGTGCATCTGTCACTGAACTTGCAAGAATAAAATTGAGGTCCAGGAAATCCGCCAAACCACTGTCGTTGTCACTTCAACTTCACACACCCAAATACCCGATTCTCTGTTAATCCACCTACCGACTACACTCTTCCTGTAATCCACTCCGTCAAAATGTTGCTTAGAGGAGATCGCCCTGAGATGATGAGACAGCTAATTATGGACATTAAAGAAACCATTAATCAGCTGCGTTATTACCTTAAAAAGAACAATTAAGAACCATTGTTATGGTGAGCCGATGGGCCAGCCAAAAATTCTACAGGTCAATAAATTTATTTCTTTGGAATGTACAATAAACTGTTATCTATCTCTCTATCTATAACCCAAACTTGTCCTTATTTCACACTATCCTAACAGAGCCATATCATCATCAACCCATTATGTCCCCACCGAGGGGCACGGGTCTCTTCCCTGAGGAAGGTATAGGCCGTACTCCACCACGGGGGCCAAGTCCGGATTGGTGGAGGCTTGTAAGACTAGTGACTGGTCTTACTGTCAGAAGTTTTCAAGCCGCCATAAAGGCCTCTCACTTGGCTTAACGACTGCCATCCATCGACGGCAGCCCAACTGCTTAACGTGCCTTGCGAAGCACGGAACCGCTGGGAAAAATGCCACTAGCGTTAGTCATAGACAGTGACCCATCCATGGACTGAACGCGCCGTATGTCGCTTAACCTTAGTGATCGTTTAAGATCACTCAGGTAGCCCAGACTACGAGCGAACAGAGCCATATAACATACCAAAAATGCAGAACTACATCACGCTTTGCGAATATAGCCTCTTTTTTTGTCTTTATCCGACGGCAAACAATGTCACCTCGGAAACGCACTGAATCAAACCTAGAATAATGTTTCTGCCGCACGTTGCTCTCATTTTATTGCTAAATAATTACTCGTCAGGCCTTATATTACGTAACTTTCCACTCTATCGGATTAAGCATTTAGACAACTCGAAAGAGTCAAAATAAGAATGTATATGACAGTTTGGAGTACGAGTATGAGATACCCAGTGGGAAAAAAGTCCCAGAATGTAACAGTGTGACATACCGGGAACAAAAGGGCTAAGTCAGACAACTCCATACAGTGGAGTCTTACGTAATTGGGTATTTGACAGGATGTCAAATGAGTTACTTTTAAAACGGAATTTTGTATGAAACTTTTGTCACATTTCGGAGCACTCTTTTTACGTTTCATCTATTTAAAAATTGTAATAGTTAACTAGTAAATGATTAAAAGAAATACATTTTCGGAATCATTTTGTAAGTTTTGTTTTAATCGAGCATCGCGAATAATTTATTGCTGATTGTGTCAAATACCGTATTGCACCCCAGAATTGGTCGCACGTTTCATGGATTTGAAGAAAGCTATACCTACTTATACATATTTATTTATACCTAGTAAAATGCACGTAGTCAGACCATGTTTTGGATGTCAAATGACCCCCCTAGACAAAATAACAAGGTCCTTCAATTAATATGCGATAAATCTAATTGAGGAAGATCACTCTGAAGCAGCGAGCGAACCAACTCTTATGTCAACAAAACAGAGATAAGTTATGAAGCAGGTAACATTCACGGTACAACCAATAAACTCACGTGGGTCTTACCTAGCACATTATCTACTCCAATCGAAATACGATCCATAGAAGGCATTTGATAAAAACCATTGAAATCTTCAAATACCTATTTCATTTTAAAATGTAGGTGTAACAGCTGGGACGTACCTAATTTTCTGATGCCAAAACTTGCCTACCGAGATCTAGTTTCCGCAGAAACCATACTCATTAGTTAGAACACATTAAATAGCTATGTAGTCTAAAACATTAAAGCTTACCTGCAAGTGCAGTCCTTTATCTAGAAGGTCGTCCAACTCCATTTTTGCAGCCAAAACACTAAAACGATGTATGGATGTGGAGGCTCGCGATTTATTACCTCGCCTGTTAGCAGCAATCTTGATAAAGCCTGACATAGTTAAATACCCGACATAATACCGAGTGTTTGTATTACGCTTAGTAGGTGCCTGAGATGATTACGTGACCTATCTACAAGGTGCAGCAAACCTCTCAATACGTCTTAAAATGGGTGATTCAACCATTTTATCCATACAAATAATGGCGACATTTTTAAAATAAGTTACATGCCATTAATAGCATAAATTATTGTGTAGAGCAATTTTCTGATGAAGTTCTTTCTATACGAAAAAAAATATCTTATTATTTTGATTTGTCCCAAAAAACCGACACCGCTCAGAAGTGCGGCAAGTGATCGCGAATGACTGGAAGTTGTGACAATACGCCAAATGATTTCTACAGGTTGGCGCTTTCCCTTACAGGCCAACTAGGCGAGCGAGACACCGAGCGACGGCGCAAGACAATGCAAAACATCTGTTTATACGTTTGTATTGGCCTTCACTTGGCATCGCTCCGCCAACATGTATTATGCGCACCAAAGTTTCATACTAAGTTTGCACCCCCGTTTTACCCCCTTAGGGGGTGAATTGCTCCTCGATGTTATAAAAGAAACCACTGTGCAAAATTTAAAGTTTGTAACCCTTACAGTTTAGGCCCTGTGTTGATATGTCAGTCATTAAGCTTCTCCCTACTAAATTTGCACCCCTTTTTTACCCCTTAGGAATTGAATTCACAAAAAGGGATATCGGTAATAATCATTATTATGTACTTGAAATTCAATATGAATTTGAAAATCTGTGTGCTTAGTTCGAGTTTTTTTAACTACTCGATCGCGTTAACGTAAACTCATATTCTATAGGAGTGACAAAGCGCGCCACCTAGTAGTCTCTCTGTCACTCCTATACAAATTGCAAACGCTCTCGCTATCGAAAGTGAATGAAAAAACTCGCACTACGGGCTCAGAGAACTTTCATACTAATTTTGCACCCTCTTTTACCCCCCTTAAAGGATGATTTTCGAAAAAAAAAGTTTTACCCTTGTTACATTACTTTCATTTGAATCACTTCAAACACGGCAAAGTTTCGTACTAACTTTGCACCCCCCTTTTACCCCCTTAAAGAATGATTTTCGAAAAAATTATTTAGACGTGTTTCATGAATTTCAATGAAGAACATTCATACTGAATTTCATTCGAAGAACTTCAAAAAAGGCCACGTTACTTACATACTAACTTTGCACCCCCGTTTTTTTTATAAAAACCTGATTCCTTATAATACTCAAAAAAACCCCGATTAAAATATTCTGCGTCGGAAATTTTACAAGGAAAAGACATAAACAGATATTAAATAAACCTTCTCTGAGGATGTTTTCTAAATTTTCTGAAATGAGAATTTCGCTAAGTGTAGTGTTGTCTCGTCAAATTTCTCAGAAAAGAGCGTGACAGCACGTTACTTAAGTATTTACTTAGTGGAATTCTCAATTCAGGAACCGGCCCTCTTAAATATAATGATTGTGCTGATGGGGACTTTTTTACACCCTGTATACACGCGTGCAATTTATAAGGACGCGGTGACAACTATTTATATTTTCGGGAGAATAATATTGTATCACCGATTTAACCCCGGCGCCTCACTTGGCCGCTCGTGCATTCTACGTGTTTGGCGAAAATTTACTACCTACCTATTGTTCGGTTTTCTGACGAATATTTAAAACTGATTCTGTAAAATCTGCATTGTATATTATAGGTAGCATTGTAACCTATTAAAGCGGTGGTGGCGTAGTGGGGTTGACCCTTGCTTCTCGATCATGAGGGTCTGGGTTCGAACCACGCATGTACCAATGACTTTTAGTTACGTACATTTGTTTGTTTGTACAGCAACACTATTCGCTGATAAATTGTGCCCGGATAACGGCGACAGGCTTGCCACTTGTCACGTTCGGGACCTAATAAACTCGGCAAAACGTGGGCCCAGTTCTAGTGATTGGTGCCTCTGCCTGAGTTTATTATTATTATATTTTTTTTTTTATTTACTTTAATATAGGTTAAATACTGGTAACAACACTTTATTCATGAACAAGGCTAAATAACAATAATTAAATAATATTAATAACGAACTACCTAACTACCGAACTAATATAAAACTATGCTAGAACCTACATAAATATCTTAACTTAATATATTTACAAATAAAATACCTGCCCCAGGTCACTGTCCCGCGGCAATGACCCCAGAATGCTGGCGACGTTGCCTCTTTGGATGGCCAGGCTTATCCTTTGGCCGAGGTACGCGCCAGCTCTCTGGTCTCCTGATGCGTCGATTAAGCGCGCCTCTAGGTGCACATTTCAGACCGCGTTACCACCTTGCGCCTCCACATGGATAGTGACAACTACCTTAATATTGTCAGTGTGTATGCCCCCACGCTAGACAAGCCTGACGACGTTAAGGACAATTTTTATGAAGATCTTGCTAAATGCCTAGAGAGCATACCTCACAAAGAGCAAATCCTTCTTCTTGGAGATTTTAATGCTAGGGTAGGTCAAGACCATGATGCATGGCCAAAGGTCCTGGGGAGACACGGAGTAGGCAGCATGAATAGTAATGGGCAACTGTTGCTCAGTCTCTGTGCACAATTTCAACTCGCTATTACAAACACAATGTTTAGGCTTCCCGCCAAGCACAAAAATACGTGGATGCACCCTAGGTCCAAGCATTGGCATCTGATAGATTACGCTATCGTTCGGCAAAAACACCTGTCACAAGTCAAAATAACACGCGTTATACGTGGCGCACATTGTTGGACCGACCATCGGCTTGTAGTTGTTAAGCTACGTCTCCGCTTCTGTCACCCTTGCAGGTCCGCACGAACAAAACCAGCGTGTTTAAATGTGGACAAACTGAACGTTGATATAATAAGAGAGAAGTACGTTGAGGCTTTGGCTGATGCGATGTCAGCGAGGACGACAGGTGTAATCGAGGCTGACTGGAAGGCTCTATCATCTTACATCCTAGAAGCTGCTGAGACTACTCTGGGTGTAAAAGTCCGTAAGACAGAGGACTGGTTCGATGATAATAATGGAGTTCTCACTGAGGCCATAGAAAAACACCGAAATCTCCTTCGGCAACAACGTGGCAAGCAGGGTGTAAGTATCGCGGAGATAAGACAAAATAGCCTAGCGCTGCGGAAACTATCCCGAGAAACGAAAGATAAGTGGTGGCAGGAGAAAGCCCGCTATGTGCAGTGGCTTGCTGATATGAACCAGCTTGGAGATTTTTACCGCGAAGTTCGGAAGCTGATCGGTTCATCCTCTGTTGTAAAAGTGCCATTAAAATCAACAAACGGATTACACCTTCACAAAAGTAAAGAGGAAATCATGGCTCGTTGGGCGGAACATTTCAATACCCTGCTGAACGTTGACCGGTCAGCTGATATGGAGCACGTTCGTTCGATTCCCCAACACCCAACATCTGTTGAGTTGGATGAGCCACTATCACTTAGTGAGGTTACTCTTGCTATAAAACAGCAGCAAAACCAACGCGCGGTAGGCATTGATCAAATACCAGGTGAATTGATAAAATACGGTGGCGAGGAGTTGCATTCGGCTATATGGGAACTTTTTGTCCTTATGTGGGAACAAGAACAAGTACCGACTAATTTTACAGTTTCAAAGGGAAAGGGTGATCGTGCAGACTGTAACTCTTACCGTGGTAGTTCATTACTGTCGGTCCCTGGAAAAGTCTTTGCCAGAGTTCTATTAAACCGCCTTAAGGAGGTGTCTGAAAAGCTTTTGCCGGAGTCGCAATTTGATTTTCGTAATGACCGAGGAACGTGTGAGGCCATCTTTTCCGTCCGTCAACTGCAGGAAAAGAGCAGAGAACACGGTCGGCGTATGTATCTATGTTTCGTCGATCTTGAAAAGGCATTTGACAGCTTTCCTCGTGAAGCCCTCTGGGTGGTGATGGAAAAGATAGGATGCACGGAAAAGTTTGTGCGCCTTCTCAGACTATTGCATAATAATTTGCAGTGCTGTGTTGCTGTTGATGACGAACAGTCAGACTTTTTCCCCGTCACCTGTGGTGTAAAGCAAGGTTGCGTGCTGGCACCCACACTGTTCGCGTTGTACTTCGCAGTTGTAGTTTGAGAGGTTCTATTGGCTTCTTCTGAGGGTATACGCATTCGCTTTCGTACTGACGGCAGGCTTTTCAATTTGGCCAGATTTAAATCCCGTACAAAAGTATCTATAATAATAATAAAAAAAAAAAAACCTTTAATTAAAAATCCAAGTATTACAGTTAGGAACAGATTGCAACTCCCACACTAGGCACAGCCTGTGTCGTGGAAGTCGGGTAGTAAGGCAAAATCATTATTAGCACCGGTTGACAGAACGAGACGAGTCGAGTGTCGAGTCATAGGTGTACACAAAATATGGTGCTACTACAGACTCGCGGGCTGCCGCACTAGGCCGAGCCTGTAACGTGGACAACCACGTTGTAATTCGTACATTTGTATTAATAGCTATAAATAAGCATTATATCTAGTTACGTGCACACATTTACATTTAATGAACTTAAAATTATTATCCAATTAAAAGATGTAAATATTTAAATTAAGTGTACCTAATAAGCCATTCGACTAAATGAGTAATATGTTTAGCAAATGCTTGTTAACAAGTGCAGGTACCTATCAAAAATATTTATATGTGAAAAACAAATTATTGTACAGTACTGGTAAATTAAAATTAAAAAACGTTATCTGGACTATGACATTTCATGCAGATTTGTTGAAGAGTTATTGATCCTGTAAAATACCTTAAGCTAATGATATAATTAGAAAAAATAAGTGTGTGTGTATTGTGTGTGTGTGTGTGTGTGTGTGTGTGTGTTTGTGTGTGTGTTTGTGTGTGTGTGTGTGTACTATGCACATATTTTGAGTATATGTTCTGTTTCTGCAAAATCTAGGGAGGTCAACCACTTTATAACTTTTACTTTAGCTTCATATTTAGACGACAATTTAAGATTACATATGTTAGCAGCTTTGTTGTAGATAAAAGGTTGTAGGAATTTTGAAAACCTTTGTGCAAATGATGTTTTTGTGGAGGGTTGGGGTACTTTGAAGACTCTTCGCTTCACCATGTCTACGTAGTTAGGAGAGCTAATAGTTTTACTATGCTGTATGAGAATAGTTCTTAGAATAAAAAGTTTGCGTATCGAAAGGAAGCCATTTTCCTGATATAGTTTTGTCGTTGGAAAGCATTTCGGTTTATTCAGCATAACCTTTAGAATACAACGCTGAGCTCTTTCCAAGCTTAGCAAGTGTGTTTTGCTAGCTCCGCCCCAACAACCTATGCAGTAAGTGAGGACCGATTGACAATTTTATGGTGTCCTTGCTAGCACTGTTCCGTATAAGCTTTATAACATGGATGAATTTTCTTGCGCGGGTGGCCAAAATTGACAGATGTTGCTTGAAGGAAAGATTTTCATCCAGAGTTATTCCTAAGTATTTTAATGCGTCAGTTCTCTGAATAGAGTTGCAGGAGCAATTTGCCGTTGAGCCATCACAGGTATGAATTTTTAATGAAGGACAAGGTCCTGGCTTTGATGCCGCTGTTTTGTGGAAGCATAAGTATTTAGTTTTTTGTGTATTCAAGGTTAGTAGGTTTTTTGAGAGCCAAAGAGTGATCCTAGATAGGCCCTTGGCAGTCTGATCTAAGACAGAATTCCAAGTGGTGCCACTGAAAAAATAATCGCAGTGTCGTCAGCATAGCAAATAATTAAACTTATGTCATATAAATAAACTAGGAAGAGGGTTGGTCCTATTATACTTCCCTGGGGAACACCGTATTTTATTTCCATAGGATATCCTGTTATATCTCCGATTTTAGTTTGGAGTGTACGGTTAGTAAGATAGCTTTGGAACCACTCAAGGGCAATGCCTCTAACGCCTAAGTTCTCCAATTTTTGTAGAAGAATTGGTACTGACACCGTATCAAACGCTTTCGCTAAGTCTAGGAAAGCGCCGATACAGCAATCTCCCTTATCTAAGTGTGACGTAACCGAGTCTATCAGCAAAGATACTGCATCCTCGGTTGATCTACCTTGTTTGAAGCCAAATTGGTTAGACGGTAAGAGCTTTTTTGATTCAAGAAAAGCAATGAGTCGACGGTTGACAGTTTTCTCCAAAACCTTGGATAGAACTGATAGTAGGCATATAGGCCTATAATTGCTTGGATCACTTTTATTGCCTGCTTTGTGGATCGGAATGACTGCGGCAGCTTTCCAAATATTTGGAAATGTGCCGATACTGAGGTTGCAAATATGAACTAGTGGGTTGACCATGACCAGGCTGTCCATTATATGTTTTACTAGAAGCGGTTTGACATTATCTAATCCCGGAGCGCTGTCATTTTTCAGTTGATGTATGAAGCCTAGTACTTCCTCTTTGTCTGTGGGTTGTATAAAAAAGGAGTCATTTGGGGTTGATTCCAATGGGGATTTAGCTAGGGAAGCTAAGTTAGATTCAGATTCGTTGGTTTTCTGCAAGATCTCATTGGCAAGATTAGAACCTACGGTGGTGAAGTAATCGGTACAAGAGTTTACGGATTCAATAGGGGTGGATTGGTTTTTGAGGAGTTCGATAGAAGAATGTGTTTTAGCCGGAGTTGATTCACATATTGTTTTAATTGCTCGCCATAGTTTTTTGGGATTTTTGTTGTTTTTAGTGAGGAGTTGATTGTGTTTTTATCCTATGTAATATGTCAGTACAGTAATTGTACTGTTGTATATAACAGTAATATCTGTTGTATAGTAGCCGCGTTGTTGGATCTTTGGGCCGTTTTCTGCAGTCCATGTGTAGTTTGTCCCTATGTTTCATACACCTTATGAGTCCTGGAGTGATCCAGGGCTTCATATTATACTTGGTGCGGCTGGCAGTGGTGATTTCTGTATGTTTATTAATTACATTATTGAGAACATGTGTCAGTTTGTTAGTGGCTACTTGAACATCGAAAGAGGAAGTGATTTCTTCCCAGTCAGCTTGTTGTAGATCCTGAGCCACTGCACTAAAGTTGGTTTTGGCTATTTTCCGTTTTTGCGGCTTGAGCTTAGAATCTATGTTAACAGCCGCAATTGTGGCATCGTGGTCTGTTACTGAGGAACTACAGACAAGACCCACGACCTGTTTGTTTGATTTTATAAAAATGTGATCTAGACAGGAACCCTGTCTGGTGGGAAGGGTAATTATTGGTAACAGACCGTGTTCAGCCATTGTGCATAGGTAATCTGACTTTTATTGTCATTTGAATTAGCCATGATATTAATGTTTAGGTCGCCTGCCACCACAACATGTGTGTTGCTGTTTACTTTGGTAAGTTCACAGTCCAAAGACTCCAGAAAACTCAATATATTGGACACAGAAGGGGATCGGTAGAATGCAAAGATGGTAAAATTCATTTTTGGCACCCTGATTGACAGACAGTCAGCGTCACCAAAAAAGGGCTCAGTCACATCCACGACCCATGCATCTTTTACGTAAACAATTACTCCCCCGTTTTGGTTGGAGAACTTTTTTGTGTAATAATGTGCGTAACCTGACATTGTTTTTATGAGTGGGTTACGGCCAAGTCTGCATTCTGTAAGAATTATGACATCAAATACGATGTCCATTCTATTTAGCAGTATCATGAAGCTGTCAAAATTACAAATATGGTTGCGAATATTTAAAGATATTATGTTTAGACCGTGGTTGAAAGAAATAAAGTTTTTACACTGTTCGGGTGAGTCGGTTGCGTGACATAAAATTTTAAGCGTATCGTCAATTTCTCCTTCCAGCTCTGGGATTAGGGGGGCCATTTGTGATGATTTTGGGGCATTGAAAGTTTGGGCTTAGATTTGTCACGCTTGCTACTTTTTTCTTTGTATGTGAGTGTTTGTGCTTTTTTTGTGATGAGTATACTATGTATATATGTATGTAATGTGTAATTGTGTAAATTGAGAGTAAAATTATGGTAGTGATATGGTTTTTTATGTGTATGTACAGCTTGCAAGGACATTTAAATTTCACATCAGTTATTAAGTTGACCGTCAGTGTTTGTGCTAACCAGATCATGGCAGAGTTTGTCAAGATCGAGGCGTGACCGGATATGGATGCTTTGACGACCCTCTTTTTGACGAGCGTAAATGTGTCCGTTTCTCGTCCAGCAGAACTTGAAGCCCTTCTCTCGCGTCCGCTGTTTGGTTTCACGAAATAACTGCCTCTGCCTGTGTGAGAGTCTGTCGTTGAAATAAAGTTGGCGGACTGGGCCGTCGATGTCGACTTCCGCGGTGGTAAGTGTCTCCCGTCGTGGTTTGGTGGCGGCGAGAAATTGGTTTCTTTTTGTAAAGCGAGTGAATCTAACCACCACTGGCCTGGTGTAATCGCGTGACGCCTTTGAGTCCTCTCCTGTCTGTTTGTGTGTCTCATCTGCTTTTGCGCGTTTCGGGCCGACTCGCGAAATCCAATCGATATCCCGGTCCTCTAGCTCGATACCGATCTTCCGTGCGGTAACCAGGACTGTGTGGTACAGGTTTTCACCAGTGTGTTCATTTAGTCCCGAAATCTCAAGTTCGTTTCGTAGCGATGCCTGCTCGCGCGATTGTACCTCCAATTCGGTATGTAAAGTATTTTTCAGGTATTATTTTTATATTTTTATTTCATAAAACATTTAATTTTAAGCCACTAATTTGAAGCTTTTTATTTTCCAAGTAACGGTTTTTTTTAAATTATTTTTTAAAGTATTATTCGTGATGACGTCATTTCGTAGCCTGAATAGCTTTAAGTCTTTGCCACGTTTTCAGTACATACAAAAACACTAATAGATAACTTCGAACTTGACATTGACAACATAGTATTTTTGTATGTACTGAAAACGTGGCAAAGACTTAAAGCTATTCAGGCTACGAAATGACGTCATCACGAATAATACTTTAAAAAATAATTAAAAAAAAACCGTTACTTGGAAAATAAAAAGCTTCAAATTAGTGGCTTAAAATTAAATGTTTTATGAAATAAAAATATAAATATAATACCTGAAAAATACTTTACATACCGAATTCCAGCTCCTGCACTTTAGATTGCAGTTCTAAGACTTGTGTATCTCTGCGCTCCAGCTGCATCAAGCGTGACTCGTGGCTGGCAATGTTGCCAACTAACTCCTCAAGCCTGTCATGGTACTGGGTGACTTTCTGTGCTAGATGTGACAGTTGATTTTTAATTTCCGACATCTGTTCTCTAAAATTCTTATTTCGCTTACCAGTGTGCTAGCCTCGCTGTACTCGGGAGGCGAGGGTTCCAGGCTTCGGCCTACTAGTTGGCGCTGCTTAGAACGACCAGTTACGTGGCTCACTCTAGGTGCATTCGGGGTATCGGTAGTATTGTTTTCTTGTCGAATAGGTGTTCTTGATTCTCTAGCGCAGTTTGGGCATGCCCGTTTATCGGCTTTAAAAGGGCCCAAGCAACTGTGATGAAAACAGCTTTTGCACTTAGTGCATTCAAAGAAGTTGTCTTCATTGATTACCGTCAGACATGCATCACAATTGGTAGACGATTGTGGGTCCATAGTAACGCGCGCGGCTCATGCAGTGAATGACGTAGCGGTGGGTGACACGATGCGATCTATCGGGGGCAATGACCGGGCCCGGCCGGTAGATGCGGGGCTCCAGTAATTCGTGTTTTTGTCACTGTTTTGCTTGGCTTTTCAACAATTCACAACATATCACAAAACTTTTGGCACTGTTATTTTACTGGTGAGTTCAGCTTTCTATTGATATAAAATTTAATACTATAATTGAAATGTATACTAGGTAAAATAATAATTTAAAGCGAGAGCGCCGTAGCAAGATGTTTGCGCTCGAACTGTCGAACCAGTTTTCTCAGTCATTATCTCGATAATTACTGAGATTATGTACGCGGATGATTTGTGCTTCATGACGGAGTCCCCAGCAGGCCTGCAGCAGTTGATGTCAGATTTTCATAAGTCTTGCCAAAGCTTTGGCTTGAAGATAAGTGTCAAAAAGACGGAGGTTATGTCGCTGGACATAAACGGACACGAGACATTGTCTATTAGACTTGATGAGAATGAGCTGAAGCAGGTGAAGAAATTTCGTTACTTGGGGAGCACAGTAACTTCTAAGTGCGACATTGACGCAGAAGTGAACAGCAGGATAGCTGCTGCAGCCGCAGCGTTTGGGAAGCTGAACACTAAAGTGTTCTGCTCACATGACCTGAAACTGCGGACTAAAGTAGCTGTCTACACGGCAATTGTACTACCAAATATTCTTTACTCTGCCGAAACCTGGACCGTGTACCGCCGGCACATAAGCATGCTGGACCGTTTCCATCTAAAATGTCTCAGGAAAATTTTAAACATCCGATGGTCTGATCGCGTACGCAACACAGAAGTGCTGCGAAGAGCCAATGTGGAAGGAATTGAGTCCTACCTCATGCGTCGGCAGCTGCGATGGTGCGGTCACGTGTCACGAATGGCAGAAGAGCGAGTAGCAAAGTGCATCTTTTACTCAGAACTTGAGGAGGGCAAGCGTAAGCAGGGCGGTCAACTCCTTAGGTACAAAGATGTGCTGAAGCGCCATATGAAGAGATGCAGTATAGAGCCCTTGCTATGGTAGCAACAGGCGACAAATCGCCAGGAATGGAGGGCTCTTATCAACACCAAAGTCTTTGAGTTTGAAACTCTTAGGCGATCGGAGCTGGACGCGAAGAGAGATGCCTGCAGAGCCCGTCCAGCTGCTGCGATCAATTATAATTATGTTAACGGTGTGCTCACATGTCTGCAATGTGGCAGAGCCTTTATAAAAAAGGTTGGCTATGCGAGCCATATGCGAGCGCACCAACGCCAACAAAACAGGAGCTAAAGTAGTCGCCGTGACCGAAATCGGTCGGAACCAGAATCATCATCGTACCCCCGTTTTACCCCCTTAGGGGGTGAATTGCTCCTCAATGTTATAAAAGAAACCACTGTGCAAAATTTAAAGTTTGTAACCCTTACAGTTTAAGCCCTGTGTTGATATGTCAGTCATTAAGCTTCTCCCTACTAAATTTGCACCCCTTTTTTACCCCTTAGGAATTGAATTCACAAAAAGGGATATCGGTAATAATCATTATTATGTACTTTAAAATCAATATGAATTTGAAAATCAGAGAACTTTCATACTAACTTTGCACCCCCGGTTTTTTTTATAAAAACGTGATTCCTTATAATACTCAAAAAAACCCCGATTAAAATATTCTGCGTCGGAAATTTTACAAGGAAAAGACATAAACAGATATTAAATAAACCTTCTCTGAGGATGTTTTATAAATTTTCTGAAATGAGAATTTCGCTAAGTGTAGTGTTGTCTCGTCAAATTTCTCAGAAAAGAGCGTGACAGCACGTTACTTAAGTATTTACTTAGTGGAATTCTCAATTCAGGAACCGGCCCTCTTAAATATAATGATTGTGCTGATGGGGACTTTTTTACACCCTGTATACACGCGTGCAATTTATAAGGACGCGGTGGCAACTATTTATATTTTCGAGAGAATAATATTATTTCACCGATTTAACCCCGGCGCCTCACTTGGCCACACAAAATCTGCATTGTATATAGGTAGGTACCTATTAAGGCAAATAATCAATCAGTTTTATTTACTTTAATATATGTTAAATACTGGTAACAACACTTTATTCATGAACAAGGCTAAATAACAATAATTAAATAATATTAATAACGAACTACCTAACTTAAATATAAAACTATGCTAGAACCTACATAAATATCTTAACTTAATTTATTTACAAATAAAATACCTGCCCTAGATAACTGTCCCGCGGCAATGACCCCAGAATGCTGGCGACGTTGCCTCTTTTGATGGCCAGGCTTATCCTTTGGCCGAGGTACGCGCCAGCTCTCTGGTCTCCTGATGCGTCGATTAAGCGCGCCTCTAGGTCTTTGAACAGCAGGCGCGCCTCTGGGCCCCATGTGCCCATCGTTTCGACCCCAAAAAGCGCAAACATGTAATGTTGCTGCTAATAGAACTGTATTTGCGCCGTTTGAGGCTTTCGGCCGCGCCGGCCGCTGAACCAGCGGCTCTTCCACTCTGGGAAACATGGGAGGGTGCCAGTGTATCAACGCACGTAGCGTCCCACACTAGCGGCCTCCCATGTTTCCAGGGGATCAGAGGTTAAAGGTTAGGTTAAATAGATTTTAAAATATATTATTTAATAATATGTTCTAAGCAATGGGTGTGTAATCTTCTATCTTCTACTCTTCTTCTTCTAATATATAATGCCTATAAAAATCTCATGTCTGAATGTTAGTGCGCATACTCCTCCGATACACCTTCACCGATTTTCATGAAACTTTACATGTATATAAAGTACGTCTAAGAATAGGTTGTTAGCAATTTTTCATAACCCGAAGTGAAAAAAAAATATTATGGCAAAACCACGTTTGCCGGGCCAGCTATTTTTTTATATAACACTCTTCTACAAACTAAATATCACTCCATGCAGTATCTACATAATCTACAATTTCAACTGATGTGAATTAGACTATTTCTTCGAGAAACTCGTAGTAGACTTTCATTGTCAGTAATATCTCTTTTAAAAACGTAGATACTGGGCCGGTTTCTGAATTGAGATTTTCGCTAAGTAACTAACTACCTAACTTTAGTGCTGTCTCGTCAAGTTTCTCAGAAAAGAGCGTGACAGAACGTTAAGTATTTACTTATGCCCGGTTCCTATAATATACGCCTCGTATTTGTATACCAGCTACGATCCGTCTTGGTGCTTCCGATAACGGATCGTTTTGAGCGTTCCACAATGCTTTCGCCTAGAGGAACGGTTTTTATTGTGAATTCTTATTGTGGTTCGTAGGAATTGTGACCGATCTTAAGCAAATACGAAGCGTTTTCTGGATATTGGAACCGGGCATTAGTGAAATTTTCAATTCAGAAATCGGCCCACTGTCGAGTTCTCTCAAAGACTTAGGGCCGGTACATAATTTCTGAATAGGTGATTTCGCTAAGTAAATACTTAGTTAAATAATATACAAAGTACTTGTAGTTGTAAAAAAGTAATTGTATAGTACTTTAGAAGCCATTCCGAGGATACTTTTGTCAAACAAGTAGATAGAACTTACGAATAGCCCGCACCGTGTATCACCCGCTTAGAGGTGACACGCGACCGTGATCAGTACACCTATAAACATTCGTAAACTGAAGCAGTTTGCATAAGCGCCACTAATAAAATTGTTTATGTAACAATCAACTGAAGGTGCTTGCCTTGACTTTCATTCAGGACCATTATATGTATTGTAGGTGTTTTGAGCACATATCTATGAATGAACTCCAAAAGAAAACTATGACGGCTAAGTAGGCTTTACAAATTAAGGACTACCTATCTAACAGGCGACAACAAAACGGAAAACATCGTACGAAAACCATTGTAAATTACTTTGGCGAAGTTGTTAGTTCTGTAAAGCAGATGAAACCCCCTGTTCCTACGGAGCCCTACACTGCACGTGGGCCCACAGGCACTTAACCGTTTGGGGTGACACCTACAATATTCGCCCTGGTGGTGCCACCCATGGTCCTATTCTATCGCCACTGCGTAAGATTTCTTCTATCTATGGAATTAGCACAGAAGGCGGTGAATAGCTTGATTTTTTTCGTTCGGCTGAGTGTTAAATTGATAAAGTAGATACATGGAAAAACACTCACGGTCTTTATATATTATAAAAATACGATTTTTCAGCAACATTCCTCCCAGGCACTATAAAGAATTAGTGGTTAGTCTCCACAGACTATTTAAACTGACTAAGAAGAGTGTTTTAAGGACTCGTTTGATGCCACCGATTGATGAAATAGAATCAGAAAATAGAGATTTTTAAATAGAATAAATTAGCAATTTAAGTACAGTACCTACATTCCTAATTATAACCCGAATTACTTTTTACGAGTAGGTACAAGAATGATATTTAGGACTGCTAAATAGACGGCGTTTACCGACGCTAAAATGTTATAGATTTTTTCCGATGCTGTGCATATTTGTATATCGCACTTTATGTAGGTACTTAAATAAATTTAAGAGCTCTGAATTTTTCACATTAACCTAGATATAAGATAGCAAAATAAAATCAAAAACCCGGCACTTTTTAAATGATTTTCGAACTATGTATTTACTTTCTAATTACAATGACACCCATACCTATACCCACATCAGAATAATAATTCTGAGACCCATATAATAACCACCATAATTATTTATCCTCCTCAGTCCCGTGTCGACAAAATAACAATAGAAAACTATTGTTATTTTCAGCAACCAAAACTTACGATTTTGTGCTTCCAACCATTACAGTGCCACCATCTTATCTGTTCAGTTGATAGCGGCGCTAGTGGAGAATTTAGTAGTGACATTTATGAAATTTACCTAGAAAAATGAGAATATTTTAACCTGTCTCTTAATGTCAATGAAAAAATATCTATAAATCTTAAGTACTATAAATCGTAAGTGAATAAATAAAACAAAAAATGGGGAATAGGATTTACAAATAGTTAGTTACTATACTCAGAGGCACAATTAACAGCCCACTTTAATTTTCCGACGTAACTTGAAATATTAATTAGGGAATGATTTCCAGTCGCATTTTAAGATTGTCCCAAACGTGTTCTATAGGGTATACCCACGGCATCAAGGTACTACGCGAGTGGTCATGGCGAGTGCGAATCATTCCCTAATGAATATTTCAAGTTACGTCGGAAAATTAAAGTGGGCGGTTAATGTGCCTCTGAGTGTATTTTGCCCACCTGAACAGATAACTTGGTGGCGCTGTAATATTGAGACTCCACAGTCTTTTGTTCAAAACCACGTATCATGAAGGTCAGTAGTACCTACTTCATAGGTTTCCTTCCTCATTGCTTCAAACCAAAAAAGAATAAACAAGAACAATAAAACGACACTGACACTTTAGCATACAACATACAAAAAAATCTCGTAAATATCGCAAAAAAATGTCGGATCTTCGGCCATACTTCATCCAAATAGTGAAACACGAGGAGAAGGGGGACAAATTCGCGCGTGTGAACATGGAGTTGCTGACCACTCCTCGTAAGGAGCCCTTCAACCCGTTCGTCAAGACCAACATGCCATCCCAGAGTTACCCATCTTGTCTGCGCCCGGCCTGCCCGCGTAAGCCCGGATGTGGCGCCTGCGGTTCTTGCTGCCCTTAAATTACTAATAATTTATTATGGGTAAGCCTTTGCATTTGCAGTATCTATTCCTCAACACGTCAAGTGTTGAGTTAAACTGGAGGATCGGGATTGTGGTAAAAGCTACTCATAGATGAGGTCATTGAAAATGCTACATACATCGTCTCTTTACTTTGTGAAGGTTTGTTATCGTGGACTGACGATGCATCTCTTGATGGTTAGATGCTATTAAGATTATTTTAAGCGGTCTGTCACACGCATACCTAATATATCACATTGCTCGCTCTAACGAGAGTGCTGGACCTGGATTCTGTTCATGCATTGTAGTATGACAACTGCATCAACGTTGCGGTTTAGTTTCATTGCCGCTTCAAGTCTACGCGCGTATGACTCGAGCGCGCCTACGCGCGCGCACATATCAAACTTTCCAGGCCTCAATGGTAGCAAAAACACCTCGCATGACCCGACCGTGTATGAATGACCATGTAACAGAATCGAAGCCCTGGTGTCCTCTACCTTATCCTGTACTACGATAGGAGGACGCCAGATCCATCTCGATGGATTTGGCATACACCGATATGGAATACACCGTAGATTCCACATCGGTGTGTGCCAAGACACTTAATTATCAGAATATAGATACTGTCGCTGTACTGATTCCATATCGGTGTAATATTTATCGATATTCTTAGAATCCGGTTGTACATGAAGAGATTCCATCCCAATTTAGTAGTGTGACGCTCCTCCACGCCCTCCTATCCACAGATGCCCAAGGCCCGAGTAATACGCGGCCCGCACCCGACAAGCCTCGTAAAAATGGCCTAGATATTTACAGTCAGACGCAGCAGAAAGGTGACCGAGGGTTCTGCTTTGTAACCTTACTGGCCCTATGCTTTGGCCGTGACTGTCTGGGACCACTTCAGCTGGTTTGCCGCGGAGGCGTCACGACAAATATTTACCTCTTCGCGTGGCACTCCTACAGAATCCTTGTCAATTACTTGTAGTGTTCCGGTGCAGCATATAATTATGCAAATTTGGAGCTTGTTATAGGGAAATCTAGAGTTATGGCTTGTTCCGAATAAACTTTTACTTTTTCTACATTATTTTTTGATTTGTAGATTTGCGGGTTTTGTGAATAGAGGTTACTAAAACGGGGGATTTTTTGAAGGCATGAAGAGTCATCATGTCAATATCGGATGACATCTGTAATTTCGACTTGTTAGGAAATATCAAAGTGAATGCATCTCACCAGATACCATGGGCTAGTGAGAAAAACTTCAATATGTATACTCTACTGAGCTAGTTACTACTGTTTAACCTTGGCATTCAAAGTGTCCAAATGCTCCTTACTTAAGATAAGAATATTCTTTATGGCACACTAGACAAGGTACACATAAAAGTAACAATATAAAAAAACACCATAGGCGGTCTTATTGCTAACAGATATTTCTTCCAGACAACCTTGTGACAGAAAGTTTGCCAAAGGAAACAGAGAGACAGGTCCCACTACCTGTCTCTCTGTTTCCTTTGGCAAGTACGATATATGCAAATACGAATAATACGAGGGCTGCTACTTATGTATGCGGAATAGAAAAAATAAACAAATGTATATGGCTAAATATGCTTTTATTGTTTTTCAAAGTATTCTCCACTATGATCGATGCACTTTTGCATTCGATGAAACCAATTTGTAAAACACTTTTTCCACTCTGATTGAGGTATCTCCAAAACGTGCTGTTTGAACGCATCTACGGCATCTTCACGGGTCGAAAATCGTTGACCACGTAATTTATTCTTTACATTTGGGAATAAATAGAAATCATTGGGAGCCAAATCAGGGCTGTACGGTGGATGACCCATCAATTCTATTTTTTGACCATCCAAAAATGTAGTTGTTTCCTGAGATGTATGACAGCTGGCATTGTCATGGTGAAGTATGATTCTGCGTCGCTGGTTGTTTTTGCGTATTTCTTCAAATACTTCCGGCAAACAAATGGTCGTGTACCACTCCGAATTAACCGTTCTGCGATTCTCCAGTGGTATTGTAGCCACATGGCCATTAATACCAAAAAAGCAGGCCACCATTTGCTTTACAGTGCTTTTTGCACGAGCCACTTTCGTAGGGTTCGGCTCATTTTGAAACACCCAAACTGTTGATTGTTGTTTAGTTTTGGGATCGTACGCGTAGATCCAGGATTCGTCACCTGTGTAGATATTATAAACAGATTTTGAGTCGCCTCCGTTGAATTTTTTTAAGGTTTTCTTGCACCATTCGACGCGAGCATCTTTTTGATCCTGAGTTAAGTTGTGCGGGATCCAACGCGAACAAATTTTTTTTACAGACAAATGTTCATGTAACCTATGAATGCTCGTCATACATATGCCCAGAATAGCCTCTATCTCGCGATATGTAACATGGCGGTCTTGCATTATTAGTTTTCGCACAGCTTCAATATTTTGTGGCACAACCACCGATTTCGGGCGACCTTCTTTAACTTCGCTTCACCACCAAAAGTCGAAGTTAATTGATCTACGCACTGTTGTTGCGTTAAACCACGTCGAAAATCGTAATAAATCATAGCACGAATATTTTCACGAGTGAGTTCCATTTTTTCAGCGATATGAACCCAACAAAAACAAAACACTAACGTATATAAGAGAAAAATATTAGCGGCCAGTATTTAAAAAAAGAACGAATTTGACCATGGAGGTCAGACATTGCGTTTAAAATTATTGGAATCCCAGATTCCGCATACATAAGAGGCAGCCTATGTACATACTTTTAAAGTTAAAATAAACATTATACAGCAAGTTACAATGAGATCAAACATAATAAGTCCAAGCATAATAATAATAAGCTCTAGGAAATAAAACCCCTGTCTCTACGATCGATTTATTCAACCCCTACATTTTGTACAGAACTTTTTAGCGCGCCTCACGATTTCAGGTGTAGTGTGGAAGTATTTCTTCAGGTCCGTGATTAGTTGGTCGTACTGTTCCTTGTCCTTCGCGAATTTGCTGTCCTTCAGTTGTTCAAGGATCTGTTCCACTTGCACGGCCAGCGTGCTTTTGATCTTGGGTCCGCTCCATTTCTTCGCAAGTATCTGTATACAACGTGCCAATGAAATAGCGTAAAAACTGGAAATTTATCTTCAATTCGGGGAGTAGAATTTGATATTCTGCTTTTTTTTGCACAGGCAAATTGCGAGGATACACAATTCGGTTCGTAGCGGATAGCCAATATCTACTTATCGATACATTGTAACTAATAGTTGGAATAAATTATTTCAATGTATTTTGCGTTATTTCATTGACACGCTGTTGATGTAGATGATGAAGCGACCGTTCTATAAGATCTTAATAAGGTGAATTGGTGTGCATCACTCTATAGAGAAATCGCCTCTTTGGTAGTAGGACTTTGTACATTTTATTCGCTGGTTTGTTGTCAACTCCCTGCTGAGCTTGGCAAGCTGGACCTTTGCACTGCTGAAAAATAAGTTGTACTGTGTGTACCAGAATTTGGGTTTGCTGAGATATATCCTAGAAGTCCCGACTAAATAAGCTTATGCCTAGATTAATCTGAATAGAGTATGATTTGAATTAAATGAGGAAAGGCTGGTTTTCATTATTGGAAGAAGTGGAAATATTCTTTCCAAGCCATCTTCCATTCGACAATATTGAGATTCATGGCTACACAGCCTAGTTAGACAAGCGAGTCATCTAAATTGGATGGAGTGTACCGTTTTGTTGGAAGCCAGGAGCCCGGGAACTGGGGCTCTTCTAGCGCAGGCCTAGAAAGAAAACGAGTTTTTCACTCCAAACTCCAGATGAAGATACTCACCTACCTAGTTTCGCAGCAAGACCCTCAGACTAACTTTCAAGACCCCATTTGGTTTAGGAACAGAAAAATAAATGAAGTGACCGGATAATTATTTTCAACTTACAAGGAACATTAAGAAAGGCTGCTTAATTTTTTTCAACGATTAAATTGGTTCCGCAACATAACCACATAATTTACAATACAGTGGGGCCTCGTTAATCCGGAGAGGCAAAAACGAGACCCTTTCCGGATTATCGAGGCGTCCGGATTATAGTATGCCACGTATTAAAACACATGTTTAACCTTAGAGTTTCTTCGATCAATTTTTAAATAAAGCATAAAGACAAGCCTGTCGCCGTTATCCGGGCACAATTTATCAGCGAATGGTGTTGCTGTACAAACAAATGTACGTAACTAAAAGTCATTGGTACATGCGTGGTTCGAACCCAGACCCTCATGATCGAGAAGCAAGGGTCAACCCCACTACGCCACCACCGCTTTTTTACGTTTTTTTTTTTACGCTTGTTACGTTTGGGACCTAATAAACTCGGCAAAACGTGGGTCCAGTTCTAGAGACTGGTGCCTCTGCCTACCCCTTCGGGGATAACGGGCGCGTTTTTTTTTTTTTATCCACATGTTCAAAATTACGCGAGTGCGCAAAATTTACACTGTAGACGGAAGGCGGTAAAGAAAACACGACGACACCCGCCACCCCCGCAAACCCCATTGCCCGGCCGGATTACAGCGATCACCGAACAAGCGGGAGTCCGGATAAACGAGGCCCTACTGTATTTATAGACAGACTAGTACATAATAGGTGGCGTAGTAGAGAGACTTATTGAATTTGAAGAATTTTATTTTACAGGCTTGCCTAATTCGATAGTGCAGGAACATGAAATCACAATAGCTCTTAGAAATTTAATTATGTCGATTAAGCGAAATTATTGTATTTGTATTATTTTTATTTTAGTCAGAGGCATTAGGGCGGCTTGAGAACTGACAGTAAGACCAGCCGCTAGTCTTACAAGCCTTCACCAATCCGGACTTGGCCCCCGTGGTGGAGCATGGCCTATACCTTCCCCAGGGAAGCGACCCGTGCCCCTCGGTGGGGACATAATGGGTTGATGATGATATATTCATAGTTAGTCGAATATTGTAAGTGAAGGTGTGAGGTACACTTACCGGCGAAGCATCAACAATAAATACTAGCGTAGATATCATCAGGCTAAGGTAGAGAATATTACACAAGATGTTCATTTCGTAGTCGCAGGACGAAGTTTTGCAGCGAGCGAACGTTTTTTGTATGTTTTTATGGAAGTAGTGTAAAAGCAATCCATACGTTATAAAGCCTAACCAGTCGGTAACAATCTTAATAAAACATAATAATGTCCACTGCGCCAGACGTATTTTTCTTAAAAGTAAACTAAATAAAAAATAGAATCGATCAACGTTAAGAAAGATAATGTTTTTTAGTTTTCATTTCGTTTTCATGGCATGAGGCAGTCCTTTGCCTATTACCCCTCTGGGATACATGTATGTATGTATGTATGTATGCGTCATGGGAACTTTTGGATCGGGTGTGTCCCGGGGCGGTATTTTTGATTGACATAATACAAGGCTAGTTTGCCAGATGTTTGTAGTTTACCGCTAAAATGTTTATTTCATATTATTTTTGGACAAGCTTTGTGTGAATTTTCACCAAAAAACATGTATGTATGTTGGTACCTATAGTTTTCAGGGTTAGTGGGGTATCGGGATGAAAGCAATGGGTCAGGTACGATGGGTCAGGCGTGAGATCGAATTCCAATAGGGGCGTCTTTATAAATAATAATTTAATTAAGATTAGTCTTATTATTATTATTATCATCAACCCATTATGTCCCCACCGAGGGGCACGGGTCTCTTCCCTGAGGAAGGTATAGGCCATACTCCACCACGGGGGCCAAGTCCGGATTGGTGGAGGCTTGTAAGACTAGTGGCTGGTCTTACTGTCAGAAGTTTTCAAGCCGCCCTAAGGCCTCTGACTTGGCTTAACGACTGCCATCTAGCGACGGCAGCCGGCACCAACTGCTTTGCGAAGCACGGAATCGCTCGGAAAAAATGCCACTAGCGTTAGTCATAGACGGTGACCCATCCATGGACTGAACGCGCCGTATGTTGCTTAACCTCAGTGATCGTTCAAGATCACTCAGGCAGCCCAGGCTACGAGCGATTCAGATTAAGATTAAGATATTCGATTAAGATTAGTCTTAAGACCGACCTAATTAACAGTTGAAGTTGACAATTTAAATTACATTTTAGTGGAATCGTTTTTCTATAAATATGACTGATATTTATTTCCTGAATTTTATGTAACTTTCATCTGGCACATAGTATGAAATAAAACCTTTCGCAATAGTGATTCAGTTTGGTTGGAGAGCATAAAATACAGTTGTGCAATAGCAAGGCTCGCTCGGCTATTCTTTTGTACTGTTAGATATTTGTATTTAAATTTATTATAAGTTCAATGTTAAGACCCACTACTGATATTAAAAAAGCGATTAAAATTTGGTTACTATTGTTCCCGTTTTTGTCCAATTACGTCTAGGTTATGTCTGCGACAACTAAATTGTTAAATGTAAATTTACATCTGAAAAGCTCTCATATACTGTGTCTAATTTAAAGTATGACTTGTTATTTATTTCCCATTCAATATAATGTTCGAATCACTACTGGATTCATCAACATCCACGCCCATTACTACTAAATTAAATGTCCTTTGTCAGTGCACTTCTTTGGCTTCTCCGAATGGCATTGTCCTACATATTGACAGTAGTTACTAAAGATATTCCGTTTTAAAGGTACGAGTCTAAGGTCATTGAATTGACGACCTCTGTCTGTGGCGTAGCGGTTAACGCATCTGCTTACCATGCGAGAGGTCCCGGGTTGCGAAATTACAAAGGTGAGCCATTTGAGTCACTACTGAAACTAAAATAGATGAGCTTTTGTTCGCGCAAATTTCTACTACAATACCTAATCCATTTTAGTCAAGAATTGGACTAAAATAGCATAGGTTTTGTTAGATATTTTTCAAGCTAAATTACAACTACAAAGGCTATACCATTTAAGTCACAAGTCAAGCTTTAAGACCAATGCAATGTTACAATCAATGGATACAATCAGGAATGATTGATATGAAATGTAGAATTGAATTGATGTACATACGAGTTAATTCTGATTATAATTTAGTATTTATACCTATCGTGTAAGTAATAATGAAGAAATATGTACGTGATGTATCTATGTATCTATGTTTCTGAATAAAAAATTTGTTATTCCTTCGAAATTTTGTCTCATCAAATCTATTAAGGTAAAGAACTCTACACTTACACACTTGCCTTAGTACGAATATTGCGTTGAAACAAGCTTGTATGCAGTTAAACTGAAAGCTAAATCACAATAGCAAAAGTTACCCTTTTGGGTCAAAATTCATTTAATTCCATATTTGAATCATGTGTTGCTAAAACAACACAAGCAACCATTTTTTCAAATTTCACTTTTCAACGGTATTCGATTGTATGACCATAAAGCCACATTTGCTGCAAAAATCACACAAATCCTATGAGGTTTTCATAGTAGAAACGTGTTGCTCTTAGCACAGAATTATGCCAAAACAACACATCTCCAGCCATTGTGTTTTGCCATCACAAAACCAAAATTTCTGCCGCAAGTTTTGATGATGTGCCTATCCAGATGGTAAGAAACAATTAAATATAAAAAAAAAAAACAGTTAATTATAGAATTACATGCCGGACGAGGACCATATTAAAAACTTCTATGAAGAAATTTTCAACTGGCCAACCACAAAGAAAGATGATGTAGAGGTGTCTTAGATTTTAATTACATTAAGTACATACTTATTTCATAAGTTATAGTTTCTAGTAATAAATTTGTGACCTTTTATTTCAATTATAAGTAGTGTTTTTGCAAAACAACACATCCAGTTCATAAAATGCTCAAAAAAAACATTCACACTAAAATATTTTTACAAAATGTGACTCAAAATTGTAAGTGGTAGTTACGTGAACGGTTTAGTTACAAAAAAACTAAAAATACAGCAGGATTTTGAATTTTAAATCCTTTTTTCCTCATCCACAAAAATTTGGTTCAATGGATTTGTGTTGTTTTAGCAACACATGATTCATTTAATTTCTTATATACTTAGCAAAATGGCGGATAGCATTATACTCGACTAGATTTTGTAGTGTTCGGATGCAATGACAAAAGCTATACCATTTCAGTCATGAGTCAAACTATAATACTATAATAGATTAGGTTTAGTTCTTGTACATGCAACGTGAAAAACACTAACAAAGCCTAAACCTGTTTAGTCCAATTCTTGACTAAAATGGATTAGATATTGTAGTAGAAATTTGCACGAACAAAAGCTCATCTACTTTAGTTTCAGTAGTGACTCAAATGGTTATAGCCTTTGTAATTTCGCTCCCGGGTTCGAACCCCGGCTGCGGAGATAAACAAAACCCCAGGCCTTGGATGTTTATATGTTTCTGACGTCGCTGTTTCTGATTCCCACCACACAGGGTATCCTAGTGTGGGGCCAGAAGTAATGTTTGTGGCTTTATAAAATATACAATTTATGAATGAATAATATTTACTGATTTATTCTATTTTTGCGATTATTACTTTATGTTATTTTTGTGTAACTAATTTGGCCTTCCGAATGAAAGTACTTTTAATATTTCCGAATAAAAGCGTCATCGCCAAGATATTAAAAACCCAGTATTCCGAAAAAGACAAATATAATTTATCTTTTACATTCGCAAAAGTAAGTAGGAATCTTTTTAGTTTGTTTTTTTAAGAGTTCTTGCATTGAGCAATGGTATCACTAAAATAATGTATGTTTAAAAAATAATCAAAGCTGCCTAAATCGATAAAAACAGCCTTGATTCAACAATACCTAATGCTGACACCCAAATTCCCCATTTTTTTAATAATAACAGTACATTTTTTTACGACAACGCCAATTAGCCCATTATGCGTCGATATATTTTTTCCACACAATGCAATCAGTAATTGTCCTGGGCCCATACTAGGATACTCTGTAGTAAAGTAACCGATCAAGGATATCGTGAACATGGAAAAACCCAGTCCATGGCCATCTTTACAAATAAAGTTCGTCTCCAGTGGGAATTCTACTCACGACCTCTGTTTCCATAGTCAAACCAACGGGACAGACAAAATCTCTTTCACCGGTTTCACCAATCTTTATGATTTAAAAGTCTCCGGTATAACTTAATTCACGAAACTCTTCTATGAGCGTAAAACTAACGCTACTGATGAAAAACATTTTTTTGTTTTATCGGATCGAATTTGCAACCAGTGTCTGATCTAAAATCCCTCAACCATGTTAATAGGTAGTGATTTTTAGAACCCATAGTGGTGAGCAAAAAACCTTTTGTCCCCACTGAGGGGCACGGGTCTCTTCCCTGAGGAAGGTATAGGCCATACTCCACCACGGCGGCCAAGTCCGGATTGGTGGAGGCTTGTAAGACTAGTGGCTGGTCTTACTGTCAGAACAGAAGTTTTCACGCCGCCCTAAGGCCTCTGACTTGGCTTAACGACTGCCATCTATCGACGGCAGCCGGCACCAATTGCTTAACGTGCCTTGCGAAGCACGGAACCGCTCGGAAAAATGCCACTAGCGTTAGTCATAGACGGTGACCCATCCATGGACTGAACGCGCCGTATGTTTAACCTTAGTGATTATTTAAGATCTCTCAGGCAGCCCAGGCTACGGACTACTATTTTTGGCATAAATGCTATCTTTTTTAGTCCCAGGTTCGCGATTCTATGTTCTTTGTCGTGGTTCGTAAAAATCATTGTCTGTCTACATGATTGAGAGATTGTACAAACACTTTTTGCAAATTCTATGTGTAAAAGAAATTCTACTTTTTTCCTCGGTAGCGCAAGTGTTACTCCCTGGGCCCTTTAAGCAAATAGAACTTCAGACCTCAAGAGATGGGTAGCAGTAGGTAGAAGACGAGAGCAGTCACGAACAGCAAGACGTGTGCGTGTGCGCCGTTATGAATTGCCGTCCGTCAGCAGTGCCTTATTTCACATAGCAGTGCCCTGGCATCTGCGGGAATTAAAGTATGTTTATCGATATTACCTGCATAAGTAGTACAATGACGCGAGTCACGCGTTTCATGGCGCTGACATGTCAGAATTAGACAGTTAATGTACTGATGATGATCTGGAAAGTTGCGACTTTTGACGTTATGGCGCGCGACTCGCGTCTTCGTACTACCTATGCCGCCTAGGTAGTATGAGAACGCGAGTGGTGCGTTTTATAATTTTTTTTAAACAATAACATTTACATACAGGCACATTCGTTGCTTCTAGCCCCACACTAGGATACCCTGTGTCGTGGGAACCAGAAACAGCGACGTCACAAACATGTAAACATCCAAGACCTGGGTTTCTTTTTTTTTACCCCAGCCGTGATTCGAACCCGGGACCTCTCGCATGGTAGGCAGATGCACTAACCGCTGCGCCACAGAGGTCGTCGTCATTTAAAGTGTATATTCATTTGTTACATCAACAGTAAGACACACAACAATAATCATAATATACAGGGTGTCCCAAAACTCAACATCAAGCCGGAACCGGGTGAAAAGGCAAGTCAATGCTGGTTATCACAAAAATATTTTTAATAATCCAATTTCTTTTTCAGTAGGTACAGTAATTTCGTCACATGAAACGAAAGCCGTATTTGGACCATACTTTGACAGTCATTTTGCCAAGGCGTCCAAGTAATCATATTTACTTCCAAGTCCAAAAGCTAGACTTAATGTACCTATCACCATGGCTTAACTGATTAATTTTAATATCTTAAGACGCTACTGATTGACCTCTGGTACATATCCAACAAAATCAGCAAACATTGTCATAACACTAGAATGATCTAAGCCACAAATAATAAAATTTAAAAAATGTGAACCTGGCTGCATGACTTAGCAACATCTTTGTTTTTCACATTTGCTCCGTAAAGCAAACGGGTGGTTTGCACAAGTACAGAATAAGGTCCACCACATTGACATTGTGTTTTTTACTCATCATCAACCCATCATGTCCCCACCGAGGGGCACGGGTCTCTTCCCTGAGGAAGGTATAGGCCATACTCCACCATGGGGGCCAAGTCCGGATTGGTGGAGGCTTGTAAGACTAGTGACTGGTCTTACTGTCAGAAGTTTTCAAGCCGCCCTAAGGCCTCTGGCTTGGCTTAATGACTGCCATCTATCGACGGCAGCCGGCACCAACTGCTTAACGTGCCTTGCGAAGCACGGAACCGCTCGGAAAAATGCCACTAGCGTTAGTCATAGACGGTGACCCATCCATGGACTGAACGCGCCGTATGTTGCTTAACCTTAGTGATCGTTTAAGATCACTCAGGCAGCCCAGGCTATGAGCGATTCGTGTTTTTTACTAATGTGCTTATTGCACATATTAATAAATAATTGTAATAATAGATTTATCAGCTTTACACAAACTATCGTTCTCTATGAATAGAGACTTTTGTTGCGATTCTGTTCCTTTACAAGATACACTCCCGGACACATCTATCGGCCCACCTAGTGTTTTAAGTTTTGACGGTCCCTAGCTAAAAATAAATGTTAGGTAAAGCAATAAGTTTTTATGCAGTTTTGCAGCTGATTTGGTTGAGCTGGTTGACCAATAAATCAGCTTCAAAACTTATTGCTCTAACATTTAGTTTTAGCTAGGGACCATTAAATCTTAAAACACTAGGAGGGCCGATAGATGTGTCCGGGAGTGTATTTTAGTTGGTTTAGGAGGCCTTTGGTAAAACTGTTATCCACATTTAAATAACAATATTGGGATGTGTGAAAACCACAAATTAATTTAAAATAATTATTTACACTTCAGGTGCAGGTGTTTACAAATAAGTTTATGAACGGAGTCTAATAAATCAAAGCCTAGCCTTACTCCCGGTTTCTTATACGCTAAAAGTCTGTTATCTACTGTTAACAGCTGTCAAATGTTTTTTTCATATGTACTTTGGCGAACTGACAGCTGTTAACAGTAGATTAACAGCTTGTTAATGTACAAGAAACTGGGAGATAGGCAGATCAAAATTTTGTTCAGTCCCATATCATTTCAAACACAATTTTGGTGTATGGCAATCCTAAGGCCCACCTTTACGCAAATTCTACAATTGTTCTAGCACTGTAACATCTCCAACACAGAATCATAGAGTGTGATAATCCTAAGGCTTAGCGTTGGGCAAATTCATCTTTTCAAATTGTAGTGAGACGATCCCAAGATGTGGGTTAGGCAAATTCTACAACTTTATTAGCTGTGTTGCATCTCGAAGACAAAATTGTAGAGTGACACGAATCTGAAGCTCAGCCGTAGGGAAATTCTACAATTTTCTTTGCCTTGTACCTTCTCAAACACAGGATTGTGGAGTTTGACCAATCAGAGTCCCGTTAACATAGGCAGCACCAGCCTCTTCTGGAAGGACAAAGTATTTCCAGAAACTACCTAATATTGATGAGAAGAACTGGGCTGAATCTCGAGTCCACACCCTGGAGATCTTTTATACTATGTCCTCGACGAAAGGCCACAGGATAAAGTCAAGTAATTTTTGAACTTGTACTAGATGAATTCGCATGAATTCGTCTAGTGCAAGTTCAAAAATTAGAGCCGCTTTAATAATCTTCGCTGCATTTACAATAGTTTAGTAAACATCGTCTACTTCATGCAAGGAATCTTCACAATCTAATAAAAATAAGAAAAGGAAGTAATTAATTACAGAACTTTTCTGGGGCATACCTTAAGTTTCTGATACCAGAAAAAGCATTTTCTATCTAAAAATAACTTCAGTAGAATAAACTAACAAGAAAATCACCGAAAAAGTTTTGTTTTGTTTGTAAACTTTTTTTTTTCTTTTTTTGTTGACATAACTGACAATCATAGGGATGTCATCAGTACAGAAAACTACCGATACCGTTTACGCATTTATAACCGGTTTCTTTGTTTTGCAAGATAAAAAAACGCCTCACAAAACATGTACTAATAAAAAAACTGAGCATACTACAATATTAGCAAACCAATAAACATCTCATTAGCACCTGCTAATCACCAAACTATGTAAACAAATGCTTCTGTTAACTTGATTGACCTTTCCATTTGCACACATTACAAACAAAAAAACCAGTTAATTACAGACTAACTAATCGGTTCTTACCAGTAAACATTGAGCATACAGTGAGTGTGTCGTCGCAAAAAAGTGCCAAAAAAATAAGCAATGGGCGGGGCGGATGCGCGCGCGATCTCTGCAAGCGCTGCGCTGGACTTGACGCATTTCAAGCAAGAAGCACTACTACTATAGCTAGAGCTACTCGGGGTCCGACTTGCCGGCCGGACGCACGTCTCTACATCAGGCGATTTCGTTATTTTTTCAATATTTAATTTTTGTAAAACAAATATGACAGTAACCAAAGGTTTTTACAACTGGCCTAGCTAAATTAGAAGTGCGCAAGTGAAACTGAAACTTAATTTTTTTTAACGTGTTATTTTAATTCACAAATTAAAATGCATATCAATGATCTAGTAATTCGCTTTACGTTTTTTAATTTTATTTATTGCGTCTACGGATCTACCACATCTGCTGTCAAGGTATGTATTTTGTCAGTGTATTTATGTTTTTATTTTTTTACTTTTACATCTAATTTTTTTTTCTTTCAAAACGCCCTTAGATATAGCTTTGTTCAGAAGGTCAAAGTCATCTTAGAGACCATACAAATCATAAACATGAACAATAATAGACAGGTCTACGAACTCATTAAATCTACGCGAGACACAAATAAATCGTAGTATGGATGTTCGATCCGCGTAGGTATAGTTGACAGTTGCTCGACATTTATTTTTTTGTTTTAAAATCGACTTTAATGTACATGACTGAGTAGATTTTACATAAAGGTCAGCGTGCTGTCGACAATACCTACAGACAACAAACAATTAATTACTGGGGGTTCCCCATTAACTAATGCAATTAAGTGACTTGCCATTTTCCAAAAGCGTTATTTATTAATTTTACCGGTCACAGAGTCAGATGTTCAGTTTAAAAAAACAAGTAACCGGAAGTCAAGATTTACCGATAAATTAGACACACTTCCGTTATTGAAACACTATTTTTCTATTCATGGATTTAGTTTCTTTTAATACAATTTTTTTCCCAATGTACCTAATACAAAGTAATTTAATCATCAAAAAGTCCTAGCGAAGTTGTAGTCTTTAATTTTTACTATTATATTAATAGGACATCACGTCTAACTTGTCATTCTTCTTTTGTAGCAAAGTCACCCTCGAAGTAAATGGTAAGGCTGTGTGTTGTCCTATTTGACAAAAATACTTTTTTATTTACTTATACATAATAAAGTGTTCTCTATCTCTATCTATCTATCTATCTACTTATTCCTCATTCTGAGCTACTTATCGAAACCCGATTGTAACATTGCGTGCGATGCGAATGTCAAGCGAAAAGATATATCACTCAAGATGATACATTCACACATTCACAAATACTCACCTTCAGTTTCTGAATGGCACATTTGCTTACTTCTGTATATCTAGCAATCTGAATTAAATTAAATTGACAAAGAACTTTTTTCAGGTTCCGTAGTCGATGAGGAATTCTCCTTTAGTCTCCACAAAGAAAACTAGGTTACAATCCAATAAAAATACTTTAATGAATTTGTTAGTTCTGTAAATCAGATAAAACCCCTTCCACGGAACCCTGCACTGTGCATGGCCCGACACGCATCTGGCCAGTTTTTTAAATGTTTTTTGTCCACCAAAACTTAGATTTAAACTAGGTACTTCCCATAGACGTATTACGGATTTCACTCGGCGCACGGGTGGGGCTAGAAGCAATGATCTGCCTGTATGTAAATGTTTATGTCTTAGGCTCGTCATTTACTCTATTTAAGTAATGTTCATTCTCTTTTCCCTCCCTAATAACATAAAATTAAAGTAAGTCACGTAGTAGGTTCATGTACATTTGCGAAGTTGTAGTTCCAATACTAGTCGCTAAAGATAAAGGAAAACATCGTTAGGAAACTTGAGTGTCTGAGGCACACGATGTTTGATGCTCAAAACAGGGACCGAGGATATATGTGGTCTGAGGTACCTAATCATCATCATCATCAACCCATTATGTCCCCACCGAGGGGCACGGGTCTCTTCCCTGAGGAAGGTATAGGCCATACTCCACCACGGGGGCCAAGTCCGGATTGGTGGAGGCTTGTAAGACTAGTGGCTGGTCTTACTGTCAGAAGTTTTCAAGCCGCCCTAACGCCTCTGACTTGGCTTAACGACTGCCATCTATCGACAGCATCAGCTGCTTAACGTGCCTTGCGAAGTACGGAACCGCCATATTGCGAAAAACATATAGCGCCACTAGCGTTAGTCACAGAACATCCATCCATCCACGCACTGAACGCGCCCTATGTTGCTTAACCTTGTGATCGTTTAAGATCACTCAGGCGGCCGCGGGGCTACGAGGGATTCGGGGAGGTAATACCTCACCACAAAAATTACCAATCCGTGGTGGAGGCGCGTGGTAATTAAGCAGATCATAATCATCATCATCATCAGCCCACCGTAGCCCTCTGCTGGGTATAGGCCTTTTCCCCGAAATGCCATCTCACACGGTCTCTAGCCACTCGGACCAATTAAGCCCATACCCTTTTCGAATAGGGATTCTACTTCACCTTTTCTTTGATAGCTTTTGAAAAGCAGCAGTTGAGCTTTAAAAACGCTTTCATAAACCGGCTGTTAGCGTCGACAACCAGCGAGGACGTGGCCGGCATAGCAAAGGGTTTCGATGCCGCGATTATTAAAAACGTCGATAAGAACGAGGATAATTTAAAGTCCGATCACAGCTCGACGTCTGAATTCTAATCAGGGCCTCAATTCTGTTGGTGTATTATAGTACAATGACAAATACACGGTCGGATCACGTGACGTGTTTTTTCATACCATTGACGCCTCCACCAATCCGGAATTGGACCCCGTGGTGGAGTATTGCCTATACCTTCCTCAGGGAAGAGACCCGTGCCCCTCAGTGGGGACATAATGGGTTGATGATGATGATGATGACGCCTAGATTCGGCAAATTCGGCAGTTTTTTTCAGTTGGAACTGCGCTTTTTTGAGATTAAGCACTACCTATATCTGATGTCAGGTGTTTTTTAAGTTCTAACTAAGACGGCTTGACTGACAGACTGTTATGGTACAAGTGAGAAAAACCGGAGGTCACAAACTTAGAGGTGGACGAGCAGCAGTATATGCCGACCAATGCTACCTAGCAACTCAGCTGCTATCGTCCTTTATTTACTGAGCTAATAATAGTAGGTATTGATACATCATCTTATTACTACCTACCTACTGCTCAAGATTATTAATGTTGTACGGAAATAATAATATGACTCCAAAGTGGAGTAAAACTTTTTGCTAAGGTTTTTAATTATAACTGGCCACTAAATATTAATATGACAATCATCACGAAAATTAAAAACAAAACATCTGCTAATCTGTTACTGGTTAGTAGTTCCAAAGAGTATGTAATCACTACGTTATGAGTATAGTTTGTCAAAAAATACTAGAAACCGGAAGTGAAAGTTTACTAATTGTTTTATTGAAAAATGTAAACATTTACTATATTTATTGAAGCACCTTACCTTAATTTATGTAAAAGCTCAAGTTTTTAATTTATATAATGCTTGTAAGTTCAAGCTATTAACAAATGCAGTCAAAAAGTTCGAGCAAAACCGTACTCTTTAATGTCTACATTTTCTTGACAGATTGTAGTTCCAAAGAGTATGTAATCACTAAGTAGTTCTTAATTATTGGTGGCCAAGTACCTACGTTTACACCTATAATAAAAGTGACGCATTTTTGTTTTTTTTTTATTTTCGTGAACCATGCCACTTTCATATTTAGGTATGGGCAGTTGTAATTAAATACAAAGAACTTTTATTTATTCTTGTCCGAAATATTATTCCCCCAGTGATGGTTTAGAGCATTATAAATTCCGCCTCTAATAACGGGCCGCTCTCGGCCCTGGAAACTGCGTCCCTGCGTAAACAAACCACCATAGTGACCCGCAAATCTGTTTCAGTCTACCAACCCGGCCCAGGTTTGCGACACGAGGGCCGCGCACTGCGAGAGCAACCCGAACGCGGCAAAGCGGCCCGTCTGTGGGACCGACGGGCGGACCTACCATTCGCGATGTCAGCTCCTAAAAGCCCAGTGCGCCGGAGAAACCCTGGCTGTAGCCCATCGGGGCCCTTGCGTTGGTAAGCGGAGACCATAGTTTTCATTAGCAGTAACTTATGTAGGACGGGAGCAGAGCCGCAACACTTGAAGTTAGGAAAGCTGGTGTTCCAGTAGCTTATTGCACTGAAGGGCTACTTCGTGGGTATCCCGACATTCGTCCTATTTGTGAACTATTCTTTGTAGTTCGTCTGAAGTTCGTTCGTTCGGCCCACTGCATGCTGTATTGGCCATGCTACATTTTTGAACATGAATGGAAATCACAAAACCATTTCGGGGAATTTTATTATTTAGTACAAATTCTATTTGTCAGATTTGTATAAGTCTTTATTTTTTAACTCGATCACCAAATGATTTTTCTATGATGTCAGCAAACACAGTATGGGTATGAAACATAAAAGCCTCACGTAAAAAAAAAATACAAATGACATTCGTTTTTTTTTGTATGGTGGGAAAGACTATCTCTAAAGATGACGTCACAAACACCAAAATTTTAGAACCATATAAAAATAGACTTAATGCATAAAACTCATTTATTCTTGTCCGAAATATTATTCCCCCAGTGATGGTTTAGAGCATTATAAATTCCGCCTCTAATATCGGGCCGCTCTCGGCCCTGGAAACTGCGTCCCTGCGTAAACAAACCACCATAGTGACCCGCAAATCTGTTTCAGTCTACCAACGCGGCCCAGGTTTGCGACACGAGGGCCGCGCACTGCGAGAGCAACCCGAACGTTGTCGTTACAAATGACATTAGTTTTTTTTTGTATGGTGGGCAAGACTATCTCTAAAGATGACGTCACAAACACCAACATTTTAGAACCATATAAAAATAGACTTAATGCATAAAACTCAAAAATACCAAAACTAGTTTCGTAAAATGGTCAATATTTTTAAAATTAATTATAAAAACATACCTATATCAAAAATAAGTAGTATGGCCAATTAGGGGAAAGCTTTCGGCAAATATCTCGTTTGACGGGTGCTCCTACCTCTCGCGATGTCAGCTCCTGAGGGCCCAGTGCGTGGGAAAAACCCTGGCTGTCTATCGAGTGCGTTGCTTGGAACTTGAGTCAATAGAGTGCCTACACCGCCAGAAGGAGAGTTATTGTTATTAGCATTAGAGGCGTCCTGTATGTCCACTTGCTCGTTGGAGGTGTATGTCCAGCATTGGACCGTACAGGTCTGACTGATTGACTGATTCTAGCTGAATCTCACCAGGCGAAGAGGGGGGTTGGAAGAAATATCACGTATTTTTTTCCGCAAAAATACTTACTATAAAATTGCGAGCATACTCGGTTCATTTAAGTAAACCATGCTTCACTACTGAAGAATGTCTAATCCCTTCACAATAATATTTCTCGCAAGTTCTAAGCGAACGCCACAAAGTTGTTAAGTCGGTATTTTATTTTTCGATTTCTCACTGTGATTCTAGACCTCTACTAGTCTTACTACTATTATAAATGCATAGGTTTGAAAGGATGTAGGACGTTACTCAATCACGCCAGAACGGTTGAGCGGATCCGGACGATATTTAGCACAGAAGTAGATTACAGTCTGGATGCAGTCAATGATCCGAATACGTCATGCAATCCTTGTCTCATCTCTTTCTCTCTGTCTGAGACACGAGAAGGTGCCGTGTCTCAGCCCTGCTCGCCTAATATGCCCCACATGTTGTTTCCAACCCGTCGGTAAGGTCACCAGGACAAAGGCGCGCTGTCGTCCGCACAGAACGCCTCTGTGTCTCGCCACTGGGTGACGTGAGACGTATATTTATAACCACGGCCATTAGCAGGGATGCTCCTCTTCCCCTTTCCCGAATGTGGTGTGTTGATTGTTCTCCGTTAGTAAAAAGAGAACGATGTTGAAGGTGTAGACTGCAAGTACAAATGTGGTCTAGTGGATTGAAAGTATTTATTTCTCGATAATTTAGAGAAGTTTTGATCGCTCTTTTCAAGACTTGCGGCGTTTGAAACTCAGTGACTTTAAGAGTTTCATTTTCCTCAGAAACTTCCATTTTTATGAAAAGCCCTGTTTTACCTGTTATTCGTATCCTAGCGAGACAAAAAGAGACAAGAGTGGGTAAGAAGCTTCCTTCTCCTGGTGATGTAAAATAAATTCCACACTATACAACCGACAGGCGTAGACTCTACTTTCCAGACTTCTAAGCGTGTAATTAATGGCAAAGATCCAAATGTTTCAACGAGACACAGACTGTAAGCCTGATGCTTTTGTCGACACAAAGCCGAGTCAATGTTCGTCATCTTAACCCGGGAGGACTCCAAATAGATAAACTGTGCTATGCTAAATCACATACCTGTAAATTTCTGGACCCACAACCTCAAATCGACTACCCAAAATCAACCTAACCAGCAGTCCGTTCCGCAGACGGGCAATCCTCCTGCGTGGTCGCGCTCAAGTACGCGCTGAACGCGCAGGGAAACAAGCGAGCCACTTACGTCCCGCGCTGCCGCGCTGACGGTACTTACGCTGCCGTGCAATGCGCAGGCAGTGGCGCAGGGGGCTGCTGGTGCGTCTCGCCCGACGGGAAACCACTGCCGGACACGGCTGTGAGGAACGGCCGGCCGGACTGCACGAGGACCGGTGAGTTCGTCTCACCTTATCGTTCATACTCACTTGTTGTTGCAGAGCGAAATGGAAAATTGCTACAGATTTTTGATTATCTAAGTCTAAATACTAGTCACTTATGGGTGCGCGGATTTTGATCATCACAGGCCTTTGCATCCGTAAGTGTTACACTTTTTGGAATGACTAAGATGTTCGATTCGAGTGCGGCAGGCCCTTCTGGTTAATATGACACACAAAAGAATACTCTATAATCGGGTTTGTTGCCTCCTTGCTCTCAGTGGTATCCTCTTTAGCATACCTAGTTACAAGAGCGGAACTCTCTGGCTTTCTCGCCTCACTAGCATATCTAGCTTTATGGGTCTTATTGCTCAATTGCCTGGAGCGGGAACCTATAAAAGCAAACTCGCAGGTGTGCTTATATTTTATATACCAGCCAGTGTTAATCAATGTGTCATTAATTGGCGCCGCAAGGAATGTGTCGATTGAATTTAAACAAGTGCTATAAAATGTGTAAGCATAGTAGCTAATAACTAATAACAGGCCACACTTAGCGATAAAATATAATGGGCGATAAGGAAAAATATATTACTGGGTAGGAACTTTATTTTCCTCAAAGCTCGGAATCCTGTAAAGTTCCAGCTAATGCAGCTAACTCAAGTGTTCTCAGGGGAAATAAAAAATGACTTTACTTTGGGAGAATTACTAATTAATATGGTCGATACCTACATCCAATATTTGTTCTTGAGTCAGACTTCATACCTGTTAACCCTTTGACTCATGGATGGGGCTGGCAGCATCATTTTTAGATGCGCTAGGTATTTCCGACTTACAAACTTTTATTTTTATCTCAAACTATCGAACTGACTTTAGCTGCTTAACTTACGAGTATAATACTTATAGCTAGCTACTCACGGAAATAAATTCTTGAATCGAAGTGATGCTGGGCCTTAGAATTAGTTACCTAGACGAAGCCAACGATTTTCTTTTTGCGATGAGTGGACATAAATGTCAATCATAAATGTAAATGTTGTATATGAGTACATTCAAGAATATTCTATCTATCTATTTATCTATCATGCTCCATGTAAGTAGTCCCCGAAAACCATGCCACATATATCTGGAGTCAATCAATACTCCAGAAATAGAGTTTCGCTGTCTCAACGAATACTGTAAGCATCTATTTTACTTGACAAAGAGGAGGCAGCTCAGTTCAGCTCAGTCAAGAACTTAGGAAAATGGGGATCTTCTTCTGAGAGTAATTGATGTGTCGGACACAGTTGTTATAGACTGAGATTAATATGAGGATCGATTGAATTTATTAACTAAGACGAGGTCTAATTTTACTCAGTCGGCTCCATATCATGGGCCGGATATCTATCGTAGGGGCTCGATGATAGAGATATTGGCGTAGGTAGAGGGTGATCGCCCGGTGGGAGGGGTTCAACCTAGCCAAGATGTTACATTACTGCATTCATGCATTGGGATTTGGTGTGGGAATCTTTAATCGAATAGGTACGCTAATGGCATGAGTAGTGCAGACTGGGATCATAGTACCCTCAATGACGAGAACTTGAAATTGACAAAAGCGTGAATTGTCTTTATTGATATAGTTAACAGGGATCTCCAATTACTTTGAATAACGGAGAGGAATTAATTATCAATAACAAATACATATTTTTTTATTGTTTCTTCATTTGTTCTACTCGGCCGATCTATTAACACCTATTACATATTTTTTCTGGTTCTGCAGTAAAGTGTTCGCTATCTGTCTATCTATCTTTCGACATGAGTGTCGATGAGTGGGCGAAAATGGTCTCGAAATAACTAAGCAGGAATAATTATACCAAGATATTATCTACTTTTTCGCGGCCCATGTCCAGGCACGAGAACTAGGATTTTTACACCAATTGAGTAAGATTCCCCCAAAGCAAAATGCAAAGTATACTCCTCGGCAGAATGTCTACACGGCCGAGAAGCGTATCCCGACGACAAAGGGCCTCGGCCCACGCAGGGCGATGGCCGAGTCGCCTAATAGGCCGTTTCCTTGCACGCTCCCACCTTGCTGAGACAGTCGGTCACCAAATACAATAGACGGGCGATTGCAAAAGCGAACACCCCCCGATGGTTTTAGATTTGGACTGAGCGATCGGTAGACTGCCGACCACTCGACAAAGACAAAGAAAAAACATTGGTCAGACATTATACGCATTAGGCATTAGACTGAAACTAAAGACGCGTTTCCTTAAAACATTCTTCGAATGCAGCTCAATTTGGTTCTTCCCTTGTGCATGCTATGTCATATTATGTAAGCAGCATTTGAGAAGTGTTATACCGGAGTCGTGTTATAATCAATAATACCATTCGATCAATCAAGTATAAGTTAGACGATTGAATAGGTGGTCTGCGAGTATGTCGTACTTCGTACCTAGATAAGTATATAAACGTAAACATTTATACAGGCACATACATTACTTCTAGCCCCACGCCACGACTTTATATCGTGGGATTCGTGGGAACCAGAAACTGCGACATCACAAACATGTAAACATCCAATATATTTCGTATTTAACCCATCTGTGATCTTGCTATAAGATCTTTGCTAGATCACAGATGGGTTGAGAACGATACGTCCTTGCTAATAATAGCTGAGTCATCAACAGGAAAGACTGATAGTAGCTAAGACGTGAGACGCAAACCATCAGCTTCAGCTTCAATATTTGTTTCATCTATAGGATGTCGGGAGGAATTTACACGTAGAAATATAAGGCTGCCATTTATAAGTGATCTTACTGTGAACAAGTTATTGCTATTATATGTTGTACGGAAGAGCACTTTGTCTGAAATCGGTCTCGTACTCAGCTTCGAATGACAATAGCTCGATGCATGATATCTCGATGGTACGTTTTGTCGGTGGATCATTACCTCGAACAATCAGCACCTCGAAGGGTCTTTGCCCCGACGAACTGGACCCACGTTTGGCCATTCTCATGGCCGAGAATGAGACATTCTCATTTCGAATTTAGAACCACAGGAGAATGGGAATTTTGGTCTTTATGTATTATACGGCCTTAACGGCATAATTTAAATTTATTTTGGTTTTGATGATCTCTCGAGGCCACAAGCCATCGATGAAGTGTACCGTCGAGGCAAAGACTCTTCGAGGTAGAAACACTTCGAGGTGCTGATCTTGCGAGGTAATAATCCACCGACAAAACGTACCATCGAGGTAGGGAGATCGAGGTATCAAGCATCGAGCTATCGTCATTCGAAGTTGAGTACGAGATCCGTCTCAATACAGATCTAGTACCTAACTCTCATTATTTTCGTTTTCATTGTTGCCTGTAACTAAGTATAACCTAGAGACTACCGCTCTTATTTATTAGTCCAAAGAGTGTCTAAAAACATAACGTAATCAAATCAATGAATCTATGTAATTAACTGAGCGTAACAGAATGATTGTAAAGGTTAATGCGCTATCGTTTGTTCAATTCAGCGTTAGAATAGAAAACGTCGCTTCTCTGTAAAAATGCATATTACTTACATAAGTCGCAGCCAGATGTTTAAGTAGTCGGGCGGCTAGCCACCTAATTGCAGAGACGACTTTGAATCGGCTCAATCATTGTTGCACGCAATCTGACCGGCGAATTTTCCAACGACGTCATATTTATTGAGTTGGTAATTGTTTTAACGCTCCATTAGAGATTCAATCTCTGCGGTTTTTTTTATTGTTTACTGTTTTATTTTTAAACACTCACACAAGCTCACTAGATATTTTAACAGGTGACAACACAGTAATGAAGTACAGACAAAAAGAACCGCACAAGAGCTTTTCTCGAAATTCAAAGACATTTTTTTTTAATTGTTTTAAATGAAATGTATAGTTTTCAGATTTTTCCCTGTATTAGTGGCCAAATTTCATAGTTCTAGGTCAACGGAATATACCCTGTTTGCTTCCGTGAAATTTGGCAAGAAGTGCAAAAATCTGAAAACTGATTAGGGATTAAATCATTACAAAAATAGTTCCTGAAGTTCGGGAAAAGCTCGGGTAAAACTGCGAGTATGGAACCCTGAATGGGCGGATTCGACTCACACTTGTCCGGCTTTTTGCACTAGTCACACCATCTGCCAACCGCCAAAACTACTCAGACCAAATGTAAAATGGTAGAGTCGACTACATTTCAGTTGCTTTATTGTCCGTGACGTGTCTGGGAGTGCAAAGGCTTCAGCGCTATCGACTGTACCGGACATAGAGGCTTGGAAAATACCGTGCCGTTTTCTAAACAAGGCTAATTGAGACAAACAAAAACATTACATTGTCTACTGAAGTAGGCTCAATTGCGTCCAGAGAATCTTGACCGGAAGCGCTCAATCCCGGCGCAGTTCACGGTTAGGCAGGTATCGGAACGTGACCCCTGAGGGCCTATTGTAAGCTAGACTTTACGAATTAACAATATTCGCATCTAGGGTTATTGTGCCAACGACGTCAGACCTCTGAAAAGCGATGGTGAATCAATCCGAATTCCTGTGCATGTTTACGCAACTTCCTAGGTGAGCACGAGACTATTCCGGGGGGCGAAGGGTACAACCCACCCGGCTCCTATCCTATCCGCGCCAATAGCCCTAGTCACGATAAAACTGCCATAAAAGTTTAGTTTGAGAAACGAAAGGAAAATTATCAAGGTAATGTGGTGGTTGCAAATGTGAATGTAATAAATTTGCATTATGCACATTGTTAACTTGATTCCGGATACACTTACTTGACTTTTTGTCGGAAGAGTCCGACCAGGTTCAGAGAGGGGCAACCCGTCGGAACTCGCGACGTCACGCGAGTTCCGCCTCTGCTCGCCATGATTAAGGTCTGCGAATCAGAGTGAAACCTGGTCGGACTGTTCCGATAAAAAGTCAATTAAGTGTATCCGGATCCGGAATACATATTAGTGGGATTTCGCTCACTAACTTACCTAATAAATTGGTCTGCGTAAGTTTAAAAACGTTATTATATTCAACATTGCTCGAAATGGACTATTCCAATATAAAGGAAACTTTTTATATTGGCAAATTTTTTGCCTGAATTTAGTTTTCGCCAGAAAAGTTTGCGGATGTATTGCCTGGGCTTGAGAACATAATAACGTTTTAGCGTAGAACTGCCCTCAGTAAACTCAGTTTATAGTAGGGCCACCGTTCTTGACTCTCAAACCGATACTCATTGAGTGCTATACTTATTCAATCGTGCAAAGTCCCCTACATCACTTGAAAGGTCTCCCATTGTAGAGAGACTCGTGATTGTAATAAAGTCAGTGTGGGAATAGGCACGATAAGTATCGTGAACTATGATTTAGCAATCTCTTTCCTTGCACCATCCACCAAGTAGATAATTGTAGAAGTAGGAAATGAGGTGAAATATTTACACAAAGTTCCCTCTAACCCTCTAATTCTCGCCAACTCTACTATTTCGTCGAAGCCTCAAAGGAGAGCCAATCCAGCCTATCGAGCTCTGGATGGAGCCCACTGCCACCTAATCCGTAGTTGTTATCGCAGCCTGTGCAAAAATATCAAACAAACGCGTAGCCGACGAGGTTCACTGTACTAGTAAGTAGGTACAGTTTTTCTGTAAAATATTCGCGTTCGATCCAGCCATAACAAACCCTAAATCTACAATTCGACGGCGCCAACACGCTGACCGCAACATGATAAAGTATCCTAAAATAAAATACCTACCGCCCAATAACAAACAATATAAAAATGGCGGTTCAAAGAGTTTCCCTGGCTAACATAAACATGGCGGAGAGCATCTGGAGCATGTGTTTACTCGATATCTGTCGGCGATTGAGATACACACACGTTGCGTTAATCCGGGTTCGAATATGGCACTCGCGAGGATTTTTGTCTGCTCCCAAAACACATACAGTAAGGCGCCAATGTGGGATTGTTCGCGTGGTCTTCATATGACAAAAACGGCGTACAGTGTGGTCCCAGTATCATTATATTACAAATAACTTGATGGGCCATATTAATTAGTCTACGACCTATTGTCAGGCCTACCAAATGCAAATATATAACTACAAAAAAATCTTAAATTTCATTGAAACCGTTTTGAAGGAGTTCGATAACAAACACTGCAATAGGTACGAGATTTTCTGTATTAGTTCATCATCTTGAAGCCACATTTTCGAAGCATTACATACAGAAGAAACCGCGTGTTTTGAACGTGTTTTCAACAGAACTCGAACGTTGATAGGTTTAGATAACTCGGATGTAAAATGTGGTGTGTCACAGGCTTCAGGGAACCTCAATTGAGGAGACAAGGAGGGTAATAATAATAATAAAAAATGAAATTGGGGTTGATAGTGAAAACAAAAACCTATTAGTGCAGTAGCTTCACCATGGCCGTCAAGTGCTCGGGTGAATCGGGAACTAATCGGGCGGCCAAAAATCTCCGCGAGGTTCATAGCTGGGAAGCGAATTTGGTGATTTAAAATTATCACTTGAATATATCTCTAAACAATAAACTGTAACGGTTTTTCAATATTGAAAATGCGTTCTGTTTTTAATTTAGAATGTGAATACCCTGAATAAATTCTGCTCAGCGAAATTAGGCCACATTGTGTAAAATAATAAATGTTGATCGCAAGGCGCTAAAACCGAACCCAGAATCTACTATGTGTGTGTAAATGCTTCCATTTTCTCGGCGGTAATACATTCATCATCACCATCATCATCATCGGCCTACTCCCATTGCACGCCACTGAACACGGTCCTCTAATACATTGCGGAAACTGAACCCAACCCAATAATAAAAGGAAGAGCAAATATTTTGAAAAGGTTTCTACTTGTTTTATTGGTCAAGCACACCGAAATCTGAAAAAACTATGATTGTTGCTATATGCCTTTTTGTCACCTTGGTATAGGTATAAGTATACCCATTACCGCGCGCGAAGTCAAATTAGGTTTATTCCTAACCTCAATAATACGAGGGGCATGCCAAAAGAAACTAGATACTCAAAAATTATAAAATTTATTCTTTATTACAAGTATCGATCTTTTCAAAGTATTCACCCTGAGCACGTTGACACTTTTCCATACGTCTGAACCAATTGGAAAATACCTGTGACCACTCTTCTTTAGATACCTCAGAAATCTCGAAATTATAGGCAACCAGCGCATCTTCTTTGCTTTCAAACCTCTTCCCCTTTAGTTTTTCTTTGATTTTTGGAAACAAGTAAAAATCACAAGGCGCTAGGTCAGGGGAATATGGTGGGTGAGGGAGAATTGACACATTTTTCGAGTTGAAAAAGTCTAGTGTTCTGGCAGACGTGTGCGGCGCCGCATTGTCGTGGTGCCAGAGAAGGTGCCGGATTCCTGACTTCGGTCGCTTGTCACACCAAGCTGATATTACTGTTGGAGCACAAACTGTCACATACCATAACAGTAGCAATATGACCCGTTTTGCAGAAAAACGAGGCGACCGTTTGTTTCTGTGTGCTTCGTGCACGGCGACATTTCGTTGGAGTTGGCTCGTCTTCAAAGCACCATACAGTCGACTGTCGCTTTGATTCGGGATCATAGTTATATAGCCATGTTTCGTCACCAGTCAGTATATCATATACGTTTTTTTTCTCGCCTCCGTTGAATTTATCTATCATGAATAGGCACCAATCCACCCGACGGTCTTTCTGCTCATCGGTAAGTTTGTGCGGCACCCATCTCGAACAACGTTTACGGAGAGAAAGGTGGTCGTGAATTATGGTTTGCATTGCTGCTGATCCAATTCCCAGTTCTCGCTGTAGCTCTACATATGTAATTCGTCGGTTTTTGCGAATAAGTTTTTCGACTGCACGAACGTTTTCTTGCGTGACCGCGGTTTGCGGCCGTCCTGTCTTCGCTTCATCTTCGAGACATCCCCGTCCTCTTTTAAATTCAGCAAACCAATTGAATACTGTTGCTCGGGAACAAGCGGACTCACCAAAAGTAGAAGCCAAAAGTTCAAAACATTTTTGAGGCTTTAAACCTTTTTTAAAGTCATAATAAATCATAGCGCGAAAATCACGTCGACTGAGCTCCATTGTTGCCAGTGAATTCCCGCCAGATTCTCGGAAAAATGATGCTCATTCAAATAAAAAATAAATAAAAGAAGTGTGTTCTATATTCAAATATGTCAATGAAAAACCAGCCTTTGATGGTGGTGTATAGCTTGCCAGTGTCAATTAAATGAGAAAAGAGTATCTAACTTCTATTGGCATGCCCCTTGTATTGTATCTACTCTCCTTGAATATGTGCAATGTGCATTTTTAAATAGAGTAAACAACTGGTCACATAGTTTCCTGATATTTTCCTGTAAATAAGCCAAGCTTACAGATTATACTCAACGCAAGTGCGAGATAAGTCTGCTTTTGTATGTGGCCGACTCTACATAAATCCAATCTTGGTAAACGCACCTCCAAGCCAGTGATTTTTATGGAATTTATACAACATCTACCCTTCTTGCCCAAGCATCCTAATCTGGCGCTTGAGACTGGCAGAATACTTAGACAACTCTCTATATAATCAACGCAATTCCTGAATCATATAAATTAGAACTATTTGTACTGTACACACACACACACACACACACACACACACACACACACACACACACACACACACACACACACACACACACACACACACACACACACACACACACACACACACACACACACATAATTACTCCGACACGTGTGTTCACACACACACACACATACGCTCGTACCTGTCATGAAAACTAAGTTGATTGTTATGACTGTTCGTTACAGAACAGAGATTGATTGAAAGATTGAAATAGCAATTATTTAAGTTTAATTTTTAGTATTTTACAATAAGATATATAATTATCAGAGCGCTAGCCAGAATCAAGTTGCGGATACGGAAAGGCAAGTGAAGTGACATTTGTGACAAATTAACTACCAATGAAAGACAAGCAACAATCAGAACATAGTATAGTATTAGCTATTTTACTTACTTGGCGTTTAAATCAATTTTAAAACACTTGTGATTAGAAAAATTTTGTAAAATCTTAAAAATGTATATAATAAAAATAGCGCTCATAAAACATTAAACAATATATTTTATCTTAACTAACTAAAATACGAATCGTCGTAGACAGAACTCCGGGGCGATTGAAAGCTCGTAAGCTCATGAGCTTTCAAGTATCGTTGTCATCTGGCGCAGGAAGTAGAACCATGCGGTTGAGAGAGCGACGAACTGTGCCTTGAGCTGTGGAGGCCTCGGCGACGCGTGGAACTCCATTCGATCCGGGAAAAAGCTTGACAACTCTACCGAGCCGCCAGCATAGAGGGGGTGCGCTGTCATCCTTCAGCAACACCAAGTCGTTCAGTTGCAAGTTTCTGCATTTCTCGCGCCACTTCGTGCGCTGTTGGAGCTCGGCGATATATTCATTTGACCATCTCGTCCAGAAATGCTGCCTGCATTGCTCCAAACGTTGAAAGCGGTCGAGGCGATGAGGGTTGACGTCGATGATGCCCGGTGAAGGAATAGCAGTCAACGGCCTGCCGATTAAAAAGTGACCCGGGGTGAGCGGATGAAGGTCATTGGGTGAAGGACTGAGAGGACAAAGGGGACGGCTATTGAGGATAGCTTCAATTTGAGAAAATAATGAGCTCAATTCCTCAAAAGTCAAGTGTGTGTTCCCTAGGACTCTACGAATATGAAATTTGGCCAGCTTTACACCTGATTCAGCCTGGCCATTGAAATGAGGAGCGTATACGGGTGAAAATCTAAAGTCGATGCCTCGATGAGCAGCAAAGTCAAGTAGAGGTTCCTTATTGCATTTAAAGAAATCATGGATCTCCTTCGCAGCAGCCACAAAATTCCCACCATTATCACAATAAATCTGACGTGGTATACCCCTTCGAGCAATAAACCGCTTCAATGTTAACATAAAGGCATCTTTAGACATTTCGCTCACAGCTTCCAAGTGAATACATTTATAGCGAAAGCAAATAAAAACACATAAATAACATTTTGTTATTTTACAGCCACGTCCTTTTCTATCCGTTATCAAGAACGGGCCAGCCATATCCAAACCAACAGTGCTAAAGGGAAAATCGGCTTCAACCTTTACAGTAGGCAAATCACCCATTACATTTTTCATATGCTTCGCCGCAAAACGACGGCAAACAACACAGCTTCGAGCAACGCGACGGGCAAGGTTTCTACCACCAATAGGCCAATACTTGTTCCTCAAGGAAGCAAGTAAATGTTGAGGCCCAGCGTGCATCAAAAGCCGATGTTCTTGTTGAAATATAAGCCTTGTTAGGTGTTGATTAGCATGTAATAAAATTGGGTGCCTTTTATCAAAAGAGTAGTTGGACGTGTCAATACTGCCACCAACTCTCAGAAGTCCCTGTGAATCTACAAAAGGCGTTAACGAGCACAAGAGAGATTTAGATTTTAAAGGTTTGTTTTTTAAAATTAAATTTAATTCTTTGGGAAAAGATTCATTTTGTGCAGTTTTTATAAGAAAAGTTAGCGATTTATCAAGCTCTACAGTTTGCAAAGGATCGGATAATTTATTTGATTTGTTTTGGCAATTGAAAATAAACCTAAAAACAAATGCATAACAGCGTTGTAGAGTACTCAACCTCGAGAACTTTGTGAAATCAAAAATACTATCGAGAGGTACCTCCCCCACCAAAGCGGGGTTCGCTTTGACCTCTGGCAAGTCGACGACCTCTGCCAAATCTGCGCATGGCCATGCAGACTCTTCCTTTCGAAGAAAATCCGGACCATGCCACCATAACGTCGCCTCAGCCACGTGCTGTGGATCAACGGAGCGCGAAAGCAGATCAGCAGGATTTAAAGAGGTAGGAACGTATCGCCAAGGAGCACCATCAGTAAGTCCATTTATAGTACCAACTCGGTTAGCTACAAACACTTTTGTTCTGTGCGATAACTTAAGCCAACCAATGACGACCTTTGAGTCGGTCCAATATACGACACGTCCGATTTGGCATCGTAAAGCTTGAATCACGGCTGCAGTGAGTTTAGCGCCAGTCAAAGCTCCACATAGCTCTAAACGCGGAATAGTGGTTGGCTTAATCGGAGCAACGCGAGTCTTAGCGCACAAAAGTCTGACCTCGACTTTGCCGTCTCTATCGATAGATTTAACATAAATACAAGATCCATAAGCTCGATGCGAGGCATCGCAGAAGCAATGAAGTTCGACGTAAGTGGGGTCATCAACCAAAACCCGTCTTGGAATTTTTAATTCAGCAAGAAAATGAAGATTGTCGGCGAAACTAGACCACCTACGCATAATTTTGTCTGGGATTGGGTCATCCCAACCCACATTGTGCTCAGACCAAAGCTCTTGAAGCATTATCTTTGGCCTAATTGTACAAAGAGAGAGCAATCCAAGAGGGTCAAAGATTTTGGAAGAAAAAGACAATATTGACCTTTTAGTAGAGGCATCAGCAGCGGGGGAACTGTCGAAACAAAAATGAAGTTCATCAGAAGTCGGAACCCAACCAATACCTAATGTGCTTGTAGAGCTGCTTATCATGAGGTTGTCATCGGCCTGCGTGTTAATGGAATTGGCGTCAAATAGTGAAGTTAAATTCGACCTATACTTCCGCAAACGAAACCCACCCTTCAGCAAAGTTTCCGATACCTCCTTCTGAATAAAGCGTAGCTCTTCCTCTGTTTCAGCACCAGTGAGGAGATCATCTACATAAAAATCCTTTTGAATCACCTCTTTTACAGAAGTTGAGAAAGTAGATGTAGAGACATATTCTTCGCCTAGCTGCCACAGGCAGCGTGTGCTAAGAAAACTTGCACTAGAAAAGCCGTAAGTTACGGTATTTAATTTTAGAGTGCGCAGAGGTAGAGACTCATCTTCACGCCACAGAATATATTGAAGGTTACGATCAGATTCGTGCATTAAGATCTGACGGTACATTTTCTCTATGTCTCCCGACAGTACGTACTTGTACTGACGGAAGCGTGTCAAAATAGTGACCAATGAATCTTGGAAATTAGGTCCGACCATCTGTAAATCATTGACCGATAATCCCGAGGATGTACGAGCGGAGGCGTCGAAGACTACCCGCAATTTTGTTGACTCGCTGCTGTGTTTAAAGACAGGATGATGTGGAAGGAAATAATTTACCTGTGAGGTATCCACCACGTCATCAGAGAGGTGACCTAAGTCACCGTACTCGTTTATGAAGTCGAAATAGAGTTCTTTAAGTAAGGGCTGCCTTCTAAAACGTGTCTCTAAATGGAGAAATCTTTTCTTGGCCAAGTTAAATGACTCACCAAGACTCTCTCTATCTTCACGCAATGGAAGTTTGACGCAAAAACGTCCGTCACCATCTCGTGTAGTAGAAGCTTGAAAATGCTGCTCACACAAAGCTTCTTCCTTGGTAAACGGTGTGGCCTCAGGAACACTTTCCAACTGCCAGAATTTTTCCAAGTCTCGACTTAAGTCAACATCTAAACTATTAGAAAAATTGCAATGAATATGCCGAGATCTATTTTTAAATAGAGACGTCGGCCCTGAAACAAGCCACCCAAGTTTGGAATCACGAAGTACAGGATTTCCCTTGCCTAAGCATTTCTGCTTCGTACCAACAATGCTCCAAAACAGGTCAGCGCCTAATAGCATATCGACCGACGAAGGCTCGAAAAATTTGGGATCTGCCAACTTTAAATGATCCAGCTTGAGATGACTGACGTCAAGAGCCCCCTTGGGCAGGGTGCCTGAAATTTTTGGCAAAACGAGACAAGATACATCAGCTTGAAACGATGTATTTTTTGAATGGACCTTAATATAGCAGCGATCAATATTTGAATGCAATGATTGCTCTCCAATGCCAATAACATTCGTGTTTGAGGGTTGTGAAATTAAATTCAAATCCTTTTTTAATGACTCGGTGACAAAAGATGACTGCGAACCGCTATCTAGCAGAGCTCGTACAGTCAAAGTAACACCAGAATCAGGATTGACTACATCCACAAGTGCTGTGCATAAAAGCACCTCAGACGCCGAAGCAGAAGACAAAGAGACAGCTTCTGAGCTTAAATTCGCTATAACATTCGGTTCAATTGAATTTAAAGAAGGTTGGTGTAACAAAGAGTTATGGCGCTGCTTACATGTGCGACAACACGCCGACAAATGACAACGCTTAACATTGTGACCACCTCTCAAACAATTAGGACACAATTTGTGTTCTTCTACAATAGACAGTCTCTCTTGTAGAGTTTTGGTCTTGAAGACACTGCACTCGTGAACCCGGTGCTGCCCAGTGCAAACCAAACAACTCGAGTGACGAGACTGTGACTCCTTGGAGTCTTTAGCTGCAACAATAAAAGATTTTGTTTGTGGCTTAGTATGGTTTCGCTGATTAATAGCATCTTGCGAAGTGCTCGCAGAAGACATTTTGCCTCCTTTGAAACGAAGTGATTCTAGTAAATCGGCGCGATCTCTCAAAAAATCGAAAAACTGCTTCAGAGTATGAATCTCATTCAAACTACTCTTATGCTCCTCCCACTTGAGAGAGGTTTGAGGATCAAGCTTGACCGAAATCAAGTGAATTAAAAGCATGTCCCACTGACTGGTGGGTAAACCTAATGTCTCTAAAGCACGCAAATTTTTATTAACGTGATCGACGACAAATCTAAGTGACTTATCAGTTTCCTTTAAATTGTCAAAATTTAGCAAATATTTCATGTGATAATTAATCAACTGCCGACTATTATTGTAACGATCGCATAGAATCTCCCAGGCTACAGTATAATTTTTGCTAGTAATTTCCAAATTGGATAAAACTCTGGCCGCCTCGCCCTCCAAATACGAATTTAAATAATAAAACTTATGAATGTCCTTTATAGTTTCATTGTCGTGGATTAGTGAATTAAAGGTCTCACGAAACTCCAACCATTTATAATAAGAACCATCAAAGTTCGGAATCTTAATAACCGGCAACTTAAAGCCAAAAGTATGATTCCCACTACAGCTGTTAAAAGCAGAAGTGTTGGAATTTCGATCATCCGTACAATCCGGTTTTTTAGGCGAGTTAGCTTGAATTAGTAACCGTGTGGAGGAGATACAAAATTCAAATTCATCTTCCAGTAATTCTCTGGTAGAAAGTTCGGCTTCCAAGTCCGAAGAACTACACTCAAGTTGATTTTGTACCTCATCGAAGGCGAGAAAAAGCGCTTCGATTTTGGACAGTTTCATCGCAAGCTTACTAGTCTCAAGTTCGGAAAGCGTATCTTTCGCAGAAAATTCATTTAACTGATTTTTAAATCGAGTAAGTTGCCCTTTAATCGAACTACGTTTCGTGGCAAGCTCTTTGGTAAGAACACCGCCTTGGGCAGGTGCCTCAGTGGCTGCCTCCTTACTCATCTTGCGATAAAATGTCAAAATCAGCTAGCAGGAGAAATAATAAATGCTTCTCTAATACGATACGCTCCTCAAAACAATGTCCCGCGTCGCGCAGCCCGATAGGCGACAGCTGGCAAAACCGGTCAGCTAGCAGAAAGGGCCAGGCGCGGAAACAATGCGTGAGCGCTGCTTTGACCGCTACGCCGCGACTAGCAGGAATAGACGTGCGGTCGCTGAGGTGCGCTCGTCCGCTGGAATTGAGAACGGGAAGAATTAAGCAAGGTGCGAATTTACCTATTATAGACGTTTATGGCTATGTAGGTTGTTTACGCGATAGCTAATTGATTCACATTGATTCAGTTATAAAGATGAAAGGATACAGAATGGTATTCCAGCAATAAAGGCAATGTGAATCTTCTTATAAATTTAAACCAATATAAAATAAGTTGTAGGCAGTGCTTAGGGACGGTTTGTGATAAGAAATCAGTGTGATTTAGCGGTGAAAAGTGGAAGAAAGATATGCAAATTAACTTAGCTTGCAACTGCTGTGTATAGGTAAAGTGAAATCAAAGTCACAAGTTATACAATTATCTAGGCGCCCTAAGCCACTGACTTGGCTTAACTACTGCCTGCCCCCGTGGTGGAGTAAGACCTCTATACCTTCCTCAGGGATGAGACTCGTGCCCCTCGGTGGGGACATAATGGGTTGATGATGATGTATTCCCTTTTACACAACACAATGACGATAACAATGCAATATTAACTGGGCAAGGATATCGCAGAAATGGAAATACAGCCGGACTCAGGCCATTACAGCCATCATTCCGTGTCGTGTCGGCTGTAAAAGCCATTACGAATCCTAATGAACGGATTGATTCACTATTCCTGACGGTGCAGTCATTAAAATGAAGCTGGGACATTAATGCAGTCCATGATGCGTGCATTCTGACGTTATAAAGTTTCATTGAAACCTACTTTTCCAAGCAAATAATCTCATACTTAGAGCTTAGACTATTAAATCAGAATTTCCTTAATCCACACGTACAGGTCTCTCCTCATTCTTTCCGTTATTAATACTAATGGAAATAAATGGATTACAACTCTTTATTGCACATCAGACAAGCCTCGCCATAATATTGTTGAGAAAAACGGCAGCTCTGCATATTTATCTCTTCTCAGAACGCTTAGACACGGTAGCAGTGAAGACACGACCAGAATTACTATATAAGCATAATCAAAGCAATACAGTAAAGTCGGCAACTAATAAAAGCCTAATTGATAAATTGGTCTACCGTCTGTGGGCAAAAATATAGTTGCTCATCCAGATAAACGACTAACTCCGATGTGTTTTATTAGCACATTACCAAAAGTGATTTCATTATCACCGGGTAAACAATGAATTCAATACGTGCTTTCGTAGTGGTATTAGGCTACTAGACCTTACAATGTCTTCATCTGCAACAACAAATAAATCAGTCGACTTGACCAAGAAAACTATTCGCGTCATGATGGATTCACTCAGATGCAGAAATTATTTGTATAGAAACACAATGTACCTATATCCAAAGATTCTGGACTTTGATTCTGAGCTCTATAAATCATCAACAAACAAGATTTAAGCCGTGTAGAGTCAATTAACATCTCGAGTCTGGCATTTAAATCGGTCGGCGCCACTGACACACTGTGGCGTTAATGGTTATAGTCACTTAGAGACTAGAGTGGAGTGGAGTGTCGTCATCGGTTCTCTAGCAGTTTTCACACAGTGCCTGGCTAACAGCCAGACAAAACTGATCCGTCATAACTTGGTGCGATCATATCCTCCCCAAAACATCAAGTTATGATGAAGTACTGAGGACAAGGGTAACAACAAGTAGTAGAATTGGACGATGTGGGACGAGACACTCGTGTACCAAGTGAGCTGTTTTTAAAGTTGGTTAGACCTACTGCAGTTCTTTAACGCAATCTGTAACTAAACCTTCAACAATCCCCGAAAAGCCATTATTCTTCATGTCACAGCCATACTTGTTATATCCAAATTGATTCAGCAACAGACAATGATCGGGATCTTAAACTCGAGCTCCATACGAGCCATACGCTTAGTTTCGAAGTGTCATGCTAAATTGGTAGCTACACCACTCGAAACCGGGATGAAATAGTGCAAACATACCTATCCTAGGATATTGATTTGTGTTGAACGTGGTAATAACATGCGCCTCATGGCTTAGAGCACTCAGTGCGTCGATAACTCGCCTAGCTTCTGGTTGGCCGTTGCCCAATCTTTTACCTCTGTTCAGATTGGCAACCAAAATATCACGAATCGGTTTCCAAATTTGCCGATTGCAGTTGTTCCTAGTTTGTATTGGGTAGGACCAGCCGGTTTGGTCACTACTCACCTAACAAATTTGGATTTTATGAAGATTTGCGAAGTGTATTGATGATCTCTTCATAAAATGTGCCCCATTGAACACATAAAAGTATAAAGAACAAGTAATTTACCTATCAATTTGGATTTGCTTTTTTAGAGAGAGTACGCAAACTCAGTTTGTGGCGAAACATCAAAATACCAAAAGAACCAGAAGCTCACGCTTCACTGTTTGCCGTCGGTTGTTGCTTCAAATTCACCTTTTTTGGAAACCGCCAAGGTGTAAAAATAGTAGCCTGTGACGATATTATCCGACCAGAGCTTTCTAAGAACAGTCGGCGGCGGGCAGACAGCGCGACGCCGAGCCACACAATAGACGTTTTTTTACCCTCTTCTCTGGGCACTCGGGAACCTGCTAGCCGTGGGTTGCAGAGAAAAAAAACACCACAAAGCCGACCAGTCGCCTCCAGCCAAAATAGTTTCTCGGGCCTCGAGTTAAGAGCCAAAAGGAAGGTAACCGATGTCGGCTCCAAAAATTACACGGGTTTGCCTGGGACAGGGTGTTCCCAATTAAGTTGAGATGGATAAACTGAGCCATTCAAATGCAGACTAATTTAGGACAAAAGCTAACATCTACCTAACATAAAAGATCGACAGATTGTGTGGATTTGCTACTGCTAGATAAAAACGACTACCCTCAAAAGTATAAAACATCCGAATTCTTCATTACATCTATTTCATCCGAGTTAGTTACATCTACAACTCATTGGGAGTGACAATCGAGAAAACTCAACAAGTAAAATCAATGTTCTAGTCTCAAGTGTCTCATCACTTTCCCTTCTACCTTGGAAGGTACCTAAAACCAACAATTTGTGTGAACTTTTATGTAAATCTAAACTAATAACTTTGAGCCGATTACAAATAGCGTTACGTTTTAAAAATTCAATGCAACTAGACTAACTACTAATATTAGTAATAAGCCCGCCTATTGTACTGTGGGTAATTGTTCAAGTCTGAAATGTAATAATAATTCCTGGTATACCTGCAATAAATCAGAAATTAGAAATTTAGTTCAATGTAAAGTATTTACAATCTGTTTGTTGAATGTCAAAGTGCTTATAATGTTACTCGCTGCCTTGGGGCCGCATGTGGTGGCGAAAAAGGCAGAGAAAAAAAAATCCACTCTGACCATCTTTTCATCTAATACTTTCATGACGTTGCTTGCTACCAATATCTAACCACATAAGAAGCACAAGACCAGCAATTAACACTTGCTATGTCAAACAACAGTGTCTGTACATTATGAAAAACTTATTAATCTATGAAACCTACCAATGACTAACTCGTTCTGGAATTGATAACACATATTCTACCAATCTATCTACACCTACGAAGTATCCACCCTGACTCAAGGGCCACCTCATCTTCCCCGTCCCCAACTACCTGAGAAGGCACCTACAATAATCGATACTACACTTTAATTCAGGCCTTGTTAGCTTGCCGCCGTAATCTGATTCAAAGGGGCTCTCCTCCAGGCCTGCAACAATTTATCTGTCTGTCACTCCCTGCCAGTCGGAGTGCAATTAAAATACAGCCAAACCGGGTCTGAGAAGGCCTGTCTGAACCGCGGCCTACGTTAAAGAAATGCTTGGATATCGCGAGGGCCTCTGCCTGCCTGCCAAATCGCACCGATGAAGAATGTTCTGTTAACAGTGTTTTAGGAAGGTAATACGCCTAATTTTAATGATACTGTCTTTTAAGCCACACGTCGCTACTTCGAGAAATAGAGCTCTCAGAATTTTTGACTAACCATCTGTTAAGCATCATAATATTGTCATCGCACATTATTGTATTGTATTTTTAAATTAGTGTGCGGTGTACCGTGTACGCAATATCCAGTTCATCATCATCAACCCATTACGTCCCCACCGAGAAGCACGGGTGTCTACCCTGTGGAAGGTATAGGCCATACTCCACCACGGGGGCCAAGTGGCTGGTCTTATTGTCACAAGTTTTTAAGCCGCCCGCCCCTAAGGTCTCTGACTTGGCTTAACGACTGCCATCTATCGACGGCAGCCGGCACCAACTGCTTAACGTGCCTTGCGAAGCACTGTGTTTCCCTCTAGGCTTCTTTACCGTCTTCTTTGCTACCTTTGACCTTTTTTCTGTCATCCTGGAAGCCCGTATTTACACAAGAAGACAATGTTCCTCGCTTTGAGAAAGACAAGACTTTCGCCCACTTTGTTTTAGTCTATTGGTAGAGTCGCATTTAGAGCAGCCTATGAACAAATAAGTACTTACTATAGATGGATAGGCTGAGACAATGGTTTGCCACTTGCCACATAGTTACCTGGCAAACTGGTAAATTCTTTCGCTTAATTAACATTCATTGACATTAGTTGCATGTACGATGCAGGCATCTTGCTCTTTGCTGTTTGCCGGAGGGACGTCCCTGGCAAACCTCATGTCCATCTAGGACGTCCCTCAATGACACTTTCATACCCATTTTCCCGATAAATTTATTTACAAGTAGGTACTATACTAGTTTAAAAATAGGGTTTGAATGGATTTTATGTCCTTGATATTAGAAATATGAAGGCGGATGTTAGAAAGACAGGACTTACGTGTTAGGAAACAAGTTTAAATCTCACCTATTTGGAGCCGCGACTAAAACTGTTCAACCGGTACTGGGGTATAATTTATTTGTTGGAAATAACGCAGAGACCCGTTACAATAAATTTATTCTAACAGATATCTTAAAATCGCAATTTTCTACAAATGCTGAATTCCTTTGTGTTAGTTGTTTAGTTTGCTGTCGACAGTACCTACGTGTTCTATTGCAATGCAACATGTACAGTCGACAGCACGTCAACCTTCACATTTTAGTTGCAAAGTCCCCCGTAATGCAATGGAGTAGAGTGCATGGGTGTATACGATGATGTGCTGTCGACTGTACTGTCAACAGCTTAACCAACTTGCCCTAGACAAAAACAAAGATGTTTATTTGTTAAGCACGAGTTCATCGATAGGATGGAAAGATATTTAATTAGTTCAATACATGCACTGCCTCATGAGGCGTACAAATTATGGAAAACCACCAAAAGAAATAGTGATATAAAATGTCAACTAATTATAATACAACATAACAACATTTACATACAGGCACATTGCTTCTGACCCCACACTAGGATATTATTACTATTATTAGCTACTATTATTTTAACACTATTATAATTAAAATTATCCATAATAATTAAATACAATGTTAAAATAAAGTTAATGGAGATAAGAAAAATTTCATAGTTTTTTTTGTCACATGTCAAATGTGTTTACAGTACCCATGGACGTAATAATCAATAAAATGTCAATTTAAAATACAAATGATTTAGCTAGAATGTCCGTCAATATTTTTAGCTGAAATTGTCATCTAATACCAAGAATTCCGTAATATTGTAATAGGTAAATGTTATGTTCTTACAAACACTTAAATTTGGTTTTAAAATTCCTTCGGTGTTTTGTTATAAACTACTGGTCCCATACAAAATATGCTTTTGTGTAACAGGCAACAGCGCAGTAGGTATTAGCCTAACTGACCTTAAACTTCTACAGCAAAGATATAAGTTACTCTATGCTTTTAATCTTGGGCACGGCTCTTGCTGGCGTAATACTTTGTTTATAATGTAATAGCTAGCAACAATATATATTGCCATTTACTGTAAATGTTTTAACAAATATTGTAAAATGACAGGCTGAGAGTCCGACTGGTCGCGTAGAGTCAATGCTGCAGGAGAAATGAAAAGATAACGTTTGACAGGATTTTTAAACAGTAGGGAATGGATGAAAATATCAGAAGTGCTTGATATTTTTTTTTTGGTGATAGGAATAACCTTCCTTAACTCGGGAAAAAAGTTTAATTTTTTTTGGCCCCGTAGTTAAATTTTAAATATACTTAATATTTTTCCATTCGTCGTTCTGGGCTTAGTACGGCATATCAGACATATTCCTTAGTCCGCTACGTATGAAAAAAAATCCACCTTGAAAAGCTGTCAATGTCACCACAGAATTTTTTTTTAATACGTAGCGGACCAAGGAATATATCTGTTAAGCCGTACTGAGCCCAGAACTACGAATGGAAAAATATTAAGATTATTTAAAAATTAACTATGAAGCCAAAAAAATTGAAACTTTTTTCTCGCGTTAAGGAAGGTTATTTCTATCACCGAAAAAAATATCAAGCACTTCTGATATTTTCATCCATTCCCTGTTCTTCGGAGACAACCAACACTGCAGGCCTTTGATATCTAGGGCTGCATGACGATTGGCGAGGTCAAGAAGAAATGGCGTGCTTTGCTGGAGGTACATGCCTAGGAGTGGAAGAATACGGACTAATTAAATAAATAAATAAATAACTGACATAATTGAGTAAATGCTGTCGGCAGGAGAAACGCAAAGAAACACCATACGTTTGACGGGATTTTCAAACAGTTCTCAGAGACAGCAAACATAGTAGGCCGTCCTATTAGTTAGCTTAGGTAGAAATAAGTGTCGTCGCTTCGGGTCGGCCTGTGCCCAGCAAAGGTAGTATGAGGACGCGAGTCACGCGCGACAACGTCAAAAGTCGTCAGAATTTGACAGATAATGTACTGGAAAGTCGCGACTTTTGACGTTGTCGCGCGCGACTCGCGTCCTCATACTACCTTTGCAGGAATGGAAGATACGTTCTGTTGATCGAACTCCAAGAATTTCATAGATGCGGCTCTACCATTACTAACACAGCCATATCGATCAGTCTCTATCTATTTTCTACTGTTGTCAAGTTATAACATGGTTGCAAACAGCGTTGCAAATTAAAAAGTAGTCATTGTAAGTTACTGAAATAATTAATTTTGAAATAACAACAACAGCAACGCTGAATCTTCGCTTTAATTTGGTGAGAATCCTTCTGCCTCCTAAATCCCTCCACGGTGTTCATCTGAGTAGGTATTTGGGGTTATTTTCTAGAGCCGTGAAGCGATGGCCTGCCACACCGAATCCCAATGCGTGCAGTAACTGAGCATCCTTGCTCTATACAATTTCAGGGTAAACAGCTCCCACACAACGATGCCATAGAACCTCTCCATTCATATAATTATAACAAATAACCTACACAGCATAAATTAATCCTCGCTTTTTCAACCCATCCTCAACGGTCGCACGTTAATCTGTTCCCATTGCCAATATGCCTTATTGTCACCCGTCCCACCCCCCACCATCAGCCCTTATATTACGTAACTTTCCACTCTATCGTGTTAAGCATTTAGACAACTCGAAGGAATCAAAATAAGAATGTATAGGACAGTTCGGACTAAGAGTATGAGATACTTACTGGGAAAAAAAGTCCCCGAATGTAACAATGTGACATAAGGTGGTGTGATATACCGGGAACAAAAGGGCTAAATCCGACAACTCCATACAGCGGAGTCTTATGTAATTGCACCCCTGTGCCAGTGACCATGCTCTTTATGTATGTAATCTTGTACCCTCGAGATCCTGAAAAACTGCATGCTATAAGCACTACCAATGTTTCCCGTCTTTCAAGTTCCAACGAAAACGAGACAAACAAATCGTGACAGTAGATTTGGCCCCAAAACATCTGTAAGTGTTTACGATTTGCTCGCCTTTGAAAGGACCTCTCGGCCGGGTATAATATACCTCGGGCGCCGTCGCGTCTGTCGGCGGGAGTTGGCTCGACCCCATTTTGGACCAACGCCATAGAATAAAAACCAAGAAAGGTTCACTAGGGCCTAAATTTTAGGCCCTAAATAGTCTGTCCCTGCGCTGCGACGCTTCCCTTGTGTAAACTTTTTTTTTTCAAAACTCTCATGCATGCATAGTCAACAAATTGATGGAGGAGTTGATATTTCTTGAACTAATTAGATGATTGAATGACCAAGGATGTGCAAATGAATTGAAGACAGACCAAACTGCTTTCTTTCTTTGACGATTTCTATGAAAGGAAAAGCTGAATAAATTGATATACGAGTAAATGTAAAGCATGAGAACTGATAATATGACTTTTCAAAATAGCATCCGGACCCATATTATACTTGATTTCTATCGGAAGAGTCCGACCAGGTCCGATCAAGTAGGTTATTGTTTAACGGTTTCACATTGAACGATATCTGTAACGAATCGACTACTATTCACAATGGCCTTAGTAAAGCTATATATAGTATAACATCTAGTTTAATATTCCTTAGTATGAAATTCTCGTGTCACAGTCTTAGTGAGTATACTCCTCCGAAAGGGCTTGACCTATTTGGATGGAATTTTATATGTATTTGGTAGGTTTGAGAATAGGTCGTTATCTATTTTTCATAGCCCTACGTGATAAGGGTGGTCAAACCCAATTTTTTTGAAATTATAATCCTTATAAATAATTTGTATGGCGAAACAACGTTTGCCGAGTCAGCTAGTATTATATAAAACTGACACAATTCCAACGATGTCGTATCGTCACGTTATCGTCCAATTTGAGACTGTTCTTTGGCGATACGGCAGCTGCTCAGTGCAGCGCTACAAACCTTCTTCATATTCTTGGTTAAGGCCAGGGCTACACCTTTATCCGGTTTTGTTTTTGTTCCTTTAGGTCTTCGTCTCATGCACTCTACTTGGCATGTCGGTTAATTTGTGCTCCAAAGATACGAGGCCCTAATTTACTGGCCTTTTAGCAGTGTTTTGCTTTGGCCTAACTTTGTTTTATTATAATGTAGGTAACTATTTCTGATTGGGTTCTTGTCGAGTTTTGCTATATTTGGCAGAAGATGGACATGTAATAATAATAAATTCCACACAAAATAATCATTTCACCAGGGCCTAGATTCTACTAAAGCATTGTAGTACAATGACAACTTCATGGACATGGTGATTTAGTTTCATTGCCGCTTCAACTCAACGCTAGCACGTAATTTAATAATTCTAGGCGTCAATGGGTTGTAAAAACAGGTCAGTTGACCCAACCGAGTATCTGTCACCGTACAATAATGCACTATCAGAATCAAGGCCCTGGTCCCAAACTAGGATATCCTATGGTATGGTAGGCCAGGACATTAGAAACATACAATATACCCAGTCTAAGGCTATATAATTATGTTTTGGTCGTGTATAGCTATAGTAATATTATGTGGGAAATCGAATTACTCGAAAATTGATTCTACAGTTGCATTTCACAATATCTCTCATAATTTAATTAATTACTTTTACATCGCGACAGCGTAAGGTAAGATGGCTAACTCTTTTAATAGTTAAATTCGTTTGCCAGTATTGTGGTTTATACCGGGTGTCCCAAAACTCGACGTCAACCCGGAGCCGGGTGAAAAGGCAAGTCAAGCTGGTTGTCAGAAAAATATAAAAAAAAATCTAAGTTGTATGATTTTTTTTTCAATACAGTCAGTTAAAACTAGGAATTTTTTTATTTTGAAAGTTTTTCTAGGAAATAAGTCCTATTTTTTATGCAAGCTAGAGCAGCTGGTTTCAAAATTTTGATTACAGTTTAGAGAAGCATTATTCAGGGTTACACAGCAAAAAAAATAATTGGAAAAAGTAAAGATTTGTGGCAACAGGAGTAAAAAGACTGTCACAGGGTGTGTAATTTTGCGATTTTTAAAAAAATGCCTATAATTTTGAAATCATACAACTTAGATTTTTTTTTATATTTTTCTGACAGCCAGCTTGACTTGCCTTTTCACCCGGCTTCGGGTTGACGTCGAGTTTTGGGACACCCGGTATATGCACAAAAAGTATGAAAAATTGCTCAATAAATGCTGTGTGATGAAAATCCATTGTTGTTATATTTTTCGTCGCTATATAGATACCACGGCCCTGTTTCACAAAGCTACAATTAACACAACTGCAAACTACAATAAAATTGTGGTCCGGAGCGGATAATTCGATAGTACCGTCGACAGCACATCATCCTATAGGTACACCCAAGCACTCTACTCCGTTGCATTACGGGCGACTTTGCAACTAAAACGTGAACTTACATTGGACGATGAACACAAAGTCGACTAAACCGTAGATTAACAAAATTAATCTGCTGCGTAATGTCACTCGAACTGTTAAATAAACTACTAATTGTAGTTTTATGGAAATAAGCTAGGCGCACTAGAACAGAATCGGAGCTCACTCATAATCACGATTTTATACATTGAGGTATGTGAATAGCTCAGAAATTCGGGTTTCCTTATGATGTTTTCCTTCACAGATAGCGGGTGACATAGGTACTACAACTTCACAAATGTATGTAACATAGAAAACGAAGCAATAGGTACAAGCCCGCACTGGGAATTGAACCTGGGTCTCTCGCTTCCGAGTGCATTATTCTACCCACTGGACTACCACCGCTTAAAAGATACAATCAATTTAGAACCACCTACTTAGATGAGATGAAACTGTGACAGCCTACGTACTAAGGTTCTCCGAATAAATTATTTCTCTCTCTTTCTCTCTCTCCTCAGCTAGTCACGGCTGGTGGTGATCTACGAGTAGCCAAAGTTAGGCCAATTCACAATTTTCTTGGCTAATAATACGAGTACTGGACGAAGGGACACGGAATGATGGAACAAGATCACAGACATGCATGGCAAAAGTATAAAAATAAAACATAAACATTTACAACAGGCACATACAACGGCCCCACACTAGGATATACAAAATGTGTTTACTAACCTACCTTGAGAAATATCTGTGGTATTACTAACACTATGGACTTGTTCCGAAAGAAACATATTGAAATAAATTGGCGTGAGGTGTAAGACTGGTTCTAGGACAGGTATACGAAACGATGGTCGCTATCTTTGCACCAACCATCTTTAGACCAGTTGGGAGGAGGACCTCCTTTGAGGAGCAAACATTATTCGCGCGCACTCTATTTGGTACGGATCGATACTACCGGTTTCCCATTGTTCGCGGACATCACTGGAGCGGTCCAACCGGTTGCGAATCGGCAACCGCACCTTTCGCAGAGACAAGCCAAACTGACCGCTGCGGTAACGCGATAAGAATCACGAAGTGGGTCAGGATATGTTGGGCCCGCGTAGGTAGACAACCCCTTATCCTTCCACCTCACTCACACGTTCGTAACACACCCACACGCTGCCAAGGGTTGCAATACGAATGCAGTGCCCATTCTAGGATCAAACGGTTTTAAAATCCTTTTTGAAAAATTACTGCAGAAGTCAGCCCCAGTTTCTTCAGAGTTCTGTTTAGGTAGGTATTAGCTACTATTTTAAATAGAATTGCTGAATGCTATCACTTAAGAAACCCAAGAATATTGTCGGAAGAGTACGACCGCTTTCGCTTTGATTATGAGTAGGATACCTTCTAGGACGGTTTTACATTGATCAATAGTATAAACATAGATAACCTCTGCGAATCAAAGAGGGGTGCAATTACGTAAGGCACCACTGTATGGAGTTGTCTGATTTAGCCCTTTTGTTCCCGGTATGTCACACCACCTTAAGTCACACTTACATTCTGGGTTTTTTTCCCAGTAGCTATCTCATACTCCTACTCTGAACTGTCATATTTTGACTCTTTCGAGTACCTAGTCTCAATGCTTGACCCGCTAGAGTGGAAAGTTACGGAATATAAGGGCTGGTCGGAAATTGAAGTAGTTAAGTGAATCCGTAAATCATACTATAATGTGTGTGTAGTGATTTGCTTACAAAAGTTTTAGTTAAAAAATAAACATATACATTTACATACCTACAGGCAGGCAGCAGGCACATACATTGCTTCTGGCCCCACAATAGGATACCCCGTGTCGTGGGAACCAGAAACAGCGACCGCACACACAATGTAAATATCTAAGACCTGGTTTTTTTTGTTGTTGCCCCAGCCGGGATTTGAAATTGGGACCTCTCGCATGGGAGGCAGGTGCGCTAACCGCTGCGCCGCAGAGGTCGTCATTCGTTAGATCGTCAATGTAAAGTAAAAACTGCAAGACATCGTGGGTCGGACGGTAAAGGTTTACGTTACAAAGTGACGCGACTTGCGGGGTCGGGAAGCTCGATTTCCATCTAACTACTAAGGGCCGATTTCTGAATTGAGAATTTACGCTAAAGTAAATTCCCCGGCCGCCTGAATGATTTTAAACAATCACGAAGGTTAAACAACATAGGGCGCGTTCAGTGCCTGAATTGGTCATCACCGTCTATCTATGCCTAACTCTAGTGGCTTTTTCTCGAGCGGTTCCGTGCTTCGCATGCACGTAAGACCACTTAAAAGCCACCATCAATCCGGACTTGGCCCCCGTGGTGGAGTATGGCTACCACGTCTCTAAGATGCCTCAGGGCAGAATTTCGCTAAAAAACTACTGTCTCGTCAAATTTCTCAGAAAAGAACGTTACTTAAGTATTACTTAGTTAAATTCTCAATTCAGAAACCAATCCATAGTTTAGTTTCACACATTGACTTATGCCCGGTTCCTATAATATACGCCTACCGGCTACGATCCGTTTTCCATACAATTTATTGACGGTTCGTAGGAATTTCGGAGGAATTGTAACCGATCGTAAGCAAAAACGAAGCGTTTTGTGGATATTGGGACCGGGCATTAGGCCCTAGTGCATACGTTGTGTGAATGCCAGTCCTACGCCGTCGTGCAGTTATCGTTTTCGGCCAATGTAAAACTGGTTAATAATGTTTTACTGCTCTTTGTTTCAGGTAAATCGCACACACGTCGTCGATCCTCAGCACGAGCCCAGAGAAATAAGAAAAGTAAGTAAATTAAAATTTACCAAGTAGGGAGTGGGGACAGGAAAAGAAAAAGACCAAGCGCGAGTTCGACTATTGCATCGAGGTTTCAATGCAACTATATTATTATATTGGTCTCACATAACCTTCGAAGGTCTGACCTTGAAAATAACAATTGAAAACCATTGCTATTTTCAAGATCTGGACCTAGATTTTGTTAATGCATTGTAGTACAATGACAACTGCTTGAACATTGCAATTTAGTTACATTGCCGCTTCAAGTCTCGTATCAAACAATATAGGCGTCTCAATGGTATGAAAAGACACGCCACGTGACCCGACCCTGTATCTGTCATCCTACTATAATGCACTTACAGAATCGAGGCCCAGGACTGAGGAGGTTATTTAACAAAAAATCGTAGGAGTTTATCTCGCGTTTATTATCGGTGCACTAATGACGCATCAGGATATTAGGTACACAGTACCTACTTATGTCGTATTTCATACTCTCCCTCTTATATTTTTTTATTAGGTTGATATGAATTCGAAAAATTCCTTAGGTTTATTCAATTTATAAAATTATTATTACTATTTTACATGGGCCGAATTTACATGGAGATATGATGCACCCTATCTCTGGCTCCAAAAAAACATTACAATGACACCCTCACGACTGAATAAAAACATTTATCCAAAATCCACACGATCCTATTATCGGTATACCTACCCCTATCTACAGAAACATGCCCACCGCTCACCAACAACTCTAGTCTTCCAAGCTTATAAAGTCCTTGCTTCCAGCGTGCTCCCGCGCAGACCGCGGGCAGTTCAACGCGAATCTCATAAACATCTTCAAGAACGAATACGAGCGCGTGCGCGCAGCAGGCGCCCCGCCGCTGGAGATGCGCGGTATTGCAGACTGGAAGTTCCGCGAGCTGGACCGGGACCGCAACGGCGCGCTGCACAAACCCGAGTACCGCGGCCTGCGGCGGCTCATCAAGAAGGTAGTACTAAAATAAAATACCTCCCAACCAATTTACAGAAGGCATCGTACAGCTGACTTGTAACGAAGCCTGCGACGGCTCATCAAGAAGGTAGTACTAAAATAAAATACCTCCCAACCAATTTACAGAAGGCATCGTACAGCTGACTTGTAACGAAGCCTGCGACGGCTCATCAAGAAGGTAGTACTAAAATAAAATACCTCCCAACCAATTTACAGAAGGCATCGTACAGCTGACTTGTAACGAAGCCTGCGACGGCTCATCAAGAAGGTAGTACTAAAATAAAATACCTCCCAACCAATTTACAGAAGGCATCGTACAGCTGACTTATAACGAAGCCTGCGACGGCTCATCAAGAAGGTAGTACTAAAATAAAATACCTCCCAACCAATTTACAGAAGGCATCGTACAGCTGACTTGTAACGAAGCCTGCGACGGCTCATCAAGAAGGTAGTACTAAAATAAAATACCTCCCAACCAATTTACAGAAGGCATCGTACAGCTGACTTATAACGAAGCCTGCGACGGCTCATCAAGAAGGTAGTACTAAAATAAAATACCTCCCAACCAATTTACAGAAGGCATCGTACAGCTGACTTGTAACGAAGCCTGCGACGGCTCATCAAGAAGGTAGTACTAAAATAAAATACCTCCCAACCAATTTACAGAAGGCATCGTACAGCTGACTTATAACGAAGCCTGCGACGGCTCATCAAGAAGGTAGTACTAAAATAAAATACCTCCCAACCAATTTACAGAAGGCATCGTACAGCTGACTTATAACGAAGCCTGCGACGGCTCATCAAGAAGGTAGTACTAAAATAAAATACCTCCCAACCAATTTACAGAAGGCATCGTACAGCTGACTTATAACGAAGCCTGCGACGGCTCATCAAGAAGGCGATATCTGTCAATAGCTCCGAGAGAATAGCGTAAGTACGGCTGAGCTGGAGACGCGCGGTATCGTTGACTGGAAGTTCAGCGAGCTGGACCGGGAGCGCAGCGGGGCGGTGCAGAAGCTCGAGTACCGCGGCCTACGGCGGCTTATCAAGAAGGTAGTACCAAAATAAAATACCTCCCAACCTCTTTCCAGAAGGCATCATACAGCTGACCTGTTCCGAGGTCTGCGACGGGTCATCAAGAAGGCGAAATCTGTCAATAACAGTCCCAGAAAATAGCGTAAGTACAGCTGAGCTGAAGACGGCCGGTATCGCAGACTGGGTGCGCAGACAGGTAGACAGGTGCGCGGTATTGCTAACAAGGAGTTCCGCAAGCGCTGCTGCAAGCCTACACCATGGGCGCATGAAATATAATATGTCTGCAGCGTCTGGGACATTCAGGTCACTTAAACTGCAGTGCGGGTAGGAGTTGCACCTAACTGCTGCAAATCAAGTAACATGGATTACATAGCTAGATTCCTGTATTAACTAGTTACTTTGCCTATTTTGCCTGCGATTTCGTTCGAGCAGGAATTTCGATGTGTATTTCTCATAGATAAAACGTAGCCAAATTTCATACAGATCCGTTCAGCCATTCTGGCGTGAGTGAGTAACAAACATTCAATCTTTCATAATAATACTGATCATTAATTAGCTCATGCATGGCCAACGCAGGATAGGACGCCCACCAGCTCGCTGGACCGATCTGAGGCAGATTGCTGGCTGGGTGAGTAGGTACGGCCGAGGTCAGACTGGGCACAGAGCACTGGGCGAATACGGTCTGATTTATTGAATGACGCGCTCCGATTGGTCCGTCAGGTGGTGAAGCCGAAGCGCTGCGCGCGCGCCTGGGCCCGCGGATGCGACGCGGACGCGGACGGCGCCATCGGACGCGAGGAGTGGGCCGCTTGCCTCCTGGCCAGCCCTGAACCGCCCGCTCCGGACTGTGAGTATACCACTGAAGCCAGACCCCTTCGCTTGGCTCTCCAGACATTTGATTGTCTTCTAATGGACGACCTCTGTGACACAGCGGTTAGCGGATCTGCCTACTATGTGAGAGGTCAGGGGTTGGTCAGGGAGCGCGGCTGGGGATAAAAAAATCCCCAGGTCTTGGATGTTTACATTTGTGATGTTACTGTTTCTGGTTCCCACGACATAGGGTATCCTAGTGTGGGGCCAGAAGCAATGTAGGTTTGTGCCTGTATGTAAATGATTATGTTTTATCGAACTCCTCCGAAAAAGCTTTACTAATATTTTTTGTGTAGATCTGAGAATAGATCGTAGTAACTTAAGACGTAGCGTAATCCGACCTAGATAATTTACCCTCCAACCACATTTTTATTAAAATCTTACTGTTATTTTGTAAAAATAACGAAAAATCCAAAATTGTAAAAGCGAGACAGCAAGCTTCGCGTAAGAACAGCCTTAGAACGCGTCCCAATAGCTTTTAGCATCTCGTGTGCTAACGTAATAATAATACATAGTCTCCCTCCGTTTTTTCATCGCCCTGAACGCAGACGAGGAGCGCGACCCGGAGCCGGAGACCGACTACGGCGAAGAGGAGGCGCCGCTCGACCCTAGCGCAGGTGAGCTTCGCACCGTGGAGAATTCCTAACCCGGCAGGCGCGATCCGAAGGGGAAAGTCACAGGGCACGTGACGCCTCCCCAAAATCGTACACGTAGAATAGACACTCCGCTAAATTTTACACAAAAAAACCATATTTTTCGAAAATTAGAAAAACTAGAAAAATAAACTTCGTATAGAAAAACAGGTATTCGAATGTTCGAATTTTTATAAGTATTCGAATAGAAAAACAGCCCAATATTCCAATAGTGGCATTTTTCCGAGCGGTTCCTTGCTTCGCAAGGCACGTTAAGCAGTTGGTGCCGGCTGTCGTCGATAGATGGCAGTCGTTAAGCCAAGTCAGAGGCCTTAGGGGGCGGCTTGAAAACTTCCGACAGTAAGAACAGCCACTAGTCTTACAAGCCTCCACCAATCCGGACTTGGCCCTACCTTCCTCAGGTAAGAGACCCGTGCCCCTCGGTGGGGGCATAATGGGTTTATGATGATGATGATGATGATTCTAATAAAACTAATATTACAGTCTGATAGCTTTTAGAATATACCTCGGCTACTATCGGATAGAATCGGATATATTCGTGTAATAGAAATATCGGAAATAAACTAATACACAGCAGGAAGTAGTATGACACTCGTTTGCTTTCGGCGAAAACCGAAGCCTACTCTAGAGCCCGAGGTATATTCTAAAAGCTAACAGACTGTACAATTTCACGTCCTGATCGTGAGGAATATTGTAATGATCGCCCAAACGGCATGTTCCAGTGTTGCCGGGCACACTGGTGAGGCAATCCTTCGCAGTAGACGGCGGCTCCGAGAGCGAGGCGCGCCACGAGGACGAGGCCAACGACTGCCTCACGGACCGGCAGGCCGTTCTAGACGAGCAGGTTTGCATTACTCGGTTTAAGTTCAATCAGAATCAGACCGCATTAAAGCCTCTTCATGTATTTTTATTAACATGTATTTATTTTTCTCTTATTTAGCTATATGTATATATTTTTCTATTACAGGTTTTCAGTATGTTATATTATATTATATTATATAGTATTGTATTGTATTATATTGTATTGTATTGTATTGTATTGTATTTTATTAGATTATGTGTACTTTTCATGTATTTATCTTATCTAAAATTACAGTATGCCTATCAGTTACTTTCATACACCTCCTGCGGTTGACTGGTAGAAAATGCTTGTAGCATTAAGTCCGCCGCGTTGCCATTGTAATTTTTACTTATGTGCAATAAACGTATTAATAATAATAATAATAAGACCAAGGCCGCTCTGTCAAGAGCCTGCCGACCAAGAAAAAGATGTACAAAATAGGGCCATAACTATAATAGTCTTCTACTTATAATAGGTATGACACAATTTAACAACGTATGACAACATAACATTTCCGTGTCATGGACCGACAGTTGTGGACGAGCAGATTTACACTTCAAGTTCAAAGTTTATGGCTTCATGTAGTTCAAAATCTGGCCACAATAAGCCTCTTCGTGAAGACCACGACCGCTCTATCAAGAAGAAGTAGTTAAGTCTTAACATAAAGTGGGTATTGGTCCACTTAAGCCCTGCGGGTCACAATGTGCCGAGTCAGTGGCGGACAAAGACGGGGTGTTACTGGTTTCTGGAAAAACTGACGACAGCCAAGTCCATCTTTATCGTTCTGGTTGCGAACAAGTCCGCAAGTCCTTTGTAGGAGTGCTATGTGTAGGTACTAGAAGATATTCTATTTGATTTAATAAAAAAACTCAGGTATTGGATTTTACATGTTTGTGACGTCGCTGCATCTGGTTCCCACGACACAGGGTATCCTAGTGTGAGGCCAGAAGCAATGAATGTGTCTGTATGTAAATGTAGGTATATGTTTTATGTTTATGATTTGACAATTTGATACCACGCGACCGAATCACTAAAAAAGCTTGTAAAAAGGGATAAATTCTTGAGCTAATCCAGCATGAATGAATATGGACTTGTTATATTATGGCAGACGTACCTATAAAACCACAGATGCTCTGAGTATAGAACTAAGCGATGCTGGTTTTTTTTTAATAAACATTTCTTATTCAAGCCTTGCGGATTGTCATGGGTTTTGCTTGCTGCGAATTCGTAATATGCTCTGTAAACGCTCGTTGAATTGCCTTGCGAATCTGTTAATCCTCTAGTGGCATTAAGTCCGCCGTATTGTTCATTAGTTTAAGAGCAATAAAAGTATTAACAAATAAAAAAATGGGCTCAGCTCTCTGGCGTAAGCTACTTATATTATTTATTCATTTTAATACATAGGTACCTAACTACTGCATTGCACAAACACAGAATGTTAAATTAAAAGGGCGTATTCTCTTTTTCTTTAGCAACTTTCCATCATAAAGGTTGTCTGGAATTACCAATAAGACCAATAATAACATCATCATCATCAGGCTATCCGCTATCTCTGCCTAAAGCTGGGTTTAGGCATTTTCCCCATCACGCCATCAATTGTAACATGAACCTTGGTTAATATTTCATCTTGATTTTTTCCGATACTAAAGAGAAATCTTATCTAAAGACAGCTAAAGCCATCGCCAGCGATAATTTAATCTCGATGTAGCAGAGATTTATGCTTAGCAGTCAAGTGTTGCCTCAACTGCACGGCGAAGTAGACCTGTTTTTTTTTTTTTTTTCATTGAGTTTATGCCAGCTACTGCCACTATTTATTGTGTGGCAACTTTTTTATTCCTTTATTTATTTATTTTTAAATGCTCGTATTAATATTATTATTATATATGTATATATGAGTTTATTATGTATATATGACATAATTTAGAATCTTGTATAATATATACTTGTTTCATAATTTTTGTCAGTTTTATATATATATCTATATTTCCTAACTAAAGTATCAGTTTTAATAAAACTTATTTGTATATTATTGCATAAATTATCATCTTAAATAAATTTATATTTGCGTCTATTTACAGTCAAGGAAATTCGATAAAGCTGGGAAATCACAAAAACTTTTATTGCAAGGGACTTCACATTGACACATTAAAATTAACATTGTAGATCAGTTGTAAATATAGACAAACGAAGTAGACCTGGTGTCGGCTTGACAGCGATCCTTTCCCCCAAATCCAGAAGGCAGGCGGCAGCGCCCTCTACGTACCCGAGTGCACGGGCGACGGGCGGTACGCGCGCGCGCAATGCTACCGCTCAACGCCCTACTGCTGGTGCGTCCACCAGGACACGGGGAAGCCCATCCCGGGCTCCTCCGTCAAGGACCGGCGGCCCGACTGCGACGCGGCGCCGCACCACGTCAGCCCTATGAAAGGTACGCATAGGAGTCCTCGATCCAGCGAGAACTGACGCGTCACCTACCGAGTGCGTATACAGAGTGCGTATACTGAGTTTTGTCGTTCACTTTCGATAGCGAGAGCGTTTGCGTTTTGCATAGGAGTGACAAAGAGACAACTATATGGCGCGCTCTGTCACTCCTATACAAACTGCAAACGCTCTCGCTATCGAAAGTGAAGGAAAAAACTCAGTATAAGCACTCAGAGTTGTTTCATTCACTCTCGATAGTGAGAGCGTTTGCGATTTGCATAGGAGTGACAAAGAGACAACTAGATGGCGCGCTCTGTCACTCCTATGCAAATCGCAAACGCTCTCGCTATCGAAAGTGAATGACAAAACTCAGTATACGCACTCCGGAGTACATACGAGCATAGTAGCTGTAGACATACATACCTAATCAAGTTAATAACCATACAAAGATTACGTAGCTACCTACAGTAAGTATATAATTGATTGAGCAAACGAGACTCTGTGTAAAAGAAGAACAGACCTAAACAACATTTTTTTTATTTTATTTAAGTTGTGTCTATAGGCGAGAATCTGTTATTAGCTCATAGTTACCTATTTTTATTCCACTAGATTAATTTTATAAGCTGATGATTCTCCTAACTGAATAAATAAATAAAAATAAATAAACATAATCATTGGCTGTACGACAGAGAGTTGCTCACGCTCTGCCCTGCCCGTACACCACCGAAAGCCTTTGGAATGGTATACCTACATTTATTTTGGGGGATCGGGAGCGCTAAGCTGCAAGGCTGCACCGCACCCCACACACAAAAAATCTCGTAGACTCAGTCGTCTCATAGAGTAGACGGCAGCTCAGGGGTGCAATTAGGTACGTAAGACTCCACTGTATGGAGATGTCTGATTTAGCCCTTTGTGCCCGGTACGTCACACTGTCACATTCTGGGACTTTTTTCCCAGTTGGTCTCTCATACTCCTGCTTATGCTTATCGAGTTAAATGCTTAACCCGATAGAGTAGAAAGTTACGTAATATAGTTAAGGTCTGGAAGGTCCACTGTCAGATTCTAGTAAACTCTATTAGTGGTTCCATACCAAACCGTTACTGTTGTATCCTCAAAGACACGGGGAAATTCATCAGACTGTTAATTTGTCCACGATTTATCAAAGCTGGGTACATGATAATATTAAAAACCCCACAGGATGCCCTGAACCGATGAAGACGAACTTCTTGCGAGACCTAATCAACATGTTCGTGAATAAGATGACGACCTCGACGAATGGCACTGTTCCCGGGTAAGCGCCAAATAGAAATATTGCAAACTATTCTAGACATGAACGTTAACCACTGATAGTTCAGGATTATGTAAACAAAAGCCAAGAGGGAATGTTCCCCTAACCCAGTAGGTACATTAATTCTACCTGTTTGAGTGGTGAAGCCAATAAAGGTCGTAGGTAGACATCTCCGAAGAGAAAGCTTGCCACTCACTGGCTGCACATAAGCACACTGATCTTCAATCAGGGCGGTGGATACAGGTTTCAATCAGAAATTGGTTAGCAGAAACAGTCAGTTCCTACATTCCCGTTGGAAGCATTGTCTTGGTTCATTATGGACCTAAGTTGAATATTATTACCCTTTAGGAACAATTGTTAAAATTTTGATCTGATCGTACACCGGTACCTAAACTCAGTAAACACTCGGAAGCAGTGAGGGGATGGCAATTGGCATTCTTTTACAAACCAAATAGAGCTCACAATCCAACCTACAGGATATTAGAGTAGATATCAAAGAGTCAAGTAGTGAACAGCATTTTTTTTATACCTATACGCATTTCACCCACAGAGTGATTGTAAGATTCCTTTTTGCACAATGAAACATTTGAAGATTATTAGATTATAGAATAGACGAGCTTATTCTTAAAAAGTATTTTCTTCCAGCTAACCTTTGGTGAGGGGGATAATAGATCCGTGTGGAGATTCTGGTCTTCCATCGGACGCGTCCCCCGGGTGGCGGATAGGGGAACGCCCTCCAGATATGGGGGGTACCGGCTTCGGCCGGCGCGGACCAAAACCAGAGGGAGGGGGACGTCCAGTGGCTTGCGCTGCTGGATGTCCCGCGGGGTCCACTATGGGCCCCGCACCCGTAACCCCACACTGAGTGGGGCCGGGGGCCTTCGGGCCGCGAGGAGACAACCTCTATAAAAAACACACGGTCTATGCCCTCTGTTCAGCAGAGGGCATAGAGGAGGTTGAGGGAGGGTCACAGACGGCAGGTTGGGGGACCTGCCGTCCGACATCGTGACGGTAGAAGGGGGTGTGGGGGCCCGACTCCTTGCGAGTCGGGTCGACGTCGCCGGGGCGCCGCTGTAGCATTCGCACTGTGGTTTACCACAAGCGAGATCCGGCGGCGCCCCATTGCACGAGCGACAGGACGGCTCCCGGGGTGTTTTAATCGGTATGCCTCTCCTATTATTAGGAGAGGAGAGTCCGGTACACGGCCGTCGCCCTCCCCCAAGGGTGGCGGTGACATGGTGCGCAACAGCATTTCACCCCGTTAACAAAAAAAAGGGGGATAATAGATAGGGTAGTGCCAGAAGATATTGGGAAAATCTTTAACACTATAGGACATACCAATTTACATGTAGGTATAAACCGATAACCGACCAACCCACAGTAGATGACCGTAAACGAACGCATGATACATTCTTAGTTTTTTTTCTTTCTTGCCATTTAACCTTCCATGGACGTCCACTAATTTAAAAAAGGCGAATTCGGTCCACCAGTTTCACTATTTCAGCGAGACTAACGAACACCATATAAACTTATATGTAAGCAAGAAGAAAATAAATCCTTATAAACTACACGACTTTTTGTCGGAAGAGTCCGCCCAGTCTAGTGCTTACGAAGTTTCAGTTCAAAAAGGAAGATTAATTACCTGTAAATACAAAATTATAGGGCGGCTTGAAAACTTCTGACAGTAGGTAGACCAGCCACTAGTATGTATGGCTGTATACATACTCCAGCTGCGGAGTATGGCCTATACCTTCCTCAGGGAAGAGACCGTGCCCCTGGGTGGGGACATAATGGGTTGATGATGATGAAATACAAAATACGTCGTCACACCTATTATTATCTAAGTATTACGAGTGCATTAGAAATTAAGGAGTGTTTGTACAAAAGCGGCTCAGGCTTCACGCAAAAACCTAATAAGGTTTAAGTGATGCTTTAAAACAATGTAAAATCTAAATGTGTTTATCAATAAAGTGTTTAAAAATAAAACCTCAGAGACATCAAATGGGGCGCCTCGAAGGAGGAGCAAGCCGCCACCTGGACATTCGTGATGCTGGACAAGGACAAGAACAAGGCGGTGGAGCGGCGCGAGTGGAAGGGGCTGCAGCAGCTGGTGGCCGCCGAGCCGCTGCGCCGCTGCGGCCGCAAGCTGCCGCGCTACTGCGACGTCAACCATGACAACAGTATCAGCATTACAGAGTGGCTGGACTGCCTCGACGTGCGGCCCGACGCTTCCAGTTAGTACATTTTTTTATTAGCCTATAGAGGGGGTTGATTTGTACAGTTAAATCCGACTCACATGATACTGAAGCAAAAAAAATATAAGTGGAGCGGGGCGAGTGGAAGGGGCTGCAGCAGCCGGTGGCTGCCGAGCCGCTGCGGCCGCAAGCTGCCGCGCTACTGCGACGTCAACCACGACAACAGTATCAGCATCACAGAGTGGCTGGACTGCCTCGACGTGCGGCCTGACGCTTCCAGTTAGTACATTTTTTTATTAGCCTATACAGGGGGTTGATTTGTACAGTTAAATCCGACTCACATGAAAATGAAAATGAAATTATATTTTATTTAAAGTAATGGATACAAAGACTTACATTTTGTGCTTATATTATTCTTAAAGAAAAACATAACAAAAAACGTAATTTTAGGTGACTACTACCATAACTAGACTATAGGGTAGCCTGTATTTATGGTTAGTAGGCCCGTGCCTCTTGCAAAAGGCGGATGACATTATGTGGTGATTGTCATGCTTATTGAAAAAGAAATGTATGTAGGTATGTACTATAATTATAATAATATTGTGTGACGAGAGTTCTGTATGACAAGAAGGGTGAAGCAAAATAATTATACTAATGTCTAACATAAACATGATACTGAAGCAAAAAAAAAAATAAGTGGAGCGGGGCGAGTGGAAGGGGCCGCAAGCTGCCGCGCTACTGCGACGTCAACCACGACAACAGTATCAGCATCACAGAGTGGCTGGACTGCCTCGAGGTGCGACCCGACGCTTACAGTTAGTAAAAAAAGAAAGACAAAAAAAAGAATCCAGGTCATGGATATTTACATGTTTGTGACGTCGCTGTTTCTGGTTCCCACGACACAGGGTATCCTAGTGTGGGGCCAGAAGCAACTTATGTGCCTGTATGTAAATGTTTATGTTTATTTTTTACTTAGCCTATAAAGGGTCCCAAAACTCAACGTTAAGCCGGAACCGGGTGAAAAGGCATGCCGTACTGGTTATCAGAAAAGTAAAAAATGAAAAGAAAATTGCGTGAAAAAAAAATTATAGGCATTTAAAAAAATTAAAAATCGTGTTGCCACAAATCTTTACTTTTTCCACTTTTTTTTTGTTTTGTATCTTTGAATAATGCTTCTTTAAACTGTTAACAAAATTTCAAAGCCAGCTGGTCCAGCTTGGAAGAAAAGGAGACTTTAAAAAAAAAAACTTAAATAATTGCCCATAATTAATTTAAATTTTAGCTTTCATTATGTTTGTAAAATTTCTTGAATAAATAATAAGAATAAAAAAAAATACTTAAAAAGAAAAAATCGATTTATATTTTTCCGATAGTATGACTTGCCTCTTCACCCGGAACCGACGTGACGTTGAGTTTTGGAACACTCTGTATACGTAGATTCGCTCGTAGCCCCAGCCGCCCAGTGTGCTTATACTGAGTTTTTTCATTCACTCTCGATAGTGAGAGCGTTTGCGATTTGCATAGGAGTGACAAAGAGACAACTAGATTGCGCGCTTTGTCACTCCTATGCAAATCGCAAACGCTCTCGCTATCGAAAGTGAATGACAAAACTCAGTATACGCACTCAGATACGTACAACCACTGCCGCACTTTGCCACAGTGGTGTGACGTATATTTAAGACCTTAGTTAAGAATTATTATTTCATTGTTCCCAGGTGCCTTTCTTTTACCTCATAAATAAATTATAATTATCTTCTGCCTCTGGATACCCCTCTTTACTTCTACCGTCCGCACTCGCGAATCCCCATACTGCGACAATCTTAAACGATCACGAAGGTTAAGCAACATAGGGCGCGTTCACTGCATGGATGGGTGACCGTTCTTTGATTAACGCTAGTGGCATTTTTCCGAGCGGTTCCGTGCTTCGCAAGGCACGTTAAGCAGTTGGTGCCGGCTGGCTTTGATAGATGGGAGTCGTTAAGCCAAGTCAAAGCCTTAGGGCGGCTTGAAAACTTCTGACAGTAAGACCATGTCTTACAAGCCTCCAATCCGGACTTGGCCCCCGTGGTGGAGTATGGCCTATACCTTCCTCAGGGAAGAGACCCGTGCCCCTCGGTGGGGGCATAATGGGTTGATCATGATAATAAATTTTATGTTCTAACCTCCACTTCAAGTTGGTTTTAAAATTATTTGTACTTAATTGTCGCAAATAATAATATAAGACTAATATAGCCTGATGATGATGATGATGATGAATTGTCGCAATTCCTTCGGTATTTTGTTATAAACTACTGGTCCCATACAAAATATGCTTTTGCGTAACAGCGCAGTATTAGCCTGACTGGCCCTTCTATAGCAAAGGTATTTTCTCTTATTATCTTGCTCTTGCTGACGTAGTACTTTGTGAATAATATAATAGCTAGCAACAATAGATCTTGCCATTTACTGTAAATGTTTTAACAAATATTGTAAAATCACAGGCTGAGAGTCTGACTGGTCGCGTGGAGTCATGCTATACCTATAAGCAGGAGAAATGAAAAGATAACGTTTGACAGGATTTTTAAACAGTTCTTCGGAGACAACCAACACTGCAGGCCTTTGATGACGATGACGATTGGATTGATCATTTGAAATAAAATTATTTCTGTTCCAGCTGAAGCCACGAAGCCCGCGCCTAACCCCAGGAGGAAAGGACCCAACCCGCTAGAGTCCATACTGAAGCCAGACGACTAAACGGAACGCGAAGACCAGGAATCTCGGGCTTCCAAATAGTATTACTAATGTTCTAACTTTCATTGGATGCTTCAGAAATGACCAGCTCATCAATCTTAGAACAAACCTTCTTCTCGTACTAGGATTGTTACTATAAGGGACCTGCCTCACCGGGACGCCATGGCCACGTCGCCAGCGACCGTATCCAAGCAGTTAATATTGAAATGTATGGTGCCCACTCACTTGGCGACTGTCTGGCTACGTCGCCATTCATACAAACTGCTTGGACGTCGCCATGGCGTCCTAGTGAGGCAGGGCACTAACCATTACGAACAATATGTGACAGTAATATGCTAAAAGTTCTCTAACAAGTCGCGAAACAAGGGTCAGCTGCTCCATAGGTACAATTTGATATCATAGGTCCCTACGGAAGAGTTCATAATTTTTCGCGATTTCAAAGGTCCACAAAGTACCTATGTAAAAGGGTCCACAAAGTACCTATATAAAAGTTGTTTTTATTGATGGGTAGTTCAACAACTTTTCGGCAAGGGGATTATGTTATGATCCGTATTTTTCGTTGCCAAGTCTCTTTTAACGTAACAAACTGGGAAAGTATTTCGTAGTGTACCTATAACCCTTGTGCACTGGTGAAAGTTGTTAGCCGTGAATTGTTCATTTTGAGAAAAGTTTTCTACTTTCCAGTATGAATAAAAAGCGCCGAAAATGTTTTAGCAGTTTATAAACTCACCTACTTTTTTTTAGTATTGCAGTTGGTTTCACAGCAAAAGTTGTTCATATTGGTGCTTACAGGAATTAAAGGGCTTTCCCGAATAAACCCAATAACGGTTAAAGCACCACATGATGATTTGTATTGTAAGCTAAGTTTCTACATCGCTGTTCACACCATTGGAGGTGGCAATGTGTCCTCTTAGTCGCACTGTTTACAAAAGGGCAAGACACAGACCAAAGATTTCCAGTGAAGGGTGTTTTGTCCTGTTCACAACCAACCTGATAAAGGAAAATAACAACAACTGTGTTTAAAAAAACACCACCTAGAAACAGCCATTTCGAAGAAACACTTCAACCATTGCGAAAGCATGAAAGTACCTTGGAATGGGGAACATTTAGTTCGAGAGTTGAAATCTAAATATAAAAATCTTCCTTTCTCTTGAAATCCAAATATATCATCATCAAAGACATCATTGTAATGGAAACGGGATCCTTACCAATTATTGTCACTGGGATGATGATACAATGATGTCTTTGTCGGAAACACCAACATTCATATCCGTGCAATTTATTGGATTACGTGACGGACGACTTTGCAACAAAAATATAAAGATTGATTTGCTATCTCACGAAAGTTTTACCCTTTTTTAGTTTGTTTGTTACGCTTTATTGCACAAAAGAAATAATACAGAAAAAATAACTTAAATAACAAATGATGATGTACAAAGGCGGACTTATTTCAAAAGAAATTTCTTCCAGCCAGCCTACGAAAGGTTTGAACAGTGAACAGAGAGCGGGAGATGGCAAATAAAGCTCAAAAAAATTATTACTATCCTAATATATACTATCATTGTACACATATCTACATATATAATAAATATTATATTTATATAAATATACATACTTCTAAACATAAATATTTATAACTTAATAAACATACATAAGTAAACGCTACATATATAAAATAATAATAATAACGACAATATTACTTATATAATGGAGAGAAAGTGCTCTTTGAGTTTGACACGGAACTGTGACACAGACGGACAATCTCGAATTTCCTTGGGCAGTGAGTTCCACTGGCGAGCAGCACGCACAGAGAACGAGGTGGAAAAGAACTCAGTGTTGCAGACTGGGACTTGCAATGTTCTTGTATCACACGCTCTCTGTGGTCTGGTTCGCGGCGGCAACAGTGAAAATCTCTCTTGTAGGTACACGGGTGCACTAGGGTTTTTGAGGATGTTGTAAAGGAGAGTCAACATATGCAAGTTGCGGCGCATTCCAATCGGAAGCCACTTTAAAAGACGTCGGTATTCAGACACATGGTCATACTTTTTTAGGCTGAACACATAGCGAATTGCCAGATTTTAACGTATTTTTAAGGCTAAGCTCCGCTTGGGCCTACCTATCTATGTATCTGAAGAAAACAGACATGAAAGGAACATCTCACTAACGAAATATGTAATTTATTTTTATGTAATTTACGTTTAGCTATAGCTAGCTATTCATGTAATTTGACTAGTCTGTAACTAATCTTTTAGGCCGTTCGCAAATCCCTAAAATCATATTAAAACAAAATACAAAAGAGTGAGTATAATAGTTTAAGAAAACCACCTATAATGAAATATTAATATTCTTTAAATGTATCTTTTGTATTCCATTCAGCAGATTTTTGGTGACATAGTTATAAGTCCCTTTAGCGCGACAATTTGAAATAATATACGTTTCACTCTGTAATGCTTGGCTATTCGTATTCGGGTATTCGCCGACGATTTAGAATACATTGCAGGTTTAACGCAAACCAGTGCTTAAGATTCGCCAGTATGCCCAGCAATGGATGGGTAATATTTGCCAAATACGTATAGCCAAGTGAATTGTAAGCATAAGACACTACGAATTTAGTTTGCGAATTGTTCACATCATCATTACAATTTCGTTCTAAACTACTCTGGTATGAAAGGTAAGAATGATCATTACAAAATACAGTGGCTGATGGGCTGTATGTCACGGTTAGACCGCTAAAGCCCAGAACTATTGTCTATGTGCATTCTTTTGGTCGCAACTTTCCGGGAAAAGAATGTTCAATTGCCTTCTCCACAATAACGCTTGCTTTTTTATATCAAAAGGTCTTAACGATTATGCCCGGGCTAACTAGCGCATACTATAGAGCATAAATATAATTCATCAAACAATGCAACAATGACGATAAACATGGCCGCTTGTCTATGGTTGGTTTGAGTTAGTTCCCAGAAAAAGTACGTGAGGCCGCTGGCGGCGCGAGTCATGTGATGCGAGCGACATCTAACGGCAAACAGCTAGCGAAGGCGATCTACTCTTACAGAAAACATTGACGACCTCTGTGGCGCAGCGGTTAGTGCATATCCCTACCATGCGAGAGGGCCCTGGTTCGAAACCCAGCTGGGGACAAAAACAAAACCTCAGGTCTTGGATGTTTACACGTTTGTGATGTCGCTGTTTCTTGTTCCCACGATACAGGCTATCCAAGTGTGGGACCAGAAGCAATGTATGTGCCTGTATGTAAATGTTTAAACATATTTCTCATTAAGAAATCATATTATAAAAGAAAGAAAATAACATTTTAGATATATGCTAGTTAGACCCAGGTAGCTCCTTCCCACTTTAATCTTGAGGTCTTAAACAGTAGAATTAGCTAAAGAGATTATATTCCCGAAATGATCACGTTTCTGCCAAAGTAAACTATGCGATCGCCTTCTGTTGCCACCAGTCGGAGCTGCATTCATGACCATTCTACCGTACTGTGCACCATAAAATTCAATGGTACTAGGTACATACATACGTGTGTTTATGTTATAGTCTCATTGTGTATCTCAATGTTGTGCCAGCTTAGCAAGTATAAAACAGGTGCTTTACGCATTGTATGAGGAACAACGTCTTAAGTGTCAAAAACACTATCGCACGCTATCAAAATTGTCAAGCATAAGCTATGACCTGCATAGTGCATTTACTTACAGTTTATTAAAATGTATTATTATTAGTATTTAATTAGTTACTTGGTATGAAATATAAGGAATATGTGATATTTTTTAAACGTTTTTCTTATCATTGCCTAACAAAACCGTGTAATGTAATAAAAATACGCATTAAAATTGGTAGATGGAACACCTTTTTAATTGAACTGTTTTTACACGCATTGTGGGCATGTTAACTTGTACATTAATGTACACATTGATACCCACTGCTTGTATAATAATTTACAGCAATTTCTTGTAACATAAATGTTTCTACACAAATGATCATTAAGTTTCGATTCAACTGCCGAGTACATCCTTTTAAGTTTAAACCTAAAAATACTTATAAACGAGGTAAATAAATATATATGCACTTCCACTAATATAAATAAGTATAAGTATACAAAATGGGAGCCATGGACTTAGATTTACTTAGGACTGACCTTCACGGACGTATATAAAACGAAATATAGTGAAACATCCAAAATATATATAATAGCTCTAGCCAATAACAAACAACATCTTTTCTAAATGTATTTCTACTTTCGCCGCTATAAGACAGACTTACCGGACTTCATTTTTCTTTTCACGTCCTAGTCGTACTCTTTCGACGAAAAATCAAGTATGTAAGTTTATATGCGGAAGTAAAGGAAAGTTAAACTTCTTTGTTTACTTTTATGTCGAAAAACCAGATCTAACTATGAACGCCGATGCAGGTGCCACACATATATTTCTAAGAGTTATCAAACAATGTGAGCGCGAAATGTGGCAGCGTTTTTTGAAAATGCATTGAGCCGTAGCACACTCTCCAGATATAGGTTTTTTGCGAATGTACCAAAAGTTTCAACGGTGTAAAAATAGACGTACAGTCTAAGACAACTTATTAGAAATAAAGCTACATTTTCCATTATACACCTTAGCTTGGTGCTGTGGTTATACATCTCCTACATAGTTAGAGAGAGTAAAGTATAAAATGCACCAACGCGGTTTCGGTCGTCCGACCATACAAAATACTACCGCCGTAAATGACGGTTGTATGGACCCGCCATCCATACAACGGGACTACCGTGACCGCGTTGGTGTGCTTTATCCTTTAGTAACCGTTATATAAATACTACACATCGATGAGGCCATAGCCTGCTATATCGAGTGCATGGTACGCGTTACGGATGATTAATCTTGATTAACGACTAGACTTGAGTTGAAATGTTATGTTTGTGTCGCTCTGGGAAAATTGGATTGCCTAATGTTAAACAGGTAATTCTAATTCCAACTGGAGTAGAGAAGCCTTGCGAAGTTGTGCTTTTGTTAAATAGTGATGTAAGACTGATTTACATTTGCTTTATATCTTGCGCAGACGACGCAGATTTCTGTCCGCGGACTTTTTTATCCGCTAAAATTGATTGCTTACAACTGTATCGAGTAACGCAAACGAGGCACTAAAAGTACCACGTACTACAGTCCTCCGAATAACCGAGGACATGCAGACAGCGGATCGGACAAGTTCGGGGGAATCCCCGAAAAAAATAGAACTCGTGTGACTAGGCGAAACAACGCAGGCGTCGGACTTTAGTCCGCGTTGAAATATCCATTTGTTATAAGGGGATGGACCCAGTATTTCGCACACCGTGTGCGTTGAGTTCGCGGTAAATCCGCGGAGGACTTTTTATTTGCAGAGCGTACTGTTTTCTCCGCAGAAAAGTCCGTCGTCTGCGCAGGCCTTTATTTTCATTCTTTTGAAGCATGCTTTGCGTAGATGTACAATAGAATAGAGACGCCAATTCCTTTTATAAGTACATAAGCAAATAATAAATCAGTAATGGTTGGTTGTATACCAAGTATTCAGGACCTTTTAAAATTATTTTTATAATAATATGTGGTGCGCAATAAAGACTATGAATCGGCATAATTATGTTTTACCGTCTCTATATTATTCTACTTCTATGGACAGCATGCTTAAAAAGCAAATGTAAATCAGTCCTTAGTGATCACTTGGACCGTTGCGGCTTCATTAGGAATTTCAGATTATTTGAGCAACTATGCGCAAATTACTTAGAAAGGCTGCTTTTTAAGAAACATGGTTGGGTCACGCGGAGCCCGTCTGACGTCAATGCTGGCGCCTGGAATTGGCTTCTTCTGTTTACATAAAGTTCAGTAAAGGTCAGAAGTCAGTTTTAACTGACTTTTAAATACATTTACATGGGTTCAGTATCAGCACAGTACTAACTTGGTACTGCACTGACCTCGTGAGTGACTCCGTGTGATCCACCCCTTACGTGCGTGACTTTAATTTGACGGGTGTAAAGTCACGCACGTGACTTATTCGAGCAATCATTGATTAGTTAATAATTACGTTTTTTAACTGTCCAAACCTACTTATCGAGGTTTTCTTTCGCGCTACCTGAATCTTTTTTCACAAGTAACTTCTATTTTAATTTTTTTATGATCTTAGTAGGAGCTTTTATATAACAAATATTTATAATTTAATCTAATAATACGTTGTTTATAGAATTCTGACATGATAATTACAAATGGGGCTTGAACTAAATCAAATATGTTATTTCAGTACTCAAGAACCCTATGGAAGACACTCCCTGGCGTTAGATTTAAAAAAACTTTATTTAATAAAAAACTACTGCTTTGTTTCCTTATCCCACGGTTGGCTTTTTATACATTTTACATTCACCATGTGACTCTGGCCTTCCTACTTATACTCATCAGTACTATTCATTAGAACCTTTTAGAACATAACTTTGGATCTAAATGACTTCGTTCCTAACATTCTAACTTTAGCTGGCGCTGCGATTTAAATCATGCTATTTCTTACGTGAATCATCCAGATTTCTTCGGAACTACGCTATATTTACAGTGACTACGTTGGAGTATGACTGCACTCCGAAATTACAATACTCAGACGCTCTGTAATATATTTTTCTAAGAGTTCTATCCTTCGGTTATTATGCTTCCGCTCAAACGGCTATCGCTTTGGCGGTTTTAACCTCAGGAAGAGATTCCCAAACCTTACATATCTATTTGTTCGTTATATTTCCAAATTATTTTTATCATTCTTTTCTTTTCCCTTATCAGTGATTACATAACAGATTGCCTTCTACAAGATGTTTTAAAACTTAACAGACTGTCCATTCCAAATCTCAGAAGAACGAAACATTTGGTTATACCTGACGGCTCAAATTAGATTACAATACTCTGTCAACTTTTTTATAAGCACTTTACCCTTAATTAAATTATGAGTGAACGTCGTTTTGACATGTCGATGTCTAATTCGATCATTACCAGACGCGCCACAAGCAGTTGACTTAGAACCAGTTTACTTCCTAACCTTAAGTTATCCTTCATCGTGTTCCGGGCCTAGTACTTTGACCTTGTACTCGTCGATGGTGTCGGTGAGAACTTTCTGGAAGATGCTCTCGAAGAGTTGGTTCTTGACGATAGCCTCGTCGAGATGCAGCGCCGCCCACTCGGGCTCGCAGCGGCGCCACTCAGCGAACAGGATGTCGTCGATGTGGTCGGACCGACGGTTGGCGAGGCCTGCCAAGTGGAGTTGGTTGTGATGAATAAGTACAACCCGCAAGAGTTAACTCGAGACTTAGCTCGGATGTCAAAGCGCAGGTACTGACCGAAAAAAAGTCGATAATAAATTATGTGGTCTATTGGTCTTAAAATAAATAATGTTTTTAGTGCGAGCGGTGAAATGCACGGGGGTCGGGAGAGCGCGTGTTGAAGAATCGATCAATATGTCAGATCGAAAAATTTAACTGAACAGAACAACTATTATTATACTGTAACATCTATAACAAGATGATATCACAACCCAGTTTAAATATTGTTTTACCGTAGTTGTACATATTTTGATGAGGCAATATACTTTTTCATTATTTATCTTTAGGGTAATAGGGTAAGGTTACTAAAACGGCAAACGTTTATTTTGCTTTTTATTTTTATTTTGTTTATTCTGATTTTATAAAAAAGTACAATAGCTTTTAGGGGAATTAAAAATAGACTTCTGAGATCTACCAAAATCTTTAAAAAAATGGGAGACGCCGCCGTTGCCTAGGTATTCGATAAAAACACCGTGACAGGAGGTTATTTATTATATACAATTCTCCTTGTGATATAATAGTTGATAAACCATGAACAACTGATATTTTTTCGCGATTTTGAAGTTTTTTCTACAGTAAAAGTTGTTCATAATATTAACTAGTAACACAGACTATTTTTGTACGTCATTATTATTTTCTTACACTCTGTATAGACTGCCTTGCCTATACGGCCCATGACTACCTATTTAGCCTAGCGGCTAACAAACAAAACCGGTCGTAGGTTCGATTACCAATGAAGGCCGCCGTGCCTGTTTGTAAAAATAAACATAAACATTTACATATAGGCACATACATTTACATAGCTCGCTTGAATTGCTCGTAGCCCCAGCTGCTTGAGTGATCTTAAACGATCACGAAGGTTAGGCAAGATTGGGCGCGTTCAGTGCACGGATGGGTGACCGTCTGTGACCAACGCAAGTGGCATTTTTCCGAGCGGTTCCGTGCTTCGCAAGGCACGTTAAGCAGTTGGTACCGGGTGCGGTCCATAGATGGCAGTCATTAAGCCAAGGCCTTGGGCGGCTTGAAAACTTCTGACATTAAGGCCAGTAGCGACTGACCCGTCCGTCACGGGTGGAGATTTGTAAGACTAGTGAGTCTTACAAATCTCCACCCACTAGTCTTACAAATCTCCACCCGTGACGGACGGGTCCGAGGGGCACGGGTCCGGCAAGAGACCCGTGCCCCCCGTGGGGACATAATTGGTTAATGATGATGATGACAGCAATACACCCAAGAAAATTTCCATGCTGTAAAGCGCAGCGACAGCATTTCCAAATACTTGTCGCATTTTTTACCTTCAATAGTCACTTAGAATCTGGTATTCGCGAAGAGCGGTCAACGCCGCTCCCTCCGAAATTCGAGAAGGCAAAATTAGTCCGTGTAAATCTCTAATAAATTAGTGTTAGACATATTGTGTTTTTTTTTAAAAAGACAAACGCCCGCCGCGTAATAACAGTACGCGTAGTTGGTCCTTGGTCACTATTTTTGACTGGTCTTAGAATGATCTAAGACCAGTCAAAAATAGTGACCAAGGACGCGTACTGTCAATCACTCATGTGATTGCCTTGATTATGATGTAAAGTAGGTAGTTACTCTATAACATAACATAACATTTACATACAGGCACGTACGTTGCTTCTGGCCCCACACTAGGATACCCTGTGTCGTGGGACCCAGAAACAGCGACGTCACAAACATGTAAACATCCAAGACCTGGGTTTCTTTTTTTTTTGTCCCCAGCCGGGATTCGAACCCGGGAACTTTTAATATTACATACCAGAGACGTGCGTGGGCGGCACGGTTCCCAGCACACTTTTGAGGTCATCGCAAGCGCCCTTGATGACGGTGGTCAATGCGGGCGTGGCTGGACTCGGCAGCTGGTTACACGCGTCCCATGGCTTGTCACTCTCAAACTCCTGGAAAAAATGATGTTGTCCGTGGGTTACTGAAGGAATGCCCATGACAGCTTACAGCTTACAAATTAAAAAACCGGACAAGCGCGAGTTGTGCTCGCCCACGGTTCTGTATACATATTACATTAAACATTTTAACGGATTAGAAAACATCTTTCGACGTCATGGTTTCTCCAACCACTTGGAATTTGGATTTACACTTTCGAGCAAAAGGTCGGAAATCACAAACATTCACAAAATATATGTTATTGTTGGAGGGAAGATTAATAGTAGAGGGGAGAGACTATAAAAGGCGATGCTCCGCCGGTACCGACACATTCTCGCTTCGTTTTTTGTGCTATTAGGTCGTCACTCTGCCAGTTTGGTTATCGATTTTAGTGTTAACGTAATAGTGTTGTGTGTTCATTTTGTGATTGCTTTACTTGGTTTGTAATAATTTCTAATTTGGTCGTTTAGATGAACTGTTAAATGGTGTAAATTAAATTGTTGTCAAATAATTCTATTTTGAGTTGAATTTCCTTAGGTAGTAGTTATTAAATTTTTAAAAAAATCACTTCTGGTCTTATTTCCAAGATCAGAAGTGGGATTCGAAATCTTTTGCCCACTTGCTTAGTTTTACATGTGATTCTATCGGATTATGATTTGAATAACCATTTAACTTCATCTACCCTCGATTTCGTTATTTTTTATTTTTACTTGCTAACGTGTGCGAGTGTGTTGATTGCAAGTCGTCGTTGTCGTCAAGGCTGAGTCCTCTTTTTTTTTCCTCCATTTATTTTTGTGGCAGCTAGTTTGTATTCTAGTGATTTGTGTGTGATTTTCTTCTGTACTTACCTCAAGTACTCTAATTTCAAAGTTATTGTTCGAATCCTTGTAAATTAGAATGTCGGATCACGGGCGTGGTCGCAGTGTGACCCGCCGCGATAGTCGTAGCCCGTATCGCGACGATGATCGCCGCAATAGTCGCGACCGACGTGATAGTAGGCGCCGTGAACGGTCTTCTGAGATGGAAGCTCTAATGCTTCGTCTTAGGATGTTAGAAGAAAAGGTTAGGGCTTCGTCCGCGTCAGTTTGTCCTAATGTACAAGTGGTTCGTTCGAGAAATCGAGATAAGAGTCGAGATAGGTCACCACCGCGGCGTCAGCGGACATCGTCACGTTCGCGTGCACGTCTCCCGTCGCCAGCGCGGTCTACGCGTACGTTAGTGTCGCCAAGTAGGCGCAAGTCGCGGTCAAGGGATAGGTACGTGTCTCCTCCTCGCGATCGAAGTCGGAGACACTCACAGGATTGGCTCATATCGCCTACCCGTGGTCCGTCGCGTTTGCATTACAGATCTAGATCGCCACCTCGCGATTCGGAACGTAATTCGAAAAATCCAAGGTCAACCCCGGAACGTTCGTCGGTTACCGATCGCATTGTGGATGCGATCCGTTCTATTAACTATGCGGGTAGATCAAGCCAACATTTTTATATTTCGAATTTCGATCCGAATTTGCACAATTTTGATGATTGGTGTGCGGAAGTGGATCGTGCAAAATCATGTAACAAGTGGAATGACTATGAATGCCTTTCGCGTATCGGCAACTGTCTTAAGGGTGACGCACGATCATGGTTAAACGAGTGGGTGTCAAGTGATCGTTCCTGGACAAACTTTAAGAAGGAGTTTAAGCCGTTATGCCCGAAGACACCTGATATCGCGAATATTTTGGCCCAGGTTATTAATACGAATTCTGACAAGTACCCTACGTATGCGGATTATGCACGCCGGGCGTTGCTTCGGTTACGTATAGTGCGGGGTCTTAGTGACGAGTTAATTTCAGCAATAATTATACGCGGCATTAGCGAACCGAATATTCGAGCGTCGGCAACTAATGCAAAATTAATGCCAAATGATTTAATTGAATTTTTCTCGATTTATGTTAAGCCCGTTAGTACCTCGAAGAGCTCTGCTCCGCGTTCGGCTGCCTTTAATAGTACTCAGAGTAAGCAAACCACAGATTCGTCACGAAAAAGAAGTTCTGCTGATATTAAATGTTTTTCGTGTGGCCAACTAGGTCATAGGCAGGCTAATTGTTCTAAGCGTCCTAGGATCGATCAGGGGTTAAGTAAGGTATCGAGTACTTCGAGTGCTGCGTCTTCTAGGCCTGCTTTTGTGCAGACTAGGTCTGAACCTTGTTCATTCTGCAAGAAGTTGGGTCACAGTGTCGATACTTGTTTTGCCAAACAGAGATCTGAAGCGACAAATAAGGAGACAGTTAATTTCTGTAAGGTTTTAGTTACTTCCACCAATAGTGACGTTGTAGTGGCTGTCATTCAGGATGTACCAGTAGATATTTTGATCGATAGCGGTTCGACCATTTCACTTATGTCGTCATCCTTGCTGAAACATTTTAATTGTTCAGTTAAGCCTGCTTTTCGGATTCTCAAGGGGTTGGGTAGCCAGGAAGTAGAAAGTACGTCTTATGTAAGATTGCCAATTGAGTTTGATGGATTGACTCTCGAGGTAGACTTGTTCATTGTGCCATCCCAGTACATGAACACTCCAGTCATATTAGGTACAGATGTTTTGAATAGGGAAGGTGTTAGGTATGTTCGCACCAAGGATTATCAGCGAGGGTTGAACGTAGCACGGATACGGTGATGGCAGTTCAATCTGAGCCTTCTATTCCAATTAACACGCCTCTTGTTGATGACCAGTTACAAAAACTGTTAGAAATAGTAAATCACTTTTCAAAATTTTTCGTTTCTGGTACTGCGACCTCAACTGTCAAGACAGGGTGTATGTCAATAAAACTTAACTCCAACACTCCTGTTTACTATCGCCCATATAGACTGTCCCATGCCGAGACGCTTCGCGTTCGCGAAATTATTAAAGATCTTTTGGACAAGGGCATTATTGAGGAGTCCGATTCTGAGTACGCAAGTCCTATCCTTCTCGTCAAAAAGAAAGACGGGTCGGACAGAATGTGTGTTGACTTCCGTAAGCTCAATGAGGTCACGGTGAAAGATAGGTTTCCTCTGCCGCGAATAGATGACCACATAGATCGATTAGGAAGTAACAAATTTTTTAGTAGGCTGGATATGGCAACTGGTTTCCACCAGATCCCGTTGGATCAAGATTCGGTACCGCTCACAGGATTTGTTACCTCCGAAGGACATTATAATTATTTAAAAATGCCTTATGGATTGGCAAACGCTCCTGTCGTTTACCAGCGGATTATCGCAAAAACACTTCGCGAGTTCATCGAATCTGGCGATATCCTGGTCTACATCGATGATGTCCTTATTTTAAGTAAAACGGTAGACCAAGGCCTTGTTTTGCTTCGTAAGGTCCTTGACACATTAACTAGCGCCGGTTTTTCGATTAACTTGAAGAAGTGTTCATTTTTAGCGACAGAGATAGAATACCTGGGACAAACAATCAGTGAAGGTCAGGTTAGGCCGAGCCATGAGAAGGTGAGAGCTTTGATTGACTCAGCCGAGCCACAAAATGTAAAACAAGTTCGTCAGTTTATGGGCCTAGCCAGTTATTTTAGACGCAGCAGCTGCGGAATATATGATGCCGTGGCATGGAGAATGGACTCCTGATGTCTGTTCTGCTTTTTTTAGTGGTGAGTGAATTTGATTATTTCGGCTTGCCAATTATTCTGCTCAAATATTTTTTGCGAGACACGCCTGTTCCGGGGCCTCTGTCTGTCTTAAAGATAATGTTCTCAAGAAAGTATTTTTTTTGGGTGTCCTATTATTTTTGTTAGTGTAATATGTTTACGCATGGGGTGGACACAGCCGATGGAGGTTTTATCTTGCAGTCTGGATAGCCTCTATCTTGAAGTCCGTGTACTTGGGTAAGCTGTCTTGGCTGACAGAGATACTTCCAGTATAAAGTACGTTTTATGTTCTGGAATGCTGTCTTGGAGTGCGCTCAGACATGCGATTCTGGTATGTGGAACGTGCTTGACGTTGTATGCTCGGACACTGTCTTGGAGACGCTCAGATACGTGGTCCTGGAGCATTTGTACACGCAGCGTCATGCCACGGGTTGGTCTCTGACGAGTAGTGGTGTATGTATGTGTGCGGTGCTTGTATAGGAAGCACTGTCCATGGGTTATTAAAGGTTTGGGTTGAAACATTCTTTTATGTGGAACCGGTTCACACGCGCAAAGTTATGTCTCACGTAAGTGCGCGTAGATCTCTAACGAGTCGTGAGGCGGCACTCCCCCAACGGGAACTGCCCCTGGTGATCGGTACAGATATCAGTTTGTTTTATATCCGTTGTGTTTAGGCTAGGCTAGGTTAGCTAGCTTACCGTATTGCTGTTTTAACGCACCTACCTATTAAGTAGTTTCCTTACTTTGTTTTGAATTGAGTGGACAAGTTTTTGTGCTTTGGTTTTTGTTCTGTGCAGATGCAGACGACGAGAGCGAGGAGTCCTCCTCGAGCGTCAAACAGCCTCCCGTAGTCGAGGTGACTGACGCTGGCGAGCCCCAACCTGGATCGTCCGGGATGCAGGGATTGACGGAGGAATCTGCTATGCCGACCGAGACCCCATCCGGCAGCGAAGAATCTTCCATGTCAATCTTGGATACCGACCATCACAGTTAGAGAGGAAGGAGCCCGAGGACGGCCTCCCGTCAGGAAAGGCCGTGTTGGAGGGAAGATTAATAGTAGAGGGGAGAGACTATAAAAGGCGATGCTCCGCCGGTACCGACACATTCTCGCTTCGTTTTTTGTGCTATTAGGTCGTCACTCTGCCAGTTTGGTTATCGATTTTAGTGTTAACGTAATAGTGTTGTGTGTTCATTTTGTGATTGCTTTACTTGGTTTGTAATAATTTCTAATTTGGTCGTTTAGATGAACTGTTAAATGGTGTAAATTAAATTGTTGTCAAATAATTCTATTTTGAGTTGAATTTCCTTAGGTAGTAGTTATTAAATTTTTAAAAAAATCACTTCTGGTCTTATTTCCAAGATTATAATATTAGGTCTTTACTTATGAAATTGCCGTTTCGTATGAAAAAATTTATACGAATTTTTTTCACGTATTTTTTATTGTATTAATCGAAGTAATCACCCATGCAATCAATGAATCTTTGCCAACGCTTTCTTGCCACTTGGAGACCGTCTGCTGTGCAGTATGAGGTCGCGCGTTGTCGTGCAGGAGCAGCGGAGACGAGCGATTGACCAATGCTGGTTGGAGATGTGCCAGCTTCTTCATCATTGTGTTCAGTTTTTCACAGTACACATCTGCAGTAATGCTCATCCCGTTTGGTAAGAAGCTGTGATGAATCACACCGGCGCTAGACCACCAAACAGTGACCATCAATTTTCTAGGGGTGAGTTTTCGTTTAGGGTATTGTTTAGATGTTGAACCAGGATCCAACCAACTTGCTGAGCACTTGCGGTTATCAAACAGAATCAATTTTTCAACGCTGGTAACAATGCGGTTCAAAATTCCTTCATTTGTGTATCTGTTGAGCAGTGCAAGGCATGTCTCGACGCGTACTTCGCGCTGGCGATCATTGAGTTTGTGGGGCACCCATTTGTCAAGCTTTTTTACCTTGCCAATTTGACACAAATGGACCAGCATTGTTTTGTAGCTAACGTCGAAAGCTGCTGCTAATTCAGCCGTAGATTGTGTATCATCAGCTTCCACAAGCGCCTTTAATTCGTCATTGTGGACCAAAGTCTTCGGACGACGTCGAGGTTCATTTTTCAGGTCGAAATTTCCAGAACGGAAGCGAGCAAACCATTAACAGGTGGTGTGTTGGCTTGCAGTGTTAGCTCCGTAAACGTCGCTGATGGTGCGTGCCGCTTGTGCCGCGTTGCTGCTACAACGGTACTCATATTCCATAATTAGTCGAATTTTTTACGTATCCATGATGACGAAAAAGATTGAAATGCGATGAAAATGTAACACTAATCAATAAACAAATGACTACTTTTAGAACAAGAATTCCATGTTCTTAAAATAAAATTAATTTGAAATTAGAAATCTTAGCCAAACAAAAATTATTTTGATTTGAAATGGCCAGTAATGCAGAACGGCAATTTCATAGGTAAAGACCTATTAACAATACTATTAATAATTGACCTAATAAATAATCGTGATTTCACAACTTTATAAATCACCATCTATGAGCGTGGCTATGTCACGGAACTTTACAATTTTCTGTTGTACTCGTATAAGGATACATGGACGGTGTATCGGCGAAATTGTATTAAGTATAAAGAAGAAGCATTTTTTATTCTGTTGCCTTACAGTGTTTCGAGTTTTTATTGCTTCGTGTGTGACGTAACGAATGGATAAACTGAAAATCCTCTTTTTAGTATCGAGAACCTGACCATTTCCATTTATCAAAAGTTTGGTTCTTTACTACACAAATAATGTACACAATAAATATTACACCAATAATATACAAGGGTGTGCTTAATGCAGGAAGCATTCTCTTCCAGCAAACCTTTGATTTTGACGAGACTGGCGACAGCAGACATAAACCGTATTAAATCGTCAGGTTCACTTGTAAAAATGGGCATCTATATTTTCTATCACCAAAATTTATATTTGTCATCAAGTTGTATCACCTAATAAACAGATCTATCGCCACGAAATATTTTCGTTCTCAGATAAACAAAAATTGTTCCCAGGTATGAATTATCAAATTAATGTTAATATATGTGTAAAATAAGAGATCGATAACCAATAAAATTATATTGCATTACATGAATATAAACTTCGTTCTTATAATAACAGTTTTGTTACTTAAATAATAGCTCTGTGCTCAGAATGGTAGATCTGTCACCAAATAAATCGTGTAAAGAATACGTGACAACAGAAATATAGGTGCGACGACGCGCGTAGCGAAGCGGAGTGCGTCGGAGCGTTAGGTTCTCTATGTAAGATCGAAAACAGACTCGACTTTGATGTGTTCTTACCTTGCCTCTTGTTGCCTCTTTAACATAATATGATTTATTGGTGATCTCTTTAAATTAGTTTGCTTAAATACTTATTAGGACACACCTATTATAATACATACAAAAACATTTATTTGGTACTAGACCTTATATCTCAGGATTTTAGGTGATTTATTGTGGAACAGATTTTGCATTGTTTGGTGACTACATTTTGGTGACAGATCTACTATTTTGAGGACAAACCCTATTATTTAAGAAACACAAAACTAATTAAATTGGTGATAGCTTAAATGATACCCGTAAAAATGGGAGTCCCCCAGGATTTATCTTAGGGCCGTTCCTTTTCCTGGTCTATGTAAATGATTTACCGTTTATGGTACAAAAAATGTGTGAGATAGTGCTATTTGCTGATGACACGTCACTTATTTTTAAAATAAGGAGACAGGAAAATAATCTTGACGAAGCAAATAATGCTCTCTCGCACGTTCTAGATTGGTTTACAGCAAATAATCTGTTGTTAAATTCAAAAAAGACAAAATGTATGAAGTTTACCCTACCTAATGTAAAATTAGTTGAAAATAACATTGTGATTGGAAATGAAAAACTAGAATTTGTTGAAGATACTGTATTTCTGGGCATCACAATCGATGCCAAACTACAATGGGGCCCACATATTGTAAAATTAGCACATAGACTTAGCTCCGCAGCATATGCCGTGAAAAGAATTCGAGAACTTACTGACGTTGCAACTGCTAGGCTTGTTTATTTTAGTTACTTCCATAGTATTATGTCCTATGGTATACTACTATGGGGCCGGGCAGCAGACATTGAGACTATCTTCATATTGCAGAAGAGAGCGATCCGATTTATTTACAAGCTAGGTAGTAGGGACACACTAAGAAATTTTTTCAAAGAAATCAACATCCTAACAGTTGCAAGCCAATACATTTATGAAAATATTATGTACGTTAGGAAAAATATTAAAGACTTCGAAACACTTGGTAGCCATCATAACGTTAATACTAGGAATAAACATAAATTGTCATTTCCACGATTTAGACTTGCAAAAGTTAATACTTCCTTTATGGGGCACTGTATAAGGTTCTACAACAAGATACCCCAAGATATATTAGAGTTACCTCCAACGCGATTTAAGAATTGTGTTAAGCACACTCTTTGCAAAAAAGCTTATTATAAAATCAACGATTATTTAGAAGACAAGGACGTATGGCTTTAAATAGTAGTTTAATATTAAATTTAATCAGAGGATAAATGTGTCTAGTGTTCAACACATCCAAGATATTGTTTTGTAAGTTTTATTTGTATTAGCTTTAAGTTGATTTGAGAAAAGATGGTCAGAGTGGAGTTTTTTTTTCGCTGCCTTTTTCTCCACTACAGACGGCCCCAAGGCAGCGGCTAACATTATACATAACTGTATATACATTGACATTCAACAAGCAGAATGTAAATTCTTTACGTTGAAATAAATTTCTGATTCTGATTCTGACAAGTGCTAAAATTAGTACAAGGACATACATAAATACTTAAGCTCACGCCTGTATCCCAGAGGGGCAGGCAAAGACCAGGGACTGCCACCTTCCACGATCCTGACAAATCACTTTCGCTTCATCGACATTCGGTAGTAGAATGACATTGTCGGGTAAGGGGAGGGGGCGCTCTCTCGTTGCAGAAATTAGAAACGAAGATTCTAAAGTTTTCTCGACTACTGCACCAGGAGCTGAGGTAATGTTACCGTAGCTTGAATCAGCAGTGTAACTATAGCACGAGGCTAGTCTGTGTTCACGTTGTGAATGAATTTATAGAGTTGTTCAACGAACGAACGACCGAACACACACACACACACACACAATCAAACAAACAAACAAAAAAAACAAACAAACAAATAAACATTTACACACAGGCACATACATTGCTTCCGACGCCACACTAGGATACCCTGTGCCGTGGGAGCCACAAACAGCGACATAACAAACTTATAAATAATAAAAATAAAATAAATAAACTCACGCCCGTTATCCCCGAAGGGGTAGGCAGAGGCACCAGTCTCTAGAACTGGACCCACGTTTTGCCGAGTTTATTAGGTCCCAAACGTGACAAGTGGCAAGCCTGTCGCCGTTATCCGGGCACAATTTATCAGCGAATGGTGTTGCTGTACAAACAAATGTACGTAACTAAAAGTCATTGGTACATGCGTGGTTCGAACCCAGACCCTCATGATCGAGAAGCAAGGGTCAACCCCACTACGCCACCACCGCTTTTAAATAAATTTAAGTAATTTTTTAATTAATAATTTAATTTTTTGTAAATGTTATTTTATAAATATCAACAAAAAAAACACTTACCGGGTTGCTAGGCGCTCTTTCGTTGCAGAAGTCAGCCACGAAGGCGTCGAAGGCGTCCTCAGGCGGCGGCGCGGCCCCGGTCATGTGCTGACTGATTAGAGACTCCGTGACCGCGTCGGGGGCGAAGGCCCGCCGCGGAGCCTCGGCCGGCGCGCAGTACGGCGGAGGCGGCTTGTCCGGTATCGAGCGGACGACGATCATCTGGCATTGTTGCTGACGCTCCAACGCTTTGATCTGCGGATGGTAGGGTCAGCGCTTAGCGTTCGAATGGACGCGTCTCGTCGTCGCGTTTTGTGGTTTTCATCATTAACCCATTATGTCCCCACCAAGGGGCACGGGTCTCTTCCCTGATGAAGGTATAGGCCATTCTCCACAATGGGGGCCCAGTCCGGTTTGGTTGAGGTTTTTAAGACTAGTGGCTGGTCTTACTGTGACAAGTTTTCAAGCCGCCCTAAGGCGTCTGACTTGGCTTAACGACTGCCATCTATCGACGGCTGCCGGCACCAACTGCTTAACGTGCCTTGCGAAGCACGGAAAGGCTCGGAAAAATGCCACTAGCGTTAGTCATAGACAACGACCCATCCATGGACTGAACGCGCCGTATGTTGCTTAACCTTAGTGATCGTTTAAGATCACTCAGGCAGCCCAGGCTACGAGCGATTCGTGGTTTTAGCGCACTATGATTTGCCTTTCTCTGAGATCTTTCTATCTCTCTCTCTCGCTCTACTCTCTCGCTCCTTTATTGAGATTGAAATCTAACAAGCCCAAGAAAATATAATCTTAAATTCTATACTTAAATTCAAATTCAAATATTTTTAAAATTTGATTCGCAATACAAAACAAAATGTTTACTTTATGTACGTCAAAGTTGTTAGTTTCACAATTAATAGAGTATGTGGAGAAGAACCTAACAAAGAAACTCCACATTTATTCTTTTCAAAACAGTCTTAATATAATTAAAAAACTTTCAACATAAAAATGTTACACGTGGATGTGTTGAACACTAGACATTTCTCCTCTGAATACATTTAATATTAATCTATTGCTTAACACCAGACATCTTTGTCTACTAAATAATAGTTGATTTTATAATAAGCTTTTTTGCACAAAGTGTGCTTAAGACATTTTATTTAAAGATTTGATTACCCTATTAATATGTTTACGGATATAAACTATAAAGATCACTTTAAAATGGTTACTTTTCACCTAAAAGTTTCTAATGTTCAACTATGTCCATTTCATTGCAGTGTAACATTTGTTGACATTGCGAAGCAGCATTATTGAGCCAGCCTTTAAATGGGTTCCAAAGATATATAGATAGACCAGAAATGACACATGAAATTTGACAATAACATAGTACGGATATAATCCTGAAATTGTCCACCCACCTCCCGTTCGATGGCTATCTGCTGCAGTCTAAGCCTCTCAGCCTCGCAGTCGACCGGTGACGTCAGAGGCGCGAGAGCAGTCAGCGAAGAACGCTCCGAGTACGCCGGCTGGCTTGATGGCCTTAGGCTGTCCTCGCTCGACTCTGCGGATATAGGCATAGAGATTAGTTTCGACCGTAACCTTGTTGTTGTTAGACCGGATATTTTCACACTTGGCCTCATAGTTGGGCCATAGTAAGCGCTAATGTCAATACCTCAGACACTAGGTTTCCTTTGATGTGTTAATTTACAGTCAGCGACTGGTATTCAAGATAGCACTTCACAAATCTATGTAGGATAGAAAAAAAGCCATTGGGACATGGAGTCGAACCCACAACTTCCCAAATGAGAGGCCGGCGTTCTACGGCTCCGTTACCACCGCTCTTTGACCATCACGATTTAAATAAACGTTTTTTTCTTTTTCTTCTTACAGTTGCTCTGCATTAAATAATACTAATAAAATAATAGTGATGTCGTAAATAAACCCATTTTTTTGCGGTTGGATTGCAAACGCTGGCGACCTACGAAATAGATCAAAATAGTTTACTACAGTATTATACACCTAAAGAAGGTCTACAAAAACGTCTGCGATATACAGGGTGTCCCGTAAATCGACGTCAAGCCGGAACCAGGTGAAAAGGCGAGTCATAGTGGTTATCAGAAAAATACAATATAAAATGAAAATTGCATGGAAAAAAAACTTATAGGCATTTAAAAAAAAAAACTAAATCCTGTTGCCACAAATCTTCCAATTTTTTACTTAAAATAAAAAAATCGATTTTCTTATTATATTTTTCTGATAACCAGTATGACTTGCCTTTTCACCTGGTTGCGGCTTGACGTCGATTTACGGGACACCCTGTATGTCTATCTTTTGTGCCTGGGCCGCTCACATCGCGATAGCATTCGGGCAATAAACTTCGTCTTCGGTCTATGGCGAATCCCCGCGGCCGCATAACTCTCGGCACAAACGGGCCACCGACCACAGCCACCGGTGGCCAGCGACAGCGACTTATCACAGTTTTTCATACATATTCCATTGACGCGCCGCACACGTGTAGCCAGTGGCGGCCACTCGCTACAGCAGTCAATGATTGTGATTCTGATTCTGAATACAATACAAAATGTACGAAAAAGTGTGTGAAGTCGCCGTCGCTGGGCACCGGTGGCAGTAGTCGGTGGCCCGTTTGCGCCGAGCCTAATGCGCGATATAAAGTTTATCACGATATGCGAGCGATGTCAAATGCAAAAAAAAACACCACCGGATTTAATAATTTCTTTTTTTTTAATTCAAATGTTGCCTATAATATACCATAAATGAATCACTTTTTTTCTTTAAATCATCGACAGCTCAAGTTACTTTTTATTCTCGCCAAAGCATCCTCCTCTATCCTTTCTATTATGCCTAGTTTCATTTGGGTTCCATGAAATTGGCTCAGACTCGTAGTTCGCGATAACTTCTAAAATTGTATCATTGCTCCAATCATGTTACGCTTGAGCTTATGCACCTACTCTGTCAAATCACGACCGCTACTTTCGACGGGTGCAGGCCGACTAAAGTGTGGGTGGCCGCGCATGCGAAATTCACCGCGATAAAACGCTTTGATCTGTAAAAGTTTACCGACAGGGACGCAAAGTCCTTACGACAACGGACGAAGCTTTGAAGTATACGCGAATACTTGGCTACACACATCGCGATAGCACGAATCTTCGCGACCCCCAGGCATTAGGGATAACCCACAATAACAATTTTTATATCCTTTACTTTTTACGAGAAAATTAAATAATGTTTTATTTACGGAGCGATTTTGAGCAATACAGCTCAAATACAGCTTAATCCGTATCCAATTATATAGGTACATTGTGCATTTAATGAGAGCTATATGGCCCGTTACAGCATGTAATTTAAATTAATATTTTCGAAGATATTACAAATTTAAAATGACGCGAGAAACGGGAGCCCGGCGGCGCGTGCCTATAATTAGCGCGTCGAAGGTCACGCTACGCCCTTTAACACTTTATAATTAGCAAAGTTCGCACGAGTTTATAGGAGCTCTTTAGGGAGGAAAATAACAATTCTTACTATGGACGTTGTAAACATATAAAGACATTCTGTAGTATATTTAATATCAGCCAGCATTGCACCCGAGCGAAGCCGGGCGGGTCACGAGTTATTTCAAAAACAAAAAAGTACGTCGAAAAACAAACTTGATAAAACATTTTATAAGTGCAATAAAGTAATATACACACATCAACAAAGTTTAAGGATATTCCGTATTTTGTTGATAGACTTCTAATTGACCTTCTGTATGTTTATAAATATTTTGTTAATCGGTGTTTTGTGCTGTTAGTCTTCCCGATATTAAATAAATAAATAAAAAACTAAAAGCATTTTGTTAATAGAACTAGGTATGGTACAAATCAGAATTTTATAATGTATAGGTACTTAAAAATAACATTAAAAGCTTTTAATATTATATTGTTAAATAAATTATTAAATTAAAAATTACGTTGTTTTATCTGAATTCTGAAGTAAAACTGAGTAAAATCGCTTAAATATTTTAAAATTCTAATTTCACTGTTTGGAGAACGTTAATATAGAGAGCGGTGAGCATATTAAAAGCCGGTGCTGTCCACCTCGTGATAGCTCCCTCCCTGAGCACCAGCCAAAACGTGATTTCGAGGTTGTGGTCACGTTATGATGTGTAACTGGGACTGTAGCAGAGCCGCACAATGGGAGAAATCGTCGTAACACCTCTCGGCAAGACAGATATTACAAAACACCGCGTGGAGGCAACCCAACATTACGGCGATGGAACTAGTGCAGAGGCCCTAGTCAGACCACCAGCTGTTAGTAAGAAACTATCAAACGAGAAGACCACGTGTTTGGAGACTTCAAGGCAGAGAAATCAGTCACAAATGTGCAAGTACAGTTTGTCCAAAAACACTAGAAAACGAAAGTGAATGTTTACTAATTTTTTTATTGAGGAGTCAAAACATTTACTATATTTATTGAAGCACAATACATTATTTTATGTAATAGCTCAAGTTTTTAACTTATATAATGCTTGTAAGCGCAAGCTATTAACAAACACAGACACAAAGTCTGAGCAATACCTTACTCTTTAATTTCTAGTATTTCTGGACGAGCTGTAATTGGTGAATGTTATTAATTTATGATGGTAGGTAACGTTAAGACACTCACCTTCAGAAATCGAGGTAGCCGAAACGGCTAACGGCCATTCCTGGGAGTCAGCTTGCGTACGGGCTTCAGGCACGTCGGCCTCAACCCCAGCGGGAACCGGCAGAGGCCCGGTCTGAGTTTCGTCCACCTCCTTTTCAACCTTCTCCGGTCGCATAGTCGTCTCTACATTCGTCATCACCGGCACATCAATAGTTTCAATAGTTTCTGAGCTAAGCGCATCTGTAAACTCTGTCGCACTAATCGACGCACTTATCGTTGGAGGCCTCTGCGGTGGCTTGACTACGAACACCGTGTCCGTATTCGTGCAGTCAGATATCATCATGTCCTCTGGTGACGTTGCAGAATCCTTGTCTTCGACCGCGAAGTCTTGGTAATACTGATTGAACTCCTCGACTAGGCTGCGTGCAGTTGAAGGTGAGGTAGACTTGTCTTCTTGTCTCTGGACGTGCTCAACGAACTGGTCTATGCATTCGCCTTGTGGCGGTTTAGGCTTGGAGTTGAGGATGTTGTGTAGCGCTTCTTCGTTCACTTCGTACTGTTTGCCTGAGCGGAATATCTGCGGCATCGCGAGGTCGTTGAAGACAATGTTTAAGTACTTGCCGTCGACTGCGACACATTTTTCGGAGGTCTGCGTGAGTGTGTTTTCGTTCATGTACGAGACTACGGCCTCCGTGGAGCTCTCTTGGGTCTCTGAACTGTCTTCCTTCTCTTCGCTTTTAGTTGGCCTGAGCTTGTCTTCGGTGCTGCTAGACAACTCAAAGCACTTCACGGGGATTGTGCGTTCTGAAGACGAGCTACGGCGCAGCTGCTTCTTTTTGCTGAGGATTTTCTCGACGTCAACGTCGCTGGTCAACTTGAGCTCTATATTTTTCTTGGTCTTCATGAGGGCTGTTTTTCTCTTTTCGGAGAGCGCGAGGAGTGCTTTGCGCATACGTTGCATCTCGCCGCATTCATACTGGAGCTTCAACAGTGCACCGCGTTGCTTTTTCTTTAGCTGGGATATATCTGTATTGTCTTGCTTCTTTTTGTTCTCGAGCCAAATGATCTGGGACTTGGTGTAGTCTTTAAGAGCATCTTCGCGCATCTTCAGCACGAACAGGAGGTCTTTGGCTCGCCGTTGCTCATCGCGGATGAGCAGGTTGAGCTGAAAAACAAATGTCAATGAGGAACAATATTGTACACGTGATTGGTGAACATTGGTAGCATTGTAGAAAAATTGCATCAAAAAGGAACAACACTGTTTTTGAGTTAATTTCATTTCATTTACTTTATTAGGGACATGAAACAGAAGTACAATGTATTTTGAACAGACACTCCAGCTCCGTTATCCACATTTTATAACAATGTTTCACTTGACAGTTTTTTTCGAAGTTCTCACTGTGAATTGTATTTGTAACTTCAAGGGATTTGTAAAAAAAAAATATTGTATTAGAACCCGATTTAACTCCCGTTTCAATCTTGAACAGAAATAAAACGTTACATCTCATTAGAGAGACATCTTTTAAATGAGACGATAATAATAATATTGCTAGATGCAATTAAAGAATGAATCATACTCGGGACACGCGCAGACTCCGTCAATTACAGAAAACAACTAACTAATTGGACTAACGAGCGCCGCGGCGCGCGGGATGTTTACAAAAACTCACCAAACAAAGGCTCCGGGACATTATTGTGTCAGACTTGTCCTCTACGGCGCCGTCTTCCAACTTCGAAAGGAAGTTGTTGTACTCGGAGTGATCCATCTCAAGACTCTGCAGCCATTTCTCTTGCCCCCGCCCAGCGGTTTGGCCCTGCGCCGAGCAACTCTCCAAGTACTGGAGAGACTCAAAGAACGAGTCAATGAAATTCAGCTCCCGATTAAACTGCTCCGAGACGAAATCCGTCTTTAACAGACTCTTGTTGACTGTTATGCTGCTGATTATTTCCGAGGGCTTCCGCAGCGAACTGGCAGCGTCGCATTTCAGCAAGCTTTTATCTAAAGTAAACGAACACTTGTTGGAATTTTGACTAGAGCGCGCCGACGTTTCGTCCTGGTAATTCTTCAGATCCTTCTTGAACACCGACATGACACTCAGCGGGAAAGACGGCACAGGTCCGAGAGTCTTCGTGCTAGACTTATCACTGACTACCTGTATATTGATCTTCTGTTTCGTAGTGTACATTAGCGTCCCGATAATGTACGAAGTGCTGTCTGTGAGAGTGGGGGGACCCTTTTCGGGCGCCACTTTCAACTGGCCATGGCCTTCTGAAGCTGCAACTTTCATGGAAGTCATATTTAGGTCCGGCATTTGGAGACTAGGGAGGGAGAGCGTTTCGTGAGCGTAGCTCGGCTCGCCTTTACTTAGCGTGAAGTCGGGTATTTGTAGATCGTCGAAGACTGTGACGCCAAGGGTCTTTTCTGTGTACTCGCAGCGCTCAGTAAGTGTTGGTTCAGTGTTGGTCGCTGACGTGGAGTGCTCGACCGTAGGCGCCGTTGTGGGCGTGGCGTCTATCGCCTGGTCTGAGTAACGAGGGTCTATCGGCACTACTATAGCATCGTTCCACCGGATTAGCCCCCTAACGTCCATATCTCTCCTGTCCATCGGCTCCCGTCTGTCCGACATGCTAAAACCTAACTCCTTTCTCTGCACCTGCTCTCTGCGCTCGGAGACGCTACAAGTAAGTTCCCTCCTATCCACCTTTTGCACAGACACGCAAGAGTCAGGTATTTGGTCGCACGAAGAGACGGCGAGGTCGATGTCCTCGTCTATGATAGAGTCATCGGTCTCCGAACACCTAGACTTGAAGCCGCGTGTGATTGTTGCATGAGGCGTGTGCCTAGAGGTTATATCGAGGGCTGTGTGAGGCGGTTGCGTGTGGGTAGGTTGGCTGACTAACAAACGTCTTCGAGGAACGTTTTTTAGAGACGGGTTTTGGTTTTTCCTTGTGTGCTTTTGCTCGATAGGCACGTGTATGACGGAGGCAGGGTGTCTTGTCTCTTCTGGAGACTCCTCGACGGTCGGGGACGATACGGACGAGTTTCTCATAGTGGACCGGGCTTCAGGCGATCTTTTGATCGGGACTGTAGGCTTTTGTGACTCCGAAGCCTTGTACTTGCTTTGTATCCTCTCGTCACTATTTTGCCTGACTATTCTGTTGCTGAAGCTGGTTTTGGAGTAAGTGCTGGTTTTGGAGCGGCGGGGAGATTCTGTAATTGATTAATTGAAATAATTACATGAGAAATCTGATACTCTTTCACGTATTTTTCCAACAGATAGATAGATAGATAGATAAAACATTTATTTGGGCTTATAGACACACACACACACATAAAGCGTTACATAGCATATAAAAATATTACAATAGTTTTGGCACAGGAACTTACAAACTAACTTACATAGGTCTACAAACATATAGTTAAATGGCACTATTAGGCCACATGTGGGTGTGACACGAAAGCTCAAAAAGGCCGTATCTCAGATTTATTAGTATCCACTTTAAATAAGTAGATACTTAACTGATTTTCAGCTACAGCCATTGTGAGAACGGCCATGATCAGGATGTACATTATTTATTCAATAAGATACAGAATTTTTTCAATAAGATAAGAACAGTCGTAGTTGTTGGGTGAATCTGGCAGCAGCACTATTAGCCATTTTTTTAAGCTTCTCTTTTGGACGGATCTAGCGCTTGTTAATTTTTATTTAATACATGGATTCCATAAAAAAAACCTACTTTAGCAGTGAAAACCGTCAATGTTCGTGCCACGTAATGCGCCTTAGGATTCCGCAGTTGGTAGTAAGAACATACGGGCGGAGTTTTTTATTGATATTAGGGTTTTATTTTATTTGCCTTATGAAAAATAGATAAAGACCTATTCTCTGACATACTGAATATAAATAATCGGTCAACCCGTTTCGGAGGAGTATGCGCACTAACACTGTGAACACGAGAATGTTATATATTAGAAGAAGGAAGAAGATTACCTGCTTTACACAGTAACAACTTCGTCAAAGTAATTTTTAATAGAATTTGTACGAGTTTTCTTTTAATAAGTTGGTCAACTATTTATAGTCAAAGTGCCGAGAGCACACTAACCTCAGAAGACAGAACGGTTGACCGTTCTGTCTTCTGTCTCAACAGAAATTGATTTCTGTCAAGACAGAAAGGCAATTTACATTGATATTCTCTTTCACACTACATCCTACATTGACATTGAAAAAACAGGATGTAAATTCTTTAAGTTTAAATAAATTTCTGACGTCTGAGGTTACTACTCTCGATTAATAAACCTCAGTTTAACAATAATAAGATTTTCTGCTTTTAAAAAAATCTAAACGTACAGACCTACATCTCATTCTCTTCGAGAGTTGCTGAAAGAAAAGGCCAAGACTGTATAGCGATCCCTCTTTATAGTAACTGGCCGGCACGGCCGTCTAGGACTATTTTGTATTATTGCAAGGGAATCGCTAAATCTTTGTTTAGGTGTCAGTCGATCCTTAGCTAGTCTGGGCGATGCCAACGAAAATAAAAAATAAATAGTATTGTTGCCTAAGGGGCCATCCATACATTAATCTGTTGGCTTTTAGAATATACCTCGGCTACGCAATCAAAAACCGATTATATTGCAATACGGTAAGGTTTATTTTGTATTGTTATTTATAACCTTACCTTTTCAAAATAGTGAAGAAATGTTTTATACAGAGCAGGAAGTAGTATCACATTCCTGTGCTTTCGGCGAAAACCGAAGCCTAGTCTAGAGCCCGAGGTTATTCTAAAAGCTAACAGGCTGTGCGTCATACGAATTTCATGATTTTTTTACCCCTCCCCCAAACTTGTCACAGCTGGGTACATTTATGCGTGTGTGTCGTCCTTAGTGTGACGTCACATATTTTGCAAATTATACTAGAAATTATGGAAATAAAACATCAGTTCCAAAATCAGTTTTATTTCCGATAGAGTTGCAAATACAGTTAGGAACAGATAGAGTCGCGAATGTTTTTGAGTTTTTCGTCAATAGTTCAAAGATCGTGTTTTAACACAAAGCCATCGCAAACATGGCGACTTGTCGCCGCGTCAGACGCGACGTTATTTGATTCTGGCGTCTTGTCGTCGCGACTCCTCCGCGACTCTGACGCCAAGTGTGCGGAGATTCGAACAAAATATATGAAAATTGACGGCAGTAGCCTGTCGTCGCGTCTAGTCGCCGAGCTGTCGCCTGTCGCGTGTCGCTAGTGTGCGCCTCGGTTACAACAGATTTTGTAATGTGACGTCACGAAATTTAGGTCCCTCCCTCCGCCTTGTCACACAATTTCACACTCCCACTCGTTTTTTTAGTTCAATGCAAAAAAATAAAACAGTCACGTTGACATCTCAATACAATCCAATGTCTGTATATGTACCCCATTTTACTTCCAATTAAAAATTGTTTGTGCTACGTAGGTGTTTTTTTTTTTACATTGGTCTTATGAGGAATGAAACTATAATGTCTTTTATGTGATAAGGACTTTGGTCACACAAGTCTTATTCACGGTAAAAAAAAAACTACCGAGTAAACCTATACATTTTATAACGGTAACATCACGTCATTTTTTTTTTCATTGAATTAAAAAACGGATTGTAGTGCGCTACAGGACGTACCTTTGGCGTCGCCCAAGTATCGACTCTTGACATTGTCCAGGTTGAGAGGTGACCGCGCCGGCGAGCATTTACCCTTGCTGTTCACCCGAGATAGATTGATATCGCTCTTGTTGCTCTTAATTAGTTTGGCAGTGGAGTCTGAGTATCTCGATGAGTCTGGAAAACGTCAGCAAATGCTTTAGCTTAGTCTACAAGTATACCGTTGCGCAAAGCTTCTCTAAGAGAGAGAGGTGTCCACCGCCAATTGGCTTGTCCTAAAAAATAAGTAGTAACAGTAAAAATAATAAAATAAGTTGACGATGTCCTTGGCGCAGCGGTACCGCATCTGCCCACCATAGGAGAGGTCCCGGGTTTGAATCCCGTCTGGGGACAAAAAAAGAAACCAACGTCTTGGATGTTTAAATGTTTGTGATGTCGCTGTTTCTGGTTCCCACGACACAGAGTATCCTAGTGTGGGGCCAGAAGCAATGTATGTGCCTGCATGTAAATGTTTGTTTAACATACTTTTTTTTTTGTGAGAAAAAAAGGTAATTTTGATAGCCTGGACCATGTTTCGTTTTACAGAGTGCTTTAATTATTTTTTAAAGCGAAAAAATATTGTGATTACGTTACCGGAAGTACGTCATGCACGGAAAAGCGTCATCAACTGACAGTCGGTTTCTAGTGATACCACTCCAATGCTCGATAGGAAAACTCTTTAAATAAACGAAGTAAAATACCTACACATGATATTTGTTTTTTTTTTAATCTTCTAATATTATATAAAATTCTCGTGTCATAGTGTTAGTGCGCATACTACTCCGAAACGGCTTGACCGATTTTCATGAAATTTTACTTGTATATTCAGTATATTATCTACATATTTGTCATAGCCCTAAATAATAAGTGTGGTCCACCACCATTTTTTTTAATAAAAATCCCTACAAGTAAATTAAATGGCGAAACAACGTTTGCTGGGTCAGCTAGTGAAGTATAATTTGTAACTATTGGCCATATTTAGGACAAAGGCCGTTTGCAAATTCAAGCACTGACGTAAGGTCAGTGGCGGATTAACACATTTGCCGCCAGTAGGCTATTCAAATTTTGCCGCCCCTTCTGACCTCTGCATTTCGACAAAAGAAGGTGAAGGAAAATATTTTAGAATTAAAAGACTAAAAAATTATTCATTGTTTTTAAAATAATCTGTATCTTATGAAAAATTAAGAACTGATTAGGTATATTCATTAAATTATTAAATTTTCTAAGCTACTAATATTTATTGTAAACCAGTTTAGTAAATTTCCTGAACTTCGAAATTATAATCCATGAAATCGATAAATACGCACGTACAGCAGCATACGAATTTTTAGTAAGTAAGATACTGATATATTATAACACCATTGGATACCAAAAATAACTGCACGGTTTCTAAATAATTGGTATAATTCTCATCACAAATATTGCCAAAAAAAGATAAATGAAGTAATTTTATCTCTGAGCTAAGAAAAGCTCAATCATGTATTGCATATACAGGGCGTCCCAAAATTATGAGACATGAAGGGAAAGTACCTTATATATCGTAGATAGGGTATTTTGCTGAAAGAAGACTTGGTTAGAAAAGTTAGTAATTCTGCACTCAAAGATTTTCTAAAAATTTCTTGCCTCGTCTGGGAATCGAACCGACTTAAATTTAAAAAAATCACCCCTTTTATGATGCCAATCGAAAGAATGGCCAAAAAGTAATAACTCTTCTTATGTAACATAGTATTTTAAAAGAAAGGAACAGCGTCACATTAATTATTTTAATCAAATTAAAAACATACATGAAACTGCCGTAGTCGATTAAGTGAGTATTTTTTTTGTAAAATAATTAATTAAATGCTCCAAATTTATCCCTCTTGCCTTACGCAAATTTCGAATATTTTAACGAGTCCACTGCCTGTTGATTTTCATTTTTCATTTTCAACATTGACTACGGCAGTATGTTTTTAATTTGATTAAAATGATTAATTTCATGCTGTTCATTTCTTTTAAAATACTATGTTACTTATGAAGAGTTATTATTTTGTGGCCATTCTTTTGATTGGCATCATAAAAGTAGGGGTGTTTTTTTACATTTAATCGGTTTGATTCCCAGACGAGGCAAGTAATTTTTACAAAATTTTTGAATGCAGAATTACTAACTTTTAAAAATAACATAAAGTCTTCCTTCAGCAAAATACCCTATCTACGATATTTAACGTACTTTCCCTTCATGCCCCATAATTTTGGGACACCCTGTATTATAATGCTGCATATATTATTAAGATACTTTGGTCAGTTATATTTCTAGTGGACGTGGATGTGTACACCCAATTTTTTTTCGTATGATGCTTTATTGCTGAGTTATGAGCTTTTAAAAATTTACTGAGAATGATAAGATTATAATACCTAACTATTTTTATTTTTATTTTATTTTATTTTATTTATTCAAGGAGAAAAAACAGAATTGACAAAACCTTATTACATAAAGAATATTAAGTTAACACAGTACATTTTGCCAATTCCTAAGCTTTTCCCACAGATAGGTTATAAAATCGTGTTATAAAAGGAATATAATTATAAGATTCTTATAGTAAAAAAGTTGAAGTTTTTAATTTTTTTAACTTTAATTAAAGCTTTAAATGTAATTCTTTACATTTCTTTGCATTTCTTGGCATGCTTTTCTTCCCATCAACGAGGGCTTATGTGTAAAGAGCTAGTGCAAATAGTAAAATTGTGAAAATTACAAAACAAATCTCTCTATTTTCATAAATACTGTTTCAATCTCAATTAATAAAACCGTCAAACTATTGGATCTTAATTACACGGTTAATAAAACGGTTTCAAAAGTCAGGGGTGGAGGTTTTGTTGTGAAACATTTTCTTTTTTTTTCACCTTTTTCATCCATGGATTATTTATGGAACAATCCACTCCCTACCTTTTGAAACCGCCCTTAATGAAACCTGTAAATGTCCTGACTCCAGCTCCTCCCCCATAACTTTTAAATTAAACCTGAAAATGTCCTGAATTCGTTCCTTTTCGGTGCTATTTAGGCATATAAATACATTTTTTCCTTACAGGAAACTGCATTGTTGATTCGTAACCAGTTGCGAAAGACCAGTTTTTCCGAGACTTGGAAAATATAAATACAGGGTTACAGGGAAAGTCATACACAATATTAAAGGAGGTCATTATTTAGGTCATTTCTGATGGATTTTATTCTATTATATAGGGTCCGAAAATTAACCGTGATGGGGATTTTGACTGTTAAAGATTTAAAAAAAAATATCAATTTTTTTTGGCTTTTTGATTGATTTTTTCTCAGAATAGAGCTCATAAAGTGTTTTTTTTTAATGTATTTAGTTAAAAGGCATGTCAATTGATAAAAAAATATCAGCAAAAGCTGCACCTACTACTAACAGCTTTAAAAAACTGCTTGGCAACGGTTAGAATGAAATATTTTTTCTCTAAATATTTTTCACATTGAAGCTCTTAAAAAAAAATTACGTATGGAACTTTTTATAATTAATAATAATAATTATAATATAATTTTAAAAACTTCTACGTCTCTTTAACTATTCAAAAATGTATAACATTTAATAGGTATGTGCATGAAATTTTAAAATAATGTTATTTGAGTAGGCTCTAGTGGTAGTACCGACATAACTGAACTTCGATACAAAAAAAATCTTTTCACTTCCTGGCACCTTTAAACTATGTAAGGTCAGATAGGCTTTTTTGTGCTCTGGAGACATGCTGTCTCAGGTGTTCAGGTACCTACCTATTTCAGTATTTCTTTTTTAGAATATTCTATCTATCTATTATTTTTGTGTTAGTCTGTTCGTGTGATTCTTCCGTGGTAGATGTGTTAATACGTGCTCTGCTAATGATTTGAGTTTTAGAAACTTCTACGTCTCTTAAGGTGTTAAAAAACGTATATCACTTGCTAATACATCGAAAAAACGTTAGCCAAGTGTCACTTAAGATGGCAACCGGTAAATTTTTAGTTGAGGTAAATACGTGCTCTTTGATAATTTCTCGTAAAACGCGACTTAGTTTGGATTTTTGTATTAATTCATCTTCATTGTGTGACTTGGCTTGACTTGGATTTTGAACTGTAGGCTCTACTCAAATAACATTGTTTTAAATTTTTTTGCACATACCTATTAAATATTATACATTTTTGAATAGTTAAAGAGTCATAGAAGTTTTTAAAATTATTTGCAGAATAAGTTCCATACGTAAATTTTTTTCAATGTGAAAAATATTTAGAGAAACAATATTTCATTCTAACCGTTGCCAAGCAGTTTTTTAAAGCTGTTAGTAGTAGGTGCAGCTTTTGCTGATATTTTTTTATCAATTGACATGCCTTTTAACTAAATACATTAAAAAAACACTTTATGAGCTCCATTCTGAGAAAAAATCAATCAAAAAGCCAAAAAAATTTGATATTTTTTTTTTAATCTTTAACAGTCAATATCTCCATAACGGTTAATTTTCGGACCCTATATAATAGAATAAAATCCATCAGAAATGACCTAAATAATGACCTCCTTTAATATTGTGTACGACTTTCCCTGTAACAATGTATAAAGGGTCGAGCTAAATAAACCTAAAACCTATGGTAAAAAAGCCACATACAGCTTTTGTACAGTAGAATTAATTAAAACTTAAATGCATCTAGCTTCTATTGAACACGAAAACATTAAGGGAATTACTTTGTACAATAAATTATAAACACACAATAATTATTATTTTAGAACTTGAATACAATTCCAATACGAGAGTTTCGTATTATAGAAATCTCTAAAGAACTTTGTGATATCGAAATACTCGTAGTTACTACCAGAGAATAAAAAATCACGCACGCAAAGGCTCGCGCACTAAGGGTTCCGTACCATTATCTATACAACATTTGAACATTTGTAGAGTCTACCTGTTTCCGTTATTAGTATCGAGCAAAAACGGCAAAAAACGGACGTTTGTTGTATGGGAGCCACACTTAAATATTTATTTTATTTATTTATTTATTTATTTATTTGGCATACAATAAGAACTTACAGTAAAACCAAAACGCTCTTAATGTTACTTAAATATTTAACACAATAATTAACTAGGTACCTAAGTGTAATCTTAAATGAACTATTATATATGGCATATAATCAACAAAGATGTCGATATGTTGGACATCGCTTAAAAACTCATTGAGCAGGGCGAGGGCCCTAGCCGTGGGTGCGTTGCTGGCGCGGCGCGTGTGCAGCGCGGGCGGCGCGAACATCAGGTGCCGTTATTAGTATTTTTTATTATGCTGTTATTAGTATTTTTTGTTATAGCGGCAAGAGAAGTACATCAGCTATCAGAGACTGACAGACGGACGGACGGACGGACGGACAGACGGACAGATAGACAGTGGAGTCTTAGTAATAGCGCCCTTGCCCTTTGGGTACGGAATCTCAAAAACAGATGGAAACTTACATTAGATAATTTACTGCCACTTATGAGTTCTCAAATAGATAAGTGACATTTCCGTTTTGAAATATGTAAAGGTGGGTACTGACCAACGTTACGAGGTGTAATGTAACATTCGCATCGAGCGTGTTACACATCGAGCATGTTACGCTGTGTTCTAAAACCGGTGTAACATGCTCGTCAAAACTCTGTGCTCCGCCGCTCGAGCCAGTTCACTCAAGATGGCCGACAGCGAGGACGCGTTAGTATCTTTGATTATACTGAGTTATTGTCTCATCCAAATGAAGAAAAAGAAAAAACGTTACTGGACATCTAACTTATACAGGGTGGCCGGGGGATTGACGTCAAAAAAAAATAATTAGGTCCCTCTTGTCATGAGGTATCCGAATCACCCCCATGTATGTTCCGCGATTTTTCATAGTTTCGGAGTTATGATTTTATTTCTGAATTTTTATGAATTTTCGCCTTATCAATTTTGAAAATTTCTAAAAAAAAAACTAGAAACTTTTTTCAATTACTTTTTTTTGTAACTGAATCTTCACAAGTTGTTCTTCTATGCATAAAATAATCAGCAACGTAACTTTGATAAAAGTTATCAAAGTGTTGGTCTAAAGTCAAAAATTTACGTTCAGTAAATTATGACTTGAATTTTCAAAAATAAATTAAAAATCCAAACAGATGTTTTAATGGTTTCTTAGTTAGCCTCAGAAATGCGCAAGACTCTCAGATTTCATAATCATTAAAAAAAAGTACTGCTTAACGAGCTACTTTGTGTACATTCGGCCTTCGAAGACAGCGAGGTGAAGAATTATTAAAATTAACAATTATTTTTTTCTGCCATTTCGCCTTTTCTTAGTTTATTAATGAACGAGTCGTCATCATCATGATGAATAAAAGTGGTTTTGTCAATAAATCACAGATTAAAATTAAAAAAAAATGTTTATTATAATAGGTTTTCAAAGTTGCCACCTCCAGCAGCAATACACATTCTACACCTACGTAGGAAATTATCTTTTAATCGTCTAAAAGCTGCTCTGTTTTCCTTTACAACAAGTTCGGCTTCTGTTAATTTCTGCCTCAGCTCTTGTTCACTCCCACTTTCTCTGGCGTATGCTATTTCCTTAAAATAGCCCCAAATAAAAAAATCCATGGGGTTGAGGTCAGGTGAGCGTGGAGGCCACGATATTGGTCCGCCGCGTCCGATCCATCTATTGGGGTACGCCTCATTTAAATAATTTCGGACTTGCGTTGCGTAGTGACATGGAGCGCCGTCATTTTGAAGAACCATGGTTCGTCTTAGTTCAATATTCTTCTAGCAACAATGGAAGTTCATGTTCCAGAAAGTGTCGGTATCTTTCTCCATTTAATCTGGACGGCAATTCAAATGGACCAATCAGTTCGCCATTGAGAATACCAGACCACAAGTTAACGCTGAAACGATGTTGAAACGTCGACGCTCTCATTTCGTGTGGATTTTCAACCGCCCACGTGTGGTAATTATGAATATTGAAAATTCCAGTGCGCTCAAAACGTGACTCATCTGACCATAAAACTTTATTGAAAAATCCAGGATCTTGTTGTTCTTTTTGTAGCATTGTTTGGCAGAAATCAATGCGCAATTGGTAGTCTGTAGGCAGTAAAGCTTGGACTCGTCGGATATGGAACGCATGATAACCTTCATCGTGAAGTATGTCTTGGATAGAAGTTCTTGGGATGTTCAGAGTACGAGCCATAGCTCTGGTACTCGTGGAAGGATTTCGTTGAACTTCTTCGAGCACAACTTCTCTGCGATCCGGGTCAACTCTAGGGATTCCTTCCCTATCGCCTCGTTGGCCAGGAATGCGGCCTGCCATTAAGGTATTGTGCGTGTTAATAAAAACGCGATGGTCGGGATAATGCTCAGGTTGCGGCCCACCACGACGTTGAAGTTGTTCGCGATACAGTCGCGCTGCTTCAAGGCCGTTTCCTTGTGCAATTCCATAAAAATAGTGCATTTCTGCGTATTTACTTAACGTGTAACTCATCTTTTACACTTCCAAGTAAACAAAGTCCAAATCAGTATGCAAGACACAGTCCAATTAACGAGCAAAGTAGTCAAATAAGTAGGCAGCGGAATCCGCGGACAAAGCGAGACAGTGAGGTAAAACAAAATGAAGACACGTGTAGCAGTAAACACAAAGTGAGAACGACTGAGGTACAAACTTGTTTTGTGTTCGCTTCTGCTGCGCTGCCCCTCTCACTCTTACCGCTGAGAGTGAGAGAGATAGCAATAGTTCGGCGGCCTCCTATCCTCAAAGACTATTGTTATTACAGGTAAAAAGTTGCGTCTGCATGTACAACCCATGACCCACGAGAACGGACCGCGCAAAATTAATTACTGTAAAACGGAAAATGCCTCCAAATTTTTTAATCTGTGTTTTATTGACAAAACCACTTTTATTCATCACTAGCTGCCCCGGCGAACTTCGTACCGCCTAACAGTCAATGTATAGCTATTGTGTTACAGTTTAACTGAACTTAAATAGGCTATTTGACAGGGTGAAAAAAACGTATCATACTTCATATCCTATCATCATACTATCATACTTCATACTAATATTATAAACGCGAAAGTTTGTGAGTGTGTGAGTGTGTATGTTTGTTACTTCTTCACATCTAAACGGCTGGAGCGATTTTAATAAAATTTGGTATGGAGTTAGCGGACACCCTGGATTAATACATAGGCAACGGTTTACTGCGGGAAAATATGTTATTCCCATGGGAAAATCGATAAAAATGAATTCGCGGATAATGTATGGGGAACTTTGTACATAACTTTTTCAAAAAATTGTTTTACCAATTGATTTTACCTAATAAGCCGTGGGTTAAACCGCGGGATACACCGCGAGGCACAGCTAATGAAAGCTAAGCTATTTCACTATCCAAATCTAGCTGACCCGGCAAACGTTGTTTTGCTATGTTATTTGTAGGGTCGGCGGCGGCCTAAAGCAAATTAGTAATATCGTCATTAAATTATTGTTCTGTACGACATCTACATACCGGGTGTCCCAAAACTCGACGTCAACCCGAAGCCGGGTGAAAAGGCAAGTCAAGCTGGTTGTCAGAAAAATATAAAAAAAAATCTAAGTTGTATGATTTCAAAATTATAGGCATTTTTTTTAAAATCGCAAAATTACACACCCTGTGACAGGCTTTTTACTCCTGTTGCCACAAATCTTTACTTTTTCCAATTATTTTTTTTGCTGTGTAACCCTGAATAATGCTTCTCTAAACTGTAATCAAAATTTTGAAACCAGCTGCTCTAGCTTGCATAAAAAATAGGACTTATTTCCTAGAAATACTTTCAAAATAAAAAATTGCCTAGTTTTAACTGACTGTATTGAAAAAAAAATCATACAACTTAGATTTTTTTTTATATTTTTCTGACAACCAGCTTGACTTGCCTTTTCACCCGGCTCCGGGTTGACGTCGAGTTTTGGGAACCCGGTATATAAAAATGAATTCCTGTTCGTTAGTCTCGCAAAAACTCGAGAACGGCTGAACGGATTTATTTTATTGAAAAAAATGAATGCTGCGTTGGCTTGGACATGTAGAAAGGATGAACGAAGAAAGACTGATGAAGTAAAACTACGGGCGAATGTGAGTGGAAGGGCCGGAGAAGGACGCCCCAGTAGGAACACAAAGTCTATCTATTTCCCATAAATGTATTTCTGACCACATTGACCACTTATTTGCAGTGGGACTTGCGAAATTTTTATGAGTGTTAAATGGGGAAGATCGTAGTTTTCATTATGTTTCTTAAATGACTACTGAGGGCGGCAAGATTCCAAAAATATTGTGTTTTTACCTCCTTTTGACTGTAAATAAGTGGTCAATGTGGTAAGAAATACATTATGGAAAATACATAGACTTTGTGTTCCTACACGATTTCTTTCGGTCAATAGTTTTTGGGCGTTAGTGCGTCGGCCTTTTGGTTTTCGGCCTTATGAACGATCGGGATTTGAAGTTAAAGATATATTGATGCTTTGGTAAATTAACAAATCGGGCATGTGTCTTCGGGCATATGTTATTCGGCTATTGGTCATTCGTTCTTACGTAGCGTACCCGACGCCACGGTATTTATCGACCACCAGTAGATATAGCTCTTAAATCTTATTTACCAAAATAACTAATACGTTCACATACCTATATAAGCTCACGCCTATATCCCAGAGGGATAGACAGAGACCACGGACTGCCACCTGCCACGATCCTGACAAATCACTTTAGCTTCATCGACATCCATTAGTCGTTGCATGCACGCACGTCAGTTTTGGGTACGTTTAATCTTTCCCTTTGCTAATAAATCCCCTATTTGATCGAAGTATGTCCGTCTGGGGCATCCTTTACCGGCCCTTCCACTCACATTCACCCGATATATTTGCTTCGTCAGTCTTTTTTTCGTTCATCCTCTCCACATGTCCAAACCAATGCAGCATTCCTTTTTTCAATTCTAGTCACTATATCCTCTTTCAGTCCTCAACGTTCTCTGATCACACTATTACGTATTCTGTCATTCAAAGTAACATCACACACATTTCTCAAGGAACTCTTTTCTACTGCATTAATCCTACTTTCATGATTCTTCTGCCATACCCAAGTATCGCTACCACACATTAGTGTTGGGACCAGCACACCATTATGGATAGTCAATCTTGCTCTTTTGGAGATGTTCTGGCTACACACGAAGGAATGCAAGGCGAAAATCGAAAACGCATCATCGCTTAGTAGTGGGTGCAAATCACAAATTATTAAATGAGCTTCCTTCATAAACTTAACAGCCAGTGAATTTAACGACATATGAAACGTAGAATCCACCTGGACAATCAAGGAAAAACAGCTTTCTCTCTGTGGACTAACAGCTTTCAGTACCTATTATATTGACCACATGTTTTTGTTCAGCATTTGATTTTTGGTATTATTCATATCTATTTCCTTTTTTATTTTACAATAAGTTCATTAACTAAGCAAAACAATAAAGATCAATTTAAGACTTTTACTTCCTTTTCCCTTAAGATGGACAGACGATCTCATCCAAGGGTTGGAAAGACGCTGGATGCAAGCCGCTTCCGACCGATCTTTTTGGAAATCCATGGAGGAGGCCTATGTCCAGCAGTTGACTTCTTGTGGCTGAATGATGACCATGATGATGATCTGATTTCCTTCTCAATTATTTCTCAGACCTTTCCAAAAGTCAATAGCAATTCCCGCCAATGAAAAACACCACAGATTACACAGCTTATTAGCCTTCTTGGATGCTACAGTATCTCACACACCATGGAGTTAACAAATTAGTCCTTACAGTTCACAATGACACCAATGGTGACATTGACATTTATGTTTACTTCGCAACGACATAATTCCTTGAACTTCAACGAACATTTTAAAAAAAGATTTGGCAAAATTGGTCCAGGCGTTGTTGAGTTATGCGCTTACCAACACATTTTGCGATTAATTTTTTTGTAATTTAATATGAACTTTATACCATAGCAATAAAGCTCAAATTCACTACGTTTTAGTTACAAATAATTTGTATGGGAAAAAGAAAAGGGCTATTTTTAGGGTTTTTCCAGCAATAATTCTAATTTTTCTCGCCGTAAAAACCATCCTTGAACTTCAACGAACATTTAAAAAAAAGATTTGGCCAAATTGGTCCAGGCGTTGTTGAGTTATGCGCTTACCAACACATTTTGCAATTCATTTTTATATTATAGATGATGATGACGACTCGTTCATTAATAACCTAAGAAAAGATGAAATGGCAGAAAAAAAAAATGTTAATTTTAATAATTCTTCACCTCGCTGTCTTCGAAGGCCGAATGTACACAAAGTAGCTCGTTAAGCAGTACTTTTTTTTAATGATTATGAAATCTGAGAGTCTTGCGCATTTCTGAGGCTAACTAAGAAACCATTAAAACATCTGTTTGGATTTTTAATTTATTTTTGAAAATTCAAGTCATAATTTACCGAACGTAAATTTTTGACTTTAGACCAACACTTTAATAACTTTTATCAAAGTTACGAAGCTGATTATTTTATGCATAGAAGAACAACTTGTGAAGATTCAGTTACAAAAAAAAGTAATTGAAAAACGTTTCTAGTTTTTTTTTTTAGAAATTTTCAAAATTGATAAGGCGAAAATTCATAAAAATTCAGAAAAAAAATCATAACTCCGAAACTATGAAAAATCGCGGAACATACATGGGGGTGATTCGGATACCCCATGACACGAGGGACCTAATTTTTTTTTTTTGACGTCATTCCCCCGGCCACCCTGTATAAAAACAGAAGCGTTTGTGGTGGAATGGCATTGATAGCAATATTAAAAAATCAAATGATTACTGGACAGTATAAAAACTTTATACGCATGTCTCCGATCGATTTTGAAGAACTCTTGAATTTAATTGGACCAAAAGTGCATAAAAACGATACAAATTATAGAAAAGCAATCAGTGTCACGGAACGATTAGCACTAACGGTACGTTTTTATGCTACAGGAGATTCCTATACCGGTATGCAATATCTTTTCAAGATATCAAAACAACGAATAGGATTTATAGTAAAAGAGGTCAGCGAAGCACTTATTGGTGCATTAAAAAAATATATAAAGGTATGTACTATTTTTAATAATTCAGAAAAGTAGTTATTACATAACAAATTAAATTAAATCACCATATTCTGACATAAATTGTTCACTCATAGCGGGTGACCCATAGTCATTGTTAGCGGACGCAGGTGTTTCAGGGCTTTGCAGTGGCATCGATAAAGCTCTTGTAGTTGTTGGTTGTGTAGAGTATCCTTGTGTAGAATTGTAGGTATTCATCATAGCGGGTGACCCATTGTCATTTTGAGTGGACGATGCAGGTGTTTCAGGGCTTTGCAGTGGCATCGATGAGGCTCTTGAAGTTGTTGGTCGTGTGGAGTATCCGTGTGAAAAATTGTAGGTATTCGTTCCAGCATAGTCATACTCTCCGCGATCAGCACTAAACAATATATTTGAAATATAATGCTGCACATGTATTTTTGTGCTCTTTGAATAAGATCTTAATTTATTTGCTAAAAACATACCAAAGGCTTCACACTCGTCAAGTTTGTGCGAATTTGACCCTGTTTGTTCGGTTTTATTTTTTAAAATATTTAAAGTAGACACCATTATCTCTTCTGGGGTTGGGCCTACTGCTTTCTTTTTTTTTTGGAGGCGGAGGGCAATCACTGCCGCGTTTTGGGCCATCACTGGCAGACGGTGGGCCATCATTGGCAGACGGTGGGCCATCATTTTCGGTGTTATTGGGAGGCAGAGGGCAATCATTTTCTCTGCTGTTGGCAGGTGGAGGGCAATCATCAGACAGTTGTTCTGCAGCTTCATGTTCACGTAGCTGAAAAATAAATATGAATTATTGTTTCAGATGCCAGAAACACCGGAGCAATGGCTGGTTGTAGCAAATGACTCCGACACTTTGTGGAATTTTCCACATTGTCTAGGTGCAATTGACGGTAAACATATTGTACTGCAGTCACCGATCAACAGTGGCAGTGAATTTTATAATTACAAGGGGTTCTTCAGCATCGTATTACTGGCAGTTGTTGACGCGAAATATAACTTTTTGTATGTGAACGTTGGGTGTCAAGGAAGAATATCTGATGGGGGGGCTTTCAACAACTGTGAATTAAGCGAAAAACTAAAAAATAATGCACTAAACATCCCTCAGCCCACTGCGTTGCCAGCAAGAACAGACGAAATTCCATTTTACTTTGTTGCCGATGAAGCTTTTGCTCTTACCGAAAATATGATGAAACCATATGCAGGATATCATGAACGTGGTTGTAAAGAAAGAATATATAACTACCGACTTTGCAGAGCTCGTCGAGTGGTGGAAAATGTGTTCGACATATTGTCAGCAGTGTTTAGAGTTTTGCGGAAACCAATGTTGTTAGAGCCGAAAGCCGCAACATCTGTCGTAACAGCAATAACATGCCTTCACAATTTTTTAAGAAAAGGTAATAATGCTCATATATATACCCCTGCAGTTTTGACGAAGACTTGAACGGCCAGGTCAGATTAGGAAACTGGAGAGAAGGTAACAATGATATGACTAGCATGTTACCCCTGCAAATAAGACCGCGAAGGGCTACAAGATCAGCTCACAATATTCGTAATGAAGTTGCTGAATACTGCGTTCAGCAAGGGTCTGTAAGCTGGCAAGAACATTATGCTTAAAATGGACTTACAGTATCTGTTGTAGTACGAGGTTTATTTCTATCTTGTAGAAATAGCATAGCTTTGTTTGCATACCAAGTACTATGGTACACCTCGTCTGCACCTGAAATTTAAGTAGAAAACAACATTTAATTATATTTACATAAACTCAAACTGTATCTGTTATTTGTAGGTGCCACCAGCACTAACCCGGGATTAATGGTTAATACAGGGTTAATATTGTAAATCGGTCACGCCACCACAAAACCACCACCCGCCGTGTGTGGAGGCCGACGACATTAACCCACGTTAGTGCGGGTGATGCAAAGTACTTAAACTGTAAACGTACCTAAATACTTAAAAACTTAATAAATCATTACGTACCTTTTCCTGTACCACTTGATTGTTTAGTTTTTTGTTTTTCCCTCCTCAATGATGCTAATAAACTTGTCAATTTTTTTTACACGTTTCACTATCACTGTCGAGTAACAAAGCCCGAATCCAAGATTGCGTCTTCGATAGCCAAGCGTCTTCTTTCTTTAATTTGTTATAATGGTCCGAGTGAGCTGGGTCCCACAACAGTGTTTCTTCTTTGTATTTTTCTATAAAATACAGAAATTTTTCTTTACTCCACTCCATGTTTACGAAAAAATTACGAGAGACAACGTGCAAACACCGCGTGCGCTCGTGACGACTCGCAACAGCGTACTGACTGAACCGCGTAACAGTCAAAGGATTCGCCAAAAAACCGACAGCCGGGTGGAGCACTCGAAGCGAGCAACGAGCGGCTCGTGGCTCGCTGGTTTCCCCGTAACACGACGTACTGACTGCACGAATGCTCGCTGTGTAACATGTTACATTACACCTCGTAACGTTGGTCAGTACCCACCTTTATAGACTTTCCCACCACCTTATCTGTGGCTTAACCTGGCTAGTTAAGCCACAGATAAAGGCAATAATTATATGTATCCATAATACATAAACTCACGAATGTATTGTTTATGACCCTTAGAGGGGCCAGTCAATTGATCCGACTCACAATTGACTACAATAGCGACTACACTAGAATCATACCACTTGTTTCCATTAGAGCTAATAATGCATATTCTTACAGGCTGCCAATAGGGCTTAAGTACATCAAAGGCTTTCTGACCGTTATCGAACTTCAAGACAAAGCCATTTAGGTCACACAGATCACACACAGGTAGACGGAGAGAAATGATGAAGCCATATTAAGAGCGGGTACACACTAGGCGTTTTGAAGCGCGCGCTTTTTTAACGCGCGTTGTAAGAACTATGAGGTCTGATTGAAGTGTACAAATGCGCTCTAACAGTGTCATGTTGCTGCATGAACGAAATATTTGCATAAAACATAAGCGTAATACATGTGGTGCTTTGCTTTTAGTAAGATAAAGGCAAGCACCAGTATAAACGTAAGATGACTACATCATCATCATCATCAACACATTATGATCCCACCGCCCTCGGGCACGGGTCTCTTCCCTGAGGAAGGTATAGGCCATACTCCACCCCGGGGGCCAAGTCCGGATTGGTGGAGACTTGTAAGACTAGTGGCTGGTCTTACTGTCAGAAGTTTCAAGCCGCCCTAAGGCCTCTGACTTGGCTTACAGACTGCCATTTATCGACGGCAGCCGGCCAAGTGCTTAACGTGCCTTGCGAAGCACGGAACCGCTCGTAAAAATGCCACTAGCGTCAGTCATAGAACGGTCACTCATCGATGCACTGAAGGCGCCCTATGTTGCTTCACCTTCGTGATCGTTTAAGATCACTCAGGCAGCCGGAGCTACGAGCGAAGTAAGGTATACTACATACAAATTTTAGAGATGCAAGGTTGCAATGTAAAAATTGTCAAGATAAACTCACTTTTTGATGAAATTTTGGTTACTGTATTCCCAACAGCAGAGTCTTTGTAGACTGATACTTGGATTGCACGGTGAGACTGTAGTCCAGGTCTGTTTGACCTGGCTGCCGACCCTCGCTCCGACGTTCTGCCTGTAACAACGTATTATAGAAATAAAAGGGCTTTTCCTAGTAATAAGGAGTAAGCTGTATTTAAATATCACCATCAACTCATTATGTCCCCACCGAGGGGCACGGGTCTCTTCCCTGAGGAAGGTATAGGCCATACGATTAACCACGGGGGCCAAGTTCGGATTGGTGGAGGCTTGTAAGACTAGTGGCTGGTCTTACTGTCAGAAGTTTTCAAGCCGCCCTAAGGCCTCTGTCTTGGCTTAACGACTGCCATCTATTGACGGCAGCCGGCACCAACTACTTAACGTGCCTTGCGAAGCACGGAACGCAATCTTGACATTCTAGTTGCAAAGTCGCCCGTAATACAATGGGGTATAGTGCATGGGTGTAGAGGATGATGTCCTGTCGACTGTACACCAAACCAATGAACGAGAACGACATGAATGGCAGACGCCATATTTACTGACCTGTGATGTCTTCATAGATTTAAGGCAATTTTTGAACTCAAACTTTAGTAAGCACCACACATTGTACATTTTTGGTCCATATCGGACGAGTCCAATAAAAACACCCATAAGTTGATCCGGACCAAAAATTTACAATCTAGGCAATTTTCGATAAAATGGCTTCAGATACAAAATTTTCAAATTTAATACTAGTTATTTAGGATCCATAACAGATTTTTTATTAGTTAATGCTTTAAAGCAGTTTTAAGATTCACTAATATATACGAATACGTATAAATAATACTTTCTTTTCACACTGTCATTGGAAATCATTGGTGGTAAATCACCACAGCCATCGCATGCCTCAGTAGAGAATAACCCTGCAGTCAAAAAACTTGTCCCATATGTTACAGCCATCTATATGCTGACTAGATTCTTTTGTACATGTTACAACATACCAATGCACCTCGACTACTGTAAGCAAATATGTGATGAGTAAACAAATTCATTCCTGATAGCTGATCTTTGAGTTTTGATTTTTTTTATTTTCAGTTCTAGGAGAAAATGGTTGATTACATTTATGTACGTACTTGATTAGTTCATAAATTAATGAAGTATAAAAAATGAGAATATATTTTTAGGCTCAAGAAGGCCCGGCCCATCTTATGCTCATTGTTAATTTTAGCCAAAAGTGCCATAACGAAATAAAGACAGATTTAAACCTACACATTTTGTTTATTTTTTGGTTAATTTAGCAACATAGGTATAAATCTCTACGTCAGAATTATATGGTTGTATGTTTGATTCTAACAAAAATTACTTTTTATGCTTTGATATCCGCTCATCAAGCTCTTTTTAACCATCTGATAAACATATTTCATTCCTGGGATAATTCAGGTGCATAATGTTGTGTGTAGGCTTATAGTAACTTGTAGGCACACTCTCCTGTAAAGTACAGAAATTGGACCAAATGCTTCTGACGTTGACTGTTTAATATTGCTTTCACCAATTAAACAACATTATCGTTATTGCTTAAGTGCGCTACAGTTCAATGATAGTGACATGGTCGGGTCACGTGACATGGTTTTTGATTCCATTGACGCGTGGAAATAAGAAGTCGCGTGTTGATTTAAAGCGGCAATGAAATTAAATCGAAGCAGTCATGCAACACTACATTGCACTACAATGCATTAGCAGAATCTAGGCCCAGGTTAACAGACAAAGGTTAAGAACTATTATTACTATATTTCATAAAAACTATAAGATAAATTAAAAAAGATGAAGATTATTACCTGAAAATGGGAGTAAGAGGGAACTCAGCAGATACTGACAATTTTGTATGGATGCTTAAATGACCAATAGTGGTCTTAAGCTAGATAAACTTTGTGATTGTGTACCAATCTCACAATTCAATGTGGGTGTCTGGTTACTAATTTACAGGCATCCCAGTTTGGGACCAGCACAAGTGAATGTGTTGCAAGGATAGGTTTATATTATGACAAACATTTACCGCTCCTCGGAGCCATTATATCAGTCTCCTCCACTTCAGTGATGGGGACAATTTTCCGCTGGTTTCTAGCGGTCGGCGGCCTGTGTTCGGCGACGTCAGCCTTCACAGAGCGGGTGGACTGCAGTACAGGGTCGTCCAGGCTAATGATGCGGCGCAACCGCGGCGGTAGTGTGTAGTTATTACGGCCCCATGACGCTGCAACAACGCCCAGTAATCAATCAATTCTCTTTTAGGGCACTGCGCTGCTAATTGCAGTAGAGAAATAGACGTATCCTTACCATGTAAAACGCCCAGCCACTTACCTCGAGACTCGAAGTCGTAGTCGGGAATCTTGGTGTATTTAATGACGGAGCCCCTCTGTTGTTTATAGGGCGTGGGGAATTCTGAGTCGCTAAATTTGAGATAGTACAGCTCAATATTGTTGTTAACATTGACGGCCCCTGACGAAGCCTCAGCATCCATTATTCATAAAAGCAGATCTATTACTATTTGCGATTTTACATTTCACTGAAGAACACCATATTTTGTTTATTGAGGTTGAGGCGTATTTTGTTTGCTAAAAACTGAAACACAACATGATAAATTTTGTTATTTTTTGCAATATTTTTACATTTCGGCAGTTCGGCTAAAAATTTTTTTTTTAGATATTGTGTAAATTGTCTTTGATTGGTATTTTTTAGGGTTGGCAGCCCTGTTACTTTTTTTTATTAACAGATTGAAAAAAAAAAGCTAGTGTTGTCTATTGGTTGTCTATCGATTGGCCTTTATTCTCAGGTCCTTGATATTCTCAGAATTAAAACGCAGTGATTATATTCTCTGTGCTCAGAATAAGAAAGTCTTTATTCTGACCCTACTTTGTACTTTTATCTTTCTTCAAAATATATAAATTTATCGTGTCAGTGTTAGTGCACATGCTCCCGTAACGGCTCGACCGATTTTGATGAATTTTTTTATGTTTATTTAATAAGTTTGAGAATAGGTTGTTATCTATTTTTCATAGCCATAGTGATGGGTGGCTCACGGGTGGCTCACTCCAATTTTATTTTAATTGGGTGCTAATTTACGTCCATAGTTTTAATTAAATCGACTTCTTTTTAATAATATAAAAAATAAATTATAAATTATGATAATTGTAGTTTAATATTTAGTTTATTATTTTATATTTAGTTAAGAAATTATTTATCTATTTGTAAGTTATATTATGTAATTTTTTTTATTGTGAAAGTTCTTAATAAATTATTAATTTATTATGATTGAACTAAACCTGAAATAAACCTCTTTGAAAATAGAAAAACAAAAGATTATTGTTACTAGGCTGAAAGGCTGTGAATCTATGAATGCACCTTTGATGAATTAAAACGTCAAAGTGTACGATTTTTCATCAATTTTCATGAAGAATATTCAGAAAAAATCGTCTTTTGTAGTCTTAAATCGACAAACTGCACTTCAGATTACAATCAAATTAATTTCCACAATCGACTGTTCGTGTAAAATTAATATTTGTGTTCACATGTGACTAGGACAATGTATAATAAGCTTTTGAAAGACACAACGTGCGTTGTTATTCAAGGTGCTACTCTTTGGTGAGCACTGTGAATTCATTGTCGAAAGTGATATTTGTACCCGAGTGCTAATATGTCCACATAAGCAGTACTATCGTGCAGTGAAAATGCCAACATATGAGTTCCATCACCGATTTAAGAGATAGGTAGTTTGTGAAAGACAATGGATTTTTTGCACACTTTATTGGACTTTTACGTCAGTGTCTAGCGGTCTCCCTCTACAGGATACCCTATCGCATACAACGTTAGTACCTGTGTATTCAGTTTTCGGATGCTTTTAACTGCACATGCTTAATTAAGTTGCATCATATGCACTAATTAAGAAAAAATGGTTTGCTTATGAATGTTTATTCTTGTGAGTGGAAGCCTGACCGGATTGCATGGTCCCAAAACCACAACCAAACCCAGAAAATACTGAATATTTAGCAACCAGCCACTTCGGTAAAATAACCAACAGCTGTCAACATCAACACCTGCTAGTTAACCCTGCAGTAGTCGCGCTGTATATAGAAGCGTTTGTGGTCGCGTGGATTACATATATAGGCCAATTTATAAGTAACAAAAAACAAGTAGTATCCTTTTTATTATTTAGACTTAAGTGTTTAAATTCAAGCTTTTTCTTACAGAAAATTGTAACAAACAAAATAAAGATTACATTGTAATCCACGCGACCACTCCAGGGTTAACCAGTAGATTTTGATGTTGACATTGTCCTATGGCAAATTTTTATATGTATGGACTTGCAAGCAGATATATTATGTTTATGCCAAAATGAGGTGATTTAGGGACGGGTGCTTGTTGGAATCGGTCTATTACACAATATGGGATGTTATGGTTTACTATGATAATTGTATATCGCAAGGTCAATCAGCACACAGATTAACATATAGGAAGACTTGGTTATGCTCTGTAATAAAATTGTAATAGTAACCTAAGACTTTTAGACTTATGAAACAGGCTCATGGTCAAAATCATTAAATGGAAAACGTCCTCCGTTTTTGAAAAAGTAAAATGTTTTAAAAGGCCTCCAACTCGCCCAATGTTTTTTTTTCTTTGTATCTGCCACCAGCCCTTTGTTAGCTATAATCAGATGGTTTTTGGGTAGATCTGGTGTTAAGATGATAGTCATTTTAATTTCGACTATACATCCTCAGTAGAATTCTCCACTTGGACTCACAGAGGCCTCTTCGTAACGCAAAGGTACGAGTATCTGCGGGACACCAGCTTTGTAATCAGATGTTGGGATCTCACTTCCCTCTGCTTAACTTAGAATAGTCTGTTTGGAAGGTATGATTCTAGTGTTAAGAAAAATGCATGTAGCAGTATCGTCTTGACCTTACACATCAGTCCTTTGTGCCAGACCCTGTCAAACACTGTTGATCATTAGGAAAGCTGCTGAACAGTATTGTTTTTCTCTAATATTGCCCCAGTGCATACCGGAAGGCGGTGACAGGCTGGCCGCTGATATTCATCCAGGGCCCTTTCAGAGCCCTCGCACTGTGATACTTCGGACGATATTGCCTTGCCATAATATACACTAGTCACAATGTCAGATATTAAATATTAATAAATACTTTAATAAAAGCGTTAAAAATTTACACATCTTGAAACTGCTCGTTTAATTCCTTCATACATAAACGAAACTGATAACCCTTAGGATGGATCAAAACGCCGCCGTCGACAGGTCCGCAAGCACTAGTGCAGTCGAAGCAGTCAGCTTAAAAGCACGCCTTCCACCTGTCAGGCGCGACAACCCAACGCTATGGTTCGCCCAAATAGAAACCATTTTATCAAACTAGAAGCTAGGCGATGAACAACAGTTTTGCCTCGTCGTCGCCCAACTTTAGAAGGCCGAAGTTGAACAAATCCGTGACATTTTTCTGGCAACACCCGATGGAACTCTTTACAAGCAAGTCAAAAAGAGATCGAACCTTGGAGACCAACGATCCTCTCTGCTACTGCGGCAAACGAAAAATTTGTCTGGGACCAAATTGCCCAGCGAAGCGCTAAGTTATGGCTCGGCCATTCGCCCTCATCCACCCGTGCCGTGCTGGCGTCAGTAAAGAAACGGAACAGGATTCCCTGGCCACAGTGGCGGCAATGGCAAAGTTCATGAACAGACGAAGGAAGTAGACGCCCTATGCAACTGCAGAGTTAAAACAGAAGAAAATAACGGACAGAACGATATACGGAGGATGGTTGAAGATCTCACAGAGGATCTCGTGTCATTCTGGACGCAAAGCTGGCGCCCAGGAAAACGAAACGATTGGTGGAACCCCACGAACGTATGATGGACTTGTCCTACTTCCACGAACGCTTCGGAGCCGAAGCCAAGAGATGTAGATATAAGGGGTTCACTACGCCAGTCCAAAACACGTTTTACCGAATTCCATTTCATCTATGACGACTCATCGACAGTTTGTTAGTTCGATACTTCATTTTATTTAATGTTTGATTCTAGGAATGTCGTTTGCTCGGTGCTACGTTTCACCTAAACACTATAGCGCCAATGAACGATTCGTCTTGCAACAATTAATCGAAGCAAGAGTCATTTCACCTAACATACCATTTGTTCAGTGCTACGTTTCACCTTAACACTATACTAAAAAATATATTTCATCGAAGTACTATTTACACTTAAGTACTATCGCATCATCAATAGCACTTGTCTAAACTCTATAAACAAAACGAAATTCGGACAGATAGTTAGACCTGAGATTTCCGCACATAGCCTCATAGTTGGGTCATTGTATGTACCAAGCGCTGAGGTATGTTAACACTTCAGACACTAGGATTTCCTCGCAATGTTTTCTTTCACCGTTATGGGCCTTTTACACGAGGCCAATAGCTGAGACAATCCAGTAAGCCAGGCCAATATTAGCTTCGTGAGAATAGAGCCAGGCCAATGCATTGGATTGTCCCAAGCCAATGGATGAAGCCAATCCAGTGAAATAGAACTATTTCGAATTTGCTGGCGCCAATGCTTCCCCCACTACTTTCCCATTAGATTGGCTCGTGTATTGGCTTCCAGTGAATGTGCTTTCCGGGCCAGTAAGCCAATCCAATACATGTTAATGCGTGTTGTTTATTTATTTTATTTTAAATTGTTTTTGGTTATAGTGTGATAAACCATGGGTATACATGGGTAACATTTTTAAACGTCGCCTTCAGAGAAATTTTGCGGCTGTCCATAGCAATTTTAACATTTTTTTTAAATTAGAAATTAATTTGATTGAACTACTGGCCTACTCGACTGGCTTGTGTGTAAACGACAGACACGAATTTTGCGCTTTTCATTGGATTGGCCTATTGTCTTGGCTTACTGGATTGTCTTAGCTATTGGCCTCGTGTAATTAGCGACAGATATTGCTACTAAAACTTCACAAATGCACATAACTTTTGTGAGGGTAGTAGTGAAAAGTTAAACTGATGTATGTGAGAATTCAATGTAGTAGGAATTAGCTCATTACTTTCAATAATATTTGTAAATGAAGTACATAGTTATATAATATCTGATGTAAAATCATTAAAATTTCTTTTGTAGTGCGATTTCAGTAATATAAATTTAAATAGTCTTAAATGATAGAATAAGCTATTTACTTTTAAATTTATTGTTTCATCATCATCATCATCATCATCATCAACCCATTATGTCCCCACCGAGGGGCACGGGTCTCTTCCCTGAGGAAGGTATAGGCCATACTCCATGTTTCATTGTTTCAATGTTATTTAAAACAATAAGTCAATACTTGATTTTTCTATTAGAATAGTAATTTTATTTTCCTAAAACAATATTTTTTTCCTTTCCCTTCGTTTCCCCTCATTTCCCACATTTATTCTCATTCCCCATCGTTTCCTCTACACCTTAAGATATTTCATATCAAGTATACCTCCATGTCCCCGTCGCAGTCAGGTCTCATCCTTATCTCTAGCATTTATTGAATACTTAGGTATTTTAGTCAGTACGAATAGGTAGGTACCTATCCTACCCCTTTGCAACCGAGCTATCACAACCGTGCATATAATTTTAAAAAAATCCTGACTCCATACAAATTAACTTTTCGGGACGCAACCGGCATCGATCGATCGTGCATTTATCTGTTTTACCTACAAAAAATACTGCAAGGTGCGGCGCCTCACTTGTCGGCGACCATTGGCCACAGATTGGCTCGCGAGCCGCTGGTAGAGATTTCTGCTTATTTTGGCGGTAAACGTGCTTCACGTAAAGTACCGATAGTTAATATATTTTGTTTGAAGCCTTACAATAATTAAGTTTGAATGTGTATAGGAAGCATTTTAGAATGTTTTTATAAATACAAAGTTAGTTTTTAGTCATAAAATATATCTGGAAAAATTTAGTTGCACGATCGTGCAGTTACTTTTTAGCCGGACTAGCAGTTAACTAGGATTGTTTGGTTATTTTTCTAGGAATCTATGGCATACCAAAACAAGGTATTTTAGCCAAGATAATTAAATTTAAGAATAAAAATTCTTCGGTTGCAAAGGGCTACAGTGAGATAAAATGTTAAGATGATCAAACAAACCTTGTTCGAATGGCAAGTAGGCGAACCGTCATTTGACTTAATGAACTGCAAGCAAAATAAACCAATGATGAAATATCAAAAGGTGAAATGAAGCATCGGTGTAATATAATTTTTCCTAATGAAACTTAGTTCAGTCAGTTCAGTTCATGTTAAGGTGAGTCGTCATAGTAGAAATGTAATGCGGTGAAACGTGTTTTGGACTGGGGCGTAGTGAACCCAGATATAAGTACGTGCAACTTTATCAAGAAACATGAAAACTAACGCAGACCTCGGCTACGACGGGACCCGAGGTGAACAGCATTCTGCTATCCCACAGTCTTTGTAAACGTCACCAAAAATAATCTGCGTTTTCTTGTCGACACGGCAGCAAACGTATCTGTCCTGCCAGTAAAGGAAAATAAGAACCTACGTGGCAGCGATGGACTATACGCAGCAAACGGCGCGACATCTATACTTACGGTGAAAGATCGCTCGAAGTGACGACCTCAGGTTGGAACCCCGGCTTGTACCGACAAAAAATACCCCAGGTCTTGGATGCTTACATATGTAATGCTGCCATCACAATATTGTGATGTCGCTGTTTCTGGTTCCCACGACACAGGGTATCCTAGTGTTAGGCCAGAAGCAATGTATGTAAATGTTAAAAAAAAGTACACCTCGACTTGCGAAGACCCTTACGCTGGTAATTCATATTGGCAGCAGTCAATAAACCAATACTTGGGCCAGATTTCCTCAGCCACCACAACCTGCTAGTCGACCTCCAAGCCGGAAGATTTATTTACAAAAAAAACAGCCTATCACTAGACGCTTCGTTTATAAAACGACCACGCACCATCAACAAAAACCAGCCATACCTGCACCTGCTAAAGAAGTTGGTCGAAATTATTTCACCAACGTTCAGCAGCGAGCAGAGGAGGAGGAGAGGAAGAGAGCAAAGTGGACCACCACATAATAACTAATACAATCGGGCAAAACCTTTACTATCTCGTACTTGGGAGGGGCACAAGTACGAGATAGCAAAGAAGGAATTTCAAACAATGCTAGAACAAGCATTATGCCTAAATACCTATTCTGTGAATATTTCTAGCATGTTGCCCTTATCAATATTGAGAAAAACGACCAAAAAAATCACTTGTCGTATGGGAGCCACCTTTAATATTGATTTTATTCGGTTTTTTAGTATTTGTTGTTATAGCGTCAACAACAATCGTACATCATTTGTGAAATTTTCATCTGTCTAAACTATCACTGGTGACAGACGGACGGATAGCGGAGTCTCAGTAATAGGGTCCGTTTTACCCTTTGGGTACGGAACCCTAACTAGATTTTCTTGTATACACTGTCTCAAAAGATGGAATCAACCCACCGTAGAAAGAATAAACACAATCACGACGTAGGTATCCTGAACCAAAAACAATACAAGAATTACGGCGATTCCTTGGCACAATAAATTTCCAAAGCAAAGAAAATATTCCTCAGGCAACGCACAAGCAGAAGCACGAGATCTTTAAATACCTAAACAAGTCACAACTAAAATCAACCTTACCGCTAAGGAGAAAGAAGCTATCGATGCGTGCCGTAACAGCATCAGAGAAGCGGCCACCGTATAACATCCTTCTAATGACGCACCACTTGCGATGATGTGTGACACCTCTAACACATGCGTGGGCAGCAGTTAATAAATGAAACCTGGCCACCCCTGGGATTTTTCTCTAAGAAAATAAACAACGCTCAACAGACCTACAGCACTTTCAATCGAGAACTAGGCACCTACTTGCGATATACCTAGCAATTCGCCACTTCCGCAAAAAAACATCAACAACAAAAACAATAAACATCATTCGCTGGCTTACCGGTTTTGTGGACCAGGTTTATTTGGAATCATTTCCATAGATCTGGGAAGTATTTTTTCCTGAGGGTCGCGATAAATATTGACGTCATTAGGACTAGGGCCTTTTTTGGTACTTCTTTAAGTATTCTTGTAGTTGTTAGGTCGAATCCTGTGGCCTTTCTAGGATCTAGTTTGGCAATATTTCTCTTTACTTCTCTGGGCGATGTAGGTCTAATTCGGTTAATTCATACTTTGCCTCTGAGAGTAGTCAATACTGTATTCTTATTCTTCTGACTGTAAAATAAATATTGTTATACTTTCCGATAGAGCTCTTTATATTGCTCAGATTTCGCTCAAATCTGAATCACGGGTTATAGAGATAGCTATGTTGATTCTGAATTAAATATAACGATGTATCGCTTCATATAAAGTACTTTATATATAGGACGATTTCAATAAAAATGTTTTATTATTAAAAAGAAAGTCTGTTTTGAAAAAGTGCATCAAAACCGTGTGAACCTATTTTCCCGGTTTCGGCGAAACCGAAAACCCCTAGTATCGTGGCGCACACGATCCATTTCGGATTTATTACACTGCACAACAAAATAGCAACTTTTTTCTGATGAATGACTTTTAACACCTGATGTTTACTAATTTGACGTCGCTGATTCTCGATATACCCTCATTTTTTTTGTATCAGCTCTTGTTTACGAGTTATAGCTGTCAATTAAATATCGACGGATTTACGTGTTTGTTTGCTGATATTTTACAATTTATTAAGTTTTTTTAATATATGTAATTTGATATGGCATCGTTAAGAAGAATGTTTGTGTGAATGATCCGTATCATTTTTGTTTAATTTGCGGAGAGTATACGTTTAAAAAATACCGTTTGAATGTGACTGCGTTCGTAATCGAAGCCTACAAAAATTAATTTGGCCACCCACTGGAAATGAAAGACAAGCCTTGGATTCCGTAAAAGGTGTGCAAAATATGTGCTGAGTTTCTACGTTTGTGGACAAATAAGAAAAGGAATAAATTTAGGTACGAAACCGCTATGATCTGGAATGAACCCGTGAATCACCATGATTACTGTTATTTTTGCTTGGTGAACATAACTGGAATTCATCGAATAAATCGAGCCAAATGGGCATATCCTTCCCTACCTTCAGCACAAAGACGTGTTTCGAGCCCTAAAGTATCACCTGACCCTCAACCTGGTCCTTTTCAGGGCATTTTGAGGCGAAGTCTGACAATAGTGATGTGACTTTGAATGTGACTTGAAAGCGCCAAAATTATTCAACCAAACGGGGAATCCTCTATGCCGCAAGAAGCCCGCTAGGGTGCTAGACCGACGTATACAAAAACTATCTTTATTGCTTTTCCTAAATTGTTATTATTCCGTTTTGACATGTTGGATGTGGCTTTATTGCGATTTGAAATGAATTCATGGATGAAACATCAACAAAAAACAGTAGAAATACGAGCTAAAACAGAAAACAGTGGTGTCATAGCGAAAACAGTAAATCTACTGTTAAAACAGTAGGGTTGGCAACACTGATCACAGCGCCTTTAGGCCGGAGTCGAGTCGAAACAATAATAATATTAGGGAAGTACCCTACCCGAATTTATGCCACAATGAACAGTGATCTCTCCTCTCCGTTTCAGTTGTTTGTAGTCATTAGCAGAGTTCTACTGGCTTCTTCGAATTCGAATTTCGTACTGAAAAAGTGTTATAAAAGTGCCTAGGTTCTACACAAAATATGTGTATCAAACAGTGTCACACCAGCCTGTGCAAGTACCTAACTTGGCTCGGTTGGAATTGCCAAGAGTTGGACTCTAACGACCTAAGGTCCCTCTTAGTTGTATTCCCCTGTGTCGCGTACTTTTCGATGTGTGTTCACATCCTAATCCGATATTGGACTAAAAAGTAAGTCGTTTTTGTTCAACGCAACGCATCTAATGAGCAAATGTTGAGTAATAATTTGATGAATTACTTTCGCGCATCGCATTCACTTGTCCTGTGGTCCCCAACAAGGATAGGTACCCTGTGCCATGGTAACCTCGCAAGGACTTCATCACAAATTCCACGTTACAGGGGGTAACAAAGCGAGAGACAGGTAATCTAATCTAGAGAGAAAGAGAGGGAAATGATTTATTCAACGGCACAATACTAAAAAAAAATATATATAAAAAACCTAATATATAGGTAGTCTAATATAATATTGAATATTGAATCGCTCGTAGCCTGGGCTGCCTGAGTGATCTTAAACGATCACTAAGGTTAAGCAACATACGGCGCGTTCAGTCCATGGATGGGTCACCGTCTATGACTAACGCTAGTGGCATTTTTCCGAGCGATTCCGTGCTTCGCAAGGCACGTTAAGCAGTTGGTGCCGGCTGCCGTCGATAGATGGCAGTCGTTAAGCCAAGTCAGAGGCCTTAGGGCGGCTTGAAAACTTCTGACAGTAAGACCAGCCACTAGTCTTACAAGCCTCCACCAATCCGGACTTGGCCCCCGTGGTGGAGTATGGCCTATACCTTCCTTAGGGAAGAGACCCGTGCCCCTCGGTGGGGACATTATAACATAAACATAACATAACATTTACATACAGGCACATACATTGCTTCTGGCCCCACACTATGATACCCTGTGTCGTGTAAACCAGAAACAGCGACGTCACAAACATGTAAACATCCAAGACCTGGAGTTTTTTTTTTTGTCCAGCCGGGGATCGAACCCGGGACCTCTCGGTAAACAGATGCGCTAACCACTACGCCACAGAGGTCGTCTTATGGGTTGATGATGATGATATAATATTAGAACATTAATATTATAATATAAAAACCTCGTGTCGGTTTGTTATCGAACTCCTCCGAAATGGCGGCGTCAACGATTTTTATGACATTCCATAGCCGAACCTAGTATATAGGTAGGTTCATCGTGTAAGTACAAGCGAGAAAAAAAACCGGCCTTGAGGTGCGAGTCGGACTCGCGCACGGAGGGTTTCGTACCATTATTTGTACGGTGTAGCCGTCCTTAAAAGGCATAACAGGTAAACAAACATGGCGCACCAATAAAATGTGACATTTCATAGTGTTGGCTATTACTGAATGAATGATTGATGAATGAAGAATTTCATTATTGTATGAATGAAATTTAAGATTGTTTTGTTTGATTGGGTGATTCAGTTTTATACTTAATTTAATTTTACAGGCTCTCTGACTAATGGCGTCAAACATGTTTTTGATAAGTAATCAAAAATAAACAAGAAAACGAGCAGTATAAGTAACAACCACAAACTTTAAAAAAATACTTTATTCAGTAATCAGAAATTTATTTCAACGTAAAGAATTTACATTCTGCTTGTTGAATGTCAATGTACTTATAATGCTAATGTTAGCCGCTGCCTTGGGGCCGAGTGTAGTGGAGAAAAAGGCAGCAAAAAAAAAACTCCACTCTGACCATCTTTTCTCAAATCAACTTAAGTCTAATACAATTTTTGGTACAAATGTCCATCTACTTTTAAGAAGGTCAAAATTAAAATTAAGGACCCATGAGTGCAATCAATACTCGCAATGTCAAACATCGATTGGTTTTCTTAAAATGCCAATGCTGCGGCCAGACACACGTACAGCACCCGTTCACGAGCATAACGCAGTGGTCAGCCATCGCCAGTCTCAACCATGTTAGAGGGAGATAGGCGACCCGGCCACCACGCCACCATTATTTATACCTTTTATCATATCACATGCTACTATCCTCTGAGCTGGAAGAGTCGCTGTCGTCAGTAACATTTATAAGGAACTGTGAGGAGGTCGCATCAGTTGCCGTGTCCATAATGCCACCGAGCTCCATCATTTTATTTTCTTCTTTTTTCATGTGCTCGATGCAATTTGTCCACGACGCTGCGTTAATTAATTGCAAGCCTTGTTTCGTCAACTCTTTAAGTTCTGCCATTTTAAAAGTTTTATTGTGTCTGCCAACATCTGATTTCAGTTGTGCCCATATTAATTCAATGGGATTGAGCTCACAATGATAAGGTGGAAGGCGTAAAGTTATAATATTTTTCTTGGCTGCCATTTCATCAATAACTTTTTTGTTATAGTCCTCTTTTTTAAATTTTGTTAGCAGTTCTGCTTTTATTTCATTTTCATTGAACTGTATTTGCTTTTCTTGCAGCCAAGCTTGAATATTGTCTTTTAAAATACTAAGTTACTTAAGAAGAGTTCTTTATTATTTTTGGCCATTCTTTCGATTGGCATCATAAAAGTAGGGGTGTTTTTTTTTACATTTAAGTCTGTTCGATTCCCAGACGAGGCAAGTAATTTTTAGAAAATCTGTTAAAATAAAGACAGTGCAATGTAAGAGTACGATAGATAGTATCTTGTTGCTTGCTGTCTCCCTCCTTTCCCTGTGTCATGGCGGATCCTTCTTGTAACTGAACGACTGTTTGCTTATAAATAAATTTTCTTTCGTATTAAATTACGCCTATTTCATTTATATTTCATCTAAATCTTTGAATGCACAATTACTAACTTTTAAAAATAACATAAAGTCTTCTTCTAGCAAAATACCCTATCTACGATATTTAAGGTACTTTCCCTTCATGTCCCATAACTTTGGGACGCCCTGTATACCCTAACTTCCAACTTTAAAATAACGTCGCAATAATTTCATTCATTCGTTCTTTCATTCACTTCATCCCATCACAACAAAGAAATACAAACTAATCTGTGTAGTTTTGCTAACCTGTGATCAGAAATTCGATGAATTTAGAATTTCGCCAAAAACAATAATTCTAAGCAGAATTTAGGCCAGTTTTCGTTGAAATGTAATGCCCCTGTGTCTTAACTAGTGTCTACAATTAAATGTGGTAACCTACATCGAGTGATGCTTGTGGAATGCCGAGTTTTGTGGTCTAGTGAGGTTTGTTTACCTGTTATGCCTTTTAAGGACGAATACAATATACAAAATATTAACATTTCGGGCGTCTACTTGTTGCCGTTATTAATATTGAGCAAAAACGCTAAAAATATTAGTCCCGTACCCTTTACGTACGGAACCCCATTTTTAGGGTTCCGTACATAAAGGGTAAGGGACTGTGACCCCTAATTTGGGTGTAGAAGGGATACCCTAAACTTTCTATTTTACCGTTTGTGGGCATGATAATGTCTATGCTAAATTTTAGCTCTGTCTAAAAGAACAGCTTTATTACACAGCACTCTTCAAATTGTAACCGGCCATTGTTCATTCCCAGAGCCATGGCAGTAAAGAAGCACGAACTCGTGGGCGACAGCCGGGCGCAGCTCGACCTGGCGACCCTCGCTCTCTACATCCAGACGTACAACAACCAGCTCTCCAGCTACCTACCGCCGCCCGATGACCTCATAAAGCAATGCCAGGACATTGTCAAATGCCTGGGTAAGCGCACTAACCGGAAAATTTTAACATTTACATTTACACTTTATGTGCAACTTCGACTGGCAAGCATTTAATGGGCCAGTGTGAAAGACGAGGCCAAGCAATGGGCGCTGTTTGTGGGCTGATAAGATAGATAAGTAGAACTTCGAGGGTCTTGAGTTGTATAAAGGTAAGCGTCGGCAAGAGGCTGCCGAGACGCGACAGTCGCTGCTCGGCAGTCGCTGCTGGGCAATCGCCGCACTGCTTTGTAGGGATTTGTATGACACACCGTCCGACGCAGGCGGCTGAGGGGCGTGGCCTGCAAGCAACTCAGCAGTCACGTTCGGCGGCGGCGGTCGGTCGCGGCGGCCGGGCCGCGGCAGCGTCTTGCCGAATGCTATCTTAACCCTTGCCAAGTAGTGCCAGCGTACAATTAAATTTCTTTGCTAATCCTGAAGTCCAAACTGGTCCTGGTCTTACTGTCAGAAGTTTTCAAGCCGCCTTAAGGCCTCTGACTTGGCTTAACGACTGCCATCTATCGAGGGCAGCCGGCACCAACTGCTTAACGTCCCTTGCGAAGCACGGAACCGCCCGGAAAAAATGCCACTAGCTTTAGTCATAGACGGTGACCCATCCATGGACTGAACGCGCCGTATGTTGCTTAACCTTAGTGATCGTTGAAGATCACTCAGGCAGCCCAGGCTACGAGCGATTCACATTACATAATTATGTGTAACTCTAGCGGTTTTGGCATCGCACGCCAGAATAGCTCGCAGATGGTAGAATTTTTCCTTCTTACTTGACACTTATTGTCATATTTTGGACAATTCACACAATATCTTTATAAATTGTAGCCTATGTGTTATTCTGATGTATAAGCTATATTATAAACATAAACATTTACATACAGGCACATACATTGCTTCTGGCCCCACACTAGGATACCCTGTGTCGTGGGAACCAGAAACAGCGACGTCACAAACATGTGAACATCCAAGACCTGGAGTTTTTTTTCCTCTCCAGCCGGGGATCGAACCCGGGACCTCTTGCATGGTAAGCAGATACGCTAACCGCTACGCCACAGAGGTCGTCATTGTAAACTTTCATTAAAATTCATTCAGTAGTTTTTACGTGAAAGAGTAACAAACATCCATCCATCCATTCGCACTTAGAAACTTTCGCGTTTTTAATAAGTATTAGTAGGATTTGTAGGGCTATGAAAAATAGATCAACCTATTCTCAAAACTACCGAATATACATATAAAATTTCATCAAAATCGGTCAAGCCATTTCGGAGGAGTATGCGCACTAACACTGTGACACGAGAATTTTATGTATTAGATTAAACTTTTTGGAACTTCGGAACGCATCGGAAACGTAAAGCCTAATTTGGCAAAAACATTAAGTATTAAATTCTCTCAATCGTAACGCAAGTTGGCTAAATTGGCCGTCGAGAGTAGAGGGGTAATTATTCGCACTGAATCCTGTCGAGATCCTGACGTTGGCATTTAGACGCGCGTCACGTAGGAGATGATATTAGGTATGCCAGGACGAGTTCCGTATCTCTGTCCACCCTCACTGATGTTATTCCACCAGCTCGCACCGTGGTGCCGGACGTCTCCGATCCTGTAGTCAGTCAGCAGCTGCAGTCTGTTGAGGATTTCCTCATCCGCGTGATGAACCTCGTCGACCGCGACCTCCGACAGGAGATCGTCACCGCCGTCCTCAAGAAGATGTACTCCTTCATCAGCGACCCGCGTGAGTGCCTCGCCGGCTTACCATCGCGGCGATTTTATTTAATAACTATACTTGAGCCAATACAAACGTGCGAACCGAGTCATAAAAGTGCGAGCGAGAGTTCCGATATGGCTGATATGCCTCCTATATGTGTGAGAGAGAGGTCTGATACAAGTGTTTATGACTCAGTTCGTTTGTAATGGCTCAAGTATAATCATAGTTTCCTCCATTCTCTCGGAGAGAAGGCGTGTCTTCGGGATAGGGATATACATAAAAGTATTTTGCTTATGTTCTGCACTACTATTTAGTTATTTAATTATGCCCTCAGTAAAATTTATTTTTATCAAATTTGTAACCTTAAATGACTTTTCTATGACGTCAGCAAAGACAACATGTAATTCAGAGACCCTCCACACTAGCGTTTTTTGAGCGCCGTCTATGACGCGGCGACGCGTCGCGCCGTCTAGCCGTCTACCGAACGCGAGTTTACTTACGCCGCCAGCGTCGTAAACTTATCTTATCCGGTGACCGCCTTAGAGTGTGCGGTTTCGAAATCGTATCACTCATATCACGCTGTCCTTATTAAGCTCGTAAGATATCGGAAATACGCGCGAAGTTCTCAAGACCGAGTAGCAAGACCCTCGCTCATTCATGAGCGTATTTATTCTGTAGAGCTATTGATACTCGAGGACAACCAGGCAACTCTTATTCTAAGCATACATAATTATACGCAGAATTCGCGACATCATTCTGATACCCAAATATATTGCACCGCATGAAATATATTACGCCGGCCTGAGCCGGCGTTGCTTCGCCGCGGAGTAGACGCTGTGCGGACGCTCTCATGATGATGACGCTCTAAGAACGCTGGTGTGGGGGGGTCTCTAACTGACGTTGATGCCATTAGTTTTTTTTTCATTGCATGCCGGCAAAGACTATCTTCGTACCCTTAAATTCGCAGTATGTCCTACCCATGGACGTTTATTTATAAGGTCCTTGGTCGTACCTAAGAACATTTTACTGAACACTGCGACTTTAAGGCTTAATCATCCTCTGATGACGTCACAAACACCTTAACTTTAGAAAAACATTAAAAATAGAAATAATGAATACAACTCAAAAATACCGAAATCAGTACAGTTTCATTCTTTCTATGGTCAATATTTTCATAATAAATTATAAAAAACAACGATCTAGGGATTTTTCAAATAATATATTCTATTTGCTATAATTTACGTTGCACTATCACACTTACGTTTTGTCCCTAGAATCGGACGCGTGTCCGGCTACGTCCATTACCCTGATCGTGTTCGAGGGTTCTGATCCTGAGGAGATGAAGTCCATGGCACGGTGGCTGATCCACGAGAGCGGCAATGGCCCCGCCGGCGCCGGGCAAAGGGCCGCTCTGTCCTGTCTCTACAGGTGAGATTTTTACCCGACTAGGCGAAACTAAAGGGGAGATTTACAATGGAGAACTTGCACTTAAAAAAAAACCCAGAAAAAAAAAATTAACCCAGGTCTTGGATGTTTACATGTTTGTGAAGTCGCTGCTTCTGGTTACCACGACTCAGGGTATCCTAGTGTGGGGCCAGAAGTGGTGTATGTGCCTGTATGTAAATGTTATTTTATATTATGTTATGTTAAAGATATTTAAATAAAATGGGTGACGCTAAAGTATAAATTAACGTGGTATTTTATTTCTATACGACTAATACTTTTCATAATATAACCAGTCGAAAAATCTATATAGTCACGTGGCACAAAAACGCGACTCCCTAAGCGTTTGTCATGCCTCTGCACTGCACCCTTATAAAAAACCTGTAACCGTTACAATTCGTGTGAATTCAATGAAAAAACTAAATGTAGTAATTATGGTAACTTTGTTATTATTTTTTTTTTCATTTTTTGTGATCTCGTAAACAGTGAAAAATATTTATAATGTAAAATATTTTTCACTGTTTAAAATATGTAACTATGTAGGCCTATAAGACGCAAGCTCACAATTTGATCAGATAGTTACAGAAAGAGAATTACAAAGTATTAACATAAACATTTACATACAGGCACATACATTGCTTCTGGCACACTAGGATACCCTGTGTCGTGGGAACCAGAAACAGCGACATCAAACACATGTAAACATTATTTCTTATATCTAAATAATGTTATAAAATGCCATTGAACCCACGACATGATTGTAATCGGACGTGATACCGCTGCTCCAACTAGGCAGTCAATGGAGAGTCATGCATGCCATACTACACTTACTATTAGATAAACCAATATTATTATTTTTTTATTTGGAACTATCAATGAAATCCAGCTTAGGTACTTAGGAAACTTGTATCAAAAGATTTGCCGTATCATTTATGCTTTGTCCACAGATGGACGTACACATGGCAAAGAACTTCGGCCCTGGGGGACTGGACCCTCCAATTTGTGAAGGCACTTGAGGTAAGACGTGACGTCACGATTGCCCAACTCACCAGCCCCTATATAACCACCAGCCTCACATTATGAGAGATTCTGACTTGAAACTTTTTCAACGTAAGGCTGGTTTTAGAGTCACACTGACCACGCGCTGACCGTCAGCGTTGATAGACAAAATATATGGCTGGTCAGCGCTGAACGGTCGGCGTTGTTCTAAAACGCTCTTTAGGACGTAGTACTTATTGGCCTGTCAGCGTGACTCTAAAACCGGCCTAAATAATAATTCTGTTTGGGAGGCGTCCGAATTGGCCTTAGCCAAGTAAATTTTATGTTCCAGAGGACTATATCATAGGAAAGCGATCCTCTGTTCCAGAGGACTATATCCGGTTGCCCTCGATAGATGGCAGCCGTTAGGCCAAGTCAGAGACCTTAGGGCGGCTTGAAAACTTCTGACAGTAAGACAAGCCTCCACCAATCCCTCGGACTTGGCCCCCGTCACCACGGGGTATAGGCCAAACTCCACCAAGTATGGCCTACACCTTCCTCAAGAAAGAGACCAGTGCCCCTCGGTGGGGATATAATGGGTTGATGATGATGATAATCATAATGCAGTCCTCTGGAACGTAAACTTAAATGTAATTAAATAATTACACATACATAATTAGGTATATCATAAATGTGCATTGCGCCAAAGTGCGCATCACCTTTGGTGTACTGTTCATATACATAGTGACGTGAGCATAACATACTCCGACCTAATAGGGGATGTACTAGCAAAGGGCAAGATAAATAGTACCCGAAACCGAATGTCGATGAAGCGAAAGTGATTTGTCAGGATCGTGGCAGATGGCAGTCCCTGGTCTCTGCCTAACCTTTTGTGATGGAGGTGTGAGCTTATGATTATGAGCAAATGAATTGAAAAGCGCATGGTTTTTATATTTTCTAACATCAGGGATTCGCTAACTCTGGGGAAGAATTTAAACCCGCCGTTATGTTCACGGAGATGTGAGAAACAAATTTACGAATATTTTTGCTATTTCGTCACTTGTATTTACTACTTTCCCATCTACCCTATATGTATAGCAGATGTATTGTTATATGTATTAGAAGTTTATGTATTATATTGATATTATACACCAATGGTAATCTGTAAGTAAGTAATATATATTTTGTATTTTACTTGGACTTCTCTAGCACTACCCCTTATTCTTTCCACATCACCCATGGTTAGCTGGAAGAAAATACTTTATAGTATTAAGCTCGCCTTTGTGCAGATCTTTTCTTGTCCAATAAAGAATTTTCATTCATTCATCTACCCTTAGTACAAAACTTTCATCCCTAGACTTTGTTTTGCCGTTCACCCTGTTAAATATTTGCCTAATAGTTTTTATTTTAAATTTAATACAATGAAATTCTTCAAATGACGACACCTCTATTTTTTGCTTTTAATAAGAGATTTAGCTGTGGAACAGGTTTTTCTAAAGGTTTTAGAATAATTCTCAACAAGTTTTCTAAATTCTTTAATTGCCTACTGGTGACTATGGTGAAATTGTACAGGAATCGTGTTTAAATATAACTCAACCGCTGGTCTATTTTCCCTATGCCTTTTGCCCTTTTGCCCGGTATCAACGTCATACTTCAAAAATATCATTGAGGGAGGAAACATTTTTGTTTATAAAGCGGGAAAAAAAAATTGCCTCCAAGTTTCTTATGAAAACAAAGCATTCCCCTAAGGTAATTAAGTTCTATTTTAATTTTTTCCGACACACACCGTTCGGAACTACATCATGCGACGCGAAGGTCAACGACAAAACTCTTATTTTGCGCAAACGTAAAAGTTAAATTATATTTATTTTTTTAGGGAACACGTGACACGAGCGTCACACTTTTTCACAAAAACCCTTAAAATCACTGAATATAATATTAGTAATCATCATCATCAATCCATTATGTCCCCACCGAGGGGCACGGGTCTCTTCCCTGAGGAAGGTATAGGCCATACTCCACCACTGGGGCTAAGTCCGGATTGGTGGAGGCTTGTAAGACTAGTGGCTGGTCTTACTGTCAGAAGTTTTCTAGCCGCCCTAAGGTCTCTGACTTGGCCTAACGACTGGGTTGTAAGGATATCCTGTACTGTCGTAAGTGGTCAAAAACATTACAAACATAAAAATATGCCCATACTGAGGCCTTTGTGAAAATTTTATACACGGCGGCGACTAGTGGGAATCTACCCACGACTTCTGTTTTAGTAGCTAAGCGCCTAATCGGATGGACCAACGAATGAATGAATGAATGTTTATTGTCACAGCATGCTTACAGAATAATTAATATTAATAATAGTTATTATACAGTGTGGCCCTGGATAAAGTGCAATCCCGAAAGGGGATGAAACTAGACCATGAATCATTGACTAGAAAAATATAAAAAAAAATTATAAAAAATTATTGTAGGATTTATTGGTATTTTAAGATTTTCATGTTTCATTAAGGACTCTATGTACAAAAGTATTGATTTATTCCAAAATAATGGGTCTATTTCTTTGAAATAAGAAAAAACAGTATGCCTAATACCTGGCGATGACCATGAAATAATAAATAGTCCGCAAAAAAGTAACTATCTTGGGTAAAAAAAGGTATTGATATGAAAAAAATGATTTTTTTAGACGTTTATTTTAAAAAACTTCAAATTACTAAAAAAATGTGCCCTATAACTATGTAATTTTATAGCTTACTTTTATTCTTTACCATTTTAGCTTCCTAATAAAAAAAAAAACAATGTTCTAACTAAAAAAATGGCTAGGTAGGAGTTATTTACATTTTAGTAGGTAATAAAAGTCAGACTTTAATCACAATAACTTTATTAATAAAATTATCCGTAATTTACAATTTTGCATTTTTATTTAATGCATTAAATGTTCAAAATGGCCTCCTCGATTTTGCAAGCACATTACTGCACGAATATTAATTTGGTTAGTGGCTCTGCGAATCATTCCTGGATCATTTTTAATGTCATTTGCGCACTGAATTATTCGGTCGTGCAACTGTGCCTCGGTATTTATTGGCGTGCTGTATACTCTTTGCTTCATGACACCCCATAAAAAATAATCTAGGGGTGTCAGATCAGGTGAACGCGCTGGCCAGCCTACTGGCCCTCCTCGGCCAATCCACCGGTTCGGGTAATTTTCGTTCAAAAATCGCCAATTAAAATGTCGTCGATTAAGACTGCCCATACGTTTATTGAAAATTTTACTTGAAAAGTAGATGCCCGCTTCAATCGTGGATTTTCGTGAGACCACTGGTGCAAATTTCTGCAGTTTGTAATGCCGTCTCGGGTAAATGTCGCTTCGTCCATCCAAAAAATGCGTTTGGGAAAATTTGGGTCAGCTCTAATTTTTCTTAGAATCCACGTCGACATTACGCATCTTGGACGATTATCTACATTTTCGTGTAAATGTTGTACTCGTTGGTAATGGAAAGGATGCAATCCCTCCTTTTTCAAAATTCGCCAGACAGACGTCTTCGATATGCCATGACGCAACGCTAATCGTCTTATGCTTGTTGTAGGGTCAGCAAACAGATCGTTTAAAATGGCCTCTTCTATCGCATTGTCAATAACGACAGCTGGTTGCTCACGGCGATCTCGTGCCAAACCAAGTCCAATGTTGGAGAGCCTCCTATGAATCTCTTGAAAATTTCGAGCTGAGGGTATGAGTCTGCCCGGGAAAGCATTTATGTATGCAGTCCGAGCGACTGTTGTGCGACCATGTGACATGCCATAATAATAATGCATGTCGGCTATTTCTCGAGGTGAGAACTCTGTCAATCGCGGCATTTCGTCAACACTTAACAGCAGAACAGGAACAGTCCAAACGTAACGAACAGTAGAAAACGTAACAGTCAACAATGTAACAAAAACTTAATAACAAATCAACGAGAACACAATGCGAGAACGAGAACAGTAGTAGCAGCGGCGAGAATATCGGAGCGACTGTGTAAGTCCTGTTTCGAACCCCCTGCCTCCCCTCCCCTCGCCTTCCCTCTACCTGAGTGTAGAACAAAAGGACTGCGACTGCCGAAGGGCACAGAGTAGGACGGAAACAATGGAAAAAACGGTCTCTACCTGCACGGTAACACGATTAGGCTCCACTTTAAAAGTTCGTAGATAGCGTGTTTTTTTAGTTAGAACATTGTTTTTTTTTTTATTTGGAAGCTAAAATGGTAAAAAATAAAAGTAAGCTATAAAATTACATAGTTATAGGGCACATTTTTTTAGTAATTTGAAGTTTTTTAAAATAAACGTCTAAAAAAATCATTTTTTTCATAAAAATACATTTTTTTACCCAAGATAGTTACTTTTTTGCGGACTATTTATTATTTCATGGTCATCGCCAGGTATTAGGCATACTGTTTTTTTTTATTTCAAAGAAATAGACCCATTATTTTGGAAGAAATCAATACTTTTGTACATAGAGTCCTTAATGAAACATGAAAATCTTAAAATACCAATAAATCCTACAATAATTTTTTATAATTTTTTTTTATATTTTTCTAGTCAATGATTCATGGTCTAGTTTCATCCCCTTTCGGGATTGCACTTTATCCAGGGCCACACTGTATAATATACAGCGTGTGACAAAGGTGCTATTTCTGAATTTGCTGTTTCTATTTGAAACAGCGCTGGTTTTCAAATAGCACCTTCTTACAATATAAAAAAGACACACCATGCAGGCACGAGGCAGTCTTATTGCGATTGTCACTCTTATGTGGCTTAGGGCCAATTTCTGAATTGAGAATTTTCGCTAAGACACTACCTAACTGTAGTGTTGTCTCGTCTTTCTCAGAAAAGAGCGTGACAGAACTTTACTTAAGTATTTACTCAGTGAAAGATCTCAACTCAGAAACCGGCCCTTAGGTAATTGTGTCTTACATACATATATATACATAAAGTCACGCCTGTATCCCAGAGGGGTAGGCAGAGACCAGGGCCTACATTCTGCTAATGCATTGTAATACAATGACAGTTGTATGAACGCGTCGATTTAATTTCATTGCCGCTTCAAGTCAATGCGCGCAAGTTATTGATAATTCTAGGCAAAAAAAAAATTTTATTTCAACGTAAAGAATTTACATTCTGCTTGTTGAATGTCAATGTACATACAGTTATGTATAATGTTAGCCGCTGCCTTAGGGCCGTCTGTAGTGGAGAAAAAGGCAGCGAAAAAAAACTCCACTCTGACCATCTTTTCTCAAATCAACTTAAAGCTAATACAAATTAGGTATGAGTGTTCGTATACCAAGAATCTCAAGATCCATGAGGCGTCAATCTAATTAAAAAAACACGTCACGTGACCCGACCGAGTATCTGTCATCGTACTATAATGCACTAACAGAATCGAGCCCCAGGAAGCTACAAAAAAGAACTTAACGATTTTTTTTCACAGGAGAACAACAACTTCGATATTCTCATGGAGGTGTCCCTGGACAATGTGGAGCGCCTGTTCCTGGCTCTCGACGCGCCCTCGCAGCATCAGAACATTGCTGACGTAGTCTTCCATGTCATGTCAAGCTTGCGCGACTCCCTGGACGCCCTCGACAAGGTCAGTACAATAAGAATAGAAATAGTTTATTACAAAAAAAAAAACACAGTTTTTCACAATTTGAGAAACGAAACTGAAAAAATGAATCGCTCGTAGCCTGGGCTGCCTGAGTGATCTTGAACGATCACTAAGGTTAAGCACCGTCTATGACTAACGCCAGTGGCATTTTTTCCGAGCGATTCCGTGCTTCGCAAGGTACGTTAAGCAGTTGGTGCCGGCTGCCGTCGATAGATGGCAGTCGTTAAGCCAAGTCAGAGGCCTTTAGGGGCGGCTTGAAAACTTCTGACAGTAAGAGCAGCCACTAGTCTTACAAGCCTCCACCAATCCGGACTTGGCCCCCGTGGTGGAGTATGGCCTATATCTTCCTCATGGAACAGACCCGTGCCCCTCGGTGGTGACATAATGGGTTGATGATGATGATGAAATTTACAATTTTGGTAATTGGAAAGTGCTCAGCTAACATGTCGGTTACCACCAAGTAGTAACCAACGCTGATTTTCAGCACTCCCCAGCTCTTAAGTTGATATTTAGAGCAGGACTTAACCCTCGGCGACTGACGTGGTCCAATTTTTGTGACGTCGCTCTGTTTCTGGTTCCCACGACACAGGGTATCCTAGTGTGGGGCCAGAAGCAATTTATGTGCCTGTATGTAAATGTTAATGTTTAATTATCATGCCATGCATTATCTAAATTAGTGTTTTTCAACGCCTATAAGCGGTCACGAAAACTACCTCAGTAAAAAAAACAAAGTTACAAAGTTAGATAGATGTATTAAGAATAGTGATAAATGGTTAAAACATTTGTATTTTAATACAAATTACCAAAAATAAATCACAGTGATAAAATAATAAATACTTAAACGAAAATTTATAATAAAATATTTATTGTAATTCGGTCCATGGAGACTTGGAGGTTTTTTTACATTCATATTTCACAACATTTACTGCTAAAAAAAAATTATTGGTTATTGCCAAGACCCCCCTCTCCCACGAGTGAGATTTAGTAAGATTCGGCTCGATACCCTCCCCCCTTAATACCACACGTAAATAATGGACGGCCCCTTATCATGATGGGCAAAATTAAAGAGAAGAGGCGCGTAGATAAAGAAAATCCTGGCTCCGTAACATCAGAGAATGGACTGGAGTCGGACTGGACCTAATGTATTATTAATAATTACTAGACTACTTTGTCACAACAAAGGTGTCTAAGATGTCCGTCCAAAGGTTGACTGGAAAAGATTAATTTTGGAACAAAGCCGCCGTATGTACTTTTAGGTGAATTAACTGTAATTTATTTTTTATGTACAATAAAGTGTTCCGTATTTATTTATCGCTGTATAATATAATTTATCTATAACAATTTATTAATGAACTAGCTGTCCCTGCAAACTTCGCACCGCCAAAGTTTTCGTAATTTTTCCATATTTTTTCACCATTTAAACCTTCTCTGGAATTTCACAAATATAAAAAAAATACAAAAAACAGCCGAATCGGTCCAGACGTTCTCAAGTTTTAGTGAGACTAACGAAGATCAATCCATTTTTATATATAAGACTAGCTTTCGCCCGCGACTCCGTCCGCGTGGACTTTAGTTCAAAATTTTGCAACCCCTTTCACTCCCGTAACTCCCGTTAAGGGTTAAATTTAGAAAAACGGTGAAACACGTGTTCAATCAATTGTGTTGAAGAGTATTTATTTTAAGTTTCAAGAAAATCAGACAACATTTTTTATGCCTCCCATACAAATTTTGGCAACCCTTTTCGCCCCCTTAGGGGTTGAATTTCAAAAAATCCGTTCTTATTCCTTGCCTACATTATATACAGATCCTCTGTGCAAAATTTCAGCTTCCTAGGTCAAACGGCTTGGGCTGGGCGTTGATGAGTGAATGAATCAGTCAGTCAGGACTTTGAGTTTTATATATATAGATTTTAAGTCTCTTCAACCACAAGTTTGAGTTAATAAATTGTAGAATTTAATTGAGAAAAAATGTATTGTATTAAAGTTCATAGTTTAAATAATAATAATAATAACTTCCACACAACACAATCACTTGACCTGGTCCAAAACTAGGATACCCTGTGCTATGGTAACCAGGCAAGGACATTACTAACATGAAATAAAACCTAGACAGGGGCCATAATGTACAAATGTACGGCGGCCCCCTGGGAATCGATCCCACGACCTCTGTCTTGGTAAGGGCCTTAACGGCTAGACCAATGAGGCGTTACAAACATCACAGTTTACAACCACAGAAAAGTATGTATAGACACTCGTCGATCAAGAACTTTCTAAGGATGTGCCCTGTCCCGCATTCAGTAAGATTCGGAGAAATTCTTAAGTCCGAGTGTGAAAAAATCCTCGCGAGCTGTTTGAATCGTACAGTGCATAAGAACCTACACTCGACCCCTTCGGTGCTTTCGACCAGTCTATGAAATCTCTTTAATTTTATTATTTAATATATTTATTTAATTTTGTTTCTCGGTAAAAGACAGCGTTATAGACACTGCATTATAATACAATTATGATATGGTATTTGTCAAACTATAACGCCAAATATAGGTATGTACGTACAGCGCGACAGGCTTTGAAGCAATAAACATAGTTAAAATTACTAATATAGACTATAAAATTAAATTTCTTGGTACCAAAGCGCCTGAATGTCGGAAGTCGTGCCTTCGTTCTTCTTCATTTATTTGACGACCCATTACTCAAAACAAAAAAAACGCACACAAATACATTACAATATGCAATACATTATATGTAGAATTAACACAGAAAGCATAAAAAATGTGGGTGAAAATAAATAAACGGCACAACACGAAAACAATGACAATATACATATAGGTTTTAAGTATTGATAGGTGATTATCAGAAAATGGCTCAAATTGCATAATTTCTTTGGTGCATTTTTTCATATTAACTCAATAAAATATACAGGAAGTCCCAAAATTATGGGACATGAAGGGAAAGTATCGTACCTTAAATATCGTAGATAGGGTATTTTGCTGAAAGAAGACTTTATGTTATTTTTCGACTACGTCAGTTTATGTATGTTTTTAATTTGATTAAGATAATTAATTTCACGATGTTCCTTTCTTTTAAAACACTATGTTACTTAAGAAGAGTTATTATTTTTTGGCCGTTCTTTCGATTGGCATCTTAAAAGTAGGGGTGTTTTTTTTTTACATTCGATTCCCAGACGAGGCAAGTAATTTTTAGAAAATCTTTGAATGCAGAATTACTAACTTTTAAAAATAACATAAAGTCTTCTTTCAGCAAAATATCTACGATATTTAAGGTAGTTTCCCTTCATGTCCCATAACTTTGGGACGCCCTGTATATGTTTTTAAAAAAAGGCGTCAAAGAAATGCAATTCTGATAATCACCCTGATCCCCTAAAATGGGCCCGACTCAACATAATGTTGCATCCCGTTGCGGCGCTGATTTTCAGTCGGGTCCAACATTGCAGCCCCTATAAAAAGAGCGTTCTTGCTAATAAGCCCTCAGACGTTGCGTGAACGTTGGTACGAGTAGGTTCGGGCGGCTCGGGGGTTGTTCGTCTCGGAAAAATTCAACCCTACGGCCGTTATTCAGACAACCCGCATTGACGATGAATCGCAACTCAAGTGGAGTGAATACCTTTGTATCAGCATAAATTCGTTTGACTGCTGATAAGGGAATCAATTCAATTAAATACGGGAATTAACTGAATCAGTTAATCGGTGATTAATATCAGGAATATAACAGATCCGATTCTATATCCCACCTCGCGATGTCTTCCGAACCAGAGGACACACAACAAAATTCCTCGTCCGAAGATGAGCTTATTATCTGTGAGGACGGTGAGTCATCATCATCAACGCATTATGTCCCCACCAAGGGGCACGGGTCTCTTCCTTGAGGAAGGTATAGGCCATACTCCACCACGGGGGCCAAGTCCGAATTGGTGGAGGTTTGTAAGACTAGTGGCTGGTCTTACTGTCAGAAGTTTTCAAACCGCCCTGAGGCCTCTGACTTGGCTTAACGACTGCCATCTATCGACGGCAGCCGGCACCAACTGCTTAACGTGCCTTGCGAAGCACCGAACCGCTCGGAAAAAATGCCACTAGCGTTAGTCATAGACGTTGTCCCATCCATGGACTAAACGCGCCGTATGTTGCTTAACATTAGTGATCACACAGGCAGCTACGAGCGAGGACGGTGAGTGACTGCTTGTAATGTTAGCTTTTGGTGATGTGTTAATTAAGTTCTAAATCTCGATATAGTAGCATTTCTTTTGCTAAAATTATAATAATAAAAAATAAAAAAACTCACGCCCGATATCCCTGAGGGGGTAGGCAGAGGCGCCAATCACTAGAAGTAGATCGACGTTTTGATAATAATAATTCACTAAAATTATAATCCACAAAATTTTCAATTCAACATGCCTTCTGGAATTTATATTAACAAAAGCTAAACATCCTATATAAATTGATAGCACACCCCGTATAACTTCATAACATCTTACTTAAACTATTCTGTATTAACTCAACAAAAACTAACTTAATTAATAATACGACCTCTTGAGTATAACTCCTACTCATCATTAACAACAACTTAACAACATATAAAACAAATAAGACCTGTATTAATATGCCTTCCCAACTTAAAACTTTTCATATTATAATTATAATAAAACCACCCCCACCTTAAATATAAATTTCAAATAAAAAGAAAATATTATTAAGATTGTCAGCGATATTTAGATTAGTCGGACAATAAAGAATTTCAATTAAATTTCGATCAATATTTGTTTTTATGAAATTATATTTGACATCAATGTGTCTTATACGTCGATTAACAATTACGTTCTTAATCAACGACTTACTGTTAAATATTATGTACTATATTCTTTAGGACTTAACTATTTTAATGAGGAAAAACTAAACACAGACAAAATTACAAGTTTTGCTGTTTACCCAAAAATTGCTTATGGTGACTTTAGTCCCTTTTGAACAGACACTCCTCAAATGATCAGATTCTAAGGTGGTGGCTCTGCGGCAGAGCACCACACCCGGACTGTTTACGCGAACACCAGTGTACTGGACCACCTTCCGTGGTAATCAGGAAAGGGCATCATAAACATGGAATTACCAAACCCAGTCTGAGCCCAATACGCTACTTGACTCGTATCAAATTTGACGCGAAAAATGGATATTTCCTGGAGTATCTAACGTAAGAAACCGAAATATATTGACTTTGCTAAGTAAATATGCGGGATGGCTGCAAAATTTGCAAGTTAAAAAAATATTTTTCGCTTTTAAATCGGAACGGTGAAAACACTATCCGCCATCTTGAAAGCACCTTTGGTTGTAAACAAACATCTGTCAGTCGTGCGTGCGTAGGTTCTATTGTGTTTTGGATTGGATTTAGTGTTTTTGCAAAAACTTCTTGTGCAGTAAGGCTGACATTCAGAGACGAATCCTAAGTTCACGCTTAGATCAGTCTTAGCAAAGTAAACTAAAGTCGTATTCACAGACTTAAGAAAGTCATCTATATTGTCTATAATTTTTTAGTGATGTACTTGTTACCGGTTTTTTAAATTTGACATTGCTACACGAGAGCAGGACAACATCATACAATTTTATATATGTCAGAGTGAATAAAAAAATCCCACAGATAATGCTCGTAGAACATCAGTGAAATGACGTTTGGAGTAGTCTGTGAACAAAAGGCTTAGAAGTGACAGTTCTAAGTTCACGTAAACTCACCGATATTGACTACTTAGACTTAGCTAAGCACCATTTCATACTAAACTTGCTAAGATTCGATTCTGAATACGAAATGTTTCTAAGTACGTGATTTTGACATTTCTGAGACCAGTCTTTGCTTAGTTTTCGTCTCTGAATGTCAGCCTTAGTGTCTTATCATTTTATTGATAAGCTCAATCATGGACGCTGAATTCGTGGAAGCTGATAGTACCAATTTGCCAAATCCAAACCAAATCAAACCAAGCATTATTACAGCTAAAAACATTTTCTGTGTACTTTGATATTACAGGACTTACATTAAAGTGATCTTCACATAAATACACCCAAGTTTCAGTCGATAAAGAATCGGGGTCTCTTGGCATGTTTGAGCCAAGTTTTTCGTATGTTTATTTCACTGGGCACACGAATCCGCGACTTCCCGGCGGTCTTTATTGACGTGTTTTTGCAGTCTCGGATAATGCAATAATGATAATTGATATATTTTGCATGTAAACTCGATGAAATCATGAATGCGTTGTTGTTATTTCACTATGCTCACAGATCACTAACAGATTTTAGGACTAGGTAAAGATCTTTTCACCAAACAAGTCCCACGGTAAAATCCTTAAGGCCATAACAATAAAAGCCAAAATTCATTAACTCATACTTCTTTCGTGGCACGAACTCTACCTATGTTGAATGTCAAACTTTGCTTACAAATATTTAGGACTTCAAACCATAGACAAAAATGGCGGACCGCGTTTTTGGCTGTTTAGCAAAGCAACGTTTTAAAATAATGTTTTTGTTGCTTTTAGGTCCTCAAAAATATACAAAAATATTTTTTGGTCTATTGGAAGAGATATTTAGCATTTAAGACATACTTGAAAAAAGAGTCAAGTAGCGGATTGTACCATTTTAAGGTTGCCCTCAGTGCGAATCGAACCCACGACGCGTCAGTCGTGGTAATCAGCCGTACGACCGTAGACCAACGAGGCAGTCGAAATTATAACCAAAATATTTTTGGTGGTTTTGTTTTTATAAATTAGAAAAATATAAAAAAATCTCGTGTCAAGATGTGGTTAGGTTTCCTTCACGTAGCGACAAAAAAAACAACTTCCAACTATACATCGCAAACTCGTCCAGACTCCGCGTTTTTAGAGTTCCGTATCCAAATGGTAAAACGGACCCTATTACTGAGGCCTGTCTTACTGTCCGTCCGTCCGTCTGTCACCAGGCTGTATCTCATGAGCCGTTGTAGTTAGACAGTTGAAATTTTCCGAGATGACTCATTTCTTTGGCCGCTATAACAAGCAGTAAAAATAGAATAAAATCAGTACTTGACGGGGCTCCTATACAACAAACGTGATTTTGTTTGCTCGTTTCTGCTCGATATTGATAACGGCAACAGCTAGTCGCTTGAAATATTAACAGAACAGTGAGTTAATTAATTAATTTAAAATGAAGTAAATATTCAAGAGGGCGCCCATACACCAAATGTGTTTTTTTTTTTTCAATTTGATAATGGCATGGAACCCTTCGTGCGCGAGTCCGACTCGCACTTGGCCGGTTTTTAAATCAAGTTAACTATTGGACATTATACTACAAGTGATACTTTTTTTTATTTCATTAATTATTTTAATGTGCGTACGGTTACGTTCTTAACGTATGATTTAGATTATTTTAGTGCGATAACCATGGGGTTACCGTTCTATGACTAACGCTAGTGGCATTTTTCCGAGCGGTTCCGTGTTTCGCAAGGCTCGTTGAGCAGTTGGTGCCGGCTGCCGTCGATAAATGGCAATCGTTAAGCCAAGTCAGAGGCCTAAGGGTGGTTTGAAAACTTCTGACAGTAAGACCAGCCACTAGTCTTACAAGCCTCCACCAATCCGGACTTTGCCCCCGTGGCCCTCGGTGGGGACAATGGGTTGATGATGAAGAGTGGGTACACCATTTATAATTTCTAGAACATTTTATAATCTCGATGTTACCGACGGATGGCCTGTAAATTATGCGCCTCATTTAGAAAGAAAGAAAGAAACATATTTATTGCAGCAACAAGACACATCACAGAAACAAAATATACAGACAAGTAGCACAATATAGTAATACAACAGACAAAGATAAAACAAATAAATTAAGACATAACTATAAATATAGTCTGTGGTATCTCGGGGTTGGCACAAAAGGCAACTGACTCAATTTAATTACCTTCACAACCGTTACATTAAATTAAATTATTAAATTACAACCGCTTTGTCCCCAGATTTCACCCCACGTCGGTCGAGTACTGGAGAATCTAGCAGCGGACAGCGGACAATGGAGCCGCCAGCTTCTCCAAAACGCGGTGGACATTCTGACGTCCATGATCGACCGCCTGTCATCGTTTCATCCCCGCCTTTTCAAAGACAAATACAACAACGTGGTAAGGCCGGGTCTTCTGTTCAGTCATTCTTTTGTTCATTGAGGTTTATTTGCCGGATGCGTTCTAGTGGCCTGAATTCCTCGGGAATAAAAGCGTTTAGATAATACCACACATTGAAAAGCTACCGTCGCCGTAGAGCACAGGTGTCAAATTTTGTGCAACCTGATGTTGGCATTTGCGACCCGATCGCCCCCTCATAGGATTTGCGCGCAGACCTTTCCGGTGCAATCAGAACTGTATTTCAACGTAAAGAATTTACATTCTACATTCGTTGGTTGAGAGTAAATTTAATGTTTAATTATATCTGCGTGGTGGCCAAGAACGGGTCGACGACGGTCGACGTTGAGAAAACGGCTGGGAAACATTGGACGAGACTAGCACTGGACCGGATGGGTTCGCGTGAAAGAGAAGAGGCCTATGCCCAACAGTAGGCTCTATTTACGGGCTGATTAGATAGATAGATGGTACTTATAATGTTAAAGCCTGAATTACACCGGGGCTACACTGTGTGGCATTGCGGCTTGCCACAAGGCCGCATGCTACAAAGGTGAGGCAGAAGAGGAAGCTGCGACAGTTTGCCACATGACGCAAGGTATTGCCATGCCACAAGGTTCTTGCCACAATGTGCGACGTGGCGTACCGCAATGCCGCACAATGTTGCCCCGGTGTAATACAGGCTTAATGTCAGCCGGTGCCTTTGGGCCGAATGTAGTGGAGAAAAAGGCAGCGCGCGAATCCCTCTTGCGCATAAATTACAACCCTTCTAGCTGGTGTTCGTGATAAAGGCTCGTGCTTCCAGATCCGATGCCTGGAGCGTCACATGGCGTCCCGAGGCTGCAGGTTCCTGACAGCCCCGTCGTGGAGCGCGAGATGTGCAAGGCTGCCGGCAAGTGGTTCTGGGGTTACGGGAGCTTCAGCGTCCGGGACCCTAGTGAACTCCGCGGGCATCACATTCCGTTTCCCGCGCCGCGTTGGGCTCCACAATCTTGGCAACACCTGCTACATGAACAGCATAATGCAGGCCCTTCTGGTGACCAGGCAGTGAGTATCTTGGTTCTATGTGATAGACTCGTGGTAGATTACAATACGGTATTTGACACTATCAACAATAAATAATTTGAGATGCTCGATCAAAACAAAAATTACAAAATGATTCGGAAAATGTATTTCTTTTAATCATTTACAAGTTATTACAATTTTTAAATAGATGAAACATAAAAAGAGTGCTCTGAACTGTGACGTCACAAGCAAGTATTTTCATACAAAATTCCGTTTTAAAAGTAACTCATTTGACATCCTGTCAAATACCCAATTGGACGGTCGCAGTTGCTTACGAGGGCAAGTACATTGCATTGAAGATTAATCAATAGTTTGGCGAAATGACTGCCACGCTATGTAGCTCGAATTGTCACACATAATAAACTACGAACTTTGCTTTGTTTTGCGTACGTGTGTGTGTCTTATTTAAATAAATGAACTGTCTATTTATTTATCTATCTGTCTAAGTAAAGTTTTATAAAACTCTGCCCTGGCGATGTCCTACTCTGATACGTGGTTTGGTTTTCATTTACAAACGACTTGCTGGACTGCGATACTTTAACAGAACACAAGTTTAGGTTTAATCGTGTTTGAAATTGCAATGCGAATTTTTACAATGCCCTCAAGAAGATTGTAAGGAATATTGGAAAAAAGAAAAGGAAAAAAGGAATAGTTGTACTTGTAAGGAAAACGGCAAGGCGATCTGATATTTGCTCACATTGATTGATAAATAAAAAGTTTTATTTGCCATACCAATAACGCACACAACAAATACCTATGAGATAAACATTACACAACTATAATATGCTAACAACAAGAAAGCAAGACAAAATGCAACAATTACAACATCTTGTCTTGTTATGTTACAAGAAGACAAGAAATGTAAAAAAGAAACAGAACAATATCGTTTACAACAATAAAAAATCGTCATTCACAAAGGGCGCAATTCAACAATGCGAAATGTCATCGATATAATAACGATCAATCACCAACCTGCCTGCCAAGCGTTATCGTAAATGCTCTTTGCCTATATCCATAAACTTACAGTACCTAATGCTATACGTGTATATAATTATCTTCAGTTCAATAGCGTATCTGTCTGTCTTGTCTATCTGTATGTCGCAGCGTATTTTCTGCGAATCCATTGAAATGAAAATTTAAGTTCACAGGCGTTTCGGACTTAGGACTTTGCTTATTTTTACCACATTCTAATAATTAATAATAGCTCTGTGACATTGTATCTTCCTATTCCACGTCCTAGAAATGCTGTTGTTACATTTCAGAGTTGTTTTAGTTTGTATTTTTTTAGCGAACTTAAATCGTGAAGAACTATTTACCTAAAATGCGCAAGGCTGGGTAAGCCTGGAACCGATTGTCTCTCGCGCTTTTTCACATACTGAGTGAACAATTCTTATATTACTGATTCGTTTACTTTAGAGTTGTAATTATTTTAACTACCCATAAGTTGCTGGAAGCGAATTCTATTTCTCTCGGTTGCATTATATAAATAGAGTATTCTTTATTGTATGTTCAAGAGAAATTACATATGAGTTTGGCCAATAACAAATGCGTGCATTCGTTGCTTCATGTCTTCATACTCTGTACGTGCATGATCGTTGGACTCTGCGAATGTAATCTCATTGCCCTGCCCTAAAAAAAAAGTCATTTCAAACTTCTCATCTACCTCTTTATGATCTAGAGGAGGAAAACAAAATGCAATAATGCAGTTTAACTTTCATAGATACCACCCTACAGGTTCGCCTAATGTGGGATTCGTAGTACACTTCAAAAGAATCCTATTTTATGGAAATACGTCATATAATATCTTTAACTTTTCTTTTCTTTTACTCCGTCTTCTGTGAGAGTTTTTTAGCTTGTTTTAGTTGTGGTTGCCCAACACTTTTTCCACAGCTCCTCAACGTCACAGTTAACCTTTAAAGTTGCGAATGCCATGTGTTTGGTAATTGTCTCGTTTTTGCTACTCGGTACTGAGACACCTTACAAGTGTTTTTCTTAGAAGAACAATTTTATTGTAAAGCCTGTGTGGTTTTTCAAACTTTTTGCTCCGTAGTTAATTACAATACCTAATTGAACTTTTACTTTCTCTCAAACTCAAAACAATTATCCACTCCAAAGTCAGCGCGTTCAATATGGTTGACTTGAAAGAGTCGACAACATCGTTGACGGAAATACAGATATTATCATCATCATCATCACCCCACCGAGGGGCACGGGTCTCTTCCCTGAGGAAACCACGGGGGCCAAGTCCGGATTGGTGGAGGCTTGTAAGACTAGTGGCTGGTTTTACTGTCAGAAGTTTTCAAGCCGCCCTAAGGCCTCTGACTTGGCTTAACGACTGCCATCTATCGACTTCAGCCGGCACCAACTCCTTAACGTGCCTTGCGAAGCACGGAACCGCTCGGAAAAATGCCACTAGCGTTAGTCATAGACGGTGACCCATCCATGGACTGAACGTGCCGTATGTTGCTTAACCTTAGTGATCTTTTAAAATCACTCAGGCAGCCCAGGCTACGAGCGACTAGACTATATTATAATAGTATAGAAATCGTTACGGACTATGTAAGGATAGTTCGTAAGGGTGCAATCTCAGAACACAAAAAGAAGTGCCTTATGTGCGACATGTGCGTGGCACTGTCGCTCAACGTTAGTCCGGTTAGGCTTAACTTGGAAAACCTTTTAATTATGGCCGTCGATCGCCTAGCGCCCGCCGCCGCGGTAACATATCGTCAGTTAAGTTCTAACAGTGCGTAAGTAAAAAATGTCAACTTTAGCGAAAAAACTGTGTAAAATTTCATTTAGCTACATTAGAGGTGTACAATTGTACATTATTTGGGAAAAGTATTTAAAATCAACTTATTGAAGATAAAAAATTGGTCGGTTGAAAGAAGCGTGCCACTTTTCTTCATCAAATGGCATCAAAAGGTCGAAACGGCCAAAAATGACTTTCGCACTGTCAGAACTTAACTGACGATATGTGAAAAATCCCTGATTGCGCAGTGATTTCCACCGGAAAATGCTACTCAAATAACAGTGGAGTGTATTTTCTTCGGCAAGCCTATTTTACTCACTATATTCATCTTTCATCATCATCATCATCATCATCATCATCAGGCTATATTAGTCCACTGCTGGACATAGCCCTCCCAGCGTTTGGGAAACTACGCTGGGTCTTCTCGTCATCCATACCGCAGTGCTTGAAAACGAAAGTTTTCAATCAGTGTGTCCTACCTGTTATGACCTACGGAGCCGAGACATGGACACTCACGAAAGGGTTGGTCCACCAGTTTAAAGTCGCTCAGCGAGCTATGGAGAGAGCTATGCTCGGAGTTTCTCTGAAGGATAGGATTCGTAACGAATACATCCGACAGAGAACCAAAGTTATCGACATAGCTCAGAGAATTAGCAAGCTGAAGTGGCAGTGGGCTGGCCATATTTCGCGAAAAACCGACAACCGCTGGGGTAAACGTGTTCTTGAGTGGAGACCGCGACTCGGCAAACGTAGTGTAGGACGCCCTCTAACCAGGTGGGATGACGATCTGCGAAGGACTGCAGGCAGATGCTGGATGAGGCAAGCTGAAGACAGGGCGCTATGGCGCTCATTAGGGGAGGGCTATGTCCATATTCATCTTTAAACTAGAAAAAATAATTATTATAATAATTTTCCTTTGCAATATGCATCCTAGTACATGCTAGTACTAAGGACGTAAATGAGACCAATTTAATACGTCGGATTTACTCCACTGGTGTTTTTATATAGAACTTGCGTAGAGGGTTTCTAAATTGGACCAGCAAGCCCGCAATGGACCATCACTACTTAAATTGCTAAGGAAGCTTCTATTTTTGTGGCAGGATTTTGTTGTAATAAAACCGGCCTAGCTTCGATCACATATTATTATTTCAAAGAGTTTTTTTAAATACGTGATCGATTTGTATTTGAAACTACTGGGATAGGGTCGAACTAGTTTCTTCTCAAATCAAGTATCGTTTGCTCCATCTATTTTACGGAGAAATGTTTCCAAAAGAAAGTGTTTCTAGAGAAACAAATTAGATGATGTGGTTGTGGTACTAAATAATATTCTTAAATATTATATTTTATGAGACTAATCTTATGGATGAAATTCGATTAATTGAAAATAAAATAAATAGTGTTCTGAGACAAGTTATATATAAATAATTATTTACATATGTATTACGGAACAGTAAAATATTCTGCAGGAACTCAGTCGGATGCTTATTTTATTTTTTTATTGTTTCATAAGTTTCTTACTACGTACTGTATTTTTCACAAGTAAATAAAAATATTATTATTTATGCGAAATTATTATGAGTGTTTTTTTATGTCATTACAGCTATCGGCTACCACCAAGGCAATGCAATATTTTAATCCAAACTTACAAACATCTACAGTCACTGCTAATTAATAAACTAAGGAATAAAATAACTAAAGTCTGATTTTTATTCCGTAGAATTCTGACAGTTATCATTTTTTGACATGTCAGAGATTAGAAACCGTTTTTGGCCAGGCACATTTTTCAATTTCAATACGAGTGTGAACATCTGAGTCTACACATTTAATTTGTTAGTGAATGTATCCATTTTATAAAGTGTGGAGCTCCAAATTAAAAGAGAATTTAAGGCGAGTGACAATTTTTTTTTTAAAGAAAACATATTTTTATTAAAATATCTAATCATCATTAATACTAATATCTCTATTTTTATCATCATCATCATCGCTGACATCTAAACTCTTTAAACGAGCAATTCTTGTATCTATATTTTTATATAATCAGAATCTCGGAAACGGCTCCAACGATTTTCATGAAATTTAGTATGCAAGGGGTTTCGGGGGTGATTAGTCGATTTAGGTAGGTTTCATTTTTACAAAACGTCGTTTTAACCGTGTTTTTAGGCAAAGAAATAACTGCTACACTATAAGAAGGTAATTTTCGCAACAATATGTCAGATTACAGTAGCTCAAGTGGGAAGTAAGACGATACCGTAATCAGAAGACCCTGGTTCGAGACTTGACAAATAAATTTTTGTTTTTTTTTTTCAAGTTCCTTTTTCTTGTGTGAAAACCTATTATCAGGAGCCCTTTATCAACGCACCTAATTCGTATCCAAGTACCTTTTGTTTCTAAAAAAAATACGAAAAAAAAATCAGGACAATGCTCATCAGAGATTAAACTTTGTTATTTAGAACAATTTTTATTTTGTTTGTTATATTTTAAGGCGCTGTTTGATGGACAATGCTTGAAACCATACTTTTTAATCGTGTCACAACCCAAATTATTGTGGCATTTATTCGAAGCAAAACAAACATTTTCCTAAAGCTGTGGCATTGGTGCAAAGCTCGAATTTATCTCGGAAACAGCTCCAACGATTTTCATGAAATTTAGGGTGCAGGGAGGGCCAATTAATTGATCCATGTAGGTTTAATTTTTAGAAAATGTTCTTTTATCAGTGTTTTGGGCAATAAAAAACTGTTCATTAGAATGCGAAGGTAAACTCTGAGCTACAACTTGACACCTAGTGCCATCTGTTGGAGTTTTATATCAACCCAACAGGATATGTATCGCCATCTATTATCGAAAATAGGAACTAAAAATACCCCTACCTATGTCGCTGAGAATCTACGTTTTTTATAGATACACTACTTGCTTGTCTGTTACCTGTTCGAATCTAACGTAGCTTGAAATAAACCGTTTTGCATTTATAACGAATAAAATAAAATTATTGAAGGAGCCCTGAAAACCCCCTGATACTACACAAGGTTGTATTGGCTCCGGTGAGAAATCGGGCGGTCCAGGAAGCATAAGAAACTTTGATAAGGCAAAACCAGGACGAGGAACAAACTTGCGGAAACTTTGACAAGGCAGAACGAGGACGTGGAACTCCACCGAGGTGAGGCCAAAGGCCGAGCTCCATCCAGTACGTTGCGAGTTCCAGCGTAAAAAAAACAATGCAAAATCCAGATGGGACAAACTTGTGAGGCCGAAGGCCGAGCCTCGCAGCCTCGCCTCGCAAAGCGAGCACAATAAACTTTGTCAAGGCAGAACGATGACGTGGAACTCCACGGAGGCGAGGCAGAAGGCCGAGCTCGATCCAGTACCAGGTCGAAGGCTAAGACGTTGTGAATTCCAGCTTAAAAGAAACAATGCAAAATTCAGATGGGACAAACTTGCGGGGCCGAAGGCCGAGCCCCGCGAAACGAGCACAAGAAACTTTGACAAGGCAAAACGAGGACGTGGTAACTCCACCGAGGCAAGGCCGAAGGCCGAGCTCCATTCAGTACCATGTCAAAGGCTAAGACGAAGAAACAATGCAAAGTCCAGATGGGACAATTCCCTGCGAAGCGAGCACGAAAAACTTTGATAAGGCAAAACGACGACGAGGAACTCCACCTAGGCGAGGCCAAAGGCTGAGCTCCATCCAGTACCAGGTCAGGTTCCGGTGTAAAAGAAACAATGCAAAATCCAGATGGCACAAACTTGCGGGGCCGAAGGCCGAGCGATAGAACTCAGTTCAGGCCAAGGCTGAAAGCCAAGACGTCCCGTGATCTGGCGTAAAATTAACAATGAAAAGCCGGATTGGACAAATTTGCGAGGCCTCAAGCTCCGCAAAGCGGGCGGGCAAGAGAAACCTCGCTGGGGCTCCGTTGAGGCTGAGGCTGAAGGCCGAGACCATACATGTTCTCATGCGTCAAATCTCAATCAAAAGTGTCTAGCGAGGCCCTAGGCCGACTGCAACGGAGAGTGAAATTCGGAGCGGCTGGGGGTTGGCGCGTGAAAGTGTTCAGGGGTTTGCCCCTTAGTCTGAGTGTAATTTCCAAAAAACACGATTTATCAAAAAAATACCGAGCAAAGCTCGGTCATCCAGGTACTGAATTATTAAGAGAGCTAACAGCGGCAGACTTCACTTTTCTAAAAAGGTTTACGAAACCTTTAATTCGTAGACAGTGATGCCAGCTAAAGAATAAAATAAAGTAATTAAAGTTAATTCGATATATGTTTCGTGATATTGAAATGATTGTTATTTTTGTATTAGGTCACTTGAGTAAGTAAATATTTACATTAATTTCTTTGTATGTAAAACATATAAAAAAATACGTAGCATTTTATTTTTTATTGACCTCAAATGGGTCAAATTTGTCCCTTTTTCGGTGGAGAACTTTTTCAGTAGCAACACTTATGAAATGTCAGAATTCTACGGAATAAAAAATCAGAGTTTAGTTCTAGATTTTGATAGAATATTTAAAAACAATTAAAGACGTGCGCTGTACAAAAAAAGGGCGTAAGGTGAAGGCGCGGCGCAGGCATCTTTCATCATTCAAAATATTTCAAACAAAATTTACGTAGGCCATATGTTTTGAATTATATTCAAGCGGCACGGCACTGCCAACGTAGTTTCGTCCCCTATGTAGGTACATTTTACAGTTATGAAAACGTTTTGAAGCAGCAAGATTCTTGCGCTGTTCCTTAAGCTTACTTAACTACGCAGTTTCTGTATAACGTTGGGACCTAATAAACTCGCCAAAACGTGGGTCCAGTTCTAGAGACTGGTGCCTCTGCCTACCCCTTCGGGGATAACGGGCGTGAGTTTATTTATTTATTTATTTTATTATTTTCTGTATAATTAAAGCCTACATTTATCAAAGGTTTATCAGCAAATGGCCTCTTAACTTTAACATTTAGAATATATTTTGTATGATTATAATTCACGATGAAACGGAAGTCACGAACCTACTCAGTCCTTTTTTTTTTTTTTTTTTGTTAACGGGGTGAAATGCTTTGTGCACCATAGCCGCCACCCTTGGGGGAGGGCGACGGCCGTGTGTCGGACTCTCCTCTTCTAATAATAGGAGAGGCATACCTCCTAAAACTCCCCGGGGGCCGTCCTGTCGCTCGTGCAATGGGGCGCCGCCGGATCTCGCTTGTGGTAAACCACAGTGCGAATGCTACAGCGGCGCCCCGGCGACGTCGACCCGACTCGCAAGGAGCCGGGCCCACCCTCACTGGAGAAGGGGCATGGGCCCCCCAACCCCTTCTCCCGTCACGATGTCGGACGGCAGGTCCCCCATCCTGCCGTCTGTGACCCTCCCTCAACCTCCTTTATGCCCTCTGCTGAACAGAGGGACATAGAGGAGGGCCCCCACCGTGTGTTTTTTATAGAGGTTGTCTCCTCGCGGCCCAAAGGCCCCCGGCCCCACTCAGTGTGGAGTTACGGGTGCGGGGCCCATAGTGGACCCCGCGGGACATCCAGCAGCGCAAGCCACTGGACGTCCCCCTCCCTCTGGTTTTGGTCCGCGCCGGCCGAAGCCGGTACCCCCCATATCTGGAGGGAGTTCCCCTATCCGCCACCCGGGGGACGCGTCCGATGGAAGACCAGAAACTCCACACGGAAACCTGCTCAGTCCTGACGTCGACAAATAACAATAGAAAACTATTGTTATTTTCAAGGTACTGAAAAGGATATGATAGGTATTGAACATAAGTGACATATTTAGGAATTGATGCATTGGTTGGCAAAGCTTGTAAAAATAAATGTTTAGGCTTACTTCAACTAAATAAACCAGTTCAGGTATAGATAGAATAGAGATTTTTTTTTTTCTTTAATCGATTATTTTGTTACATCCCTAATGTTGTGTTGTGTCTGTGAAACCTCCTCATTGGCTGTTTTATTTGTGTAAAGGGCAAATCGTGGGCCGGTGGTTTATATTGTAATCAAATAGAGATTATGAGCAAAATGTAGCTGTGTGGCGACATCGGTTTTCTAGCAAACGGGCAATTATAACACTTCTCCTTCTTTTTGTGTTCTGAGGGTGCAATTTACTAATGTCAATTAAAAAAAAAACTTTTGAACAGACTTGTCCTCACAATAATGGACACAACAAAAAAAAACACGGTCAATGGCTAGACCCGTTCTCAAGTGATGGCCCGTTATACTGACAATTGGCCATGCTACTTTTTTGAACATGAACGGAAATCTCAAAACCATTGCTGAAGCTCAGAAATTGCTGAATCACAAAAAAACACCCTCATCGCTCCATTCTCTTGGCCTTTCTTGCACCTCAATTGCAGAAATTGCTGTTAGCAACAAGACGGTCCATTGATTTTTTAAAATTGTAATATTTTAGTGTCGTGCTCCCTGTGTGCAATAAAGAATATTGTCATCTCATCTTATCTTATCTCTCTACAGCTTCAGCCAGCAAGTGGTCCTAAAAATGCACACAATGCCCTACTGGTCAAAAATCGCCATGCTGTTCAGCAAGATGATGCACTCTATCAGCAACAAGATGAGCCCGCAAGAGCTCGTCCACCTCGTGAAGCCCCCATTCTTCACTATGGACAATCAGCACGACAGCTCAGAATTTCTGGGGTGAGTCCAGCTTAAAGGTCATAGCCCACTTACACGACTCTGCTCCCACCCGGCAAAAATAATATCATTCAAATATGAATTGGTTATTTAAGAAAGGGAACAAGTCAGGCTTTTTTGCAAACGGCGATTTTGACGTAAGTATGATTTTTCAAATCATACTTACGACTATAGAAAAATATAAAAAATTGGAAAATAACATAATACATTGTAATTAAATATAATACTGTAAAAAAAATGTTAATTTATTATTAATCTTAAAATTATTTAGTTTTTTTCGTCTCATGAAAAGTTGTGGTTCCGTGACTTGTTCCACTTCTAAAATAACCGATTCATATGGGCTTTAAATATTGCTCTTTAGATATATTTTACATTGGCATCATAAATTAGGAGACAGCTTGGTGTCAGCTGTCAGCTAATTTATGATGGCAATGTAGAGTATATCTAGACAGCGGTATTTAAGCCCCATATTTGAATGGTATTGTTTTTGCCGGGTGGTAGCGGAGTCGTGTAGGTGGGCCTATAGGGTCCGTTTTACCCTTTGGGTACGGAACCCCAAAAATGGTCTGTAAAAGATACTGATGACCTAAGTCAATGTATTTGAATATTTATCAATATTTGAGGTACCTTCTACAAAAATCTCGCACTCTTACTAGAAAACATTTAGAATCTGATGGGATAGTTGAAACACAATAGTTTGGATAATTTTCTTACAGCAAATCAAGATGTCAGGGGTGATCTCGAAATTCATCATAGCAACCATCATCATTTGTTTTCGTTGTCATTTTAACGTTTTCCGTTTCATTCTTGGAAGAGAATCCTAGTGTGGGGCCAGAAGCAATGTATGTGCCTGTATGTAAATGTTATTTTATGTTAGTGTATCGCGTTTTGCGTTATGCGTTTTTATAGCGAGCACAACTAACTGGGCCGTTGTTCCAGGTATCTCCTGGAGCTACTGATGAATCACGAGGGTCTCTCAGACAGCGCGCACGACTACTCGCGTTCGCCGCCCGATACAGTGCGTCTGAGGGCAATATTACCCGTCAGCAGGTCAGTACCCTTAACCCGGGGATACACATGCACAAGTAGCTGGCACAACATTTGCTTTACTTGCATGCCCGTTGAGGGAGAGGACGAGGGGTGTTGCCAAACTGACACGCCAGTTAGCGTTACACAATGACAGTAGCTGTTACGTGCAAGGAGCTGGTATGATAGTGTGCAAGCCACGGGCATTGTGTGTCCCTAGCTTTACATTTCTATCCCTAGCCAAAGATTCATCGAACATTATGTTTTTTTTTTTCATAATGTCTTTTTTAAACTAACTCCGCGCCATCCTGCCAGCTATGTATGCCTTTACATTTCGATCCCTAACCAAAGATTTATCAAACATTTGTTTTTTTTATAATGTCTTTTTGCTACTAACTGCGCGCCATCCTGCCAGCTATGTGTATGCCTTTACATTTCGATCCCTAACCAAAGATTCATCAAATTTTTTTTATCGTTTTTTTATACTATTTGCGCGCTATTCTGCCAGCTATGTTAGTACCCATCTGCGTTATATTTCGAACCCAAAGCAAAATTTATAGAATATTTAAATATTTGTTTTATACCCAATACGGAGAGCCTGCGAGCAATCCTACCAGCTAAGACAGTACCCACCTGCCTGCATTACATTTCGACCCCTATCCAAAATTTAATCAAATATTTGAATATTTATTTTCTTCATTCTGGATGTATTTACAATTTTGTGATGTGCTTGCCTGGTTGCCTTAGCATAGAGTATCCTAGTTTGGGACCAGGACGAGCAATAGCGTTATGTAGAAGGTATTTATTTATTTATGGACAACTTGTAGTATAACACTGTTCTAATCTCATTGAAGAGGCCATCATCATCATCAACCCGTTATGTCCCTACCGAGGGGCACGGGTCTCTTCCCTGGGGAAGGTATAGGTTCAACCACGGGGGCCAAGTCCGGGTTGGTGAAGGCTTGTAAGACTAGTGGCTGGGCTTAGTGTCAGAAGTTATCAAGCCACCTTAAGGCCTCTGACTTGGCTTAACGACTGCCATCTATCGACGGCAACCGGCACCAACTGATTAACGTGCCTTGCTAAGCACGGAATCGCTCGGAAAATGCCACTAGCGTAAGTCATAGAACGGTCACCAATCCATGCACTGAACGCGCCCTATGTTTCTTAGCCTTCGTGGTCGTTTAAGATCACTCAGGCGGCCGGGGCTAAGAGCGATTCTAAGGCCGGTTTTAGCGTCACGCTGACACTCGGCGCTGACCAGGCCAATATGTACTACGTCCTAAGGATCGTTTTAGAAAAACGCCGACCGCTCAGCGCTGACCAGCCATACATCTTGTCTATCAACGCTGACGGTCAGCGCGTGGTCAGCGTGACTCTAAAACCAGCCTAAGGGGCCATGTTAGAAGACCAATAAATTATTTGGCCTTTCCTATAAATCGTCGGTGATTTCATATGCCGTGGTTAAAACGCCAGTTTTCCATTACGAGCAAGCCTCTGGCGGGCTCCGTCGACGCCCAGGCGAGTCCTTGTTTTGAGTTTTGTTATGTTCACTTTTGGACCTATGCCTCTTCATGGGCACTCCATTGACTTTAGAAAACAGAGTCTTTGGTCCCGCCCGCGCTGGGAATTGAAGCTAGGTCTCTCCCTACCGAGTCCATTGTTAAACAGCAGTATTATTAATAAGGTTGTGTTTTACAGCAACGACACGGAACACAACCTCGAAACTGGCGCCAATCGGCGCTCTGTATCACCACGCCCGAGCAGCAGCAACGGTTCGTACTTGGCCTTAAGCGCTATATTTACTTCTTTTACGTATTTTGGATGCAAATGGAACAACATTCTTAAAATCATCATCAGCCACTCACTGTGGAACAAATACAAATTATTTTTTGTTTATTCACAGAAAACAGTGAACAGATGGGAGAAATTAATATACATATCATCTAATGTCTGTTTTTTTAATTCAATGCAAAAAAATAAAACTGTCACGTTGACATCTCCATACAATCCAAAGGCTGTCAATGTCTGAATGTTGCTAGTACGCAAACACCAAATAACCCCATTTTACTTCCAAGTAAAAATTGTTTGTGCTACGTAGGTGTTTTTTTACACTTTGCTTCATGTGGAATTAAATTTTAATGTCTTTGATGTGATAAGAATTTTGGTTACATGAGTCTTCTATTCACGGTAAAAAAAATCTACCCGTAAACCTATAGCTTTTATAGCGGTAACGCCGTGTAATTTTTTTTTGCATCGAATTAAAAAACGGACTTTAATTACATACTCGTAAGTCATCTATGACAAGTCACCCCCGAAACACTCACAAAACGAAGTCCAAGCCGGTTTGGACAAAGGAAATGTCAGCCCTTGTCTTGGGGCCAAATGTAGTGAGAAAAATGCAGCGCGAAAAAATACTCTACTCTGACCATCTTTTCTCATCACCATCATCATCTTGTGAGTTGTGGCTGGTCTTACTGTCAGAAGTTTTCAAGCCACCCTAAGGGCTCTGATTAGGCTTAATTTTCTTCTTAAATGTAATACGTAAGTTGGTACGAGTGCCTGCCTACGATGGTCAAGATCTCATGAGTACCGAATATTCTAAGAAAAGGCACATCACCAGACCTGGATTTTGTTAATGCATTGTAATACAGTGACAACTGTATGAACGTGGCGACTTAGATTAGTTGCCGCTTCTAAGTCGATGTGCGCACACTATCAAACCTTCTAGGCGTCAAAGGTATGAAAAACACGTCACGTGACCGTTCGTGTTTCTGTCTTAGTACTGTAATGCACTAACAGAATCGAGGCCCTGATGGCCTGACGACCTGGGCGTAGATCCTGCTAATGCATTGTAATACAATGCATACAATGCATTAGCAGAATAACATGACTTTTATTAAGCAACGTATGGGCCTGCATGTAAATGTGTATGTTCATTGCATACACAAACACATATTCTGTTCTGTAGTCCTCTGTATCATTCTATCACAATTTTTCACGTATTATGAGTAGCAATTTATTTCATTTATTTAAAAATTTTCATTCTAAGGAAAATTTTAATGACTTGAATGGGTCAACCAAACAAGTTGATTTTGCATGAATTTTATTAATGATTGATTTGTATTTTTATTTTCACTTCCTACATATTTGTGCATGAAATTGTATAAAATCAATAATAATAATTACATATTACAGTTATTAAATGAGATTGGTGTAATTAATAGAAATAGACTGCCTGCTTAGATACAATAGGGCATGTAATGTAAATAAATAATGGCTAATCATGTCCTGACGCCCACGATACAGGCTCTGCCTAGTGTGGGGTCACCATTACTCTTATTGTTTACACAAAATTTTACTTTTTAATATCTAAGTACCAGTGTTATCCGACGACCTCTGTGGCGTAGCGGTTAGTGCATCTGCTTACCATGCGAGAGGTCCCGGGTTCGATCCCCGGCTGGGGAGAAAAAAGAAACTCCAGGTCTTGAATGTTTACATATTTGTGACGTCGCTGTTTCTGGTTCCCACGACACAGGCTATCCTAGTGTGGGGCTAGAAGCAATGTACGTGCCTGTATGTAAATGTATGTATGTGTTATCTGGCATTGTGTATTGTTCCTTATATAAATAAACATTATTTGATATCGACGGTTAAAAGGTAATAGGGCATAAGCGACATTTTGGCCCAAAATGACTTTTGAATGCCATCTTACTTAAAAAAAAATTCTGCGTAAGATGGCATTCAAAAGTCATTTTGGGCCAAAATGTCGCTTATGCCCTATTACCTTTTAACGTCGATATATACTTGATATTGTGCCCATGTCGGCTCCGCAGCGGGCGCCAGCTCTTCGAACAAGCGCTCCTCGCCGGAGCACGACAGCCACGTCCCGTCAGCGAAGCGCCCCCGCTCCGAGCGCTCCCGCAGCGCGGCGCCAGAGCCGGCAACCGCGGCGGCCCAAGCGGTTCCGCAGAGCTCGTTCGTGGACAGTCTATTCGGGGGAGTGCTCCTCACCCGCATCGAGTGCTCCGAGTGCCGCCTCTCGTCCCTATCGCGAGACGTCTTCCGCGACCTGCAGGTTAGTCGGTGGCCAATGGACCTCTTTCGTGGACAGCCGTGTCTGGCAGACGCGATCACGGTATCGGGCTGACCCAGGTTGAGTGCTCAGAGTGCCGGCTCTCGTCCCTATCGCGAGACGTCTTCCGCGACCTGCAGGTTAGTCGGTGGCCAATGGACCTCTTTCGTGGACAGCCGTGTCTGGCAGACGCGATCACGGTATCGGGCTGACCCAGGTTGAGAGTCTCGTCCCTCTCGCGAGACGTCTTCCGCGACCTGCAGGTTAGTCGGTGGCCAATGGACCTCTTTCGTGGACAGCCGTGTCTGGCAGACGCGATCACGGTATCGGGCTGACCCAGGTTGAGTGCTCAGAGTGCCGGCTCTCGTCCCTATCGCAAGACGTCTTCCGCGACCTGCAGGTTAGTTGGTGGCCAATGGAACTCTTTCGTGGACAGCCCTGTCTGGTCGTGTATCGGCTGTCGGGGTAACCCTCTCACCCGGGTTGAGTACTCCGAGTGCCGGCTGTCGTCGTTCTCTTGCGTGACGTGCAGGTTACTGGAGTCACCGTCTGTTTGTAGAACAGACCGATCCTATTTTTTCTATTAGATCACAGAATTTTGATATACACTGTAGATTGAATTATTCGTGACACTGTTATTCAAAGGAAGGGACTGGGTAACTGTTGACCTCTCGATGAGCCGTGTGCGATAGGCGAGTATTTATTCTTTCCCTTTAGTTAACAGCGCCACAAAAAGGTTGTCTACTTTCAAAACAAGTCGATGAGAGCCATAACCCTTTCACAGCTGGCGTTCCCGGAGAAACCAGAGCCGGGCCGTCAGCACAGCGTCCAGAGTCTCCTCGAGTTCTACTGCAGCAAAGAGCGTCTCAGCGGCGAGAACAAGTACCGCTGCCCAGACTGCTGTGCGTTGAAGGATGCCGAGCGAAGCGTACTAATCGAGGCACCGCCCAAGTATCTCATACTGGTCCTGAAGAACTTTCGGTGAGTGACAGGCCAACCCCTTTGACAGCAACGCCGGAAAATGCCTAAAGTCTGTTTTTTTTAATTCAATGCAAAAAAATAAAACTGTCACGTTGACATCTCAATACAACCCAAAGGCTGTCAATGTCTGAATGTTGCTAGTACGCAAACACCAAATAACCCCATTTTACTTCCAAGCAAAAATTGTTTGTGCTACGTAGGTGTTTTTTTTAGACTTTGGTCTTATGAGGAATTAAACTGATGTGATGTGATAAGGATTTTGGTCACACAAGTCTTCTATTCACGGTAAAAAAAAATCTACCCAGTAAACTTATATATTTTATAACGGTAACATCGCGTCATTTTTTTGCATTGAATTAAAAAAAGGACTAGGTCAAGGCCAACGTCAAGTTTGTGGAGATGGCAAGATTTTTTCTCTTCTGTTTACTTGTACAACGCAGTAGTTGAGGAACTTATAACAGATAAAATTATAAATAAATGACAAATAATTAAACATAAAATATTCTAAAATTGTACATTTTATATTGTTACTTTTAATAAAGTCAGTTAAAACTTTAATAAAGGGAGTAAATACAAATACAACAAGTAGCTGATAGGCAAAGCAATGGTCAACGCATTGTCATCGCTATTAGTTGTGAAACTAACAAGGTTTACGTTCATAAAGTAAACATTTGGTTTTTATTGTGAATAAAAATATTTGAATTAGCATAATATACTATGAATTGTAGTTTTAGAGCCATCGCAAACAGGGCGACTTGTCGCCCCGTCAAGTCGCCGCGACAGACGCGACGTTGTCATTTGCTTCTGGCGTCTTGTCGTTGCGACTCCGCGACTCTGACGCCAAGTGTGCGGACAAAATATATGAAATTCGAACAAAATATATGGAAATTGACGACCGCAGCCTGTCGTCGCGTCTAGTCGCCGAGCTGTCGCCTGTCGCGTGTCGCTAGTGTGCGCCTAGGCTTATGAGACGAGGCCCAGGGGTGTCCGTATAGTTGGCTTTCACGTGGTCGATTTCAGTAATTTCAACTATGCCACCGAACTGTGTATTAATAGTGCCTAAGGGACTTCACACACGGCAGCTATAATATACATTAATGTACATTACATCCCGGGATGTATAGCTTTACATTATATTAAAGTATCACACACGGAACAGGTAACGTAATGTATATTTCGCTACATTTCGTTGGCATACGTCTCGATGGACGCACTTCCCGGCTGCTAAGATGTTATACAGGGTGTTGTTATAGATCTGTCGAGTTACCTACATATTACTAGATTTGAAATGAAATGAAAATAATTTATTACCAGATAGTATCATGTTAGTAGTTAACATGCTGTATTAACATTACAAGTACAGCCTATCTACGAGTAATAATGGGTCGCACCCTCAGCTGATGCTGCAGGATAGTTATGGCTATCCTGCCAGCGTTGATTTTAGCGTACTGTTAGGACGGCGGTCCGCGGGACCTTTTTAAAAAAAAGATTTTATTACTGCTAAAACCAAAATTTATTCACTGCACAAACACCGGACTACAATTAGAAATGTACGTGTATGTCGGACGGAGGTTATGGGTCGACTCTGTGGTAAACAAGACTGCAAACAGTTTTATATAAAGTTAATTCGCTTGCCTCAGCATTTACTGCAAACTAGGATAGATTATAACATCTCCCTCCTTAAGACTGAGGTTATCATTTTGAGATAATCGAAGGACAAATGTCTGAAATAATGAAAACATAAGTGAGGCGCAGCGACTAAGTGTTAAACATAAAGACATCTTAAGTAGAGTCACTCTAAAATTAATTCTAGTTTAAACTTAATCTAAGTCCCGAAATAGAAATCAATAAAAGTCACTTAATGGTTAGTTAAGTTTCGGCTTGACGATACTTTCTCAAAATTTCTAAATGTGACCTTGCTTTTATCCTTATTCATCTCTATTTCTGGGAGGCTCCTAATAGATCTCTTGTCACATTCAAAGGACTCGTCAGATATATCAGTTAATTCAATAGACGTATTGACCATAGTGTCCTTTCTACTAGACTTGCTATTATGACACTGATTGTATATTTGGATGCAACAAGAAGAGCTTTTACAACAATTTGAGAACCATTTCTTATAAATTTTGCTTAAGATGTAAATTATAATAGCTACAATAATAGTATAAGTAAGTCCTGAATAATAGTGACCATATTTTACAATATGAGACTGATTTTCAGCTTGATTGATTTGATCTTGCAAATGGTCAAGCTTATGGCTTGCTAATTTCAGAGACTCTAAGTCAACATCTGTTAATGAAATTGGGGACAAAGGTTGAACACTGTTGTTTACAAGTTTATACTTACAGCAGTCGTCTTCGACGATATTAAAATCAATTAACACTTGGCTCGGTAGCCTTGATTTGTAACTATGAGATGGGCGAAATTGCAAAGTTTGGAAGTATGCAACACAATCATTTTTCAAAGACAATAATCTGGTACCTTGTAGAGTATAGTCCTTGATCTCGTTTTTATCAGTACATTTTATAGTCAGCTTGGTTGCCTTGGACTGTACATACAAAAATCTTCCATCGCTTAGCTTTTGCCATATGTTAACATTGCCATAGATTACTTTAGAATTACAGATTTCTGGAAGTGACAGGGTGACTTCCGTTATGAGTTTCGTTTCACATATAGGGTTACTATTTGTAGATAGAACAGAAGGTAAAGGGCATATTAAATAGTTATTATTAACATCGCTACATTCGCTTAAGGTATCTAGCATCGCGTAATTCAATCTGTCATCCGTTATAGCTATGTATAACTTAGAGGGATGAATAAGAACATATGTTTGGAAATTGTATTCATCTCGCGGTGTAGGTAGCGGTAAAATCTTGTATATGCTAAATTTAACTGGGTTAATTAAAGGTATTCTTATTACGAAAATTATCTTATCATTATAGTAATACGAAGCTAACTTAGATAAATCTATAATATAATGTATGTTCTCTAAGGACAGAGAAACGGGAAACTCTAGGTTCCTTTTGGTTACCTTGTTCGAGTTTAATTCATTATATAATTTCGTCGGGGATAAAACATAGGGATGCAAAATATTAGCTTTCGCAAATAAGATAGAGTTCAGGGTTGTATCCAAAATATTGGAAACTGATAAAAGTGATCCTTCGATGATGTTAAGAATTGAGTTAATTTTGGACAAGTTCACATTTTCCGTAGTTAATTTAGAGTTCTGTTGAAACATGTAGTCTAACTTCTGAAGTTGTTTATTTACTCTTATTTCGTTATCGTTCAGCTGACGAATCGAGGTATTGAAATTACTAATGGTTGACTGGACGACGTGTATGTTATCTTTCATTAAAGAAAAGATTTCGTGTTCACTTTGCTGACAAGTGGTTATAGCTTCATCATACTTTCTAGCGTCGTCGGCGTCTAGAGTGCCAAAGAAGAATTTAAGGATTTCGCCACCAAATTCAAGGGCTCGTTTGTGACGATTTTGTCGGTTTGAATCCGAAATAAGATGAGATAATGAATCGAATTTAAGCTTATTAGCATTGTTTAGGATCTGCAGCGGGTTTATAGCGTCTTTACAATTTATGTCAATAGCTACACTTTGTACTTTTTGACAAAAGCTAGAAATGCTTGCGAGTGATCCTTCAATTTTATGTAGGTAGGGCTCAATGGGAAAAACCTCTACATGGGTGACTACATTCCAGTAGTCGTTGTAAAAATAAACTGCTGAAGTCGGATCGAAGTAAAGTCCTGGACTGTGTGATATTGATTGAATAGGTTCTGAATAGCTCGATCCAAGGGTTGATCTGGAACAATTTCATGCTGGTTTAATCTCATTAATATGATACTTCACGTGTTTTCTATTGATGCAAAGGGTGACGTTATTTTTTCCATTTACTTTAACTATTTTATAGGGTCCCTTCCAGATTGGAGAGAGGGCCTTGCGCAACCTATGATGGTGTTTGACATAAACTAAGTCACCAGTTTTATAAGTTTTTGAACTAGTAGAAGAAGCGTCATAGTATCGCTTCGAGGATTCCTTGCTTCTTTGAATGTTTTCTAAAGCTCTTTCGCGAGAGTACCTCATTCTATACTGTAAGGCTCGGATATACTCTTGATAAGTTGTGTTATCGCTTGAGTCAAATAAACTACTAGGTATGGTCGGTTTGTGGCCATATAATAACTCAAAAGGGGTGAAATTCGTAGTACAGTGTGGAGTTGTATTATAGGAAAGAATTGCAGTTGCAACATAACAATGCCAATCATCTTGATTGTCGTTTACAAACGATTTTAAATACTCTTTAAGGGTTGCATGACTACGCTCCAGTGCACCATTTGTCTGGGGATGATAGGGCGTAGAGAGAAGGCTTTTTATTTTTAGAATATCAGTTAGTTGCTTAAATAGCTCGGATGTAAAACTAGTGCCTTGATCCGTAAGGATCATTTTGGGAAATCCGAATAACGAGAAGAAATGTATTAGGTTACGTGCAATTTCATCTGTTGTTGACGTAATCATTGGATAAGCACTTGAGAATTTAGTTAAATCGTCCTGAAGAGTTAAGATGTACTTAAACTTTTGAAGGCCAGCTTCGGGAAGAACTCCGACAATGTCGAGAGCTAGTCTTTCGAATGGCTTAGTACTAGATGACGTTATAATCATGGGTGCTTTATTTGAAGCTCGTAAAGGCTTATTTACTTGACATAGCCGACAGTCTTTTACGAATCGTTCTATGTCAGCGCGCATACTCTTCCAATAATAAGATTCTTTGATTCTATTGTACATGCGCGTAATACCCGGGTGACCCGCTATGGTCGTCCCGTGGTTTTCTTTGAGAATGTTTGTAATTTCGGCAGGGGTAGGATATTTGATTTGGTTCTTGTATATATGGACCTTAATATCGGTGCCATGAAATAAATACGAAATAATGTTGTAGATTTTAACATAGGCCAATTTAGTAAAAGGCTCTGAAAAGTCTGAAATAGCCAATTCTTTGTCATATTCATCTGTGGAAAGTATTAGATCTCTTAATTTTCGCAAAAGGTTGTAAATAGCTTTATAGCTCGTCTCATCATAGTGATGGATCTTAGTGTATAGGAAATAGAGCTTTTTATTGTTAGCATCAACCGACTGCACGGTGTCGGGTTCTCGTTCCGCTGATAACAGTTCATCGGAATTAGGTACTATCGACAACAGCTGTTCGCAGTGCGGCATTGAACTATCAAAGTCAAGCGAGAGTGGACATGCTATTGACTTTTGTTTTGCCAAAGTAAGGCTCTGATTGTGCTCTTCTATCTGAGTATCGTTAGAGATAGACTTGGTAAATTGTTTTTTGAAAAACTGCTCATAAGTTGTTTTGTTTAATCTGGAGTGAGTTATGGCATTGACTGGGTTACGAGATAAGGCATCTGCATTAGAATTTATTCGGCCTGGCTTATAAATGATCTCGTAATCATATTCTTCTAACTTCAGTCGCCACCTCAGTAAACGTCCGCCTGGATCTTTAGCGTTAAAAAGCCATGTGAGGGGACGATGGTCCGTGACAATTTTGAACTTATACCCATATAGGTATGGTCTAAAGGTATTAATACCAAAAAGAATAGCGAGCAGCTCCTTCTCTGTTGTTGAGTAATTTCCTTCGCATTTATTTAAGGTTCGAGATGCATAAGCTATAGGCTTATCCTTACCGATCTCTCCTTGTGATAAGACAGCGCCTACGGCATAGTTAGATGCGTCTGTCGTTACAATAAAGGTTTGTGTAAAATCAGGGTACTGTAGTAAGGGAGCTGAAATTAACTTTTGTTTAAGAAGGTTAAAAGCCTGTTCTTGATCATGTGACCAGTGGAAAACTGTGTCTTTTTTCAATAACGAAGTTAAGGGCTTAGTTATGTGAGAGAAATTCTCTATAAAACGGCGATAATAGCCTGTCAAACCTAAGAAGGACTTGACATCTTTAGCAGTTTTGGGTGTAGGAAATTGGGAAATGGCCTTGACCTTGTCAGGGTTAGGTGACACACCCTTGTCTGTGATAGTATGCCCAAGATAAGCAACTTCGCGTCGCAAAAACTCACACTTATCAGGCTGTAATTTCAAATTAGCCTGTCTGAATTTGGAAAAGATGAGTTCTAATTTTTTCATGTGGAACTCAAGGTCGTGAGAATAACAGATACAATCATCTAGGTAGATGTAACAGTGAAGACCTTGCAATCCCGAAAGAACTGTGTTCATCAGTCTCTGAAATGTGGATGGGGCATTTTTTAAACCAAAAGGCATTCGTGTAAATTCAAAATGACCTGAAATACCATTAGTGGTAACACTGAAACCTGTTTTGGCAGTGTCCTTGGGGTCCAAACAAAGTTGGTGAAACCCAGAGGCCAAATCGAGTGTACTAAAATACTTTGAATGACCTAACTGGTCTAGGATGTCAGTTGTAAGAGGGAGAGGATAGACCTCTGAAACGGTGACATCATTAAGTCGTCGGTAGTCGATGACAATTCTCCATTTTTGCTTACCGGAAGCGTCAAGCTTTTTGGGTACCACCCAAACCGGTGCATTCCAAGGAGAAGTTGAAGGGCGAATTATATTTTGGTCGAGCATTTTTTTAACTTGCTTTTCGACCTCGTCCTTATGAATTTCAGGAAACCGATAAGACTTCACATGAATAGGAGGAGCATCTCCGGTGTTTATGGAGTGCTGAATTGCATTCGTGTGAGTCAGAAATTCACCTTCGAGGTGGAAAATGTCGGTGTATTGCGAAATGCAGTTCATAAGGGTTTTCTTTTCTTGTGGATTTAAATGAGAACAACGAATTTGCTCAAGGACCTTTTTAGAACGGTCATTGTTCAAGCTATTTAGTTGGTGAATGAGCTCGTGTGGTTTTTCGTCTGAGGTTGATGACGGGAGCTCAAAAGGTGAAACTTGAACTTGGAAATTATTTATTTCTACGTCAGATTCGGTAGTGTTTAGGACAGAGACATTGACTCTGTTGTTTGGCTTAATGTTTACAATGCAGTTAGCCAAAAACACTCCGTCGCTAATTTTATGATCCAATATTAAGGCTTCTTTTCGGCCTGAAATTTCTGAAAGGTTGGAGACTGGACATTCAATAACCATTTCTGACCTAGGAGGTATGACATAAGATGGTTTACTGAAACAAATAGGTAGAGAGTGACCTTGTAGATTCAGCGTATCTGTAGAGTACTGAATGTCGATCTTAAAATGTTGTATAAAGTCACTACCTATAATACCATCGTAGTGCAGGTTGATCGCGTCGCTTATCGCGTGAAAAACAAAACCAAACACTATCTTACTCTTTGGAGAGATTCTATGTTCAAAGTCGAGTTCTATGGTACCGAGAGATTCACAAGATGAGTCGTTGTCACTTAAACCTTTAAGAGTGACTATCTCCGGTCCAAGCACTGGGTTCTTGAGGCTAGATGACTTCACTATTGATATTGAAGAACCAGTGTCGACTAGGAAGCACAAGGGCTTCTCGTTTAAATTACTTTTTAAGTTAACGTGAGGGAGAGAAATCTTGTAGTTAACGTTATTTATCGTGTAACTTTTCTCACGTGAGCAATTCCTAGGAGAAAAACTCGGCTTTTCGCGAGGTAGGGAATTGCATTTAAAATCCTCTTTGGGAATAGAACTAGAGACATTTGATTCACTATCTAACTTAGGAGTCTCCGAATTTTTGCTGACTTGTGTTGGGGAGAATTTAAGAACACAAGGCTTAGAAAGTCCTTTATCAAGAATTTGAGACTGAGTAGAAGGCGCATTAGAATCCTGTGCAACCGTGAATTGACCACAGGTACTACCTTTTAGCTTAGCTGGGAACTCAGTGGATAAAGGCTTATTATCAGCACATTTTCGTTTATTTTTGTTCATCCGCGCTGGGGAGAATTTAAGAGCACGGGATTTAGGAAAGTTAGTAGTTTTCGTGTCATTTAGATCACTATTGTGTTCCGGCAGACACGGAACCGAAACAGACTTTAGTTTAAATTATCGTGATCTTCTGAGGAGCTAACAACATGCACATTAGAGCGATTATTGCTTGTCGCATTACTTGAACCAGGTGCATGCGCACCGGATAGTGCAGCGTTGCTGGAATCAGGGCGCGTATTAGTATTAGTGCCATTTTTATACTTTAACTTGCGGCACTCGCTTATCACATGTCCTTGTTTTTTGCAATAAGCGCAAGATTTATTTGAATAAGAGCGCGACTGATTTGAGTTTACGTTGTGAAGATTCGGACTTGACTGTTTAGGTTTATTTTTGAAACAGTCGGAGGCTATATGTCCGACCTTTTGACAGATAGAGCACTGTTTGGATGAGCGTTGAGCTAATTTAGAAAGCTTGAAGAGCTTTTCTTCCTCGATTGCATGAGTAATTGCATCGGAGAGGTTCTTGGGATTCCTACAGCGCACTATGTGTGAAAAGCTGGGATTCATGCCCAACAAAAACGTGTTCAAAGCCAAATCTTCCATTGCGGCTAATCTGCCTAAAAGTTCTTTATCGTCTTCACAGCTATAATGAATGTCTGATTGAATTCGCGTGAGACATGATTCAATGCGTAAAGAATATTGTGTCACATCTTCCATAGGTAATTGCTTGCAATTCTGAAGGTCGACCAGTAAATGGGTCGAGTGCTTCTTTTCTCCAAAAGTGGCCTTAAGGAATTGTTTGATTTCGGGCCAGGAATTGAATTTCTTTAAGCAGCAAGCTAGCTGTGCTTTGCCCTCGAGCTGTGACACTATATATTTGCACAAAACGTTCTGTTGATCTGTACTGGCTAGCGAAATTGCATTTTCGCAATTTGTCAAAAACGCGGGTAATGACTCGCGGTTCCCATTATAGGGTTTAATGAACTTGGTCAAAACTGAAAGGCTAATCGGCTCAGCCATTTTGGGTTTTTGCCTAATCGTGACCTTGGAATAAGGGTCTTGCTTTTCCTCGTCTGAAGAGGAGGAGTCTGAAGTTAAAAATCCTTCAGCTTCTTCGAATTTGACTTCTTTTTTAGTAGACATTAATTATTTGACCTTATGATTTTAATTTGCAGTACAGGCCATCAGAAAACACAAAAACACTGTAAAATACACAAAATGCTGTAAAATTGCATATAAAAATTGGTAAAATAAATTGTAAAATATGTAAAAAATAAAATTTCACTTTCACTAAAAAAAAAGAGAGCTTGGATCTTGAAAGTTAGTAATAGCTCGTGAAATATAAAAAGTAACTCACAGGATGATGACAGCACTCACGAACATTTTGGAGAACGGCTTTTCCCAAAAACCGTGAGAACGCGACGCGCGGCGCAGGTGCAGCAGCGCGGCGATGACGTCAACGGGGCGTCGAGTGTCCGGCGACCCAGGGAGTCGTATTGCGGAGTACTTCGAAGTCACGTTGCGTTGTTCGTGATTGGACTTCACGCGTGGGAAGTCAATGCGAGTTGATGATGTGGGAGTCAACTGTCCGAAGATGGAGTCGGTGGTGGTGCAGGAACTTGTGATGCGGGCTCTCACTCGAAAGTAGAGACTTAACGTCGACCACGGCAGTAGCAGGTTGTATCCAGGATGAGATGCGGGCTCGCGCCTGGTGGCGGAGACTTAACGTCGACCTCGGAGTGCAGCGATGCGGGTTTAGGCGGATGCCCAAAACTTATCGTCGACCACTGGCACAATATGTAAGGTCCTGAGGCACGGAGCCATATAAAAGGTTGTCAGGCGGGAAGTCCGTTTTTCGCGACGCGCCTAACACCTAAATCTCAGTACTTAACGATTTTCCTGAGATCCCACACTTCTGACACCAAATTTGTTAGGACGGCGGTCCGCGGGACCTTTTTAAAAAAAAGATTTTATTACTGCTAAAACCAAAATTTATTCACTGCACAAACACCGGACTACAATTAGAAATGTACGTGTATGTCGGACGGAGGTTATGGGTCGACTCTGTGGTAAACAAGACTGCAAACAGTTTTATATAAAGTTAATTCGCTTGCCTCAGCATTTACTGCAAACTAGGATAGATTATAACAGTACACCGTAATTAAACTTGAATTACAGTAAAGAATATAAAAAAGTTTTTGAATCACCAAGAAACTTTTTGAACACCCTGTTCAAAGAAAGATGTATCGTAATATACGAAAAGGTATTAAGATATATTAAGATGTATCGAAAGGTAAATATACATCTTCGTATCGCTCAGTACCTTTAAGATACGAAGATGTAAAGATGTATATTATAGCTGTCGTGTGTGGTCTCCTGACGATTTCTATGGAAAGATGTAATGGGATATATCGTGCTATAATATACATCTTTACCTTATAGCCGCCGTGTGTGGAGTCCCTAATAGTGCTACAAGGCACAATTAGCTAGGACAAGTATTTCCTGAGATATTCAGGCGACTCACTGAGGCAGCCAACTAGACGTCTACTTAGCAGACACTGATGTGTCATCATAACTTTATATACAGCCGATATAAAGTTATGATTTGTATGCCAGATAATTGTGCCCTAATAGTGCTCCCTACATGCCAATCATAACTCTATATACAGCCGTTCGTGATGTGTCTACTAAGTAGACGTCTAGTTGGCTGCCTCAGTGACTCGCCTTAATATCTCCTGAAATATTTTTCCTAGCTAATTGTGCCTTGTAGCACTATTAGGCACTATTGATACACAGTTCTGTGGCATATTCGAAATTACTGAAATCGACCATGTGAAAGCCAACTATACGGACACGCCCAGGGCACGTCTTACACATAGAGATAGAGGCAAAAAAGCTTTCTTAGTGTATTTTTTGGTACATATATTATGACTATTATTTTGGATACTTGTGATGTGCTCGGGAGAATCCATCAAATTCACAAATAATACTCATCGAGGTATATCTTGTGTTTAAATGATTAAACAAGGAGAAAAATAACAATGAACAATAGTTACACACGCACTAACTTAAAACGCAAAAAAAACATACTTTGTCAGAGTATGTCTCTGTTGTTGTAATAGCAAAGTGCTCGCTAAAAAAATCATACTTTGTCAGAGTATGTCTCTGTTGCTGATATAGCAAAGTGCTGTGGTCGTGAACACCCAGCGCCGATTCTCAGTCAGTGAAGCTGACTGTAGTAACTGTGACAATCCTAGCACTTAGACAATTCGTATGACTTCTTCAAGACCAATGACCCAGCAGGATAGTCTACTTTTAAAGCAAATTCAAATTTAAATGTTTTTATTCAAAATACAAACAAAACAATATAATAATAATTAATATTCTTCTTACAATAAACTATGCCATTAAATTAGAGTTACAGAACATTTCTGTAACTCTAATTCTCATGTCCATGTGTTCTATCGCCACTCACAGCAATCTCCCGCAGGTTCGAGCCGAAGCTCCAAGTGCAGACCAAGCTAATGCACACGATGATCTACAATCAGACGGTGACCCTGCCCACAGTACGCTCCCAAGCTGAGCATTCTTCCTACCAACTTTACGCGACAGTCATACACAGCGGCACCACTCTCGACTCGGGCCACTACTACACTCTGGCTAAAGACAACGACCAATGGCACATGTATAACGACGACGTTGTCTCGGCGAGCAAGGAGGCCGATATAAACACGCTGACCAACAGCTGCACCCCATACATTTTGTTCTATCGACGCGGGGACATAGACGAAGGCACCGTGCCGCCTTTACACGAGCTCTCCGTCGACCTCCAGGATTTGGTGCTGGTACACAACAAGCACTTCATCGAGTCGGTTCGCAAGATGCGCATGCACCGTCCATGACGGGGGCTGCGGTCGGAGACCGCGATTCTCGGCGTCGACGAGGAGACTCTGGAATATATCGACTCTTTGTAAACTAACCGCCGGACCGACGAGCGGTGGGGCTCCTAAACGGGGCACTGACCTCTATTATTTCAAGGCGTAATCGAAGAAGCAAGTGCGTGTAGAAATTGATGTAATGGTGCGTACCTGTAGCCTTACGCCGAAGTTATACAGGTCAGTCTTTAGAGTACTAACTTTAAGTGGTTCTTTTAAAGGTGTGTCGTTTTGTGTGTTACATGTTAGTTCTAACAACGTTTTCAAAAATCTAGCTTAGCTCTCAACGTGACGTGACTAAGTGACGTTAAGTTGCAGTGGGAACAGTAAGAAACGTTGGTAGGCTGGCGTTGATATATGACTCTTTTGGATGATATTCGGTTCGAGTACTCGACACATCAATGATACGTCGTACGGAACCCGTTATTTATAACAGTTGTAAAACTTTAAAAAAATCTCTAGTCTTTTTGTCATCACAGCCCGTCACACGGCGTGCTATAGATAACGGCTAACTAAAAAAATACATAATTATTCAACATATTTACTGTAAAATTCAGGATCGTATCAGTGATGGTAAGGGGGTGGAACCGAATCTAGGACTTGTACTTTTGCACTTATGACATACTTGTGTATTATACCACAGTACTAATGCAACAGGCCTGGCTCATGCTCATGTCAAACGCATAGTTTTTTAATCATTTCGATAAAACTAGGCGGAAAGCAATTTGCCACTATTTTGTCGTATACTAAACAATGTCCCTACATTCGTTTTATATAACCCGTGCAAGTAATATAGGCGCCTCGCGTAGAGGAAATAAAGTTAACTTGCACGCGTTATGATCATTGAACAACTATGCGTTTAGATACTCCGTTCTGCCCCGACATGTATTAAGGAGACGCGCTGGCTAAATGTTAATTCTAAGATTTTATTCTAAGCTCATATATACGTCATTAAATTAGTGGTGGCATTTAAGAATGGCATCGTTATCATTGTAAGATTCCCGTCAGGTTTGGGGGAGAAGGTTATGTTCTATATACGCATTGGGGAAGTGCTCGTGAGGCAGCATTCAAATCGTTAAGGCTTTAACAGCTGAAGAAACTTGAAACACAGGATGGGGCTGTCGGGCGCCATGGATAAGAGTCAATCTGGCATATCGTCCCCTAGCTTACAACACCGCTTAAGTCATTTTTAAGAACTTTATAGGTGTGACCAATGGTTAGACGCGCAATGAACAGCTCCATCTAATGGCATTCAAATGTGAAAACCGCCAATTTTCGACTTGAGCGGTGTTGTAAGCTAAGGGACGATATTATATCTTTATAGTGTTTAAGATGTATAGAGCATTCAGGGATTTCATTATAGGACTTTTTCGGATGTTGGGGATTTTTTGTGCCAATATTGTAAACAGAAATTGGCCGAAAAAGTGCTCCTGCCGTGAGCAAGAGCACCCTCCTTTCCGCACCTGAATTGGAATGTTGTTCTTACATGTCTCATCTTTCATTCATATCATTCATATTAATCATGGGTTAAGTGTAGTGCTAAAGTAAAAATAAAACCTTTTTCTTATTTCCCGCATATGTTATGATATATTTTATACTTTGACTTAGAATCGTACACATATTTTATTATACTATAGAGTTTGTTATTTACACCTCTTTAAAATTATTATTATTATTATTACGTTGTATAATTTGAAAGTTTCTGTTCTTGTACATAAGTTGTTTTAACTAGCCTCGTCGAAGCAGAAGCGTAATGGCAACCATTCTTTGACTTTGAAGGACTGGACTGGAGTTGAAGTATCGGGCTTCGACTTTAGGGGATTACCCAGAGCTGAAAAGTGCCACTTATGGGAAAATATCAATGTTCTTTTACAGTACATTTGCAAAAAGTTAATATAATACATACATAGTCTTATCAATTTTTAGAACGTAGGACTTGGGGAAAAAATATCATCTTCAGATCATTTTTGCAAAAAGTATCAGAGCAATCTCGTAGCCCTGGGCCAAAGACAATAATCCTAGGACTAGGCAGTATTAACGACGGAAGCGGCCGTTTTTGGCATAAACTCTATTAAGTCCCAGGTACACGATCCTAGCTTGCCAGTCGTGGGTTCTGAAAATCACCATAAACCAATTAAGGTTTTCTGCAAAAACTACCTGTAACCCTAGACACCTAACCTTCGCCGACGAATAAGCGACAGAAAAAAATGTCCTTTTGGTGCTTGTGCTGATAACCGTGGTGTCAACTCCGTATTTGTTACGGTTTGTGGAGAGGCATCGATTTCCGGCTATTTTTTTCGTTGTTTTTACGAAAATTCGTGCAAAATCGGAATTTGTGTTGAATCTAAAATTGATTTTTGTACCGAGTAAGCGTAAAAAAGAAAAGGTTTTGTTTCAGTTTGCCTTTAAAATGTAGAACTATCATCATCATCATCATCATCAGGCTATATCCACTGCTTGACATAGCCCTCCCCTAATGAGCGCCATAGCGCCATATGACCTAGAACTATACTTTTTAAAATTTCTATTCTAAAAAAAAATAAGAAAGTCTGTTTTGATCTGTGCAAACGCTTGCCATTTTAAATAAAAAGAAAAATAAATAAGAGTATGTGATAAATAACCAAAACCTATTTCATTAAATAACATATGCCTCGAGTTTAATTAAAAATTTAACACTTCAAAAAATGGTCGTCGAATCGACAGATGGTTAGGTATTATGGCGTATGTGAAAAGGTTAGATGTCTAGGGTTAAAAAGTTGTATTTTTTTCCATTGGTGTCCTGTTACTGCTTGAACACTTCTGTTAATTTGTAAATCTTCAGAGTAATGTTAGTTAGTATGTAGTGACAGCACGACATTAAATTACCAAAGGGCGCCATTTTTTCTCAAAATCAGTGCTTCTGTGAGTTCCGGTCTTCGAGCACGTTAATCCAGATATCCAGGGAAGTAGGTGCATGACAGTAACACACATACATGTTAAAATATTCTGCTTGGACGAAAAATTGGTTCCACAGGTGGCCTCACTAAACCGGGTGGTTGAAAATTACCCCGTATAGCATTATAATATGGTTCTTTAATGTGATTAATCTGTAGTCTGTATTTTAAAAGAAAAGTATATAGGTATACCTAAATTTAATTAATATAGATGATGATGACCTTCGTCAATATAAAAACTCCGATTTGAACTTTATCTAAAATAATATAATAACCTAATGTCGCGGACGGCCGACAAACAAAATTGATCTCAAGCTTGTAGGCCGCAGGGTCGTCATTGGATAAGTTAGGGCTAATATACTATAAATTATTAATTTTAACTGACGAAGGGCAAAAGATATTTTTTATTCAAAAATGTTTCAGCGATATTTTTTAACGGCTATTTATTGTATTGATTTAAAAACAATTAAATCTAGGCTGCAAACAAAACAGACGGACAGATTATTTTAACGATTAAACGCGCCTTTCACTTACTGTTGTAGAATAATAAACTAATTAACTTTTGATGTTTCACTACACCCGACATATTGGTCTAAACTTTAGAGTATCTTTGATGTATTAGAAGCTAAGTCATGGTTATCGTAACTTAATGTTGTATGTTATACCTATCAGTAAGTCTTTGTAGCAGCTCTGGGATCGCAGTAGCGACATATATATTGATGTAATATTTAGGTTTTCTCAAGGAATTATAAGTGTTTTAAATGAATAAATAAATCGTTTCAAAATTCAACTGAACAGTTTTATTTTGGAAATAAAAAATTAGGGCCGAGTGTAATTGCCTTTTTAATGAAATCTTTTATGAGAGTCTTCTTTGAACACTTTATTGCCTTTTGTCGGAAGAGTGCATCCGGAATAAAGTTAGATGTAGTGCTTACATCGCTGGTTCTTGTTAGGCGATAATTTTTAGTCTATACTCTACAAAGGGAAAAAAAATAAAACTTGTGTGTGGGCCAGAGGACAACGCCTGGAGTCATAGGCGCTGGCAGCAAGGGAGCGCCGTTTCCTGGTAGTCATACTAATATGTCATCCCAGTATGACTACGAGGATATATAATACATGTCCTCCTGTGAGCTCATTATGTAATTTTCGCAACGGATATTCATACGTCATAGAAAGTCATGTACTTATACCACTACTGTCACTATAGCACTATCTTCTTTTAAGACCCTATGTTAGAGCGAGACAGTACTCCGTACGACGTCGGTTTTTGTGTTGACGTGACTATCACGTGTGAATATCCGTTGCGAAAATTACATTGAGCCCATTGGTCATACTGTAACACAATATTTTTAGAAAAAGGTTTTTCCTTCCTCCTGCATAATATAAATTCTTTTCTGTATAAATAAAGAAAGTAGTAAATACTTCTACTTCTATTATTAGGTAGTATTTTCTTGTAGTTTTATGTGCTGGCGTTTGATTTTCCCTCTACAGAATGTCCAGAAAAGTGAGTATGACCAGGACATGTATATCCTCGTAGTCATACTGATATGACAAATTTGTATGACCACCAGGAAACGGGGCAAGGGGGTGCATGCAACCCCCTATAAAGGAAAACATCTTCTTTATTACATCACCAACCATTTGAAAAAAACTGAACAATATTGACTGGACTGGCCACGTCCACCGTTTGAGCGCAGATAGGTTGGCCAAAATTGCGACCGAGTGGGCTTGGCAAAATGGACACCGACGGACGTCCCGGCAGACCAAGGCGAAGATGGCAGGACGACCTAAATGCATTCTTGTTGAGATGGCTGCTTAATGCTAAATGAAAAAAAAGATGCTGGCTAAAGACAGAGAGATAGGAAGCAGTAGGGGAGGCCTTTGCCCAGCAGTGGGACACAAAAGAGGCTATGTAAAAAAAAAGTTTGGGTGGAGCCCAAATACGAGGCAGTCGCCTCGGCCTGCACAAAAATATATGGTAGTCTTATTGGACATGGGGCCATGACCTAGGCGCCACATGGGATATAGAACTCGCCCAAGCTAACCCTATACTGTGGGTTAGGGGGTCACTCGTCATTTTCAATAATTCGTCAATTTCACTAATTGGCCAATTTCCCGATTCGTCAATTTCTTAAAAATCTTTAACTCGTCAATATCCCTAACTCGTCATTTTCGGTAATTCGTCATTTTCCCTAACTGGTCAAATGTTGTACAGTACAATCGAAGACAAAACGCTCGTACAGAAGATATTATAAGATTCAGTAGCGCGATGCCGACTATCGCCCTGTGCAGACTTTAATAGATGACTGTACAGAGACTGAAAGTTGACGAGTTGTAGATTTGACCGCTACGCCACAGAGGTCGTCGAAAACGGGCATAAGTGACATAAATCTACTGCCCGGAAGGGAATAATTTTATAATTGTCAAATTGTTCCACTTTGTTTAGAGTGTATAATTTTACTCCACCAATGTATTTTATACCTATTTATTTGATAATAATTTAATTTTGTTTGATATAATTTCGTTTTTTACACTATAATAAAGTAATAAAGAGAGCTGAGCGATCCCGTTGGCCCTCGATGAGTCTCTTTAATGAATGATTCCATTTGTTCCCTACGAGTCACACCCCAACGAGTAACAGTGTGACTGGTTGGGATTTTTTTTTTGTAAAAATTCCCAACCAGTCACAGTGTGACTCGTTGGGAATTTATTGACGAGTTAGGGATATTGACGAGTTAAAGATTTTTAAGAAATTGACGAATCGGGAAAGTGATCAATTAGTGAAATTGACGAATTAGGGAAAATGACGAGTGACCCCCTAACCCAATACTGTTTTGTGATAAACCTCGGATATTATTGTTATGGAAATAAAGTGAATACCTTAGATTATTTAACCCTTTGTTTTTCGAACACTAAGGCCGACTTGCACCACTTCAATAAGATAAGTGGATAGAGAATCATTCCTTTGTTCACACCGCCAAGAGGGGTGTGACTGGTTGGGAAAAATAAATTCCCAACGAGTCACACTGTGACTGGTTGGGAATTTTTACAAAAAAAAAATCCCAACCAGTCACACTGTTACTCGTTGGGGTGTGACTCGTAGGGAACAAATGGAATCATTCATTAAAGAGACTCATCGAGGGCCAACGGGATCGCTCAGCTCTCTTTATTACTTTATTATAGTGTAAAAAACGAAATTATATCAAACAAAATTAAATTATTATCAAATAAATAGGTATAAAATACATTGGTGGAGTAAAATTATACACTCTAAACAAAGTGGAACAATTTGACAATTATAAAATTATTCCCTTCCGGGCAGTAGATTTATGTCACTTATGCCCGTTTTCGACGACCTCTGTGGCGTAGCGGTTAGTGCATCTGCTTACCATGCGAGAGGTCCCGGGTTCGAACCCCGGCTGGGGAGAAAAAAAAACCCCAGGTCTTGGATGTTTAAAATGTTTGTGGCGTCGCTGTTTCTGGTTCCCACGACACAGGGTATCCTAGTATGGGGCCAGAAGCAATGTATGTGCCTGTATGTAAAAAAAATGTTTCACCAACAACACTTAATATTTAGGGGCCACCTAATCTACTTAACGGTTGATTCGGAGCCCTTAAAAAAGGTGGCCCCTAAATCTTAAGTGTTGTTGCTGAAAACGGGCATTACCTAATTCATCAATTAGGTAAGTGAACTTTTATAAGAAGAATTTTTGTTAACTGCTGTTTAGGCCAAAATTGGTGCAAGTCAGCCTAAGGGTCTGTCAATCTACTGTTACAAACCGCCAGTTGGTCAAAGTGCAAAAGGTGCATAAAAAACAACTCACAGCAGTAGATCAACTGATTATTAGTGCTCGAGAAACTGGGGGTAAGAAGGGCTTCGCTTTAGTGAGTAAGATTAACATTAAAACTCTGTATTCGATAGTAAAATGACATTTTATATTGACATTTTTGGCTTTACAAATTACCTACTTTATAAAAAGTGTAAAGGGCGGATTTCTGAATTTCGCTAAGTAATTACTTATCTGTACCTAGTCATTATAATCATCATCATTCAGCCACAAGAAGTCCACTGCTGGACATAGGCCTCCTCCATCCAGCGTCTTCCCGCCACCTGGATGAGATCGTCTGTCCATCTTGTGGCAGGTCGTCCTACGGTGCGCTTGCCGATATATGGTCTCCATTCGAGAACTTTTCGGCCCCATCGGCGTACCTAGTGCTGTCTCCTTAACTTTCTTTAGAAAATAGCGTAACAGCACGTCACTTAATTAAGTAGATATTTACTTAGTGTAAATTCTCAATTCAGAAATCGGCCCAAATTACTTACATGGAAGATACAAGACTTATTCAAACTTAACTAATACTTAATTAACTATAACCCGATCAGTTTTCCACCCAAATTGTTTAACTTCTCAGTAGTAGCGCGCGCAATTTTCTGGAATATCTTGCCCGGGACCTGAAACAAATCAATAAAAGCTCGAGTAGGTATTGAAAGCATGTCACGGCGAGATGCACTGATGACACACAACACAAATAGGTCATGGTGTGTCAGGTCCGGTTCATCTTGCAAGAAGGGAGCGATCTGATTTATTTACAAGCTCAAGCAAGGAGTCGCTAAGCGATATTTTCAAAGAAACCAACATCCAACGATCCATCCAAAAAAGAAACCTCGCAAAGAAATAGTTTATTACAAAAAAAAAAACACAGTTTTACACAATTTGAGAAAAAAACTGAAAAAATGAATCGCTCGTAGCCTGGGCTGCCTGAGTGATCTTGAACGATCACTAATGTTAAGCAACATACGGCGCGTTCAGTCCACGGATGGGTCACCGTCTATGACTAACGCTAGTGGCTTTTTTTTTTAGCGATTCCGTGCTTCACAAGGTACGTTAAGCAGTTGGTGCCGGCTGCCGTCGATAGATGGCAGTCGTTAAGCCAAGTCAGAGGCCTTTAGGGGCGGCTTGAAAACTTCTGACAGTAAGACCAGCCACTAGTCTTACAAGCCTCCACCAATCCGGACTTGGCCCCCGTGGTGGAGTATGGCCTATACCTGCCTCAGGGAAGAAACCCGTGCCCCTCGGTGGGACATAATGGGTTGATGATGAATGAACATCTTAACAGTTGCAAGGCAATACATGAAGATAATATATTATGTACGTCCGAAAAAATATTAAAAACCACGAAACTATTGGTAGCGATTATAATGTTAATACTAGGAATTAGCACTAATTGACATTTCCACGACTATGGGGCACTGTAGGTACAGGGTTTTGCAACAAGATTCAGCAAGATATATTAGAGTTACCTCTGACGCGGCTTAAGAAATATGTTAATATAAAATCATCGATTATTTAGAAGACAAAGATTAAATGTATTGAGAGGAGAATTGTGTCTAATGTTCAACACATGCATGAGTAACTATTAATTTGTGAAACTAACAACTTTGACTTTCATATTATTATACTCGTAGTAAACATTTTGTTTTTATTGTGAAGAGACTTTTCAGTAACTTTCAAATTCGAATATTTTAATATTTGAATTTGAAACTTACTGAAAAGTCTATTGTGAGCAAGTTTGCAGCAAGGACCTTATTATTACGTCCATAGTTTGCAGTAACCCAAAATCCGCATTATAAAATATGTTTTATAAATCTGCCAAAGCTGAACATCCCTGATATTAATTTATACGAAAGAAGAGCAGTATCTGTATTAATACAGGTCTTGATAAGAGTATAGCTCAGATGCAAATGTTTATGTTTTCTTTATCGAAAGATCGTCTGTTTGTCCGAACGATCTTTCAGAAATTAGAAAGGTACCTATTTCAATGTAAAGAATGCATTCGGTTTGTTGAACATCAATGTCCTTATTACGTTAACTGCTTTGGGGCCGAAAGAAGTGGAGAAAAAGGCAGCGAAAAAAAACTCCGCACAGACCATCGATTCTCAAAATATCACCTTAAACCTTAAAGATTCTCAAAATGTCACCTTAAATGTAAAATACCTAATATAATCCTTAAAGATTAAATATAATTAATAAATAGTGTGTGGTAGGTATGTAAGGAAAAACGTAACTAATTATTAAAACTACCTCTGAGTAGTTAGGTAGGTAGGTACCTACTTTAGAGGAATCATACTTTTTTTCATACGATGTCTTCTCTAAATAAAATTCTGCGACGGGTTCAAATTAGACGATAACCATACACAACGCGAACTGTTTGAAGAGTATTTTGATAAATCGTGGTTTTTATCAAACCTATAAAAATCTCGTATGTTTGTTATAGAATTCCTCCGAAAAGACTTCACCAGTTTTCATAATTTTTTTGTGTATACATATTTGTGGGGTCACGTTCATAGAATTGTCACAATAAACTATGAATTGTACAGTTGTATGAAACCCCCCCTACCGCCTACCTGCCCCTCTACTATGTAAGTCCACTGTGTTGACCATGTGTCCAATGACGTCGATTTTTACGACTGTTAAATGCTTAGATACTTTGACAGTTAAAGGATAAAAGACAACACTGTAACACTGTGGACAGTTACATAATAGGGGTGCTGGAGTCTCACCTCGAGGACCGAGTTGACGAGGTTGGAAACGCCCTCAGCGCCGCCGACGATGGCCCGCCCGGCCGTGTAGAACTTGTCTCCAGTGTTGCCATATTTCTCTTCCTCTTTTATCCCGTCCACTATGGGCTTCGGCTGAGAAAGGTCACGATCTGATCACTCAAATACTTCATTAATGTCGCAAAAGTACTGCATTTGCGTCGACGTTTGCAAACCAACGCATCGCCATTATTGGGAAACTAAGGCTGATCCCTTCAAGAGCCAGCAATAACATTAATTAGAGCTGCTGACCTTCTGGAAAGAGATAGGCTGGCCGAAGTAGCTCTTACTGGCACTTAAAACGGCCGAACTAGCGCGAAAATATCCGATCTGACTAACCTGGAAGAGGCCCGCCACAAAGCCGTGCAGATTGTCCTTGATGGAGAGCTTCTGGCTGCCGAAGCCTTCATGCTCGAGCAGGGCGTGCTCCAGCGCCGTCACGGGCGGCGAGAATATCCCCCCGCCTACCCCGCCGCCCTGGGGACACATTTTGCAGGGAGATATGACAAAAAAGTATTTAAATTGCCTCATCAAAATAAAATTTACCAAACAAATACAACTTAGTAAAGTCTTACTTAATAAGGCAAAAGGTAGTGGCTCAGCTGGTGCTGACCCGGTCAGCCACTGCCTTCTGCCGAGATGTAGTGCGGGAGTAATGTAAAGAGGGCTAAAACAGTCGACTAATACTAAGAGGCATTCACTCTGTTCCTTCTATCGTACGCCATTCCTGTTTCCTCCTAGGAGGAGCCTTATTTCCTGCGGCTCTGGGACTTGATAGCGCTCCCCGTATCCCAGAGGCGCGAGTGTAAATCCAGCTTCACCCGGGCTCGAGACTCCCTGAGTAATCCTGAACCAGGAGTGTTTTTCTTAAGAAGCGTAGAACTAACAAGATTTTAAAGGAACTTGTACTGCAGGGTACAGAGCACAAGGTATCTCAATATAGGGAGATGGGACAAATTGTGTAATATGTATGGAGTTCGACTATCGCAAGTTCAATTCAGGCACACAAGCACCATTAAATAAACACAAGAAACTTGCACACATTGGTCCATTCGCTCTAAGTGGTTACATGTGCAAAGCAGTTAGGTACGTGTGTGTAGTTATATATTGGCGAGGCACGCTTTATACAGCAAGCACGCACACAAGTGCAGTGTGTGCTCGGTATGCCTACAGCGGATGACTTTCTAGTATTCAATGCTTTGCTGAGGTCCAGACCTTTCCTCAGAGAGAGAGAGAGTGACTTTGGAAACGCCTCAGAAGTTCCGGTTACAGCCGACCACAGAAAAGATTTTATTGTGGACCAAACATATATTTTTACGTTTTGTTTATCTCTGGGGCGCAGCGATTAGCGCATCAGAGGTCCCGGGTTCGAGTCCTAGCTGGGGACAAAACAAAACCCCAGGTCTTGGATGTTTACATGTTTGTGATGACGCTGTTTCTGGTTCCCACGGCACGGTATCCTAGTGTGGAGCCGGAAGCAATGTATGTGCCTGTATGTAAATTTTATGGTAGAAAAGATCTAGAATGTCACCCAAAGGATACACACACGGGAGATCAGGAAAATGTAAACAAGCTACAAAACCAAACGCCGTTTACACTAATCTAGTCCCATTTCAACCGAGCACTCACAATTTTCCCGCCTAACAGGCCACCGGCGGCCTGCAACTTGTGTCCCAGAAGGCCGATGTTGAGCGTCCGGTCGCTCCGGTCCTCGCCGACGTCCGGCTCGGCAGGCTCAGCGGGCCCGGGCTCCGCGTACACCGGGAGCTCCACTCGCACTGGGGCTTCGGCCGGGGCCGCGGATGAGCTCGCGATCGCGAGGCATAGCAGGCCGACGATCAGTAACATGCTTGGGACAATGACGGGGCTGGTGAATGGGGATTGTTCTTTTACAATGTCTGTAAAAAATAGTGCCGCCTAACATACCTACCTATGGAAAATTCTTTGGACCTTTTCTTTTGCCTTCAGCTGAAGATACTCTATGTAGGCCGAAATACCTAAAAAGTATTTCTATTAGACCCATTTGGCGAAACCTTGGAGGGGGCAAAACGCTGAGTCTTCGTAACCACAGATTAAATAGCTTTTTTGACAACTTTTAAACAATAACAAAGTTAACATCAAAATTTTATGTTACGCTAGTCTTTTCCCATTCTAAAAAAGTGTCCTACCATAAAACTCTAATTCTCAACAAGATCGAGTCAAGTAGGCGACGCTAAGCGCAACGCTGCAAAATGTGTCTGATGTTCGAGAACATGCCGCAAAAGCGGCACTGCTGCTACGTCGTCCCTCTGCGGCACGCCTGCGTCGCGATTTCCTCTATCGGCTTGGTCCTGGGCAGCCTCGGATGCTTGCTGTCGGCTCGCTACGCCCTCGCCGACCCCCGCCTACGCGCCGCCGTCCTCACCAATGACGAGTCTATGAAGAAATATGCCCTCTTCGCCACCGGCACCTTCTCCTTCATGACCATCGTATCCAGCGCCGTCCTCTTCATCGGAGGAGCGTTCAAACAGCAAAAATACATTTGCTTGTACATCTACATAATTATGACTATGTGCATGGGAATGGTGATCGTGTCAGTGGTGGTCCCTATGGCTTGTTTCTGCAAGCCGGAAAAGCCGTGCGTTCTGAAGGGTATGAGCTTCACAGCCACAATGGTCATCTACGCAGGCGTCACGGTTTGGATGGAATTATTCATTTACTTTGCGCTCGTTGCTAGTAATTTTATGAAGTTCATGATGTATGGGAAGCCTTGGAGGTTGGGCCGGTGACTGCGACGATTGATGCAATAAAGTTATTTTAATGTAATTTATTGGTGTCTAAAACAGGTAACAAACAGTCTATAACATACAGCTCTCTGTATGTTATAGACTGTAGATAATAGAGCGCTTAGATAATAGAGTTTAATTTTCGCCCGGAGTTTACTTTGACGCCCTCTGTGGCGCAGCGGTTAGCGCATCTGCCTACCATGCGAGAGGTCCCGGGTTCGAATCCCGGCTGGGGACAAAACCCCAGGTTTTGGAAGTTTACATGTTTACATGTTTGTGATATAGCTGCTTCTAGTTCCCAGGACACAGGGTATCCTAGTGTGGGGTCAGAAGCAATGTATGTGCTTCCATGTAAATGTTATGGTAACGTAGATCTAGAATGTCACCCAAAGCATAGAATATCATATTCCTTAAGCACCCTAGAAAAAACAAAAAAAACACAAAATATTTACAAAGGTTTATGGTACAATTGGCATACACACACGGGAGATCAGGAAAATGTAAACAAGCCCAAAATGTAACAAAACCAAACGACGTTTGTTTACACTAATCTAATCTATCTAAGTTAGATTATGTTATTGTGCTAAGTGTCTTCCGCACGCTACCCCACGACCAATGAAATCATTTGTCTTCAGATGATTGGCGCAGAATTGGCAAAATGGGTCGGTAAAGTATAGGTATAGATAACCATCCACGGCATTATAGCGAATAGTATAACCTGATGGGGATATTACGCATTCAATACCAAGTATTCCAACAAATTAGGCAACGATAAGTGGTCACTTACCTAAATAGGAAGGTATAATTATATCCACTTTGGAAGTAGGCTACACATGTAAGTACTTAACATTACTCCTTGATTCAAACGATTTTACAACGAAACCTAGGTCGAATAACATGCGACGGGAAAGGGAGGGGTACACTTAAATCTCACCTATATGGATTTCCGAGTAGGTACATATGTCCTTCTAAAAGACCGAGGAGACGATACCGAATCAGAAATGATGAGGTCCGTAGACAAACGAAAGTCGTCGACATAGCCCACCGGATGAGCAAGTTGAAGTGGCAGTGGGCGGGGCACATAGCACGAAGAACTGATGGCTGATGGGGCCGAAAGGTTCTAGAATGGAGACCACACATCGGCAAGCGCAGCGTAGGACGACCAGCCACAAGATTGACAAACGATCTCATCCAAGTAGCAGAGAGACGCTGGATGCAAGCCGCTTCCAACCGGTCTTTTTGGAAATCCACGAAGGAGGCCTTTGTCCAGCAGTGGACTTCTTGTGGCTGAATTATGATGATGATGATGACTTCTAAAAGATGATGGGCGAAATGGGCCCACCTTCAATAAAAATGGCTTGTTTATTAAAGGTACATAGGTACATCTCTAGATGCATAGGTACGTTAGTCATCAGGCAGGCGCACATGCCAGAATTCGCTGTGTGGCTGGAGTCTTTTGATTTAGAAAAAAATTATATTTTTGGTTATAAATAAAGTTTTTGAACTAAAACGTTCGTAAGCACTTCACATTATAGATTTTCACGGATAAACTTGCTTGAATTCTGTCGGAAAAGCGAAAAATTGTTTTATAAGCCTAAAACTAATTCCTCCATCGCAACTGGTTGCGAAACTCGGCGGCCGGAAGGATATAACCAAAAATCATACATACATAAGCTCACGCCTGTATCCCAGAGGGGTAGGCAGAGACCAGGGACTGCCACCTGCCACGATCCTGACAGATCACTTTCGCTTTATCGACATTCATTAGTTTCGGCATAAACGCACGTCGGTTTCGGGTACTTTTCATCTTGCCCTTTGCTCATACATCCCCTATTTGGTCGAAGTACGTCCGCCTGGGGCGTCCCTTACCGGCTCTTCCACTCACATTCGCTCGATATATTTGCTTCGTCAGTCTTTCTTCCTTCATTCTTTCCACATGTCCAAACCAACGCAACATTCCTTTCTCAATTCTAGTCACTACATCCTCTTTCAGTACACAGCGTTCTCTGATCACACTATTGCGTATTCTGTCATTCAAGGTAACACTAAGGTAACCAAAAATATCAACTTTTTCTTAATCGAAAAACTCCAGCCACACAGCTAATTCCGGCATGCACCTGCCTGATAATGAACATACGCACGAAGACCTTTAATTTAATAAAAAAGTATTTTTTGTTGGAGGTGGGCCCACGCTTCATACATTTTTGCCCATCGTCCTTTGTAAAAAAACACATAACATAGACGCCCCCTTAGTTAATACATTAAGAAATAGCATAACCGTTACGTAGCTAACACTTAACATTGACCGCGAATAACATTACACAACGAGTAACCAACGTCCGCAGTAGGCCTGCCGTCATCCACGAAGTTGATAAACCTAATGATCTCCAGCATTGACACGAAAAAAAGTGCAGTTAGCGCTATCAATAGAAAATCACATCTTTTTTACATAAGTGTCAGACCAATCTCTCAATCTTGTCATTTTTTTTTAAACATAAACATTTACATACATGCACATACATTGCTTCTGGCCCCACACTAGGATACCCTGTGTCGTGGGAACCAGAAACAGCGACGTCACAAACATGTAAACATCCAAGACCTGGGTTTCTTTTTTTTTCCCAGCCGGGGATCGAACCCGGGACCTCTCGCATGGTAAGCAGATGCGCTAACCACTACGCCACAGAGGTCGTCTAGTCGTCTAGTTTAGTCTAGTCGTCTAGTCTAATTTGATAGCGATTTTGAAGATCCAAACGCAAAAAAGGGTAATTTTTTGCGTAAATAGTAGTTAGCTATCAGTCTCAGGTCCTCACAAATCTTAGGATCACTCCTAGGATCTCGGTCGTGGATTTTTGACAATGAAAATAGTCTAAAGAGACCTGAAAAGTTGTTTACATTTTGTCTCAGCCCCAAATAAATGTGGTATAGACACGTTGCAAATTCGATCTGTAAAAGAAGACCTGACTTTTTTCTTCGTTGGTGCTAGTGTTTCTCCCTCGAGCCCCTTGACTGTATGTTAAGGTGCTACTTTGTGATAGCAAAAATATGGAGGCGATGCATGTGGCTGCTTAGACCTTAGGTAGGTAAGTACATAGTTGATACCAGGTCAAACTTTACATTATCGATGCAAAGTCACCTATAACGTAACTGCATAGAGTCCGTGCTTGTAAAGGTTGGCGTGCTGCCTACTGTACTTACGAAACCACAAACCTACTCCAGAGGAGTAGGTATTACAATATTTTTTTAGTCAAGAAATTTTAGTAGTAAAATTCGCAGCGGCTTCACTAAAATTATTTTAAATAATAATAATATTGAATTAGTCGTACCTATAAGTATATTAAGCAATTTTATCAAATAATCTAAAAATATACATATATTATGTACGTACAAAAGGAGTAGAGTCCTTACCAGCGTCAGTTTTTAAAATTCGTATGAGCTCAGAAAAAACAATAAAAAAAATGTATGGCCAGAAACCCTGTAGGAATATACGCACCAGCACACAAAACACTCCTTACCACCATAAAGAAAAAAAAACAATTAACTTATAGAAGTACCAAAGAATACCTACTCACTCGACAGTTAGGCCGTAGGTCCTGCGCACAACTGCGCGCACGCAGCCGGCGCGCGTACTTTCACAAGTTACGTCATTGCCTTGGCACTAGCAGCGTTGTGGGGAAGGGTGCTGCCACCGCCCATCTCTGTTGCCTTCAATGCTAAGCCTGGGCCAGCTAGGCTTAGGGCTCCGACAGACCTGCCTTTCTGCGGGTTCTCATTAGGACCGACACAATATTTTTAAGAGCATTGTATTGTAGTAGGGGAACTAGATATATAGATAGAATAAATAGAATATTCTTTATTGCACATTAGAAAAAACAGAAAAAAAACACAAAATATTTAGAAAGGTGCATGGTACAATTGACGGCTTTATTACTAAAAGCAATTTCTTCCAGACAGCCTTACGATGGAAAATTGCTGGGTACGGATGGAACTATTTACTGTGATAGTAAAGTAATTTAAAATAATGCAAACTACTATGACAGGGTCAGTGTAGTGGCTGTTAAGTGGTATATTAAGGTCACAGCACACATATCAACTCGGAAAGGGATCGTCACCGTATCGCCTTTCGCCTCGCCGTCAACCAGGCGTCAACCTGACGTATGCATCGTAACCAACGCGTATCAACGTACAGTCAACTCGGCTACGGCTAGGCGACACCGCGCTTACGGCTCGCCGACTACTGGTACTTACCAGATTGCTCTAAAGTAATACTTGGGGTGGACGAAGAGACCTTAGCTCGGGTACGGAGAGACGTAAGCGCGGGGACGACGTGCCGTAAGCGCGGGAACTGCAAGTTGACCACGCACCGCATCGCGGTTCGGAGCCAGTCCCAAGGCGAGGCGATTACGTTACGATTCCGATTAGTGTGCGTTGCAGTAGGGAGTTCCATACAAACAACACTGAACGGCTCGAGGCGATACGGAGACGATCCCTTTCCGAGTTGATATGTGTGCTGTGACCTTTATACGGCAATACGGTAGGTCGACCAACACCCCGTGGATGCAAATGGCGAGGGACCGCGAGATCTAGCTAGATGGGGAAAAGGCCTATACCCAACAGTGGGCAGATGTGGCCTGATGATGATGATACGGCAATAAGGAACCACCAAGAGTAATACGGAAGAGTAAGGCTCAATTCACATGGCGCAGAGTCGAAGCGAAGCGTCGCGTTTTCAACTGTTCTAAATTCATCTCTATTTCTCTATCAATACGGTACCTTGTGTTGCGAAAATTTGAAAATATGCAGACGAAGACGCGCAAATTCGCGCGCAGACGCGCGTCGCTGAGGGTTTTCAAATTTTGGCATCACGAATTCGTACCGTATTGATAGAGAAATAGAGATGAATTTGGAACAGTTAAAAACGTGACACTTCGCTTCGACTCTGCGTCAGTGTGAATTGACCTAAGAGGAATCGCTCGTAGCTTGGGCTGCCTGAGTGATCTTAAACGACCACTAAGGTTAAGCAACAGACGGCGCGTTCAGTCCATGGATGGGTCACTGTCTATGACTGACGCTAGTGGCATTTTTCCGAGCGATTCCGTGCTTCGCAAGGCACGTTAAGCAGTTGGTGCCGGCTGCCGTCGATAGATGGTAGTCGTTAAGCCTCCACCAATCCGGACTTGGCCCCCTGGTGGAGTATGGCCTATACTTTCCTCAGGGAAGAGACCCGTGCCCCTCGGTGGGGACATAATAGGTTCATGATGATGATTGTTCAAAGCCAATTTGCTTTCAGTGCTCCAAGCCGCTGTGTGAAAATTGTCAAAAAAAGTTGTGACTTTGAAACCGTATGCCGTACAAAATGTGACAGTGTATACTATATATTATTGCTCGTGACTGTACTAAGATCACCGATACTGCATAGAGAACACAAAATAAGTAGCTTTCGAGTACTTACTTAGCCATTTTAGGTCACTCAGACCGAGTGCACCAAGATCGCGAAAACCGGCTTTAGAGTCGGGTTAGCCCCGATAAACGCGCGTTTAATTTTAGTATGTTTGGCTGACTGTGGCACGGTTTCGCTAATCGAGTGTGCCATACACGTTGGTATTCAAAAGCCGTAGACCAGATGAGCCAGTAGCATGTCGCAGCATTACATAAGATCGATTGAGTGAAGCCGATAGCCGCAACTAGTGTCACAATCACTTGATATCTTCCAAATCAGAGGCTCTCAACATTAATTATTTACATCGCGCAACACCTACAACTACAAATGGCCATGCTGCTTATTTTCCAATGTGTTGTATAATTTATTTTGAAAATATTGACCATTTTAAGAAACTAATTTGGGATTTTTGAGTTTTATTAATGATGTCTATTTTTAATGTACTATTCTACTGAAATGTTGGTATTTGACACGTCATCAGAGTATGATTAAAGAGATAGTATATTTGCCTACATAAAAAAATACAAATATAATTTTTAATTTTATTCGTAAGAAAGGCAAAGGATTCATACTCATGCTGTGTTTGCTGACGTCATAGCAAAGTCAATTAAGGTCTTGACCATGTGGTGGTGGAACCTTGAGATTTAAGGAATCTCCATCCTGATAACTAACTCTGAAATCGAACAGCTGAAATGAATGGGATTATTTTTAAAAGAGGTAGCCCTGTAAAGATACGGAAAAGACTAATGTCGACGGGTACGAGTATAGCCGAGAATCTTGGCTCTATGCATGGATTAAACTGAATCACACTCGAACTGACCCTATATTACACACATCAAATCTTGAGCTATACCTACGGTTGGAATCGCTCAACAATTGGTGCGCTTTATGCCAGTCTTTCCAATCGTTCGGGATTGCACGCAAGAATGAAACTAATGCGAAACGTCAACATTTACATACAGGCACATGCATTGCCTCTGGCCCCAGTCTAGGATACCCTGTGTCGTGGGAAACAGAAACAGCGACATCACAAACGATTAAATGTAAACATCCAAAACCTGAGGATATTGATGGCCCCAGCCGAGGTTCGAACCCGGGATCTCTCGCATGGTAGGCAGATGCGCTAACCGCTGAACCACAGAGGTCGTCGAGACACACCCGAGGACTATCCCTTCTATCACGTGACTGTCCACTTTAGTGGGTTAGTCTTCCTCGGTACCAGCATGTTTGAGGACCGCTGGCTACGTCAGGTGCAACGCGACCGGCCGTGAACTGACGGGCTGGGAACTTATGTGACCTATTCGCCATCGGCTCATTGTCTTCGGCAAGCTAAACAAATATTTCCACATCCATTAGGCTACTGTATAATTAATCAATCGCCGATAGATTGGCTTCTTGGTGAGATTACTTTGTGGTTATCTTTTTTTCTTGTTCACATGATGTGCTACATGGTACCTAAGAGGCATTCATTATTTAGATAAGCGAGTTATTGACTAGATTTAGCAGTATCAAGTCTGATTATTATGGCGGTGGTCGTGGGTTTGATTCACACAGGGGGCCACCGTACAGTGATACAGTGGAAACACCTGTTTAACTTTAAAAGACCCACCACCTACCACCAGGGGTATGGCCATCGGCCAAGGGTACGGTGGCTCTGAAGGGGTCTTGTTACCATACGAAAGAAGGTAATATAAAACCTTGGTGTTTCTTTTATTAAGTTTATTTTTACCTTTTTTTAGGAGGGTGAAAATATATACTTAGGTACGTAATTGACAGTTCCGAGTAGGTGTTAAATGGGACAACTTTATGCAGTGGAGGATTTACATGAGCGCCCCAGCCCCTACATTGCCTACGTAACTTTCCACTCTATCGGGTTAAGCATTTAGACAACACCAATGTGTCAAAATATGTAAGTGTTAAGTGTTTGACAATTCGGAGTAGTCTAATAAACAAGACTGCGCCACCAAGTTATCTGTTCAGGTGGGGAAAATTGTAACGAACTAATTAATTGTAAATCCTGTTCCCCATTTTTAGGTTTTATTTATTCACTTACTAAGATTTATAGATATATTTTCATTAAAATTGAAAGACGGGTTAAAGTATTCTTAAATTTCTATGTAAATTTCTTAATTGTTACTACTAAGTTCTTCACTAGCGCCGCTATCAACTGAACAGATAAGATGGTGGTACTGTACGTAATTAGGGCTTTTCAGTGCTGCAAGGAGAACCAATGTCATCACAGTTTTAACACGTTCCGGCGCACAGCAAATAATGCGTTAGTGCACAGGTATTTTTGTATCCTCCTGAGGCCCGACCTTGAAAATAACAATGGTTTTTATACTATTTTTTGGACACGGGGACTTAGGAGGTTTATGGGAAAAAATACGACTGATATATCAATTGTGCGTCATTACAATATTCGGTAGCGCCTGTAATAATGATAGACTGATATATACGTCGGACGGATACTTCACTTATTTTGTAAAAAGTCTTTAAAAAAACATATTGAAATAATTTAACATTTTATTACCATAAAATAACAAATTACAAAGTTATGAAATTATCCGTTTTCAAAAATATGAGTATTAAAAATTATCCAATGGGTATTGTATAAATACTATTTAAACTTCTAAAACAATTACACATTGTGATTTAAAGTCCGATGATCCATTAGAGTCATTTGCAGGGTCATGATTGTTATCTGATTGACTATGTTCATCCCTGTATGGATCGGGTGTCTCATCGCCAAATGAAACTTCTTCAAATAGTAGCAAAATTCGTCTCTCTGTATCATCATTTCACTTTCTCCTGGACATGCTGGAAAATTACATAAGGAAGCTAAGGAAACCACACCGCAGTATCACCAATCCGCAGCGTATCAAAGTAAGAGCGCCCGGCAACATTTGAAGCTACGATCACTTCAAAAACATCGCATGTTGAGGAAAACCCCACAAAAAGTGATAGCATAAGAATAATTAATTTAAAGAAGTGAAAATAATAATACTTTGATCATCCTCACAGGATTTCTTGTAAGTTATAAATACAGTTAGCAAATTTAGGAGTTATGCTTTGTAACAATGGTGTTTGCAGACCAGTGCTCTAAAGTTATTCACTTCAAAGCTTAGTGGAGGAAAATTGTATTTCTAAAGATTTTCATATAAGTAATTGTCAAATGTAGCAAAAATATATCGAAACATTTACCTGGAAAATTACGGTCGCTCCCACAGAAGCACAGCCGCGCGATTATTAGGCAGACAGGAACAACGGACGACTGACATATCAGTTGTGCGCGTGTAAGCACGCCCACAGACGCTGTATCGAGCAAAAAATATGCGTTTGGTCTAATAGATCGTAAGTGCACCAAACGCCATTATATAATTTATTCTTTTATTATGTGGAAGCTTAAGACCCTAAGGTACGTTATTGTGTAAAAAAAATTGTGTTTAGATTATTGTTTTTTAAATATAAGGCAATAAATCAACGACGGCTATATCAGTCGTGCGCTATCGCAGGGGTCCGTGAAGACTGATATACACGTCTGTGCGCCGGAACGTGTTAAATGTCGTACATCGTTATTAATCTGTGATAATCTAAGCATCTCTTTGTAGTCTATGATCTTTGTTTGTTTCGAAACTGTTGAAACTTGAACGTTATCGAAGATTTTTACTTTGTTCATTATTTACGTACGTGAATGATCGTTTTTCCTTTCTTTTTTTTTCTTAGTTCCTTGAGATAATCTAGATGGCGTTATTCGTTTCTACGTACAAAATTGTGATTCGTCGCAATCAATGTCAAACTTAGTCCACAGATTACTAATCAAGAGAAGGAACCAGGGTTGCTATTCGGACGAGGTTTCTCGTAATAAAAATAAAAATTCAAACCCACAATCCACAGCAAAGACTCCAAAATATTCAAAATCGCACTTATCACCAAACGACAACAGCATTTTTGTTTTTCCGTAATCAACCATCACAAATTCCACAGAACCATAGTATTATTTTTTGCTTTGACGTTTATTATTGCGGTACGGCAGCGCCACCTAGGGATTCCTTTAGAACTAAATTTGACATAAGGAAAAACGCTCATTGTATCTTTACTCATGGCTACCACAATAATAAAAAAAAACAAAAGATTTACAACTAAACCACAGAACACAATCGTCAACGAAACCAGCAAGCAACGTGACAGAAACCACATAGAAGGTACAGTGATGTCATGTCAATGTTGACATATCATGTGACGTCAGCACCATCTATCGGTGACTTGCGGTACTGTATTTTTTTAACGATGGTTTGAAAAGCCCTCATGTGGTTTGGAAGTTATTTTTACGTTAGCCTAAGATGGAACAGGCGCAAGCGGTTCGAACAAATCCTTCATTTTACGGGAGTAAAATTAAATAGATAAGATAAAAAGAATATAATAAAAACTAAATATTTAGAGAAACAGGTGTGGAGCGGCGCGGTACGGTATATAATATCTTCTGCCAAATATTAACCATCCATTTACGGGTGTTCTGGCGAAAGCTATGAATATGATTGCTTAGCAGCGATTTTATAAAAACCTGTAACCGAAGGTAGAATCCATAATTCGAGATACCAATTTGACAGTTCATTTCGCACAAGTGTTGCAATAGTCAGGCCAGTGCTGTTCTTGTCGATATTTTAATCGGATTTGGTATCGATATCGGCTTTGGTAACCATGGTATTTATCCATTTGTTATGATGGCCTAATGAAATTAATTTAAAATTTACACGAGATAAAGGCTTTTTGCAGATGTGGTCGTTTTGCGATCAAGTCTGTATGTGGTTTTGGTCGTTTTGAGAATCCTTCTCATATTATAAGTAACATTGTGTAAAGTGGTTTAAATAAATAAAAAATAAGATAATAAATTGATGTATCATTAAATAACTAGCGTATAATGTCCCATCGCAGGACACAGGCCTTCCCTCAGAGATAGAGTATGGGGCTTAATCACCACGGGACTCATATGAGTTGCAAATATTCTCCGCAATAAATTTCTATAACGCATAATTTAATTTTTATTAAGTTTTTTTACTATCAAAGTAATTTTGGACGATTCGAAAAGCCTCTACCAAGAACGAAAAAACAAACACATTTTATTTTTCCTTTTTATATTTGTTATACATTTTTGAAAAGGTCTATTAAATCCCTTTAATTTGATACCCGTGACAATGGAATGCGATAATTTTCATTTTTTAAGTCCTCGCTAGGTTGCCATATATAATTTTTTGGCTAATTGAGAAAAATTAAACGATCCTTATTTGTCAAAATCGGATCAGTCGTTTAGGCTCTGTGAGGGAACAGATTAACACATAACATACGAACATTCATACACAAATTCATGGAAAGAGTGCGTCGACCACGTTGATTAGTATTCGTTCGATTTATTATATACGTCTATGATGATGATGAAATGAGAGGATCATAATTCTGAATAAATGGTACTCCTAATAAAACATCGTTGTGTCTCCGCTTACTCAAACTGCTTTTTTCTTTCTAACCTAGTACTTAAAGATCTATTAAGAGGATGGCGGCTTTCAAACTTAAAAAAACCACACTTTTCTTATCCGCGAAGGAGGGGCGCGCGTCGTACGCGCGTATGACGCGCGCACCACAGACACGGACGCTTGATGTAATCCGTTGCATAGAACTTCATACAATTTTAAAGAGCGTCCGATACGCAGCGTATCGCACGAGCGCCTCGGGCGCTTTCTATGACTAGTCCCTTACTGTTCCCAGTTACTGTTGGTGAACACAACTGACAACTGTCAAAAAAGCTTCAATTCAATTCAATTTTGAGCGAAATGGCAACCAGCCGCTGTCGACTATTTCTGCCAAAATCACGTGTCTTGATATGACATGGACCAAAAGAGAACACAATTTATGGCGCAACGAGACAAAATGAGCCGTTTTCAGAAGCACTAAATATATATATATATATATATATATTTATTTCATATCCTCCTAGCCGTGTTCGGCCATAGCGACCGCATACAGGACTCTCAAAATATTAAAAAAAAAAAAATATTACGGCTGTCAAAAGAATGCAATTTTGGACCTCAGCCCAATAGTCGTATGTGATACATCATAAAATAGGTCTCAGCGAGCTGAACAAAAGTTGTCCTTTGTGTTTGTCCTTTCGGAGTTATATTGTATTGAAAATGTTAGTTTTTTTCAATACCATATAACTCCGAAACGACAAACATTTGGCTGTTGGCGTCATAGTAACTTTTCTTCAGCTCGCTGAGGCCTATTTTATGATGTATCACACATGGCTATAGGGCTGAGGTCCAAAATTGCATTACTTTGACAGCCGTAATATATTTATTTTTTGTGCTTCTGAAAACGGCTCATTAAAAGTGTTCCTTTTTGTAGGCTTATCATGCAAAGTCATGCAACAGAAATCATGCAGGCGAATCTGTAACAATAAAAGTTTTTTTTTTCCCCTGGTAACTATTTACATAAAATACATTTAACATTTAGGGACAAACAAAAGACGTCACAATTTAATTTCATTTTCCCAAACATCCAAAGTTTATAGGAAGAGGGATATTAATTGAAGGAAGAGATACATAAATAGACAAAGAGCGATTATTCCTGGGACAGTTAAAACATATGTGATCAAGATGACCCTCCTCGAGCTCGCATTCACATAGCGACGAATCACGTACTCTGATTTTATTTAGAAAAACGGGTGTGCAGCAATGACCAATGCGCAGCCGACAGATTATAGAAACTACCCTCTTACTTCTTGAATCTATAAAACCATGGTTTGGTCTTGATAAACGGTTGGACAGTATAAAATTTGGAGCCCTTACTTCGACTACTCTCCCGCCATAAGGTCAACCAGTCATCAAAAAGTTGTTTTTTAGGTAAGGAGAGTAAATCGTAAGCGTGGTGTGAGTGATGTTTTAGATCCACTTCATGTCTACTCGCGTGTTTGGCTATAGAGTCCGCGTTTTCATTCCCTACTATACCCGAGTGTCCAGGGATCCATACCAGAGCCACCTCAAGGTCCCTACAATAGCAGCTATACAGGGTCTTTTTAATATCTAAAATAATTCTACTATTAAGTTTGCTCTTGAGTTGGCTCTGGTCCAGAGCCTGCAGACAGCTAAGCGAGTCCGTGAAAATGACTGCGTTCTTAATATTGTGCGATTCCACGAATAGACATGCCTCCAGGACACCTATGCCCGTAAAAACAGAGACTAGACAGGGTCATTATTGGGCGGTGTCGGGTTTTGTGTCTGGCTGAGGGCGCACCCATTCTGGGATGGAGAAAAGGAGTAATCCTGAGTTAAGGCTTGGTGGGCATGTCTATCATAACCAGGGGAAGGGGGGGAGTGGGGCCTGGGTTTTAGAAGGACAGTTTTTCTGAAAGATTGTTGGGGCAAGCGTTGAGCTGTTCTTTGGAAGGGGCCAGACTGAGACTGGGGGCTATTGTAATGGCGCGGAGGGGTGGACTTCACAGCCTGGGCATATTTACGAGAGATAGGCGGGATTTTTTTGCTGGCCTCAAAATAAGACATTGAGTATTCAGCCATCATACTTTTAATAGCTGTTTGTCTGCCATACTCAGGGCAACCCTTGCTAATAGCTGTATGGTTGCTATCACAATTGGAGCAAGTAAAATCACTGATATTAATTGAACAACCGTCACCAGGGTGGTCAAGACTGCATTTGTAGCATCTCGGTTTCGACCGGCATGCAACCCTTGTATGTCCAAAGCGGCAGCAGTTAAAGCATTGAATTGTGGGGTACGTGTACAGCTCAACCTCTAGGGCTGAGTAACAGCAAACACTCTCTTCGGCAGTACCTGTCCATCAAAAGTTAGTACAACTGTCTGGCTCGGCTTCCACACTGTCCTCGCCCGTCCTCGTTAGTGATTTTCCTATTCATACGTCTTACTTTTAATATGTTGCCACATCCAGATGGGACCTTGACCAGGTCCATCACCTCCTCGTCAGTGAAGTCAGCGGGTACACCTCTTACCAAGCCCATGCGAGTTATATTAAATTGGGGAATGACTGCTGTATATTTGTTATTGGCCAAAATAGGGTTTGATAAGAAGGCATTAGCATCTTCTGGCGATTTGAACTCAACAGAGACTCTGTTGCGTCCAATTCGCTTGATGCCATCAGTGAGAATGTTGGAGATATTGTGTTGGATCAGGAATAAGCCAAACTTGACATGATGTAGAGTGGTTCCTGATTTTTCATCGGTGACTGGGCGGGAAACATGGACGATAAAAGGCGCTTTGTCTAGAACAGAGTATTTTTTCCTAGCATCAAGAGGTCTCGTGGTTTTAGACACTTTGACTGGCATTTGTGCCGGCGAGTCAGACACTGCTGGGCGTTTTCTGTTTGCGACGTCAGCGATATCCATCGGCTGGGTCGAGGAGGCATCTTGAGGAAGGGAAATTGTGCATACAGGACTATAAACGAATGGTTCTATATCGGGAGGTTTAGGGGGAATCCTGTTGTCATCCATGTTCGAAGGAATAAATGTTATTACTCACCGAATAACCTTGTTTACTTATATAATAGGTACACAAAACAGACAACACAGAACAGGACAAACAATAATAGCCAACAAAAAGACCAAGAAATAGCTAAAAACAGTAAGAATTCCGAAAGCGCATGTGCTAACCAAAGACAGCGACGACAGAATTTCCGAAAAAGCTTACCTGAAAAGGGCTTATTGCAAATTATAATATTCGCTAATTATTACGACTTAGCAAACCAATTGGTCGAGTCGATATTAATTATCGATATTGGCTACGTCACTATTTAATTTTCTCTGACACCGGTAACACTTTATCCGTCAAACAGTTGTCAATTAATGCCCGGTTTCTGAGGTCCATTAAACCTAGTTTATCTATTCCATAACGCTATTGATTCAGTAACTTGACATTTTACGTTTCTGAACACCTATGCAAAAAATAAACTTGGTTTAAACTTCGTTCAATTTAACCGCCCGGATTTGGTCGGTTATCGAATCTATAACTTTATTTGACGTTTCAAGTGGTATTAGACATAAATTGTATTTCTCTTGTAAAAAAAACAACCAGAGCCTTGTTATTTTTTCTTTGTTAGCACATTTTCATTCTAAATAATAGTTTATTAGTATGGAGTAATATGATTGAAACAAACTCTAGCTATTTCGCTAAGCAATAACTTTTCCTCGTTCCTTAGAGTTCTTGCTCCGTTTTCCTGCATCCTTTGTAGGTTCCATTATAACAATAGATAGGTAGGTACAATAAGAAGGAAGAATAGATTAACACACAATATTAATGTTTGGACAAGTAGGAACTGATAAACAATATTGCCGCACAAAACTAACATCGGACTTTTTTTTTTCTTGACAGTGTTGATGATACATTAGTGGTTTAGGTTGTGAAAAAGATTTCTCATCTATTAGAAAAATTGAAATCTTACTGTAAGTTGATTCAAAAGTATTATTTTAATTATTCTATGTATGAAAAACCTGAATCTGCTGTAGAATACAGATGAAATGCGTATGTTAAGTGTAGGCTTCAAAATAGTTCCATCTAGTGGCGGAATGGTGAACTACTTATCGGTTCGATAACTATACGACCGTCCTGCGTGTACTCAGAAACGCATTGACAATTAACTGACGTTTATTGAACTGATAACTTTATTGATTCTATAGCTAATTAACCATTCGGCTGTGCAATTTCAAAACCTAGTAAGGGACAACTCGAAGAAAAAACGGGTCTTTGCATTTTGTAGCTTAATAGGCCATAAAGCATAGATTAGCATTGTCAAAATATCTAAAAACCTTTGAAAAATGGGAATTTGAAAATCTAAAAACCTAGTAAGTACACAGCCGTAATAATTTAACGCTTAAAAAACCATTTCATAAACCTAGCAAGTCGCACGACAACTTTAAAAATCTAGTAAGGGACGTCCCTTGCTAGGTTTCTAAAGTTGTTGTGCGACTTGCTAGGTTTATGAAATGGTTTTTGGTGCGTACTCGATGGTCGAGTTTCGCGCGTTTAACATCAGTAAGTGACAGGTTCTCGAATACAAAATGTTGAGTGCCCTTTAAACATGCCAGAACAATGGCCTGTAAGTATAGTTATGGTTTTTTATTCATTCATCTTTAAATCCTGTTAAAAACCTTAAAATGTCTGCGTGTTTAATTGGGTGAGTATTACAGCTGTTATAGGTATGTATCTTAGGTTTATTCGAGCAGATAGTCAAAGACTAAGCTCATGTGCTTTAAGTGTCGATAAGTATTTCTTAAAATTGTAGCCTCTGGCTTTCATCATGCCTTTCGTTTGTGTGATCAATTTCAAAAATAACCGAGTTAGTTTATCTGTGTGTTACCTGGTTTAACTAAGTACCTATGTATGTACTTAGTTAAACACTAAGTTATAATAACACTTAAAATATTTCTTCCCTATATTAATAAAAAATAAGAAATTTTGCTTGCATTAGATATGAGCATAATGGCTTTTTATTCAAGTGATAATCTTACTAATATTAAAAAAGTGAAACCTTTTGCCAATGAATGAGTGGATGTTTGTTGCTTTTTAACGAAAAACGGCTGGAATCATTTAGATTTTATTTGACATGGTGATAAACTATGTAACATTAGGTACATAGTTACAGCGTGTAACAAAAAGATCCTGTCAAACTTTGGGAGCTGGTTTAACCTGCAATTATTCACTCTAAATACAAGATTTTTGTGGTTGTTTAAATTTCCCTGCACTAAATTTTATCCAGTCATGGCCTTCTTTTGGACTTCTATAAAATTTCTGCCTATATTTTTTTCTACTTTCTCTCTGTTTTTGATCGCTTCATGTATAATTACGGTGTGGTATTTGAGATTAACGTTCTATATTTCAGGTCAAGTTCCACTCCAAATAAGTCAGTCAATTTAAAGACTTTGTTTAATTTAAATTAGCATTAAATAAAATTTCATAAGATAATTTTAGTTTCATTTTGACAACTTCAGTAAAATTTACAAAATAAAGTGCACTTGCAACTAAAAAAATCAGCCTATTTATTGATACCTATGGGTTTTACGTGTTAGATCTTAATTACATGATATCTAGTGTAGGGTGTGTCATACCCTGTCCCATAAAATTATCGACACCTATTTTTATTATATTTATCCTACACTATATCATAATTTAGATCATATTATCCACTTCTTATCCACCATCTCTTAACCTATCTATCCACCTCTTAGACCTTTGTAGGTACCTACTTATATCTTAACGGATAAATTCTCTTATTCTATCATCCCCTCCCATCCCATCATCCCTATCTTTGTACTTTATCCTGAACTAGGGTAAGTGTACCAGTGAATGAACACACCCCAGTGAATAAACGAAACGTGGTTTTTGCTCCAAAATAAGAAAACTAGCCATTTGTACCACAGAGACTTTTATTTTTTTCATAGGCTACACTATTTCGAAACTGGGAATATTTAATTCAGATGTCGTGAACTCATCAGTTGCAAAATGTCGACGACGAAAAGTTAGTGTGGGTGAAGAAAAATCTTTTATATGGGTAATAATTTAGGAATTGGGTAAGACATTGCTTTTCTTATCGAACGATTTGAGTGATATTTTAAGGTTTTGCATAGGTTTTTTGTAATATATAGGTTATAGACGAAACAATGCTTGCATTTTGAGACAAATGTATCCATTTTTGTGAGTAAATTTTAAAATAAAATATGGGTTCATGCAATGGTTCAAGAAATTGCCAAAATCCTAGTGAATGAACGGCCGTTCATTCACTGGGACATCGGCTATTTTAAAGATTTATCAATAATATAACTTCGGCTGATTGTATTAAAAAAAATTCTTGCAAAATATGTTCCAAAAACGATTTCCGATCTTTTGGCCAGTATTGGAACATGGTTGTTCATTTATTGGTCTCAAAAATCCAGTGAATGAACTATGAAAAAAAACGTTCACGACGAGGCCTGATCTCTTTTACTGACTCGGAAGTAAGTGAAAAAAAATATCTTTGTAATAAATACTGTTTATAATGTTGTCCCTAATAATGTTGTGTTAATAATTAAGTCAAGAATTATGATGCTCTGTGAGTTAATTGTGATTGTTAATTGTAAAACTAAAATTTTTAACATAATACTTGTGAAGGGTTTACTAATGTATTGCCAAAAATCGTTTCCCAAAGTATTACTTCCCAAACTATTTTCCGCAAATTATCACTTGGCAAAAAAACATTTCTCAAAACAACTTAAAGCAAATAAACAGTTAGCAAAAGTTATTATGGCAAGTTATTGTTTACCAAATAAATACTTGGTCAAAATTCATTTTACCAAAGAGGCAACAAGAGGCAAGATAAGAACGCATCAAAGTCGAGTCTGTTTTCGATCTTACATAGAGAACCTAACGCTCCGACGCGCTCCGCTTCGCTACGCGCGTCGTCGCACCTATATTTCTGTTGTCACGTATTCTTTACATCGCCGACCCCCCGTTCCATTATTTGAAAATAACACTGGCCAAAATAAAACGTTTGTCTTAATAAAACTTGACGCAGTAAAATTATGCGAAATTAAAACTTGCTAAAGTTTCATTTGGGAAATGAAACTGATGCTATAAGTTTATTGGGAAGTAAAATTTGGCGAAAAATACTTTGGCTAAACGGCGGTATCCCCTTGTGAAGTCTGATTGCTCTAAGTTACTTGGTACAATTTTAAAAGCAAAGAATATAAGTAAGAATAATAAATCATTGCAGTCACTTGATAATAATTATTTTTTGGTGACTTATAACAACTATAAAAAATAAAAAAATGTCTTCAAATAAGTACTATTTATAATGTTGCTCCTATATTATATTTGTTATAAACCTTTGTAATAAATTGAGTATCGCAGTTGTGACATGGGAGATGAATCATTTTTAGATTTTTAAACATTTTTAGACTGACATTTTCAGACTAAATAATGCTTTTATTGTTCCAAATTACATTACATAGCACATTAAATATCTGAATCGGACACAACACTTGAAATACATTAGCAAAAGAAAATAATAAAATGTCACATTATATTATAACTAATTACACACACACACACACACACAAAACAAATAATAATTAGATATGTTAATAATTTAAGTGAAGAATTATGATGCTCTGTAAGTTGACTGCTAAAGACTGAAAGTTTTAACTCAGTAATTGTGAAGTCTGATTAAATAAATTACTTTGTTTTTCAACCAAATAATTAGTCTTTCAAATCATTTATTACTAATACAATAATGTTGACTCAATGCAACAAAAAAAGGTTTTAAAAAAAATTATTTAAAATAAATAAGTGTTTTAATGTGAATTCTATTATATTTGTTAAAAACATTTTGATATTGAAATTTTCAGATTTAATAATTATTTTAATAATTAAGTCAAGAATTATGATGCTCTGTAAGTTAATTGTTAAAAACTGAAAGTTTTAACATAATAATTTTGAAGTCCGATTATAGTTATTTTTTTAAAGGAAGAGTACGTCTTTGCAGTCACTTATTAATTTTAAATATATGGTGACTAAACTATAACAATTAAAAATGTTTAAAAATTGTTATATGTGTTTATGACATTATTTTTTTAAAACTTTAATGAAAATGATATTTGTGTTCATTTACTGGGTTTTATTGCGTTCTTTTACTGGAAAATGCCGTTCATTCACTGGTGTTTTAGGGTATTTTCGGATATTTTTCCCCATATCTTGATAACTGTGCTAAATACAACTCTAAAATTTTGTTTTAATAAATCCAGAATAGTTAATGGTGACCTTGATATACTTCAGAATGTCAGAATACTATAAATCTATTTTTTATTAAGTTTCAAAGTTGAAAATTTTCTTAAGGGTTCATTTACTGGTACACTTACCCTATATCCTAATTTATATATATAAATATATTTTAATAATATTTAAAATGTGTACTTAATATTTTTATGAAAGTCGTCACAGCGCTAGATGAAAATATGTAACAAAATTAAAAACCTAGTAAGCGCACTTCCTAGGTTTTAAAATTGTTATTCAGGCAGAGTCTGACAGAAAAAAACAATTTTTTCATTAGTAGGTAAGTGCTATAAAACGTGATCTATATGTTTTCTGGAAAAATCGTTGAATTGTCTGCAAAGCCAAGGATATAACGCATTTTCTGATCTAACTCTCATACATAACTGTAGCTCTCCTAGTCTCGGCGCGGCAAGCTCTTAAAGTGACCAACTCGTTTTTTGGCTTTCCTGTAAAATTTGTCTCGTGTCCCTTACTAGGTTTTGAAATTGCACAGCCGCATTAACTGTGAACCTTAGAAACCGGGCATTAGTCTCTCGAATTAAAAATCTGACCTTATGTAGGTAAGTACTACTGCGAATGAATGATTATGCTGCTTCACTTGGCTATTTGAATTCGCGTGTTGTCAACGATTTATCCAATTATTTATTGCCTCGTTTATGCATAGCCTCCATCACAAGTGACTACCTATCATGGAGGTCAGCGGTGCGACGTTTATCTTGGCTTTGACGTTTGACTGTGACAACCACGACATATTTGACAAGTAATTTTGTTCAATGATTCTTCAAAAAGTTCAAATCTTTATATTTAGATAATACGGTAATTTGTTCGGAAGCCAAAATGAATATATTAGGCAACGGATGTTCGAAGCTCGGGCGCGTGGCGCTGACAGTTCCGGGCCACGTCCTTCCTAAATGGAGCAGTCCTGCGCCCCTTGACTTCGTTACAAAAAAAAACGTCTGGAAGCCAGACCCCAAAACAATCGTCCAACCTAAGATCTCTACAAACAACATAATGCTAACGTTAGGTTGCAATGTCGTGACGCAATGGACTCAAGTGCGCTTTCAGAAAGAGCAGAACCCTTACCCTCGTCTGCACCGGGACGTCCCATTCCCGAGTTTCGACGAGTACAGAAAAGATATATGCAAAGATCCGACAAAGACAGATTTTGGCGAAGGTGATAAGAAGAAGGGCTGGTCGCCAGCAGTGAGCTGCTTTGCCGTCGTCGCGGGCATGTACGCCCTAAAGACCGAACTACTTCACTTCGCCTCCTACATGTCGGCGGCCGCTGACGTGTTGGCTATGGCTACTATCGAGGTAGACATTTCGAAAATCCAGCCAGGAGCCTGCTCATCTTACAAGTGGCGCGGCAAGCCGCTGTTTGTCAAGAACCGTCTGCCCAATGAGATCGAGCTAGAGGCTGCCACGCCCGTGTCTTCCCTGCGAGATCCCGAGACTGAGGCGCAGCGGACTCAAAAGCCCGAGTGGCTCGTTGTGATCGGCATCTGCACGCACCTCGGCTGCGTGCCCATCGCCAACACTGGCGACTATGTTGGCGGTTTCTACTGCCCCTGCCACGGAAGCCATTACGACAACATAGGGAGGGCACGAAAAGGCCCGGCTCCCTTGAACCTAGAAGTGCCCCCCTATAAGTTCCTCTCGGATAATCTTCTCCTTGTTGGGTGAATTTGATGTTTTCGACTGATCGTAGTTTTGTGCATTGTACTTATTTAATAGCGCCAATTATACATGTACCTAGTTACATACAATACATACGGATAAGATATTTTGGTCTTTGTTAACTACCATGTGCCACAGTGGGTGGACTTTTCAAGTTATATGGTCCTTTTTGCACTGCTCCGGTCCGGCATCGGAACCGGAATCTGTCCTGAGAAAAATATCGGATGCCGGATTATGCTTCTCCACTTCATCCGATTATAATCGGCAATGGACGTGACGCAGTGCTTTATTAAAATTCCTCGGTTTTTCTATTCGAGGCAGGGGACGTTTGCCACACATATCGATACCTTTAGGTCATCTGGCGTAAAGCACAAAACACTACTTTTCAGGAGAGCAAAAAACGTAAAAAAAAAGTATTTTATTTCATAACTTTTTTATTTGTAGTGCTACCTCAATGTAATATATACAAAAAAATCTTACATTCGTCTATATTTTGACGTAGTACCTAACAACAATGCCTTTTTCTAGTAGTTGCAGAGATAGCTGTTGCTTTACGCCAAAATAAATTATGAAAATGTGCTTTAAACCTGTAGCGGTGAAGCGACTTGAAATCCGCTCCGCTTATGCGCCTTTGACCGCATCCTACGGAGCAAGTTTTTGTCCAGCAACACCCCGTGACGCCGGCAATTTGAGTAGATTCACCCACCACCTACTCTTCTTGAAGTGTTTCGTAGATTAAGTACCAATCCTACATCATACCATCTAATTTTGCTGTTGATGGGGATAGAAAGTGTAGGTATGGGGCCAAATTAGGTCAGATTACTAGAAGAGTCAGAAAGCGACGAAAACTTTTGTATGGAATAAAAACACAGCCCGAATAAATAAACCATCCTACAAAAAAACATTTCATAAAAAGGATGACAAAACAAGCCCTAATTTTACCAATCATACAATCATCATGGTAAAGAATAGGGCTTGGCCGTTTTACAATACCCAATTTCTTTCCTTAACGGCCAAGCCATAATGCTAAGGTAATAAATAAAATGATAATAAAATTATGTAACATATGTAGATGCATGAGTTCAGATAACTTTTTAAACTGTACGCATATCACATCATGAGCTTGTGTCTTGGCATCCTTTTTACATAAAATGTTTGTCGGGTCTATTTTACCAAGGATGTTATAAGATTTTACAGATATATTTTTCTGACTTTCACGCCATCTAGTAAGTGTTGTGGTGGAACTAGTTTTTTTTTTTTAAATGCCTCATTGCTTGCAAGGGTGATCTGATCATCGCCATACTTTGAAGCGTATTTCGAAATTTATTTACCGACCGTGTATCTAGATGGCGCTACTAGTTATTTTTGACGAAAATAATATCATCTCATCGCGTCTTCATCCTTGTCTGTTAGCTATGTCAAACGATAAGTGGTTAAAGAGTGGAGGGATCAACGGGTTAAAGTCAACACACACAAGATGGCGTGGCGCTTGCTTGCTCATATATTTTGCAGAGCATTTACATTCCTTGTCATGCTGATGACTCGAGTTTATTTACTTTCGCATTTAGCAATATCAAGGAGAATTAAAATATTTAGGTTAATGAAATAAAAAGTAAGTTTAAAATGAATGCATACTATGCACTGAATGTATGTAAAATAAACTGATTATAAGTAAGTTATTATAAATAACTGATTCTAAGCGGCTACACTGACACGATGTGGGACGGGGGGCGCGGAACAGACATGTCCTTAAGCCAATGGACATTAATTCTTTTTTTTTTTTGCTCTTTAAGAAAAGGAAGCTAAACTGGATAGCCCTACGTTCTTAGTTTTTACTTCAGATGATATTTTCATTCGTGATTTTCGTTTTGAAAACCTTCTCATTCTAAAAGGGCGTCATTCTAAACCAGAACGGAATTATCGTCGTGTATCATCGTCAACATTGAAGCTTGTAAAAAAAACTGTCACTGCTCTGTCAGTGATTTTTGCTTTGACCATTGACATTTTGGTTTAGTATTTTCGCAGGTCTTATACAGGGTGGAATTTTGTAATGCCACCTGAAGGGGAAGTACTCTTAATACTGTAGATAGAAAATTTTACTCAAAGAAAATTTTATTCCTTTATTTTTGAAAAGAAAGAAAACTGCATTCAAAGATTTTTAGAAATTCGCTTGCCGCATCCGGTAATCGAACCGACTAAAATCTGTGAAAGTTGCACCCTGTACTTTTATTGCATCGGTCGTTAGGGTCAATTATAAGGATGCAATCTCTCTAACAAACTTCATAAATTAATTAAGAAGAAGTTATTTTCCCGAAAACTACGACACATAAAAATAAACAAAAAATATATTCTCATTTAGTGACCGTTCATATCCAAATCCTAGAAGAAACTTTCTCAATAAGCGTTTTTCCTTTCTTTTTTTTTCTTAGTTCCTTGAGATAATCTAGATGGCGTTATTCGTTTCTACGTACAAAACTGTAATTCGTAGCAATCAATGTCAAAGTCAGTCCACAGATTACTAAACAAGAGAAGGAACCAGGGTTGCTATTCCGACGACGTTTCTCGTAATAAAAATAAAAATTCAAACCCACAATCCACAGCAAAGACTACAAAATATCAAAAATCGCACTTAGCACCAAACGACAACAGCATTTTTGTTTTTCCGTAATCAACCATCACAAATTCCACAGAACCATAGTATGATTTTTTGTTTTGACGTTTATTATTACGGTACGGCAGCGCCACCTAGGGATTCTTTATTCTGATTCTAAATTGTAACGCCAAAGTTGAAATTTCATGTCTTTCTTGTAATGCTTTTCTGTTGTTCCCAATTTTTCTCCAAATCCTGTTTAAACATCCATCAAACCCAATCTTTTCTCTCAATGCTGATCGCAATTTTGCAAATGTGCAAATGTTGCAATACACGCGAGCAATAATGGCGCGTCCCCGAGGACAATAAATGAATATTGAGAGGGGATGTTAGAACTTCTAATTACCGACAAAATACTTTTATAGTACTTTTACATTGAACTAGTCTTGTTATTATTTTCTGTGTCTTGTAATTCTATTGACGTTATTGATAAGACAAATTTCATCTATTAGAATTGAGTCGAGGAAAAAACATTTTATTACAATAAATGTTAAGTTAACATGTTTAGTCCCGGTTTCATCAAACTCTGTTCGTTAGTAGTAAACGCGGCATTTATAAATCAGCCGTCAAAACTAACAAGGATGCTAAAGCAATGTTAAAATGTCCATGTCCTATGAGCTAAATTTAACAGACCATTAGTAAATCAAGCATTACGTAAATGAAACGCAATCCAGTCATTCAAATTCCTGTCAAACGTCAAACATTTGAGTCTGCGATTCAACGCTTTTGAGGTTTTGAAAAGATTTTTCTGGTTCCTTCTGTTGTGATTTTGTTCAATTCGTGCGCTTTCTAAATTAAATTAGAAGGGATGTCTAAAGAAAACACGAGGACCCAATTTTTCTGCTAACGAAAAGGATATCCTCATCCATTTAGTGTCAAACAACAAAGATGTAGTGGAAAATAAAAAACAGAACCTCAACAACTACAGTTGGACATATTGAAAAAATAATTAATATGAAAAATAAAACCAACTATTTTTAAAAGGTAAAAATTATAGTCTATTGAAAAAGAACTCCAACATCTAGTGCAATTTTGAAGTTGGAGTCCTGTGTAATATCCCCTAAGTAGTCGAGTTGAAGTCGTGCTCCAAATTATCCAAATTTTCTAAAACATCCTCATTTTCAAAAATAATATTGTAGGCATCGTCCATTTTGACAGTTTTGACGGAACTAAATCGTCTGTTAATGTTTTAACGGACCTCCAATGCCAGGATTAGATTTGATGCTTTGTTAAAGAAGTTAACGGTCCATTAGAGCGTGGTGGGACACTCGACAGCATTTAACAGTCCGTCAGAAGATGTAACAGACTGTTAGACCATTAACAGAGCTTGGAGAAACCAGGCCTTAGAACTCTTTAGTAGTACTTTTGTTAGCCCTGTCAATCCATGCCTTAGCAACGGTTGTTTATCTATATTAATAATTTCGTTCGGGTCTACGGTAGACTCGAACGATATGCACACCAAATGAAAGAGCGTAAAAAAATAGTTGATCTGAGTCGACAACATATGGGCGGAAAATTCGTATTGTCGAGCAGCATCAATATAAAAATTATTAAATTCAACAATGGCGTCGCTAAGTAAACATGTCAATGTCATCATTGTTGTGTTAGTGTCACAAGTTTTCATTGTGAACTGTTATGGCCGGTTTACATTATTTTAGTGTTTAGGAGAGTGCTATAATACAATTAGAGAGGCAAGTGCATTAGTACATTACTAGACGTTCGAGTGAACGTTTATATTTCTTCCAGTAGAGTGTCACTTCGTCGACGTCGCGAAATATGCGCTATCCTACTCAAAATACTATGAGTTTTAATGGAACACATAAGTAGGTAAGTTTGATAATTCGAGTTATTGAAAACAACACGCACCCGTCACGGGTCACTTGCGCACTATCCTAAAGTTCTCACTAAATTTTTAGTTTATACACAGATAAGTCGAATCGCTCGTAGCCTGGGCTGCCTGAGTGATCTTAAACGATCACTAAGGTTAAGCAACATACGGCGCGTTCAGTCCATGGATGGGTCACCGTCTATGACTAACGCTAGTGGCATTTTTCCGAGCGATTCCGTGCTTCGCAAGGCACGTTAAGCAGTTGGTGCCGGCTGCCGTCGATAGATGGCAGTCGTTAAGCCAAGTCAGAGGCCTTAGGGCGGCTTGAAAACTTCTGACAGTAAGACCAGCCACTAGTCTTACAAGCCTCCACCAATCCGGACTTGGCCCCCGTGGTAGAGTATGGCCTATACCTTCCTCAGGGAAGAGACCCGTGCCCCTCGGTGGGGACAAGATGGGTTGATGATGAAGTAACGAGGATAGTAACGCGCTTAGGTGTTACTTGATAGAACAATAGAAACCAATTTTATTTTGATTCTAATTGAAAGGCAACTAGAACCGTACTATACCGTAAAAGTGCCGCTTACACGTTTCTACAAAAGCACTCTCCTTAAGAAAGAAAGAAATTAAGGAAGAAAGAAAGAAAAAAAGAAAATTTATTTATTTGATACTCAAAACAAAACAAAAAACACACACACATCGAGTGCGTACAATAATAAAAAAAATAACACAGAAAGCACAAAAAACGTAAAAATAAATAAACTGTACAACATGAAAATAATAATAAAATACATTAAAGGTTGAGCCCCCAAACTGGGCCCGATTCAGCATAATGTTGCAACAGAGTGTAAAGTAAAGCACTCTCCTAAACACTAAGATAATCTAAACCGGCCCTTTGATCTAATTTGTTAACTCCATGGTGTGTGGAATACCGTGGTATCCAAGAAGGTTATTATAATCTGTGCCAACTGAGAAGGTGTAGTAAGTAATCTGTGGTGTTTTTCATTGGCGGGAAGACAATAATTGACATTGAGTTTTGGAAGGGTCTGAAAAATAATTGAAAAAGGAAATCAAAGTCATAAATTGATCTTGATTGTTTTGCTTAGTTATAGGTACCAATAAACTTATTGAAATGAAAAAGCCACTAAGTAAGAAAAATACCAAAAATTAAAATGATGAAGAAAAACATGTGGTCAATACAAAACTAAAAGCTCTAAAGCCAAAGAGGGTAGCTGTTTTTAGTTGATTAGCCAAGTGGATTCTATGTCTCATTGAATACTTCATTAGATTCACTAGCTGTTAATCCTTCATAACCATGAAGGAAGCTCATTTAGTTAGTAATTTGTGATGAGGTACCCATGACAAAGTTATGATAAGTATCCGATTTTCGCCTTGCATTCCTTCGTGCGTGAGTAGCCAGAACATGTCCAAAAGAGCAAGATTGGCTATCCGTAATAGTGTGCTGGTTCCAATACTGATGTAAGCATGGTAGCGAGATTTGGGTATGGCAGAAGAATCATGAAAGTAGGATTAGTGCAGTACAAATGAGATCCTTAAGAAATATGTGTGGTGTTACTTTGAATGACAGAATACGCAATAGTGTGATCAGAGACCGAGGATGTAGAGAAAGAGGATGTAGTGAATGACTAGAATTGAAAAAAGGAATGTTGCGTTGGTTTGGAGATGTGGAGAGGATGAACGAAGAAAGACTGACAAAGCAAATATATCGAGCGAATGTGAGTGGAAGGGCCGGTAAGGGACGCCCCAGTTGGACATATTTCGACCAAATAGGGGATGGATGCAAAGGGCAAGATTAAAAGTACCCGAAACCGATGTGGGTACATGCAATGACTAATGGATGTCGATGAAGCGAAAGTGATTTGTCAGGATAGTGGCAGGTGACAGTCCGTGGTCTCTGCCTACCCCTCTGGGATACAGGTGTGAGCTTATGTATCTGAATGTATTAAGAGATTTATATCTACTGGTGGTTGATAAATACAGAGGCGTCACCATATAAAAAAACATAGTGGAATATAATTTTGCGTCTACATTTTACCCGAGCGAAGCCAGGTTTTCGTCTAGTTATAATAAAATGTTTTTTCCACGAATCAATTCTAATTGATAAAATTAGTCTTATCAGTTATTAGTTTTTCATAACAAGAAAATATATTGTGTTGATTTTAATAAACTTTGCGTTTTCTTTAATTTTTTATATTTGATATGCTGACCGTGCAATGGCTGGCGCTCGCTGCTGACACACCAGTGTTGGATTCAGACGTTCAGAAATTTATATCTATGGAAATTAAAATAATACTACTTGCCCAAAATTATACTACTTTTTGTTATACGGCATTTTTTTTTAAATTTCATTCGTGGGTGAAAACTTGTCTTATTATTTACAAACATTCATAAAATCCTTTGCTTGTTGTACAAATTAATCAAATTGCTAGCTAAAAAATAGCTAAGTTGGCATCACTGCTTGTGTGTAGGTAGTATAGTAATCGAAAATAATGCTATGAAAACTTCTCTGTCACACTCATTCATAAAATATATCCATCCTACTCTGTCAGAACGACCAAGATAGTAAAACATTACGTGGGGAATCCCTGCCTAGCGTCCATGCCTGATTTGGTGTTCCCACACGTACAGAAATTCTTCATATTGTAGGATTAAAAAGTAATAGGACCCACCAAAAATATAAGTCGGTCGACCTGCCCCTTGATTGTGTAACTTTCCACTCTATCGGTTTGAGCATTTAGACAACTCCAAAGTGTCAAAATATGTAGCTATGTATTTGACAGCTCGGAGTAGGCTAAATCAGACGAGCCGATACAGTGGAGCAGCTACGTACGTAATAAGGCTCCTGGAGATAAAATTATGGTAATTCGCGTAGTATAGTGGCCAGTGGCCTTACGATACTACATACTACACATTATGAAATAATGGTACCTACTAATAGTATAATTATACTAAACTTACATTTTTATTCCGTAGAATTCTGACAGCTATCATTTCTTGACTTTTGTAGGTAGTTAGAACATAAAAAAAATTATCTAGCATTTTATTTTTTATTGCCCTCAAATGGGTCAAATTATTCCCTTTTTCGGTGGAAAGCTTTTTTAATAATAATAATAACAATTTCCACAGAACACAATCACTTAGTAGCAACAATGAAATGAAATTATGAAATGTCAGAATTCTACGGAATAAAAAATCAAGCTTTACGAAATCCATCACTGGTATCTACGCACACTAACAAAAATGTGTATGTACGATTACAACTACAAGCTAAAGGCCACGCGCGCTCGTAGATTGAAAGGTCTTTTGGTAACGAACTTGTTCTCTATATTAACGCTAGATAGCGTTACATTAGCATAGTGGAGAGAAAATTCGCGACGCTATCTGTCGGTTTTTTGAATAACTTGCAGCATTGAATATTCAATGCTAGCGGTCTATTGGTAGCGACATCTGGTAATTCGTGCTAATTAGTGGAGTACGTTTTTTTGTATGGGAATATCACTCCTGTAAGTGCAAAAGTGCTCCCGTTGCATTGCATTGCAACCACAGAGTACATTGTTATATACTGTAATAGAGACCAATCTTCGACCCAAAAATAAGAAATCCACAATAGCGCCCCATCTGTTATCGCTATTCAGAGTTACGACGACCTATATAAATATATGTATAGAATGAAGAGAATGTGTAGCACCACAGTACTGGATTTTATTACTATTTATTTTGTTAATGAAATGAAAAATAAAACACCTAAATACGACAAAAATATGTATATTTTTCTTGGGTAACACTTCTTAAAATATTTCTTCACTACATTAGTCATTACCGTCATCAATGTCTTCCAAGATTTTATTGATGAAGAGTCCTTTCTCAGTCTTACTGCGGTTCTGTTACCACATCGATCTATGAAAACTTTCTCAACACAGCACAATAACACAACACATTAACCCCTAATATCAGAAAAAACCGAAGCCGAAATAATTTTTCTTCGTTTGTTTACTACTTTTCTTTCTCAAATGAGCCGTTTTCAGAAGAACTAAAAAAAATAATAATACGGCTGTCAAAGGAATGCATTTTTGGACCTCAGCCCAATAGCCATTTGTGATACATCATAAAATAGGTCTCAGCGAGCTGAACAAAAGTTACTACTACGCCAACAGCCAAATGTTTGTCGTTTCGGAGTTATATTTTGTTGAAAATGTTAGTTTTTTTTCAATACTATATAACTCCGAAAGGACAAACATTTGGCTGTTGGCGTCATAGTAACTTTTGTTCAGCTCGCTGAGACCTATTTTATGACGTATCACACATGGCTATTGGGCTGAGGTCCAAAATTGCATTCCTTTGACAGCCATATTATTATTTTTTTTTAGTTCTTCTGAAAACGGCTCATTCTCATCTAGTAGTGCTGCCAACCTCTGATATTTTTTTTCCCAGAAGAAGGTCTCAAAAGTGACCCATAAGTGTATACAGCGCCACCAAGTTATCTGTTCAGGTGGGCAAAATTGTAACTAACTAATAAATTGTAAATCCTGTTCCCCATTTTTTGTTTCATTTATTCATTTAGTAAGATTTACAGATATAATTTTCATCAAAATTGAAAGACGGGTTAAAATATTCTCATTTTTCTAGGTAAATTTCTATTGTTCCTACTGAATTCTCCACTAGCGCCGCTATCAACTGAACAGATAAGATGGTGGCACTGTAGATCCAGAATGGGTAGGTAAAGTACCTATTGTTCCAAATATTGACAGTTACAAATTATACTTAATATAAGTATAAAATGAATTATAATGCTATATTATATTTCTAAGCGATGGGATAATAATTATTCTTGTCTCTATTAGGAAAAGCGGTGTGCTCCATTCTGCTTTTCTTAAACATATTGAAAGCATCGTATTTTGGCTTTAAAAATATTGGCTTGGTTTTGTGTGATACTAAAAGTGTTTTCTCCTTTTCTCAGTATATCTATTCAATGTAACGTTTGTACGGAAGTAATATGTAAGTAAGCTGTATTAAATTATTTGTAGTAAAAACAATCCTCATGTACGTTTTTAACCCAAAGTGTACCTTTTCCGCGCTCGACATGTACTTTTTGGGAACTCAGTTGCACAGATTACAATACAAACTCAGATGCGGCAACACTGCTGAGTTTGACACCCATGGCAGTGAGTGAGGTATTTAGTTTTGCTTTGCTGAAATGCCTCTTAGTTTTTTCGCTTTGGACGGGTGAGAATAGTCACACGCTTATAAGTGGAATTGGTTTTGTTTTTCGAATATTTGAGTCAATTTACAGAGTTCGTTCACTGTTGTGCTGTTTATGGTGATTTGCATGATCTGTTAAGTGTTTGTTTTGTTTAAACGGGTTTAAATTCTCGGTAAGTGTTTGTTTACCACATAACAATTTAGGTTAGAGGAAGAAAATGGGGAAGGACCCACCCGATCCCCCAGATGTTCCACCAGATGACTGGTCTGGTGACATCGAACCGTCAGCGCCCCTATTTAGTCAGGTTGAAAATCAAAATTCTTCGCGAAAACGGGCTGGTTCGGCCTCAAGACCGAATCACAGTGCAAATGTCCCAAAAAAGTTAATTACTGACCCTGACACGGCTGCGCCGTCGGTACAATCTGTCTACATAAGTCCGGATTACGATAAAAAACAATACAACGACCAAGACGCGCCCCCTTTCATAGTCCACATTCACAGGCAGGAGGCTGATCCTGCATCTGGAACTTCCATCAGAGCAGTTAAGTTTGGCCAATTTTTGTCGAAAAACCATTTTGAGGGAGTCAAGGAGGTCAAGAGCATTGGTAGGAACCGCATCGCAGTCGAATTTAAGTCTGCTCATACCGCCAATACATTTGTTACCGACCCAATAATTACTGCAAACAAGTATGCTGCAACCATCCCCTCCCATGCAGTGACTCGCATGGGCATTGTTCGCAATGTGCCAGTTGACTACTCCATGGAGGAGCTGGTTGAAGCCACTGCTGTACCTGGTATCCAAACGGTGATTATTAAAGCAAGGCGCTTCAACAGGAAGGTTTTACGCTCTGGTGAGGCTCCGCTTTGGGTGCCTACTCAGACAGTAGTCCTTACATTCTCAGGACAGACCCTCCCTACCCACATCAGGTGCTATTACACTTCTTTGCCAGTGGAATCTTATGTTCTGCCCACAATCCAATGCAACAACTGCTGCCACTTTGGACACATTAAAGCACAATGCCGTTCAAAGCCCAGATGTTTTAAATGTGCCCAACCCCACTCTGGCGATTCATGCAAGGTAGCTGAGGCAACATGCTTGTACTGCTCTGGTCACCACATGGCCACTGATAAATTATGTCCAGAATTTTCAAGACAAAAAATGATAAAAATCACCATGTCTCAGGAGAATGTATCCTACCATGAGGCTTCAGCTCGCTTTTCTAGTGTACGCCGTCCATATGCTGATGTTGCTCGTGCAGCTTCTGTCATTTCTCAGCAATATTCGCCATTGACTATCCCACATAAGGCTATGCCCCCAACTCAATCCTCCTCTTATAAGAGAACTGTGTTTACGCCAGTGAAGGTTAGATCTACAGCACATTCACAGGGTTATGATAGGGTAGCTTACTCTGACATCATCAGGATCCCCACCTCTCAACAAAAGAATGGCTGTGCCTGTTCACACCAACCCGGTGTGGAAACTCCCTCTCAAATCTCCCCCGTTACCCCCAACGACAACTTGCTTGAACTGTTGGCTTCATGTTTGGTCAACATTTGTTCCCGATTTGAAGGCATTGAACTACCGTACAACGTGAAGCAAATTCTTGCACAATTAGTTCCCGAACATGGCAGGTCCTCCCCACCTGAAGATAATACAATGGAATTGTAGGAGTGTCAGATATAAGAAGAATGAACTAATCGATCTGATAAACCAGAACTGTCCATCTATTCTGGCCATCCAGGAGATGTGGTTGCGGCCTGGATCTCTTTTTAGAGTCTCTGGCTACTCATGTCTGCGGGATGACAGAATGGATGGATATGCTGGTTCTGTATTATTATGCAGTCGTCAAATTACTTATTCTCTAATTCCACTTCCTCATCATTCGGATTTACTGAATATAGTTGCTGTTAGAGCATTTAATTTTTCTTTCGTGTCTATTTACATCCCACACCCCTCTCAATCTGCTTACACAGAGCTTAGACGTCTTCTTTCTTCTGTGCCAGGCCCTTTAGTTTTACTCGGTGATTTTAACAGTCACAATACTATATGGGGCTCACATAAGTGTGACGGTTTCAGCTCTCTTTTATTGGACCTTTGTGATGAGCTTAACCTTTGCATCTTAAATGACGGATCTCCAACAAGAAGGGTTTACCCCACGCAAAACCCCAAATCCGCAGTAGACTTATCTCTAGTAAGTAGCTCTCTAGCGTCCGGTATAAACTGGCAGGTGTTACCTGACTCTCGAGGTAGTGACCATTTCCCTATCCTGGTAGAGTTCATGGGTAAGGAAGTGCTAATCAGGAAATCTCCTCCTCCCCTTCTAAAGTATGTCTTAAACAACGCAGACTGGAATAAATTCTCTGAATGCTTGGGCAAGTTAATCTCCTCTTCGAATGTCCAAGAAGAAGTACGAGATTTATACACACTCTTAAAGGATTCCATTAACTCAGCTGCTGATTCGTGTTTTAAGAAAAAGAAAATAAAGAGGAATAGGCTTCGAGCACCACCATGGTGGGATTCGGACTGTTTGGAGGCGGTTAACAATAGGAAACAGGCTGAGCAAAAGTACAAACTTCAAATGAATGCTTTAAACTTCATAACCTACCAGCGGTGCTGCGCGGAAACAAAAAGATTACTAGCTCAAAAGAAGTCAGAGTCCTGGTCTAAATTTTGCGAAAACCTCTCTCCTGATACCAATCCGACACTCGTGTGGACGAATATAAAAAGATTTCGCGGTGCCTACACCACCACCAATCCAACAACCAATGTCGTCTCAGATTGGTACATGGACTTCGCCCGGAAACTGGCCCCAGATTCAGTCCCCTCGCTTCAAGAGTGCATCCTAAACTCGACTCCAGCAAATACCTCCCATCCGCTCGACGACCCATTTTCTTCCGAAGAGTTAGACTTGGCGTTGAAAGGACTCAAAGATTCTACACCGGGTGCTGATGGAATACCGTACTCCTTTGTAGTACATGGTGGTACACAGGTTAGGTATCTTTTCCTCAAGTTGGCTAACAAAGTTTTATTATCGGGTTTACCGCCGGAAGAATGGCGTTCGCAAATAATTATCCCTATTTTGAAACCAGGAAAGCAGAGTGGTGACCCATTAAATTATAGACCCATAGCTCTTTCTTCGTGTTTGGCGAAAATCATGGAACACCTGATCAAACATAGGCTGGAATGGTTTGTTGAACATAAGGGTATGTTGGCACGAAGCCAATTTGGGTTCCGAAAAGGTCTAGGCACAATGGACAGTTTGAGCGTCCTTATAACAGACATCCGCCTGGCTTTCTCGGATAATGACTATCTCGTGGGTGTTTTCCTGGATATCTCCTCGGCGTACGACAACGTGTTACTTCCTCTACTCAGGCAGAAAATGCTTCAGCTGAGTATCCCTTCGAGGATAGTCCATTTAGTTACGAACCTGTTGTTGTGTAGGTCCGTAGTATTGCGCACGTCAGAAGATTATCTACAACCTAGAAACATCTGGAAAGGTCTCCCCCAAGGCTCAGTTTTAAGTCCTCTACTGTACAGCATTTATACTTCCGATCTGGAGCTCTCTGTCAACTCATTCTGTTCTGTTCTCCAATATGCGGATGACCTGGCCTTATATATATCTGTGTCTGACCCAAGTGTAGCAGAAACCAGATTGAACTCTGCTATGTTCTACCTTTCGCATTGGCTCTCTTCACATGGTCTGTCTCTATCCATTCCCAAAAGCAGTGTGGTAGTGTTCACCCGAAAACGAAATATACCAGACATCTCAGTCTCATGCAATGAAGAGACCATTCCAATCCATGAGGAAGTCAAGTTCTTAGGGGTGACCCTAGACTGTAGAATGACAGGAATTCCACACTTGAGCAGAGTAATAAAGAAGTGCGAAAAAAACCTTAATATTCTTCGTGCTCTTTCGGGTGTATGGTGGGGCTCTCATCCGTATTCTCAAAAGCTCTTGTACAATGCTATTATTCGAAGTCACATGGATTACGGCACATTTTTACTCGAACCATGTAGCAAAGCAACATTGCAGTCAATTGACAAAATTCAATATAAGTGTTTGAGAATTATCCTAGGTGCGATGAAATCTTCCCCTATTAACGCGCTCCAGGTTGAATGCTCCGAACCTCCACTAGAGTTGCGAAGACAAATGCTCTCGGATAGATTTGTGGCTAAAGTGTTACAGTCCGCTAATCACCCTTTGATAGACAAACTTCGTCTCCTATCAGAGAAAATCTCGTCATCCAACTACTGGACACACAAGGACTCACCTCGGATTCTCACCAGCTTTAGGAGATTCATGTCACTTCCTTATCCCATTTTCCAGACCAATCTAAACCCAATGTTTGCGTCCCATTACGAGGTTCTCTTGTACAAACCCAATGTTGTTCTGGACCTTGGTATAGAGAAGGATTCCCCATCCGCCAATGTGCAACTTAGAAGAGAGTTAGATAGAAACTGGAAAGGATTCGCCACTTTCTACACGGATGCTTCGAGATTATCAGACACTGATTCGGTAGGCTCGGCGGTATGGTTCCCGAGCAGCAGAATTGTACTTAGTTTCAAGTTACCGCCCTCAACTTCAATCTTCACGGGCGAAGCACACGCTATTCTTGAGGCCATAGCTTTTGCGGAAGGTCATAATCTTCTTAAGACCGTTATCCTGTCAGACTCCAAAAGCTGCCTGCAAGCCCTATTAGCAAGCCCTTTCAAATCGAAAGTAAAGTTTCCCTGCATTTTTCAAATCAAAGAAGCACTTTTCAGGTGCCAGCAAAAAGGGCTTGATATAGTGCTAGTTTGGATTCCAGGTCACAGTAATATTCCGGGTAATGAAACGGCAGATTGTGCGGCGAGGCTTGCCATCAGAACCGGCGTAGAAAAGCACACTATCTTTTCCCATGATCTTTGTGCGCAGACAAAAACGAACTTAGTGAATTCTTGGACAGAAATCTGGGATCGGTCTCGTAAAATTGTCGGGAAATATTATGGAGACATTCAGCCCTCAATTCCAAGAAGACCATGGTTTTTCAAGTTTAGATCTGCTAGTAAACGCGTCACTTCTTCGATATGCAGATTAAGAATTGGCCACGCTAGTACACCGGTACATCTCGCAAAATTAAGGGTGCGGGACCACTCCCTCTGTGAGTGTGGACTTGAAGAGGGCACCGTTGATCATTTGTTTTTCAACTGCCCTAAATTACCATCACTATACGACCACCTTCCTCCAGATATTCCCAAACCCATAAATTTTAAGTCGCTATTAACCCTAGTCCGTTCACCGGCTATCACATTTATCACTAAGTTCTTTACCAATAACAATATAAAATTGTGACGTGTTACTAACCAAATATTTGTATGTATATGTCTGTTCGTGTTTGTCCACAGGTCAATAGCTCAACAGAGTGAAATTTAAATTAAATAACTGACCATTCCCTGAGCTGTTACTTTATGCAACCCTGACATTGGCAGAGTTATATGTTGCCACAAACCAATAAAAAAAAAAAAAAAAAAAAAAAAATGCCTCTTGGTTGTTAATTTCCTGAGCGGTTTTGCTCTCTTTATGTTTATTTAACAATTATTGTAAACCAAGTAAGTGTCCATAACTTTTCTCATTTCATTTTTTCACATTATCATGCGAATTTTCGGACACATATTTGCGAACATGCACGACTAGAATTAACCTCTTGCGACGATATATTGTGCTGGCAATCAAAAGTACCTAGGGTTTTAATGGCGATCTAGATCGTTTGAAATAATTTTAAATACCTACGTGTTCCACTTTCATGTTATTTTATTTATACACATACATATTATTTTACTACACCCTCAAACTTGCAGATGGTAACAAATTATTGCCCATAGTATGCCGAGTTAAGATCGTTCGACAATGAGGGAGCCAAGTGTAGAAACTCAAATTGACCTCAGTGGAGACACGCCACCATCAGCTCCTGTGGGCAAAGAATGGGGCACCAAGAAGGATATTTCTGTATTGATCTCAGATCAAGGAGTTTCTGCATCTCATAGAAAAATTATAAGGGTAAGATCTGCCAAGTCTACAAATAATTTGAAATGAAATTTTAGCAATAAAACTACAATGACTCAATATTCCTTGATGTCTTGTTTTTTGCTTTGTTTTCTACAGTTAGCGAGTGGTATTGATACTACACTTTCGAATATAACTTAGATAACAAAGTCATTGTTATGTTTCATTGTTATGGTTCAAATTAAAGCATTTTACTGATTCACTACCATTGTTCAATTGAAATACAGTTGGTTGCTAGGATGGGCTTAAAAACTTGGAATGTCCTGGACAAAGTTATTGACCACTCTATTGGGAGAATTGTAGAAGTCTAGGTAAGCCGATTGGCACGCCTCGAGCACACAATATAATGTATTGTTATTTTTCTGTGAACAAAGGTTCACACATTATACGGCATTGGCTAGCTCATTAAACAACCTTTGATATTGAAAGGCACTTCCTAACTTTTCCAATCACCCTTACTATGCAAAACAAAGAGCCTCACATCTTCTGAAGCATCACACTATTAGGGCTTTCTTCACTATGTCCATCCACCTGGTTTTCGGTCTTCCTTTAGATCTCCGTCCGGGAACGGACAGACGGAGTGTTTTATTTTTACATGCCCGAACCATCTTGGCCTACTCTCTTGTACTTTATCGGCGATTTTCTGCACTCCACGGCTTCCTCTTACGTACTCGTTAGGTATCTTATCGAGCCTTGTTACGCCTTGTTCTATTAAAGCAGAAGAAACTATCACAGTTTTTAGAATGCCTTGACTTTTTTCAGAGATGGAACCAGCTATCGAGATTGCAAAGATCTCTTGTGTACGCTGTACTTATAATCTCAGCAACAGTCATAGTATTGATATATTCGTCAAAAGTAGGTAAACCTAACGTTGATAAGCCTAGAGCTAGTAAGTTAAATCAGGTTGGTATACAATATCTATTTTAATTAAAATTCACAACAATGTTATTTTTACCTAGTATGTTCTCCATATTTTATATACATAAACAGGTGATAACATTATTCATTTCAGGATATGATGAAAAATTTGTCACTAGTCATTGAAAAGAATATAGATCAAATCAAAGAGTCGCTTGTAGAAGACGAAATAATCCATGAAGAGAAGCCGCTATTTGCAGGTTAATGACATTCTGTTTTTAATAATATTTTCTAGGATAATATTTTTGTGTTCTACATTAAGGCAGGCTTGCATTAAAGGTCCCTTAGATTTTGTTTGACACTCTCTTTGTAATGTCTTTGTTGGTACTTGTAGGGTCTTCTGAAATTTCTTATTATGATTACTTAGTAAAAAATACTTCCTTTTCAAATCAATATAAAAAAACTTTCTTTGTTAAATGAAGAGAATTAAACTAGCATATCTGAGCCAAAGGATTTCCCTTGCTGTGCAGCGCGGTAACGCGGCCAGTATTATGGGGACTTTTGCTTCGGATGTGCCTTGGAGCGATTTATTTGGATAGTTCTTTTTTGTTTTAATTATTATTTTATTATTATTGTTATTGCCTTGACATTCTTTTTTACAAAGCTTTATGTGAATTTTGATTATGTTTGTAATGTATTTTTTTAATAAAAAAAAATGAAACTAGCTACTTTGAAAATAAATTATATAAATTATATTTTACAAACATTATAGTCCCAACTTCCTGTACTAGAATATGACTTGATTTATAATATTAATACTACTGATATTACTTTTACTCCAGGATTATTTTATTTTTTATTTTTAGTGAATAAATGAATAAGTAAATAAATGTATTTATTTTTCAAGAGCCTACGAATGAGCGGCAGTACGCTGTAGTAGAGAGCTTCAAGCATGCGTGGAGAGGTTACAAGGAATATGCATGGGGCCATGACAACTTAAAACCATTGTCCAAAGGAGCATTCGACTGGTTCTCCTTGGGGCTGACCATTGTCGACGGACTGGACACTGCATTTATTATGGGCTTGATGGAAGGTAAATTAATAACAATTGATACCACACCAATAGCTCCTGGCTTTAAGGGCGTCCGTTAATAACGTGAGGTAACTAATAAACGGGGGAGGGGATCGAGCCGAATCTTACTAAATCTCACTTGGGGGAGAAGCAAATAGCACGTAATTTTTGTTAGCAGGAAATGGTGTAAAATATGAAAGTAAAAACCTCCCAAGTCTCCATGGACTGAATTTTGAATAAATATTTTGTTAATTCGTTACCTATTATTTAATTTTATCACTGATTTAAGATAACAGCAAAATTCGCAAATATTTTATGCTTCAAAATTAAACTATTTTATTCACAGTAAAACAAAATGTTTACCTACTTTATGAACGTCAAAGTTGTTAGATTCACAATTAATAGAAATGGAGAAGAGCCTAACAAAGAAACTCCAAACTCTTGTCAAACTCTTAAGTTGTCGGTACGAAATTATTAATATAGAGATAAGAATCTTATCTCTATATTAATAATTTCGTACCGGTCTAGGGTAGACTCGAACGAAATGCACTTCAAATGGAAAAGCTTAAAAAATAGGCAATCCGAATCGACAACATAGGTATAGGCGGAAAATTCGGATTATCGAGCATTTTCAATCTAAAAATGATGGTTCTATATAATGGTGTTGCGAAATAAAGATGTCGACGTCACCAACATCGTTGCGTAGGTGTCATGTTATCACGTGTCACAAGGTGCCCATTATGAAATTAAGGTCGAATTTGTTGAAATGAAAAAGCAAATAGATATGGAAAATACGAAAAATTAAATGCTGAATATGTGCTCGATATAATGTGGAATATTATCATGAGACTACATTTTAGCCGAGCGAAGCCGGATTTTCATAAAGTTTATATTTATTAATTCACTAGTTGCCCCGGCAAACGTTGTTTCGCCTTTTTTTTCACCTAGGGCTATCAAAAATAGATAACTACCTATTCTCAGATCTACCAACTATACACATAAAATTTCATCAAAATCGGTCTAGCCGTTTCGGAGAAGTATGCGCACTAACACGGTGACACGAGAATTTTATATAATTATATTACTCTTATTGCACTTACATTTAGCTCTAGAGAAATCGGAAAATGATTCATTGTATAGTTTATAGATTTCGCATTCAACTTTGATAATAATAAATAGCTCCCACGCAGCGCATAAGCTTATCTAGGTACTAAACTAGGAAGACCTGTGCTGTGGTAACCAGAGATCACATACGCGGAATAATATGCAGAATGAGGACATTTCTACAAATCAATTATGACGGCCTCCAACGGGAATCGAACCCACAACCTTTGTTTTGGTAGTCAATCATATTATCGCTATAGCAAAGAGACATTGAAGATCATTGGCATGCCAACTAGTTTGAATAATGTTCTTTTTATTGTCTCGTCTATTATATTGAAGACATAATGTAGATAAATTACATTACATAAATTCACACCCTTATCCCAGAGAGATATGCAGTGCAGATACCAGGGTTTCTCACTTGCCTCGATCCTGACGTACCTCTATCGTTTCATAAAAAAATATATTATCTATAACTTATTGTGCCATAGATAAAATATTAAAACTATCCTTTGACCATGATCAATAACATATATACATACATGAGCTCACGGTTGTATCCCACAGAGATAGAAAGAGACCAAGAAGAACTGCCACATTCCCGAACAATAAGTGATGTTTTATTAAAAAAAAATATATTTTTTCTTTACAGAGTACGAAGAGGGCAAGGAATGGGTGCGGAATGAGCTTGTGTTCACCCGTAATAAGGATGTTAACTTTTTTGAGGTCACGATAAGAGTGCTCGGCGCCTTGCTCACCAATTATCACTTCACTCACGATGAGATGTTCCTCAAAAAAGCTGTATGTTAATATATTTTCAGTACACATTTAAGTTAAGTAAGTGTACACAACTGCCTAGGGTTCTTTGCATATTCTTGTCACCTATTGGACCTAATATCATTAATAAATACATTCATCATCAACCCATTATGTCCCCACCGAGGGGCACGGGTCTCTTCCCTGAGGAAGGTATAGACCATATTTCACCACGGGGGCTAAGTCCGGATTGGTGAAGGCTGTAAGACTAGTGACTGGCCTTACTGTCGATGATGACTGATGAGATGGCTGCCATCTATCGACGGCAGCCATCTATCGACGGCAGCCGGCACCAACTGCTTAACGTGCCTTGCGAAGCCCCGAACCGCTCGGAAAAATGTCATTGTATGTGCCTGTATGTAAATGTTGTCTTGTAGATACACCATCCCCAAAAAAATATACTAAATATTGTTTCTTATAGGTTTCGTCAGCGTACCTATTTATGAAGTTAAATGAAGAATTGTAATGTTACAAAATACTGTGTCCTGATACATCTGTGGAAGGAAATGAATAAATTTCTTAAGCGTAGTTTACACAAAGCCAACACTGGCTGCGAATGAGGCTGGGCCAGCGCTGGATTGGCTTGAAAAACTGTTTACACAATGCAAATTCCAAGGCAGTGCTGGCTGCCAGTCTCATTAGCAGCCAGTGTTGGCTTCATGTAAATTATGCTTTACTTCATCAGGAGGACCTAGGCGACCGTCTGATGGCCGCTTTCAGCTCGCCATCAGGGATCCCGTACTCAGACGTGAACCTTGGCGCGAAGACGGCGCACGCGCCGGAATGGTCCCATTACAGTTCCACGGCGGAGGTGACAACGGTGCAGCTTGAGTTCCGCGAGCTTAGCCGCGCCACCGGGAATCCCGTCTTTGAGGTATTATTCTTGTACCTATTTGATTTTTTGTACACACTGCCTCGTTGGTCAAGCCGTTATGGCGCTTAGAACAAAAAATAAACTCACGCCCGTTATTGGACAGAGGCACCAGTCACTAGAGCTGGGCTCACGTTTTTGCCGAGTTTATTAGGTCCCAACGTGACAAGTGGCAAGCCTGTCGCCGTTATCCGGGCACAATTTATCAGCGAATGGTGTTGCTGTACAAACAAATGTACGTAACTAAAAGTCATTGGTACATGCGTGGTTCGGACCCAGACCCTCATGATCGAGTAGCAAGGGTCATCCCGACTACGCCACCACCGCACCCGTTATGGCGCTTGGCTACCAAGAATGAGGCTGTAAATTACGAATGGCTTCAGTCAGGGTGTTTTCGATGTTTGTTATGTCCCTGCCTGGCTACCATAGCACTGGGTACCCTAGTTCGGGACCAGGTCACGTAATCACTTGACCTGGAAACACAATAGTGTTGTGTGGATGTTATTATACCATTTTTGTTACATCTGATGTCTTTATAACAACGGGGAAAGAGGCATGTATTGTATAGCATGCTAACAAGGTGGGTAAAGAACATACCTCGAGTTGGGTAATTGCTATCTTATCTACTTTAATTATTACCTAGATGGAGTATAAATACTCATATCCCTTGCCGGATCCAAAAGTTTTTATTCTATGCCGTACTTTTTTCTTCCTAAAATTTAATTGAGCTTTATGCAATAAAGAGGCTAAATTATATTCAATTTTATTGACGACTTCTGTGGCGCAGCGGTTAGCGCATCTGCCTACCTTGCGAGAGGTCCCTGGTTCGAATCCCGGCTGGGGACAAAAAAGGCCCAGGTCTTGGACGTTTACATGTTTGTGATGTCGCTGTTTCTGGTTTCCATGATGTGTCATCCTACTGTGTGGGCAGAAGCAATGTATCTGCCTGCATGTAAAATTGTTTAATTCTTGGAACACTGCCAGGTGTTCGGAAATACACATTTTCAGATTGGTTAACAAACTAAACTGCCATCTTATTGAATTGCATGCGCACTGCGACTTTCTATGACGTTGATAATTCGTTAACGCTCCACTGCAATCTCATTTGCAATTTGCGACAGAAGCAATGCGCTATCGATACATCGTCGCTTATACTTCAACACCGCGAACATGCATTTAGACAACTTTGCAAGAGACGCATAAACTTAATGATTTCTTTTCTAGAATGAAATAAATGACAGTAAAATAAATAAGCTGAAAATTTTGAATTTGACTGGCGCAAAACATGCGCGGGTCGACTCTGTATCCTCAACTCTATAACTAAGTTTCTACTAATGGTAAAAAGCATATTCGCGCTGTTGAAGTATAAGCGACGACATGCGATTTCATTTTACAGCGCGATTTTATAGATTCAGCACGAGTGTATGTTGTGAGCGTTATCAGGGAGGATACTTATTACGGCTTACTATGACAATGGGCTAGTTGCCCTTAAAAATGTAATTAGTTCGTCTTTTAGATTATTCAAAAATAAGGGACACGTATTTTTTTATTTGTAAATACGACCAAAAATGACAAAGATGTAGCCCATTAAAGTTACGTGTGACGTCACGCCGTGCTGCATTTCTTAGCACTGAGTGACGTCACACGTAATTTTAATGGGCTGTATCTTTGTTATTTTTTGATTAATCGAAAAAAGAAAAAATACATGTGCAATATTTTTTTCTAAAATACGGACTAAATAGAATTTAATTATTTTGACCCTGGAAACTACCCTATTGGCCATTGCTACTTATTTTTCATATATGTTTTTAGCTTAATAAATTAATATTGAGAAATTTTTAAGAAACTAATTTCGGTTTGTAACGTCATCAGATCATGAATAAAGAGATAATCTTTGCCTACATACACAAAAAAAAACAAATGTCATTTGTATTTTTTTGTAAGTAAGGCAAAGGATACTCATACTCATACTGTGTTTGCTGACGTCATAGAAAAGTCATTGTCCTAGTGTGGGGCCAGAAGCCACGTATGTGCTGTGCATGTATGTAAATGATTATGTTATGTTATTTAAGGACAAGGCTTTTTTTTATTGAATATCTCTAAAAAATATTAACAAATCTGATAAATAGATTAGGTTTGAGATATCCGTTGATGTTCACAAATGTAGCATGGCCAATTCCTTGTATATTGTAAAGTCGATCAACAATAGATTAACAAGTAAGAAGACTGTTTATAATAAAATACGAATTGTAAAAATAAAAAATAAAAATAAATAAACTCACGCCCGTTATCCCCGAAGGGGTAGGCAGAGGCACCAGTTTCTAGAACTGGGCCCACGTTTTGCCGAGTTTATTAGGTCCCAAACGTGACAAGTGGCAAGCCTGTCGCCGTTATCCGGGCACAATTTATCAGCGAATGGTGTTGCTGTGCCAACAAATGTACGTAACTAAGTCATTGGTACGAATTGTAGTTTTATGGAACTCTGCTATGCAGAAACATCCATGGGACTGTGGCTTGGGGCTCGCGACAGCATTGCGAATGTACCGCGCTGTTTTTGTGATTGTATGTTTACTATGTGTAGCTTTGTAATTGGTAAGCAGTTCCTAAATGAATAAACTAATCAACATGTTGCGTATCTAGCCTAGTCGGACGCTTCGAATATACCGAACTAATTTCAGGATTTCTTACATGAAATCCTGCAACGGTTGCCGCACCAGATAAAATCGAAATCCGGAAATAAACAACTGCCGAAATCTCCCCATTATTTTATTGTCTATATTGTAGCGCATCTTTCGCATTAGGCTCGACCTGTAATGACAGATGTAAGAAATTGGAATAAATAAATAAATAATAAATATATTTTTGTCCTAAATATTACGGAGGTTTTTGTCCATTTTTCTCTTTGATTATGTAGATTTGGGAATGGATACATATAGTTTAAATTGTAACGTTCATTACATCACAGATTCAGTATTAATTTCAATGAAAATACTTTGATTTGGTTCTATTTACACATGAATGAAAAAAGGTTCAAAATGTTTAATAAAATATTTGGGGTTGACATCTTGGTATTCTTTAATGCAATCTCTTGTAATATTTTTGTAGGGTCATTAGCTGTTGATCCCTTTTCCATGCAATTACGTACTTCTGGCTTCGTAGATTTCAGGATTTTTTTTAGCTTTAAACATGATTCTAAGCAACCCAAATCGAAATATTTGGAACAGGCTATTTCCTTTCGTATTTCCTTTTTAAAAAACGTAACTTTTTTATGAGACAGTCACCATTGCCACCAGTATTCCTGGACCTATCTGTTATATCTTATCTGTTAATGCATTGGAGTACAATGACAGCTACTGCAAGAACATGGCGATTTAATTTCGTTGCCGCTTCAAGTCTACGCGCGCACACATCAAAATATTCTAGGTGTCAATGGTATGAAAAACCAGGTTGCTTGACTCGACCGATTATCTGTCATCGTGCTGTCATGCACTAACAGAATCGAGACCCCGCTGTGAAACCCGGGTCCTCTGTTCCCAGGACGCTGTGGCGCAAGTCTCGGAGAAGATCCATCAGCTGCCCAAGAAGCACGGCCTGGTGCCTATATTCATTAACCCGAACACTGGACAGTTTCTGCCCCACGCCACCATCACGCTCGGCGCTCGTGGCGACAGCTACTACGAGTATCTACTCAAACAGTGGCTTCACACCGGAAAGACCGTGAACTAGTGAGTTTTTTACTGTTCTTTGCAGAGGTACGTACCCCGGGGGTACCGGGGCCCTGAGAACGGAGGGAAACCGTTGAATCCTAGTGCTACGATGGAAAAGATAGAAAATAACATACATGCATAAGCTTACGCTTGTATCCCAGAGGGGTAGGCAGAGATCAAGGGCTGCCACCTGCCACGATCCTGACAAACCACTTAAATAAAATAAAAAATTAATAAAAAAAAAAACAAAATATAGATAATAATTTTCTATAAAAAGGATTTTAATTATACTTAATACATTGTTCAGCTTTGCCAATGCACGTGTTATGTTTGCTTTTAATTGAAAGCAGAGGCAAAACTACACTCCTAAGAGCCATTGATCACATTTTTTCTTATCATAACCAAGTGTTATTTAATTACTGGTGGTAATCTAGCACTCTCATTCATTATTACTCTTTTCTCTGAGAGATGGCATGATGCCATCGGTGGGTCTTTTATAGGCTGCTAATACAACAACCTACTATTTCCATACAAACATTCTGGCATCCATGACATATTTTGTTTATGTAGCTATGTCGCATTGCAGGGCATAGGACCTCTCTCAGAGAAAGAGTGAGTGTGAGTATGGGCATAATAGCCACACGTACCCACCGTGGATTGGCTATTTCAAGTGTTGAGGTATGTTAACACCTCTGACGCTCAGGTTTCCTCACGATGTTTTACTTTCTATAATCACTATCTTAACCATGAGTCTCCCTGCTTACGCCTCATTTTATTCAGCTTCAGATTCATCTTTGCTACTTTTTGTGCAGCGGCGTGCTGTATGAATAATAAGTGAGTACATTGAGACGTGTTTGTGATGAACAATTATTTTTTGCATTCATTCAATACAATAGGTATTGAATCGCTCGTAGCCCCGGCTGCCTGAGTGCGCGTTCATTGCATGGTTGGGTGACCGTCTATGACTAACGCTAGTGGCATTTTTCCGAGCGGTCCCGTGCTTCGCAAGGCACGTGAAGCAGTTGGTGCCGGCTGCCGTCGGTGGATGGCAGTCGTTAAGCCAAATCAGAGGCCTTAGGGCAGCTTGAAAATTTCCGACAGTAAGACCAGCCATTAGTCTTACAAGTCTTCACCAATCCGGACTAGGCACCCGTGGTGGAGTATGGCCTATACCTTCCACAGGGAAGAGACCCGTGCCCCTCGGTGGGGAATAAAGGGTTGATGATGATACATGGATTCTGACTCACTGTCCGCTTTTATGCATATTCCATGTTTTCAAGGTAACCATATTGAAGGTCACATAATAAAAAACAAACTGAACTGTATTTAAGTTGGTCAATTATTTATTATTTTCCTTTTCGTTATTAAATTCTCATAGGCCTACATATAAATAAATACATGAAAATCTATGGACTTGCGGCACAACATTTCGAAAGGAAAACTGCCTTATGTACATATGTGATAGTAAGTATGAATTCACCGTGTTCGAAATCCCGAATCTAAATTTCGAAACGGAATTCAGATTATGTGGCAGGCCCCCTTCAGCAACGTTCGTAACCAAATTTTCGTAACCAGTTACCTTATACATTGTCGAGAGCATAGGCTCGAAAAATAAATAGTTTGGTACTTTTAATTCAATACGCTTCCGCTCGAAATCGAAGAATTTTCGTTGTGACCCCACACTCAATAAACATTTTCCATCTTTAGCCACAGAAGTGAAATGTCTTTAGCATAACAATAATACCTTCAAACTATAGAAAGGTACTGACTGCTACACAGTGTTTTATAAACCCCGATTTTGCCTCATCCACTTTTTATTGTTCAAATCGTTAGTACATAAATATCATTATTAGCACTACAGTGAAACTCCGAAATTTGTGTGCGATAAAGTGAAAAATAACGATTTTTTTTAAATAAACCAGAAGTCCATCCATACGAAAAATATCTATTTTTCTAATTGTCTCGCTTTAGAAGAGTTCGGTTTAATACTTCAGATTGAATCTAGTGTCAATGGTACTTTTAGTCCAAAAGCACTATGAGAAGTACGTCCATTATTTAAAATTGTTTACTTATTTTTTTTGCAATAATTCTATAACCGCGATTACTTGCACTTTCTATATACTGTCCCATTTTGCCGGGCTGCACGTATAAAATCTTCTGACAAATTTTCTTTAAATGTTTCCCACAGACGCTTCGGATTTTCTTGAGATCCGTAAATTAAAATTTGAACAAAAAGGCTTCTCATTGCTATCCATTGTTGATCGTCGTAAGTTAAGCCTCGTGCTAGTGCTAAGCAGGCTTGTTTACATATACGTATGATATCGGATGTCTGTTACGGTTCGAAGGTCTTCAAAGCTTGTTGCATCTTTTACATGAATCGCATGTGGTAAAGTTCCGGTCGGGCAATGAAGTTCACATTGTGAATCGTATCAATGACTTGCAAATGGCGAAATCTTGGCTCCCTTTTGTTAGTCCTTCAGATCCATTTAAAGTTTTCAGTGATCTGCTACTAAAAATGTATTGACGTGAGACGTTATCGCTTGACTGATTGTCTTTTAATTTATTCATTCTGCTTAACCTCCTAAGTCCTGAAGGACTGAATAGTTTATAATAAGCCTCCAGAGTGGATTTTGATTTTGGAAAGTCAAATGGAAATTTTGTTCTTCCGTTTTTATGAACCATACACGTTGTATTGTGATTTGAATCCCCGCATGGGTGGTAAATCGTCCATTTCAGTACTAATTCTCTTAACACTAAGTCGTTATTTCCGGATATTTCGGATGAAATCAAGTCATCAAGCTCTTCTGGTTGATGAATCTTGCCATCAGATGTCATCGTTATAATCAGATGCATGTGTGGTGGTCATGGAGGATGATCATGTGGAAGTGCTGCAAGATTGTTCCATCTTGTCAATTTATTGGCATGGCCTGATTTTATTCTGGTCAGTTAGGATTCAATGTCATGGAGATAAAGAAATCGGGCGATCCAAGCCGTCAAACAACAGCCATTGCATCTTCAGAGTTTTCCGTATATCTCTTCGAACCAGGAAAAGAGGGGTAAAGTATTCTTTTCACCAACTGTGGCATTTTTTAGGCAAGTGGATTAATGAAAGTGGTTACTCCCGTATATTGTTTAGCTAAAATCTTATTTTGGATATATTTTATCCATTCAGTATTCAATGGATCACGCTCTATACGAATCTACAGTTTTCAAAACTAAAAACTGTTTATTAGGTGCATAGTCCTTTGTTCCTGGTATGTCGCACCACCTTGTGGACTTTTTTCAGTAAAGAATTCTTAAAACCTCTTTGGTGACCGAGTTTATTATTTTTTTGTTTTCGACCTTTTGTTTTAGATGAAAGAAATCATTGACGTTTGTTTTGGTGTCACAATTTTCCTATCGATTTTCCATTCATAAAATTACTTCTGAGCGTTTGTACTACCATTTCTCTATACCGGTTTGGTGAGTCTTACACTTTAGCATTGTCTCGCACGACGTTCCAATGCCTGGCTCTGATGAAAACAAATCCTTGGCTTTCTTCTGGAGTGCTTCGTCGTAATGTTCGGTCAAATATGCCCAGTGTTTCTCTTCAAGTTGGCTTTGCTAAAATAAAAAAAAATCCTTGGCATTCTTCTGAAGTGCTTCGTCTTAATGTTCGGTCAAATATACTTACCCATTGGGTTGGTGGGTAAAGTTAGAGGATTGTTTCTCGTTAAGTTGGCTTTGGGAAAATAAATGAAAAATCCTTAGCATTCTTCTGAAGTACTCCGTCGAAATGTTCCGTCAAACATACCCATGGTTTCTCGTTAATCGGGCTCAGAGAAAATAAAAAAAATCCTTGACTTTCTTCTACAGTTCGTCGTCGTAATATTTCTGGTCACAAAAAAAACTTCGTACTCGCAATTTTTATATTATTTGGATATAAATCTACACACTGGCTTTCGTTCCACTGCAAAAACAAGTCGGTTTTTCAAGTAATTATATCGTTTTCTGTGCATGTAATTAATGAATGTAGAACATTTTTCGTTTTGTACGCACTTCTAATAGATTTTATTGTTTCCGTTGATCGATTAGAATGATTTCCATTACAATCAGTACATTATAATTATGATTGCAAATAAAACTAGATTCTTCTTAATTTATACCTTCTCACTAGCAGCAGAGACAGATCTGTCTCAGCGCATCGGGTAACGTCAAACGCGCAACTGAGACAGAGTTGTCCCAAAGGGCAACAGACCAAAAAAATGCGAAAATGTGTTTGACGGTCTATGGTATCGGTTTATGGTTATTGTTCGCTTATGTTCGGCATGAAATTGCCTTTAATCTGTGGTAAAATACTCTAAGACTTCCTAAAAAAAAAACTTGTCAATCTTAGTCGAAAATTTCTTGTTAGAAAGTGGCGAGAGCGGAGAACAAATCTACAAGAAAAACTGGTTTTTTGTTAGAAAGGTAAGTGAAAAGTGTATTTACGTGTTACTTTATGCATTTATTTCAATCATTACACATAGTTTTACCTAAAGAATGCTATAAATACTTTAAATTTGGCCCAAGAAAATGTTCGATATAGCAACTTTGAAAAGAGTTGTACTTTCTTTCAAAATTTTTGATCATTGTTTGAGTATTTTGGATAAAACCCACTATATTTGGCCAGTAAAACTATCGTACTTTGTTATTTTATTCATTTTTATGTGGAATTACTAAGTAATAGTGAAAAATATTACAAAAACAAAACATTTGCCGTTGTTTTCCGATCAGTTCGTAAACCGGAAATCGACCATTAGGGTAACGACCTCCGGCCTTCTCATCCGGTTCTATAGTGATGGGCTTAGTGATTAGTTCAATTGATTATCGACATTTAATTTTTATCAACTTCAATACACAGAGAATATGAATACGAATGTTATATTAGAATGAAATTTCCAATTAGATTCTAATATAACACTCGTAGTTCATAGGAAAATAATTATTATTTATTTTATAGATGTGGAGACCCGGGCACCCAATCCCCCAAGAGTTTCTCGACTTATTGGAAGACAATGAGGAAGAGGACGAGAGCGAGGGGGAGTTGGAGGTTGAGCTGGAGGAGGAGGAGGATGAGGAGGAGACTGGGGTGGCAAACCTGATGGTATGTTATAATAATTATAATTATAAATATTAATTTTGTATTATTTCTTGTTCGTTCCGTTATTTTAGGTTTATACTTCTTCCAGGCAATGGACATCATGGTGGAGGAAGAGGACGGGGAGCTAGTGCCACTGGAGGCACTGAGCGTCCCACCTTCTACCTCTAGGTACAATACATTTTTTTTTCTATCTAGATTATGCAGAGGTAACTTTTTTTTGCAAGTAGATAAATAATAAATATATTATTGTTTACAGATATGAACGAGATTTGGCTTCCCGGGATGAGAGGTAATTATTATCGTAGTAAATTATTCTATATTTATAGAGAAAATTAAAAGTACTACTTTTTTTAACTGTTTATTTTTTCCAGCAGGCTCTCCAGCAGCAGCAGTGGGGATGACGAAGTGCGCAGGGAGATGTTGCGTAATGTCAGCCCGCTCTGCATGCGTTTTATCGAAAATTGTTTTCCCCGCATTTTATCGATTCTTGCCCAATAAAAACTCTCCCTTACCCCATCCCTCCTAAACAAGACAAAACAACTAAAATACTATTTTATTGTTTTATTCTTTATTTTTGTCTGAATATTTATTGTAAATAGTGTAAAAAAGGAAAATAAATATTTCATTATGAGTCTACTGTTTTATTTCTCCATTTACCCTTTTATTTGTGACCTTGGTACAAAATATAATGCAGTCGATATTTTTCATTTTTACTAGATTTTGTAGAATATTTCTATAAAAAGCATAGTATTCCAATAAGATTACAGTATTTTCATTCAATAAAAGTGGTTTTCACTTCGTAAAGACCCACGATTACAGTACATTTTCAAATTCAAATTGTCCCTCTTACACTGTTCAGTAGGAAACGTTAGCATTCTCGCAAAAAGTTTGATCCTGTTTTGGTAATAAATCTTATATGGGAAGACAAAAACAAGCTTGATAGAATGAATAGGTGTATATTCAGCACCTTGTTACATAAATTATCTTTTCCTAAAGTTACGTAATAGTTCGCACACACACAAAAATTTGGGACACTAGGCCCTTATTTCTAGTAATTGCATTATCGTACTCTGAATGTAAAAATTTGTGAGTCTGAATTTTGATAAAGTTGTTATTGCTTAGTAATGTAACTATTCTAGAGTATAATTCTTTTTATTTCAAACAAATCCGTAAATTGGTTAGATAATAATTTGATATTTATTCAACCTGGTCATTTATTTTTTTTGCGCCGCCATGACACCCCTTTCAGTTAATGTCAGTGGGGTGAATTGGGGGTGCGAGTGAAGAGGTTAATAGATATCTATACTATACCAGCTAGGGAATATGTCAAAAAAATATATTCACAAAAAAATAATAAGTTCTCTCTTAGATAATGAAGTTTTTGAGGCATATTTTATTGGTTTTTCGCCATAGATCAGATGATATATTTTAGTCGTTTGTAAGTGGTCGTTGTTTGCTTGTTATCGCTACTGTTTTTTTGTTGCTCACAAAAGAAATTAACTGGATTATATAATATATGTTGTACAATTAAATGTTTCCGTTGATCGATTAGTATGATTTCCAGTACAATCAGTACAATATATGTTTGCAAATAATACTAGATTCTTCTTACTAACTTAAAATATATCTATACTGTACAAGCTGGTGAATATGTCAAAAAAATATATTCACAAAAAAGAAATAAGTCCTCTCTTAGATAATGGAGTTTTTGAGGCATATTCTATTTGTTTTCGCCTTAGATCGGATGATATATTTTAGTCGTTTGTAAGTGGTCGTTGCTTGCTTGTAATCGCTACTGGTTTTTTTGTTGCTTACAAAAGAAATTAACTGGATTATTTAATGTATGTTGTACAATAAAAAGTATTAATATAATGTAATTTAAATTGAATATTCATATACATTTGACGATATTAACGAATATGAAAATCTTTGTTTCATCCAATGTAATTTAATCCTTAACCTGTTGAATTTATGGTGGTTGATCGGCTCACCATAACAATGGTTTTAATTGTTCTTTTCAAGGTAATAGAGCAATTGATTGCAATATTGGGTTTCTTAACAATTTCGCTATAATTTTAATTATTGATAGAATTTTATAATATCAATATAGAATAGCAATAATTTTTGTTTCCATTTTGTACGGTATCTTCGGCGTTGTTGTCCATGGTAGATTGTTATGATTTCCATTATTATTTCAAACTAAAAAAAAAACGAAGTAATTTTTTATATTTGTTGATGTATTAAATGGGTTTTTATACATAGTCAATGACCGAATGTGTTGTAATTATCTGTTTAATTTTTGTCTATTGTGTTACTATTTGTGTTACTTATCTGTTTTTGTTTCCGTGATGTGTCTTGTTGCTACAGTAAATATTATGTTTCTTTCTTTCTACAAAAATATTGAAGATAAAACAAGAAATACTCGCCGACTTACTCGCATTTAATGGAGTATGTATTTCAATCATTCTGTTTCCGCCACTTGGCAATAGGTGTGTCTCTCAAATATAAATTATTCCAGAGTTGTCATTTATGTTAAAAAAATCAATGGAGTTTTCATATGATATTTTCAATAGCAATGTCTTATTGAATCCCATCACAGGTAATTAGGCATTTTATTTCCACAATTTTTTCTTCGTTCCGATCGTCTGTTGGAGCTCCGTCAAATAAACATGTGTCGCTAAAAAATACATAATTTCAAGTATAATATTGGCTTAACGATCCTGGCTTGCTTGATTGCTTCGTCCTGGCTGCTCATGATCGTAGACCAAAGAATAACTGTAAATAAATCTTTTTACCAGGGAAATTAGTTTATTACTGGACTTCAATTTATGCCATAGTGTTCTATTTGTATATTGGTTTAAAAACTAACTCGCTTTGTTGACTTCCATTTTCGAAGCTTTTAAGCTTTTTTGTATGTATAGTACATCACGCTCTCATATTGTTTCGATTAAAAAAATGCATGTTCTCTTATACTGTCTAGAAGGACTATTTTAGCTTGGTTGTGCTTTTTAATCGTTATAACCACTGTTATAAGCTGCTTGTAACTTAACTATTCCCAGTGGTTATTGCAATCAATTTTGCGAATAGGTGTTTGTGGTATTTCCGTGGTTGTGTAAAAATTAATAATTACACAGAATTCCTAGACTTCGTCCTGCTTTTCTTCAACCAAAGTTATAGGGGTTTCTCATATGAATAAAGACTACAGCATGACATCGGCTGTAAGCGAATCTTTAAAAAAAATATATATATCCGTTTTCTATGTAGAGACTGTCCGTAGAGTCTAGAAAACGGAAGTGAAGTGTAACTAAATATTGTACGAACTTTTCAGGCCATCTTCTATTCTAATATAAGCACAATTATTGTAACTGAGACCAAGGTTAATTCTCCTTGCTGAGACTATATCTTTTAGTACTAAAAGTTTGGGTATGGAAAATAAGAGTATTAGCAAAATCGCACTCTTTAATTTCTACTCTTTCTGGTCAAACTATAGCTTTACTTTCACTCTACTAGTTGTAGACTTCCGAGGGTTGTACGCTCATTATAATGCATTTTGTTTGAATCTTGTCACTCTATTTCGCTTTTTTAGTAGACTTATATTTGTATTTTTGCCCGCGATTATCTCGCGTTTGCGATCTTAACAAAACGTTGATTTGTCAGATTCCGATGTGGATTCCCACGCAGCTCTAAATTTTGTAGCGTCCTTGGTAGGCTACATCAAATTTTCGCAATTATTTCTTCCTCCGTGTTTTTAACATCGGCGTTGCTTATAGTATTTACTAAACTTGTCAAGTCTCCAATATAGTCTAAAAGTTCATTATTGCGGCATTATTTTTGAATTTAAAATTGTAAAATTGTTGTAAAAATTGTAAAAGTTCACATCTTTGGTTCTTCGCCGAGGAATAGCGAGTCTAAAATAGAGATAATATTTTTTGCTTGTTTCACAGTTTATAATTCGGCTAATATATTTCTGATTTACGGAGTTCATTATTATGAATTTCACCTTATTGTCATTTTTGATGTATTCTGCGTCTTTTTGTTTTGCCTTGAATTATTTGTACTCGAAATTTATGAAAGACCTTTTGACCTTACGTAAATTTCCAGCTTTTTGTTCCACATAACATAGTCTTTTTCAGACTCTAGATTTGATAATTCTAAGTTTTGACTGCTAAGAACGTATCACGTTTCTCTTCCAAATGTTCTGTATTCGTTTTCCTCATTCTGAGTTCAGCCTGTATTCTGGATATTAATTTTATTAACGTTTTATCTGATTCCGATGTGGATTCCCACGAAGTTTTAAAGTTGTGTAGCTCCCTTGGTAGGGTACATAGAATTTTTTCAACTATTTCTTTATCTGTGATTTTGACATCAGTTTATGGAGTTTATCAAATTTGTTAAATCTCCAATATCTTCTAGAAGGTCCGTCTTTTTGAATTCAAAAGTGTAAAACTGCTGTAATAGTTCGCATCTTTGGATTTCCTTTTCACCTAGGAATAGCGAGTCTAAAATCGATATAATTATCTTTGCTTGTGTCACAATTTATAATTCTGCTGATATATATTTGATCCACGGAATTTTAACTTTACTGTCATTTTTTACGTATTCTGTGTATTTCTCGTCTGCCTTCTCCGAATTACTTTTCCTCAAAATAGAAGAAAAACCTTTTGAAGTTAAGTAAATTTCCAACGTTTTCTTCCAAACAATAAAGTCTTTTTCGGATTCTAATTTCGAAAGTTCTAACGACATTTTAGTTTGAAATTTGAACAAATTTTTAAATGAATTTCTGAGGTTTGACCTCTTACGCCCGAACCTAATAACCAATCCCCAATCCAAGATTGAAATCAATCCCAGATTGTTCCCTATCCAAGGATCGATCTCCTATCTGCGTCCTAATAACAAAAAAAAGAGACCCAATCTTTTTTCGGGCATGGATTGCACGGCAATCTTTTCCCTCCCGTACGTTCCTTTCTACGAAAAACTAATATCAATAGTAAGATTTATTTTAATACTTTTAAGCCAAATATATATGTATATAGTTAAATACGATAATGGTGAACTACCCTAAACGGAAGATAATAAGGCTGTTTGGCATTTTGTCACGTCCATAATAATTTTTATTCAGATTATTTGGAAAGCGCAAATTGTTTGACTGAACGGAATGGAACGGAACGTTACTGACATTACTTGTGACACTAACACAACAATGATGACATTGACATGTTTACTTAGCAACGCCATCATTGAATTTAATAATTTTTATATTGATGCTGCTCGATAATACGAATTTTCCGCCCATATGTTGTCGACTCAGATCAACTATTTTTTTACGCTCTTTCATTTGGTGTGCATATCGTTCGAGTCTACCGTAGACACGAACGAAATTATTAATATAGATTACCCGTAATCCCAAAATATTTACTGTGATCCTAGAAAGTCGAGGGATTGGTATTTCGGATTGTTTCGTCGATCGTTCGAAACGTCAAAATCGACGGATAGGTTATTGGGACGCACAAAATGCGATTCACGTACAGAGGGCAATCCGTAATCTGTGATCGGCCCTCCGAAAGATAGATTGAATTCTAAGATTGAAATTTCTATCCACGGATATGTTATTGGGACGCATAAACTGAAAAATGGATTGATTTCTCAATCTGAGATAGGCAAAAATGGATCGGGATTGGTTATTAGGTTCGGGCGTTAAAGTTTACCTGGAAGGTTGAAGGGTCCCATCGCCCCAAGAGTCCGCAGTGGAGGGTTAACGCATTTTCAATGAGATCCGGAGTTTGATTTAAGGAAAATATTAGTTCACCATTACGAACACTTCATTTATTGCAGTTTCCTTTTAATACACTTTTATAAAAACAATAAACTAAATAAAAAACTAGCCCAAACAATTCTCACATTTTCATGCTACTATGTTGACTTTTCAAAACATACTCACGGAATTTGTTTTGCAAATTCGATCAGACGTTTTTGAATTTAAATTAACCTATCGACAATAAAAACCATAGAGTTTCCCCGCAATAAAATTCCACCTCTCCAACATATTCAAGAACTCTGAAGATGTGATTCGGTTGTTTTCTAATTCGTCCAATATAGTTTCATATTTATTATTGGAAACCCTGTACCGCACGTCTTCCGTTTGTTCTTAAATATCGTTTCAATATAGGATCTGCTTGCACATTCTGCGACCTGCTCAATATAAGATCTGCACATTTTGCGATCTGCTCATTGTGAGATCTGCACATTTCGCGATCTGCTCGTTGTGAGATCTGCACATTTCGCGATCTGATCATTGTGAGATCTGCTCATTTTGCGATTTGCTCATTTTACCGAGCCTGCACATTTTGAGACTAGCACATATCGACTGATCCCTGTGAAATAGTGAAATTTAATTGTGGTAAAATATTATGATTATTATATAAGTACTTATTATATTATTTTATTCAGATCCCTTCAGGTAATATAATGACTTAAACTTATAACATAACAACTCTAGACTCTTGGACTGCATAAACTATTTAATCTAGTATCTGTTTCTTGGTTATCTTTCCCAGATCTGTTTGCCAATCGGCAAAGGCCTCCTCCAACCCTTTCCATTCTTTCCTTTCCTGTGTCACTCTGTTTCACGTGACTCCGGCCACTTGTTTAATGTCGTCAACCCATCGTCTACTTCCTCTTTCGTTCCCTGGGATACCACTGGGTTACTCCATTTGTTGCGTCCTCTTGTGACGTGGCCAGCCCATCTCCATTTCAGGTTTTTTATTTTAATTGCTACATCAGTAGTTCTTGTTTTATTTCTAATGACGGAGTTTTTCAATCTGTCAGACTTTTTGATATTTAGCCTGCTTCTTTCCATTGCGTATTTTCAATTTGCTAGTTTGTTTAATATTTCTTTATTTAACACCCATGATTGACATCCGTACGTCAGAACAGGTAGTATGCAGGTGTTAAACAGTTTAGTTTTTAATTTTATATGAAGTTTTTTATCTTTCATAGCCTCTCTTAGGCTCCAGTATCTCTTCCAACCATTCGTAATTCTTCTCTCCACTTCCTTTCGCATGGGTTCTTTTTGAGTTTTTAGCGGTCCTAGGTAGACGTACTCGTGGTAAAATATAACCAGCATAAATAAAATTATTAAATGATTTTTGAAATCTTAGTGATGGTTTATTTATTATAACAAAGAAAAAATGTTTTTATAAAATATTAAATTATTGTAACTTATTTTGTGTTAGCTACCGGTGTAATAGTATCAACCGTAACCAGTCTAGATCATCGACCTCGAAGGTCCCAGGAAGACCTCTTTTCCAGTGTAAGTATCTCGTGTGGGATACGCTGAGGGTATTCCCGAACAGCACTGCCTGTAAGTGGATGATGGCACGCGCATTGGTGACTCGTTAGAGTTTTAAAACACCAAAGGTTGATGTCAAAATTATGATGATTCTTTTGGGAATCTCGTTAATAGTATCTGTATGTATATGTATTGAGTATTATATTGTTTTGTGTTTTGTTGGAGTACTATCAGTACGGTAATTTACTACGACATCAAGAGAATAAGAAATATTATTTGATTTGATTAGAGATTGGGTGGGTATGGATGAAGGTATGGTTCATAAAATAAATAAGTTTGAAAAATTTAAGAATCTAGGCCGAAAGAAGATCGAACGTTGTTATGAAGGCTATGATTAAATCTTTTAGAATTTGGTAAAAAAAAGTCTTAAGCTAAATTTGATAAAATGAAATAAAAAAATATATGATAATAATAGAAAATCTTGAGGAACCGGTTGAAATAAGCTTCTTCAGCCAAACATTACACAATTCCTTAAAATTATTTTGAACTTAAACTTAAATATAAAACATCGTATTGTTGATAACACATTATAACATAATAATCATATGATTACCATGGAATAGTAAATTGTTAGTCGCATGTAGACGACTTTTTTAAGAAATTCAATTTCGTGTCGTTTCAAGCTTTCTTATATTTTTTTGTCAAATAATATATCTGCAACTTCGTGATTTTCCGATTGTAATAGGTAGCTTCTTTGATTAATGTTTTGAATACCAAATATAACGTAGGTGTCACCGGAATCTGCGAGTTTATTTTACGGCGGTATCCCTCACAAGAATTTGTTGTTCTATGGACATCATCTGCACAAGTTATGAGGTTGTGATCCATGTTGTACCACTGCTCCTCAAAATACTTTAGGAACTTTTGCATTTTCTCTGTCCTCGGGGCTATCTGAGTAATCTCTTTCCAAGCTGAAGAAATGCATTTAGCTGGAAGGAGAACTAAATATGAACTTAGCCGGACAATGTTTCTTTGTTATTTTAAGGCTCCCTTTTTCAGTTTATACAGTGTTGCTCGCTTCCACATAGCTTTGTTAAAGTGCTGAAAGCAACCCGTAACTTTAACTCCATTGAAAACTCGTTTTATTGCATTTATTTGAGCTGTTTCGTAATCGCACTTAAAAGTTCGCACATGTACATAGGCTAGCTTGTCCTTTATTAATCTGAAAAACCGTTTATATTTATTATTATACACGGTTTATTAGGCAGAAACGCATATATTACTGGGTATATATTGATGTTTTTATCGTCTGAGTAGAGAAGTCCAGATGCAAAATATATAGCTGGTAAAAGGGTTTTGGACTGCCGTGAATGTGCCGTCACCGTAAAAGGATACACTATTTGACGACTTCAAATACCTTGAATTTGTTTGGTACAGAGAATTTATGATCTTATCTTTATGACCATCTTCAATGAAAATAAAATTTTCTGGTATGCCCTTTGGGATTGTTACATCTTCAATGATTTTGAAAATCAACCGTTGGGATCTTAAAAAATATTTTCTTGCTCTGTATAGAGTGCTTCACAGACGAATACGTCGGAATTTCGCAGGCAGGCAATTCTGGGTTATCCTCCTGAAATTGTGTAATCATGCCCTCGAAAATGTTTTCCACAGGATTCAAATTCTTGCACACTTCTTCTTTAACTTTGTTTTTGAATTCCGTAATTTTTATTTTATTTTCATTTACCACGAATTTATGGACGGATTCACGTACTATCGCAGATTTATCGGCTTTTAGTGTTACGGTAGCTGTACATAATAAAATATCCCGATGTATGCATTTTCATCGCGTAGTGCCGTCTTGGTTTGTTTTACCATCTCTGGTTAATGTGTACTTGCCCCGTATAATAATTAATTCACGGTTTTTACGTGATTTAGAAAATTTTATAGCACTATCGTTCATTTTTACCGTAAATAACAAAAAAATATTGTTGCGAGTTTCGGTAAAGCAAAGGATGACAAAGTCTTTTATATTTTTTGAAAAATGTCATTATGTCAAATGTCAGTTGGACATAGTTTTTTTTTATCAAAAGTGTCCAATCTATTACAAGTAGGTGACCTCACTAAGGAAGTTCAACATAACGAGAATTCAACAATATAAGAATTTGAATCTGTCATTCAACATTTTGCATATTCAACATTATTAGAATTCAACATTCTGGGATTCAACTAAGTGAGAGTTCAACATTATAAGAATTCAACATTTTGAGAATTCAACCTAAAGTTCCGGAAGGCTTGTGTAGGCGAGCGCGTATGGTACTGGATTTTGGTATTAAATTTTTGCCGAATCCCTTTACAATACAATACTATTCAATTTCTTCAATTTCAAATTTATAAGAATTCAACATTTTGAGAATTCAACCTAATGGTCCGGAAGGCTTGTGTAGGCGAGCGCGTATGGTATTGGATTTTGGTATTAAATTTTTGCCGAATCCGTTTACAATACAATTCTATTCAATTTCTTCAATTTCAAATTTATAAGAATTCAACATTTTGAGAATTCAACCTAATGGTCCGGAAGGATAAAAAGGAGGGCTCGACGATAAACGGGCAGTCTTATTCTGGCGCCCGATGTGGTCAGGCCGAAGCTCTGCCCGATTTAAGAACTTATACCGGGCTAAAAAGTTAAATTGTGAATGTTGGAAGTGATTATAGGCTGCTGTGAGAAATCAAATGAGAGCATATTCAAATTAGCAACAAAAATCATTCACCGGTCAAAAAGTTTAACTCCGGTCAAAAAGTGTAACTTTGTTTACCGGAGGCTGTGCCTGTGTAACGCTATCAATTAAACAATAACGTTACATAACTACGGCATCTTAAATTAAAAACGGTACTAATTCAAATAACTAAGAGCAAGCAGAAAATTTGGTGGTCTGGATTGGTGTAACTTTATTGACATTGACACGAATTCATTTTTCGTTTTTCTATGATTTTAGAAATAACCTTTTGTAAATGATTGTTCTAGACAGCTTCCAACTAAATGTTTTTTTTCTCTTATTCCAGTCTTCTGGATGACTACCTGACTGCCATGGAGGGTGTCCGGGAGTACCTAGCGAGGCGGTCGTCGCCCAACAAATACCTGTTCATCGGAGAGCTGTCTTCGGGCTCAGAGGTAAATGAAATAAAAAATAGTCTGCTCTGTTGCAATTTGACTTTGAGCGCATTATATATTTTACTTATAGTCACGGATAACGTTTTAAATTAACTTGCTCATTTGAAGTTCTTGCTTTCTTTTGCTGTACAGTACACATTTCGTATTATCAAAGGTGTACCTTAGTGACAAAGTTAAGGCCTTTGTTTAACAAAGGATCAATATTTTTCTTGAAAATTTTAGGCATCGATTCTTCTGATGTAGATGCCTCTTCTTTTGTTTTATCTATTCTTAGTGCCACTATGTTTTTAGGCTCATCTTTATGTGTGCAACTTACTTGAAAATTGTACCCTTCTGAAAAAACATAAATAAGTGATCATTCTGCTCTAAATTGTTAAAAATGTTGTGAAGAAAACGATTGGTACTTGGTAATTACTTCTGTTATAGACCCAGTACATTTTAATGAACATTTTTTATTACTGTAGTGCCAGAGAGTACTACCATTCTTATACGTTGTATGTATGACGATAGTATTGATAGCCCCCTTGCAACAAAACTTTACCGCCTTTTCTTCCTGTGATTTAAAAAAAATATGCATTTTTTTAATTTAATATGAATGACAGATATTTCACCTGAAGCCACAAGCAAACAAATTTGTAAGAATTAAGATGACGTAGACAACCTGATCTTGTCATTGAAATTGACGAGGATAAAATATTATCATAAGTGGCCAGTACCTATATTCTATTTCTTTACTTGTATATGACCTACCTTTGTGCATGGCCATTGGCCGCGTGCCCTGGGACCACAAGCCATACTCACGAGCAATAGTGGGACAAAGACAGTGGACCACGAGTCATGAATCTTTTCAGACAGTTTGTGCTTGCCCTACCTTGATTTTTACGTGTTTGCAAAATCTGGAAAGCCAAGTGGCAAAAAGTCAAAAAGAAATTGTAGCACAAAATTCCATTTAATTGGTTTTTTTAAACAAAAAATTAAAATTCGTGAATTTTGATGAGAGTCTCTCTAGTAAATACTTTCGGCACTACAACCTTATTTGAATCATATAAGCTGGCCTTTCTTGCCAAAGTTTCTGCAACATTTTTGCTGACCACTTGCTGCGATATGCCATGCAAGTATCCAGTGTCGTCTTGTATCTCATGACGAGACCAGCATCACAAAGCACAGTCATGCTACTTGCAACTGTGCACAAAGGCATTCCACGTTCGTTTTCCACCAAACTGACAATTTTTTGAGCAAATTTTTTTGTAAATCTGTAATGCCGTTAATAATGCTTACGGTATTCAAAGTTCCAGGTCGTCGATATCCATGTAGTCCAATAGGAGTAAAGTAATGCCTAATTGTGTCGACAACTATGTAGGAGAAGACTAAGTTCTATTTGAGAAATTTGGGAACAGTAGTTTAGAAGGTATGTAGTTATGGAATTGGATAAACGCCTAAATATGCCGATAAATAAGTGGGAGAATACTAAGTTCGATTTTTGAATTTTGGGAAGAGGTTTCAGGTTTCTGGGGTTCCCTACTTGAAATCGAATGCCGTTGGCTCGAATAACACATGCTCGAAAATTATATCTCGACGACTTCATTCGTCGAAGTCAAGGGTTGCGGCTGATAACGGTTATGATTAACTCGTGTCTCAGTTTCTTGCGTATAGATACTGCTCTCATACTATTTACATGAGGTCAGTAATGTGGCTAACGAAGTCAGTCCGCCGGCAATAAGTGAGAACTGTAAATCGGGTTCATATTGCGTCTGAGTATCTTTATTTTTGATTTCTCAGGTAATGGTTCTTGGAGCTTTGAGAATAGAGCCTCCATTGCCGACAAGTAAAACATTACTTGTTCGTCACGTTTCTGTTTACGGTCGTCTATTAATTGCTTCATTTTGTAGTCATAGTCAAGGATTTCAATTTGAAATTGGTTTCCTCACTCCCAAGTCGTTAAAATATATGAAGTGGTTTTTGGTCAATATTTCTAGCGGTTGAGAACCTTTGGTTTTTTTTTAAATGAAATATCTTGAACAAGTAGCGCCTCTATAATGGAACTTTTTAAAATCAATTGTTCGAGCTTCCGCTAAACACGACAGTTTTTGAGTAAGAAGGTCGAAGTCAGTCGTTGGTTCTTGTAAAGAGGTCGTTGAGTGGTAACTTTACGTAGAGTAAGACGTGGGGCGATCATAGTCATTTTATACTGTACAGTCGGGGTCTGAAAATGTTTACCACCTTAAGGTTCATAATTGTACAGACAATTATACGACACAAGGTCAATATTTGTATTGATTTGATTAGATAAATTTGGACATTCGGGCAAATCATATTACGATAAAACTTGTTACTAAAAATAAAAAATATGAATAAAATAATATTACAAGATAGATAAGATAAAAAAATTAAAAAATGAAAATTAGAATTTTTTTATTAAAAATATACAAAAAAAGCTATTGAAAATATTTGTCTAATAACGATTGAAGCCACCATCCACAGCTATGACGGCACGTAATACCCCTGATGTCATCCCATACCCGAGCACAGTGGGATCTAAGAGCTTGAGGGCCCCTTTCTCTATGATAACGTTGAATCATTATGCCCAAATTCTCAATTGGGTTCAAATCGGCTGATCTAACAGGCCATGGAATTAGATGGATGTCACGATGCTGGTTGAACCATGGCATACTCGCTTGGGCACTGTCAACTGGTGCATTAAAAATCCTGGACATAGTGTATTTGTGGGAAATCTGCTGCAAGATACACTGTGCCCACAGTAGGCAGCATGACTTCATCTAATAAGGACACATAATTCACTGCTGTTGCTCTATTTTCTAACGACGTCAATTCTCCAACGCCTTCATGGCTCATCCATCCCCATATATTAACGCTTATGCGACCAGATTCATTTTGAGGCACGATATGAGCTTCATCGTATCTAGTGCGATTATAGCGCCATAAAGTTAATCTTCCAATTATTTTGGCTAGATTTGAAGGTCTTTTCATCTGTAAATATGACATTCGACCAATCAAAATTTAGATATTATCGCGCAAAATTCAGCCGTGCCGTTTTGTGGTGGCGTGTGAGTTCTACTTTGATTGCATGGTGTCTGTAATGAAGCCCAGCACTATGCAAGGCTCGACGAATTGTCCGCTGACTCACTTCATAAATTGTAGCAAAATGCCTAGTAGGTAAGTGTAAAACCATGCTCTTCATAATGTCGCACCATACCAGTTATTTGCACGGCAGTTAAATCGGCAGTCGTCCTGAGTTGCTTCGGTAATCAATTATTTGGGCTTCTTCGCCGTTACGCAGAATCCAAAACCTTACGGTGAATCGAGATATATTGAGTTATCTTGAGATGGCACTGATGCTCACGCCATCTGCGTGACGCAATATTATTTCAGTCCTTTAATGCAGTTAAACTTGTAATTTTATTAATTTTGTAAAAATATATTCAATATATTTTCAAACTTTCTATTTTGACAAAGTTTTGATCTGTGTCATTTTACCATAATGCAATAATTTTAAAATAAGAAATGAGTTTAGATACTTGTTAGAATCGAGGCTTCGGAACTTTGATCCGCACCGTACGCGTCGCATTTCTTAAAATACGTTAGGCATCCGAACTCCGAAGGAAGCATTCTGATGACGTCATATAACGCGACGTTGTGTTGCCTCATTTGGATCCGAAGAGCTGAATAATATGCTCCATATAAGTTCCTTTTTGAATTAATGTTGTGAATCCAGAGTCTTTTTTTTCTTGGAATTTCATTTTCTTCTTCCTCTGCAAATAAGCAGGCTGTTACAACAATTTCTTCCATAGCACAATGTCACCGCACCGTTTCACGCCAGAGGCAAAAAAAAAACTGCAAAAATTGTTGGCAACACACAGAAATGCGGCGCGTTCGGCGCATACGTTGCTGACAAATATGCAACCCAATTTTAAAATACGGCGCGTTCGGCGCGTGCGGCGCGTACGTTACTGACAAATGTGCGATAACCGTTATAGACTATAATGCACATCATTGCGACAAAGATTCAAGTTTGAAAACTGGTAAACATTTTTAGACCCCGACCGTACATTGTACATATTGTCAAGTGATTGCGTATTTGAAAAAATGTCAAATAAGTTACTTTTAAAACGGGATGTTGTATGAAAATACCGAATTATGACATCATATTTCAAAGCACTCTTTTTATGTTTCATCTATTTAAAAATACCACTGATTTAACGCGGCATTTGTATACAGGGTATCCCAAAACTCAAGGTTAAGCCGGAACCGGGTGAAAAGGCAAGTCATACAATATATATATTTTTTAAATTATTTATTCAAGAAATTTCACAAACATAATTAAAACTAAAATTAAAATTAAAAATGGGCAATTTTTTCCCTCCGTATCAGGATGACAAACTAGCTACTCGTAAACTAGCTAAACGTCAAACTAGCATGAAGCTTTAACGACACAAAAGTAAAACGACCTAATAGTAAAACGTCTGAAATCTAAAATAAACATACTTGTAAAATGTCTTAAATAAAGAAACGTCAAGTTAGACAAAAGGACTGGTACTATGAAGCACAAAATAAACCCCCTTCGTGTAATAGAACAGCATACCACGAGCTGGAAGGTATGAAGTAATCAATTTTTACTATTTATTGCCAATAATTTTTAAAATAATCAAATAAAAACCTTTTTCTAGGTATGTAGAAACTAAAATGCGTTACTTTATCGTATACTTTGTAGAGGTGTTAACAATCTTACAACAACCCGTCTAATGTGTGATACACGTTTTAAAAAATTAAGGGCAGAGATTATTATTATTATTAAATTCTTTATTGCACCAATTTTTGTGAGATCTCACTATCATCTAATTTTTTTACTTCCCTCTTGTATTTTTTATCAAAGATACGGTCATTCCTTTTCCGGTTTTGCAGTTAGCAGTTTTCTTTTTCCATCTTCTATGACCCCAAAAGGCGGACACACCAATTTTATAGGCTTGTATGATTTAGTAGCACCTAATATAAATATGTAAGAAAAACAAATTTTTTATTTACATTTGTTTTTAATTTATGTAACTTTTTAATTTTTTTCAATATTTATACAGAAAATAATCTCGTTAGCACTCTTAAGATTGTAACACTATTCACTAACCGACTCAGAACTTTCGTCATCCGATGTATCCAGTGTCTTTATCAGCTTGTGTCTTTATTTGCCATATTTGTATGGTTTTTTTATATGCAATATGAAGCAAGGTTTAGAAAAACCTTATTGTTGCGTGTAGCACTGACAAGCCAAATTTTAAAGTATCTGCATCTACTTCCTTTTAATGCTGCCAAATATTTAAATATTTAGTAGTTGCTTTGCAAAAATGTAGCATCTCATAGTTGACAGTACATAGGCTGCTACTTATGTATGCGGAATCTGGGATTCCAATAATTTTAAACGCAATGTCTGACCTCCATGGTCAAATTCGTTCTTTTTTTAAATACTGGCCGCTAATATTTTTCTCGTATATACGTTAGTGTTTTGTTTTTGTTGGGTTAAAAATGTCATATCGCTGAAAAAATGGAACTCAGGGACGGCTATTAGGTAAGGATGTATATTATAGCACGATATATCTCATTACATCTTTCCGTCGAAATCGTCAGGAGACCACACACGACAGCTATAATATACATCCTTACATCTTCGTACCTTAAAGGTACTGAGCGATACCTCCCAATACCTTTCCGTATATTACGATATATCTTCCTTCGTAAAGGGTGTTCAAAAAGTTTCTTGGTGATTCAAAAAACTCCACTACACACGACAGCTATATTATACATCCTTACATCTTCGTACCTTAAAGGTACTGAGCGATACGAAGATGTATATTTACCTTTCGATACCTTTCAATACCTCCCAATACCTTTCCGTATATTACGATATATCTTCCTTCGTAAAGGGTGTTCAAAAAGTTTCTTGGTGATTCAAAAAACTCCACTAGGAGTCATATGTCGCTAAACGACATAGGTATTCAGAGTCCTATCTCAAAAAAATCATTTGCTCCACATAAATTTGCTCCATATAAGTCTCGCTAAAGGCCGGTTTCCGAATTGAGAATTTCACTTAAATATTTAAATAACGTTCTGTCACGCTCTTTTCTGAGAAACTTGACGAGACAACACTAGAGTTAAGTAGTTACTTAGCGAAATTCTCAATTCAGAAATCGGCCGTAAGCTACGTTTCGTAAGCCTGAGGAAGGTATAGGCCATACTCCGCCACGGGGGCCCAAGTCCGGATTGATGGGGGCTTGTAAGACTAGTGGCTGGTCTTGCTCTATGGCCTCTGACTTGGCTTAACGACTGCCATCTATCGACGGCAGCCAGCACCAACAGCTTAACATGCCTTGCGAAGCATGGAACCGCTCGGAAAAATGCCATTAGCGTTAGTCATAAACGGTCACCCATCCGCGCACTGAACACGCCCTATGTTGCTTAACGTTCGTGATCGTTTAAGATCACTCAGGCGGCCAGGGCTGCGAGCAATTCTTCGATTCAGTCGATTGATACACCTCCTGCGGTTGACTGGTAGAAAATGCTTGTAGCATTAAGTCCGCCGCGTTGCCATTGTAATTTTTACTTATGTGCAATAAACGTATTAATAATAATAATAATTGATGACCTATGATTTTATAGATATAACATAGGAAGTTACAACTTGTATATAGTGATGGAATATAACATTAAAGTTGCCTTTAACATGAAGGATAGTAACAAAAATCAATCTACCTCAAGAAAAGAAAAAAAAGTGTAGCAACACAGTGGTCATCAATTTTGTAATAATATCATGCCTGTCCACTTGCTGGCGATGTCTGATAATTCCGCATATAATTTAAACTTTTCGGAATTTTCCTTACTTTATATGATGTTCAATGCACATCGTTCTATTTTTGGCACATGTGCCAACGCATACGCACATCAAAATCTCAATCATCTTCTGATGAACTACCTATCTATTAAATCTAGTAGTAAGTCGACAGATCCATAACACCCTGTATAACGCCTTAGCAGCCGGAACGTGTGTCGGTCGAGACGTATGTCAACGAAATGAAGCGAAATATACATTACGTTACCTGTTCCGTGTGTGATACTTTAATATAATGTAAAGCTATACCTCCCGGGATGTAATGTATATTATAGCAGTCGTGTGTGAAGTCCCTCACTCGTGAAAATATTCGTGCTATGATTTATTACGATTTTCGACGTGGTTTAACGCAACAACAGTGCGTAGATCAATTAACTTCGACTTTTGGTGGTGAAGCTCCATCAAAAACGACTGTGTATCACTGGTTTAGTGAGTTTAATCGCGGGCGCAGTAAGCTCACGGACGAAGTTAAAGAAGGTCGCCCGAAATCGGTGGTTGTGCCACAAATTATTGAAGCTGTGCGAAAACTAATAATGCAAGACCGCCATGTTACGTATCGCGAGATAGAGGCTATTCTGGGCATATGTATGACGAGCATTTATAGGATATTACATGAACATTTGTCTGTAAAAAAATTTGTTCGCGTTGGATCCCGCACAACTTAACTCAGGATCAAAAAGATGCTCGCGTCGAATGGTGCAAGAAAACCTTAAAAAAATTCAACGGAGGCGACTCAAAATCTGTTTATAATATCTACACAGGTGACGAATCCTGGATCTACGCGTACGATCCCGAGACTAAACAACAATCAACAGTTTGGGTGTTTCAAAATGAGCCGAACCCTACGAAAGTGGCAAGTGCAAAAAGCACTGTAAAGCAAATGGTGGCCTGCTTTTTTGGTATTAATGGCCATGTGGCTACAATACCACTGGAGAATCGCAGAACGGTTAATTCGGAGTGGTACACGACCATTTGTTTGCCGGAAGTATTTGAAGAAATACGCCAAAACAACCAGCGACGCAGAATCATACTTCACCATGACAATGCCAGCTGTCATACATCTCAGGAAACAACTACATTTTTGGATGGTTAAAAAATAGAATTGATGGGTCATCCACCGTACAGCCCTGATTTGGCTCCCAATGATTTCTATTTATTCCCAAATGTAAAGAATAAATTAAGTGGTCAACGATTTTCGAACCGTGAAGATGCCGTAGATGCGTTCAAACAGCACGTTTTGGAGATACCTCAATCAGAGTGGACAAAGTGTTTTACAAATTGGTTTCATAGAATGCAAAAGTTTATCGATCATAGTGGAGAAAACTTTGAAAAACAATAAAAGCATATTTAGCCATATACATTTGTTTATTTTTTCTATTCCGCATACATAAGTAGCAGCCCTCGTATATGGGTGTCTGAATTGTGCACATTTTACCGTCAATCATAGTGAACAGCATCGTATTTTTTACAGATATTTCTCCTGTTGCCCTTGCTATCTTTGTGTCCTCTAAACACTTATTGCTCATTGAAGTATTGTATTTCCTCGTTAGTAAAGTCAGTTAGTAATGTTTCGTGAACAAATTTAATTCTTATGGAATCTAATTCATCTGGAATCTAAGCTTCATTTGAGTAGCATAAATGAGTTCTTCAGTTTCAGTCCTGTGTCTTAAACACAGAACAAAAAAAAAGAGTAGAAATAGTGACATGACCTATCAGTAGGAAAACCAGTCACACACACAAATCAAAAGCACACTGTGAATGCCAAGCTGCCATTGGCAAATAAAGTCAATTCTGAAAAGGTCTACATCACAAAAGTTCCAAGTAAAATATGAACCTTTTCAATCATATAAACAATGATCAAAATCAAATGATAATTATGAAATTAAGTTTGACATACGATCTTTGCTTTGTAGTACCGCTACTCTACATTAGATGGAACTACCGCCGCGTGTGATCGTCGAGAAGCTTTAAGTTTCATGCCATAAAGTCGAATATTGAAAAATAACTATCTGCTATGTTGCTACTCAGGCTAAGGATGGGACATATTGCCATATCGACAAATTATAGAACTGTTTCATAAAGCGACAGTTGAAAATGAATTTGTTATGACAATGTTTCTTAATCATTTTTTTTTTGTTTAGTATCTACATTGACAAAGTAATATAATGTATTCCCTTCTGCCAAACTGTACCACAGTTCGATGTAAATTACGCAGCCGGCTACCATATTAACTGTCCTTCTGGATGATTGGCTACGCAATGTTGAATATTTAATTTAAAGATGTCCCTGTAAATGCTCCAAAATGTTGGTAACGTAGGTGTCTTCATAAACGTAATCATAGTTTCACCTTTCACCGTGTGTCTTCTTCTTGTGTCAATGAGCCTGAAAGTGTTGTATATTTTTGCAAATAAAAAGCATCGTGTTTTTCGTAAGAAATCTTATTCAGTTTCAATGAAATATAGCAATAATCCCAACACGCAATGTACCTATAATGGAATTCTCATAATCTAACCATAGTCGCTTTATGAAACGAAGCCCAGCAAACTTATCGTATGTATAGTTTGTTTATTTTTTTATTTAAAATGTCGTTATCCATCAACGCTTGTGCTTCACTTTTATTATGGAGATGACATTTGCCAACGAAAGTCACGAGACTTCCCCATAGATTCATGGAGTAAGCGTTGATTAAATTATCTAGACCCCCACCAGATGATTTTACTACACGAGCACATAAAATCATCTAACTTTGAAATTATGCATGCTGGTTTAGTTTTGATGACAATACGCCAATCTATACTAATAAAAATGACATGTTTTTTGAACTAAAACTTTCGGCACAACACATTGTAAACATTTAGTCCGGATCTACTTACGGGTGTTGTTTTATCGGACGAGTCCGACTAGGTTTCGCTCCGATACGCAGAGCAGTGAGTGGGTGGTGAGCAGAGACGGAGCTTGCGTCGTTCGGTTGCTCGTCTCAAAATGGGATGGGTAAGTTGATCCGGATTAAAAGTTTACAAAAATGACATGATACTGCAGTCAGGACCACATTGTCGCAAAGGAACTAAACAGCGTCAAGGAACATGATCAATAAATTTTGCGCAGTATCAAAAATAATTGCAACTAAAAATGTGTTAAATAATAATAATAATAATAATAAAAGATGATAATAAACACTTAAATACAGGCACATACATTGCCTCTGGCCCCACCCTGGGATACCCTGTGTCGTGGGCACCAGAAACAACGACGTCACAAACATGTAAACATACAAGACCTGGGATTGTTTTTTGTCCCCAGCCGGGATTCGAACCCGGGATCTCTCGCATGGTAGTCAGATGCACTAACCACTGCGCCATAGAGGCCGTCAATTAAAATAAAATAACGACAATTATTTTCCCAAAGTACCTAATAAGACGCAGGTACTCTACCTAAAGTACCGATAATTATTTATTACTGCTAAGTCATAGACAAAATATTATCGATAGATTTTTATAATGTTGTGTCCCAGCTGAATTGAGTAGCATTTGAGTAGCATTCAAATGTTGACAGAAATTTGTAGAAAAAGTACACAGACTGCGACGAAAATTGATCATTATATTCCAGTAAATAAAGGTGGTTTTACTTTCTCACTTTCGGATTGCTTTCCTTGTTCATGTCATTGCAAATTTAATTTCTATTAAATTAAATACAATGGAAATACTACTTACCGATGGAATGTTACGGCATGATCGGTACATTTTGGTCCCCAACTTTTATTTTTGCACTCTAACACAGCACAATAAGGCATTTTAGTAGAGTTTTCACAATTGTTTTCTTTACTAGAAGCGCACGGCAACTGAGGTAAGAAAAACTGTCATAGACTACGCTTAGGCAATACATTGCTAATTTGAGGCACGCGGGCACCGCCCACTTACGATTTCTACTCTTTTTTTTTTGTTCTGTGGTCTTAAAGAATCCGTTTTACGCCTTTTACTGCGATCAGACAATTTGTCGATCAACTTCGGCGGACGACCACTCTTTTTTCCGATGCCAGTATTATGTATTTCAAATGCTTTATTTAAAAAAACCTTGCTCCATCTTATTGGCCGCAACCCACCTCATCTAAATTTCCGCTTTTATGAATAAAAACTTATGCAAAAACTTTTTTTTGTCTTCCGGAAAAGTAGTTTTTTTTATTTTATAAGAAAATTCCTTCAACATGTAATACAAACATTCTTGTGTCACAACATTAATACCGGAACAACCTAAAATAATGAAAAAAGCACAAATGAAAATTCAACTGACGAATTAAATTTGTTTTGTAAAATAGCGTTGCGGAAAAAAATATAAATAAAATATAATCGGCAATTTCGGCAGACTTTCTTTTAAGCATCGAAAAGTAGAAGGGTTCAATTACTTAAGAACAATAAACATGGCACCAGAAGTACAACAAAAACCTTTGTGTTAGCATAAAAGGTCAATAATCTCATAACGTAGTTGTGCGGTTTAATTTGTAAACGACTTGTATAAATGATTCTATTATTATTATTATTATTTTAAAAATAAATTATGAAATACACAGTACAAACCTAGTTCATCAGTATCCATGACGAAAATAATGCCACTTCCTTGTATAAAGTTAGGTACTTTAAAAAAATCCTGATTATGGACTTAAATAATAGTACACTTTAAGTTCAATACTTGCAAATAGAAAAGTTGCTTACATAATATTAGCTCACGAGGAAACTAAGCTCTCTAAAAATAAATCTTTGACGCGTAATTGTGCTCTTGTTTATTAGCTACAATAAAATGTCAACCATTTGTGAGTAGTCCATAATTTCTTCTCATCGTCTTCTGACCATCTTTTGGGGTTGCATACCCGTCTGTGGAACGGCCTGTAACTCTTTAGACGTGTTTGGTGATACTTGACCCTGTATTTTTTTCTTGGGGTTTCTTCTAACCTTTCACACTCTCTTTATCGTTTCGGTCTTCGTAGTTCTGGGGTCTGAAAATATGATTTCTGACTCGTAGTCCCACCCATCCTGTCCCACCAGTTTAAGGCTCGTGTTCCCATCACTTATTCCCACTGATAGCAACTGCATCATGGCGTTCGTGGCCCCACTAAATAGATCTCGAAGGAAGACTGACAGGTGATATAAGTTGTATGACGATAGTATTGATCTTGGTATTGATGGCCCCCTTACAACAAAACTTTACCGCCTTTTCTTCCTATGATTTTAAAAATTTCATACATTTTTTTATTTGATATGAATCACAGATATTCCATCCGAAGTCACAAGCAAAAAAATTTGTAAGAATTAAGATGACGTTGACAACCTGACCTTGTCATTAAAATTGACGAAAATAATATATTATTGTTATCATAAGTGGCCAGTACCTACCTATCTTCTATTTCTTTACTTGTATATGACCTACCTTTGTGCATGGTGTAGTATATTCCCATATTTTATGGGTTACTTACGAGATTTTATCCATAAAATCTTTGAATTTGTATTATTTTCTTCATATTTTTTAGTTTGTTTACTTATTTTTGTCATACTTGACAATACTGTCATTGACCTTCCGTCACTGACTAATAAAATAGTTTCTAACCATGTAAAAAGTATGTAGTTAAGAGTTTTTATATTTTTATTGTAAATTCTTAATTTTATGTCGCCCTAGTACTTTTTATCACCCTTGGGCCGCACTCATCGCGATAACCCGAAGATTCGGGCTATCGTGATGTGTGTAGCCAAGTATTCGCGTATACTTCGGAGCTTCGTCAGGACTTCGCGTAGCTGTCGGTAAACTTTCACAGATCAAAGAGTTTTATCACGATGAACTTCGCTTGAGCGGCCACACTTCCTTCAGTAAGCGTGCACCTGTCAAACGTGGCGGACGTGTCATTTCACAGAGTAGGTGCGTAAGCTGAAGCGTAACATGGATTGGAGTAATGATAAAATTTTAGAATATATTGCAAACTACGATAAATAAATAATAACTACGACATAAATGTAAAAAATCATTATTTGCTGCCATAAAATACAGAGCAACCGCGGCGTCCATTTTGTTTTTTTGCATTTGACATCGCTTGCACATCGCGATAAACTTTACATCGCTCATTGTGTGGCCGCGAAGATTCGCCGTAGACCGAAGACGAAGTTTATCGCCCGAAAGTTATCGCGATGAGTGCGGCCCAGGCATTATACTTATTTTTATAAACATATCTCTCCTGGATCTCTTCCCTAAACTTGGACATCTTTTCGGACCTGTGATTTCTTTTTGGACCTTGAAAAGTGCTATGATTTCCAGGCAGTGCCCAATTGAAATATGTCCATTTTTCAAATTGGCATATTTGACATTTTTTTAACCTTATTGGCTAGGGCTATTCTCGTTTCTTTGATTGAGGCATCCAGAACTTTTGCCAGTAATTAATTTTTATTTCCCACAAGTCTATTGGGTCTGGCATGCCACCCTTAGTTAGAAAAAATCTCACAGAGAAAATTTCACACTAGACGAACTATTTTGCATCGGGGCTCGTATTATTTATTCTATAAGTAATTTTATATATTCCCACCCTTCCAAATTGTATTCCGATGGCAATAGTGGTAGAGCTGCTGTCAGAGCGACAGTTCTTTCTCCGGTTTAGTAGAAATCTTTTTCATTTTTTTTAGCGTTTTTCCTAATATTCTTGCTCTAATCTTCACGGTGAAGATGTTGACCGTAACCTACTGATGTGACATTGTACATAAGAAATCTATTTTTAATTAATCGATTGTTTTTTTTTACCAAGAGAAATCAATTAATAAATAATAGATTTTTTTTCTAAGTTCTTATTTAATTTGTAGTATTGTTTTCGACAAGATGTGTGAACCCTCAGTGACTTCAAATATTTAAGTTGTAAGCTGCAAATATTTAAGTTGTTGATCATTTCCGAGGTTTCTGGCAGAAATCATTGAATTTATGCCCTTTTCAGCGACCTTGGAAACATTTTCTCCGCCTTCTTCCAGCACTTCATCACAAACAAAACACTTGTCTGTCATCTTGTAAAATATTTTGTGACTGCTTCCCTGCGTTACCGAGTACACAGTCACAATACTCAATTGGTCACGAAAGAAATAACAACATAAGCCCGAAGGCACCTTGATAGATATTATTGGGAGTTTTAGCCAGTATAAAAGTTAACTGTTTCCGCCTTCACCGCGTGAAGGTACTCCCAGCTTATGTTATTTTTTAATACTGTGGATGTTTTAATAGTGTAGGTGAGCAATAAGAAATGATTATAGTGAATTCGTATTACAATGTGCTACAGACAATTTGTCACATTTTTGAAAATCGGCCGTTTTTCGGAGCTCATAGCTGTGCAACGATTGGAGATAGATATAAAGTGTAAATGCCAAGTTGTAGAGCATTTTATCAGGTTTTATTATGTAGTAAGTAGGTACAACAAAATATCATGAGACGCACCCTTTTTGAGATGTAAGCAGAAAACAAAAAAACGGGACCTGTGTGCCCCTTCCCCTCGCGATCACCTCGGAGGGGTGACTTGTTTATCTCTTAACTAGTCCAAACAAGTTACCTATGTCAAAATTTTTCTGCCCCCCCCCCCATTTTTTTTCCGTCCCCAGCCCCCCTGTGAGCACTCCTTTACCAAACTATAGTAACGTTTTGATAATATGGACCTTATGTCCGAATTGCATCCATCGCCTATTTGTAATGAGATGGTGTGACATTTTGCTAGCGTAGCATCTCATCCGAAAAATAGTGAGACATTCCGTGATGGTAGCTTTAATAATAACAATCATTATTACGTTAATGATTAATTTCCTCTTTATTGCACATCAATAAATTAGTTTACAAACTGGTCAACGTTGTTGCAGGCATTTAATCCGAAAATGGACCATTTGACCTGTTTCCTGCCTGGCACTCTGGCGCTGGGCCACGCGAATGGCCTCCCGGACTGGCATATGACCATGGCAGAAGAGCTGATGCAAACCTGCTACCTCACCTACGCAGCGCATCCCACCTTTTTGGCACCCGAGATCACGCACTTCAACATGGTAATGGACATTCTATGGTATTTAATAACATAAGTACATCCCCTATTTGATCGATATTATGTCTTGGATCCATGGGTTAGCTGGCATTATTATGCCCTTCAGCCACGTTCGTAACCAAATTTTGGTAACCAGTGACGAATGTGGATTTTTTTCCATTTTCTTACGAAACCTCTTAGCCATGTATGGTCTCCTGGTACTTCCACATCTATCAGGCTCATAGAGGCTTTATATCAAATACAGCTTCTTCATTATACCTTAAAGTCTAAATGTCTAACTGAAACCTCTTAGATATAATGCCGACACTAGTATTACAAAAACAAAAATATGAATAAATGAATAGATTTATTTGTCATTTTGTAAGAAAACTTATCGGTTACTTCTCCATCAACTTAAAACATAAATTTATATCTCCATCAACTTAAAACATGCGTCTCTGACCCTAGGCACAACTGCTATGCTCAACTGGTTGTGCCTTGGGCACTTTTGTTTCCCGTCAGCTCAACTGAGTTACCAACGACTCAACTCGGACCCACGATGCAACTGCTATGCTCAACTGGTTGTGCCGTGGGCACTTTTGTTTCCCGTCAGTACAGCATTTAAGAGTACTTAAAATAGTAAAAATAAGAGCATCTGCCAACAAACTGTTATGCAGTTTGGCAGAAAGCCACTTCTGTATTTTACTGTATATTTATTTGAATAAACGTCTTGTATCAATCAGTCAACTGATTGGTCTGCAGAGAAAAAGAAAAAAATCCTTTCTGATCCTAGGCACAACTGCTATGCTCAACTGGTTGTGCCGTGGGAAATATACCTATGGCTCAAGTTATAAAACCATCCGTTGGGAAGTTACCATTACCTACGGCCCAACCAACGAAAATGAATCTGATGAAACATTGTTGCTATTTTATCTACAAGTTTTTTTTTTCTTTCAATAAGTACCTACAACATACGTATTTCAGTCAGTTAGTTTTATTATTTTTATACATAAGGGGGTACCTACATTATTAATTATAATTAATTATAACTAATCTACACATACGTCATTTTATCGTAGTTTGTCTAAGGCATGGCCGATGCTAATTTCTTTGTTGATAAGTTGCATCTGGACAGTTCTGATCATATCGTCATGGATGATCTCATTCTTTGTACGTTTTGCGGAAACGCCTTTTGCTATCTGCATTTTAGAATTAGACACAATTATTTTAAGAGTATTCAGTAGGCGCCAAACATTGACAGTATTTTTGTTTATGGCTTTGTTTAATTTACTGTGCCATCCCTCTAAGTAATTATTTGTACTATGACGCTCACCGGATACGGACAGAATGGACAGGACTTTACTCTATTTACCCAAAAGACGTTCGAGGTACTTAATAAATTTCGGCATTTGCAAATTCAGAACTTGAACTTGAACTTGAACACTTGAACAAAGAGGTTTGCTATCAGTGCTAGAGGGTGGCTTGAGATAATACTATCAGTTGTGTTATGGGGAATTGGAATAGTTTCTGGATTCCCTACGAATCAACCAGTTGAGCATAATAGTTGCATCGTGGGTCCGAGTTGAGTCGTTGGTAACTCAGTTGAGCTGTCAAAACAAGAGTGTCCACGGCACAACCAGTTGTGCATAGCAGTGGTGCCTAGGCACAACCGTCAATTGGAGGTTTTATAAGTTGCGCCATGGGTACATTTTTTTTCCCAGCAGACCAATCAGTTGTACCGACGGGAAACAAAAGTGCCCACGGCACAACCAGTTGAGCATAGCAGTTGTGCCTAGGGTCAGAGATGAAAACATGAACGGTGGAATTATTTCTAGACAGTGGCCGACACTTATTTCTTTTGCCTTTAAGTTTTCCACAGCTTCATTAATTTCACTATCAATTAGTAAAACTATTTACTTTATCATTTTTTCGTGTTATCGTTGAGTTTCTCATTTTCATTTCTTTCACTAAAATGTCCAACACTTTAGCTATTGATGGTCATTTTTGCCCAATAAAACGGTTTATTCGTGAGTGCCGTGAGTGAGTGATTTGTATTTCTTACGTCTTCTCCTTGGCAACACCACTTTTTGATGAATTGAGTTTCATTTAACCAAAATCGGTTGAAATAATTATTAAACCGTGCTACCTTCTCAGTTTGAGGCGATGATGAATGAAGAAGCGGTATTTGATATAAAGCCTCAATGGGCCGGATGGATGTGGAAGTACCAGGAGACCATACATGGCTAAGAGGTTTCAGTTACGAAAATGAAAAAAAAATCCACATTCGTAACTGGCTTGTAGCTGGTTACGAAAATTTGGTTACGAACGTGGCTGAAGGGTTATTATGCGTCCACATTTTACCCGAGCGAAGCCAGGTTTTCGTCTAGTAATTCAATAACTTTGGCAGGGGTAGGCTTTACCTTCAGAATGAACGAGTTTATACGATTTACTCATTGCCAGTTAAATTAGGTGTAACGCCAAACATACAGTTCACGTTTTTATTAACAATGGCTGTGCCTTGTACTTACATATAATATTAAAATAATGTCCATTAGCCCAGCCGTATATTGTGTAATAATTTAGAAATCATTAAACAACGACTACCTCATGAATGTTGATGAAAAAGAGATCTGTAAGGATCGTGGCAAGACACTGGTCTTTGCCTACCCCTCCGGGCAGCAGGCGTGAGATTGTTATGTTGTTTAGTTTAAACGTATGTTCGTAATTTTTTTTGTTCTAATGTTGGAATAAATCAGGAAATATACAGGACATACATAAATTATATAAACAGGTGTCCCAAAAATAGTGTCAAGCGGAAGTCCAGAGATAGAGCACCCCTAGGGGTACCCGAATCAGTCCCATGTATGTTCCGCGATTTTTTTCGCAACACTTTTGATGAATGGCTTCCTTATTAAAAAGTCTAAGTAGCAAAACGTCCTACAGTGCGTCGGTCCAAAGGTAAAACTCACTAAGTGTAATTTTTTTCAAAACAAGATTTTGCTACCATTTGTAAGCATTTGTAATTTCTAAACAAATGGCAGCTAAATCTCTGAGAAAAAAAAACACTTAGTGAGTCTTACCTTTGAACCAGGTCCTATTTCAAAACAATTTTAACCCTAGTTAAAGTTAGTTGAAGCTGCATTAAATTTATGCGAAATAAAAAGAATGTTTGAAATAGCAGCAATATATTATTGGGATATGAGGCGTACTAATTCTCCTAAATTTATGCACCCAGTATCTTTTTGATATGACCCAGGTTTACCAAAAATTCAGTCAATACCGGAAACAAAATGAGTATTTCTAATAAATCGCATTCATGACAATAAGTGTCACTATTAAAAATATCTGATAATCAAGTAAATAGATCAAGGAGGCACATATCGTTTAAATTTTTGACGATTTGCTATAAAGATGTTCTACTTTACAGACCATCTGATATCTGGCTGTTATGGACATAATACGCTACTTGCCTCGTATCAAATTTGACGCGATAAATGGATATTTCCTGTAGTATCTAACGTAAGAAACCGAAATATATTGACTTTGCTAAGTAAATATGCAGGATGGCTGCAAAATTAGCAAATAAAAAAAATATTTTTCGCTTTTAAATCGGAACGGTGAAAACACTATCCGCCATCTTAAAAACGCCTTTGGTTGTAAACAAACATCTGTCAGTCGTGCGTGCGTAGGTTCTATTGTGACTCATACTTCTTTCGTGGCACGAACTCTACCTATGTTGAATGTCAAACTTTGTTTACAAACGTAGAGGACTTCAAACCATAGACAAAAATGGCGGACCGCGTTTTTGGCTGTTTAGCAAAGCAACGTTTTAAAATAATGTTTTTGTCGCTTTTAGGTCCTCAAAAAATATACTAAAATATTTTTTGGTCTAATGGAAGAGATATTTAGCATTTAAGACATACTTGAAAAAAGAGTCAAGTAGCGGATTATTGCTAATTAGGCGTGCTGCTCATTAGACGTTTCGCGCTGTTGGACGTTTTGCGACCTTTTGATAAGGAAGCTTTTAAATCACCTTAAACATTATTGTTACATCGTTAATCATTATTGAAATTGTTAATACATTTCAATGTTTAATACATTTAAATAATGACTAACCATTAGAGATGAACGCTAGTTGACAAGCTGCAATCGACATCGGTCTGAGAGGGGGCTGTTGCTATCTCACCTTAATGATGATAAATTTGATGTAGGCTAGTACATTAAGAAAATAATCCTTTTTAGTTTAAAACTTCGTATATTAGGTATTTTATGATCAACAGATTGCTCTTCCTATTTAGATTTCATTAATATTGTGATTTATTGATAAAGCAGCTTCATTATACTTACAAGTACGTTTTGTTTTAAGTTCTATAGTGTGACAATATTTATTTTTTGTTATGTTTATGTTATGTCTAGTGTAGACTGAGTTTTTGTGTATATTATACCTTGTAGAGTATGATATGGTCACCAAGTGACTCGAAAAAATAAATTATCAAAACAATTAGAGAGTAAAATGTGTTTTTAAAACATGATTTTTTTCTTGAGCTTCTTATTATTTACTTAATGCTGGAAATGATTCCAGCACTAAGAAAATAATAAGAAGATAATATAACAATATTTTTCGTTACACACAAGATACAAAAGACAAATACAAGTTACAATTACAATAATATTTTATTATCTTTGTGTTTCAGGCAAGCACGACCGACGACATGTATACGAAGTCGGCAGACGCGCACAGTCTGCTGCGACCCGAATTCGTAGAGAGTCTGTGGTACATGTATCAGATCACCGGCAACACAACTTACCAGGATTGGGGGTGGAAAATATTCCAGGTATGTAATAGTAGATTGTTCACCAAGAGCGCAAACCAAATTTTTGTGTCGAGGTTGTGAAATTGAATCCAGAGAGAACTGAGGCGATTCTTGCATTAAAGCCCGAGCGAAACGTGAGCTTTAACTAAGAATCGCTGAAGGAGTGAGGGATTCAACACTACCAAGACCAAAAATGATTTGCGCCCGTGTAGAACACTCTGCTTTTCACTACCATCTGAGAGGAATGAAAATGCGTACTTGCGTTCCAATTTCAAATAGGTATTTGACAATTAGGTAGGTACTTAAAAGTTTTGCAGCAAAGAGTTTGGAAGTTCAGTAAGTAGTTCCAAACTCGGTTTTAAAACTTATTGCTTGGGTTGGAGCGAAATACGGGGTGTTCCAAAAATGACACGTCACAGTGACACCGGAGGTAGACCTGCCCAAAAGGTATCAAATCAACCTAACATAACCTCAGTAAAAGATGCACGGTTTTTTTAGATATGGCCAATTTAAACTTGTTCTAAATTTTCACTTTTTCTTAACAAGTTTAGTGCTAGCATTAAGTTAGTCCCTCAGTGGGGAAATAATGGATCGATGATGACTGATTCAGTCAGCGGCGATCCCATGAGCCTATTTTTCATTGGTTATAACCGGTTCTCTCTATTCCGTTACAGGGTTTCGAAGAGTTTGCGAAGGTTCCGAACGGCTACACCTCCCTTGCGAGTGTGCGGTCCGCGAAGCCGCCCCAGCGAGACATGATGGAGTCGTTCTTCCTCTCGGAAACCCTCAAGTATCTGTACCTTCTCTTCAGCGAAGACCGATACCTGATCGACCTGAGGAAGTACGTCGTGAACACGGAAGCACATCCGCTGCCCATACACAAGAACTAGAGCAGTCGTTAGTGCGAGCACTGGGTAGGTGCACTCCCGGTCTTAATTATAAAAGCACTATTACTTAAAACACTCCTCAGAGGCGGTTTAAACAGTCTGTGGTAAAGGTAACCACAGATTATAAACTGCTACTGAGTTGTGTTTTAGTGGAATCACGTATAGGTCGTTATACAGCAGTGGCGTTTTATAAAACAACAGTTCGAAGTTTACTGTGACATTCGATTTACACTCCATTACAGAGTTCCTACTTGATAACTTGTGGGTAAGTCGGCTTTGTAATGTAACGACTTTGTTATAGGAATCTCCATGAATTTAATTGCGTTGCCCGTAGAAGGGTCTATTTCATACATTGTGCTCAAAACGCATTTTTTAGCGGATTGACTAAACTAGTCGCATTTAGATGGGACCTAGACAGGTTGCATCTAAAAGCGAAATGGTAAAAAATGTAACATTGCAACACCGGTGTTGCAATTGCTTGCTGAATATGCAAGTCAGCTGTAAAAGCGTAAAAAAAGTAAAAAAGACCTCTTTCTGTAAAAATTAATAATACACGTAGACCTTTTTACGGGCAACGCTGAATGCGTTGTCGTAGTTCGACGATTCTGACCTCAGGCCTTTACACTTTTGTTACAAAGTCGCCCGTGAGGTAACGGAAAAGAACTCCCACACAGCACATTCACTTGCCCTGGGGTGCAATTACGTAATGGGAATCGAACCCAGGGCCCCCAGCATGGTAACCAGATGTTATACCCTGTGACCGACGAGGCTGTCGACACAGAATCAGAATCAGAAATTTATTTCAACGCTTGTTGAATGTCAATGTACATAAAATTATAATGTTAGCCGCTGCCTTAGGGCCGAATGTAGTGGAGAAAAAGGCAGCAAAAAAAACTCCACTCTGACCATCTTTTCTCAAAACATCTTAAATCTAATACAATCTTTGGTAGGTACGAATGTCCATCTACCTAACACCACATACTTGCACTATCCTGTTATGGTGCGTACAGACTGGTGAAACGTAAAGGTAGCCACTTACACGACTCTGCTCCCACCCGGCAAAAATAATATCATTCAAATATGGGCTTTAAATATTGCTCTTTAGATATACGGTCCGCGATATCGCGGACGGACGAAGACCAGCTCGCACGAAACAGCGTGGGAAGGGTCTCGGTCCGCGGTAGCACAGACGTCTGTGTCGGTGCGCCGCCGTACCGACGTGCGTGGTGCATGGCTGTCCGTGGTCGTCGGCCGGCGTCGGCCGTCTGCAGAATCGCGCACTGTTGGAAGCCAGCTTAACACGCAATGTATCATGCAATTTGCCGCAATGTATCATGAAAGGTAACACACTTTGAAACCGATTCTCATAGTTAAATGAAAGACAGAATGTTGCATTGCGTGTTACGTTTCACCAGTTTGTACGCACCATTAGGGGTGACTTCGCAACAAATATGGAGGTTGGGATGTTGTAGACAACCAGACTAAAAATCCTTAGAACGGAGGTACGCTGTGTCACGTTATATGTACTTAGCTATTGTGGCGCTACTTAACTACGGCACTTTATGGACTCGGCCGATGTTATCTCCTCCCGTAATCCATGTCTCGTAGTAATGATGCTCATTTGGACACTCCAAAAACATCTAATTGGGAAAAATAAGCAATAAGACAGTTACAGCGTATATAGGAATACGTACATACATATTTAACGTGTTAATTTTAAGAATTTGTACGATCTTAATTATAAACAGGATTCCGCTAAGACACTCCTCCGATGCATAATCTGTGGTCACGTTTTTTCCTTAGCCACAGATTATTTAAAATGCCTCTGAGGAGTGTTTCAAGGAATGGTGTTTTTGCAACCTAATATCCGTGGCGTTTATATCCACTATTTTACCATTCCATTTAAGCCCTTCTGTCACTGTAAGCAACCGTGGTTAGCTTGTGTGGTAGGATTGGTTCTTAGGTATGTACATAAAAGCCAGGGCGATATCCATTGCCGGTCTCACAGGGCGTATTACAGTACTGATTAAGTATGACCCGCGATGGATGTCACTGGATATTATTTATTTATTGTAGTGTTTTATTATTATATGGGTGTTTTACTCTGACCTCCATAGTACTAGTCACTGGGAGGTCACAACTTAATTTTATCCCGCTACTATGAATTTAGTGTAACCGCTTACACCGCCTCCGAATTCTATGTCTTTGGGGACTTAAACCGAAATAGACTTTCGCTAACTTGCAGCAGAGTGAAAAGGCAAAAATAAAGACTTATTTTATGCATATTGGTAGTTACTCGCTGTAATATGTGTATGGACACTCGTGGAACATTTAGGCACCGACTAAAAACCAGCGCAAAGGGTTTACGCCCTCAGCATTATGCTGAGTCAGCTGCCTTTTGCAGCAGCCGGTTACACCGCGACAAAACTGTATAAATGTATTGATTTATGTACGTTTGTACCTTATCTTTGATGTTTTCTTCTCGTTTGTATCTCGTATTTCTGTTGTGTGTGACTGTTGGTGCAAAACACGTTTCTCTTTCTTTTCTACAGTTGTGAAATTTTATAAAGAGACTAGTTGAGCAGGCAAACGTGTTTTGTGATATTAGCCTACGATCTAATCCCAGACCTACCAAACATAAATGAGGCCGTCAGCGCAAAAGTGGCCTAACCCACAATATTTCATGTTCTCACTTGTCTTGCAATTTATTTAAAACATAATAAAGATGCAAAATCGGTCTATCCCATGGAGAACAGAATCTGTTACCCATGGGTGAAACTAGGGATAGGGATACGAATATGAAAATTTGTGCGTTAAGCCACATAGCGCTAACGGCCTCAAACAGTTTCATAAACATCGATAAATCTGTTTTTTCACACGAGATTTTTATAATTAGATTGCGACTGCGTTTCATATATTTACGCAGTCGTCACATCTTTGCGACCACGTATACCTTTTCCTGATATTTAAAACGTTTATTCAAAGTAAATGCTGTTATAATAGTCATTACTTTTATCCAAGGCATTATTATTCTAAAATATTTTTACTCTATACATATTAGGTGTCAAAATACCTAAGAATGCATTTAGAATAAAATATTCTATCTGCTCTCAGTATTTATAAAAACACGGACAGTTTAAATAGTCTGTGCTAAAGATAAAAACGTAACACAGATTATTTAAACTGCTTCTTTTGGAAATTTAGAGGAATCGTATTTTTATTGTTACATATTATTTTTATTGTTACATATTATTTTACACAGTAGCGTATCGTATAAATTTGCATAATCAATAGCTCCTCGAGATATAGAGAACTACTAACTGGCATTAATAACAACTATTTTCTGAGAGCGGGTTTTACTGGCAAAGCCCACGTCCGAATTAAATATACAGGGTGAAATTTTGTAATGCCACCTGAAGGGGAAGTACTCTTGATACTGTAGATAGAAAATTTTACTCAAAGAAAACATTCCTTTATTTTTGAAAAAAAAAGAAAACTGCATTCAAAGATTTTTAAAAATTCGCTTGCCTCGTTGCGTTGTTGTGGTGAATGTTATAAATCGTATTCTGAACCTCAACTCTCAACTCGTTTACATTCTCATAAGATTTAATGTAAATTTGATTTTTTACATATCTAAGTTATATCGCATCTAACAAAGGAGTCTACATTACAAACACGTGCAAATTGCAATCGTCTTATCTAAATGGTAATTCGTTATTTTAATGGATAAATGACGTCAATGATAATTATTAATTAATAACATAAGTAAACATAAAGAAACGGATCTTTGAGTAAAAGTGCTTTAACTTGACCCATTGAATTAATAATTTAAGATTTCATTGTTTCCTTTCATTTAATTTATGAAGTTTATTAGAGAGATTTCATCCTTATAATTGACCCTAACGATCGATGCAATAAAAGTACAGGGTGCAATTTTCACAGATTTTAGTAGGTTCAATGGGCGTTTTTCCTTATGTCGAATTTAGTTTTAAAAGGATCCCTAGGTGGCGCTGCCGTACCGTATTAATAAACGTCAAAGCAAAAAATAATACTATGGTTCTGTGGAATTTGTGATGGTTGGTTACCTAGAAGAAAAAATGCTGTTGTCGTTTGGTGATAAGTGCGCTTTTGGATACTTTGGAGTCTTTGCTATGGATTGTGGGTTTGAATTTTTATTTTTATTACGAGAAACCTCGTCCGAATAGCAACCCTGGTTCCTTCTCTTGTTTAGTGATCTGTGGACTGACTTTGACATTGATTGCAACGAATCACAAATTCGTATGAAGAAACGAATGGCGCCATCTAGTTTATCTCAAGGAACTAAGAAAAAAAAAAGAAAGGAAAAACGCCCATTATCGGGCGAGGCAAGCGAATTAAAAAAAATCTTTGAATGCAGTTTTCTTTCTTTTCAAAAATAAAGGAATGTTTTCTTTGAGTAAAATTTTCTATCTACAGTATTAAGAGTACTTCCCCTTCAGGTGGCTAAACAAAATTCCACCCTGTATAATAAGTTAGCATACTGAAATAGTCCAGATGAAATGAACAGAATACTTTTAATATTTTCTTGCATTTTTATTTTGTTTGATTTTCTTTTACCTAAATTGTAAATTGTTAGGATAGGAAAGGGTAGTATTTAACTGCAAAATACAATCCGTCAGAAATATCCCGACACCTCGCGTCCTTCAGGCCCGCTCATATCAACGCGCAGTCTCGGTTACGATAATTGCAAAATGTAAACGTTGAGCAGTTGTAAAGCGGTTCCTTTTTCCCCCGTGGCTCTACAGCTTGGCACTACTTGTAGTGCCATGGGAATTTTTTATTTCCTTACTTTACTGGTAGTGTCAAGGGCAATAACGTATTTCCAGTGACACTACACATTTTGTTGTATGCGGTGAATGTGCCAATCAGGAAAGTAGTGTCATGGGTGATTTACCCATGAGTGACAAGTAGTGCCAAGCTGTAGTGCCACGGGGAAAAAAAAACGACTATGTGCGACATGGGACGGGCGAAGCGACAAATGGTGTCTACATGTTTCGGACGGGTACAATAGAACATTGTATACTTTCTGCATGCAGAACATGATTGGTGTGTATAGTCTTGCTTATGTATAAATATTAGTCAGTTATAGTTTGATTTTGTTAGTTACCAGTAGCTAGTTTGGTTGAAATCTATTTATTAATAGGTGATCATTTTATCGTATTGTATATATAAAAATACTTCTTTAGTTAGGTAGTAAAAACAATTGTTTTTTTATACAAAAATAATATTCTATTGTATCCAGCAGTGTGCATTGAGTTTTAATTCAGTTACATCATAAAAGTACTTAAACTGGTTGGTTGTGTAAATTATAATGTACTATGAAACTTTTACATACCTATTTAGTAACGGAATCGTAAATGTTAAATTATTAAACACTATATTGTAGGTGACTGTATAAAATAGCATTTATTACCATGGATTTTTAAATATTTTGCTTGGATGTATTATTATCATATAGGTGGCTCCGACTTAAGTTTTATTTACGTACTTTTTGTACTCCGTAGCGCACTTTTTGTACATTTTCCTAATATTATTTATTAGTATTTTTTATGGTACATATTTTGTACGAAAACTGTTTATTAATTCAATTTATTTGTTGATATTAAAATACCTTTATAGTAAAATAAAACATAAATGTTCTATTTTCTTGTTTTATTTGTGTCTTTCTCTAAAGTCTATGTACACACGGTCTTTGCCTTCGTTCGGTTAATTCTGGTTATGGAAGATTGTGGTTATGGCAGATTTTTAAGCCAGATTCGTGTTAGGGCACAAAATACAATCTTCATAAAATTGTTGAAATATATTTAATAGGAACTAAGGTAAAACTACAATCTCCCCTTCTCCACTTCTCATTGTAACTAGATTGCTCAACTAGTTGAGCAGTACGATATAGAGCGGACTACAAAAGCGCAAGCTTCGAAACGCCTAGTTTGTACCCGCTCATAAAGTAAGCGTTATATCTCGGAAACTATTCATCTACTATTGTCAGCAGGAAATTATAGAGTTGATCGAGACCTTAATTTCGGATGACAGGTGTCAAACGTGATTGTTTTTTATAATGGTACGGAACCCTTCGGGCGCGATTCCAACTCGCACTTGGCCGGTTTTTTTACCCTTTGGCCACAGTACCCTAAGTCTTCCAAAAGCGGAATCATGAATTAAATTGTGAAGATAATTATCTTTCTTCTGCTATAACACGAATCTGCCTCAAACCTCTTCAGTCCTGACCTTGAAAATAACTATAGTTTTCTATTGTTATTTTGTCGACACGGGACTGAGGAGGATAAAGAATCTGCCATAACCAGAACCTACCTAGCCAGAATCTGTTCTTAACCGAACGAAGGGGTCTTTATAACTGAATATAAAAATAAAGCTTCGTACATACTCACTAGGAGACAAAATGTCGAGCGACTCGTGTCCCCGGACATCGAACGACGCTCCCAACGATGTCTTGTCTCCGCCCACATTCCAGATGCGCGACGGTCGCGAGACACGTCTGGCGAAGTTTGGCGCGAAGTCGCCCGTAGTCTTCGGACACACGAGTCGCTCTACATTTGTCCCCTAGTGAGTATAAAGCTTAATGTAATACTATAAATTCATTGTTTATATCAATGACAACTTCATTACATTCCACATATTATGTGGAATCTTAGGAAATAGAAATACACGCGACATAAATTAAGTCGGGTCTGTCCGACCAAATCAATTTGTAAACACGTAAAAAAATAAATTTATTCGTATTAGATCATCGTCACTGTACGCAAGATGATAGTGAGAATCATTCTTGCATGGTGTTGATGTACGGCTAATTTTCTTTCAGGTAGGTACCTAATTAAAATTGTCAACAAACCTAAGGAGATCCACTGAGTAAAGGTCGTAGCTCACTTACACGACTCTGCTCCTATTTTTGCCGGGTAGGAGCAAAGTCGTGTAAGTGGAATATGACCTTTGAACTAGCGCCCAACCGAGAAAAAAAAGCGTATCATTTTTAACAGGTCAGATTTGTAAAAAGAGTCTGTACAATCCCTCAATCGTGCTTTTTAGAACCCATGGCCGTGAACCAAAGGCAATACACCTAAGGAATAGATACGGATTACGCCAATAACGGCGTTTTTAGTATGAATGTTATCTAGTTCCAAGTTGGCGATCCTCGGTTCTTTGCCGTGGGTACTCTAATAATCACAATATGATGGAGAGATTTAACACACTTGCAATTCGATCTATAAAGCTGCCTTCCCACGGTCCGCGATATCGCGGACGGACGCGGACGGACGCGGACGACCGACGACCACGGACAGCCACGCACCACGAAATGCTCTTCCAACTGACCTGTGTCATCTGTCTGTGCTACCTACCGCGGACCGAGACCCTTCCCACGGTGTATCGTGCGAGCTGGTCCGCGTCCGTCCGCGGTATCGCGGACCGTGGGAGCCAGCCTAAGGCCTGGTTTACATTTGCTATATTTTCATGCTTTTTTAGCATACTTTCCATAGAACAATAAACTAGAGACGGCATAAACGAATGCCGATTCATATCTTTTATATTAGAAAAGTACTTTCAAAAAACCCAAAAAGATAGTATAATAACCAAGCATCACTGATATTTTATTTGCGTATGTACGTATAAAAGGAATTGGCGTCTCTATTCTATTCTAGCTCTATGGAAAGCATGCTAAAAAAGCATAAAAATAAAGCAAATGTAAACCAGGCCTGAGAGGGAAAAAGGAATGATTTTATCCTCGGTGGCGCTATTGTTACCCCCTGGACTCTCTTAACAGCCATATGGCAGAATGACAGACACTGACTGGTTAGTTTTGAGTATATTTATTACTACGTGGGACTTAATTCCAGAATTTCATTTTAGGGAATATTTTTGGCCGCCCATAAAACATTTCCAAGAGGTTTTGACTGATCTTAAAAATTTGATTATAAATATCATATCTGCATTGGTAAAAATAATTAAATTTAACGGTTACAAATGAATAATTGTACTAAGACGATAAAGTACTAATTTGGTCTGATATTTATGAAACTTTACTAAAATGTAGTTGAATGGTACAATCAATAAATTCTCCAATTCCAATGCAGATACTTACATATTGTTTTATAAAGACTTGATCTACCTGGTCAAACATGAAATCAATGTTATTCTCACAATAATAGAAATAAAAGTAATTTTATTAATATTTTTTAAGCATTACCATGCAACTTTGTTTTCTCTAAAGGTTGATTAGATATTTTACATTCCATTCGTATGTAAACAATATATTAACAGTAGTAACTTGCTAAAGTAAGCAGAAGAGGGTTTTTGATAAACGTTATGTTACGTTAATGTCTGGTCACCTGTAAATGTACTTCAAAAGCTTATAATATACACAGGGCCGTTTCTGAATTGAGAATTTCGCTAAGTAATTACTTAACTGTAGTGCTGTCTCGTCAAATTTCCTTAGAAAAGAGCGTGACAGCACGTTACTTAAATATTTACTTAGTGTAAATTCTCAATTTCGATCGGCCCACAGTCGATCATCAATAAACGTCAATCATCAAGGTACCACCAGAGTACACTATTAATACTTTATTAAAAACTAGGTAAGTACATGAGTGTTAAAAATATCTAGGTATCTAAATAAATGTAGGTATAAAAATATATTGTACCTATCATGCATGTGTTGCAATCACAACCTCTGTGTATTTATGTTACATCGTTTACAGCGCATCTGCCAAAATGAACGCGTTAACGCGATCAAACGTGTAAGCAAACCTAGGGACAGTTTCTGAATTGAGGATTTCGCTAAGTAACTGCTTAACTACAGTGCTGTCTCGGCAAACTTCTCACATAAGAGCGTGACAGAACGCTACTTAATGAAATTATCAACTCAGAAATCGGCCCGTAGTCTCACATTGTCCTCTATTCCCACCTGTTCTGTTGAGTAGTTCTGTCGGCAGAACTACTGGGATTTGTTTTATCATTAGTTCTGTGATTTATAAGACTATGGCTTTACACCCTGCTTCAATCTCAGATATTTCCAAATACTCAACAGAACAGGTGGGATTAGAGGTTCCTATTTGTTTTGTGAACAGAACTAATGGTAAAAAAATCCCAGTAGTTCTGCCGACAGAACTACTCAACAGAACAGGTGGGAATAGAGGCACATTGTCATGGCATTTTGTAAATGCGTAGGTAGCTGGTAGCTCCGTTTAATTATACATTAAGCTTACCTACGTAGCTAAGACAAACTTAAAATACCTTCGATGAAATAGTATACGGCCGGGCCAGACGAGTGTAACGTGTAATGTAACACGAATTCTACAGCCTGTTAGCTTTTAGAATATACCTCGGGCTCTAGAGTAGGCTTCGGATTTCGCCGAAAGCGAGTGTAATACTACTACCTGCTCTTTATAAAACTTTTCTTCACTATGTTGAAAAGTAATGTAAAGTTATAAATAACGATACAAAATAAACCTTACCTTATTGCAATATATCCGATTCTATCCGATGGTAGCAGAGGTATATTCTAAAAGCTAACAGACTTTACATGTGGACGGCACTACGAGCATTACATGTAACGATCGGATTACATTGCACTTTAAACTCGTCTGGACCCGACCTAAGGATTCCTCGAGTGACCCCCTAACCCGTACATGGACATCAATATTTCTGGCCTATCGCAAAAAACTTACAGTCGTACTACAAAAAACTAAAACACCTGCTGAGCACGTGTCTAAAAAAAGTGCTACCATAAAACGGTGTTTAACGGTTGCCTAGAGAAAGATACGGCTATGTCTATGTTTAAAGTTTGACAGACGAAGGGGCCTGGTTGCTAAACACACCGTTAAACAATGATTAAATATTTACAGTCGTACTACAAAAAACTAAAACATCTGCGGAGCACGTGTCTAAAAAAAGTGCTACCATTTTGTGGTAAGACTGATAGACATTTTTTAAATAAACGCATGTTAAACCAGTGTTTATTTTATTTTTTGTGGTAAGACTGTTATGGTCCGTACAGACTGGCGAAACGTAATATGCAATGCAACATTTTGCCTTTCATTTAACTATGAGAATCGGTTTCAAAGTGTGTTACCTTTCATGATACATTGCGGCAATGCGTATGGCAAATTCTTTCATTGTATGATACATTGCATGTTACGTTGCACCAGTCTGTACGCACCATTGTATATTGAATTTCACCGTTAGCTATATGGGCTGGATATTTTCAGTTACTCGCGAAACAGCTGGCGGTGAGGTCTAAAAACCACGTATTGAGGTTTGAGATCAAATAGTTAATAAGATCTAGTATACACAAGGATGACAAGAACTCGCCACTGACAAAAATAGCACACAAGACAACTGCAGAACTCCCACAGGCGAGACCACGGAGCCTCCAACATTTACAAAGTGCAGGCGAAATAAGCCCTGTGTGCTTAGTGCGAGTTTTTTCAACTACTCGATCGCGTTAACGTAAACTCATATTCTATAGGAGTGACAAAGCGCGCCACCTAGTTGTCTCTCTGTCACTCCTATACAAATTGCAAACGCTCTCGCTATCGAAAGTGAATGAAAAAACTCGCACTAAGGGCCCTGATAATAATTCCTTCACTATCTTCAAATTACGACCCTTCTATTAAATACTTACGGTATTTTTTATAAACAAGAAGATTCCCTTACACTTCTCAAAGACAATTTGCGTAGTCTTTGGTGAAGGTAGATATGCAACCACAGATTATGAAACTGCGGAGTGTATTACAGGAAGTGTTTTTTATCAATAAAGCAGTCGTGCTACGGTCACGTTATTTCTTTTCTGACTTTGTATCTGAAGGATGAAATTACGGATTTTGAAGGAACCATTTAATTTTATACATTGCTAAGTATGGAATGTTGAAAAGCCAGTCACTTTTGAACAACAGATAAAAATAGCTTAAATTACATAAAGTTGATTGTTGTATATCAAATGTTGAAACCCTTAGCACTAACTTGTAAAAAAGTACACCAGTGCTTGTAATATAACAACATGCGATATTGTATGGCACGCGTTTTTTGTCTATTCGTTTATATTTTATTGAAACAGCCGCAATATCGCGTTACCGCGTGGGTTTGTTTGCCACGCGTAGTCATGTTACAAGACCAGTATAAAGTCAGAAACTAAAATGTCAAAAATATTTTTTGGATATTTTGCCATGCTAGCGATTGTAGCAGTAGATCTGAACAAGTATTTCATGTATATTTTTATAGATAACTAGCTGTTGCCCGCGACTACGTCCGCGTGGGCTTTAGTTGAGTATAGTGTTTGCAAATAAGATAGGGATACTTTTAGCGCATGCGAAAGAGCTTTCATACTAACTTCGCGACCCCCTTTTACTCCCTTAAGGGATGATTTTCTAAAAACTATTTTACATGTGTTTCATGACTTTCAATGAAGGACTATCATATTGAATCTCGTTCGAATAACTTCAAAAACGGCAAAGTTTCATACTAAGTTTGCACCCCTCTTTGTCCCCCCTAAGGGATGATTTAAAAAAAAAATTTACACGTGTTTCATAATTTTAAATGAAAAACCTTCGTACCAAATTTCATTCGAATAACTTCAAAAACGGCAAAGTTTCATACTAACTTCAAACCCCCATTTTACCCCTTTAGGGGATGAATTTTCAAAAATCCTTTCTTAGTGCTCCCCTACGTTACAAAAGGAACCCCTGTGCAAAATTTCAAGTTTCTAACCCTTATAGTTTAGGCCCTGCGTTGATATGTCAGTCAGTCAGCTTCTCCTTTTATATATATAGATTTAATTGTATTTTTAAATAGCGGCAGTAAGGCATACAATTTGATCATGTTTGATGATCATGATCACACCTGCAAATTGCTAGCATGGAACAGCGAAGCTGGTAATCTATATATATTTTTACAATCTTTGCCAATTACTATTATTCTGGTATAGACTAATTTGGTCAGTGTCCTAAGTGGAAATAAATTTCATGCTAGCTCCACAGCTATGAATGTTATTAGAGTATATTTATACTTGAGTATACTTTTAAAAAATGTAGTCAGTTTTTTTTAATTTGTTTAAAAGCACAAAAAAAATTAGTGAAACATTGCTTAAGGGCTTATAATATTAGTGGCAAATGTTCTTTATCAAAAACTGAATTCACAATAACATAAGTACCTCAGACTTCTTCTACGAGTATACTCAATACATTTACACCATTAAAATGTATAACCCAAAAAGACGTTACATAAAGCTTTGTAAAATTCTTAAATTACAATAAAAGGGCATGCCCATCTTATGCTTTATTAGCAAATGGAATGATAGATTGGCACACAGTTTAAGGCAAGGCAGTTTACACCAAGGCAGTACACTCGGCTACATAAGGACACAATCGCAGCATTGCAATGTGTAGTAAAGACACTTTATACCACAACTGTCCTCCTCTGTAGCCGTGGACGCGTTGGAGCGGGCCTTGTGCGGTGGGGGCGGCCTCAGGTACACACTGTCTACTTTGTCACTAAACTTGTTCTTCTCCAAATTGTTTTCGTCTGTTTTCCCTTTAGGTGATTTCTTGGTCTCTAAGTCATCATTTTCGAGGAATTCCTTTTCCTCTTTGTCATCGCTCGCATCGCCAGCTGCTTCCTAGAACAGAAGGTGAAATTAGCAATCTCATAATCACCTAAAATCGAAAACGAAATTCACTTATAATTGCTTTTTTGTCTCTTTTGACCAAAAAACATTAAAATGAATCCAGAAATAAGTTAATAATATGCTTATGAAAGTTCTAGGTAGAAAATAGCATCTGTCGATTGTACAGCGTGTTTGGAAGCTGGGTGCAAAGCCTTAAGGGGGTGTTAGTATAGACCAATTTTGAGCCTTGTCCTAACCAACGTCAGATTGTTTTTTCAAGGAACTTTGGAAAAAATTTTTTCATCAAGAACAGTGCTTCAAAATTGGTTTTAATATCATTAAACACAAATCAGGCTAATAAGACACAATAGAAAAAAAATATTTCTACATAAATTTTGTTATTAGCAATTTTGGGATATTGGAATTAAAATCGTTAAAGTTCCCTAAAAAAAACAATCAGACTTTGGTGGGGACAAATATAGTAATAAATACCCTCTTAAGGCTTTGGACCCAGCTTTCAAACACCCTGTATATCAAACTATTCAGTTTCAAAAGTGGATAGGTCCATATTATTTACTGGTAGGTACATATTATTTACTGCGAGATCAATAATGGGATGATTTGGTGTAGGTAAGGGTATTTCATCTGAGGAGTTGTATTTGTTACTATTATTCTGAGGCATAACTGATGTGATGCAAAAGGTTTACATAGTAGTTGTAGTGAGGAGATGTCCCTCAGGGTGTTATTTTAATAATATGATACTGATTTTTAAGTTTGGTTATACATAGGTTCAACTTTGCTGCAACCTGTTTTTTAGTGAAGCTTTATCTGAATGTTCTAATAACCCTTCGCTTGGCAAATGCCCGATGCGGGCACGCGGCCATTGTTTAACAGCTATTGTTATGCTAATTACCGCCAAATGAAGGGTTATCTAGATTTGCTTTTTAGTAAACAAATGTTGTATCCAGAGGCTTTATGCCATAGCATGCGTGCACATGTGAACACCTCAGGTAGGTACTCAATTTTTCCAAAGCAGTTTTGCTACAAAAAAAATCACAAATGTACAAAGTTAAGTTAGTTATTTGTTTATGTTGGAATTGAACCTGCCCCCTTAAATTTAAGTGAAGTGACCTTTAAGAGATCTATTGAACTAGATTTTTTTTTAACACGAATCAACCATTCCGAAAAGGGGAGACATACAAAACAATCTGGACGATGAGAGGTTATCACAACTGGTTTTTGGGCATATTAATAGTGACGATGACATCATCTTGATGCTGAGGTCACAGAGAAGACTTACTTTGTTTTCATTTTTGTCTCGTTGTATGAACTCTTGCTTCTCTTCAGGGTTTTCAGACGGGGCCGGCTCTGGGTGCGGTTGCTCGGGCGCCACCACCGAAACCGGCGGCGCCGGCGCAGGTACCTTCGCCTTTTCTGGCATCAGTAGCGTCGCTTCCTCATCCCGCTTCTTGTAAGGCAGGTTGTCGGGCGAGTCTCCGGACATACTGAACAAAGAACCACCGGTTAGCGAATAAAACGCACGTAAACATAATCGCTCTGTCACACACAAGCTCCAATTTCATTTTCCGAGAACCTTGTTTTGTCCACCACGGTCATAAATAATGTAAACAAAAGGATGAAAGGTTAGTTTGGTCAAATTACATCGCGTTGCGACACATGCATTGCTTTTTCGTTCACCTTGCAAAGTTAAATATTGGTTCTGCTGGTAGTTCACCAGAAAGACGGCGCCATGTGCTAATGATTGTTTCAAAATTGTTGTTTTCTTGCATTTTGTTGACATAAAAACAAACAAAGAAGTTCTAAAAAAAGAGTTCAGCTTTGTAGGCTTTTGTTCAGGAGTGCGTTCGAAAATCGATCAACCCATCAGAACAACCCTAATGCATTTTCTTGCTTCACTTCACCACAAGACCTTCAGACTACAAGACGACACGTTCGCTACGCGGCGCGGGTGCAGAGTGACGTGATACAACAACGAACAAAATGTGGAAAACCAAACAAGCGTCAGCAGCGAGCTAGCTCGAATGCTGAGCCATCAATCAAGTGACCCCCTCCAACAACTTTGTCAGAACCTCAGAAGAAGGAGTACCATAGAAGGAGGAATAAAATAAAAAGTAACAGTTGTATAGTTGTCCATGTTACTCTTACGATAAATCTCTGCGCCAGAAAGAGACAGCTGTAGTGTACTCATGCACTAAAAATGTTACAATCGTACACGGTTGCCACAGATTACTGAACAAAGCCAAAATCGATAGGGCTGGGACAAACACCATAAAGATGTCGATATTATTTATTCCGATCTACATAATCTGTGTATTTTTTAAAATTAATGTTGGTAATTAAGTATTAATATTAAATGATAAAAAAATCATAGCTCTTTTACACAATTTGCAAAAAGTATCTTTTCAATCCCATCACCATGTTTAATAGTGATTTTTCGGACCCATGGCTGTGTACCAAAAAACCTACGACTAAATTCCATTATTCCAATTCCAATTAATTTAAATTACAGTCATGGGCCCATGATAATCGCTATTATCACCATTATCTATCTATCTGATTATCAATGTATTTATCTCTAAAAAAATATCATTTTTCCCTTGGTGGTGCTAGTGAACCAGCTAGAACCCCTTACGGTTATGTTATTATAGCACATGTGGTACATACCATATAAGTTACAATAAATATTCATAAGTAACAGTAAGTAATTCTACATCAGGTTTTCAATAATATAAATGGGACTAATAGGGCTATAGCGAATCGAAGAAAGATTTTACCGAGTTATGTGGTAACATGGCAAAATGTATATGTACGGCGAATATAGAACCTTTTTTTTTAATATGTTTGCAAATCATCAATAATCACCATATACAGCGCCACCAAGTTATCTGTTCAGGTTGGTAAAATTGTAACTAAGTAATTAATTGTAAATCCTGTTCCCCATTTTTTGTTTCATTTATTCATTTACTAAGATTTATAGACATATATTCATTAAAATTGAAAGATGGGTTAAAATATTCTCATTTTTCTAGGTAAATTTCTCAAATGTTACTACTAAATTCTCCACTAGCGCCGCGATCAACTGAACAGATGAGATGGTGGCACTGTAAGAAAGTATAATGAATAAAACAAGACCAAAATAGGAAAAACTATTTAATAACATAAAATAACATTTACACACAGGCACATAGATTGCTTCTGGCCCCACACTAGGATACCCTGTGTCGTGTTAATAGATTACGTATTTGTTTCCAATAATAACATCATCAGTCCAGGTTCGATGGAATAAAATAAAAATTAAAAACCAAACGATTTATTGGTACAAGATTATTTGGCATCAAATAAAGTACGTAGTTTCAAGCTTTTCACATAAAAAGTGGCAGGCTGCAGCTCAATAGAGAAGAAACCAACACGTATTACTATAATGTATATGTTTTTTATCGCTGACTTCTGTTTTACAAGTACCTATTAACGTTTTTTTTTTTCAATAAAATGTGTCAGCCATAATGTAAAAGATAATATAATATTTTATGAAATTCAAATGAAATCAGCTTGGTTGCAGCTCACGAACGTTGTCCATTTCCGCGGAGGGCGCAACCTGAAAATTGTTTTTATTTAAGTACTTCACGTTGATAACTTCCACATAAAAACTTATAAAAATCACTTGCACCAGAATCAGACTATGATAGTATTAAACTAGTTATGACCTTTAACTGCTGAACGTTGTCCAGGATAGAAAAAAACACCCAGTCAGGCAATAATCAGGGAAAAATTCTACAAGTGATATACGGCGCCTTGCAGATTGGAACTGACAACCTGTTTTATTATCCAAGTGGAGTAACCACTAGACCAACGAGACAGTCGGGTCTCATGTGAAATTCCTGATGTACATACATACAGCAAAACGTGCACCTCAGTCGACATAATTGTGCAGTATGTAGACTTTATTTTGTTTTAAGTATCATTATAATGTATAATTATAACCTTACCAATGATCTGCGGGCTAAGGAAAAGCGTAAAGTAGGTACGGCACTTGTTTCCAACCTACGCCACTTGCTATTGTTTATGAAACAGTCGCTTGCTGCAAATGCGGTGTAAATTTTTCCAAGACTACTTTGTACGTGATACTGCGTCATCGACATTTGTTATTTTGTGCTGTCTTCGGGTAACCTGCAATAGATAATTAACAATTAAAACAACTATACGAACGCAAGAAATAACTAAATATGCTCTACGAACTATCGATACTTTTTTTCACTGAGAAAGTGGGAAAGTCCCATCCCTATTCCCCTACAACAAACAACAAACTTGTATTATGATTTATATCGAAAATATCACAATAATCATGATGAAAACACCATTCTCTAATAGCTAATTTGCAATTCTAGTAGCCCATAGTTGAAATCTTAGAGAAAATACCCTTTTAGGTACACAAAATTGAGACTTACCGGTGGAAGCTGATGAATGTTGTTTCATTATCTTCTCGGGAAGAATGAGATATAAATTCTAACACAACACACGCCATGCCGATGGTTACTTATACTATATACCATGAGAATCCACTATAATTCACTTCAAATGGTGCTTTAGTAAATATAAAATACACAAGCTTCTTGAAAACGGCGCACTCCCAAACCTCTTGTCAAACACACTGCCAAACACAGAACACCCTCTGCCAAATCAATGTCATTGGGCGGCACATTGCATGCCGTCATTTTCTGAGCCGTTCTAATTTGGTCGCGTAATGGTAACCAAAGGTAACCAACTGACGTTTAAGGGTTGTACGCTCGAAAAAAGCAACAAAGACACGACTATATTTTTCTCTTTCTAACACGTAGCTTGCGGCTATTTAGATTGACGAAACAGACTATGTGGCACGTTTTCATTTTTTAACGCTCCTTCTATGGTACTCCTTCTTCTGAGGTCAGAACAAGTTATGTGCGCCGAACGTACCAATCAGTGCTGCCAATGTAAATTTCAAAAATTCCCGCTCGATCCTGAATCAGGAGAGATTTGTTGGGTAAAAGAAATAATATGTTGTGCTTCATAATACGTTTTTTAATGTTGATTAAAAGAATACATTTTGCCTACAACTATGACTGAGGGGGTGACATTATCACATTTACCTACTACGAGGGCCTTGAGTAGAACGTTTATTAGTACTTACAGGTTGTACATAGACGGCGACCTGTCCCTTATCCGCTTATCCTCCCGATGAGGATTGTAGACAACTTCCTTTTTCATTTTATTGTGTTTGCGCGTTGGCAGCCATATGATACCAAACGTCGTTTTGTTGCTCTTCGAAGTGTTGTAGGCGCTCGGGGACGTGTAGCTGGCGCTTTTCCCGGAGCTGGTCGGAAACAGGGTGGATTTGCCGCTGCTGGGTTTGGAGCTACTGCTGCTGCTTTTGTCTCCTCCAAGCATGCTGGGGCCTCTTCCTGAGCTCGAGGACTTGCCCGGAAGGCCGGCTCCGCGCTTGGGCACGGAGCCGGCGCCGGCTTTGTTGTTGATGGGAGCCAGCGTGACTTCTAGAAACATGAAATCGCAAAGTGTTAGGACCGGTTCCTGAGTTGAAAATTTTCATTAAGTAAATAGCCACTTTACTGTAGTGCTGTCTCATCAAACTTCTCAGAAAAGAGCGTGACAGTGTCTTAGTATTTACTAGTGAAATTTCTCAACTCAGAAACCCAAATGGAGCCCATTTTTAAGTACAAGGTTACTGGGTGGACGGCTGAGTGGGGTTCTTCTGTAGCAAGAAGATTTGGACATCTAGTACATAAGTAATAAATAATTAAATATTAATGAGGTACTAACAGGATAATCTAGAATTCGGATTTTAAATTATCCATTTTGAGTTTGCTCAGGCTCAGGAAGACCACACCTTTTCCCCAATATTTTTTTTCTTAGAGTGATTTTTCGAAGTACTGTCTTTCTATCAGGTAACTTTCAACTCTATCTGGTTAGGCATTTAAACAACTCCAAAGTGTCAAAATTTGTATGAATTTGACAGTCCGGAGTAGGCTAAATCAGACAACACGATACAGTGGAGGGCTTTCGTGGTCGCAAAGCCAGACAATGGCTAAGACTAAAACCTGTAGCTACATGTAAGTAGTCACCCAAAATTCGGTATTGGGCGCTAGACAGTGTCTCACATATACCTTAGTAGGTATTTACATATAGCTTAGTAGGTATATGTAAGAGACTGTAGGTAGTAGATACTTTTGTATGGTTTAATTTTTTTTTTCTATTTTCTCTTGTCTGCTCCATTACAATCTGTAGTTATGACTACAATAAGTAACTCTGGTGTTTCGTTAAAACTGTCGTTGCGTTAATTTAAATGGTTAAAATCTATGGTTTAATGGCAACCAATAATAGAAAGAAACCTAGGTACTATATTCCAATTCATTCAGCCTTGGCCTACATGTAAACAGACCGTTGATAGAAATCAATTAATTACGAATGTCTACCACGATGTTCGCTCGCGTCCTACCTAGGCCATTCATTCGTCTCATTATTTCAAGAAGTATCAATTAACAATTTCGGAATTCTGATAGTGTTTAAAAGAAAAAGTTTAGGTAGGTAACCTCAGACCACAGCTGAATGGTACAAAAATACACGTGTCTCCACCTAGCTACTCCAACGGTTGTACCGAAGCGGAACAGACATTAGTGTGCTCTCTACTGTAGGTACCTAACTAAGTACCTAATAGACCCGGCGGCCACAAGCATTGTTCTTATGCCATACACCGGCTGAAATAAGCACTTTTGTCCTCAGACGTTCATGGGCCTGTTGATGTCATGTCGGTCATTCCAACTTAAAAGTTTATTGCTATTTCAGCAGCGAGATAACAAGCACTTATGTTAAACTAACTAACCACTTATAACCTTCTATACTGTAAAAAATTGCCATCCATTTCTTTTTGACTTAAGTGCTTATTTCTTCCGGGTCTAATATCCCTAGCCCTGTAGTCCTGGGCTTAGAATAGGGCTACGGTATCTCCTGCCGGTCGTAAGAGGCGACTAAAAGAAGACCGGGGTCGCGGGTGGTGAGATAGATACCTACACTAGAAAAACAAAAGAAACACAAAATATTTACAAAGGTTCATGGTACAATTGCGAGTGGGGGCTCGGACCACCGTTCTAAGCGAACCCGTGACGGCGCGTGGCGGTGTGTCGTCTATCGGAGACAGTACTGGAACATATACAAAAATTTGAAAATCCAGGTTTCAAAATAGACTGCTCTAGACCTCTCAATCTAGTGCAGTATACGAATATCTCGAACACTCCTTTTATTTATTTTTTAATTACTAAAAACCATTACCTACTAAAAGATTAAAACTTGGATTGCCAATTAACTCGACTATAGTAAATTTTGAAATGTTCCAGTACTGTCTCCGATAGACGGTGTGGTGGCCGCACTGCCGTTCAAGTAGGCGTCTCCGGGCATAAGCCTGTGGAGTGACCGGTGTTTCAGTGCAGTGCACAGTGCGCAAACATGACGGTGTCAGGGGGCAAATTATAGTGAATGAACTTTAGGTAGATATATGTATGTCAAATAATAGCTTCCATACAATCACTTGACCTGGTCTCTCTGGAATAGGATACCCTGTGCTGTGGTAACCAGGTACACTACATACATGTAAATACACCCAGGCTGAGGCTTTTTGTACAAATGTACGGCGGCCCCCAGTGGGAATCGAACCCACCACCTCTGCCTTCGTAGTTAAGCGCCTTGACCGCTAGACCAACGAGGCAGTCGTGTTATTGTCGTGACAACTGGACAGATTTCTCGATTATCCGGAAACCCAAAACACAACGAACGCAAAACTGACCGCTTGAACGCTTGACCGCGTGACCGCTCTCTGTCTGGTAGATCCCTAAAAATAATATGATATACCTACATAATAAAAATCTCGTGTCAGTGTTTGGTATCGAACGTCTGCGAAACGACTTCAGAGTTTTTCTGTTTATTTGGTAGGTCTGAAAATGCGGGGTCAGCTAGTAAAACTACCAATTAATTTCATTTGTTTATCATCGTCAACGGACATTTTGTATTTGAGGAAAACTATATTTAGTTATAAGCAACTAGAGTTTGGTTTTAGTTTTGTGTGGGTGTTATAGTATTGAATACCTACTTCATTAAACAAATGTGTTTAAAAAAAATCAGTTTATGTGCTGTTACTTGATTACCATTGTTGTTTGTAGGTATTTTGTTTCAGGATGGCGTTTGGAAGCTGGGTGCAAAGGTGTTAGTATAGACCATCCATAACATTTTGAGCGATATTTGTCCTAACCAAAGTCTGATTGTTTTTTTTAGGCCCAAAATATTTTTTTCAGCAAGAACAGTGCTTTTAAGTGATTTAATATCATTAAACACAAATCAGGCTAATAAAACACAACAAAAAAAAATCCACTTAAATTTTGCGTTTGTTGCACTTAATTTGAAAATTTTGGGATTGAGCTTGGAGTGAACTTCAACTATTTTAATACCAATATTAAAATGGTTAAAGTTCACTAAAAAAAAACAGTCAGATTTTGGTTAGGACAAATAAGCTCAAAATGTTCTATACTTCTACTAATACCCCCTAAAGGCTTTGCACTCAGCCTCCAAACACCTTGTACAACAGACATGTTGACTCGTCAACTTGCGTAGCAGACATGACCGTGATCAACTGATCAACCTTTATATTTTGGCCGCATGTAGGTACGTAACTGAGGAGTTAAGAATGCGTGTAAAGTTGGACGTACTGGAGCGTATTTTATTTTAATTTTCACACCAACAGCATATATGTATAGGGAACACTACAAAAGTATTACAAGAAGATTGAATTACCTGTATGTATACCACTTTTATATGTAAGCACAGCATTAATATGAATTAAGCTTGAATGAGCTGATATTACAAAGATGATAACTAAACTGGATAATGAATTAACTATACTGCTTTTGTATAAAATCACGGAATGTATGATGGGTAATGTCAAAATCAATCTTCTTTAATCATTGTAGAAACGACACATTCGAGAGTGTATTGTAAGACACATTATTGTTTGTAAATAAACATACATTGCTTGTGGTCCCTAGGATAGGATACCCTGTGTAGTGGGAACCAGACCTTTTTTTTTGTCCCCAGCCGGGGTTCGAACCCGGGACCACTCGCATGATAGAAGATGCCCTAACAGCTGCGCCACAGAGGTCGTCATGACAGTTCCATGTACTGTACATTGCGTAACAGAGTCAACTTAGTTTGTCGGTGGATTAATCGACTTCGCTATGTATACGTACTTACATCGAATTGTCATTGTATACCACTAATTCTACTTCTATGAACCAGGCCCCTGATACTTAATTACATGTATGTACTCCGTTTTCACCTCTAAGTAATTGTGGTTTTAATTTACTACGTTCATCGACTACTACTTATACGTGTGTATTCCTACCAAGCCTGTTATTATATTGAGAGCTGTTATCTCACTCACGTTTCTGTCGTACCTAAGTACTTAGTGCACGCAGATAAACCTAAGAATGCAGTGCGTCTACCTGAGTACCTCCAACCTAGGTGGACCTAATTTTCATTAATTTCATTGAATTATTTATTTTTATCACGATCCGGATCGATTTATACTGCTATGACCATCATATAATATTCTAAAGGCACATAATTATTATGTAAGTGTTCCTGCTTTCTTTTATATTCCAAATTGTATTTTTATATTTATTTTTATACCTTAGCTAAGACTTTTAATTTTCATTGTCCTCAGGTGCCTTTCTTTTACCTCATAAATAAAATAGAATTATCTGTTGCCTCTGGATACCCCTCTTTCATTCTACGGATCGCACTCCCGAACCCCTAACTGCGACACCCTAGTAATTTAATGCCTATTTATGCGAATGATAACTTCCAAAGGCACGAATGATGCAGAGGTCATTTTGGAATCTAATAGGCACTGACCTCAAGATAAATTGAACGTGAACACGAGTAAATATCACGACCTCTATGAACTCTAGGCACACACAGCCAGTACTGAACAAGCAGTTTCAACTCACATGATCGATCCTCGGTTTGGAATAACTGTTCTATTAGCGAACTATTCCATGGTAACACGCTGATGCAAAACTTCTGAAGTACTTAAGCGAGTGTTCAGTTGCACGTTGCACCACTTTGCACGATCGAAGCCTTCTAAATGTTCAGCAAAGTGAACCTGATTGGTTGCGATGAGACGGACTCATGTGTGAGTGGTGTGACTCGTATGCGTGCGCGCAACAAATCGTTGTGTCCCGTACTGACGGTACTGCGGAGAGTTGTCTGAGCGTTCGTTTGATTGAAACTCCGCATTTACCGGGTCGAACAACTTTCGCAAAGCAGAACTGGCGAGGCCCTTATTCCCGCTGCTTAAAGGCTAAAATAAAACGAACCACTTAAGCAGCCTCGTTTTCTGTAGCAATGAATTGCCTATTGCGTCATATTTAACGTATGTTTTCTACATGCTAGTGCGATGAATAGCCGGCTAACAGGTGGCTGCCAAGAGGGGCGCTTGAGGGGGAATGTATTTTTCAAACAGCCTATTGCCTAAAACTCAAACAACACTCTCTACACTCTACAGTAGAGCGTCCCTCGAGAAAAACATTTTAAGCCTGTTGTGACAGCCAAAGAGATTCGAATAAGTACAGCAATGAAAATGGAGGAAACTTGCCGAGTAAATAAGGAATGTTTTAGAGGAAGACGACATAAGAATCAGAATCAGATAATTTATTTGTCAGAAAATATAATATTTTTTTTACACATAAACTTTGTAAAAGGATCTTTCTATTCTCCCAGTAAGGTAAACAGTGATAGGATGATTATTATGAAACAACTGAAGGAATAAGTAGGATTGACACAAAAACGGCCGTTTATCTAACTAGAGACTTCTTCAATGTCGCTCGAGTCGCTAATTAAATGGATTTTTGTATGAAGAATAAACTGTTGTTTAAGCCACAATGAAGACAGTGGCGCGAGTCGGCTTTAGTCTCTGATCTAAGGTTTTGGTCGTGGGTTTTAAAAATTGAGTCGAATCGAGTGACAAAAAAGACGGTATCTTATAGAGCATTCATGACTAAATTGCCTACCGTCCGGCCGCTGGGAGTTTACGATCCTGACAGGTCATGTTAGAACGGACGACGTAACCTTGAAGTGGCGTTAAATTTTCGATTAAAATATTTTTATGTCCTACTAGCAAATAATTGTCATTGAAACAATATCATTGTGTAAACTTACAATCAATGTTATATTTTGCACAGTGATTTAAATGTGAATTAAGAAGAAATCAATATTTAATGTTCGTGCGTAAAATCCTTACTACGCTGTCACAAGGTTATGTCAACCGTATTTTTTTGTAGTGACGTACCAAAAATAACGAAAATAATAACGGTCCCTTTAGCGATACGAAGTTGGTGAACAGGCTTTAGAAAATGATCATCGCGTTCTCAGAATCTCTCCGTACCACTGCCGTACAAAGCGATTGAGCTGATCTGGGCTCAAATAAAAGGTCGCACAGCTCGCCACAACACTTCACCGCCATTCGGCACAAAACAGATGATGACCCTTCTAAAATACCTGCGAAAATGGCACAAGAGATGACTGAGTGAAGGTCGTCTAAGAAACAAAACTAGTTAATCGTGAGTCAGTAGCAAAAGCTAGTTAAGAATAACGTAAGGAATGATAACGTTGATTTTCTCCCATCACTAGTCATATGTGTCAGGATCGTAAACTCCCAGCGGCCGAACTATAACTGAAAATTGGTCACAACAACCGGTGGTCCCGAACCTGAAGGGCCACACGAATAATCTAATCTAATAGATGAAATTCTCTGTTTATAGGTCTGAGAATGTCTATCTATACAATCAAATCAGCCCACAAATAGAGCCATAGTTTGTTATGTTTGGCACAAGCCTCTTCTCTTTCACCCCAACCCATCCGGTCCAGTGCTAGTCTCATCCAATGTTTCCCAGCCGCTTTCACAATGTCGTCGGCCCATCGGGCTGGTGGACTAGTGGTCGAGAACAAGGAATGCATCGTTGGTCTAGCGGTTAACGATTGACAACCAGAACAGAGGCTTTTGGGCTTTGGGTTCGATCCCCGGCTGGGGAGAAAAAAAAACTCCAGGTCTTGGATTTTTACATGTTTGTGACGTCGCTGTTTCTGGTTCCCACGACATAGGGTATCCTAGTGTGGGGCCAGAAGCAATGTATGTGCCTGTATGTAAATGTCATGTTATGTTATTTCTACCGGCGGCGCCCGCCGAACTCGATTTATACAAATGGCGTCAGTCTGGGTGTATTTCATATCCATTTTTGTGTGCGGAAGTTATTTAACAGAATAAGTCCAGGTCGCTGTTATCTCTAATTACTTACCGAGTTATTAATTAACGACCTTAAGTTTACCGCAGAGGGTAAACTCGCAGTTCTTAATCTAAACTACCACATTGCACACGCCGAATGGGTAGAAAAGTAATACGGCAACTTCATATTTTCTTTCCTCAATATACACGACCGTATGTTATGTCAAATCGTCAGTGCAACTCGACAACGGGAGAACGCACTAGGGCTTAAGAAAGCAGATACTATAACATAGATCTGTACAAAAAGTAGTAGGTTTTGTCTTCCTGGTGTAGAAAGGCAGCCACTGACGCTGGATACCGGAGGACGTGAACCGCAAATGGCGACTCCGCCAACGCCAACGACGATTACCGCAAAACCTACACCAAACAGGTGAAGTGAAATAAAATTGCAGACTGTTGGAGCCAATACAGGATCAAGATGGAGACAGCGTCGGACCACAGTTTCCCTTATTCCCTTATCACCAATGATTGGGTCATCTTCTTTGCGAAGTATATACTCACTTACTTGATAGTAATCTTCCTGATTTTGCTTTGTGATTTCATTACAATGTTCTTTCGGCGTGTCAAGCCACTCGTGATGTAGAAAAGAAAACACTATTATTGGTAGAGTGGATACACCTTTGGAATAAAGACATAATTGACATTGATGACGCGGTAGGTCTTAGGTGTATAATTTATATTTGTTATTAGATGGAAGTAATGGGAAGGACACCTTATTTTTAAGGCTTTCATATTGTTGGTATTATAGTTTTCTTTTCTTTCAACTATCCAACACAGACTATGGGCCGGCCGGTCGGTTTCTGAGTTGAGAATTTTCACTAAGTAAATAGGTGATTAGGTAACGTTCTGTCACGTTCTCTGAGAAATTTGACATGACAGCTCCACAGTTAAGCATTTACTTAGTGAAAATTCTCAATTCGGAAATCGGCCGTATGTAAATCGGCGGAGTGTTTTAGGCATTGAGTTTTCATAAATAAGAAAGAAAAGTGTATCCACTTGAAACCACATAAAATTACGTTAGGTAGATGCTTAAGTATTAGGTAGGTAGGTAGGTACCTGCATTTAGAACAAAAGTAGGTACATTTAAATGTTATATTATTATTTTTAAGTTATTTACAAGTTAATTATGTTATATTTTTAATTGTGCAATAAAGTGTAACAACAACAATATTTAGCGTTTTTATTAACCTGTACTATTAACCGTAGACGAGTTCTTGAGTGGCGCAGACAAGTACTTGAGTGGAGACCGCGGATCGGTAAACGTAGTTTAGGACGTCCTCAGACTTGGTGGAGCGTTGATTTTCGCAGGGCGGCTGGCAAGAGCTGGATGAGAGTAGCCGAGGACCGTGCTCATTGGCGTGCCGTGGGAGAAGCCTATGTCTAGCAGTCAATCATAGGGCGATGATGATGATGATGATTAACCTGTACAATTTTTGGTGGGCCGATCGGCAATGGTTTTTAATTGTTCTTATCACGGTCATAAAGCAAGTGATTAGAGATTACTTTATATATATTTATTCTATAGAATATTTAACCTGGAGAATTATCTGCGTCCCGATCGGCTTACGATAGGGTGATTCTCAGAACTGCATAATTTCATTGGCGCATTTTTTTTTTCATATTAACTCAATAAAAAGTAACATATATTGTAGTAGATTCCACCAAAACCTACAAATATGTTACAATACAATCTTCAGGGCCAATAAACCTACAATATATGTTACTTTTTATTGAGTTAATATGAAAGAAATGCGCCAAATAAATTATGCAATATGAGCCGTTTTCTGAGTATCACCCCATAACAATGGTTTTTAATTGTTCTCATCAAGGTCATAATGCAAATGAATAAATAGTAAAAAAAGGTCGACGGCCATGGATCACCCTGGCCCATCGAACCAAACACTAGATTGCGTAACAATTCTTGGCTGAGCTATGTTACCGAAGAGTCGAAATACTTGTCATTTACAAAATGTTATATAACTCCAGCGATTCCATACAGTGGAGAAGTTACGTACTTACTCCGTGCCACGTGTGGAACTCTTAAGGTACCAAATACTCCCATCTCATTGGTCTGCGCGCGTCTAGAGATATTATGTAGTCTCCACGCTGCTCCCGAAGTTGAACGAGGTTAAGCGAATACGGGTAGTGTGGAGAGGCACTTCGTCTTAATGGCTCCTCCAGACTCTTGCGAATTTCTTTGACAGAAAGTTGACCGAAGTACGTAGCTACACACTCGAGGTTGGACCAAGTAAGGCGGAGTGCCTATCCACACCTACCGTATTCGCCTCATCATCATCATCAGGCTATATTAGTCCACCGCTGGACATAGTGCCCTGTCTTCAGCTTGCCGCGTCCAGCATCTGCCTGCAGTTTTTCGCAGATCGTCAGCCCACCTGGTCGGAGGGCGTCCTACACTACGTTTGCCGAGACGCGGTCTCCACTCAAGAACACGTTTACCCCAGCGGTTGTCGGTTATGGTTGTGGGTTATGTCGAAATATGGCCAGCCCACTGCCCCTTCAGCTTGCTAATTCTCTGACCTATATCGATAACTTTGGTTCTCTATCGGACGTATTCGTTACTAATCCTATCCTTCAGAGAAGCTCCGAGCATAGCTCTCTCCATAGATCGCTGAGCGACTTTGAACTGGTGGACCAACCCTTTCGTGAGTGTCCATGTCCATGTCTCGGCTCCGTAGGTCATGACAGGTAGGATGCACTGATTGAACTATTCGCCTAACCTCGGTCAACTTCGCGAGCAGTGTGGAGGCCACATTACTTCGTCCAGCCTCGAAAATGTACGACAGCACATCATGGTATACCCCCATGCACTCTACTCCGATGCGTTACGGACGACTTTGCAACTAAAATGTGAAGATTGACGTGCTGTCGACTGTACTTCGTCCAACTTTCCCGAGTACTTTGTCGAGGAATTTCGTGCAGTCTGGAGGAGGCAATAAGAGAAACAATGAGCGGAGACGGTCTGCTTCATAGGGTAGGGCAGTGGCTATTTAAGGTCTCGCGCATTAACCAATGGGCGCATGGACGTTTTTCCTTGGGGGCTCGCTTCGTGCAATGGAGTATAGTAGCGCCTCTGAACAACTACAAACAATTCCCAAGTTTCTAACTAGGAGTGATTACTGAAAAAAAAACTCCACATTAAATTTTCACTGTTTATTATCGTTGCTGGTAGTACTAAACATTGTTTAATGTTATACTTTGCTAGTTACATCGTATTCAACTTATCTAATATTATTAGCTAAACGTATAAGTACTTCCTTATTTAAGAACACGATCAATGTATTCTAAGAGTTGTATAAAATATCATACTAGGCATATCAGTCGTCCGTGCAAGCACTTGTGAATAAGGTAATTTAATAATAATAAATATTTTATTACGTTAATCTATGAAAATTATGAAGCATATTATCTAAGGCTTAAATAGGTAGGCTACAAGAGTAAGCATAGAACTACAAAATGTTAATAGCACGATACAAATACAGTTAACGAAAAAAAATAGAACCGAGTAATTTCAGTGTCAAACGCATCATCACTGTGAATCAAAAGCATTAACAATATTATTATTCGCTCATGAGTGCTTTAATTAGGACATACAAACAAACTGACAACAGACGAATTTTATGGCACTTTCATGTTAATGAATTCAAAGAACCAAGGAGCAGTTTACAATAACACGGTTGTATAAAAAAATGGCGTTTGCATCTATGTACTGAGGTGTCCAGTGCCACCTTCACTCGTGCTAGATGGGTGAAGGGGCCACTCGGACGCTGTAATGGGACATTATTCATTCCTTGAAACTCTCATCTTTTACAGTGTATATAGTCTGTAAAGGATATCCCGATAAATCGTGTTTATAAGCTTTAAGAAAAATATAAGAATTATAAGAAAAAAAAACGGTTTCACAGAGAAATTAATTTGTATAAGCATTAAAAGTCATTTGAACAGCCACAAGTCAGCAGAAATTTTAAAATTGAACAGCACATTCAAGGATATTAATATCATTGAGCGCATTATTCAAACGGCATTGTCCTAAAAATATGAATCCTTATAAATTTAACTAATATATTTTTTAAATAGGTATGTATCATTTGGGTTATCCTCTCTTGCATAGTGCTTTTACACACACTGCCTGTTAGGACAGTCATCTGATTTGGGTTATTTAATTTAATGAGCCGTTTTCAGAAGAACTAAAAGAAAAAATCTAACGCCTGTCAAAGGAATGCAATTTTGGACCTCAGCCCAATAGCCATGTGTGATACATCATAAAATAGGTCTCAGCGAGCTGAACAAAAGTTACTATGACGGCAACAGCCAAATGTTTGTCTTTTCGAAGTTATATTGTATTGAAAAAAAAACTAACATTTTCAATTTTTTTTCAAAACTGGACTACCTAAAACACGTCATCAAAATTCGATAATTGAATCAAACAAAACTAAAACGATTCCTAATCTGTGCAAACGTAGAAGAGGTTCTACTGGGTTCTACCTCAGAAGATTCTTCTGAGGGTTCTACGTTTGCACAGATTACGTTGTTTTGTTTTTTCAGAATACCGAGAAGATCGAAGATCTTCGATCAGGCAGAAGAAGTCATACAGAGACACACTTATTACAAGAATATAATAAATCCGTGATTACTATTAATTTACGACTGAAGCCGTTCACTGAAACCTTTCAAATGCTGTATTATTTTCAAATATTTAGAACTATAGGTACTCATTGTTCAGGAGGAAATTCCAATTTGATCAGGCGCAACATTAAATAAAATTCCAAGTTACTGCAATCGGATTAAATCAATCAATGTTTGATTTATTTGTTTGACTACGTGTTGCTGCTCATTTTAAATTATGCTGACCAAAATTAATATTGCAGTTTTCTGCAATAAGGGCATATTTGAATTTTTTGCCGACCACATGTTTATTCTTCTTATGCTGACCAAAATTAATATTAAAGTTTTTTGCAATAAGGGCATATTTGATTAATTTGCCGACCACAAGTTTATTTATAGGCTGAACAAATAACTTTTTCAATACTTAACAAATAATAATTATTAACGCTGGTAATAAATCAATTAGTTCTCTTCCGAAAATGCCGAACATATCCGTAGGTACAGATGATTCATGTACGACAATGTACGAAATCAATACTGGCCGCAATCTCAGAATGACCACACAACATTAATATAATGACGGAAAGGAACCCGAGAAAATACTGCACTTAGTTAATCTTCCTCATTTGATAAATATGTACTAAGGATCATTTATAGCAACGGGCTGCCCCCTATGACCCTTGGGGCTTGATACCCGGTGAATATAACATAAACATAATCGGTTCATATAAATATTACGCCCAACCTTATTAAAGGTAGAGAAAATGTTGGGCGTCATGACCACGCCACTTAATTTAACCTCAGCGCAACGTTTTTTTTGCAAATTTTCCCAACTGTATTGAAAACCACTTCTTGTAGTTGAAGTAAAGCGAGCTGCTACCATCATTCCGTCGATGGCTCCAATAGTGTTGGCAAATTTTGCCAAGAAAAAAAAAATTCCGTGCACTTGCGCCACGGTAAACTCGAGTTTGGTAGACGGCCAGTGCCGGCGTCACGTCGCCGCGGCGTTGACGTTGCGTCGACACTGTGCCGACGCTGGCATGACGACGACGCTCGAAAGACGCTGGTGTGGGGGTCTCTAATGTGAAACGTTGCGGTGCGGTGGAAACGCTGTGGTATAATATCGCCTTACATTCGGGAGATCGTGCTTCGTTGGCTACGACGAATGAGTGTGCAAAGAACCAATAGACTATACGGAAAATCAAAAGTCGTTGATCTTAAGTAAATATTCCTTATTTGGTTGCTGTATGCAAAATGAGCTTCAAAATAAACAGCCCATATCGTATTGCCCTCTCTTAACCTAGGTACCTACATTAATTTAAGTAAGTATTTAGCTTAGTTTAACACGAAATGCTTCCGTTACGTTTTTGTTCAATTTGAGTATACAATTATACTACTCGTTAATTTCGAGAATTCGAAGAATGTATAGACTTATAAATTAAAATTTAGCAAATAGATATATTTATGTATTTTTCACTGTTTTTAAATTTTTATGTCTAAAAATGGATATGTATTACATAACTATAAGAACATAATAATATTGACCATAGGTGGATGTTCCATGTTCTTATCTGGCGTTCAGCTCTGTTGCAAATATAAAGCTTTCAATGATTTAAAAAAAATATTAGGTACTTATTATGTTCCTTAGACAAATGTGAGAGATCAAGGGTTATTTAATTTTATTAAATTCGTGCGCCCTATGCCCTTTACCAACGACGCCGCCTTCTGTAAATCTTTGCCACAAAGTGTCTGTTTTATTTAACATACCACGTCTTAAGCTTTACCTATCAACAGCGCCATTGCAACGGAGAAAAAGTGTAAAAAAACTGTTTGATATAAAAGTCGGAAAAAGGAACAAACTATGACGAAAATAACTAGGTATGACGAATTCTAACCGACGTGTGTCAGAAAAAACCCTCTATTTTAAGTCATGAAAAATACGTACACGTCGAGTTGAGAGCATCCAATTTTTTGACGCCGGTTAATAATTTTTACAAAGGAGAGTTATATCCGAAGAGAAACAACTAGCCGTAACACTTAGCCTAGGCGCATACTAGCGACACGCGACAGGCGACAGCTCAGCGACTAGGCGCGACGACAGGCTACGGCCGTCAATTTTCAATTTTGTTCGAATCTCCGCACAGTTGGCGCCAGAGTCGCGGAGTCGCGACGGCAAGACGCCAGAAGCGAATGACAACGTCGTACAGTGTTTTATGAACCCCGATTTTGTCTCATCCACTTTTTATTGTTCAAATCGTTAGTACATAATATCATTCTAAGCACTACAGTGAAACTCCGAAATTTCTGTGCCTTCTAGTTTATTTAAAAAAAAAATCGTTAAGTTTCACTTTATCGGGGTTCCGAAATCGCAAAAAAATACATAAAAAATAACCATGCAATATAATAAAATTTCAATAGCTTACATGGAATACACCTATTGAGACATAAATTCTAGCAAAATCTTGAACATCAAATCTTTATAGATGCCGAAATATTAATATTTTTCTCTCTTTTAATTTAAATTTTTTATCTCCCCAATAACCCCATATTAGAACGAGATTTTGATACAGTATATTCGTCACACGTTATTCTATCTATACTATGAAAATCACAATCTAATTCCGCGTTATTCAAAAGTTATTGTCAAACCAAATTTTATCCGGATTTTCTCGACCCAGGGTTGTCACTTCTCATAAATACATATTTAATAACCGTCAGTAATAGAAAGTCATGAAAAACAATATTGTTATGTTACCAGTTTTTAAGCATAAAAGAGGAGCGAAAGAAATACAGGCACAGTTCATAAAAAATTAAAAAAGCACAACAAAAAGAGGTAAGATACTTTAAACTATAGGTCTTGGTCTTGGATGTTTACATGTTTGTGACGTCGCTGTTTCTGGTTCCCACGACACAGGGTATCCTAGTGTGGGGCCAGAAGCAATGTATGTGCATGTATGTAAATGTTATAGTATGTTATGTTATATACTAGTATTGAACGTATTTTTGTCAGACAATGGCATTGCTTTCTGTGGGATGAATCCTAGGGCAGGTTATCTCAATTTTCTTTTTGTTTCAGATTTTGACGAACATGAATTTTGACGCACACAGGCTTAGCTCTGCAGTATATGCCGTTAAAAAAATTAGAGAGCTTACTGACGTTGCAACTCAACTGCTAGGCTTGTTTATTTTAGTTACTTCCATAGTATTATGTCCTACAGTATACTACTATGGGGTCGGGCAGCAAACATTTAAACTACCTTCATCTTCCAGAAGAGAGCGATCCGATTTATCTACAAGCTAGGTAGTAGGGATTCATTAAGGGATTTCTTTAAAGAAACTAACATCTTAACAGTTGCATGTCAATACATTTATGAAAACATTATGTATGTTAGAAAAAATATCAGCAATTACGGAAATATTGGTAGCAATCATAATATTGATACTAGGAATAAGCATAAATTGTCTTTTCCACGATTTAGACTTGCAAAAGTTAATATATCCTTTATGGGGCACTGTATACAGTTCTATAATAAGATTCCTCAAGATATATTAGATTAACCGCCGACGCGGTTTAAGAAATGTGTTAAGCATACTCTGTCCAAAAAAGCCTATTATAACATTAAGGATTATTTAGAAGATAAAGATGTCTGGTTAAATAAAGACGACTGTGTTTAATGTAGTGTAATTTTAAGTTCAAAACTCTGTTAATTAGGTCTGTTTTGAAAAGAATAAATGTGGAGTTTCTTTGTTAGCTTCTTCTCCGCATAACCTATTAATTGTGAAACTAACAGCTTTGACGTTCATTAAGTAAACATTTTGTTTTTATAGTGAATAAAAAAAATTGACTTTGACTTTGAAGTATGATGAATATAAAGGGCTTTTGATTTATTGTAATCATTCAGACCCGGTCATTTCCGACTATGCTGCACATAAAAGAAATCTCAAAACAAAAACCGTTGCCAGCATTAGCAGTTAGTCTACTGAAACCTGTGGATGGTAAGTACAACAGTCAACAGTACGTCATATTATGAAGGTGACGAAAATTTGGTAGTCCCGAATGAAAGCGAATAAACTCAATGCACAATTTTAACCGCCGATAAAAATAAATATAAGTCCGGATTCTCCGGATATTCGCAGGTGACAACCCTAACCAAAATAAATAATTACCAATAACTTTTGAATAACGCCGAATTAGATTGTGATTTTCATAGTATTGATAGGATAACGTGTGACGAATATACTGTATAAAAATCTCGTTCTAATATGGGGTTATTGGGGAGATAAAAAATAAAAATGAAAAGAGAGAAAAATATTAATATTTCGGCATCTATTAAGATTTGATGTTCGAGATTTTGCTAGAATTTACGTCTCAATAGGTGTATTATTTTATAAGGTTATTTTTTTTATGTATTTTTTTGCGATTTTCGGAACCCCGATAAAGTGAAACTTAACGATTTTTTTTTAAATAAACTAGAAGGTACAGAAATTTCGGAGTTTCACTGTAGTGCTTAGAATGATATGTACTAACGATTTGAACAATAAAAAGTGGATGAGACAAAATCGGGGTTCATAAAACACTGTGCGTCGCGTCTGACGCGGCGACTAGACGCGGCGACAAGTCGCCCTGTTTGCGATGGCTCTTAGAATAAAATAGTTCAGTCGGCAGCAAATCCACCTTTACATCTTTAGCGCGAACAAAAATGATAAGAGTGCAGTGAGTGTGCTGTCGAACGAAATATATTAGATACCTCCCCTTTAACGTGATCGCGCCATCCCCTTGTCGTCCACTTCGTGAGCGCGATTATACCTATACAGAGTATAGGGCGATTTTTTCTCTACTTGTCGCGCGATTGATAAAGAGATCCAGGTCGCCTGGGGCCTGTGGATGTGGATGGCGAGACAAGAAAAGAGAAAGGTGGCGTGATGGGAAAAAGGCCTATACCCAGCAGTGGGCAGAGGTGGGCATCAGCTCACTTGTCATCATCATCATCATCTGATGATGACAAAAAAAAAACGGAAACAATCCACCTTGTTGTCAATATTTATGAATCTCTAACTCATCACCGGCTTCTGATTTGAGAATTTAAATCCGTAACAATCGTGACATTATACTGTTAACACCTGTAAGTAACCAAAGTGCATAGACAAAAAACCATCTGACAGCTGTCAACATTTGATTAACAGACTGTTATTGATAATAGACGTACGAGAAACCAAGGGTAGGTACGTATTGTTGTGTCTCTTCAGGTTTATCTCTAAAGCCGGTTTATAGCAGAGATTCCGGTCATAACCTCCTTTAACAGCGCCTTATCAGTGTTTTAGTGGAACCTATTTTTTATACATAGTACCTACTGTATTCCTTGCACTCTGCGTTGGTTTTTCCAGAGACAAGCTTAGAAAAGGAATTTGTGCTTCAAACCAGCTTTAACACTGCATTAATTGGTGTTTTAGAGGGGTCAACTTTTTACTAATGAGACTCTTATTGAGATTCTCAATTCAGAAACCGGTGTTTAGTCTGTTAAAAGTCCGTCATGGGCGTTTAAATGCATTGGAATCACAAACTTACGAACTACTTAAATACCTAATTACCTACACTATTAAAATATAGCACAGTTAACATAAGAGAGATACTGATATACTGGTTTACTAATGTATTGCCAAAAATCGTTTCCCAAAGTATTACTTCCCAAACTATTTTCCGCAAATTATCACTTGGCAAAAAAACATTTCTCAAAACAACTTAAAGCAAATAAACAGTTAGCAAAAGTTATTATGGCAAGTTATTGTTTACCAAATAAATACTTGGTCAAAATTCATTTTACCAAGCATTATTCAGTCAAAAGTATCGTTTCTGTTTTCGATCTTATATAGAGAACCTAACGCTCCGACGCGCTCCGCTTCGCTACGCGCGTCGTCGCACCTATATTTCTGTTTGGTCAAAATTCATTTTACCAAGCATTATTCAGTCAAAAGTATCGTTTCTGTTTTCGATCTTATATAGAGAACCTAACGCTCCGACGCGCTCCGCTTCGCTATGCGCGTCGTCGCACCTATATTTCTGTAGACTTGCCAAAATAAAACGTTAGCATAATAAACGTTTGTCTTAATAAAACTTGACGCAGTAAAATTATGCGAAATGATAATTTGACCAAATGAATAAAATGCGAAATGAAAACTTGCTAAAGTTTCATTTGGGAAATGAAACTGATGCCATAAGTTTATTGGGAAGTAAAATTTGGCGAAAAATACTTTGTCTAAACGGCGGTATCCCACTGATATACTATTTGCCAGCCACTCGCTCCCACAACGTAGACGGCAATATTGCATGAGCGAGGAGCAAAACTGAGTGCGTATACTGAGTTTTTTCATTCACTCTCGATAGTGAGAGCGTTTGTGATTTGCATAGGAGTGACAAAGAGACAACTAGGTGGCGCGCTTTGTCACTCCTATGCAAATCGCAAACGCTCTCGCTATCGAAAGTGAATGACAAAACTCAGAGTGCGTATACTGAGTTTTTTCATTCACTTTCGATAGTGAGAGCGTTTGCGATTTGCATAGGAGTGACAAAGAGACAACTAGGTGGCGCGCTCTGAGTGCTTATACTGAGTTCTTTCATTCACTTTCGATAGCGAGAGCGTTTGCAGTTTGTATAGGAGTGACAAAGCTCGCCACATAGTTGTCTCTTTGTCACTCCTATGCAAATCGCAAACGCTCTCGCCATCGAAAGTGAATGCAAAAACTCAGTATACGCACTCTGTCACTCCTATACAAACTGCAAACGCTCTCGCTGTCGAAAGTGAATGAACAAACTCAGTATAAGCACTCTGTATACGCACTCTGTTGTCCAATCCCTTTCTTTAATAAACAACGTTAGATATCTGATGCAGCGCGTGGTCAACGTTTGGCATTGTAGCAGGGCTAGAAACTGCTAAGGCATTATACTACAATGACAACTGCATATACAATAACATGGCGATTCCTTTTCATTGCCGCTTCAAGTCGACGCGAGCACGTGAATCAATAATTCTAGGCGTCAATGTGGTATGAAAAAATACGTATGTCTGTCATTGTACTATAATGCACTACCAGAATTGAGAACCAGGCTACAAACTCAATTTGCAGAGTCGCAGGGTCAATTAACGTTAAACGATTGGATGAAATCTGGATAAGTGTCCAGGCGATTTTGGTCAATCAGTTTGCGTCGGAATTAAGAATTACAGCAAGGAGTGAGGTGATGCGGACCACCCAAGGAAAAAAACCAATGAAATTGAAAGCATTATTGAACCGAAATTGAGCCGTGAATATCACCTTTAGAATACTTTACTGATAATAACTTTACACTTTGCTCATTCGAAACGGTTAGGTGGATATCGAAGAAACGCTTGTATGTTTTTCTTTATAACAATACGCTACTTGAATCGTATCAAATTTGACGCGATAAATGGATATTTCCTGTAGTATTTAACATAAGAAACCGAAATATATTGACTTTGCTAAGTAAATATGCAGGATGGCTGCAAAATTTGCAAATTAAAAAAATATTTTTCGCTTTTAAATAGGAACGGTGAAAACACTATCCGCCATCTTAAGAGCACCTTTGGTTGTAAACAAACCTCTGTCAGTCGTGCGTGCGTAGGTTCTATTGTGATTTAGATAGGATTTAGTGTTTTTGCAAAAACTCTTCTTGTGCAGTTAGTGTCTTATCATTTTATTGATAAGCGCAATCATGGACGCTGGATTCGTGGAAGCTGATAGTACCAATTTGCCAAAACCAAATCAAATCAAGCCAAGCATTATTACAGCTAAGAACGGTTTCTGTGTACATTGATATTACAGGACTTACATTAAAATGATCTTCACATAAATACACCCAAGTTTCACTCGATAAAGAATCGGGGTCTCTCTTGGCAAGTTGAGCCAAGTTTTTTCGTATGTTTATTTCACTGGGCACACGAATCCGCGACTTCCGCGGTCTTTATTGACGTGTTTTTGCAGTCTCGAATAATGCAATAATGATAATGATAAATGCGTTGTTGTTATTTCACTATGCTCACAGATCACTAACAGATTAAGGTAAGCAGCACTAGGTAATGATCTTTCACCAAACAAGTCCCACGGTAAAATCCTTAAGGCCATAACAATAAAAGCCAAATTTTTTCGCTTTTAAATCGTAACGGTGAAAACACTATCCGCCATCTTGAAAGCACCTTTGGTTGTAAACAAACATCTATCTGTCGTGCGTGCGTAGGTTCTATTGTGACTTCTTTCGTGGCACGAACTCTACCTATGTTGAATGTCAAACTTTGTTTACAAATATTTAGGACTTCAAACCATAGACAGAAATGGCGGACCGCGTTTTCGGCTGTTTAGCAAAACAACGTTTTAAAATAATGTTTTTGTTATTCCTCAAAAAATATACTAAAATATTTTTTGGTCTAATGGAAGAGATATTTAGCATTTAAGACATACTTGAAAAAAGAGTCAAGTAGCGGATGCACGTTGCGGGTAAAATGTCTTATACTGACTGCGGTGGCTTTCTGCCAAAACGTACCCCACACTGATCCGCTTCACCTCCATAGAAATAATATGGTATCTCTACGATTTTCACTACCTACTGTGAACTGCAAGATACTCTTCAGAAGCACCATAAACTTACCGTTCTAGACTGTTCATGCATTGTATATCACTTTTTTTATTTCATTACCACTTCTAGTATACGCGTGTAGGTACTGTACAGTACACGAACCTTCTCGGCGCCAATGGTAGAAAGAAGGACACGTAAAGTCGCCAATCTTTGTTCAATAATGTACTAATAGACTAGAGCCCCTGTCCCTTTAGTCCGACCTACATGATAGCACATTGGGCCGTAACAAGTGTTTCTATTTCAAAAACACATTTTCCAAGACGTTCCTCAACTCCCTCGACTGCATTTTTGCTCACCTAAGGAAAAGGGTATGATAAAATCCACACAAAATAATTACAGTCACTAAAACGATTACTTCTTAAAATATAATAGGTAGCCAATGTCGTCGTTATTATGCATAAAACAGATTAATAATATACAAAAACTTTTGAAACAAAAGCGATTTTCTTCTCAAGGAAATTTTAAGGTAGCTGTTGAGGTCGATTCCTCTTTTTTTCACTTGAGTGAGTGTTCGAGGAGGAAATATTTGACATTTTATAAAACCGTTTTCCTCAGATGAACAAAAGTGGAGTCGAGGGAGACTTTGAGGAAAGTCTTGGAATACCCTCACTTACTTCAAATCTAACTTTCGAATAAAATTTTCAAAAGCCGTTAATCTCACTTGCTGCTCATATTTATTTGCGTATTTGGCAAATATTAGTATTTGGCTCAAACATGGAGATTCACTCTATAAATCATAATTTAGTTCTGTCTTAAGACCGACTACTTTTACCTGCTATCCTGTTTCTGACCGTGTGTCAGAGAATATCGTAGCAATTTTTATACCGAATTCATCTAGTATAAAGTACCTATACTAAAACAAAGTCGCTCGCCCCAACTAAACTCTAAAGCAGTAAGTGCAGCGCCATTGTTTTTTTGCAGTAGGTAGTTTTCTGGATTGCGCTAACCCAAAAAGCTATTAAAAAAACATGCACTACACTTGCTGTAGAGGGTGTTATAGAATTGTGTCCTTGTTTTATATGGCATGTGACAAAGTTGCCCGGTACCATAAAATCCCAGGGTTATATTTAATAAACCATGATTGGTTTACCATGACCATTTCATGAACATGGAAAATTAATGTCTTGGCTACGCCATGAGCATCGAATGGTCATGATAAACTAAGGATCGTAGTTTTATGAAACGCGGCCCTGAAGAGTACAGGCGCGAACCAGAAAAAGACATTATACATTCCATAAACTCCTACCCGTATTCCGGCGGGCAGGATTACCAGGGTTTGCCAACAAAAAAACTGCTGTAAAAATAATACAAATGCACTACACCACCTCTAAAGGTGTCATAGAAATGTAGTGAATGCATGTCATTTATGGCATCTATTAAAAACCTGGCACCAATCAATCCTCAAAACAGGCTTGGCTCTGGAAACTACTGTAAAAAACCTAATTGCACTACACCAACTATACAGGCGTCATAGAAGTCTATGGCATCTAATAAAGTTGCCTGGCGCCAATATAACCTAAAAAGACTACAGGCGTGTCTGAGAAAACCACAGTAAATAAAACAATTGCACTAAACCAACTCTAATGGGCGTCGTAGAAGTTAATCAGCTAGATATTTCGTATCGTTTGTGGCATATAATAAAGTTGCCCAGCGCTAAAAAAACCTCAATAGAGAACAGGCGCGTCTCAGAAACCTATTATAAAGACGAACAATTGCAATACACCAAATCTACAGTGCGTCGTATAAGTGTATGCAATGCATGTCGTCGATGCCATCTAATAAAGTCACCGGCGCCAATAAAACTTCAGAAGAGAACAAATTACTGTAAAAAAAAAAAGCAATTGCACTATACCAACTCTACGGGGCGTTATAGAAGTGTGTGCTTATTGCTTATAGTCTTTCTACGGAAGCGTATGGGCAGCAGGCGGCGCTTCTTTTTGGCGCCGAGCCGGAGGAGGAGCCCCCGGGCTTCGGCGAGCGTCGCCGCGGCCTCGGAGTCCTCCACGCCGGAGACGAATCCGCTCTCCGGCCGGGAGAGCGCCGGCGCATGGCCCGGCAGCAGAGAGAACCAGCGGTCTATCTTCGCGGTCGACGACAGCTGCGGGAAGGGAGGAGGGGTCAACACTTATAATTCATTCTTTACTCTATTCCACTTAAAAAACACAAAAAAAAATGCAGAGTGAAAAAGTGTACAGTCTGTTAGCTTATATAGAATATATTATCTCGGCTACTATCGGATATATTCGTGTAATAGAAATATCGGTACTAATGTGACACTTAATTTCAAAATCGGAACTAATATGAAACTTAATTTCGAAATCAGAACAATATTAGACTAAGGCCCTGTTTCACAATATTCAAATAAAGTTCCAGATAAGCTATCCGCAACCAGGGCTACCGTTTATTCTAAATTCAAATAAATCTTTTCCTATATTGCGTGTGTTCGTTTATGGCTTCAAATTTAGGACAAACGGCAGCCCTGGTTGCGGATAGCTTAACTTTATCTGCAGATTGTGAAACAGACCCTTAATATTAATAATAATTTTCGGCGAAAACCGAAGCCTACTCTAGAGCCCGAGGTATATTCTAAAAGCTAACAGACTGTACAGTCACCAGCATAAATATATGACGGTGGGCAGTAGTGCAAAAATATCTGATTCACCATTGAGATCGTAAGAATATAATGACACTTTGCCGGTAAAAATATGTGATGCTTTGTGGGCGGTATAAATATCGTATCTCACTAATTGCATAAATATCGGACCATGTCGCTTAAAAATATTTGATCACTGCTAAAATCAAAATTATGTGACTGCTCTTGCTGGAATATTTATCTATTCACTCTGAAGGAATAAATATCGAATAATGGCAGGCGTCATAAATATGTGTAGGTACGCACGCAAAAATATGTCGTCGATTTGTCATTTCATATTAGTGCGTGTAGTTCAGTGTCCGTGTAGCGTGTAGGTACCGATATCTTTTTTATTTTAATCGGGGTAAATTACTGAGATGATATTTATGTTAACCTCCTTGCAGGCAAAACTTTACTGACGTCTTAAAAAACATTTTATCCGTCATGTCTGTCACAATAAAACAAACACATATTTTATACCTACTCCATTTCATAATTCGAGTCAGTAAAATGCATGGACATAGTAAAAGAATAAACTACTCCCTACGAGAGATTAGAACTGTCATGTTAGTGAAAAAGGGGTGCCAGCTAAAATAGTGATGGCTAGAGTAGATCGATTTAACGTTATTATCATTTTAATTTTTAACTGAATTAATAAATTAAGAATAAGTATTTTTCCGAGTACAAGCGACAGCATATCAAACTTTACTTTCATGCGCTTTACTTAGTTGCGTTTAGGTGAATTTTCAACAAAAATATCGAAGTTTATAAGCTCTAAGTCTACTTTACTATGGTGGTTTATAATCTTAAAATACCGACCAAGTGCGAGTCGGACTCGCGTACGGAGGGTTCCGTACTATTATACAATAGGAAAAAAATCACGTTTGTTGTATGATAGCCCCCATTCAATATTTTGTATTTTATTTTTTAATATTTTTAAAAAACATAATTACTCCGTATCTGCAGAGTTTAATTACAATACAATATAATATATTGCAGCATGTAGGACCACTCTGTACAGGAGAGAAACTGGCCAACTTTTTGGTTAGTCATATTTTCTTATCTTTCTTAGATAGGTATTATTGGGAGTCAAGGTTTTAAATAAAGATGTGAGTTAGGCTGAGCAAGAATTCTGATAGGTATATTTTCCAAGATAAGACAGAAACCAGCCGGGTAAAGCTCGTTTTTATGAGAAAATCACATATTTTTGCTTGTGTTTATGTCACACATATTTATTATGCCTGCCATCATTCGACATATTTTATTCCTTCATAGTGAATAGATAAATATTCCAGCAAGAGCAGTCGCATAATTTTGATTTTAGCAATGATCAAATATTTTTAAGCGCCATGGTCCGATATTTATGCAATTAGTGAGATACGATATTTATACCGCCCACAAATCATCACATATTTTTACCGGCAAAGTGTCATTATATTCTTATGATCTCAATGGTGAATCAGATATTTTTGCACTACTGCCCACCGTCATATATTTATGCTGGTGACTGTACATGACGATATTATTTCAGCAAGAATATTAAGAATAAGATTAACAGTATTATAAACGAGGGAGAGAAGGCTAAATGTGACCAAACCCAATTACACTACCCTTCCGAAAACTGTTGCCGCTATCTTGCACTCTCTGCAGCTAGGGTTGCCAGGTCGCCAAACCTAATAGCCGGACAGACCAGCCAGTTAGGCCGGACATTTGGATAGAAAGGCCAGACGCCCTACATTATTGAGGATTTTGTGTCTCAGTATTAATAGGTACGACAAAAAAATTGTATGTAAAATCAACTTTTTTTTTTATTATTGTCATAAATCTTGTTAAATTAAAAAATTCCGAAACATAAAAAGCCTAATAAAAGCCGGACAAGCCGGAAACCGTTTATTTTGGCCGGACACGTAATCAAAAAGCCTACCAATGTCCGTCTTTATCCGGACGCCTGGCAACCCTATCTGCAGCTAAAGATAGTTTTTTGCTTGTGATTATTCAAACGCGTCGGTATGAGCCCTCACAAATACAGGGTTGCCGGGGGAATAACGTCAAAAAAAAAAAATTAGGTCCCTCGTGTCATGGGGTATCCGATTCACCCCCATGTATGTTCCGCGATTTTTCATAGTTTCGGAGTTAAGATTTTTTTTCTGAATTTTTATGAATTTTCGCCTTATCAATTTTGAAAATTTCTAAAAAAAAAAACTAGAAACTTTTTTCAATTACTTTTTTTTGTAACTGAATCTTCACAAGTTGTTCTTCTATGCATAAAATAATCAGCTTCGTAACTTTCATAAAAGTTATTAAAGTGTTGGTCTAAAGTCAAAAATTTACGTTCGGTAAATTATGACTTGAATTTTCAAAAATAAATTAAAAATCCAAACAGATGTTTTAATGGTTTCTTAGTTAGCCTCAGAAATGCGCAAGACTGCCATTTCGTCTTTTCTTAGGTTATTAATGACCGAGTCGTCATCATCATGATGAATAAAAGTGGTTTTGTCAATAAAACACAGATTAAAAAATTTGGAGGCATTTTCCGTTTTACAGTAATTAATTTTGCGCGGTCCGTTCTCGTGGGTCATGGGTTGTAAATGCAGACGCAACTTTTTACCTGTAATAACAATAGTCTTTGAGGATAGGAGGCCGCCGAACTATTGCTATCTCTCTCACTCTCAGCGGTAAGAGTGAGAGGGGCAGCGCAGCAGAAGCGAACACAAAACAAGTTTGTACCTCAGTCGTTCTCTGTGTTTACTGCTACACGTGTCTTCATTTTGTTTTACCTCACTGTCTCGCTTTGTCCGCGGATTCCGCTGCCTACTTATTTGACTACTTTGCTCGTTAATTGGACTGTGTCTTGCATACTGATTTGGACTTTGTTTACTTGGAAGTGTAAAAGATGAGTTACACGTTAAGTGAATACGCAGAAATGCACTATTTTTATGGAGTTGCACAAGGAAACGGCCTTGAAGCAGCGCGACTGTATCGCGAACAACTTCAACGTCGTGGTGGGCCGCAACCTGAGCATTATCCCGACCATCGCGTTTTTATTAACACGCACAATACCTTAATGGCAGGCCGCATTCCTGGCCAACGAGGCGATAGGGAAGGAATCCCTAGAGTTGACCCGGATCGCAGAGAAGTTGTGCTCGAAGAAGTTCAACGAAATCCTTCCACGAGCACCAGAGCTATGGCTCGTACTCTGAACATCCCAAGAACTTCTATCCAAGACATACTTCACGATGAAGGATATCATGCATTCCATATCCGACGAGTCCAAGCTTTACTGCCTACAGACTACCAATTGCTCATTGATTTCTGCCAAACAATGCTACAAAAAGAACAACAAGATCCTGGATTTTTCAATAAAGTTTTATGGTCAGATGAGTCACGTTTTGAGCGCACTGGAATTTTCAATATTCATAATTACCACACGTGGGCGGTTGAAAATCCACACGAAATGAGAGCGTCGACGTTTTAACATCGTTTCAGCGTTAACTTGTGGTCTGGTATTCTCAATGGCGAACTGATTGGTCCATTTGAATTGCCGTCCAGATTAAATGGAGAAAGATACCGACACTTTCTGGAACATGAACTTCCATTGTTGCTAGAAGACGTGAATATTGAACTAAGACGAACCATGGTTCTTCAAAATGACGGCGCTCCATGTCACTACGCAAAGCAAGTCCGAAATTATTTAAATGAGGCGTACCCCAATAGATGGATCGGACGCGGCGGACCAATATCGTGGCCTCCACGCTCACCTGACCTCAACCCCATGGATTTTTTTATTTGGGGCTATTTTAAGGAAATAGCATACGCCAGAGAAAGTGGGAGTGAACAAGAGCTGAGGCAGAAATTGACAGAAGCCGAACGTGTTGTAAAGGAAAACAGAGCAGCTTTTAGACGATTAAAAGATAATTTCCTACGTAGGTGTAGAATGTGTATTGCTGCTGGAGGTGGCAACTTTGAAAACCTATTATAATAAACATTTTTTTTACATTTTAATCTGTGTTTTATTGACAAAACCACTTTTATTAATCATGATGATGACGACTCGTTCATTAATAAACTAAGAAAAGACGAAATGGCAGAAAAAAAAATTGTTAATTTCTTCTTCTAGCCTTTCTAGGCCTTTCTAGTCTTCGAAGGCCGAATGTACACAAAGTAGCTCGTTAAGCAGTACTTTTTTTAATGATTATGAAATTTGAGAGTCTTGCGCATTTCTGAGGCTAACTAAGAAACCATTAAATTATCTGTTTGGATTTTTAGTTTATTTTTGAAAATTCAAGTCATAATTTACCGAACGTCAATTTTTGACTTTAGACCAACACTTTAATAACTTTTATCAAAGTTACGAAGCTGATTATTTTATGCATAGAAGAACAACTTGTGAAGATTCAGTTACAAAAAAAAGTAATTGAAAAAAGTTTCTAGTTTTTTTTTTAGAAATTTTCAAAATTGATAAGGCGAAAATTCATGAAAATTCAGAAAAAAAATCATAACTCCGAAACTATGAAAAATCGCGGAACATACATGGGGGTGATTCGGATACCCCATGACAAGAGGGACCAAATTTTTTTTTTGACGTCAATCCCCCGGCCACCCTGTATACCCGAACCGCTGCAGAAAGGAGCCCAATGTATGAAAAAACACGTCACGAGACCCGACCGTGTGTCTGTCATCGTACTGTAATGCACTAACAAAATCGAGGCCCTGGTCGTTACAGTTGGCACAAAGATAGATTATAATTATACTATGGACTTGAAATTTCTGCTGGAAAAAATTCTGAACGAAGTCGCGGACAAAAGCTTGTAAACTACTGATCATCATCAACATCAACCCATTATGTCCCCACCGAGGGGCACGGGTCTTTTCCCTGAGAAAGGCATAGGCCATACTCCACCACGGGGGCCAAGTCCGGATTGGTGGAGGCTTATAAGACTAGTGGCTGGTCTTACTGTCAGAAGTTTTCAAGCCGCCCTAAGGCCTCTGCCTTGCCTTAACGACTGCCATCTATCGACGGCAGCCGGCACCAACTGCTTAACGTGCCTTGCGAAGCAGGATAAATGCCGCCACTACAACTAATAATACTACTAATACTAATACTACTGATACAAAATGTATGTTTGTGTATAAAATAATCCCCCTTGATTTTCACCGGGTCCTTTGCAAGATCCGCTACAAGTGAGGCTCACTTTGTAAATCTTATCGTTAAACAAATTATAATATAGTTAACTCACCGTATTAAAGCTGGCTGTGTGTTCATAAAAATAAGTAATTACATGAAAGTTTTGCTCAAGCATGGTTTGCTTATGCTAACAAAAATTAACTTACACAGGGACAACAAAAATAGTTCACAAAATTGTTTAAGTACGACCGTTTATTTACTTTTACAAGCTCTCTTTGCATCTATTGACATCAATTTTTTTAATTAAAGATATTAACTGCTGTTTACTAATTGATTATTATGTGATTACAAGTCGGGTATTGTTACGTATCTGTTACAATCTTAGAGGCGAACCCGCATCTATCCGAGACGAAATAATCGACCGCGCTAAAGGAGCCTTACAAATTTTTAAAATTTAGAATTAATAATTAGCCTGCGCTGGTTGGCGAGCGAGGTTTCATAATTATGAATTCATAAAAATAATTCTAAAATTCGCTTCCTTCGGCTCGCACGACGTTCATCTCGGCGCACTTAGCAGGGTTCACTTAAAATTAGACGTAGAGTTTAGCATAACAGACTATCGTCGGTGTGTAGAAGGTAAAGTTTGTACTATTTAGGTACAGTATTCTTACGGTTACAGTAACATTGATTTATAACATCCATAATAATACGGTTATGAAGGTAACATGCACTTTGTAATACAGTTGCATTAAATATGTTTCAGGGACACCCCTTTTTGTTCGACAAACTACAACGAGTACGAAAAGAGCTACAATGGAATATAACTACTGCGATGTGGTAAGTAATGCAATCCGATATTTAAATAGACAATCTGTTTTGACCTCCTTGTATTTAGCGCTAAAGTCCATAATGTAAACGGGAAAATAGCGCATCTTTTTGCTCGATTCTTGTTTTTCATTCGCGGGTAAACACGACACTGACGTACTTACGCACTTACTTCCAACTAAAGAGGTGTCTCCTGTCGAAAAACAATGTCTCTTACTTTACTTTACCTGTAATATATTTTTAAGTAGCCTATACAATGCTATTTTTAAAACGGTTCAGAGAATGAAGTAGTAATTCGTCTCGGCAATCAAATTATTAATGAGTTGTAAAGACTGGAAATTGTGATTCTGTGTCAGAAACGTGAAAATTTTAAACGAGACGTCACAACAAATTATTCTTCACACTGAAGATCGAAATTTAATTATGTGTGTATATTTTAAAACTTAGACATCGATTAACATTAAACTTTTCGTTCAATTATAAGAGCAAGTGTGAAGGTTGATCGTGGAGGGTAGGCTGTTTGGTACTGAACTTACAGTGGAGCTTTTTTTTTTTACGTGGCCTCTCGTGTGTCCTACTGCTGGGCTCAGGCCTCCTCCTACAGTGGAGCTTAGGAAAGATTAATTGATATGGCCTAGTTTTGGTCCAAATCGTAGAGGTGTATGTACTTAATTGCAATTTTAAGAAAACTACCTATCTTATCCTAATTTACAAAGCTGTTCGGTTACATTGACTGGCTTTTACAGAAATTTTGGGAACCCGAGCAGAGTCGATACAGAAATTGTATCTAACAATAACTAATAACAATACTAATGCTTAATGCTTCCTGCATTAAGCACGCCCTTATGCACTTATTGGTGCAATAAAGAATTATAATACTAATAATAATATTATAATGAAACAAAGTGGTTTGAATTTTAACACTGCAAAGAAACTTTAAGTTTTAATAATGTAATTGATACACAATGAAAGTATGTGAGCTATACCAAGGGGCGCTGTTTTCAAAATACTGTTCGAAACAAAAGAACAGCAAGACAGCGCGCTCAACAGTAATATCAGAGGTTTGAGGCTGTTCTTTGGAGAAGCATGCCTTGCTCGCACAATACGGTATTTGACACTATCGACAATAAATTATTTGAGATGCTCGATTAAAACTAAAATTACAAAATGATTCGGAAAATGTATTTCTTTTAATCATTTACAAGTTATTACAATTTTTAAATAGGTGAAACATAAAAAGAGTCCTCTGAAATGTGCCGTCACAAGCAAGTATTTTCATACAAAATTCCGTTTTAAAAGTAACTCATTTGACATCCTGTCAAATACCCAATTGAACATTTTTATTTACTTATTAATTTTATTTGTTTAAGTGTTGTCCCGGCAAACTTCGTACCGCCAAAGTTTTCGTAAATTTTCCATATTTTCTCATCATTTAAGCCTTTCATGGAATTCGACCAATACAAAAAAAAAAAAATTGCCAAATCGATCCAACCGTTCTCGAGTTTTAGAGCGACTAACGAACAGCAATTCATTTTTATGTATAAGATTTAATACGGAGATATTCCAGAAACATGGCACTAATTTTAAACTTAGATGATAAAAATGTTAACTAGGCAGGCATTAAAAAATATACCTCATGAAGTATTTTAATAAGAGTATTATTGTAACAAAATATGTATTAAGTAATATTTTTTCAAAATTATGATTTCCAGAATTATGATTAGTGTGCCGACATCTTCGACTTTGGTTTTATGATGAATATCGATGTTTCACACACAATCAATACGTGAGATACCTAGCATGGTCCGCTCCATAGTAATTTGCGCAACTGGGTTTTTTCCATATTGGCTTTCTTTAAGGTCCATCTTTCGGCACCTTAGCGTAGGTGAGGATGGGTAGTAGGTATACATTGGTCGAAGGCCTCTGTTTTTACTCTTTATGGAATTTTTGGCTCCAAAGACATCCAGCTTCTCGTCGCCTTAATTATACGATATTTAAATAACTAACAAACTCTCGGACCACGTTCATTGAAAGTACGAGTATACTCATTTCGTGATCACTAAAAATGTCAAATAATCCGAGCGGCACAGCATGCTCCACGCAAGAACCGTCTAAAAAAACATTTCATCCGTTTAAATAGTTCGGACTCAGAACAACAACTTTACTCTAATCCATAATGAAGCCACAAAAATTCTGTGTATACACAACAAGTAAGTAATACTGGATCGGTATAACTAAGTATTTAATCTAATAAGTAAAATTAGTTAGTGATCTGGTTTGACCTAGATTTAGGAAGGTAAATATTTTGGGAGCTCCTAGCTAATGGCCGAGTTATTATCACCTAATGCTTACATTGTATAATATTTTTGATATCACTAAAGGTAAACATTGACCCTTAATAAATAGTTACATTTCGTTTCGACAAATATTACATGAATCAAAATACGGACTATGAATAAATACTGTTGTCTTTGGCACATTTTAACATTACACTTACAAAAAACGTACGCAGTACAAATGTCAAACCCGCATTTAAAATAGTGCAGACAATATTAGCAACTTTGTTTTGATGTAAGATCAACTTTATTTAGTTTCAGTTTTGAGTAAGTACATCTATTAGGACGATTAATTTTGTAGAGGACGTAGTGATATGTTGTAAAGATATTATGATAATAATAAGTGATTATGTATTTATTATGGTTAAACAATTTGGCACCTTAGTTTCACATAGTCTCGCCTCTTTGAAAAACGGACTTTAGAATTTAATTCTCCTACATAAACCAACTAAAGTAAATATTTTTCTTACATAATGTATATATTATTTTTTTGTACAAAAATAACAATTAGACCTTTCTAAAAGGTGTGAACCTAATTAAAATAGAATTAATTCAGTACAGCCCGGAACAAGTAACAAAATTTCGTAACACTTCGGTTACCCAACTTAGTTAAACTACTGACAGACCTTACACAGGCTATGGTTTTGTATAGTGACGTTAGCCTACGACACTGATGCAATATAAAAAAAAACAATAAAATAAAAAATATAATTTAATCATGACTATTTCAATGACCACGGTCGGGTCAACAGCAATAATTGTAGATCAATTTGAAAAGGGCATCATCCTACGAGTATACTCAGTGGATATTATCGGTAGTAGTAGTATGTAAAGCTGTGAAGATTCAGCGTGATTAGTGTGAACTCGGTACCTACTTAGAAAGTGATGCATCAACGTAGCGTTGTATAGAACTCGTGTCGCGCACAATATCACCCGGGACTTTACTTGGTAGTGTGCCTGGTCCACTGGGAGCGCAGGGCGGCCATCATCTCGCTGCGATTGGGGACCTTCTCGCTCGTGGTGCGTGTGATGGGTCCAGGTTGTATGGTGCTGCCGGGTACCCGTAGCGAGTTTCCACTGGCGGCAGGGGCGTAGGCGGGGACCCGGAGCGAGGGCCCCCCGGATGCGGAGGTGCCAGGTGAGGCCGCCATATCGGCCACGCTGCCGCTAGGGCTCACTGGTACGATCAGCTTCACGCGCCCGTCCTCACTCTGCGCGGTGAGCGTGCCACTGTGCGACAGCGGCATGATGAACAGGGCTCCATCCTCGCCACGTTCTGGCGTAGACTCCTTGGAGGCGGCCAGGCTGCTGGCCTGCGATCCATGCCCGTCGCTCCACGCTGTGTGCTTTAGAAGACTGTTCACGTCAGTGCTGCTAAAATGGTTCGTCAGCGGAGGTATGTTCGGGAATGCGTTCGAGTTTTGAAAGAATTGCTGGTTGTAATTGACGCTGGGCTTCGGCTCGGTCTTGGGCATGGTGGTCTGGAACTTGGAGATGAGATAATTCTGTATCTGCTCGTTGGTCATGTCGCCGAAGGACACTGGGGTCGTAGGCTCGTCAAAGAGACTGGTGGTGCCTGGGGAGATCCGCACGTTGTTGTTTTCCAGGTTCTGAGTGAGGTTGTTGCTCTGCGCGATAATGTCGCTGAGAGAGTCGCCGTGGCGTGGACTTGCGGCGCCGTTGAAACCGTTGAATCCTCCGTTGCTATTGGCGTCCTTGCCGCCACCCCTCCTAGCCAGCTGTCCAGCAGCACCATAGATAAAAAAAACATTATTAAGCGCCAGTTGCACTCAAATGGATTCTCTTATCTCTATGTCACAACATCAAATTAGAACGCGTACAATAACATGCACTTAAAGCACATAAATCTGCTTCAATTAGTTTCGGTTTACAAAGGCGCTGTTGTGTAATAAAAACAGAAATAGACAAGCAAATTATACTAACCGTAGATCCAGTTATAACAAAATAACATAAAAGCAAACCATGCTTGTACTTGCCAGCAAATACGACGAAAAACGAAATAAAACGAGCAAAGAAAATTAACTAAAATTTTACTTTAGTTAATATTTAGAAAACTTAAATTAATTTAGAATCTAATCACACAGAACATGCCGGGAAAATACACAACAGCTAAAATTGGATTAAATAAATGTTCCTAGGAAAGTATGCAACAATTCAGGAGGTCTTCAAACTTCGAAGTATGAAGAAAACGGAAATAACACCAGTTACATTTACGAGGATACCATAGTAAACTTAAGGGAGTTCAGCAAGAAAGTTACGTGACTCAATTGGTAATAACCCCAAAGTATTTTCGCAACTTTGTTGGTGCGTTGGGCAGAATACTTTAAAAAGTTATAATTGCAAAATATCACTAAAAAGACTGAGGTATTGAGGTATACGTTTATTTTGACAATGTTATTCAGATGTACAATAGACAGAACATAAATATACGTGCACTCTACTGAGATAGGGCCTACTTTGAATTGAGGATTTCGCTATAAGTAACTACTTAACTCTAGTTCTGTCTCGTAAACATTCTCAGAAAAGACCGTGACAGAACTATACTTAAGTAAATACTTAGTGGAATTCTCAATTCAGAGGCCGGCCATAAGCGTATTAGAAAAACAAAGTTGTATGAAGCGGCCCGTGTGATAGGTACATTTTTAAAGAAATTTTAAAATTTGTCCTAGTTATTAGCGGCATTATAGAGAAAGTTCTAATCGTGTTTCAGCCCGGTACAGGATCAAAGGCGGTTGGAGCTAAATCCCCTAGAGGTTATGTACGATATATTTACGAAAACTGGACACAGTAAAGAAAAAAACAGACAGACATATTATATACTTACCAAATAAATAAGTCGTATGTTTTTTGCATATTGTTTTTAAAACAAAAACACCACGGTCAAGCGATTGTGTGGAGTTATTATTGTTATTAATTATTCAAGCCCTAGAATTTTCAAAAGAGCAAAAACCATGCATCAAGCCACTGTCTTTAAGTTTTCACGCACAATGACGTCAAGTCTTTTTAGAGTCGATTGATTAAAAATATCTGTCAGTCAGTGGATTTCCACTAATAAACAATTGTCTCTAACATAATAAACCCCCAGCTCAATATTTCTGTGAAGCTCTCCATGGGGGCGAAGCTGTATGTTTTTCCATTAAAAAAAGCAAATACATGGAATCTCCAATATGAGTAACAACGCAACGAGTAATGAATTTACTTGTTGCAAAATGTACGGAAACATTTCCAACGATGTTTCGTAGTAGAGATTAACAGAACAGTGAAATCTGCTAGAACAACGGGTTTCCTCACAAAGGTGCAATCTTTGAATCACGTTATTTACATATTGACATTTACTACAACTGTTGTCATACTATATTCGAAAAAATTTTGCTCGCTTTTACGTTAATTTCTTTTAAGGTGTTTAATTTTTGGTTCGTACATTATGCTTAAAAGCATTATCTTCAACTTCAACATCGACTCATTATGTCCCCAGCGAGGGGCACGGGTCTCTTCCCTGAGGAAGGTATAGGCCATAATCCACCACGGGGGCCAAGTCCGGAGTGGTGGAGGCTTGTAAGACTAGTGGCTGGTATTACTGTCAGAAGTTTCAGAAGTCAGAAATTTCAGAAGCCTCTGACATGGCTTAACGACTGCCATCTATCGACGGCAGCCGGCACCAACTGCTTAGCGTGCCTTGCGAAGCACGGAACGGCTATGTCTTACTAATAATGTACGTTTTTCTTTAACGGAAGCTGCGATTTTGATACAGCCTTTACTCATTTGCAAGAGGCCCGGAGTCAAATTCATTTGGGCGAATTTCCCGCCTAGTTTTCGTTTAGGTGGTTTTCCGTAGAAGTCGCGAATCAAGTTCTATATAAGTAAGCCAAGCTATCGCAACCGTTTGTTGATGTTGGCGATAGAGTGGTAGCCAATCGCATCGGGCTTCAGCACGACTTGTTTGTGCTATTTGATCCGAAAGTTTATTCTCGACTGTGCTCTGCCCTAGCAAATGCGATGGAGTGGCTAGAGATATTTCTGTAGAATTATTTGATGAGATCTAACGAGCTCTAAGGAGCACCTCTTAGAATCGTCACAAAGCATGTTCTTGCAATGTTACTGCAATGTTGTTGTTTCTGAGAATTATAAATACGCAGGCGAAAATACATTTCTGATAACGAGAGGAAATGACATCCTTTTTCAACTCCGAAGCAGCTATTATCCGCCTCACTTTATATTTCTGATAACTCGAAACTAGCAAATATTTATTGAAGCGAATAAATAACAGCCAATCAATGTCGTTCAACATTATTAGCGAATACTCCAATTTCAGATAAATCTTTATGTAGGAGTTTGAAAATAAAATATTCTGGAGCAAAAGGTGATAAAAGTTTCTCGTGAGAGGACTACTAGGCCTAAGTAAAGCTTTTGGACCTCAGTGAAAACTGGAAAAACTCAATTAATGAGTCTAAATTAGATTCCTTATGGACAATAGTTAGATAAGATAAGATAAGATATTTATTGAGCCTTCTTGTTGTACATGAGATGTCTTAAATAGTAAAAGTATCAAACAAGAACCCTGCTAGGGCGCTGCCAATATAAATTTGTAAATATAAAATTATGTTAACTTAAATAACTAGTTCATAGTATAATTACAACTTTTCTTTTAGATACTCTTATTATGAAACACAACAATCACTATAATATTTATTTAGTAGGTAAGTACAAGCTATTATTTCATTTCATTAAAGACAAAAAAATAATAATTATATAAATCTTTTAGTAATTTAATAACTTTAAGTAGAATCATCATCGAAAAATTCCTTCAGCGAGTAGTAGTTCTTTTGCAATAAGAATTTGTTTAGTGCGTTCTTAAATATGTTTGTTCTTTCGTTCGATTTAATTGAATCAGGTATACGGTTGTATATTTTTGCAGCCATTTAATGGGGGCCAGAATTTACTAACTGTAATTTTGATGTGGGCATTTCTAATCTTTTATGGGGTCTTAAGTTTTTCGGCCGTGTATGTTGTGGGAAAAGGTTAATATTATTTTTTACAAAAGTACATATTTCTAAAACATATAATGAGGTCAGTGTGATGATTTCGAATTTAATAAAATAGCTTCTACAACTTGTCAGTTAGTTAATAGTTTACTCTACAACAGTTAGTTAATAGTTTACAATCAGCTCGACCGCAGCGGCCAGTTTCGTTAGCAAATAGGTCAAAGTGCACCGATGGTCAAGCATAATGTTTTTTAGATGTTCAAGCATAATCCATCGTATGGTCACAATACAGAGTACAATATATTTTATATTAGTGTCTGCGCAACCTAATCAGTATAGTCTATCCTCTCTTGCTATAGTCGCCTGTGTGTTTTTTTACATCACTGTGTCCATCCATTTTTTACATCTCTTCTTCTAAGGCCTGTGATCCTTCACAAAATGCAACGCGAAATAAAAGGCACAAAAACGGAGTAGGTGGAGGAGGGGTGGAAACTGCGCTGGGTCGACAGCATACCTGTGGCAGGAGTGTCAGCTGGTGTGCGCTGATGGGGCGGGTGACTCCGCGCTCACGATCCTGGAGGTGCGCCACCAGCGCAGCGATGTGCTCCAATAGCTCCTTGTTGTGGACCAGCAACTGGTGCGTGCGAGTCTGCGATGGGTATCAGGTAAGAGGTCAGTGGTCAAAACTGCAGTGGTAGTCGGTAGAACGCTTATGGATGGGCTGTGCCTTAAATAAAAACTGGTTAGCAGTATAATGAATTAGATTAAAGTAGTCATTGTAGATGTCGTTTATCGCATTGTTTAATACAGTATGAAAAGTTATAGTCCAAGATTTTTAGATGTCCGCTCTGCATAAAATCCTTCTACGTGATTTTTTGATTGGATTATGTCGGAGGGTGCCCCCCAAGTTTGGTTTAAAGGGGAAAAGTTTGGTATAAAAAAGATGGGAAATTTTGTTCTCTACAAAAAAGATCTCTTCGGTTTTTAACGTAAAACTTACCGTTTCCGAGATATATGCAAAAAAAACGGTTTCTAAGATGGCGGCTAACGCTCACGGTTTCGGGCGACAGAAACTCGGTTTTATACTTAGGAGGCACCCTCTGACATAATCGAATCGAAAAATCACGTAGAAGGATTTTATGCAGAGCGGACCGATTTTTGGTGCTAAAATTCCTGGACTATTAGAACAAATAGCAGGGTGCAACAGTTTGTTTATATGTGGGTATTATCAGTCAATAAATAGTTAGGGTGGCCTGAAACTGGAACAAATTGTGCAGGTCACAAATGACGATAGTATTTTTAAAGAACGCGCTGGTGTCAGTCAATGTAAATAATAAATTAATAATGTTCAATTATTTTTTACAGTTTTTTCCTCTGTTCCGCAGCGGTTAGCGCATCTGCGAGAGGTCCCGGATTCCAAGACAGGCTAGGATAAAAAACCCCATACATGTCTGTGATGTCGCTGTTTCTGGCTCCCACGACAAAGGGTATCCTAATGTGGGAGCAGAAGCACTGTATGTGCCGGTATGTAAATGCGATTTAATGTATGTAACTGTTTTACGACGAAGTCCTAAGCGGACCAGGCCCAATTAAATTTGAAAGGAACCGTCCACTCCTTCACTTCCTTCCAGGTGTTTTCATACCTCCTTTACTGGGACAACGATTCTTCTTCAAAAAGTTGAAGACTATAAGCATAGCTGGTTGATAATCGTGCGACGCTTTGTTTTGTTGCAATAAATAATGTAATAATTATAATTTATACAAAAATAGACTTTATCATAAACCAGTATACAGGGTGGCAGAGGAAATCGCAATGCAATTTAGCATTACCCAGATTTATATCTGGGCCAGTAAAAACTATTCACCGCGATGCAGGACGCAAGCCGTGCCATCTAGAATAAACGGCAGTTCACCTGAACTTCGCAAGGCACCACCTGTTCAGCCGACAGCTGGTAACGCAGCAGCAGCAGCAGCTGCTTTTGCATTACTCAGAGCTTTGTCTTTGCCTGCCCAAACCATTTAGCGCAGGCAAGGCGCAGGTGGCGCCATCTACTATAAACGGCAGTTTACATGAGCCTCGCAGCTGAACGCCTGCTTAAACGATAGCTGGTCACGCAGCAGCAGCAGCAGCTTTTGCATTACTCACAGCTTACTCATATTAATGAGTTGTTGTTCTTACACTTTTTAATTTATAAAATTGTAACGTTTCATGTATCATCATAAACCCAACCGAGGGGCACGGGTCTCTTCCCTGAGGAAGGTATAGGCCATACTCCACCACGGGGGCCAAGTCCGGATTGGAGGAGGCTTGTAAGACTAGTGGCTGGTCTTACTATCAGAAGTTTTCAAGCCGCCCTAAGGCCTCTGACTTGGCTTAACGACTGCCAACTATCCATCTATCATGTATAGTATTATTATTAATCGGGTCCGTTAACACTATTCAGCGTAATGCAGGACGCAAGCGGCGCCACCTAGTATCAACGGCAGTTCACCTGAGCCTCGCAGCGTGCCGCCTGCTCTGCTGCCAGCTGGTCACGCAGCAGAAGCAGCTGCGCGACGGCCGCACGCGTCTGCTGCGCCTGCTGCTCCAGCCGCTCGCGCAGCAGCTGCAGCTGGTGCTGCGCTGACAGCGGCGTGCTGGCCTCATCCGTTTGTGGGCCGGACAGCTCTGCTTTGGTCACGCACTCTGGGAGTTCCAGAGTCGCCGCCGGGATGGGGCGCGGCTGCAACAATGACATACCAGACAATCAGTAGATATCATAGATCTTCCTATGTATGAATAGTTTAATGCAATGGTTTTTATTCAATTTCGAATCGCTCGACGCTCGTAGCCTCGGCTGCCTCCTCGGGCAATTGTTAAAGATCACTCGATCTTAAACGCTTACGAAGGTTAAGCAAAATAGGGTGCGATAAGTGCATGGATGGGTGACCGTCAATGACTAACGCTAGTGGCATTTTTTCAAGCGGTTCCGTGCTTCGCAAGGCACGTTAAGCGGTTCGTGCCGGCTGCCGTCGATAGATGGCAGTCGGTAAGACAAGTCGAGGCCTTAGAGCGGCTTGAAAACTTCTGACAGCAAGACCAGCCACTAGTCTTACAAGCCTCCACCAATCCGGACTAGGCCCCCGTGGTGGAGTATGACCTATACCTACCTCAGGGAAGAGAACCGTGCTCCTCGGTGGGGACATAATGGGTTGATGATGATGATGATTCAATTTAAATGTGAGTGGTTGACCAAAAAGGGACCTCAAGAGAAAATAATTGATTTCGAGAAAATCGCGTTTGAAGTTTCGATCATGGATCAAATTAAATGGGGAGTTAGCCAAGGTCATTGTCGAAACTTGGAGTGTGTAAAAACTGTTTGTTCAGCCACAACGGCAACGAATGCACATCGCCGCTAAAGTGCAAAACATGCAACAAACCACATAATACACTCCTACATGAAGACAACTATCGGAACTGGAATAAAGGTCAACAACTTAATGTACACGTGTTGAACAACGACGAGGAGGTCCTACTCACCACAGTCAGAATCGCAATCCGAACCAGTTCCGGAACCTACACAACAATACGAGCCCTGCTGGATCAAGGGTCTCAAGGAACACTAATAACAGAAAGGGCGACTCAACTGCTACAGCTTAAGAGGCACAGACTCGGCGTGGTAGTAAAAGGAGTGGGAGACGGGCCCTCGCTTATAGGAAAAGGGTTGGTACAACTCTCCTGTAAGGCAGTAAACAGCGACTACACTTTCTCCACCGAAGCGATAGTTGTTAACAAACTTACATCGATTCTGCCAAACATACCTATCAACAAGGACAACATAAAACATTTTAAACATATCCAGCTGGCGGATCCCAAATTCTACTTGCCCGACGGGATTGACATTTTATTCGGTGCCGACGTCTATGCCGAGCTGATTATGCCAGGCTTGATAAAAACAGAAAGCCCGAAACCGGTCATTGCTCAACAAACAAAAATTGGCTGGGTTATCAGCGGCCAATCAAAAACACTTCAATGCCATGTAACGCTGACCAACCTGGAAGACATGGCTAAGTTCTGGGAGCAAGAAGAAATACAAACCAACAACGAAATAGAAGGTTCGGAAGATAGCTGCGAGCGACATTACAAGGAAACAACAACCAGACTCACAGATGGGCGTTACCAAGTACGTCTTCCCCTGAAACCTGAAATACAGGAAGAACTGGGAACATCAAAAAAACAAGCCGTGGCACAATTCAAACAGCTCGAACGGAAAATGAATACCAATCCGGCCTTCGGTGAAAACTATAAACAATTCATGCGCGAGTACCTAGAACTAGGTCACATGAAAAAATGCGATGCGCACGGCGATAAAAGCAAGCTACAGTACTTTTTGCCGCACCACGGCATCATTCGCGAAAACGCTGTAACAACCAAGCTGAGGGTCGTATTCAACGCCTCGGCCAAAACCAGTTCAAATCAGAGCCTCAACGATCTCATGGAGGGCGGGCCCAACCTTCAAGCTGACCTACAAGGCATCTTGTTGCAGTGGAGAAAATACCAGTACGTTCTCACTGGCGACATTGAGAAGATATACCGCTACCTTGCAATGCACCCCGACGATCAGCCTCTACAAAAGATCATATGGAGATGGTCCCCTCACCACCGCCTCGAGGAATACCAACTGTGCACGGTTACATATGGAACGAAGGCCGCCCCCTTCCTGGCGCTACGAACCCTCAAACAGCTGGCCATTGACGAGGGAGATAAGTATCCGCTCGCTAAAAAGGTCCTGAACAACAATTTCTTCATGGACGATGCTATTTTTGGAGGAAACACTATATCAGAAACAAAACAAACAAGAGACCAACTGATTCAGCTCTTAAAATCTGGAGGATTGAATCTTAGAAAGTGGGCCAGCAACGAGCCGAGCTTAGTGGAAGATCTGTCTGAGGAGATGCGGAACCCACAAAACTTTGAATTTACGGAATCAACAACATCAAAGGCCTTGGGACTGAGCTGGAATCCAAAGAGCGACGAATTTGTCTTTACACCAGTACTCAAACCATCAACAACAAAGAACCCCACTAAAAGGCAAATTCTCAGCGAAATCTCAACACTATTCGACCCTTTAGGGTGGTTGGCGCCTATAACAGTCAAAACAAAAATCCTCTTCCAAAAAGTCTGGAAATATAAACTGGAATGGGAAGAAAAAGTCCCGGAAGAAATCCAAAAAGAGTGGAATTTGCTTCGGGCAGAGTTAACAAACATGCAGCCTTTCAGAATAAAGCGCTGGCTAGGCTGCGATAACAGAGTCGAAATCGAGTTGCATGCGTACTGTGACGCATCGGAAAAGGCATACGCGTGTGTTGTGTACAGCGCGGTGCGAGACAGAAATGGTGAATACCAAATCAACATAGCCGCCGCAAAAACAAAGGTCGCGCCCTTACAACATACACAAACATTGCCTAGACTGGAGTTATGTGGCGCGCAGTTATTGGCTACACTGATTGATAAGGTGAAACAATACCTAAACCGGCCCAACATTAAAGTGACAGCTTGGACAGATTCCATGGTGGTCCTAGGATGGCTGAAAGGTCACGAAAGTCGTTGGAAACCTTACGTTGCCAACAGAGTGAAGAACATCAACAAAATAGTACCAGCAGAGAATTGGCGTCACGTGAAATCTGAGGAAAATCCAGCTGACTGCGCATCACGCGGACTACTGCCGTCACAACTGCAACACTATTCCCTTTGGTGGAAGGGACCAGAATGGCTACAAAACATGAACATACCGCCGGAAATCAATAACAAAAATTTCCCCGAGATTACAACAGATGTCGATGTCAAATTGCATATAGCCACAATACCTACAAGGAAGGAACAAAACATTATGAGTGAGATCTTAGAAAACCAAGACTCTATGTCAAAGGCGGTCCGAGTAGTAGCATGGGTATCACGTTTCATAACAATGGCACGCGAGCGACGACTCCACGCCGAGCGCGCCAAACACCTGACGCTAGCTGAAATCAGAGCGGCCCGCTCACTGATAATAAAAAGAGTACAAAATGAACTCTATAAACAAGAGATACGCGATTTGCAATGCAAGGGCAAGGTCGCAAACAGCTGTTCGATATTAAAGCTACACCCGTTCGTTGATGACAATCAAATGCTGCGAGTGGGCGGGCGTCTTCAGAACTCTTGGTTGCCAGCAGAAGCAAAACACCCTATTATTGTACCCCAGACCGGCAGACTAACAGAATTGCTGATCCGAGAGGCACATTTAACAACACTACATGGAGGGGCGAGATTGACTTTGGCGACACTAAGGCAGCGTTACTGGATTGTTGGCGGGAACAATAACATTAAAAAACATATCAGACAATGTGTAAAATGCTGCCGATACAGAAACAACAACACCCAACAGCTGATGGGTAGCCTACCAAGTGCCAGAACGACACCGTCCCCCCCATTTTATCACACTGGGGTGGATTTTACCGGAGCAGTAGATGTGAAAATAAACAAAGGCAGGGGTGTCAAAACAAGCAAGGGCTACATCGCCATATTTATTTGTATGGTGACAAGGGCGGTTCACCTAGAACTTGTGACAGATTTATCAACGCCCACTTTTATAATGGCACTGAAACGCATGACGGCTAGAAGAGGATGCCCAAGACACATCTACAGTGACAATGGCACTAACTTCGTAGGAGCCGAGAGGGTGCTCTACAGGCAACTACAGTCAGCACAGAAGAACATCAGTGACACATGCAATCTGGAAATCACTAACATGGGACTGGAGTGGCACTTTAACGCGCCGAGTTGGCCAACTGCCGGAGGACTGTGGGAAGCGGCAGTCAAGTCAATGAAGTATCATCTCAAGCGTGTGCTGGGAGAACAGAAATTAACATACGAAGAGTTCGCAACACTGCTCACCGAGATTGAAGCCTGTTTGAACTCTCGCCCACTCTGCCCCCTAACAGAAGATGTGGATGACCTCGAATGTCTGACACCCGGACATTTCCTCATCGGCCGTCCACTGATTTCAATACCAGATGACGATTTAACAGAAACTTCAGTGAGCCCACACAACAGATGGCGATTAACAAAACAAATGCATCAACAATTTTGGAAAAGATGGTCTGCCGAATACCTCCATCAGCTGCAAATCAGAAGCAAATGGAACAAAGAAACAACAAATATTTCCATAGGAGACATAGTCCTCATCAAGGAAGATAACATGCCGCCTGTTAAATGGGTCATGGCCAGAGTGCAAGAGCTACATCCGGGCAGGGACGGTCTGGTGCGGGTTGTGACACTGAAAGCAAAGGGAAATATACTTAAAAGACCAATAACAAAGCTGGTCCCATTACCGACCAATGACAATCAAAATCTCAAAGATCTAAGGCAAGACAGAGCAAAGAACAGCAACAAACAAAAACAAGATTCCAACCAGCCTTCGATTCAAGAACAAAAACAAACAAGGAGTAAACGGCGAATGAAGATTAACTCGAGTTTCTTGGGTATTGTACTTGCGCTAGCGATCCTGATCACCCCAACAAGACAATCAGAGGACGTCGTCAATATTCAACCATTCATAGAAAATAAACCAATGTACTTCGACAATTTGGGCACTATACAAAACATCCACGATCACTGGAAAATCGTCACATACTACAACATGACGTCATACTGGCTCGGAATTAAAAATGTGGAACGCCTGGTACAACACGTAGAAAGCAGGTGCCTGCAATTCCCATTTCGAAGTATATGCGACGTTATTGGTACTGAACTGAGCCAAGAAGTAGAAGAGTTGAAGAACAACAACGTATTACTGATGCCAACAGTTGTGAATAAGCTGCAGACAAGACGCAATCGGCGAGGACTCATAAACGGCGTTGGCTACCTAGCCAACTCACTATTCGGTGTACTGGATGAAAGATTCGCCGAGAAATACACCGGAGATATTGAAGCGCTACATAACAACGAACACCACCTTTTAGCTCTGATTAAAAATCAAACATCCATAGTGGAAGCCCAGAACAACATTATCGCAAGAAACAAGCAAGTCCTGGAAAGACATCTATGTCTCATAGAGGAACACTTGAACATGACCGACAGTTACTTTCAGAATACAAACAACAACCTAAAGCAAGACGAAAACATGATCTATTTCAACATGATGGCATTGTCGGCAAATATTATTATAACAAAACTCCGGACAATTCAACAGATGCTACTCAACACAGCAATTAACATCCATCATGGACAAATCGACATCAGGCTGCTGACGCAAAATCAACTAATAGGCGAACTGAAGGCCATATCCGGACAGCTACCCAAAAATCTGTATCTACCGGTTGAAAACATCCAAGAGCATCTAGCAAACGTTTACAAGCTGCTGGAGGTTCGCTGGAGAGCCGTTGAGAACTATTTCATAGTAGAAATTGTCCTACCACTTACAAGTAACAGTCAGTTTAAGCTCTACAGGCCGATAGCGATCACCACTCAAAAACACAACAAAACCATAACAATGAAAACCAAAACCGAGTATATAGCAATTAATATCAGACAGGAGATCTACATGGCACTGACAGACAAGGAAATATCGTCGTGCGTCGAAATGGGTCCATCCAGTCGAGTCTGCAACTTTAACAAGCCCACTATCAACATGAAAAGCAACCAAGCACCCTGCGAAATTAGTGTGATAACAAACACAACCTCTACTGCCTGCATTTACGCTGCACATGCGACATGCGACAATCAATGGATCGAGTTACACAGACCGAACACTTGGCTTTTCTCCTGCTGTGAAATTTGCGCCTTTCGAGTTATATGCAATGGACAGCTGATTGCAAGGTCAGCGCATTCTGCAGGAATTATTACGGCAGGTCATGGTTGCATAATAAAACATGACGACGCGACCTTATATACGCAGCGGTTCTACGAAAACAGGATCGATATCAGTCCCAACATTATAGTCCCATCGACAGATCTGGAAGACATCAACCGTATAGCGACGAATAACGTTTTTACACCGATAACCGCTATAGAGAGAGAGGTAAACGACAAGGACATCACGGAACTCCAAAACAGAATCCAACAATTGAAGGAACAAAGTGAGATAACCGACAATATATCGACGCATGATGCCCATCAATACGCAGTGTCCTATACAGCGCTTGCTTTGATCCTTGTCGTTGGAGTTGCCGCAGGGTGCACATATATGCACTGGAGACGTAACAAACGACACGTCCAGAATAGCCGTGGAACGGAGGCGACCCAGGTTTCCCAGAGTATCGAACTGGAAATGACATCCCCACCAACAACTACAACTCAAAACAATAAATTATCGGGTCGTACCGTTCCGCAAAATAGTTATGATTTTAAGTTCTAAGTGTGAAATATTTAAGCAGTGTGAAATATTTAAGTTTTACGAAGTAAATTAAGTGAACAGGTTAAGATATTTAAGACATTTTTTGTAATCATTTTACTTTTCTTAGGATTTACACTGTTATTTTTTGTTTTGGGAGCATGTACGGTCAGCAACTACTGAAAGTACATTGACGCACGAGGTAAATTGCGCAAGTAGTAACAGGAAACAAGCGGACGGCGCAATTCACCTTTGCGATACATTAGGTTTTTAGGTTTAGTTATAATCTAGCTCGCATAGAACAAACATAACAATAAACAGTGAAGTTTTAACATAACATCTTTGATTGGTGCAAACATCCCTCAACAACAACAAGAACAAGTGCCAGTCACCTAACATCAACATTAACACTAACTGTAGGAGTTCGGAGTAACTAAAACTGCGACCCCCTACAGTCATCTTCTACCAATAACGTCCTATTCAGGGTGGTAAAATTCTCAACGGTTTTGAACTTATGCTTGATTTTCGGTTTTTTTCAAGAAAAGAGTTCCTACTACTTATTAAGAGCAATAAAAAAAAAGTACTTACTTTTGGTGGTTGTTTTTTTTTTTTGAGAGTGAAGGTCCATGATGAGAATGTAACAAAAAAAAATTCATCGTCCCTGTCTTTATGGATCATGAGAAATTAATTAATTTTTTACGGATCTCGTATCATAATTGTTTGATCCAACATTTTCGTCATTGATTTAAAAAAAAAAGTGTACTGCGGAAACCTGCCCCAGTAGTAGAAAAACTGGACCATTTCATGAGGATTGTAAAAAGATACAACTCAAAGCCCTATCTGTCCTGAGTCTTTTATTATTGACCTTTATTCTCAGCAAAGTTGCATTTTTTAAAATCAACTTTTGGTTCTAACTAATTTGAGTTACAAAGCACTGTTCTAGGACATAAAAATAAGTCAAAAATGGATTTAAAAATTAAGTTCTAACAACGGACAGGTCGTTACGATCTTTTTCCGTAGCTCTTGTCCCGTCGGTGTCACTTTTCTTGTGGTACCACCAGTTAATAAAATAACACTAAACAAAAGCTTTGTTTGTATTCTGAGAATTTACTGGTGGGACATGGGGTCCCAGGAACAAAGAGAGGTTTACTACCTGCGCTAGCTACCTGCTAGTGACCCTTTACACGCCTCCAGCAACTTTTACTTAGTGTTCTGCTTGCTGTTCGCTACTTAACACGGTTATTCGGTTGTCACTTTTTGCGCTGCTCTTTTTTTATCGCTTCGAACTTTGCGTTCTCCCTGGACTCTGTTTTGGATTTTCACCTACAAACTTGGCATTTCTTACTGGACTCTGTTTTGGATTTTCACCTACGAACTTGGCATTTCTTACTGGACTCAGTTGTGTATTAGTGAATTTGGACTATTAAAATTACTCAGCCCGTGACTATGCTAACATGCATTTTGTGTACGGTTTTTGTGACGGAAACGCTCGTGAAGCAGCAAGAGAATATCGGCGACGTTTTCTGAATCGTGATCGCTATCCCGACTACAGAGTATTCCAGCGTGTACACAACGCTTACGTGGAGGGCCATATTCCTGGAAGTAGCGCGACGAGAACCGGGCGCCCTATGGTACATGATTTGGAAATGGAAGATCAAATTCTTCAAGAAATATCGAATGACCCGTCGACGAGTCAACGGCGAATTTCAAGAACATTAGGTGTCCCGAAAACGACTGTGCAACGCGTTTTAAAACGGAACATGATGCATCCGTATCATGTCCAGCGCGTGCAAGCACTGCTGCCGGCTGATTACGAAAAAAGACAACTTTTTTGCACAGAGATGCTCCGGCGCAACAGAGAAGATCCCGAATTTCTAAATAAAATTATGTGGTCGAACGAAAGTATGTTTCAACGCACTGGTGTTTTTAAAATTCACAACCTGCACCACTACGAGTATGTGAATCCTCACATTATTCGACGAGACCACTTCCAACACAAATTCGGAGTCAACATGTGGGCCGGGATCGTCGAAGGACAGTTAATAGGACCACACGAGCTGCCTGCAAGAGTGAATGGTCAAATTTATTTGTCATTCTTACAAGAGGAACTCGACCCATTATTAAAAGACGTTTCTCTTGAAACAAGAAGCGCTATGTGGCTGCAACATGACGGCGCACCTCCGCACTTCGCTCGTGACGTGAGGAGTCACCTAAATGAAGTATTTCCAAATCGCTGGATCGGTCGCGGTGGAACTATTCAATGGCCACCGCGCTCACCCGATTTAAACCCCATAGATTTTTTTCTTTGGGGTTACTTCAAGGAAGTGGTATACGAAAAGGAGTGCAACACGGAGCAGGAGCTTCGACGACGAATATCAGCGGCCACCCACCAGGTGAAAAATAATCACCGGGCCTTTAGATTGTTAAAAAGAAATTTTATTAGAAGATGTCGACTCTGCCTCCGAGTGAGAGGTAGAAATTTTGAACATCTTCTATGAAGAAGTTAATTTTTTAATTTTTGATTAAACTGTCTATTCTAATTATCTGGTGTAATTTTTTTATCCTTTTGCGACTTATTTTTATGTCCTAGAACAGTACTTTGTAACTCAAATTAGTTAGGACCAAAAGTTGATTTAAAAAAATGCAACTTTGCTGAGAATAAAGGTCAATAATAAAAGACTCAGGAGAGATAGGGCTTTGAGTTGTATCTTTTTACAATCCTCATGAAATGGTCCAGTTTTTCTACTACTGGGGCAGGTTTCCGCAGTACACTTTTTTTTTTTAAATCAATGACGAAAATGTTGGATCAAACAATTATGATACGAGATCCGTAAAAAATTAATTAATTTCTCATGATCCATAAAGACAGGGACGATGAATTTTTTTTGTTACATTCTGATCATGGACCGTCACTCTCAAAAAAAAAAACAACCACCAAAAGTAAGTACTTTTTTTTTATTGCTCTTAATAAGTAGTAGGAACTCTTTTCTTGAAAAAAACCGAAAATCAATCATAAGTTCAAAACCGTTGAGAATTTTACCACCCTGTATAGGACTTTATTGGTAGAAAGATGACCTTGGCTAACTCCCCATTTCATTAGATCCATGATATTTGGACCACCCTGTAGAGAGGTTTCGACTCGGCTCGGCTCACAAAAAAAATCATAAAAAATAACTACGGCACCTAAAAATATTCTGGTTAGACCAGAACTACTACTACTTATAAAAAAATTCAAATAAAAAAAATAACGGTTTCCAATCCCTCGAGGTCCCTTTTTGGTCAACCACTACCGTACAATAAAGTTCCGTGGAGCTTGACTGTTTTGTTTGCCGAGCACACGCCGGGGGGTTATTATGATTGGTGGTGAAGGTGTAATATTAATAATAAACTAATCACTGAGAGTTCTGAGAAAATGTCCCGTGGGGTTCCCAAGGTAAGAATATGGCCGCCAAATTGTACTATGTATCTTTGCAATTTTTTATATTATGTGCTCTAGAATACAACAAAGAATATTCTTATCCTATCTTAAAATGACCGCCCCTTGAATATTGTACCTACCTGATATAATCCAGTGTGGTTCTCGGTGTAAGAATTAATTGTATTAACTTACGCCTATACCCCAGAGCAGTGTAGGCAGAGACAAGAGTTTTCTAGTTGCCACGATCAACTTTTATAAATGCAATATGCAGCCAAATCGTTTTTTCGCCAGCAGTACTATCGGGAACTGTAACGGTAATGGAAACGTTCACCGAACCCCATAATCCACTTCCACGACCCTCGCTTAGAGAAAATATTCACTCGTGTTATCAAGTACCTATCGTTTGGCCTGTCTTGCAGTGGGCGTCAATTGGCATAAAATTAAGTACTAATTTGGTGTTTGACAGCCGTTCGTAATACTTGGTAAAGGTAAATAATTAGAGCATCATTTATTGAATTTGAATTGACGACTGCCAGATTGACCTATCTGGGTTGAATTATCACAGGACAATAGAGGACCATGTCTACGTCTCCAATTTTACGCAATAATAGACTATTCAAGAGCAGATTAGTGTCAAATGCACGTCGATACACGCACAGGTACAGCCAGCGGCAGCTGTTTCATCGCCGTGGCAGCCCTCACTACCACGGGCATAAATGCGAGACTTAAACAATACCTTGTCTGTAGTTGTCTGTACAACGTGGAGTATCCAATTCCCTGATCTTCAACAATTTCAAAGCAGGTGTGGAGTGCGGCCTTTGAGAGACGAGAATTTAGGCAGATTGCACGACATAAATAGCACACCTGTACATTTGTGTTCTGTAGAATGACTGAATTTCGTATTGCTACGTATCACAATAGTAGTTAATAGGAACCAGGTGTTAGATATTGGTAGTAAATTGAGCTGCATCAGAGTCCTAGGAATCAAAAATCAAGAATCAAGAATTTATTTCAACGTAAAGAATTTACATTCTGCTTGTTGAATGTCAATGTACATACAGTTATGTATAATGTTAGCCGCTGCCTTGGGGCCGTCTGTAAAATTGATGTAATCTAGTATTATTATTTTTGTTCTCCTGTATGCACAAAAGGCAACCAACACTGGTGGCAAATGACCGAAAATTTTGGTGTAAGAATAGGGAAGCCTTTGTCATGCAGTGGGAAACCCAAATAATATGGGTTTACCCTATTTTTTTACTTGGGCTACTTAAAAAAGCCGTTACTGACTAATTTGTCAGGACAACTCAAACCACAGAACGGATTACCCTGAGATTTGACACGCAGATAGCAATTAATGAGGTTGCTAACTACTAAGAAAGGATTTCCAAAATTCACCCACTAGAGGGTGGACGGAGTCTAAAGTTTGTAGGTATAGAGAATTGGAGAAACAAAATTATATAGATTTTTTATGTTTATTACTTTTTAAATTTGGAAATCTTACGCTTTTCAACTTTACAGAAGTAGATACCTTTGTAATTGGAACAAGTAAAAACTTGTTTCAGAGCTTCCAAAATTTAACCAATGTCCACGTCAATTTAACACCCCTTGTCCACGAAATTGGTTTATTTTGGCGAGCAGAGCATGACACGGCCCTTATAAACGCAAATGCATCAGCCCAGACTCGTTCATGCAAGCCTAATTCGGCGTGTTGCGTGCAATCGACCAAATCCAACAGCTGTTTCACGCGGCATGATTGAATCGGAACGCTCTGAGAGTAGGTAGCAGATTTCAACGCTGCTGTATACTAAAATTCATCGTGCTCGAATGGATTCAGACGAGAATGATTGCGATGCGGCGTGCGGGAGATTGCACGGAGATTGAACTAGTCGTTTCATAAATCACAATTGGCGGCGGAGGTTAACGTGTTTCAATCGACATCCGCTGTTCAAAGATAAGAGCTCTATCAGAGGCTGAGGGCAGGTTTCTGAATTGAGAATTTCACTAAGTAATACTTAAGTAACGGTCCGTCACGCTCTTCTCTGAGAAATTTGACGAGACAGCACTACAGTTAAGTAGTTATTTAGCGAAATTCTCAATTCAAAAACAGGCTCTTGTACCACAATCCGATGTACATTGCGAGGTCAATTGACCCACAGATTAACGGAACGTCCCTGCTACGCGATGCACCTCGAATTGGCATATTAAACTACAAATATTGTGGTCTTCTGAAACCCGGCCCAATGGCTGTAATGTTGGCACCGCGTCGACCTTACATGAGTTACTTCATTAGCTTCTCTGGCGACTTTAGAACGAAGATTGATCAAGTAACGTTTGATCAACGTGGTAAAGAAAAAAGGAACGAAGACATTTATTAAAATTGTCACAGAGACACAATGTAGGCGAGTACGTAACAAACAAAATACACGAAAGTCAACAAAACAATCGTGGAAAGAACATGTCGCACACTTGCAAGAACAACGTGTTATTTCGGAACCCTTACGTTTACGTTACATGAGAGCATAGCGCTATAACGTGATGCAGTACCTCTTTGGCTCATTATTCCGGCGTTTTCGGAGTAAATAGAATCGCTATAAAAAAATTGTGAATAAAAAATGGTGAAAATGAAATATCACGTTGTTCTTGCAAGGGTGCGATGTGAGGCATATAAACTAAAGGCATGTATACGACGCAACATTAGCTGCATCATTGCTTTCTATCAGACAATTAGAATTTCAACATTATCTTAGAAGGTAATTCTCTGTGATGAGGACTGTTTTGTAACCCGAGTATTTAAGATGTAGCTAGACTGTACAATTATCTAAGCGCTTCAGAGTGCCAATCTACGAATAAATCCATACTCTCTGTCGGGAAGGTCTGTGCAGTGGGACGTATATAGACTGCATATAATTCATTTATCTATACTTGGCATTTTTTCAGACTTTAAGCGACACTAAATCAACTGCTAGCTAGTACTAAATTTGCAAACGGCATCGAATTTTCTACCGCTAAAGGTTTTTAATTCAGTGTCGTTTAAAGTCCAAAAAAAATGCCAAGTATAGATAAATGGATTATACGAATATTTGATGTAAACAGTATCACCCCGGTGACGTCAGTAATATTTTATGCCCGCTATTTGTTCGGTGCTGGCTGTGTAATGTCTGTGTGCAAATAAAAGACTAACGAGACGCCTATCAAAATGGAGGCGACAAGGTAATCTATAGTTATTGGGGAGAATCTGCTCAAAAAATGTTCTCGTATGAGAATTTTAAATAGGAAAATGTGTTAATTGTCGTAATTGAAATTATTTACAATAAAACATATATACCTACTGGGTGTCCCAAAAATAGTGTCAAGCGGAAGTTCAGAAATAGAGCACCTATAGGGGTACCCGAATCACCTCCATGTATGTTCAGCGATTTTTTGTAGTTGTGGAGTTATAATTTTTTTTCATATTTTTTGTCCCACTTGACAGCCATGAATTATTAAGATACATGCTTTATTTATTTTTTCATAATGGTTGAGTAGTTTGCCTCCCAGACACAAACTCAATTATGGGTCAATCTGATACAATAGCGCCATAACAAAATGAAGAATCAAAAGTTGGTTAAAATTGTTTGTGTTTGTGGACTCGTTAAGTACAAAAATCGCGGAACATAAGTATATGAAGGTGATTCGGGTACCCCTAGGGGTGCTCTATCTCTGGACTTCCACTTGACACTATTTTTCGGACACCCTGTACATTCAGTAAGCTTAGCGAATTTGTCTGTTACTGTATATGTATAACTGAGCGGAAATTACATTCCAAATAAAAACATTGTTTTAAATTTGTACTTAAATGAAAAGAAAGTTAATTATTTCACTAAACACAAATACTCTCTATTTAACAGCAGAACTGATGCTCATGGCTACTACATTATTTTTACTACTACATTACCATATTATTTTTTTACCCTCCCAGGAGAATGTTTCCGTCCCAAAAGGAAATTTTCCGATCGTTCCCGGTTATGACGGAAGTGGAATATTATACAAGGTGATTGCCAGACAAGTCCACTTCCGGTGATTTTTCTCTGATCGCGTAAGGCTGCGTCCCCAGTTGGCAAACAGTTTGCTGCCGACTGAGTTAGCGGCGTATCGGTTTAGTATGCCCTTCCATATGCTTGCCATATGTTTTGCGCTCGAACTACGCAATTTGCAGCGTTACGCGCGCCAACTATCTCAGTGGGCGGCTGACTCACAGAAAAGCCTGTTCTTTGAAAAGTTTTAGTTCGCTTTGAGTATGCCGCTAAGTCGAATTTCAGTTGGCTACAAATTTGTGGCTCACTCAGTCTGCGTTCGCCGCCGACTGAGTGAGTTTGCTAATTATTCGCAAATTTGCCTACTGGGGAGAATATACGCGTCAATTTGACGCGTAGTAAAAAAAAAACATCATGGCTGAAAGCGTTTTCATCTTTGTTCATGAATTGTTGAACATAAAATTGAAATTTAGTAGATCTAAGCCTAATAAAATGACTCTGTCTCATTTATAAATCATGATTCCTCTAAAGCAAGCCTCAGAGACAGGTTTTTTTTAATCTTTATTTTATTTACAGGCGTTGATCACCATTGTGATCATGTCAACCCCATCGGACCATATCAAAACATGTATTCCTAAACTAAGTTATCTAAATAGATATTATTATAAGTACATGGTATTTTTACTCCAAATTTATTACTAACTTACTTTACTTTTTAGCATTTTGTATATTTAAAAAGCTGCACTTGAGGTAGGGTCGTGAAACACGCTCCATGTACCAACATCCCTCGCTTACATTTAACCTCAAATCGGCAATAATTTCTGCTCTTTGCTCAGAGATAGTTTAGTTTTTCTCTTCACCACAGACAGTTTAAAATGCATCTGAGGAGTTATTACCGCAAATTTTTACGGTAATAGCAAACAGATCTCTAATTATTCACAAATTTTGGCTTCGTGTGACAGTGATAAAGTGCACTAGCATTATGATATGATCGAGCTCTGTTCTACGTTGATCGGGAAATAATTTTGATAGATGATTCGCGCTCACTCTCCGAGGGCGCCAATTCCCTGCGAGGACACCTACACCAAACTAAAGGTCATAGCCCACTTACACGACTCTGCTCCCACCCGGCAAAAATAATATACCTAATTCAAATATGGGCTTTAAATATTGCTCTTTAGATATATTTTACATTGGCATCATAAATTAGGAGACAGCTCGCTGTCAGCAATATTTAGAGCAATATTTAAAGCCCATATTTGTATTTAGATATATTTTACATTGGCATCATAAATTAGCTGACAGCTGACAGCGAGCTGTCTTCTAATTTATGATGACAATGTAAAATATATCTAAAGAGCAATATTTAAAGCCCATATTTGAATTACATTATTTTTGCCGGGTGGAAGCAGAGTCGTGTAAGTGGGCTATGACCACTGTTGCCAACCTCAGGAGAGCAAAAAACAGCAAATATAACTTAAAAAAACAGTAGAAAACAGTAAAATAGTAATTTCCTAATATCAAATCGCAAATCGAATCTGACACATAACATTTACAGACTGGAGAAATACAACTACTCGTAGATCTAACACAAATTGCCTTTTTTACGTAGCCTCTCGTGTGTCCCACTGCTGGGCAAAGGCCTCCCCTTCTGCTTGCCTTTATTTATGAAATTCTGAGAATTTTTTGAAACTAAGAACTTTGACCGCACTTGCGAAACGAAATAAGGAATGAGAAAAACCTAGCTAGTAGCTTTTTTATTTAGAACTCTTTATTGTACACACCAGAAAGAAAGAAATACATTAAAAGCCTTATATATGTAAGTTTTGTCGTATTCAATTGGCGGTCTTATCGCTAAAAGCGATCTCTTCCAGACAACGTTGGGATGGATAGAAAGAAGGAGATTAGAGAAAAGGTAGGTAAATGTACATGAAATAGAGTGATGGGGTATGTACATAAACTAACTGACTATTCTGTTTTATTGTATGTGAAAAGATTTGTGTCAGTAAACGGGGAAGCCCGCTAGCACCCTGACCGACGTATACAAAAACTATCTTTATTGCTTTTCCTAAACTGTTATTATTCCGTTTTGACATGTTGGATGTGGCTTTATTGTGATTTGGAATGAATTATTTTTTACGCAGTTTTAAATTCGATACATCAACAAAAAACAGTAGAAATACGAGCTAAAACAGAAAACAGTGGTGTCATAGCGAAAACAGTAAATCTACTGTTAAAACAGTAGGGTTGGCAACACTGGCTATGACCTTAAGCCGGGATTTCTACGGGAAACTTTATTTGATACCTACAGCAAATTCCTGAAACAGAAGTTAGTGTAGGATATTTTGTCACGATCTATACTTCTATCCTACTAATATTATAAAGAGGGAAGATTTGTATTTTTCTTGAGTGTATGTTTGTAATGAATATGCTCAGAAACTACAGGGCCGATTTTGAAAATTATTTCACCATTACAAAGCTACATTCTTCGTGAGTAACATAGGCTATATTGGATTCTCAAAAAGTTTAGGGTTCCGTAGGAAATCTCGAATAATGTAACCCAAGATGAAAAAAGTTACTATCCCGGGAATTTTCCACGGAACTAATAGTAGTTATAGCTATTTCCACGGAAACGTTTTTGCCACCCGTGTGGTTGCTAGTGTTTTATAAAGAGCACTTATATACGTATAATATTTTTTTTACATAGCCTCTTTCGTGTCCCACTACTGGGGAAAGGCCTCCCCTCCTTTCTTCCAACTCTCTGTGTCTGCAAGTTTTCAAGCCTCCCTAAGGCCTCTGACTTGGCTTAACGACTGCCATCTATGGACGGCAGCCGGCACCAACTGCTTAACGTGCCTTGCCAAGCACGGAACCGCTCGGAAAAATGCCACTAGCGTTAGTCTTAGACGGTCACCCATCCATGCACTGAACGCGCCCTTGCTTAAACTTCGTGATCGTTTAAGATCACTCAGGCAGCCGGGGCTACGAGCGAGTCTCGTTATTATTATCGAGCAAAAATACGCAAAAATCTTTTGTTGTATCGGAGCACCACTTAAATATTTATCTTAGTAACAACCCGTCCGGCGAGGCGCGTTTAGACTACCTAGTGTGCCCATATGCCCTTCCTGAGTGGCCCTAAGGCGCTGCCATATTTTTTTACATTTTTTATGGGACGCCGTTCCGCATTTCTCAAATTAGAGAAAGTACTACATAATTATTCAATAAGTGTTATATATATCTAGAATCTGCATGAAATTTCCTATCCAATTATTATATATTTTATTATAATAAAACTTACCTGTTTTCCAAATGACGAGGTGAATTTCCACTATCCACACCATCCTTTACTACTTTGAACTTTTTTTCGTTTTTTTCACTTGCACTTTTCACTAGCACTGAACTAACACTTATAATATGATTTGCATATTATTTTTAACTATTTTAATCTATTTTTTAATATAAATCACCAAAATAAAGCTATAAATGACGAAGAGATAAATGCCATCACGGGCCGCGCAACCTTTGCAGAAAGTTCGAGGCTTGTTTTCACTTTATTTTCCATGAAATACAACAAAACTATTATTTGAAAAATAATCTACACACTTTTCCCAGTAATTTGATATATAACACAAAACAAATACTATCTGCTTTCCTCTTGAATAACTTATAAACCTCCAGCGGGCGGAGCCGAAACGCCTGACGCGGCACTAAAAGTTCGAGGCTTTTTTCATTTGATTTTCCATCAAATACAACAAAACTATTATTTGAAACATAATCTACACACTTTTTCCAGTAATTTTATATATAACACATAAACAAATACTATCCGCTTCCTTTCGAAATTATCTAAAAACCTCGAGCGGGCGGAGCAACTCGCGACGAAAACACAAAATGGCGTCTGTCAGACGCGGTTCACTTGTTTTTCGATGAGAACTTTATTTTTTTCTTTGGAATGGCATGAAGTTCGTTGACAAAAGTAATCCTTAATAACCATTGGTCAAGAGAAAACCGGATATTGGCCATAGACTATAAAAACACGGCAGAAATCGAAGTCAAATCCAGTCTCTCGCTTAGCGTACACCCGTGTGTACGCTAAACAGTTGGGGCACAAAAAGTTAACGTACACACGGGTGTACGCTAAGCGCTTAAGGGGAACATTTATATACAAACACATAGATAGATAGAGGACACTTTATTGTACATAAAAAGGAGATTACACAGTATGTAAACATAGAAGTTTGCCAGATTGGAAGCGGGATATATAGTTATAACTTAATCTATAACATTATAACGTTTAGCGTAAATTAGATGTCACTAATAAGTGCCATTAATTATTCAATTGTTGAGTGAAGTGTTGGACGAAGACGAGTTATAAATTATAGAACTAAGTAATCATTTTAAAGAATTTAGAAGGATTTGGTTCAAATATGTCAATGCTTGTAGATTCGGCGGACAGGTTGTTATAAAGACGACACATTAAATAAGGATGTTGGAAGTAGGAAAATTTTGTATAGGTAACGGAACAAATATCATGAAAAACGAAATAGATTCAAAACATACAAAACAATGCCTTCTAAATTAGACGTAGTTTGTGCATTCCCGACTGAGGTGGAAATGTATATTTATTCCGTGAAAATTGTCATTTACACCTGTGGTGTTGAATTTCTGGTGCAGAGGCACGTGACCGGAATAAATAAGTGCTTAGTGTATCCGGATCCGCACCGAGAACTTTTCCACCACCCTGCTAAAAAGCAGTCTGCTGCTCGCCCCAGATGCGCAGAGAATAAACTACACATTGGTGGTCCCATTAACATAATATTGTGTAAGTAGCCTATACAGGGTGTCCCAAAACTCAACGTCAAGTCGGAACCGGGTGAAAAGGCAAGTCATACTGGTTATCAGAAAAATATAAAAAAAAAAGATTTTTCCCTTTTAAGTACAATTTTTTTTTTTATTATTATTTATTCAAAAAATTTCACAAACGTAATGAAAACAAAAACTTCTCTCAGAGAGAGAGAGAGAGAGCACATTCGCATAAAATTTGACCAATCATCTTCGTAAATTAATTGTCGTGTCGCAGTCTTAGTGCGCTTCATACCCCTATCTGGTAAAACAACGTTTTCCTAGGTCAGCTAGTCTAATACGAGGTAAATCCGAAAGTTCTAAGCCTGATCGTGAAAATGAAAGAAAAGTGGGTCCAAAATTATTTTTATTTTTCAACATAGTCTCCATCTAGATCAACACACTTCTTCCACCTGACCTGCAACTTATTTATACCCTCGAAAAAAAATGATTCCCGAAGGTCGTCAAAATAGTCATTAACTGCGACTATCACTTCTTCCTTAGTCGAATAATGAGATCCCCCCAAGTTTTTTTTTAAATTTGGAAAGAGATGATAGTCAGAGGGGGCTAGATCCGGGGAATAAGGTGGGTGGGGCAGCAACTCGTAACCACTCGGCCATAACTGATGCCTGTGATCTCAGCTATCCTACTAATGGTCAATCGTCGGTCTCCTAGGATGAGATTACAAATTTTGTCAGTGTTTTCTTTAGTGGTGACGTCGCTGTTTCTGGTTCCCACGACACGGTATCCTAATGTGGGGCCAGAAGCAATGTATGTAAATGTTTATGTTTCTTTTTATGTACAAATAAATACCTTTGTTGAGAAATGCAATTTTCCACAGTGTATTTTGAAGCCCTCGCTCTCAAACTAATTGTAAGAAAACTTGTGCGTCGGGCCCAACATTATTTCCTTATCTAAGTGTACAATTGAATAAAAATTAATGTTGAACCGTATACCACACAAAAAATAAAATAAAAGTAACAATAGGAAAGTTGTCAAATTCTTTGGCCCCATTTCATACAATAGGCTCAATTGAAAACTTTGCCCAAACAAATGACAAGATTTTTTCGAAACATGACTTACGAAGACACAGAAAAGATATCAACTACGTATTATAATTGTGTAAGTCACTAGTTATTATTTACCTTAATCACTTAACTACAACTAATTCATTGGACTTTTGTTTAATACAGCTTTTGCTACAATTTCATACATCAACATCATCAACCCATTATGTCCCCACCGAGGGGCACGGGTCTCTTTTCTGAGGAAGGTATAGAGGCCATAATGCACTACGGGAGCCAAGTCCGGATCGGTGGAGGCTTGTCTTACTGTCAGAAGTTTTCAAGCTGCCCTAAGGCCTCTGACTTGGCTTAACGACTGCCATCTCGATAGATACGGCAGCCGGCAACAATTTCATACATTTAAATCTTTTACTGTCAATCTTAGCCATTTAGACGCATGAAACAGGTTATTTTTTAATCTCGTTCAAACATATATTTTTTTTTACCAATGTTAGATTTAATCCGATTGTACATTGTTATCTCTATTTTAATTTGAAATATGTTTTTATTATGATTAATTGAGACCCCGCAATAAAAGCGCTCTCGCTCGAAAGAATCGCTCGTAGCCTGAGCTGCCTGAGTGATCTTAAACGATCACTAAGGTTAAGCAACATACTGCGCGTTCAGTATATGCATGGGTCACCGTCTATGACTACGCTAGTGGCATTTTTCCGAGCGGTTCCGTGCTTCGCAAGGCACGTTAAGCAGTTGGTGCCGGCTGCCGTCGGTCGATAGATAACAGTCGTTAAGCCAAGTCAGAGGTCTTAGGGCGGCTTGAAAACTTCTGACAGTAAGACAAGCCACTAGTCTTACAAGCCTCCACCAATCCGGACTTGGCCCCCGTGGTGGAGTATGGTATGGCCTATACCTTCCTCAGGAAGAGACCCGTGCCCCTCGGTGGGGACATAATGGGTTGATGATGAATCAAAAGCGCTCTTGGTGTGGGCCCACACCAATACGCAACTACAAAGAAATATGTTGTATTCGCAGAAATATTTTTCAGTTTTGAGCATAAATCTTTTTACAGCATCTATTCTAGAATTGGCATGCCGTTGCTGCGTGATGCGCGCACGGACGATAATAATAACGTTATTATACTTAGGTGGTCTTGATTTATTGTTACTGAAATCGACGTAGGCGCATCTACGGATTATAACGTGTGGGAAATGATATTTGTAGTGGTGCAACGGCTTACTCATAAATAGAAACAACTTTATTGTTAGAGCCACTCTGAAAATGCTGAAAAAACATCAGCTTTTTGATGCAGTCGATTTCAGTGGTCAGTTACTGGATGAATGAGCCGTTTTCAGATGAACTAAAAAAAAAAAATCTAATGGCTGTCAAAGGAATGCAATTTTGGACCTCAGCCCAATAGCCATGTGTGATACATCATCTAATAGGTCTCTATCGAAACTTTTGTTCAGCTCGCTGAGACCTATTTTCTGATGTATCACACATGGATGGCTGAGATCCAAAATTGCATTCCTTTGACAGCCGTTAGATTTTTTTAGTTCCTCTGAAAACGGCTCATTTGGAACTACTTTCTTAGCTGTCAGAAAAATCCCTCATTGAAACGCACATACGGTTGAATACCAAAAAGATCACGCTGTATTTATAAACAGTAACAAAAGTAAAACTATAACTGTCCCGTTCACACTCTTAGGCTAGACCGCGCGCAAGAGAGACGGGCAGACTTTTCATGATGCGCATGCAGTACACGTCACGCCGCGCGCTTATTCACAGACACTACACAAGCGCAACGTGTAAATGTGTTGAACGTGCCAGCTTTACTTAACTGACCTGTACCTTCCTCAGGGAAGAGACCCGTGGCCCTTGGTGGGGATATATTGGGTTGATGATGAATCTATAGGTATGCATAGTCGCATTCTTGTACATTACCGATGTAACTATTTAGATGTCAGGTAATGTACAAGAATGTAGCTATGTAGTATGTAACTACATTTTAGTATGCTAAGTATGCTACTATGTAGTTACATATTAACTATGTAGTATGTAACTACATAGTCGCATACTTGCATCGGTCCATTCGCAATCCAAAAGCCGCTGAAGGAATTAACGTCAAAAGTTTTGCTTCGTATTTAGTTAGGTATAATGACGGATGGTATACCCGAAACAGTACCTAAACAAAATTTATCGAGGCATTTAATAGATCTTACTGTCGAGATCAGTCCAATATATCTCCATCAGTATGGCACAAAATATTCAAGATGCATCTATATTTCTCTGTCGTTCTTTGATAAGTTCGACGATTTGCTGTTATTTCTGTGGATTTGGTTATTATTGACAACTTTATACGTACGATTAGGTACTCGACGGCAGCCAAATCGGATAGTGTGGGTAGACAATATCTAAATATGTTCAGTCCACGAGATCAGAAAGCTTTTTCAAACGAAATCAATAGATTGTTTTGGACTCCAGCAATATTTGAGCACAACACATAGAGAAGCGAAATCAAGGTTGATCTATGCAATAATAATTTCCACTATAAGTAGTACGGTTGACAGCAGGGGTCTGTTTAAATAAATAACACAATATAAACATTTACATATATGCACAAACATTACTTCTGGCCCACTAGAATACCCTGTGTCGTGGGAACGAGAAACAGCGACGTCACAAACAAGTAAATATCCATGACCTGGGGTTTTTTTGTCCCCAGCCGGGTGTCGAACCCGGGACCGCTCCCATGATAGGCAAATGCGCTAACCGCTGCGCCACATAGGTCGTTTCCTTGAACTCCATCTCAAGGCTTACTATTCTATGTACAGTCGACAGCACGTGAACCTTCACATTTTAGTTGCAAAGTCGCCCATAATGCAACGGAGTAGAGTGCATAGGTATAAAGGATGATGTGCTGTCGACTGTACATTGAATAAATACCTAAATGAAATAAATAACTTCCACACATCACAATCATTGCGGATTAGTAAGTTGAAGTGGCAGTGGGCGGGGCACATAGCACGCAGAACTGATGGCCGATGGGGCCGAAAAGTTCTCGAATGGAGACCACATATCGGCAAGCGCAGCGTAGGACGACCAGCCACAAGAAGGACAGACGATCTCATCCAAGTGGCGGGAAGACGCTGGATGCAAGCCGCTTCCGACCGGTCTTTTTGGAAATCCATGGAGGAGGCCTATGTCCAGCAGTGGACTTCTTGTGACTGAATGATGATCACAATCATTTAACCTGGTCCCAAACTAGGATACCCTATGCTATGGTAACCAGGCAAGCACACTGAGGCCATTTGCAAAAATGTACGGAGGCCCCCAGTGAGAATCGAACCCACGACCTCTGTCTCGGTAGCTTAGCGCCTTAACGGCTAGACCAACGAGGCAGTTGATTAACCCACAGTTTAATAAGTAGTAAATTGTAATTGCAAATTGCAAATGTAATCGAAAAACTGCAGGCAGATGCTGGATGCGGCGTGCTGAAGACAGGGCGCTATAGCGCTCATTAGGGGAGGGCTATGTCCAGCAGTGGACTAATAATAGCCTGATGGTGATGATGATGAAATTGTAATTTATTGACATAGGGCCGGCCCAGAGTCCTTGATTTAAATGACTCCATGTAATGTAGGTAAACGTAATATTTTTTTTAAATCTTGACCATAGTAGATATTATTATAACGTCCATCATCATCATCAACCCTGTTATGTCCCCGCCGAGGGGCACGGATCTCTTCCATGGGGAAGGTATAGGCCATACTCCACCACGTGAGCAAAGTCGGGATTGGTGGAGGCTTGTAAGACTAGTGGCTGGTCTTACTGTCAGAAGTTTTCAAGCCGCCCTAAGGCCTCTGACTCGGCTTAACGACTGCCATCTATCGACGGAAGCCGGCACCAACAGCTTAACGTGCCTTGCGAAGCACGGAACCGCTCGGAAAAATGCCATTAGCGTTAGTCATAGACGGTGACCCATCCATGGACTGAACGCGCCGTATGTTGCTTAACCTTAGTGATCGTTTAAGATCACTCAGGCAGCCCGGGCTACGAGTGATTCATTACGTCCATATTTAATATTAATTCTAAAGCTAAAAAACAATAACTGCGCCCAGACTCTCCGTCCACTCAAACTTGTGCTCTGGTATCAGCAGAAAACGTTGAGCCTAATGTAATTTTATATTTCTTCCCAAAATGCTTGTTATTTATGTAACTTGATTGACACGTGTTCCTAGCAAATAAACGTTTCTTTATAATTATCTTATTTTTAAGCATGTTTGCTGGACCTCAAGGTCGACAAATACATTTTAGTTGCAAAGTAGCTCGTAAAGACATCGCATCAAGTGCTCGAATCGTGCTGTATAGTGCTTGTACGCATAGTAAGGCCCTTTCTGCACTGCTTCGGTCCGGCGTCGGAACCGGAATCAGTCATGAGAAAAATATCGGATGCCGGATCATGCTTCTCCACTTCATCCGATTATAATCGGCAACGGACGTGACGCAGTGCTTTATTAAAATTCTGCGGTTTTTCTATTCGAGGCAGGGGACGTTTTCCACACATTCTATTATTGTAAATAAAATAGTATGGGAACATTTTCGTGGTGTATGCGCGGTGCAAAACGTGTATTATTTTTGTACGTCGATCACTTCGGCTCGGTAAAATACCGTTCCGATTTAGCACATTATCGGACCGTTAAAAACCGGATGCCGGAGTAGTGGAGAAGCTTACTAGTATTCGTGTGTGTTTCTAAATCGGACCGGTAATTAACGTTTGCCGGACCGGAGAAGTGGAGAAACGCCCTAAGAATACAAAAATCAGCCAAATATAGCCACGGATGTTTGAGTAGATGCAAAATATTAATGACAGCGAGAACCCGTTTAGTGACTCGAGAGCGCTCGTAATTCCGTCGTCAATCGGCGCAGGCGCGGGATTTATTGCCGGCGGTAATTTTAATTTCAACAGGAAACTGCTGAAAAGCACGTAGAGGTGGAAAGCTAGTGGCCCGACAATGGCTCTGCTTGCAAAGCTGCGACTTTCCGACTGTCGACTACAAACGACGTCACCATGAACCAATATTTTAGAACTAAAACGTTCGTAAGCACTGCACATTGTAATAGCCATATACATATATTCTTGTTTACAATAAACTACCGGACCAATCTTAAAAATGAAAAAAAAGTACCTACACAAAATTTTACACCCAACACAAACTCAATTAATTAAAAAGTGTATCTACTTCATAGATGAATATATGGATGATAAAGAATTATAACTTACTATGTGTAAAATGAGGTATACCAAATTTTTTAAGTTTTCTCATTTTGTAAGTTTAATGTAAGTACATGCTCGCTTTACGATTGTGGACGCATTGCATGACAATCTGCTCTACCGTTGCAGGGTTCATGATCAACTAGTTAAGAATGCATTGTCTAATGAAATGAAAAAAATATACTTATGAAATCAAGTAAGTTGATGTTGAATGGTACGGCCATTATGTAACAAAATATTTTAGAGTTTTGCCTACAAACTCTGTCTGTCTTACATATAAGGAGTCTTATCTTTCTCTTTCTCTAGCTTCTGGTCCCAGGTGGTGGTGGAGTCAGCTTTCCTAATTTTCTCTCTCTATTTGGTGATCCTATAAGGGTTCTCTTTCTCTAGTTTTTACTTTCTTTTTTAAAGTTTTTTTAGGCCTTATACTTGGGCTGTTTTTACAACGCAATAAAATAGGTCTGTTTTTATTGTGTTGTTTGTTATACTGTATAAACTACACATTAAGTTTGACTCTTGACCGTTTTTAGGATACGATAGAACTAAAAACAGTCTGACTGTCCCGGACAGAAAAGTAATTTTAATCGGTTCTATCCTTATGGAACTCGATGGGAGTGTGTGTAGTTTTTCAGGTTTGATTAATTAAATTATAGATGATTTCAATAAACCACTTAATGTTGCATTAATTTGGTGATTAAAAGATAGACATTGCTATCCAAACGTCAGTCCAATATCAGAGCATTGTTCAGCGTGAACTGCTACGTACTTCTGTTGTTCAAAGACGACAATAACACTTTCATTGCCTCGGGGTTCATTAGGACATTTTATTGTTTACGTAAGTACAATGTTTTATTGTTGAATCAGCTTTGATCTCAAGAGACAAATCGTTAATATTGTAGTGATAAGCTTTCAAAGGCGCTGGAGCACGGGTCGGCCATTTTGCGAACAAGAGCGATGGATTAGCTAATTGATTTGCTTCATTTTTCAGTCTCCGGAAAGGGCAATTTTCAATAAGAGGTTGTAAACTGTCGGGTTGACAACGGTTGTGGTTTATTATTACAACGAGCGATAAACAATAGTTGGACCGGTCGTCACAGGATGTGGGCTAAAAAAAAGGATCTGGCTCCATAATTTTTTTTTTAAATTGCAACTTTTATTTCTTAATATTCTTGAATATTCTTTTCTCTTATCTATAGGGTGTCCCGTTTTGAGTGGTCCAAATGGTAATTGGTGAAGGATTGGTCTATCCTCTATCTATAAACAAAAAATAGGTTTAGTAAAAGTACTATAGTTTTCGAAATATTTGATATCATAGATTTTTCTTGTCATATTACTTTTTCGTGTAAAATCTACAAATGAAAGATTTTCTTTTTTGTGAATATTTCTGACTTTACTAAACGTAAATATTTTTTTTTCAAAATTCATAAAAATCTTTGATCTCGAATATCCCGAACTTTTACTAAACCAAAATTTTTGTTTATAGATAGAGGATAGACCAATCCTTCACCAATTACCATTTGGACCACTCAAAACGGGACACCCTGTATACGAGTATAGGTAACTAGCTGACCCGCCAAACGTTGCTTAGACCTTTTTTTTTTCACATAGGGCTATGAAAAATAGATAACAACCTATTCTCAAACCTACCGAATTTACATATAAACTTTCATCAAAATCGGTGAAGCCGTTTCGGAAAAGTAAGCGCACTGACACTGTGACACGAGAATTTTATATATTTAAAGAAAGAAGGAAGAAAATAGAGCTTCGATGACAGTACAATGACTTTACGTAGCAAATTAGCGCACAGATTAATAGGAAGGAATTAAATATACATCGAATTGACATTGCAAACCTTGAATTTTAGTTGTAAAAAATGCGCTCTGTCTGGCGGGAAAAGGGGAAGAGTACAGCAATAATTGGATCTCAGTTGTCAATAAACGAATTGAAACAAAAAATATAATCTCTATCAGTCTGCCTAGCCAAGTTAGATTAGATTAGAATTCTTTATAGTACACTCGAGAAAACAAAATTCCTTCTAATGAATGCTTACATATCTAGGCTAGTTTTAGAGTCACGCTGACTCCGCGCTGACCGTCAGCGCTGATAGACAAAATGTATGGCTGGTCAGCGCTGAATGGTCGGCGTTTTTCTAAAACGCTCCTTAGGACGTAGTACATATTGGCCTGTCAGCGCAGAGTGTTAGCGTGACTCTAAAACCGGCCTAAGTTATGCGAACGCTGTTGGCGGTGTTATCGGTAAAAGGAAGGATAGAACTGAAAGTAGAGGTGGAAGTACCTGTGGTGATCGCTTCCCCTCCTTCCTCGGCGGCGGAGGCAGTAGCTCCAAATTCTTCGGGCGCAACGGCTCTTCTTCGGAGACCAGCTCGGCCGGAGCCCTGGATGAAGCCGCCCCCGACTCTGATGCGTCGCACTCCGTTGGGGTTTCTGAGAATGGGAGAAAGTGGATTCTAAGCTGGATTTCGAACGTTCATTAATAGATAAAAGATAAAGAAAAAATTAAAACATCTGCTGAGCGCGTGTCTAAAAAAAGTGCTACCATAAAACAGTGTTTAAAGGTTTGCCTAGAGAAAGATACGGCTTAGACATTGTTTAAAGTTAGACAGACGAAGGGGCCTGGTTGCTAAACACACCGTTAAACAATGATTAAATATTAAACATATTAATATTAAAGATTAAATATTTATTTATTTACTTTATTAGGTCTACCAACACTTTTTGTATCTGCGCATTCTTAACAGTAACTTATATCTAGGCTAAATCTTGATACAAAGAATAATTATAGGTAAACACCACATGCATTACTTTTCTAAATCTTAAAATTACCGTTAAAATATGATTAGATATTGTTTAAATAAACGCATGTTAAACAAGTGTTTATTTTATTTTTTGTGGTAAGACTGAAAGAATTCTTATTTACTACTAGCTGACCCGGCAAACGTTGTTTCGCCATATATTTTTTTTCACTTCGGGCTATGAAAAATAGATAACAACCTAATATCGGACCTACCGAATGTACATATTATTATGAAATTTCATCAAAATCGGCCAAGCCGTTTTGGAGGAGTATTCGCACTGACACGGTGACACGAGGATTTTATATACTCTTTATTTAATTTTATATACTCTTTATCGAATTTTATATACCCTGTGCTATGGTAACCAGGCAAGGACATTACAAACATGGAAAAACACCCAGACTGAGGCCATTTGTACTAATGTACGGCGGCCCCCAGTGGGAATCGAAACCGCGACCTCTGTCTTGGTAGCTAATCCTCTTAACGGCTCGACCAACGAGGCAGTCATGAGAAAGGGAGAGTGAGGGATAGAACAGGAGATTGCTGTGGTGCTGTCATTATAATATAACATAACATTAACATACAGGCACATACATTGCTTCTGGCCCCACACTAGGATACCCTGTGTCGTGAGAACCAGAAACAGCGATGTCACAAACATGTCAACACCCAAGACCTGGGCTTCTTTTTTTGTCCCGAACCGGGATTCGAAGCCGGGACCTCTCGCATGGTAGGCAGATGCGCTAACCACTGGGCCACAACAACAACAACAACAGTTGTTAAGCTTTCGGCTAGTTTACCACTTGAATTGTCGTCCAATATTAATACTTAAAATTTCGATGGAATATCGTTTGACATTTAAAACTACACCCCCAAGTGTTCCTCGGTTGTCCAACAAAAATATTTTAAACCCTGTTGGCGCTGACGTCACATATCCACCGATCACCCACGTCATTCAATGCAAATGTCATATTTTAAGATACGTCATCGGCGGCGTGCTTATGATAGCCGTACTAACGTCTGTTAATTTAATCGATATGAGTGCAAGCTTCACTGCGCGGTAAGGGCGCTTACACACGGGCGGCACACGGTACTTTTAATTTTAGGCATCTTACAGACGAGCAGCACTTTGCTGTCGACAGAGCCAACCGCATCTGTCGGCGTTGGCTGCCGACGCATCGACTGCAATCGCCGACCAATGGCGACCCTGCAGTTATGCGCGCTGCACGCACACTGGGGCTATTTTATCTATCGGCTTCTGATATACCAAGCGGGTACACGTAAAAATAATCATGTCCGACAACGATATAGATATCAACATAATTATTAATTACATAAATAAAAAAAAAATGACTTCATTAGGAACTATAAAGTACCAGATTGTATCAATAAAATCGTGAAAAACCGAGCATGAGTATACTGATACTCATGCTCAGCATATATACTGATATATGCTGTGCTGACGTTGGAGCTAATTTGGAAAGAAAAGAGCACAATTATCTCATCAAATGAAGCCATCGAAATTCGGAAATAAAATAATCCGGAAACTTTTTGTTATTTTTTCGTAGATAAGATAAGAATATTCTTCATTGTACCAGGAAAAACCAATACAAAACATTTACAACGATACAGTACATTTGGCGGCCTTATTGCTTAAAGCAATTTCTTCCAGACAAGCGAAGATGGAGAGATGTAGATGTAGATGTGGATAAAGAGTAAAGAATTGCATTCTTCTTTATATATTAGAAAGAAGAAGAAAGAAAGTATTTATTATGTTACTATTTCACAATGACCGATTTCGTCTTCAAACGCAAACGTAGCGTCGACGGAATAGAAGCAGCAATAGTGTTTTCTCATCGAAATTAATTTTGATACTGACTGTCTCTATGACGATCGAACTGTGCCCTACAACAAAGCCGCCGGCGACGGTGGGACGCAGCCGTCGACATGTCGACAGCTGCTGCCTACAGACGACGACGACGGCAGCAAGCGTCAACTACTGCTGGCAGTTGAAGTTGACTCTGTCGACAGCAAAGTGCTGCTCGTATGTAAGATGCCTTAGGCTTCACACGACTGCCGCCGCGTCGACGGCTGCCGTCGAGGAATGTCGACGAAAGCCGACGGTTGCCGTCGAAGAATGTCGACGGTTGAAGTTGGGACTGTCTTTCGCAACGTGCCAACCTTGTGTTAACGCCCTAAGAGACCTGTAGCTAATTCCGTTACCGGTAACCAATTAGCAAAGTTCCCCTCGACACAATTAGATTAAGAGGCTTCTTCACAGGCGCTCGCGTGTGGTTAGCCCATCATGCAGCGACTACGGGAATGCTTTTAAAAGCCATTATGACGTGCGCCTCCGAGGCGTAAACAATACAGTTGCAGAAAAAACACAAAGCATCGGGCGCTCTACGTGCGAATATTGAAGTTTTCAGGGTTCTATTGGGAGGACAAAGAACCCCTGTGGTTTAGTCATTTTCGGTTGTTAGACACAATGCGACCCCCATCACATGCTGTAGAACAAAGTCGCTCCCGGCTGTCTGTCTCTCCGTCCCTTTTAATGCTAAGTTTAAAAGTACGTAACGGATTTTGATGCGGTTTTTTAAAATAGGTTGAGTGATTTAAGAGAAAGTTTTATATTTATAATATCAGCTGCACCCGTGCGAAGCCGGGGAGGATCGCTAGTATTTAATAAAATTGGAAATTTTAGTAACGTTGGAAAAAAAACCTATATCAAAGGAAAAAGTTTTATTTAGAGATAAGTTTGCTTTCGCAACAAATTAATTAAGTTTTGTAAAAAATAATTCACTGTCTTTTTTTAAAAAGTTTATTCTTTTAAATATAACTTCTACTACTTATATACAGAATATTATAGTCAGGGATTTCATTGTTACGATACAGAAAGAGTTAGTTTAGAAACTCGCCAAATATTTCGTGATATACTTCAACCCTGGAACTTTATTTCGCTTGGAAAGAAGTCCAGTCTTCACCTTTACTTACCTTACTTAAAAAAAATGGAATTGATATAGGTGTATACATATTTTTCAAAAAACGAAATACCTACTTACCTTACTTACCTAATGAACGTCAAAGTTGTTAGTTTGAGAATTGACGGAACCCTACAAATACTTAGCCTCGCTCTTGACTAATTTTCCATCAAGCAGGGATTTTACGGGGGCAGCAGATTATAAACGCGCGTGAGTTATTATGAAATGTGTGCTAAAGACATGCTTTTAAAATCAATACAGTTCCTCTGCCGAGAGGTCCACTTCACGCAATCCGTTTTATTAATTAATTTTAATTCTTTATTGCCCAAATTAGTAGTAGGTAACCTGTCAAGCAAATATAGTTAAGCAGAGCCATTGGCAAACTTAGCATAAAATCACAATTACCTACCTACAGTTAGCGTAAAACCCGAGAATAAGTGGGATAAAGCCAGCAAAGACTATACACATTTTTTGGGTTTTTTTAGGCTCGACGCAAACGAGCCACCAACCACAGCCACTGGCGGCCAGCGACAGCGACTTAACACAATTTTTCATACATTTTGTATTGACACGCCGCGCCGCACACTTGTAGCCAGTGGCGGCCACTCGCCACAGCAGTGTCCGCAACTCGCGACTAGTGTTCGCTGTGGGCCACGCAAGCCGCCGACATGCGCCACTGTCGCACCTATATTTGTAAATTGTTTGTTTTACTGTAGGACCATTTAAAATTGGATGTACCCAATATAGGCGGCGACGGCGCCGGCGTCGTCTACGTCGTTTGCGTATTAACAAGCGAGCAAACTTTCCGTGTCAGAGACCTTAATGTGGCGGCTTCCCAACACCGGTGGCTGTTGCTAGCTTCTGACACTGTTACAAACGTGGCGGAAGCGCGCGGCAGCCACCGGTGGCTCTGGTGGGTGGCTCGTTTGCGTCGAGCCTTAAAACACGGGCTGATCAATCGATACACTCAACCACTGCGGTGTGCTTAGTGCGAGTTTTTTTAACTACTCGATCGCGTTAACGTTAACTCATATTCTATAGGAGTGACAAAGCGCGCCACCTAGTTGTCTCTCTGTCACTCCCATACAAATTGCAAACGCTTTCGCTATCGAAAGTGAATGAAAAAACTCGCACTAAGGGCCCTGGACAAGGTAGTCCATTCCGAAAGGTACGCATATTTTTTTGTTCTAGGTCAACTACCTCTTGCCGTAGCCAGCTATAATTCCAGCCAGCATTCTTAGAAAAATACCGACATAGATTTATTTCAGGAACTGAAAGTAAAGTGGAAGGAAAGCCTTTTAAAAATATCCCTTGCCTTGCGGTTCCAGGCATATCCGGGTTATTATCAGTGTAGGGTGACCGAGGGAGTGGCGCTAATACAATTAAAGAGTGATGACGCCAATTACAGTTCACGACTCCCGCGCGGTGGAGCAAGACCTATTGAAAATTCATGGACGAGGGATCAAAAGTCGCGTTTCCTATCTGTTTTATTTTTTATTAACAAATGGTGTAACATTTAAGCTAGATGTACGTACAACAAGAGGATTCATCTTGTCATACAAACATACAGAAGCTCACGCCTGTATCCCAGAGGGGTAGCCAGAGACCATGCAGGGACTGCCATCTGCCATGATCCTGACAGATCACTTTCGCTTCATCGACATCCATTAGTCGTTGCATGCACGCGCGCCGGTTTCGGAGACTCTTATTCTTGCTCTTTGCTACTACATCCCCTATTTGGTCGAATTATGTTCCCCTGGATGGGTCCCTTACCGGCTTATACACTCAGAATCGCTCGATATCTTTTTCAGTCTACAATACGGACAAATGAATACGAACAAATAAAAACTTTGAAGTCGCAAAAAAATATCTAACTGTCGAAAAATATCAGTTTAATAACTTTTTACAGTTACAACAATTTGGTACTAACACTTGCAATACTAACAATATTTTTTTTGTCTTGTATATATAACAAACTTTTCTCAAACCTACCAAATATACATATACAATTTTATCTATATCGGTCGCGGCGTTTCGGGGGAGTATGTGAGAATTTTATATATTAGAAGAAAGATGGTGGGTTTTTCCTGCTCTATTTTATTCCACCTCTAGTTTAGAAAGCATACTTAAAAACAGGAATATAAAGAATAATTATAACTTACCTACATAATTATGTAAGTCAGCCTTAACTCAACTGGGTACCTTTTATCTAGTACCCTTAATATCTAGTCTAAGCTCAGGTTTCGGATTGTTAATATTTTTTTATTCCAGATTTTTCCGTACTCTGACGATTTTATTCAATGACTTGTTCCCATGACTTCCCACCCGTGACTGGAATCCTCATCTACCTAGCTATTGCCGCTGCTGTGCGGTACCCGCTGACGATTCGCAGAAATATTAATATCGGACCGGATTGGATGTCGTAATTGAGTTACAAATGCAAATGCCCGGCATGATTAATAAAAATGTCAGTTCTATCTATCGGGTTTCAGCTTCTTGACTTTTAATGCTGTGAGCTGAATTAAAAGTTAATCGACACCACATCATCCTATACAGGCATGCACTCTACATCGTTGCATTACGGGCGACTTTGCAACTAAAATGTGGAGGTTGACGTTGACGTCGACGGAGATCGAAATTATAGGAGAGAATACCGTTAATAACATGGTCAATAATCACGATAAAAACATTCGGTATTATTTGAAAACTAAAATAAAATTGAACAACGTCACATCTCAGAAAATGTAAAATTGTCAATCGTTAAAACTAATGTCAAACTTAGTATCAGGATGTCAAGTACCTAAGTGTGTCAAAAGTGGAAGTACTTACTACAATCTTTCAGAGAGATGTTCCATTACAGTGTAATAACATTTTTCAGAAAAAAAATTCTTCAATTTCCTTTTCAACTTGTATTGAGTGCTCTTAGAGAACTAGGTATTTTGGTTGCATATTGCAGGTTCTATCTATGCTAAACAGACTCTTTTGCATTAAAGCAGTGTTTTGCATTAAAGCTCTCCTGAGCTGATGCAGACTCTGCTAATACATTTTAATCCCGTTTTTTTACAGGACAGGATCGAAATATGTTTTTCTCGTGCTTACGTCACAGTATATCTCATGGCAACGAGACGTAATAACAAGACACCGCGTCGGATTTAGGATAGAACAATAAAATGATGACGTGGCCGTTGGAAACAGCTGTAACGCGCTACGTACGTCGGATGTCATAAAACTAGACACACGCGTTGATAAAATTATAAATGTTCCACGACACAAAAAGATTCACGAAGAGGGGGTTAATTCCTGTCGTTTTTGTTTTCTAGGATCATGAATTTGTGACTTTGAAGGCGGCTCTGAAGTTCAATTTAAGTCTAGTAGCACGTAAGGTCAGAAATATTCACAAAAAAAATTAAAGAAATATTTCATTTGTAGATTTTACACGAAAAAGCAATATGAAAAGAAAACTCTTTGATATCAAATATCTCGAAAACCATGAAACTTTTACAAAACCTATTTTATGTATTTCAGATAGAGGATAGGCCAATCACCAGTTACCATTTGGACCACTCATAATGGGGCACCCTGTATACTTGCGCTCTTTTTGTCTTTTTCACCGCTTTTGCTTCCGCTGATTTAGACACACACCTATTTCGATGATATATCGGATCACGATCAGATTGTAGGCAAGCCAAGGCAGCAATGCCAGGCCGAAACCCTCGCCTCTCCAGATGCCTGTTACGACTGAACAAGGCGCCACTCCTCCAGTGACAATACACATCTTTTAAATTACAGACACCCCTCTATGCGGTGCGTACATGGATGCGGAAGTGTCAGCCGCTAACGTGGAGGAATGTACAGGAGTGGTCAGACAGCAGACGACTTTCCTCGGAAGCCCGGGGACACTGCGGGAGGCCTGCAGAGACGTTAACAAACTGCTGGTTTTTCTGGAGCTGGGGTGGCTAGAATAGTTCTGAGACACTAAATTTCTTTCAGGCAAAATCGGCTCTTATAAGTCAAGTCGCTGAAACCTAAACCGCCACCAATGGCAAATACCAACTGCAATTCCCTTTCATTGCAATATCTTGAAAGTCATTATTATTGAAAATATGGTAAACCCGTTCTACTATTTATAGTAATAAAATTTCGTAATGATATTGAAATTTACTTTCTCACGCCTTGTGGTTTCACAGCAGAAAGGCAACTTATAGAGGGAATAAACTGAGCAAAAAATTAAATATAAGCTGTAGTAGTACCCCCTTATTCATAATAATTGTAGTCTGCTAACTTAAAGCATTGCTAATTCTCGCTCTGTCTTCTTCTATTGACCTAAGTTAGAATGAAAAATAACACTCTTTAGCAGCTGTTTTATGTTAGCGGACCATTATGAATAAGGGGGTTAGTTTTTATTGCTTCAATGCACAAAATAAATACTCCAATGTTATTAAGATTACGACAACAAATACATGGACAGTGTACGATAATTTTCAAAAAAGAATACTTATCTTAGGTCGGTATTTATAGTGTTTCTCTCTCTGAGATCGCCCTAAATTTATAGTTTTTCAACAGTCCGAGTGATCGTAATGAAATTTTAAATACAGACAGAGGTCGGGGGTTCGATTCCCATCGGGGGCGGCCGTAAATTTATACAAATGGCCACAGTCTGGGTGTATTTCCATATTTGTAATGGCCTTGCCTTGTTACCACGCCTGGTTACAGGGTTTCTAGTTTGGGACCAGAGTGCTTATACTGAGTTTTTTCCTTCACTTTCGATAGCGAAAGCGTTTGCAATTTGTATAGGAGTGACAAAGCGCGCCACCTAGTTGTCTTTTTGTCACTCCTATGCAAATCGGAAACGCTCTTGCTATCGAAAGTGAATGAAAAAACTCAGTAGGTACGCACTCTGGTCAAGTGATGTGTTGTGTAGAAGTTATTATTATTATTTGTCCCTGTAACTCTGGAACTAATAGTTCGATAATTTATAATTCATTATTATTAGCGCTATAATGACAACAAACATATAACAGAACATCATATAAGACGTAGGATATGCAAAGGTGAACTTATCTCTGTAAGAGATTTGTTCCAGAAAACCTCAGAGTATTTTTAAAGGTTCGCCGTTGATATAATGTATATTATATCTATAATATAAAAATGAATCGCTGAATGTGTTGCTAACCGCAAAAACAGCTGAACCGAATTCCCTTCGATTTTTTAGAATATTCCTTGGAGTACGACGATGGTTTTTACAAAGAGAATTTTTTTAAAAATTGCCTAAAAATGGAGAAGGTTTATAAAGTGAGAAATTATGGAAAACAAAAAACGAAAACTGTGGCGGTACGAAGTTTGCCGGGACAGCCAGTTAGATATAATTTTATTGTTGGTGTTCGCTATTTTTCCACCACTCCAGCGTTTCAATTGTTAAATGGGATACTCTCTTTAATTGTTTACTTTACTTTTTAAGACTTTGAGACACGAATAAAAATGCTATCTAAATACAGCGTGAAAAAGGAAACATTTCATGAGAAAGTCCCACGCTTTTGCTTGTAATCTTTTTCGTAAGTACTTATTTCAAATTGCTATAACATTCGCTTCAGTTGTAACTAAGCATTCCTCTTGTCTATCCTCGCATCCGATTTGAGCGTGATATATTGAACGCCGAATCAGAATAATATGTTTTTGTACAGTCGACAGCACATAAACCTTTATATCTATGCGCTCTACTGAGTTATAGACTGTTAGTTAAACATGGGCCTAGATTCTGCTAATGCATTGTAATACAATGACAACTTCATGATCATGGCGATTTAACTTCATTGGCGCTTCCAGTCTACGCGCGCACTCATATCAAACAATCTAGGCGTCAATGGTATGAAAAAGCACGTCACGTTGTACATTGTACTGTAATGCACTAACAGAATCGTGGCTCTGTACAATTTCCAGTAGGCCGATCGGTTCGCCGTGACACCTTATGTGTACTGATTCTTCTAAATACAAACTTGACTTTGAAATTATTATACTTTAATATTTGACAAGTGGATATTGTTTAATTTTTTTTCCTTTGAAATGAATATGTTTTTAATAATATAAGCACCATCTTCATCAACTCATTATGTCCCACCGAGGGGCACAGGTCTCTTCCCTGAGGAAGATATAGGCCATACTCCACCACGGGGACCAAGTCCGGATTGGTCCGGTTGGTATAGAAATTGTGGGTAGTTAAATAAAGTTCTTGTCTTAAGATAAGATAAGAATATTCTTTATTGTACATTTATGCTCCATTGTTGTGGAGCTTAAAACTCTAGGTCGTACAGTCAGCCTGAACAGCCTCATCATCTATTTTATGTGTGTGTTTTTTCCTTATGTACAAAAAAGAATATTTTTATCTTATCGTATGATGTTGTTACATAAGAAACAACATTTACAAAGGCGATCATTATCACATCACCCGATTTCAAACTAGGATAGCCTGTGCTATGGCAACCGGACAATGACATCACAAAAATGGAAAGTGTAACAAAGCTAATTGCCGCTGACTGTACCCATCCGCCGTAACGCTTCCCGAAAATGGACTTTACTATTTTTACACATTGAAATTATTTAAGTCTGTAATAGAATAACATGACATAACATTTACATACTGGCACATACATTGCTTCTGGCCCCACACTTGGATACCCTGTGTCGTGGGAACCAGAAACAGCGACGTCACAAACATGTAAACATCCAAGACCTGGGTTTCTTTTTTTTTTGTCTCCAGCCGGGATTCGAATCCGGGACCTCTCGCATGGTAGGCAGATGCGCTAACCACTGCGCCACAGAGGTCGTCAAATGAACAGTCACTAAAACTGAGCCTCTATATCAAAATCGGTCTGTAGCGGTCGGTGCAAATAAATTGAATTCGCTGCAGCATCGCGTTGCTTGGAGCACGAAAAGGATTTCGCTGAGCTTAAAAATCTTTATGACATGAGACGCTTCCACACATAAAATCAAGTTAGAACGTACTTATAAGGTATCTTGGCTCGTGGATACTGCGGCAAAAACCGTGAAGGGGCCAAAACACACTACCGTATTTGACAGCTGATTGCGCTAGTTTGGGGCCATCCATAAGTGGACGTAATTTAGCAAAAAGGTCTCCACCCACACAAAGTGAGTTTTTACTTTTTGAGGTATTTCGGTTTTTCGCTCGTAGCCTGGGCTGCCTGAGTGATCTTAAACGATCACTACGTTTAAGCAACATATGGCGCGTTCAGTCCATGGATGGGTCACCGTCGCGGCTCCGTGCTTCGCAAGGCACGATAAGCAGTTGGTGCCGGCTGCCGTCGATAGATGACAGACGTTAAGTCAAGTCAGAGGCCTTAAGGCGGCTTGAAAACTTCTGACAGTAAGACCAGCCACTAGTCTTACAAGCCTCCACCAATCCGGACTTTGCCCCCGTGGTCGAGTATGGTACCTTCCTCAGGGAAGAGACCCGTGCCTCTCGGTGGGGACATAATGGGTTGATGACGATGAGGTATTTAGGTTTTTAGGTTTAAGCTGATTTACGCTCTCCATACATGTGCGCTGGACTAACAGGTGCCATAACATTGGACATGCTCATCGGATCTCTATGAAATTCTGTGATTCTTAAAATATAGAGCATAGCATGATTATTTTGGTATATTTAACTAAAAAATGACCATTTTGTGGGTTGGAACTTTTTTGCTAAACTACGGCCAAAGTACGTAACAAGAATTTCATGTTTTCTTAACCCATCTGTCCGTCCCTGTCACAGCTGGTCACATTTGTGAGACTCCCCCCTTCCTAGTGTGACGTCACACATTTTGCAATTTTTCTTCTCGAAATTATTCAGATAATAATAGGCCCGTAAGTGGTCATCGTCGCTCTATAACCAAGAGTACCTAATTCAAACTAATACCTTCCTATTCCTAGCTTTATATTTTTCTTTTTGAAATGAAAAAAAACTTTAAGCTTGAACAATTTTAAGCAGTCTTTAAATGAAGTTTGAAAGAGATTAATCATGACTGTACCATAAGTAGGCGCGACGTTATGGGATTACAGTAAGGTGAAGAGCGATGTAGTGGAATTGCAGGTAAAGCGGCTTTGAGTAGCGACATTATGGGAAGCGACGTTCAGGGAATAATTCGAATTAAAGCAGCAGTTCCGAAATTGGTTTTATTTCCGATGGAATTGCAAGTAGAGTTACGAACAGATAGACATAAACATAACGTAGACATAAACATTTACATAGAGGCACATACATTGCTTCTGGCGCCACACTAGAATACCCTGTGTCGTGGGAACCAGAAACTGCGACGTCACAAACATGTGAACATCCAAGACCTGGAGTTTTTTTTCTCCCCATCCGGGGATCGAACCCGGGACCCGTCGCATGGTAAGCAGATGCCTTAACCACTGCGCCACAGAGGTCGTAGGTATTAATGTTAAATGTTTTTGAGTTTTTCATGAATAGTCCAAAGTTTCATGTTTATACACTTACATAGACTTTGAAATGTGACGTCACGAAATTTACGACCTCTCCAACTCCCTCGTCACAGAATCTCACACTTCGTCCCCCTCCTCCCTCCCCCTCAACGTGTGACGTAATTTACGGATGCTCCCTTTAGCACGTAATTACCATTTGTTATTATATTGTACAAGCATCGACTAATTCAAGAGGCTAAGAGCGGCTACACACTAGGCGTTTTGAAGCGCGCGCTTTTGTAACGCGAGTTGTAAGAACTATGAGGTCTGACTGAAGTATACACATGCAAACGCGCAGTAAGTGCGCTGTAAGCGCGCGTTTGCATGTTTACACTTCAATCGGACCTCATGCAAACGCGCAGTAAGTGCGCTGTAAGCGCGCGTTTGCATGTGTACACTTCAATAGGACCTCATAGTTCTTATAACGCGCGTTACAAAAGCGCGCGCTTCAAAACGCCTAGTGTGTACCCGCTCTCATTATATCATCGGAAACGTCTCAAGGCTCAGACTTGGCGTAACTAGGGTGTTATTCTTATAGGTTCTGAATCCTAAAAAGCGATCTTATGCCCTTTTTCACCAACAACACTTAAGATTTAGGGGCCACCTAATCTTTTTAGGGGCTACTCAACGGTTGATTTGTAGCCCTTGAAAAATATTAGGTGGCCCCTAAATCGTAAGTGTTGTTGGTGAAAACGGGCATTAATACACCATATAATACAACAATCGTGACAATACGACATCGGTGGGCTAATCATTCATACAACATTCTCACAACGTTCGGTTATCAGTTATCGTACAATTTGGTTCGGCGAGAGAGCTTAGGAAACAGCCTGAATATGATATTGATATTTGTAATCAAGAAACATGTTTATTTTTATTTTTTTATTTTTATTTATTAAGGAAAACAAACAGTAGTACAATGACAATTTAACATAATTACTTAATTATTTAAAGTGTTGCATAATTGTACCACCAGCACCGTTAACCACAGATTAAATTAAATTGGAGAAACAAAACAGAAAACTTAATATTACGAATGTTCTTGTGCCTTTTGAACGCTAACCTAAACTTAAACTTAAACTTGAACTTGAACTTGAACCGTGCATTGCTCGCATTCAGACTGTTTTCGTTTAGGATGGTTTAGTTTATGTTATCCCAAAATAATTTTGGGGATAGCACAGAAGTAAAAAAATACTGATGAACTAATAAAATTTCAGAAAACCTACTGTTCCATTTCAAGGCATTCCATGGCCAGTGCACGGAATGAGGGGAGCGATAACGAAAATATGTCTAATTTATTTAAGTGGGTATTGTACGTCTTAACTATTCTGTTCAAGGGGGCCCTTTCGCCCGCGTTTGTTCTGCAAGGATCCGTCATAAACAAGTAGTGGGGGTACGATTCTTGTATTCTCTTTGATTTACTGGGTATTTTGAAGAAAATTTGATTAATTAACTGGCTGCAGTCAAAAGCATTATGGCATAACTTGTACAGAAAGATCTCATCAAGAAGAAGTCTTCGGTTTTTTAAAGAGTTTATAGAAAATTTAGACAGGCATTTAACATAAGAACATTTGGAACGGCAACATTTGAAATTTACGGAGCGTAGAAACTTGCGCTGTACAGACTCAATCTGATCAGAATATTTTTCATAGTATGGGTTCCAAATAATAGAAGCATATTCTAAATTTGTCCTAATCAGTGAGCAATAGAGATGAATAAATGAAGATGGCCGTCTGAAGTGAGTGCATGAGCGCATGATAAAACCATACATTTGAAAAGCTTTGTTGGTGATGTTATCTATGTGAGTGCCCAAATGTAATTTGGAGTCCAGTAAAATGCCTAAATCTTTTATTTTAGCAACAGAATCCAAGGGTGTTCCTAAGAGAGTGTATGTGTAATGAATGAGATTTGTTTTTTTCGAGAAAATAATTGATTTACATTTTGTCAAACTTAAATTTAATTTATTGGAGACGCAGTAAGATGAAAAACGGTCAAGATCCTGTTGCAAGTTATTACAGTCGTCAATTGATGTAATTTTTTTATAAACTTTGAGATCATCGGCATATAAGAGAAAATGGCCATGTTTAAAACAACTAGAAATGTCATTTAAAAACAGAATAAAAAGGAGCGGACCAAGAATTGATCCTTGCGGAACTCCTGATGTTACACAAGTTGAAGTAGAGGCAAATCCATTGATGACTACCTTTTGGGTTCTGTTAGTTACGTAAGATTGAAACCAGCGGAGCAAATTTCCCCGAATCCCATTAAATGCTATCTTTTGAAGAAGCAACAAATGATCCACCTTGTCAAACGCTTTGCAAAAGTCCGTATACACCGAGTCTACTTGAATTCGCCTGTCCATAGACTGAAAAAGAAAATTTGTAAATAACAGTAAATTTGTAACTGTGGATCTCTGCTTGACAAAGCCGTGTTGCTCTGGAATTATAATTGTGTGCAGACTGGGGTAAATAGCATTATGAACTAGTCTTTCAAACACTTTAGAGAGAGTTGAAAGCAGCGAAATAGGTCGATAATGCTCAACATTATTGACACTACCACTTTTATGCACTGGAGTGATATTTGCTGCTTTCCAAACTCTTGGAACGATCCCCTCTGACAAGCACTTATTATAGATAATAACAAGTGGACTACATATTGTATCTGCTGTGTGTTTAAGGAAAAATGGGGGTATACCATTTATTGATGCCAACAACCATCAATCACAAGAAAAAAAATGTTTACAAACATCACAAAAAAAAATGCCGCGCATTATGTTTTCAGTCTGCTTCAATTTGTCTTTAATATAACCATAACATAACATTTACATACAGGCACATACATTGCTTCTGGCCACACACTAGGATACCCTGTGTCGAGGGAACCAGAAACAGCGACGTCACAAACATGTAAACATCCAAGACCTTGGTATTTTTTGTCCCCAGCCGGGATTCGAACCCGGGACCTCTCGCATGGTAGGCAGATGCGGTAACCGCTGCGCCACAGGGGTCGTCGAGTAAAAAGTGTAGGTAGATCAAGAAGCTCTCCACACACACGAGTGCCCGCCACTCGCAAATCTCCAATCGGCATTTAGTTCGAATGGCTACTTATGTAACGACACACAGATCGTTGCAGTTAGGCAAATACCTTTTGCTGACTGAACGTCCTGTGCTGACATGTGATAAAAGACGAGACGGCCCAATAATTGTCCATTCAGCTCACACGGGTTAGTCGTCTGTCCCCGCAAATTGAGTGGACATTACTCGCCCGTGGGCCAACGTCCTGCAAACGCGCCCGGGGCAGCCCGGAGTGAATGGGAGACTTATCGGAAGAAACTGTAAGCTCCCTTATCGGCCCAGAATCAGGTTGCTGGGCATTCATTCGGGTAACGCCTGCTGTTGGGAAATAAGAACAGATTTCATTTCGAGTCGGTTTGTGGTTCGTATCGACAACTCAAATTTCTTTCTCGAATATAGGAGAGTTTCTGTGTTGTATTAAAACGTTAAAACGTGACTATATTTCGCTTTTCAATGTATTCTGAAAGCGAAGACAAAGGAAGAAAACAGAGGCGGTGAATTGATGCAGTAGGACAGATTACATTCATAGATACATAAGCTCACGCCTGTATCCCAGAGGGGCAGACAGAGACCAGGGACTGCCACCTGCCACGATCCCGACAAATCACTTTCGCTTCATCGACATTCATTAGTCGTTGCATGCACACACGTCGGTTTAGAGTACTTTAGGACAGGTGGTTAAAGTTACCATTTGAGAGATCCGGCCCCATTGCACGAGCGACAGGACGGCCCCCGGGGTGTTTTAGGAGGTATGCCTCTCCTATTATTAGGAGAGGAGAGTCCGACACACGGCCGTCGCCTTCCCCCAAGGGTAGCGGTTATGGTGCGTAAAGCATTTCACCCCGTTAACAAAAAAAAAAGGTGGTTAAAATTAAACAAATCTAGTACCTCGGATACCGGCATAATCAGCGCTGAAGTTCTTTCCGAATTTTCAGCACATGCTGAGTCCCAGCCCATTTACATTCGCCACACCTGCGTTGATCACTCGTTGTCCAGTACGTAGTCCAGGTACATTACCGTACCGTGTATGGCTAATTTTGTATGTGTTTCCGCTTCATATCTATTTTTTCTATGCTTTTGTAGACCTGTGACTAGTTATTAGATTTGTATTGCTTTACCTAGTGTACGTACGAATCCGCGGGTTATCTATCTATCTACCTACCTACCTATCTATCTAAAACAGCACTGAAAATGATTGGTCTGAAGCTCGAATTCTAGAATGGCGGCCGGGTCCGCAACGTTATTACTCAGACGCTGACGCAAACTTATTGTGCTTAGATATTCTCCGTGCTTATCTTTGCGGCTCTCTAGGCACCGTGTCGAGAAGTAGGCTTTTTGGCCGTAGTCTAATAACTGTATTCATGCAGTCTGTAGACTTAATGTACAATAAAATCGTGCAATTATACAATAAAAAGCACTTATTATACAATAAAATGCTCTAAGAATGTTGCTGGGATTGGGGCGCAGCTGCAGTGCTTCCGGAATTTTCGTGGAGGCATCCACTGATTGTATTGTAGCTGACAACGTAAATTAAGATACTACAATTAAAAATCTATGGGTTTTAATAAAACGCTTCATAGTGTAAGTGCATTTCGTTTCCACGAAAATGTTACAGGATATCCTAATTAAGCTAAATTAGAAATTAAAGTGGAGACCACATATCGGCAAGCGCAGCGTAAGACGACCAGCCACAAGATGGACAGACGATCTCATCCAAGTGGCGGGAAGACGCTGGAAGCAAGCCACTTCCGACCGGTCTTTTTGGAAATCCATGGAGGAGGCCTATGTCCAGCAGTGGACTTCTTATGGCTAAATGATGATGATGATGATGATGAGGAATTAAAGTAAATAAATTTAGACGAATATCCTAATTTAGCTAGAATATTCACAGGGAGACGTGACAGAGAGAATATGCAAGGATGTTGGTGAATTCCATTCTATCGAAGTCTCATTGATCGGAGATCGCTAAATCGAAGAACACTTTGGCTTAGATTCAGTTAAAGCATTGTAGTAAAATGACAGTTGCATGAACGCGTCGATTCCATTTCATTTCCGCTTCAGTCAACGTATTGACACACGTGTATCAATAATTCTGGGTGCGCCAATGTAATTAAAAAAAATGTCACGTGACCCAGCTCTGCAGGTAACTGAAATTGAATAATTAATTGCAAAGTTATTAATAAAATAGAGGCCCTTGGCTCTCCCTTGGATAGTACTAATGCTGCATCTACTGCACAAAGACCGGTCATAACTATTTGCTAACGAAATAGAAATCCACTTGTCCACAGGGAATCAAGCTCCCACACGTTTTCGCAAGGTTGGTTCGGAGGATTTACGGAGCGTAGGTACCTACCTATTTTAATGGACGCTAACTTCATCCCCCTTTGTTTCACTCGCATAGATCTTGTTATCAATAGTCTCTTGTTACAGAGCTTAGGATTTAAGGCTCTGAACAAAAGTACAGTGCGCAACTTCCAAAAATATTTCACAACAACAAGACTCATGTCTGTGGTCACACAAAAACTAAGCGCCCTTTGTCTAAATTCCAATCAAATCCATAATCTCTCGGCTAGACAGAAGACCTATACGCGGGGATTTTGTGGGAATATTCGCCCCGAACACATCTGAAGCGCTCCGTTGAAAAATTTCCTGCCCGGTGGAGCGAAAGGAAAATAATATATTATTATCTGTATAGCCAAGGTAAGTAGGCGTTCGCAGGATCGTTTGCGATGATATGATTACATTTGCTCTCGGTGACGGGTGACGTTTAGCGACAGATTGTCTTGCTGCAATCTCACACGTTGGGAAATCACCCTATTAATATTCCTGCGACGTCTATCCGTCAGACTTAAAAGGGCACCTCTTAATCCGTAATAGGTAGCTAATCGAAATATTTCGCAGAAAATATAGCCATCATCATCATCAACCCATAATGTCCCCACCGAGGGGCACGGTTCTCTTCCCTGAGGAAGGTATAGGCCATGCTCCACCACGGGGGCCAAGTCCAAATTGGTGGAGGCTTGTAAGACTAGTGGCTGGTCTTACTGTCAGAAGTTTTCAAGCCGCCCTAAGGTCTCTGACTTGGCTTAACGACTGCGATCTATCGACGGCAGCCGGCACCGACTGCTTAACGTACCTTGCGAAGCGCGAAACCGCTCGGAAAAATGCCACTAGCGTTAGTCATAGACGGCCACCCATCCATGCACTGAACGCGCCCTATGTTGCTTACCCTTCGTGATCTTTTAAGATCACTCAGGCAGCCGGGCTACGAGCGATTCCGATGAAGTTAAATTTTTTTGTATTTTTGGTACTGTTTGAGTTCCCTTACCTTTGAAGGCGTGTTGGTCGCTAGCGCGGTCGGAGGGCAGCGGTTCGTCCAGCACCGAAGAGGTGGAGGCTCCTGCCTCATGCTGCTCGCTCTGCATCTTGTGGCACACCTCGAAAGCCTGGCCCACTGTCCGCACGATCCGCATGGCTTGACTCTGTGGAACAATACATATTTATATTTATTATTTACGCATATTTCGGGTCTTAGGCTGGTTTTAGAGTCACGCTGACCATGCGCTGACCGTCAGCGCTGATAGACAAAATATATGGCTGGTCAGCGCTGAATGGTCGGCGTTTTTCTAAAACGCTCCTTAGGACGTAGTACATATTGGCCTGTCAGCGCCGACTGTCAGCGTGACTCTAAAATCGGCCTTAAACAAACGTGGCCTCTCGTAGCTGAGTTCCAGGAAAAAGAATCTATTTTACAGATCGATTTTGCAAAACGTGTCTGAAAAATCTCTCAGTTTGACGACCTCGGTGGCGCAGCGGTTAGCGCATCTGCCTACCGTGCAAGAGGGGTCCCGGGTTTGAATCCGATGTCCGGCTGGGGCCAAAAAAAAAGAAGCCCTAGATCTGGCCCTACGCTATAATAGGATACCCTGTTATTTATTGTTATAGCGGCAACAGAAATACATCATCTGTGAAAACTTTAACTGTCTAACTATCACGATTCATGAGATACAGCGTGAAATAAGTCCAAATAAAACGAGATAATATATAATCTCAAAAAAAAACGGTACTAAAAATTATTGTTTGATTACAAAAGTTGGGTAGGCTACAAAAGTTTGATTTGTCAGTTCACAGAGCGACTCCACTGAAGTCATAAAAAATCTTATTCACGAATGTAACTGCGCATAAACATCTAATTTTGGCGGAAGAGTCCGATCAGGCTTAGCTCCGATTTGCTGAGCTTGAAAGCTTAGAGCTCAGGATTACACGTTAAGTGTATTCGGATTAGCATCCATTACGTCTAGTGCTAACGAAAGTTTTAGCTTAAAATACATTTGTTGACCATTCGTTGCTGCCTATGGTTATCGTTGTAAAATAACGGCATTGTTAAATTAAAATACCCACAATTAAAAATATATTTGACTACTGAAAAGTTATAAATTTATAAGTTGCAGTTATTTTCGTAAAATTCCCGTATGCATGGATGGGCGACCGTCTATGACTAACGATAGTGGCATTTTTCCGAGCGGTTCCGTGCTCCACAAGGCACGTTAAGCAGTAGGTGCCGGCTGTGTCGTCGATAGATGGCAGTCGTTAAGCCAAGTCAGAGGCTTTAGGGCGGCTTGAAAACTTCTGACACACCAGCCGCTAGTCTTACAAGCCTCCACCAATCCGGACTTGGCCCCCGTGGTGGAGTATGGCCTATACCTTCCTCAGGGAAGAGAGCCGTGCCCCTTGGTGGGGACATAATGGGTTGATGATGAATATTACTATTGAATGTTGATTTTTAATGTACAATTAATCTGAATTTTAACCAAGTGTTTATGTCGTGTTATGAATAGCTCATGCAGGTCCAAAACGTTACTGCTCTGTGTTGGCGTAGCGTAGCTAAGCTTTTAGTCGTCCTTCTACTGTATGATAAGGTGGCTGCTGACAAGTGTTTCTGTTTACGCACTGTGTAACTCGTTGTGGAGGGGAATCACTCAACCCGCTCAGTGTGTTTATGCTTAATACCATTACACCCATGTTATAGGGCGCCGCTACATAATGTCTTCACAGCAGAAGGTTAACTAGCTAAGGAGATTTTTAATTTAATTTCAATTAATATTGATAATTGTGTCAAGTGTTCAACACATCCTTAAGTAATATTTTTAAGTTTGAAAGTTTGTTAATTAAACTAAGACTGTTTTGAAAAGAATAAATGTGGAGTTTCTTTGTTAGTATCTGCTCCACGTAGTGTATTAATTGTGAAATTGAATTTTGAATAAAAACATTTGAATTTGATGCAGACTCATACATCTTTTTTGTCATTTCGTGAAATGGTCGCATTTCATGATTTGGAGAACCAACTTAATTTCACCAGATCATTAAATGGCCGACATTTACTGTCATCCACATCTGGCCATATTGTTTAACTAGCTTATTCAACAAAAATACAGAATATGTTTATTCATTCACCTTGTTTATTGTCCTTTAAAACCGACCAATAAAATAGGAACGTTAGGAAACATTTTAAGAATCCTAAAAAACATCATGCCTAATCCTAATGTAATTTTGTTTATATATTTTATTTATTAAGTAAGTAGGTACAACAATTAATGATAGTTAGATAAATATATAAAATTACAAATTACAAATTGACGGTTCTGAGCTTATGTTCAAATCACTTTGCAAACTAAATTCTAATTTTTTCCACTTTCAAAATGTTTTAGTTGTAAAAAGTAAAAATATCGATTAAACATTGTCCAGACTATTTAATAAATGTGCGGTCGACAGCACAACATCCTATACACCCATGCACTCTACTCCGTTACATTACGGGCGGTATTGCAACTAAAATGTGAAGGTTCACGCGCTGTCGACTGTACACAAATTCTAACTCAAGTTTGCTAAATTAGCATTGGGAGTAGAGAAACTGTACACCGAACAGTCTGTGTTGCAGTTACAGCCCGATTATTTTCGGATATGTATATTTTCTTTGTAAATTGTCACGTTGATCAGTAAATAGGTCAACATTCGTGCCATACAAATCATCGCATTTTTTGCAATAACTCTAGGTAGCTCGACAACTTTCAGTTCCATTTCACTTTGTAGTGCGGTACGAAAACGTTCCCTAACCCACTTGACCTAGATTGCTTCCAAGTCTAATACGATGGATTAACTTTATTAGGTTAATTGAACCTAATAAAGGAAAGAAAACTTGCGGCCTTTTTTTGTGTTTTACATACATACGCTCACGCCTGTAACTTAGAGGGGTAGGCAGAGACCAAGGACGGCATAATTAAGTATGTATATTTTTCTTTTTCTTTCAATAACTTTCATAGGGTTGTCTTGAAGAAATTGCTTTTAGCATTAACGCCGGCAATTGTACAGTATATTTTTTCATTTTGTGTATTCTGTCATGTGCTCCAGTGTAGGTACTCCAGTGTAGGTACCTACAATAAAGAATATTTCTATATTTCATTACGGACATTTTAAATATATTTTTGTTTCCTTATACGTATGTAGTTTTTAATACAGGGATTTTGTATTCGAAATTGTTCATTATGGGATTCAATTTTCCTAATAAAACCTTAGTACTTACATACATGTTTGAAACAGTTTGAAATATCCTCAATTTAGTTAGGTAACTATGCATCAGATCCTCTGACCAAAAAGAAAAAATTACTCATTTTTTTTAAACTAATTTAGAACTAATTTAAAAAGTTAATTCGTGCGAACGAGACAGCATGCTCCACATAAAAGCAGCTTAAAAACCAAATTAGGCAAAAGACTTACTGAAGAGCCCAAATTCTTCAGAGTGCGTACATGCTCCCACTATCGAAGCTGATTTTCAGCGTAAAGCTTATTTTGGGAGTTGTAGAATTGTTACTCGTACTATATGAAATCACGGAACACCGCTTAAACTTGGATCACATTTTATAATGTTTTTCTAAAGTACCTAATTGATTAATTTGATTTGATTTGTAAAGTTCTATTGGTTCTTTCGATTCCCACTGGCGGCCGCCAGACATTAGTACAAATGGCCTCAGTCTGGGTGTTTTTCGATGCTTGTAATGTCCTTGCCTGGTTACCATAGCACAGGGTATCCTAGTTTGGGACCAGGTTAAGTGATTGTGTTGTGTGGAAGTTATTAATATTATTAGATAAAGGTGATAAGACGGAAGGTGATAAGATGGTAAGACGGCCCCAAGGCAGCGGCTGTACATTGTGTATGTACATTGTACTGTACATAAGTGTATGTACATTGACATTCAACAAACAGAATGTAAATTCTTTACGTTGAAATAAATTTTTGAATTCTGATTGATTTCTGATTTCTGATAATCATCATCAATCCATTATGTCCCACCGAGGGGCACGGGTCTCTTCCCTGAGGAAGGCTTAGGCCATACTCCACCACGGTGTAAATAAACTTGCTTAATTAATAAAGTTACAAAGTTGCGTAATAAGTGCTTTTACGCAAATCTGTTTGTATGTTTTAATTTTGACATTTAGAGCCATCGCAAACACGGCGACTTCAATTCGCCGCGTCAGACGCGACGTTGTCATTTGCTTCTGGCGTCTTGTCGTCGAGTCTGACGCCAAGTGCGCGGAGATTCGAACAAAATATATGAAAATTGACGGCCGTAGCCTGTCGTCGCGTCTAGTCGCCGAGGTGTCGCGTGTGGCGTGTCGCTAGTGTGCGCCTAGGCTTAAGGTATAGAGCTTAGAAATAAAGTTAACCTTCTGTAGTGATAATGCCGTGTTCATTACAACTAATTCGCTCCAGGCAAATAGATTAGGTACCACATTGCCTGACGTTAGCTTAGAACAATAAACCGCATCGAAATAAACTGCGCTTGTAATCTTGACAAGAAATTATTGCGACTGGCTTGCGCAAAATAATTTGTCCGAGTTACTAATTTACACTGTTTTTGTCATTTCTGATTCCGTGAAACGGGAAGACGGCGCTTATTATATTAGAATTAGGCTTAATTCATCTGCGGGATCTGACTTGGCCTTGGACGTTGGCCAGAGATCTGAGTAGATATTAGGTGAGGTACCATCCTACATATTTGGTAAGTCCTAACACTAGAACACCTTCAGATATTCGTCGATACGAGAATTAATCCCGTTGCACACGTAGCTATAATATATTGATATGCCGTGCTATAATATATATAATATAAAAAAAGGTGGTGGCGTAGTGGGGTTGACCCTTGCTTCTCTGGGTTCGAACCACGCATGTACCAATGACTTTAAGTTACGTACATTTGTTTGTACAGCAACACCATTCACTGATAAATTGTGCCGGATAAGTACGACAGGCCTGCCACTTGTCACGTTAGGGACCTAATAAACTAGGAAAAACGTGGGCCCAGTTCTAGTGATTGGTGCCTCTACCTACCCCCTCGGGGATAACGGGCGTGAGTTTATTTATTTTTATTTTATGTTTATATTATATAGCAAGATACCACACACGGAGACGACGGTACAATATATATATTTCCCTTAATTTCATTGATGATATTACGAGTACTATGCGATAGCATAAATTGCGGTATAAGTTGGTGACGTCATCATAGAAATGTAAAATTATTATAGCTGCGTGTGCGGTCACTTGAATATTTGTATAGAAAATATATCGTAATATGTCTTGATATAATTTGTATTAATATAATATTATAGCTATGTGCGTAACGGGCTTTCTACGCTGTGGGTGCTATTGTACGGTTGTCCCAAAATCAGATGCCGTGACTCCTCCACCACAGCGCGATGCGATTTTTGATTTGGTCTTATAATAAATATGGTTTCTAATGCTGTATTATGTAGAATAAGTTCCTCAAGTTTCAAATACAGTAGGCTTTTTGACAGTGAAAAAAAAAACAGTATTATTTATACACAATTCGTTAAATTATAAGTCTTAAAACCGTTTTAAGGCATTTTATTTAAAAAAAAAGATTTTTATCCAAAAAACCAGGAAAGATTTTGATAAATTATGTATCTGCAGTCATTTTATCCAAAATAGCCTGGATTGGTCGAATATATGATGACGTCACAGGTCAGTAATTATATGGCGTGTGTTAATTCATTTCGTTCTTACGTTCATTGGTTTTGTTTACTGACCAGTTACGACATAATTCCTTTGCGACGCCATATGGCCCAAGATAGCGTTTTGGCGGCTTATCTTAAAAGTAAAATGTCGTTTGCTTTTTTTAGAAGAAATACATCAAAGAATGTAAAATAATCACTTTCTGAGTACTCAATGAACACCAACAAAAAATATGAGATGGTTTTCAGAAACGTGTCAAATATTCTATTCCAAACCAGCTCATCGGCCCATATTCGTCCTTCTCTCAAGGCACAAAACTTCTTCCTCGAAACCATTTTTCAAAACCTCATCCAGCCAGTTCGCTATCTAAGAGCCTGTCCAGACGAAGCGTTTTACGCGCGAGAGCACTCGCGCGTTCCCGAGTTTAGTACCTAGTTGATCTAGTGATCGTCCAGATGATCTCGCGCGTATTCTTACTCGCGCGTAAAACGCGCGTTCCCAATGTACTAGAGCTACATACATACACCCCGTCCAGATGCTCGGGAACCCGCGAGTGTCTACACGCGTACCTACCCTGCGCGTAAAACAGTTCGTCTGGACAGACTCTAACGTTGGGCCCGTGAGACGAAAAGTACTCTTAAATGAAGTTAGTATTGCTGTACCACTTTTAAACCAAATATATAGTTTAATTCCATTTCAATACCGAGGTACCGACAATATTGACCGATTATATGGAATGTTGTATTTCAAAAGAGAGCTATTTTTCGTGGTAAGCTTGTAGAAGACTTCCGCGATGTTTTTTTAATACTATCAAAGTCAGATATTTACTGAATCAAGGAAATAAATTAACTGCATAGGAACGGCAATTTACTTAATAGACATTATTGATTTCCGTATTTTAAAGATTTGAGTACAGAATAAAAAGGAATATAAAATACCTCAACGAACTCCGGTCGGGAGGTAAAATGAAGTAGATTTATGTTCCTTAAGGATTTTTTACGATTGTATACAATTTATTGTGGAGCAAGTGACCTTGTTTGTTGGACTTAATAAATATATTTCAGTGCCGCGGGAGCTTGTAGCAATCTTTCTTGTAAAAACTAAAGCCTTGTTTCTTGATATTCGTCGGGCTGGCCTCTAGAGAAATGTCCGCCGGGAAAATGAAAAATGGACTAATTCAGACGAATAACTCCATAAGTCGGTTTCTCCAAGTGGCTCTTGGAAAAAAGATGTGAAAAAACATAGCCATGTTTATTGTTGGATGACCAACTTCTGACAGTAAGACCAGCCACTAGTCTTACAAGCCTCCACCAATCCGAACTTGGCCCTCGTGATGGAGGAGTATGACCTATACCTTCCTCAGGGAAGAGAGCCGTGCCCCTCGGTGGGGACATAATGGGTTGATGATGATGAAATGTGGAGTTGCTTTGTTAGTTATGAGTACAATAAAGAATATTTATTTATTATTACCTTAACTTACAGCTATTATTACAGGAGACCCTATTGCGGTAGCTGAGTAATATAAATATTCTATCTATTTAATACTAGCTGTTGCCTGCGACTACGTCCGCGTGGGCTTTAGTTGAGTAAAGTGTTTGCAAATAAGATAGGGATACCTACTTTTAGCACATGCGAAAGAGCTTTCATACGAACTTTGCACCCCCCTTTTGCCCCCTTAAGGGGTGATTTTCGTAAAACTATTTTACACGTATTTCATGACTTTTAATGAAGGAACTTCATATTGAATTTCATTCTAATAACTTCAAAAACGGCAAATTTTCATACTACCCCCCTTCTACCCCCTTAAGGGATGATTTTCAAAAAACTATTTTACATGTATTTCACGACTTTTAATGAAGAACCTTCGTACCAAATTTTATTCGAATAACTTCAAAAACGGCCAAGTTTCATACTAACTTTGCACCCCCCTCTTGCCCCCTTAAGGGATGATTTTTGAAAAACAATTTTACGTGTGTTTCATGACTTTCAATGAAAAAATTTTATTCTGAATTTCATTCGAATAACTTCAAAAACGGCAAAGTTTCATACTAATTTTGCAACCCCTTTTTACCCCCTTTAGGGATGATTTTCGAAAAACTATTTTACATGTTTTTCATAACTTTTAATGAAAGACCTTCATATTGAATCTCATTCGAATAACTTCAAAAACGGCAAAGTTTCATACTAAGTTTGCACCCCCTTTTTCCCCCTTAAGGGATGATTTTTAAAAAATAATTTTACACGTATTTCATAATTTTAGATGAAGAACCTTCGTACCAAATTTCATTCGAATAACTTCAAAAACGGCAACGTTTCATACTAACTTTGAACCCCCAGAAAGGATTTTTGAAAGTTCATCCCCTAAGGGGGTAACCTTAGGGGATGAACTTTCAAAAATCCTTTCTTAGTGCTCCCCTAAGTTACAAAAGAAACCTCTGTGCAAAATTTCAAGTTTCTAACTCTTATAGTTTAGGCCCTGCGTTGATATGTCAGTCAGTCAGTCAATCAGTCAGCTTCTCCTTTTATATATATAGATATCAAAAATAAGTAGCATAGCCAAAATCCTCCGGTATGTTAATCAGACGCAACACCGCTACACCAAAGAGACAGTCAACGCTGAAACAAAAATATGGAAGGCGATTAAAGCTTGATAGTAAAGTTTGTGGCTGAAACAACATAACATCTTGGTCACTCCGAGACAATGACCTTTATGTCAGTCGTAATTTTTAGCCGCATCACGTTCGTGGATACGACCGGAGTCGTCTATTTTCGTTGGCAACGTCACGGCGCCGAGTGAGGTCAAAGAAATGAGGCAATAGGTACATAGTTGATAAAGCTTTTAAATTGAACCGTTCTATTTGCAGCCGGATGATATGTGATTATTCATTTCTGCTCTGTCAACCATTGGACCTGTCGCTCACGTGCCTAACGCTGCCGCTGAGCACCTTTCGGCTCAAATTGTGGGTATTAAAATCACTGTTGACGACCTCTGTGGCGCAGCGGTGATGGCTGGTTCACACGTATTAAGTTGTCAAGTAGTTAACTAAAGTTTAACTTAAATTTAAGCGACTTAATTTTAAGTAGGCGTTTACACGTTCGCATCAGTTAAGATCTTTAGCTAGCCCGACATGGACGATCAACAGCGCATTCAAGTCATTAATTCAGTAATTAAATTCGTATTAAGTGCGGTTTTAGATGAATTGAAAGATGAAAAAAGATCCTGTTCTTCTCTCTTCTTAAACACAACCACTTATGAACGTGACCCCTCCACCAAACTTATACACTTAACTAAATTTTAACTAAACCGTGCCTGTCCAAGCGATAAATTACGTAATAAATTACGACCACCCACTTAACCGAAAAATAGACAAAATTCTAATTTACTTGTTTACTTGCATGTTTAATTATAACTTATTACTAAATTAATATTTTACACGTTTTAAGTCGCTTAAGTTTAAGTTAAAATTTAGTTAACTACATGACAACTTAATGCGTGTGAACCAGCCGCCTACCATGCAGCAAGTAGACTGCTACGCAATGTATCTCGGACTGTCATAATAAATTACTGAAAGAATTATGAACTGTAGCTTTATTAAACTTGATTCTCGTCTATGCCTATCCCTCTGGAACATGGCGTGAGTTTAAGATATTTTATGTTTATGTGTGAAATTTGGTTTTATGGAAAGATTAACGTAGCTATATTTTTTCCATTCATTCTTAATTCCAAGGACAATGATGTCAATGACAATTAATCATTTGGGTCTTCTTAAGAACTCTGTAATGCTACCGGTATTTTGAAATAAGGCCGCCAATGGTAAAGGGCAACACGACAAAAAATATGTTCATGCAACAAAAAAACCTCTATAGAGTACAAGAAAAATACTTTGTAAATTTTTACTTCAATAATTATGGAGAATTTTTTTTTATAAAACCTATGGGTGACGTCACAGCTCGACCACAATAAGCAAGTTTGCTTAGCACGCCGCGTCGTCGCCGCCAAAAAAATGTCAGTGTCTGTTTGACAGATGACCAGACAGTCGTAGTTTTTTTTTTTAACTTGGCAAAGTGAGGCATTGACACAATATTCATACAGGTCTCAGAGCTACGTCAATCCCGGTTAAATAATTATTTTTTTCTAAAATCTTTATCTCATTAAATATGTGTCCAGGAAGAAATCGAAAATATACGGGTCTCTTCATTTTTCTCACTCTACTCAAAAATAATGTTAAAAAGTCAAGCATTTTTTGGTCGTATTGTCCATTAACTTATTTTTGACTTTCACTTTCAATCGGCTTTGAAAATAGGTAATTTTACGAATAAAAGACTTCGTTAAGGAGTATTTCAATTATTTAAACTTCGTTAAGGAGTATTTCAATTATTACGGCGAAAAAAGAGAATCTGAGTTCACGTTGCCGGAAGTACGTCATGCACGGAATAACGTCATCAACTGAGTTCCTACGAGTTGTCTGGTTTTAGTGACACCACGGCTTGACACAAGAACTTCTTAAATAAACCAAACTGAGAATACTTTAATTTATGCAAACGTAAAAGATAAGTTATATTTGGTTTTTACGAAATACCGAGATGTCAATATCACGGCGTTTTCATTCGAAAATATTGACGTGTGAAACGAGCTTCAGATGTTCGAACTAGTCACATACTTGTTCACAAAAAAATATAATTAAAAATACTTAATTTGTAATTTCAGCATTATTCACCGACCTTACCTTACCCTACCTATTAAAAGATATAGATACCTACCCAATAATTTGTAGCTATATAATTTGTAACTAGTCAACTTTTGAACAGTACCCATTGTACTGTATCTTTGCAAATATTTTATGTTCGACGACATTATATATGTATATGTATAACAAGTAACTGGTACGTAGGCAAGCAGAGCAAAGGGAATGTAAGCAATTTTCCAACAAAGTTCAGAGAGTCGAAGTAGCAGCCAAAATAGGTCTATATACGTGTACAACAGAAATTACTAAGATCACAACCTGCTTACAGTAAAAATGAATTAACTGCATAATAAACATAAACATTTACATACAGACACATACATTGCTTCTGGCCCCACACTAGGATATCCTTGTCGTGGGAACCAGAACCAACGACATCACAAACATGTAAACATCCAAAATCTGGGTTTTTTTTTTTCACCCCCAGCCGGGATTCGAACCCGGGACCTCACGCATGGTAGCCAGATGCGCTAACCACAGAGGCCGTCAATAAAATAAAATAATAAAAATAAAAGCATTAATAATAATATAACAATAATAATAAAAGCATTAAAACTTAAACGCAATAGAAGATCACACTGACGGGCTGCACGTAGTTCTATTTCTTTCCGCACGTATTGTTTGAATATGTTACGGGTCTTTGTGCTGCTGTGATACTTTTCACTTTCACGCAAGAGGCAGGCTGAAAACCAGCAGCGTTACGGATTCTTATCCGTAGCTCATGCCCAGTCCAGCCACCTTTTTATATCCAAGACACAGATTGCCGCACTTACTTGGCCCTTCCATTTCTCTGCGTACATTTAATTATTGATTTTGAAGTTTTTTTCGTCTTTTTTAGTTTTAATTCCAGCCAAATGTATAAATGTGTAATTTGGTTTTTAAATAAAATTATTATCAATCTACACCCCCGAAAAAGAATAGTAAATTAATGATACATAAATATGGTACAGCTGAAAGTTATGCCAGAGTTAATTAAGTTTACTTAATACAGAGAACAGTTATTACTGTCCTGTCAGAGCCACGGAATTACACTGTCGAGCAACGAGATGGTACCCAAAAAATTTTGCATATGTAACAGATAAGTTTTTTTAACCCCTCAGGCCTAGAACAGTTTTCTTCCGCACCTAAATTAGTTATGGACAGAGTAATATTTGGAATTTATCACAGTTTTCAAACATGCTCATACAACTGTGGTCAAAATTCTGCTTTCAAATTATATCGTTGGAGACATTTTTCATAATTTCGGGCTATGTATTTATGTATTTTGCTAAATTTTACAGGTATTTAGTCTATTTCTGCATTTTATTTTCTGCATTAAGAGTTTATACTTAATGATTTTTGTAGTTCATGCAGTCTATTTTGTACACGGTTATAATAGACTTTTTTACCGCTGCTCCAAGGTTTGACTGAAGAAAGCTCTTACAGAGATAAGCTTGTCTTTGAACATGGTGTTTCTTATGTAATGTTCTTTTCAATGTTACGTGTGCAATAATATTAATATTAGTGTATTATTTTTGTTAATCAAAAACATATAAACTACACTAAGAAAATATTTTGATACATACATGTATTGCACTTATAGACCGCACTTATCAGCGAAGTTTATGCCCCGGTACAAAGGTACAACGTAATTCAGTGGGCCAGAAAATTAAAATTGACGCACTTAATATCCTTGTACAAATTGACATTCCCGATGGAATAAAAATTCACCGACCAAGTCCACAATTTCCGTTGGCCAAATATTTACTTTCGCAGTTGTACTTTAGCGGTTCGCGAGACAAAAAAGCGTCTTGATACTCAATAATAATCTTTTGTCGTTTTATGCTAAGTCGATCGTCTCTGTGAACGCTCGTCTGTTCAATATTATCTTGGATTGGATTGCTATTTCTCTGAAAGCGATATTCACACTATGCTAAACTATAATCGCGATGCAATTTATGAGAGTGCTATTAATAAAAACGGAGTAGGTAAGTGCTTGTCGCATTCGCGCACCAAGGGTTCTATTCCGTACCACCATAAATACGAGTAATAATAGTGATGATAACATCCACATATCACAATCGCTTGACCCGGTCCCAAACTAGCATACTGTGTGCTATGGTAACCAAGCAAGGATTTTACAAACATCGAAAAACACCCAGACCAGAGTAAGAATTATACCACATTAAACAGTGTAATCGCGATTATTAACAAGACAAACTTAATCACTATAAGTACAGAAATTGCGTACACATTCAAATGTATTTCAATTAACTCGGTCTTTATTATTTTTCGTTGAACTAGTACAGACCGCATTACAACTTTACACCATATTTGACACTGACAGGAAGACATACTCGTATTTATAGAGCAAAAACAAAGGTGTACTGGTCACGTGTTTGGTAAAGGTACCGGCTTATTATTTATATTTTTATAACTTTTTTGGTAATCATATTGCAAAAAATAATAAACATACAAAAAAATAAGCCGGTGCCCTATATACTTACTGCTAGGTGCTTGATATGACAGATGTAATAATGTACCGTTTGCATTTTTCGGTTAGGGAACCTTAAAAAACTTCGTGGCCTGGCTTTCAAGATCTGGATCTCACAGCGATAGTCGAGACCACTATATAGAGGGACATAATTTTAGGTCAAAGTATAATATTATGGCCCTCTCGGGTACCCAGTGTCCTCATAAAGACGGAGGTAACAATACGGCTTATTAGTGGAAGCGCACAATTTATCGCCTGACCTGAGCTAGGTACCAGCAGATCATACATCTCTTAATATAAAGTGGTTAATTCCACAAAATCCATTGCGACGGGATATCTAATGATATCCAGATTCCGTGATTGGTGCGCAATGCGTAATTCGCAGGGGAGGCGACGACGGCAGTTTCAAAATAAAGCGTACAAATAGAACTAGTTTACAGAAGAGTTTCTAAATAACAAATGAATTCGACGACGGAAGTATCGGCTTTGACGTCACCCGCCTCGGCGCAAATAAAATCACACTGAAAATGTCAAAGTGAAAAACTCCGCCGTGTAGAGCGTCGCTGCGATAGTGTCCGTGAGCGCGTAAATCAAAACAAATACGCAGAGGGTCGAGCCAAGTCCGGCCTCTGCCTGATGTTCAATCAGTCAGGCCGTGCCAAGGGGCAACATGAGATGAAATCAATCGGCAGCGGTAGTTTGTTGCAGAGTTACGCTACGCGTAAGTGCACAGCTCAATCCACTTTGACGTAATGCCACGCATTAACGCTTCGCACAAAACATTCGCTTTATGTGCAATAACCCGGTTTTAGAAGATGGCTTCATTGGCGTAAGCGTAAAAGTTTAGCTGGTGCATGAACATCAGTCGTGAAGTCTGCTTGTGAGACCTACCTCTAAATCGTAGTGGAGCCCGTCCAGCGAGGAGCGTCGTCCAGGTGCAGCGGCCGCGCTGTGATACTGTGGTCGCCGCGAGAGACTGTTGACGCCCATGTGCTTGTGTGATCGGCCCAGCGTTGCGCTCTCAGCGCCTTCTATCTCGGGCTCGCGAAAAGACAGCTTTTTCCTAGGCTTCTCCTCAATAACCTCGGAGCCGTTTAATCTATCGTTGTTAACGGGAATGACTAGCCGCGACTGTACACATATTTCCTCAGTGGAATCGTAGGTTCTCTGGTTAGAGTGATCGTTTGGATAGGTTGCGCAGGGGAAATCGTCGATGTCGTCGGTGTACGTGTAGCGCTTGGTGGCGCCGACGGAGAGCGGTCGAGGTCGCAGCGCCGGCGAGTTCTTCCCGGGCGTGTCGTCCATGCGGCTCCTGCGTCCCTTCTGCATGTCCCCGAACTCCGGCTCCGACCGGCTCACTTTCAGCCGCTCCTCCTTCCCCTTGCGCTTGTCCTTGGGCTCCTTCGCTGGCTTGGCCCGCGGCTGCTCCTGCCGGGACTTGAGCAGGGTGCCCAGCGTGCTCCTAGCCTTCAATAGCACGTCCGTTGGCAAATGTTTTAATGGATGCTCACTTCGTTTGTGCATTGCGTTTAGCTCTCTTTGATTTGACATTTTGAAGAGGCAATTATTTAGAGCTACTTTATTGCACATGAAATGGTTTATGTGTATTCGCCGCGTGTTGGTCTCATGTCGACGGGAAGCGCGCGCGCGGTTGGCTCGATCTCCGCGATGCGACTGCTCTGGGCTGTCAGTACTACTCGGTAGTGGCGTAGCCGCTGCTATGCGCTGACGCCGTATGCCCAATGACCGCAAATAAACATTCGGCCGAGTTGACAGCTGTCAATGTGTTCGCGACACTTCCTCTTCTGGGTTGCTAAGACCGTCTGATACTTTATGTGATGGATGAGGGATTCCAGACTTATGTGAGTATAACCTTGACCTTGTGTATTACAATTGATATTGGGATTTTCCGTAACTTATAGGTATTCTATCTTGATTTTCGTATGAAGTAGGATTATTTTCAAAACAAGAAAATTCAGTTTAACTTGAAACACGTTATTACAAACAAAAACTTTTGTTGTAGACCTTTTCAACTTTTTTTTATTCGTGGCTTAACTGTTGTAGTAGAAGTGGGAAATATTTGTTAAATGTTAAATAGAATTTTCATATTTCCACCCAGAATACCAATTGAAGTTTGATAATTATAACTGATAAACATATTTAGTAAACAATAAAAATATGTACACATTGATAAGTCGTACTCTTCCGACAAAAAAGCAAGTACCTAAGTAAATAAGGAATAAATTAACAACGATATTTCCTATTTTTTCTCGGATTGAAATAAGTTATATCAGAAGTAGAACATTCTTAACCTATATTTGAGGCGTTTTAGTAATTGCGTATTTTAAATATTATGTTTTAAGGGCGGCTTGAAAACTTCTGACAGTAAGACCAGCCACTAGTCTTACAAGCCTCCACCAATCCGGACTTGGCCTCTGTGTTGGAGTATGGCCTATACCTTCCTCAGGGAAGAGCCCGTGCCCCTCGGTGGGTACATAATGGGTAGATGATGATGAATTATAATTGTTACATTTCAATACGATAGTTTTTTTCAGATTTCACTAAGTTCCAGTAAACTAACCTAGGTTGGGTGATCGATGTAGCTAAATCAGATTATCTTTATGTACCTATACCTATTTGTGTAATCATGTAGTTGTAAGCAATAAAATTGTAAGCTACAGACAGAGATTAATTGACTACGGCAGTTTCATTGGTTTCATGTATGTTTTTAATTTGATTAAAATGATTAATTTCACGCTTTCTTTTAAAATACTATGTTACTCAAGAAGAGTTATTATTTTTTGGCCAGTCTTTCGATTGGCATCATAAAAGTGGTGTGGCATCAGTAAAGGTGTTTTTTTTTACATTTAAGTCGGTTCGATTTCCAGACGAGGCAAGTCATTTTTAGAAAATCTTTGAATGCAGAATTACTAACTTTTAAAAATAACATAAAGTCTTCTTTCAGCAAAGTATCCTATCTACGATATTTAAGGTACTTTCCCGTCATGTCCCATAACTTTGGGACGCCCTGTATACGTCCCACTATAGGTACAGGCCTTCTCTCAGAGAGAGAGAGAGAGAGAGTATGGGCTTAATCAGCACGTGTGCCCACCGCAGATTGGCGATTTCAAGCGCTGAGGTATGTGAATAGCTCAGACACTCAGGTTTCCCCACGATGTTACCTTCTGCTGTAAATTCACAAATGTACATAACTTAGAAAACAAAGTCATAGGTGGCTCGTACTGGGAATCGAACCAAGGTTTCCCGCATCCGAGTCCTTTGTTCGCGGCCTAGTAATAATGTATACATAACTAAAGACGTAATTGGGTATTTGACAGGATGTCAAATGAGTTACTTTTAAAACGGAATTTTGTATGAAAATACTTGCGTGTGACGTCATATTTCAGAGCACTCTTTTTATGTTTCACCTATTTAAAAATTGTAATAACTAGGAAATGATTAAAAGAAATACATTTTCCGAATCATTTTGAAATTTTTGTTTTAATCGAGCATCTCAAATAATTTATTGTTGATAGTATCAAATACCGTCTTCAGAGAAAACCACTCTAACTTTCATGGAAACAATAACTGCCAATCAAATGGAATTAAAGTTTTCGCAACTAATGCCCGTTTTCATCGATTCGTTTTCACTAACATCTATCCGTCACTTATGGCGCTAGGTGTACCCTTAAACTTAGGGAACGATTACTGACGACCTCTGTGGCGCAGCGGTTAGCGCATCTGACTACCATGCGAGAGGTCCCGGGTTCGAATCCCGGCTGGGGACAAAAAAAAAAAGAAACCCAGGTCTTGGATGTTTACGTGTTTCTGACGTCGCTGTTTCTGGGTCCCACGACACAGGGTATTCTAGCAATGTATGTGCCTATGTAAATGTTATGGTATGTTATGTTATTCAAAGCTAGCTAGCTAGCTGTAAGTGATGATACAGCGCCACCAAGTTATCTGTTCAGGTGGGCAAAATTGTAACTAACTTATAAATTGTAAATCCTGTTCCCCATTTTTTTTTTTATTTATTCACTTACTAAGATTTATAGATATATTTTCATTAAAATTGAAAGACGGGTTAAAATATTCTCATTTGTCTAGGTAAATTCCTCAAATGTTACTACTAAATTCTCCACTAGCGCCGCTATCAACTGAACAGATAAGATGGTGGCACTGTAAGTGACAGTTTGTTTTGAAAGCGTCGTGAAAGTCAAACATTTTTTAGGTGTGTCAATGTTACTATCTCATACAGCCATACGATTGACAGTTTTGACAGCTAATTTAAGCGTATTCAACATAATTATTAAAGCTTAGAACTGTTTTACTTCTTTTACATTGATAAAATGCTCATAAGACTCAGTAATAATTTACCGGTAAATTAAACTAAAATAGGTTGGCGAAACTGAATTTAAGTTAGGGCGTACTTAGGGGGTCACCTAAGAAAAGGGTTACCTAGTTATGAGGAGCTTATAGGCTGGTAGGTGAAAACTGGTACCAGGCCTATAAATTAATAAGTTGCGGTTTGAGGTGAAAGGGGATGTGGAGTAACACGAGTCATTTGAGTAAAACAGCTGCTCATCTCCAAGACCTACTATACTGTGAAAGAATATTTAGAAGATAAACTCTAGTTATGTATAATAAAATAGTACCTGGGTGACCGAGCTTTGCTCGGCACTTTTATCGTAATATAAAATATGTAATATAAAATTAAAATAATCCTTTTTCAACAAATAAGAACTTGGAAAAAAACATCATGACTCGAACCGGGTCTCCTGAAATCGGCCCGAAACGGGTTGCCCGTTTTCCCTTCGGAACTATCCCAACCTTGCAGATAGACGCGAAATTTACCTCTGTATGTTGTCATAGCAAATTTAAATTGGCTTAAAACACGGATAAAACAAAGTTTTCTAAAAATGTAACCTAGTTAGATCAATTAAACGCCCCCGAAAGCACCTGCCTATAAAATTTCGTGAAAATCGTTGGAGCCGTTTCCGAGATTCTGATTATATATAAATATATAATACAAGAATTGCTCGTTTAAAGAGATCAGATTAAAAGAATATATAAAGTAGAATACTTTGAATAATTATAAGAACCCTATTTTGTAAGTAAAGTTAAGATTAAACAATTCGTAGGTATTGGATACCACTTTAGTTATAAGATAAATTGAACTGTATAGGGCATGTTAAACATTTTCAACCAACTCAATTAATAACAAGTGGCGTATTCGCCTGTAATTGGGATATACACGCTATTATTTTTGTTAAGTGTTAATTTTTAATGTATAATGTATTTTATCCTGTTGGCGGAGCAAATAAATAAATAAATAAGCGTTATTCACTAACTGGACACGCATCACTGGACACACCTGTGTCGAGTTGGTTAAACTCAAATTAGTATAATTTATTCTTTCGTCATCTGGACACACCAAGATTTCTACGTGTGTCCACATGGTGAAAGCTGAAATAATAATTTTTATGTTTTCACCAACTGGACACACTCTGTTTTTTTGCAGAAAAGGGGTACAGTCAGGTTAACAATCGCCTCGCTCATTGAATTATTGACCTCTAACAGTGGTCGCGATGATAGTGTTTATGCTGATAGTTTCAATTTTTTTTTTGCCGTAGGACCTTCATCATAAGTTTTATTCGCTGAATCTTGATTCCCATAATGTCGCTTTGCGTTTTACTTAATTCCCAGTACTTCGCTCCTTGCTTCACAGTGGTTTCCAGTACGCCCCGTCGCACTTATGGTATAGTCCAGAGCGGTTAAAAGTACTAGGGTAACAAAAGTTTGTAGGTAGTAGTTAAACAACCCTGTTTAATACTGCGCAGTATTAAGCAACACCATGAACTAAGCCGCATGTTTTTCATGAGATTTTATTTTAGCCGCAATCTCTTACATACCTAGTACTTTTGTACTATTTACTGTAAAATTATTGTAAATGTATTGTAAAATTACCCGTTTCCAGCAATGGAACATTTGATGGCCGATGATGATTGTGACAGAAACCATTCTGCGCATGATTGTACTTCGTCATAAGTTTGGGTAAAATTCGAATGTGTGTCCAGTTGACGAAAACATTAAAATTATTTAAATATGTTTCACCATCTGGACACACGTAAAAATATTGGTGTGTCCAGATGACGAAAGAATAAATGATACTAATATGAGTTTAACGAACTCGACACAAGTGTGTCCAGTCATGTGTGTCCAGTTGGTGAATAACCCAAGAAAAACATGGTATCTGGAAATGTGCCTGCAATTAAGTTAGTTTATTTTACAACTAATTAATTATTGCAATTTTTCTTTGCTCGTCTCTGACGAGCCGTCGACGGCGCGGGCTCCGTCTCTACTAAAAAGAATAAATACAGCCTGTTACCTTTGTATACCTCGGCTGAGCAATCAAAAACCAATTATATTGCAATAGGGTAAGGTTTATTTTGTATCGTTATTTATAACTTTACATAACTTTTCAAAATAGTGAAGAAAAGTTTTATACCGAGCAGGAAGTAGTATTATGCCTGCTCCAGACTACTCGCGAAGTTCCTCGACAAAGTACTCAGGAAAGTTGACCGAAGTACGTAGCGTAGGTTGGCGGTTAAGACGAAGTGCCTCTCCACACCTACCGTATTCGCTTAATCTCTGTCAACTTCGCGAGCAGTGTGGAGGCCACATTACACTCGTGTGATTTCGGCGAAAACGGAAGCCTACTCTGGAGCCAGAGGTATATTCTAAAAGCTAACAGACTGTACATTTATTTATCGCTATACAGACTTATACAAGGCATAAAAAAGGAAAAAACAGACAAGGAAAAACGAGACGAGAAATGAAACAAGAAATGGACACTGGCTATGTCCTTGCGGCGGTAAAACAGCCTCAGGCTCTGCAAGATTAACCTCACCAAGATCAGTTTACCAAGATCACTAATGCCCGGTTCCTATAATATACGCCTACCGGCTACGATCCGTTTTCCATACAATTTATTGACGGTTCGTAAGAATTTCGTAGGAATTGTAACCGATCGTAAGCAAAAACGAAGCGTTTTGTGGATATTGGAACCGGGCATTAATCATCAAGATCACTACTTACCAAGATTAAGCTCTCCGAATCAGAGCGAAATCTGATCGCACTCTTCCGTAAAAAAATCAAGTACCTAGATAAGTGTATCCGGAATAAACCTATTTTAAATAAATAAATAAACCTACCTATTTTTATACCTAAGTATACCTATAAGCTGGCTTGGCAAGCGTGGTTTTGCAATATCAAATATACAGAAAGAAAATTAAAATATTGGTGACGCTGTTTCGGAGGAGTTCGTCAGCAATTTTTTCTATATTATTTCGAAAGTCTGAGTCTTGCAAAGTTTTTAAGATTAGTTTGGTACTCCAGAACCAGGCATAAGTAGTTTTAATTTTATTTCTAAATTTTTGGTCTCCGGCTAAAAACAGTGATTTCAAACCTTGGGCCTGTTCGGATGTACAGGTTTTCTTTATTGGATATGAAAATAGGCTTAATACTGAATATAGTTACAAAAAAATAAGAGCCAAAAAGCACTTTTGGTTTTTTTTGATGATTTCTTGGAAAATCTCTAAATTAAAAAAAAAAGTCATAACTCCAAAACTATCAATAATCGCTTAACATACATCAATGGGGTATTATGGATAGGTCTCAGTACGGGCTAACTAAAAAAAAATTACGTCACCCGATTGCCCACCCTGTAACGCAGTATGTAAAGTAACGAAGAGCAACCTTTGAACCAGGCAATGTGTAGGTTGGTATAAACTATTCGTACATTTTTCAATCAATTCAAAGGCCTTAATTTAAGTCATTCAGTAAGGGAGTACACCTTCGGCCATTAAGGAAATGACTGAAATTAAAGCCTAGAGTCTGACAGGCGAGTCCTGGGACGCGATTTATTTCGAATTCTTCATATGGCCACACTTGACTGTCAAACTTAGGTATTTCAGCTGCAAGTAGTACAGCCCAAACAGTTTGATACTCGTCCTAGATTTAAACAAGAAAAAAACTTTTGCTTCTATTAACATAATTTTACCTATGTTTTAGTAGGTACATACGAGTAATAATGTTTTAAAGCAAACATGAATTATTACTTGTTGTAAGGTCTGTCGGATGACGAAAATGTTAAACTTCAGATTAAAGACTTAGTCAAAGAACTCAAAGATGTTGAGAAAAAAGATATCAATCAGATTTTGATTATGGTTCAGCATTAATAAATGTTTATAAGTTTATGTGGTGCATCTTTATTATCCCTATTTTTGGTGGAGTGGAAATGTTGGTTTTGATGTAGTTAATGTTTTCGTTTTGCTTATATTTATTTATGTTTGGACAAAATTACTTGGAGACTCCAAACTAATCAAACAAACAAGTTAAGCAAAAGTATCAAGATGGTTTATTCAGATGATATGCAGGGTTAACAACTAAAATATTTTTAAATTTCCCGCCAAAGGCTTGAGCCACGACTCACTTGTCGCACTCTATGAATTGATTGAAACATGTACCAATACCCAACCTACACATTGCTAGGTTCAAAGGGTTGCTCTTCGTTACTTTACATACTGTATGTATTATATACTTCGTTACTTTAAATAGAGAGAATAGATTAAGTTGGGCCGTTACCGTGATAAACTACAGCGCACTACAGTCAGTAAGGCAGTTATATCTTGGACCTAAAACATTCGCCAAATGATCTTTAGACGGCGCACGGTGGGCTCAATATCGGCTTTCATAACATTCATACCTAATTTGTATTAGCTTTAAGGTGATTTGAGAAAAAAATTTTTTTTCGCTGCCTTTTTCTCCACTACACTACACTCGGCCCCAAGGCAGCGGCTAACATTATACATAAGTGTACATTCAACAAACAGAATGTAAATTCTTTACGTTGAAATAAATTTCTGATTTCTGATTTCATACAGACTTATGGATTTCAATTTGCAAGTTCTGGATTTTTTGCCGGGTATTGCTACTATTAGTTATTACTAATACAGACATGATACTCGTGTTAATTCTGCACAAAAAATTAAAAAAGGAATTAAATATTTTAAGAAACTTTTTTATGAACCCAGTATGCCAGTATGAAAAATCTAATTATCTTTTAAACGGCATTGAAAACCGTACAGCCGAATTTACATTATGAAATTAGTGGCATGCGTTTTGACCTCAGGTTCACGAAAGTAGTTTCCATATCACCCCTAGATGAAACCCCCACTAAGTCAGAATACCTAATACCTATGTGAAAATTAAGTTAGCTACTTCCTAGCCTACTTCGATACCTTCAACTTGAAGGAGACATTTGGGAGTTATATTGTCCGGTCGGTATAAGGTCAGGAAGTCGAAAAATTTGCTAACTAAATTTTCACATATTATTTCGACTTAGTGGGGTTTTCATATAGGGTTGCAAATTATGCGAAAGTAAATAATTAGTGTCGTGAAATCGTCAGTACCGCAGTATCCATTGCCCCATCAGCATCAAAGCTATATTCTACTGTACTCAACGTAGTTAAAGAGATCCTTTCGCGACACTGGTTTCACGTCGCATCTACATTATGTTATTTATGAGTACAATAAAGAATATACTATCTATCTATGTTCCTGACGTCACGAACGGACCTCCGCGGGCTGCGGCGGCGGCGCGGGAGCAGCGGGGCTTCGGACCGGTTGGACGGGCTCCGCGGCCGACACTCACTCGCTCAGACCGTTTTTCGCGATCGCACGCACGTCGGCGCATCTTACAGTTTAGAATTTAATATATCTACCAGAACCTACGGAAATACATCGTGTTTTATTAGTCAAGATATCCCGACGGTTTCCTAAAGGAGCTTGACACTCAGCCAGTGGTCCTTCGAGCGCAGAAGCCAGAGGTTCTTCGAAAGGAACAAGATCGCCGTCTTTTTGCTGCTCAATTCGCCGTGGACTTTGGACTCGCCGCTGCGGACGCGTAGAGGGCAGTCTACCAAAACGGACTTTTTGTACTGAGTGAGTCCGTTCCATATCCTTATTTCCTGTCTTCCTTATCATATTTCCAGGAATTTGGAATAGTGCTATACGGATCAGGCATTTTGATCTCTTCATAAATAGCTATTCATCTTTTTTGTCACTCATTCAACGTCATTAGGAACAAAAGGCTTACGTATTACGTAACATCAAAATCTGCCAGCCTTTTGTTCGCTTATCGCGTCAGGTGATTTTATTGCCGTCTTCAATTTAATTTTATTGCCTATCGCTTTGTTTCTTTTGTATTGCGAACCGGTCTCACGCCGGCCACTGAACTTGATTACCGTTAGCTCGGCCACCTATCACTATTACGTAGGTAAACAAACATCGCATCTTTTGCATTGCATCTTATTGCCCCGCACTTTTTTTGCCTTCATATTTTTTTTCTTCCGTCATCATGACTGATGCAAGGTTGAAGGATCTTGTGGCGAAGCGTGGGAGCTTCAAAGCAAAGCTTACTCATTTCAACAACTTTATCAAGCTTATACCCAGCTCAAACTTAGACAAATTTCAAAGTTCCGAATTAAAATGCCGTCTTATTTTAATCGAGAAATTATATCACGATTTTGACGTGTTGCAGACTGAGTTGGAGACGTTATCGGAGGATAAAGATAGCAGATACGACGAGCGGGAGCAGTTCGAGTCACAGTACTATGCGCTGGTGTCACGCGCCCGCACACTGCTCGAGCCCGCCCCCGCAACCTCTTCCGCTGCGCCCCACGACGACGGCCACTCCGCCGGCTCTGGCTGCAGGCACGACTTTGTCAGGCTTCCCAAGATAGACTTGCCTCACTTCGACGGGGACTACCAGCACTGGCTAGAATTCAGAGATACGTATATTTCACTTATTCATGATAACAGCAGCATACAAGACATAAATAAGTTTCATTACCTTCGCGCTGCTTTAACTGGTAGTGCGTCTTTGGTCATTAAGAGTCTGGATTTTAAAGCAGATAATTATGCTATAGCTTGGAGGTTGTTGTCTGAGAGGTACAAAAATGAAAGATTGTTGGTCAACAATCACGTTCAGGCCTTATTTGGTTTCGAGCAACTTCAGAGAGAGTCGAGTAGTAGTTTGCGTCACATGATCGATGTCACAAATAAAAACTTGCGGGCTCTTGAGACACTTGGCCAGCCTACTGACCATTGGGACACGTTGGTCATTTTCATCATGTCCAAAAAATTGGACGCTGTGACCAATCGTCAGTGGGAGGAATTTAAAGGCAACTTAGAGGCCCTTCCCTTGTTAAAAGACTTTATAAAATTTTTGTCCAACAGAGCAGACTTACTGGAGACATTGAGTGACAACAAAAACACTAAACCTACATTCATAGCGACTACATCTACACACGAAACAAAAACATCAAAAAACTTTCTTACAACTACAAAAAATAAAACAAACAATAATTCAAAAAAGCTAACATGTCCTATGTGTTCTCAAGATCACTTCTTATTTAGTTGCCAATCTTTCAGAAATCTTGATATTGAAGCACGCATCAAAAAAGCTTCAACATGCAACGTTTGTATGAATTGCCTACGTCCCGGCCATACAGACAAGCGTTGCAGTCTTTCACATTGCAAATATTGCAAATGCAAACATAACACCCTCTTACATAGGTAACAATATTCAGAAGAGCAACCAGGAGGCAACATTGCCTTATCATCAAACATCATTGCCTCCCCTTTAGGCTCTAATCAGACCCATGTACTACTCTCCACAGCGTTGGCGAAGGTGTCAGACAACCACGGTAGGCTGCACACAGTCAGGCTTTTGCTCGACAATGGCAGCACTTCCAACTTTGTGACACAAGACCTCTGTGGCAGGCTCGGCTTGGTAAAGTCCAGCACTAGCTCCGCCGTCTCAGGTATTAATGGCCAAGTTTCTAGTACCTCAGAACGTTGTAACATTACTTTGCAATCCCTTTTGGGTGGTTATCGGGCGAATGTGGACTGCTTCGTCTTACCGAAAATCACAAACTCGCTGCCTGGCTCTTATGTGGACATCCGTCAAATTTCCATTCCGCCAGGTCTTCAGCTAGCAGATCCAACGTTCAACGTACCTTCAGCGGTCGATATCCTTGTAGGCGCTGAAGTCTTTTGGGACGTCTTAGGAGCTGACTCAATCAATTTAGGCAGTGGTAAGCCCAAATTGCAGTCTTCCAAACTGGGCTGGCTTATTTCAGGCTGTTTATATCAGCCATCATCACGTGCCCAGCCTACAGTTTGTCATTTTCTTTCTCAAGTAGAGTCTGATCAGCTAACTCGTTTCTGGGAACTTGACTCCGTGCAGTCTGGCGATTGTTTCTCTTCAGAAGAAGAGCTTTGTGAAAATTTTTTTCAAGAAACAACACGCCGTGACGGAAGTGGCCGGGTTATAGTCACAATTCCATTGAAGGACTCGCCTGAAAGTCTAGGTGATTCTTACATAATGGCCAAGCGTAGATTTTTATCCCTCGAACGGAGACTTGAGCGCGACTCTACATACAAAGAAAAATACATGGAGTTCATGCATGAATATTCAGATCTTAATCACATGACTCAAAATTCAAAATCAGACCGTTCAGAAAATAATTATTTTTTGCCTCATCATGGTGTAATACGCGAGTCTAGTACCACCACTAAGCTTCGTGTGGTATTCGACGCTTCAGCCACCACCACTTCAGGCAACTCCTTCAATGACATCCAGGGGGTTGGTCCGACTGTACAAGAGGATTTACTCTCAATACTCTTGAGGTTCAGGCAGCATAAATATGTTGTGACGGGCGACATAGAAAAAATGTATAGAGCCATTTTGGTAGAGCCTTCTCAGCGCTCGTTACAACATATAATTTTCAAGTTTGATCCCTCAGAGCCTTTAAAAACTTATTCACTTAATACAGTGACATATGGTACTGCTTCAGCCCCGTATCTAGCCACAAAGTGCCTAGTGTCTCTTGCTGATCAGTCTTCAGACCCCAAGGTTAGGGACTCTATCAGACGTGACTTTTACGTTGACGACTATTTGAGCGGAGGAGATTCGATAGAGTCAGTCGTACAGCAGTGCCAAGGCGTCGTTAGTACTCTCGAATCTGCTAATTTCCACCTTCGTAAGTGGCAGTCAAATAGTCATAAAATATTAGAGTCAGTCAGTAACACTAACTTGGAATCAACAGAAAAAACGCTGAACTTAAATGACACTTCTCCTAGCAAAACTTTAGGGCTATACTGGGACACTACTTCAGACAATCTTTTTTTCACCATTGATTTAAAATCACCGACTAAAATAACGAAACGTGTCATTTTATCGTTAGTCAGTCAGATTTTTGATCCTTTGGGCCTCGTTGGACCATGCATCGTCCAGGCGAAACTTCTTCTACAACAGTTGTGGATTCTTAAATGCAACTGGGATGACGACGTTCCGGCAGAAATTGAATCACAATTTCAAGAGACATTGAACTCTCTCAAGGCTCTTAATACAATGCGTATTCCCCGCTGGGTTTCATTTTGCCTTCCCTCTTTGACCGAGCTTCATATCTTTTCAGACGCTTCCGAACGTGCTTATGGTGCGTGTGTCTATGTGAGAGCGGTCACGGTAGATGGAGCGGTCTGCGTTCGCCTTTTAACGTCCAAGAATAGGGTAGCTCCTATAAAACCCACGACCATACCTCGTTTGGAGTTGTGTGGCGCCGTGTTAGGTACACAACTCTATATGAAGGTACGCAAATCATTAACTCTTGAGTTCAATCACGCTTACTTTTGGTGTGACTCTACGATCGTACTGGGATGGCTTTCTACACCGTCACCCAGTCGACTCGATCAGTTTGTCGGTAACAGAGTCAGTCAAATTCAAAAAGCCACTACCGGCCAGACGTGGAGCTACGTGCCTTCTAAGCACAACCCCGCAGACCTAGCATCTCGGGGGGCGAAGGCTGATTACATCAGCGCGTCCACTCTTTGGTGGTCGGGCCCTGATTTTCTTAATCAACGAGACATAACATTTCCTATATCTCCCAACACACATCAGAATACATCATCAGAAAATTCATTACACACAACTCTTGACAATAATACACAAATAAATAATAATCCAATTTCACTTTTAATACAGAAAACATCAATATATACAAATTTAATCAGAATCGTCGCGTTTATACAAAGATTTATACATAATTGCAAAAACACCAACAAAAAAACGTCATATTTTACATATTCAGAACTACAATCATCTCAGACCGTAATTCTACAAATTGCTCAGCAGGAAATATTCCCTGAGGAACTAACAATCATCATCATCATCAACCCATCATGTCCCCACCGAGGGGCACGGGTCTCTTCCCTAAGGAAGGTATAGGCCATACTCCACCACGGGGGCCAAGTCCGGATTGGTGGAGGCTAACAAACTTCAAAGCTAATCAGCCTTTACAGAAAAAGAGTCGCCTAATTAGCCTCACTCCCTTTCTTGATTCTCAGAACCTTATACGAGTAGGTGGGCGACTCAATAATTCGAATTATAGCTACGATATTAAACATCCCATCTTACTTTGTAGTAAACATCACTTAACTAAAATAATACTTCGAAAGCAACACCTCACACTTTTCCATGCGGGACCTCAACTTCTCTTGGCTACCATCAGGCACACCTTTTGGCCTCTATCAGGCAAAAACCTCGCTAAGCAAGTTGTTCGTGAATGTGTTCGCTGCGCTCGTTTCAAATCCCAGCCTGTGCAGGTCATAATGGGCAACCTACCTAATGATAGAACGTATCTCGAGTTTCCCTTTTTGAACACAGGGCTTGATTATGCCGGGCCAGTGCTGATAGCCGACCGTAAAGGTAGAGGTTCTAAGCTTGTGAAGTCTTACATATGTGTTTTTGTTTGCTTTGCAGTCAGAGCCGTTCATCTGGAGCTGGTTTCCGACCTTACGAAAGAGGCTTTTCTCGCGGCCTTCAGCCGTTTCATTTCTCGTCGTGGTAAACCCCAGCGTATATACTCCGATAACGGTACCACCTTTGTAGGAGCTTTCAATGAACTCTCACGCTTCCTACAGGTTTCATCTAACGACATTGCATCAGATATTGCTACTGATGGCATAGAATTTAAATTTATACCTGCTTACTCACCACATTTTGGTGGTCTCTGGGAGGCGGCAGTAAAATCAACCAAACATTTACTTCGTAGAGTCCTTAGTCTTACTCACTTAACTTATGAAGAGCTTTCGACTTGTCTGATTCAGATAGAGGCTATTTTAAATTCCAGACCCCTGACACCTCTATCCACTGATCCGTCAGATCTTTCTTGCCTTTCCCCTTCTCACTTCCTTATTGGACGGCCACTCACGTCAGTCCCTCGCCCGCAGATCACCGACGTCAACATTCAGCGGCTACAGCGCTTCGACCGTATAGAGAGTCTACGGCAACATTTTTGGCAGCGATTCTCTAATGAGTATATCTCTCTACTTCAGCAGAAGACCAAATGGCAGACAGCCACACAAGACCTGAAGACAGGCACGATGGTCTTGGTGAGAGATGCCAATCGTCCGCCTCTTCTATGGCTGCTGGGTAGAGTAGTCGCCGTGAAGCCGGGATCTGATGGTCACAGCAGAGTCGCCGACATCCGCACGAAGAAGGGCATCATCACACGTGCATACAACAATGTATGCCCACTTCCCGTCTCTTCTACATCTTCTTGAAGCCTTCCATACTTCAACCCGGGGAATCTGTTCCTGACGTCACGAACGGACCTCCGCGGGCTGCGGCGGCGGCGCGGGAGCAGCGGGGCTTCGGACCGGTTGGACGGGCTCCGCGGCCGACACTCACTCGCTCAGACCGTTTTTCGCGATCGCACGCACGTCGGCGCATCTTACAGTTTAGAATTTAATATATCTACCAGAACCTACGGAAATACATCGTGTTTTATTAGTCAAGATATCCCGACGGTTTCCTAAAGGAGCTTGACACTCAGCCAATCTATCTACATTATGAAATTAGTTCTATGACACTAATTACGCCAAAAAATCACGCAGCACACGAAATTCATGTCGCGAAATTAATGCATGCATGCATTAACGAAAGTACTAAATTACACGTGAAAACTTTGATAAAACAAATGTCACGACATTAATTCTATGCCACTAATTTCGTAATGTAAATTCGGCTTAGTATCCTTTTTTATAGATTTATGATTTTATGATTTTTGGTCGTACTTCACGTAACGGTTATCGATGCCGATTATTTCACAACCCGGAACGAAGCGTCTCCGTTCCGTCGTGGTTAAAAAGGATTTTGTTTTTTAAAAAAAAAAGTTGAATAAATGCAAAATTTCCATCTAACCCCACACTGCTTTTGTATATTTTTGTAACAACAAGAAACACTTGCCCTCAAGAACTCTCGAGAGTTATGAAGTTAATGTTCTAGCAGAGAACAAAAACACTTTAGCAGATTACCCTGACTGGCCCGGGCAGTTTTTCTTAGCTGTTGCCTGAGAATTACTCATACTCAGCAGAGAAGTCAGGTGAGCTCCTCTGAGGTAAACACTTGTGTAATAAAATATACCCCGTATCGAATCCATCAAAAGTTTATTTGGAAGTTTCGGTCCTTTCATACAACTTTGTTTTCAGAGTACCAACTGCCGCTGCCGACTCAAATACAATCAATCATTGAAACTTAATCTATTTACTTTGTCCTTAGGCTTCCAATGGCGAAAACTTAAAAGGACTTATCCTCAAATTATCACTATTCTTAATAAAATATTTTGGTAATGCTGATAAGAGAACGTTGTGGACTGAAAGAGGATGTGCAGTCTGTTATATTCGATTATATTGCAATAAGGTAAGGTTTATTTTGTATTGTTATTTTTAACTTTACGTAACTTTTCAAAATAGCGAAGAAAAGTTTTATACAGAGCAGGAAGTAGTGGTACACTCGTGTGCTTTCGGCGAAAACCGAAGCCTACTCTAGAGCCCGAGGTATATTCTAAAAGCGAACAGACTGTAGTGACAAGAATTGAGAAAGTTGGTTTGGATACGTTCTCCACGTATCCAAACCAACGCTATGAAGAAAGAAAAGGACGAAAGGAGGATGAAGGAAGAAAGACTGACGTAACAAATATATCGAGCGAATTTGGGTGGTAGGCCCAGCAGTAAGGGAAGTCCCAGGCAGACATACAAATAAGGGATGTATTGCAAGATAAAAAGTACCCGACCGGCGTGCGTGCATGCAACGACTAATGAATGTTTATGAAGCGACGTGATCTGTCGGTGTCGTGGCAGGTGGCAGGCCCAGGTCTCTGCCTACCCATTTGTGATCCATGCTTGAGTCTATGTTATCATCATCATCATCAACCCATTATGTCCCCACCGAGGGGCACGGGTCTCTTCCCTGAGGAAGGTACATATAGCCCATACTCCACCACGGGGGCCAAGTCCGGATTGGTGGAGGCTTGTAAGACTAGTGGCTGGTCTTACTGTCAGAAGTTTTCAAGCCGCCCTAAGGCCTCTGACTTGGCTTAACGACTGCCATCTATCGACGGCAGCCGGCACCAACTGGTTAACGTACCTTGCGAAGCACGGAATCGCTCGGAAAAAATTCCACTAGCGTTAGTCATAGACGGTGACCCATCCATGGACTGAACGCGCCATATGTTGCTTAACCGTAGTGATCGTTTAAGATCACTCAGATAGCCCAGGCTACGAGCGAGTCTATGTTATGTGTGTTGGTAATTCTGGTACCTATATGCTTAAGTTACAAAGTCGCATCGTATCCCAATACAGTGCACGAATTTTAAGGTTGATGTGCTGTCTACTGTATTCACTACCGTTTTTTAATCACGATTTTATTCAAAAATTAAGAGATTATGGTCGTTGCGTTGATATTTTTGACACTAGAATTACTCTCAGATTAAGCTTTTACTCCACCAAAATCCATCGTATAAATATTTACTCGCGTATTATTGCCTTATCATTCCTTATTTTTCTTAATGTTGCCATGTACACGAAATGAAAAATCAGATATAGAATAAGGCCGACTTGCACCACCCGACTAAAATCGATTAAGCGTTAAATTAAACAGAATTTTGACAGGTAGTGTATGGGGAAACTGTAAAAATTCGGTTTAACTTCAAGTTAAATAGATTTTAGTCGGTGGTGCAAGTTGGCCTAAGAAGTAGTTTAGAAAGAAGAAAGAAAGAAAACACTTTTATTACAGCAATAGTTACACAGAACATTAGACATACTGACTATTCAATACATTGAGACACCACAAAATAAAATATTTAAGAAAACATTTACAAACAATCGTCACGGTGTGTCTCTGCTGCTGCAATAGGCAGCTGACTCAGCATACTGCCGAGGGTATTACTCCTCGGCACTGATTTTCAGTCAGCGCCTGTCCCATGAGGGTTCCACGCGCGGCACATCATCATAATTTTATTAACTAATTACAATATTATTTCATACATAATATAGGAAAAAAATACGAACATAATTATACACCGATGGTAAAAACATTTTTAACTACACTACATAAATATACAAATACCTACAGTTGAATTAATTATAGTGAAGTTACAATTACATAGATATAATAATTAAAAAACATACATACACTTACCGAGACTAGAATACTATAACCAATTACATACATAAATAGAATTTACATAATAATAGGTAGTAATAATAAATGTAAACCAACGGCCTTACAAAAGTTATAAGTCAGAGTGATGACGCGATCACTAGTTACGTCGGAAGCGGCGAGAAGTCTGGAGAGGATGGGATAGTCTCTGCTGTTCAAGCAAATATGCCCTGAGCTTGCGCCCAAAGGCATACCTACTAGAAGCTTCACGGACTGGGACACGGGTTTAGGTACCCTAGAGCAAAAAATTACTCTAAGTTTGGTCAAACCGGGCCTTAATCGAAATCAGTTTAGTACCTACAATTTTATTTCACGCGTAAATAATTCACCTACCTAACCACTGGTATCTGAATTGAGATTTAGACATCGTTCCGTCTCGTTCTTCTTTGAGAAATCGGAAGAGAAAGACTGTAATATTAATTACTTGTTAGTGAAATTCTCAATCCAGAAACCGCCAAGTAAGACATTAACGAATCCGGTGGTTATTACATTATCACTAATGAACCAATAAGTCAGAGATGCCTTCCCAAGCCAGCCGAGATCGGCGGCGAGTCAGCTCAATTCTTTGAATATTTATAGGCATCACAAACGAGTGTTTGGAGACTGTAATGGCTTATAAAAGTCTTCTAGTTAGTCGGATTAGAGATTTATACACGAGCATAAACTAGTGTCGGTAATGGTGGATTGACAGGCAGACGCGGTGGAAAGATTGATTTAGACCGAGACGCAGCTAGGTAGGTACTTTAACGATAGACACTGAATAACAATCAGAGCATAGCCACCTTTCAGAATCGCCGGAGAAATGCCGCTCGAAATAGCGGGTTATTCACCAACAGGACACACGTGACTGGACACACCTGTGTCGAGTTGGTGAAACTCAAATTAGTATCATTTATTCTTTCGTCATCTGGACACACCAAGATTTTTACGCGTGTCCAGATGGTGAAATACATTTAAATAATTTTAATGTTTTCGTCAACTGGACACACATTCAAATTTTACCCGAATTTATGACGAAGTACAGTCATGCGCAGAATGTTTTCTGTCACAATCATCATCGGCCATCAAATGTTCCACCGCTGGAAACGGATACTTTTACAGTAAATATGTAGTACAAAAGTACTAAGGTAGCAAAAGTATGTAAGAGATTGCGGGTAAAATAAAATCTCATGAAAAACATGCGGCTTAGTTCATGGTGTTGCTTAATACTGCACAGTATTCAACAGGGATGTTTACTACAACTACCTACTAACTTTTTTTACCCTAGTACTTTTAACCGCTCTGGACTATACCAAAAGTGCGACGGGGCGTACTGGAAACCACTTTGAAGCAAGGAGCGAAGTACTGGGAATTGAAGTAAAACGCAAAGCGACATGGGAATCGAGATTCAGGGAATAAAACTTATGATGAAGGTCCTACAGCAAGAAAAAAAATTGAAACTATCATGAACACTATGATCGCGACCACTGTTAGAGGTCAATAATTCAATGAGCGAGGCGATTGTTAACCTGACTGTACCCTTTTTCTGCAAAAAAACAGAGTGTGTCCAGTTGACGAAAGAATAAATGATACTAATTTGAGTTTAACCAACTCGACACAGGTGTGTCCAGTCATGTGTGTCCAGTTGGTGAATAACCCGAAATAGCGATCTTATTCTTTATTTAAACACAGAGACAGCCAAAAAGGTTTGAGGCAAAGGTGAGCACCGATTTGTTTAGGGCCATTGGGTGTTTTATTGAGACAAATAGTAGTAGGTATAAAATAAGGGATTCCGCCGAAATGGGATTTCTTGACAACGTTTGGAGCTCTTTCTATTTTGGTTGGAAGGGAACCCTAACATTAGACGGTTTCGAACGAGGTAGTCCAGTTTGAGCACCCGCCTAAATAGCACCTGCACAAATAGCACCTGGCCTAGTCCAGATTGGGCAATAATCGATATTTTTGGCAGGTGATGTTAGTGAATTCAAATGCATTTGACTTTTTGTCGGAGTCCAAGTCAGAGACGAGCAGGCGACGACTGTGAATCAGAGCGAAACCTGGTCGGACTCTTCTGACCAGTCAAGTAAGTGTATCCGGAATAAAGTTAAAGCACTTTGTACTTCATTTTAATGTTAGAAAATAACGTTCCGTGGAGCTTGACTGTTTTGTTTGCCAAGCACACGCCGGGGGGTTATTATGATTTGTTTGTGGCCGTTTCGGAGCTATTCGGCTTGGCGGCGTACGTGATCCAACACACGCCCATTCCTAAGAAGGCACTCTACTCTACAGCCTCTTTTTGCGTTCCATTAGCGGGCTCTCACCCATCTGCCCATCTCCAAACTTAAGGGCAGTTATGGGAGCGAATACCTACCGAACCTTCGCTGACTTTTTACCCGAAACTCTTGCGGGATAAGAAACAGCTTGTGTATATTTTATTATTCAAGTTAGATCCTCTGACTCTCTTAAAAATGCTATAATTCAGAGTGAAAACTCTGTAAAAGTTACCTTATAATGCGGCGCGGGGCATAAAGAAGGCCGTTTCATCAAGATTCTGAGAAATGTTCGGAAATATATTTTTTCTATTTAAAACTTTTAGCTGGTAGATGGCTACTTCCATTTGCAAAGTTTCCGGTTTTGTAAGCTGTCTGTTTGTTTTAGGAAGCTTTATTTTGCACCCAAGTTTTAATTAAAGAATCGCTTCGTTCCTGGCGGCGCATAAGTTTTATTTCAACAAATCCGGACGCTCGGAGCTGCTCTCGGATGTCGTCTGGGACACGGAATTATTTCTTCTGAAGAGTTGCAGTCAATGAAGACGATTCACGTTTTGAATCAAGTATGCCGTTTTATAGAGACATAAACAATAGAAAAAAAAATGGGATAAGAAATGACGAAGTTACAGTAAGTTTAGTGCACAGATTCGAAAATCAAAAACATACATACAGCCATATACATTGCTTCTGGCCCCACACTAGGATACACTGGGACGTGGGAACCAGAAACAGCGACATCACTAACATCCAAGACCTGGGGTTTTTTTTCTTATCCCAGGTCTTATTTCGGGTTCGAACCCGGGACCTCTCGCATGGTACGCAGTTACGATAACCGCTACGCCACAGAGGTCGTCAATAGTGTCTCTGTGTTATTTTTAACGTCATGAATGTGGTATGACACGACTCTAATATTTGTAAGTGAATAGTTTTACTTTACAAAGCCGGACACATAGTGAGAAAACCCCATAGAAGAAACTTGTTGTAAAACATTAACTCTAATTTTATTGAGGTTTGTCATGAATTGCGCATTTTGAAAATAACCCTTATACCATAGATAGATAGAATGCTTTATTGTACCTATATGGTATAGTACGGCTGGCAACCCTTCATTAGGCACTTGCAGGCCGAGCAACCGCAGACTGGCGATTTCCAGCTCTAAGGCTGACATTCAGAGACGAATCCTAAGTTCACGCTTAGATCAGTCTTAGCAAAGTAAACTAAAGTCGTACTTAGTAAAGTGCCGTAATTTTCGTATTCACAGATGATTCACAGTACTTAAGAAAGTCATCTATATTGTCTATCATTTCTTAGTGATGTAGTTCTTACCGGTTTTTTAAATTTGACATTGCTACACGAGAGCAGGACAACATCATACAACTTTATATATGTCAGAGTGAATAAAAAAATCCCACAGATAATGCTCGTAGAACATCAGTGAAATGACGTTCGGAGTAGTCTGTGAACAAAAGGCTTAGAAGTGACAGTTCTAAGTTCACGTAAAGTCACCGATATTGACTACTTACACTTAGCTAAGCACCATTTCATACTAAACTTGCTAAGATTCGATTCTGAATACGAAATGTTTCTAAGTACGTGATTTTGACATTTCTGAGACCAGTCTTTGCTTAGTTTTCGTCTCTGAATGTCAGCCTAAGTTGTGAACAGCTCACATACTGGCATGAGGAATAATTCACCATTCCATTTGGTTTCACATTTTCTATGTATAGTATACCTCTACAATAGATGGATATAATACAATTATTATAACATTTACATACAGGTACATACATTGCTTCTGGCCCCACACTAGGATACCCTGTGTCGTAGGAACCAGAAACAGCGACGTCACAAACATGTAAACATCCAAGACCTTGGTTTCTTTTTTTTTGTCCCCAGCCGGAATCCGAACCCGGGACCTCTCGCTTGGTAGGGAGAGGCACTAACCGCTGCGCCACAGAGGTCGTCAAGTCACCCAACGTAAAATATTCCAAAGATCCGGTGTCAATATTATTCAGCCGATGATGTCCGTTGACACGTTGGCGTATCAATTGATTTCGAATCGTGGGTTGAATTGAACAACCCGCCCTTTCCTCCACAAGAATAGAGTCCGCAGAAGAACAGGGGAGTCCACATTCTGTTAGTGCAATTAGATCAATTACAATTACATTGTCAGATCATGTGACACTTTTTTACTTCCATTGACGCTTCATTATCAACCCGTTATGTCCCCACCGAGGAGCACGGGTCTCTTCCCTGAGGAAGGTATAGGCCATACTCCACCACGGGGGCCAAGTCCGGATTGGTGAAGGCTTGTAAGACTAGTGGCTGGTCATACTGTCAGAAGTGTTCAAGCCGACCTAAGGCCCCTGACCTGGCTTAACGACTGCCATCTATCGACGGCAGCCGACACCAACTGCTTAACGTGCCTTGCGAAGCACGGAACCGCTCGGAAAAATGCCACTAGCGTTAGCCATAGATGGTCACCCATCCATGCACTGAACGCGCCCAATGTTGCTTAACATTCGTGATCGTTTAAGATCACTCAGGCAGCCCAGGCCCCAGCGCCCGGTCCCAATAACCTATCTACAGATAACTGACCGTTCCGTTTTTCTTTTCTATTAAGTGGCCTATCACTAGTTAACATTTTAACTGGTGATAGCTGGTTGGTAGGTTATTGCGGGCATTAGTCATCCAGGGTCGAGTTTTATGAAAACTAGAATAGGTGATTTATTACACAAAATCCAGTTACACTACGAAGCACAGTGTACTTGCTAATATAATAATAATAGCGCATCTGCTTACCATGCAAGAGGTCCCGGGTTCGATCCCCGGCTGGGGTGGGAAAAAAAATTCCAGGTCTTGGATGTTTACATGTTTGTGACGTCGCTGTTTCTGGTTCCCACGACACAGGGAATCCTAGTGTGGGGCCAGAAGCAATGTATGTGCCTGTATGTAAATGATTAATGTTTAATATGTAGATTGATCAGCTATGCTGTCCATCAAACTGTTATACTAAACCTATATTCTTGTATTAAAACTTGCGTAGTAACGTATTAACGATAGTAGTTGAAAAAGTATGAGACCGTAAGTCTCGAGCAAATCCCGTCTCTTAGGCCCAGTTTCTGAAGTGAGAATTTCGCTAAGTATATACCTACTTAAGTAACGTTCTGTCATCCTCTTTTCTGAGAAATTTGACGAGACAGCACTACAGTTAAGTAATTCGGCTGGAAAATTTCAAAACCTAGTAAGTGCCCTGAGACAAAAATCTAAGAGCTAGAAACTAATGAATCAGGGGTAACAAGGTTTATAAAATGGTTTTTTGCGTCTTCCAGCATTACAACTGTGCCCTTTTTCAATATTCAAAATCCAACTTCTAAGCCGTTTGAAAATGCAGATCAATGCTTTGTAGTCTAGTAAGCTGCAAAATGCGAAAACCGGTTTTTTCTTAGATGTGTCACTTGCTAGGTTTTGAAATTGTCCAGCCGAACTACTTAGCGAAATTCTTAATTCAGAAACTGGCCCTTACTTAACCTCCTAAGTTCTGACCTTGAAAAGAACAATGGTCTCTATTGTTATTTTCAAGGTTAATAAACGACAGGCCTTTACTAAAAAGGTCGTTATTTCTTCGTCGCAAATCTCTAAAACGTAATATCACCAAGTGAACAACGAAGCTAGCCTTCTCCAGTATATTGTGTTCAAGCGGCGTCCGCGACGTCAGCTGCGGTTTACTGCGGGTCCCGTGTTTACGAGCTCTGCAGCCTCCATAAACAAACAACTTGGTCCCTCCTCTAGCTCACTTACACCGTTCACCGTCGGCGCTCATTGAAATTATGTTATCGGTTATTTGGCGGAAACGTGACGCACATTGCAAATGCTTCTTTGCAAGAATTCGAGGGTAGTGCGAACGAGGTTGCTCTCTAAACTTTGCAAAAATAACGTCGTCTTAAAAAGTTTGTGTATCATATCGTGACCAACAATTCTTTACGGGATGGGGTAAGGGCGCGGAATAGACGCGACGCGTTGTATAGTACCACAGACAGGCCGCAACGTCATCATCATCATCATTCAGCCACAAGAAGTCCACTGCTGGACTAGGCCTCCTCCATGGATTTCCAAAAAGACCGGTTGGAAGCGGCTTGCATCCAGCGCCTTCCTACCACTTGGATGATATCGTCTGTCCATCTTGTAGCTGGTCGCCTGGCTGGACCGCAACGTACCAAATTGAAATTACCACAGTCTCTGCTTCATAACAAATAAATAAAGATAAAATAAAAATATACGCTGAGTGGCCTGTGACTCTACAATGCGTCGCGTCTTTTCCGCGTCCTAACCCTACGCCCTTTTTACGTGTCCATCTATACTTTAATTTATAAAGAGAAAATATTACTTAGTATTTGTGTGCCGATTTTAAAAATTCTTTGACCATTAGAAAGCTACATTCTTCGTGAGTAACATAGGCTTTAATGGGTTTTCAAAAAGTTTAAGATTCCTTACGATCTTGAATAATATAACCTAGGTGTAAAAAATTACTAACCCGGGAATTTTCCACGAAACTAACATAGCTATTTCCACGGAAACGTTTTTGTCACCCGTGCAAAGCCGGGACGGGTCGCTATAATGTCACCAAAGAGTATTTACATACTAATAGTTGGGGGTGGCTGGGCACCGTACACTACTGTGTGGAGCCCTGCTGCCGTAGATTTAAAAAACGGTTGTTTGTTTCCCTTTGTCTCTATTTTATTTTTCTTGTTTTATTGACTCTTGTGTATTTTGTTTATTATGTACTTTTGTCTTCATTGTGTTTCTGTGACAATACTAATAAAATCTTTCTTTCTTTCTTTCTTTCTTTCTTTCTTTCTTTCTTAATAGCTGTCAACACCAGACTCATCAATACCGCACGATACTTATATTATTCCGGACAAATTAACAAATTCAGTTGGACATTACGCTCTATGAATTAGAAATAAAAATAAAAATCGTTTATTTTATTGCCATATAAAATTGCTACAGATATAGTGTACGAACCGCCACACTAGGCGATGCCTGTCCCGTGGGGGATTGAAATAATACTTTACATTTAAATACGGCTTTAAAATACTATAGAATGTTTTGATAAAAGTAGGTACATACACAGGGCTCTGACCGAGGAAAATCGCGTCACACATACGGAATTTCGGGAGTAATTTCGTAGATCTCAAAATGGCGGGGAAAAAGTAGACACTAACCTTTTTGTTGCTCTTGAAGACGTTGCACCTGAACGCGTTGGTGGCGCCATCTCGCGCGATGTAGGAGAAGATCTTTAGGTCGGACGAGTCATGAGACACGTAGAAGATACGGTAGATGGGGTGGTGCATCAACTCGGTGCCTGCGCCTGCGCCGCTACTGTTCTCACCGAACAGTTTGCTCGACTTCTTTTTCTGGAAAAAAAGGAGCATCGCTGTAGTCTATGGAAGCTAAGGGACGCCGTTTGATTAAATCATCTATACACAGATGGCCTCAATCTGAGTGTTTTCCTATGGTAGTAATGTCCGTTACCATGTCGGATATCCTAGTTTGGGACCAGAAGGTGTTTGTGTTGAGTGAATGAAGGTTATTAAGGGCAAGATAAAAAGTACCCGAAACCGACATACGTGCATGCAACGACTAATGAATGTCGATGAAGGGAAAGTGATTTGTCAGGATCGTGGCAGGTGGCAGTCCCTGGTCTCTGCCTGCCCCTCTGGAATACAGGCGCTAGCTTAAATATGTATGTAGGTATGTACCAAGGAGAATAAAGTATGTACTAAGATTATTTTCGAACGAAGTCAAAGTTTAATATTATTATTTAGATTCTCTATAATATTATTTATGAGTATAATAAAGAATATTCTATCTATCTATAAAAACAAAATGTTTACCTAATGAACTTCAAAGCAACAGCTTTGAAACTAACAAGTTTCACAATGAAATAATTATAATAATTATACGAAAAAGAAAACATTAAAGAAACTCCACTACATATATTATATTCAAGCCCCACATGTATTTTTTCTGCTTTCTTTCGAAATAGGTACCTACCTAACATAACTTGTTCCCCTCCTTAAAGTCAAAGTCAAAGTGAAATATTTTATTCATAGTACAAATATAACATTACTTTATGAACGTCAGCCGTAACATATAAATTATTGCATCAAACAGCAGATTTTGCCGCTATTCCCTAACCTAACCTAACCTATATTATTAACGTAATGCGACAACGGCAAATGGAAGAGATAATGGGGGAGCTAATAAGGTTGGGCTGAAGTGGACGTTCGAGAGCGTCCGCTGCGCACTAGGCGAGGCATAGCTTGAATTATTATTATCCTTGAGCCCGGGCTAGTAATTACAGGCCGTCGCAGGGGGATACTGGCGATAACACAGCCAATCAATCGTCCGACTTACATACACCCAACGGAACGAAAACTGCCGTCATGAGAGAAAAAAACGCAACTATCATTTTTGCCGAAATTGAGTCACGCTGAGCACGCGCTGACCGTCAGCACTGATAGACAAAATGTATGGCTGGTCAGCGCTGAAGGGTCGGCGTTTTCCTAAAACGCTCCTTAGGACGTAGTATGTACAAACGTAGTAGGTATTGGCCTGGTCTGCGCCGAGTGTCAGCGTGACTCTAAAACCGGCCTTACTAGTATAAAGTTAAAAAGGCGTTTTAGACTTGAACTAAGCTAAAAAACGTACCTATTTTGGTCAATTAATTCTGCAATACGATAGAAAAATGAATGAAGTTACTAAAGCAAAAATACGCATAAAACGCAATTCACAATTTGCTTCCAAAGTTATTGGATTTGAAAAATCAAAACTTAAATATCAAATATAAATATCAGTTTGAACCTGATGTCAGAAGCGTCTTTTTACCTTATGACGGCAGAAAACTCCGCATGACTTCGCCGAGGGTCTCTTGTCAACATTTACAGTACCAGCTGAGTTGGTGATCTTTTTTTGTTGTTACGGAGGCAGAATACCCTTGTATGGTCGTGTTATTTTGTTTAGTTCTGTTCTCCTTACGTTAATTAAGTACATAATGTTTATGCGTGAGCTTTTGGGTTAATCTAAGTAAATGAATTGTCCTTCTTTCACGATACGAACCGCATCATTACAGAAACATAACATCATAATTGCTTCTACGAAATTATGTCGAAGTAAGGTTTCGTGGGAAGTAAATATTCTAAGCATCGTATGGTAAAAGTGTAGTCTCAAGAAGTATATTGACGACCTCTGTGGCGTAGCGGTAGCGCATCAGCCTACCATGCAAGAGGTCCTGGGTTCGAAACCTGGCTGGGGATAAAAAATATAATGTTCTGTTTAATGTTTCGTGTGCAATAAAGTATATATATAAAGTATATATAAAATATATATATAAAGCCCAGGTCTTGGATGTTTACATGTTTATGATGTCGCTGTTTCTAATTCCCACGGCACAGTGTATCCTAGTGTGGGGCTACAACCAATATATTATTATGTAAACAAAAATAAGTGAGCCTACTTGACAGATGTAAAAGAGGCATATAATATGACGTTGGACATCAACTGACAAGCTTTTATTATTATAAAGCAACTTGCGAGATGGAGGTATTTAATAAGTCTACGTATAGTAAATGTGTTCGATAACGACCGAACTTTTCGTATCGTTGCCGAAGTCCGTACAAAACTTTGGTATTTGTGTTACCTTCCTCTTAATTAATAACTTGTTGTGTTTCAATCTGTTCTTGCTCAGCTGAAACAATTTTGCAGAAAACTTTTAGTTAAATTACTCCCCGGGAAGATAGTTTGGACATGTTTCCAGCCAACATTTTAACAGCCTTTGCGTATTGCAAACTGCGAAACAAAGTAAAATGGAGGAAGTGTATTTGAAAAGTTGTATTAAAAGTGGAGCGCAGCCCGCCTAATAGGACTTTTTTCATTTAACTTTTAGCGCACTTTTTTGTTTCATTTAACTCCAAAGTCATAGGTACAGTCGGTTAGCTTTTAGAATATACCTCAACTGAGCAATCAGAAACCGATTATATTGCAATAAGGTAAGGTTTATTTTGTATTGTTATTTATAACTTTGCATACCTAACTTTTCAAAATAGTGAAGAATAGTTTTATACAGAGCAGGAAGTAGTATATACCCTCGTGTGCTTTCGGCGAAAACCGAAGCCTACTCTAGAGCCCGAGGTATATTAAAAGCTAAAAGCTAACAGACTATAGGTACATGCCGCACTGGGAATCGAACCTGAGACTCCCCCTTCCGAGTCCCTTTTTTTACCCACTAGGCTGCCACCGCTCCATACCCACATACCTACATTTTATACTACATTTAGCCCGCCATACCTTAATGTGAAAACTTTGCATATGAGACTGAATTATGACTTTTTCATTTAACTTTTAGCGCACTTTTTTGTTCCATTTAACTCCGATAATACCGGGGTGTTTGGTTGAAAAAACCGAAGCCCTAAATGTCTAAAGACAATAGTACGCTGACAAAATCTTCCCAGAGTCGGTTGAAAAGCTCAAAAAAGAAACAGAATTAAGAAAAATCAGGGATAGAAGGCACAAGGGGGACAGGGCCGCCGATCGTGTCGGTGCCTCAAATTATTCTTTAGTACAGCAACAAAGACGATTCCACAAAAGATGGAGGCGGCGCCCGACGCTCTCCGAGTCAGCAGTTGACAGCCCCGCTCCGTGATTAATGGGCTCCCGAAAAAAGTACACCGGAAAACGGCAAGTGGAAAACACTGACCGAAGCCCCGCAGGATATCCTCCCAAATAAACGCATTGAAAAGCCACCGTAAGTGATTGATCGCGAGGGTGCGATTCATCATTTTAGTGCGGTAACGACGTAGGCGATCCAGCTTTTGATTTGATTGCGGCCCCGGGCTTTATCTAGTAAGATAACAATGTAATCCACACCGAATTTGGTGAGCGTGAATTTCCCTCAATCTTTATTCTTCAAAAATCGGTTAGTACATACCGCAGTATAGTTGATTAACTGTTTAATTATCATCTTTGTAACAACCGTTCGTTCATTACCTAAGCTTAATTTATATTAATATTGTGCTTGCCTATAAGTGTTGCATATACGTAGTTCTATCTTTTTGAACCCCTTTTTTAATATATCTATGTACCTCCTGCTGGTGGGACTAATAAAATAAAATATCTGCAATGGACACGTAATACAATATACCTTCAGCAAATTAAGCCCCTGTTTCACAATGTTCAAATAAAGTCCAGATAAGCTATCCGCAACCAGGGCTGCCGTTTGTTCTAAATTTAAATAAATTTTCCTATATTGCGTGTGTTCGTTTATGGCTTCAAATTATCCGGAACTTTATGTGCAGATTGTGAAACAGACCCTAAATTAAATTATATGCAGCAATTTAATTAGTATTTGCGGACGTCCAAATCTCTATTGAAATATGAAAGTACAATTGCCACACACCTGAAACCCTCGTGCTCCAATTGAAAAATAATCTTCTGGCCGAGTAAATTTCACCAAGGATCACAAAGCTGTGGTAAGGAAACTTGGGAACTTTTCAGTGTTAAAAATCAGACCCCTCGGGTCTGAGTGAATTGGTTTTAATAGATCTCGTCCGATAAATTGACGTCAACTTGGAAGTTTCGAGGAGTTTGGGGCACCCCAACGCCCGGTTTCAGGCCGAGACGAGGAGTTAATTAACTACGGACTACAAAGAAATTTAAAGTAGCACGGAAAGATTTGAAGTTGTCCGAGAGATTACAGAAATATTTTAATTAGACCTGCATTGTACAGAAAGGCGATATTTTGTTCGGCCACAGTTATAATAATATATTATGCTCTATCACAATGAAGAAATTTGGATCATATTATTGCGTTAGGTAAGGATTGTCACTACCTGGGTGATGGGAAACCCAACATATTCACAAACCCAATACAACATGCTGATCACTTTTTCTAAAAACGTACAAGATGACATCACAAACATGTAATCATCCAGGACCTGAGATTTTTGTTTGTCCCCAGCCGGAGTTCGAACCCGGGACCTCTCGCATGGTAGGCAGTGCACTAACCGCCGCCCCACGGAGGTCGTCGAAAGAAGAAGATAAGGTAATTTTTTTAATACATTTTTATACGATAGTTTGTTTTGCACCTTGCATCGCACCTTATGAAGGTGTCATAGACCTGTTGAGACATTTCAGGTGTATTGGCTATATCTAGCTCTCTTAGGAAGCCTAGTTTGTCGATCGGGTTAGATGTATATTACGATTTCGCAGTCGACTGCATATTAACTTTTACCTACGGGCACACTAATCAATTAAGTTAAGGCGATACACTGAGTAAAACTAGCGACATCAAGGAAAAAATCATGGAACCACTCAATAATTTTAATAGTGATTTTTAGAATCCATGGCCGTGAACCTATGGCAACAAAACCTACGTCTACATAGTCTAGATTGTTCGCGACATAGATTATTTTATCTTACTTTTATTGTGGCAACATAGTTTCACGTTGTATTGTTGTCATTATTGTAAATTGAGTTCGTGCTTTGCCGCTCCCGCACGCGGTTTGTTTGTCCTTATAATATGGTCTAAAAATAGTTAACATCGGTTTTATCTAACATCTGCCCCATATTCTACAGTCCACTAAACTACAAGGTGTGCTACATGCCAGCTTAACGCCAAAAACGGCAGTTTTTGGCATAAAAACTATGGGATGGTATTTAACTGTACCTCAATTTATTCCCGCTTTCTTCAACAAATGTTACAAACGAAAGTTAATACATTATAAAATGTAATGCTTACCTAAAAAATGTTTCTGTACTTGTCAATGTTAAACCAAACTAATTCAAACTATTAAACAAAGTCTTTACTCCTACAATGTTACATAAACTATCATTAACATTATAAGTAATGTAACTAAGATTAATAATTATTAATCCACCTGCATGTAAAATAATTCATTTGGCAAGAAACAATTTTTGCAATAGGGTTTTCACTTTTTTGTTCAATTTTGCCTATTGTATGATGTCCACAACGTGTACTAACATCTTTGTTGCTGCAATATTTCACATCTCAACGGGGGGATAATTTTGAAATTGTTTGGTGTAACATATTTTGTTGGCCGATTAATTTAATTGCAGCAAAATAATATAATGGGTTTTAGAGTAATATTTTAGACAGGCGTACATAGGTGTACCTTTAGATTTTTGGTGAACGGTTAAAAATTACCCAAAACTATGTAGTCCTAGACTCCTGAGGGTCAATTACGTAGCTGCTCCACTCGTCAGTCGGCTCGTTCGATTTAGGCTACTCCGAGCTGTCAAAAATGCGTTTTGGAATTATTATTCTGGTCGTGGGTCCTAAAAATCACTGTCTACATTCTTGAGTATTATACAGCCACTTTTTGAATATTCGATCTATCAAAAAGATATGATTTTTCCCTTGGTGGCGGTAGTGTTACTCCCTGGACTCCCTTAGGGATGACTTCGCAACAAATAGGTAAAAGTTCGTTGTAAATGTCCAGGTGTATATCTCATCCTCGTAGTCAAACACTAAAATTGACCCACGTAGGTACATTCCTCTAGAGAAGGCTTCGTGGCCTTAAACACGAGAACGGCTGAATAAAGGAGGATTTTTAAAAGCCCTGGAGGTTTTCTGACGTAAGTGTTACAAGCGTGACGTTTGTCAACGTGACCCGAGCATCGCAAAGTTAGCAACTTTGTCTATCCGTACAGAAGATAATAAATGGATGTGTGGGTAAATCGATCAGTGTTGTAGCGCGACACAGACCCTTACAAGGGATAACGATGTCGCTGAGAAATTGCCAAGCGCCGAGCGCACACTATCCGGGGAGAGAGTCATAAACAATGACGCTGCATTTTATGACGCATTTTTATGGTGTCTTTCTATAGTGTCCATTTTCTCACCTTTTCCTTCGACTTTTTCTTCCTTGTCGTCACGCGAACTCCCTCTATAGACACTTCCACGGTCACCTTGCGCTTCTTCGCCCCCTTCGCTTTGAACTCGTACTGAAACAAAATAGGTTTTTCGTTTGTTACTCAACTAGCCGTAGTCAATAATGTCCATTTATCTATACTTGGCATTTCTTTCAGACTTTAAACGACACTAAATCAAAAACCTTTAGCGGTAGAAAACTCGAAACAGTTTACAAATTTAGTTCTAGCTAGTACTAAATTTGCAAACGGTATCGAATTTTCTACCGCTGTAGATTTTTAATTCAGTATCGTTTAAAGTAAAAAAAAAATGCAAAGTATATATAAATGGATAATACATACTTTCGCGCTGAACTGGGATGAAAGAATTCTGTAAATTAATCCACTGTTAATAATGTGTCTTTAATTCCTCAGGTCTAGAACACTTTTTCTTTTACAGCTAAGTTAGTTATTCACACGGTAATATTTGAAAATCAACATTTTCAATGAATAAAACATGCTCACACGACTTTACTGTGGTCTATAATTATTATTATCATCTTCAAAATTCGATCCACCCTGGGGTCCTTTTGTTATCCCTTTGAATATTAAAGAGGTTGTAAGATTTTACCATGGAAGGTGGCCTATGGTAGCGGCCATTTTCTTTTTTTTTTCAAAATTCTTGTCGCACTTTGAAACCTTCATTAATCGCTAGTGGACATTCAAATAACCACAAAACATAATGTCATAATGTGCTCAAGCCACCAGTTTCAGAGATATTTCATAAACAACATCTAAATGATCAATAACAGAATTACCCACACCTACACCTATCTCTCTCTCACTGTCACCGACACCGCGATGTTCAAATTCATTCAAACGATTTCTCGCCCAGTGTTGCCAGCTTAGCGTATTTTTACTACAAACTTATGCCGGCTACACACGTAACGATATATCGTAGCGATAAAACTGCGCAAGCCGATTTGCGCAGATTTATCGATCGTGTGTATGACAAAAATCTGCAACGATTTGTTGGCATCGTGTATGACAAATCGTTGCAGATTTTTGTCATACACACGATCGATAAATCTGCGCAAATCGGCTTGCGCAGTTTTATCGCTACGATATATCGTTACGTGTGTAGCCGGCATTATAGAGTCTGACAAGCGAGTCCTGGCACGCGATTTATTTAGAATTCTTCATATGGCCACACTCTGACTGTCAAAATTAGGTATTTCAGCTGCAAGTAGTACAGCCGAAACAGTTTGATACTCGTCCCAGATACAAGTCCAGTTAATTGTACCTATCTATAATCACGCTATACACCTCTGGAATGCTCGTGATGTTAGTCGCCTCCAACTAGGATTAACGACTGTTATTTTTCGACAACAACCGGGACCGACTGCTTTACGTGACCTCCGAATCACGGAAACGCTCATGAAATATCCCACGAGCGGTCATCACCTATCCAGACTGACCGCGCCCGAATTCGCTTAACTTCGGTGATCGTTTCCGAACGCCGAGTACTGCTGGGCTATGAGTGATGATAGTAGTACCATTAATGGTACATTGTCATTGATGGTGCATTGTCTTGGTTCATTTAAGATATTTCTTTAGATTACTGATATTTTTGACAGAAAAAAATGGTTGCTATAATCCCCCCTATTTATTTCCTAACATCTAAATGTTTTATTTTTGTCTTGTTTTTTGTTTGTTTTGTTTTATTTGTGTTCTGCAATATATATTAACGAGACTACGATTATTCACTATTTAAAAACAAAAAACCAAGATGGCCGCACAGCATTACGGGAGGAATCACAAAATTAATTATATCTTTATAACCGGCGATGTTACGACAAAATGACTTATTATATTTTTTGATCGCCTAGACATCCTCTATCGATATATATAGGTTCCAAAGTGCGACATCATTTTTGGATTATAGGCCACTTATCTTCTAACCCCTTTGTTGAACGACCACCTGGTTTAATTTATAAAATAAGTACCCAGGTAGGGACCGTTTCAACGGAATGCGCCGTAGTTTACACCGGACCCGCCGGCGGGCCCTCGGGGCTTGAGGGATTATAATTTTCGAGAACATTTTGTATAGATATTTAATAAATCTTACTTATTACATTAGGCTTAAGTTACTCAGGGCCGGATTCTGGATTGTGAATTTAGCTAGGTAATTACTAAAAAGTAGTGCTGTCTTGTCAAACTTCTTAAAAAAAGAGCGTAACATAACGTTATTTAAATATTTACTTATTCTCGACGGCCCTGAGTAACTTATATAAATTATTATCCTAAACTTCACAGTCTTTTTTGTTGTTACCTTCCTACTAGCGCAAGTTGTGGTAACCTTTAGATAGAGTGCACATTACCTTTTACATTTTTAATAAGAAGTTTTTATTTTACTATGCAATTTTTGTGTAACTCTTGATGGCGATCCTTAGAAAAAAGATGTGTTTTTTAACGCATAATAATAGGCCTTTTATCCTCCTCATACTGAGCTACTGCCAGTAATCTGTTTCAGATCGTCGGTCCAGTAAGTCCAAGTGATATTCCCAATCGTATTTACAATAAAGTAGTAAGTTTGAGTCGAAGTCTAATCCAATCAGATATCTAATTGGTTTAGTTGGACTCCATCACAACTTTCAGATGGCCCGCCAAACGTTGTTTCGCCATATAATTTATTTGTAGGCATGTATTTTTAAAGAAGAAAAATTGGGGTGGACCACGCTTATCACTCAGGACTATGAACAATAGATAACAACCTTTTCTCAAACCTACCGAATATACATATAAAATTTCATAATTCGGTCAAGCCGTTTCGGAGGAGTATGCGCACTAACACCGTGACACGAGAACTTTACATATACATATGTATATACATATAGTTGGCGCCCCCGACTTCGTCTGCGCTGCATTAGTACTTAGAGTAGCCTATTTTCTTCTCCAATTTCTTCCCTTCCGTGTATCTTTATACCAAAATTAATTTCAGAATTATATGTATATTTTGGACAATTAATTCATAAAATATTTTAATATTATTGTTAATTTGTTTACTGTGCAATAAACTGTAACAATAACAACAACATCCATACAAACTTTCGTGTTTATAATATTAGAAAGGAATAAAGGACTGGGTGGATTAGGCTCGAGGAAGTCTAAAGTAAAGACGTAGTGGCCGACGATTGGCTGCGGTTAGTCTATATTCAAAGGCGTCCGATGTCCCGCCAAGTCATATTCATATTCAGCGCAACGCGATCGCGCGGTCTCCACGGACCCTCCCTAACGCGATAATGCCGACCCTCGGCTCGTCTTTCGACATAAATATGAACAACACAGGCAGGAAATTATCATAAGTAGGTTAAGTCAAAAAAGGGCTTGTTTCCCTAGCCCGGATTCTCGTACGCTAACAAGCTGTGAATCTACTGTTAACAATTGTCAGTTGGACAAAGGGCATGTGCTTAAACTGAGTTTTTTCATTCACTTTCGATAGCGAGAGCGTTTGCAATTTGTATAGGTGTGACAAAGCGCGCCACCTAGTAAAGTATCTTTGTCAGTTGCAAACGCTCTCGCTATCGAAAGTGAAATGAAATAACTCAGTATAAGCACTACGAAGAAAATCATTTGACAGCTGTTAACAGTAGATTGAAAGCTCGATAGCGTACGGGAAGCCGGGGGTAGGTAAGTGTTGTAAATCGAACACACCAATATTATGGGAAATGAATTAAAGCCGCTTGGATTTAGCCTAGAATTTACAGGTGCTCTATATATTTGGTATGTAGACTAGTAGAAGGAATATCAATTATTAAAAAAATGGAATTTACACACACCCTACCTTAATCCGATCTCAAGAAAAAAATAAAGCAACAATAAGAGCTTAACTTTGATTTAAATTGATATTATTAATTTATATGGAAATTACTTTTATAAAGGTAATAGATTAATAGGAATAAAAAGAATTATAACTAACTGATAAATAATAAACTATGCATGCAATATCCGAAAAACACTATAGGCATGTGTGAATTGAATCAAAGTCTTGTTTTGAGTTTTTAATTGAGTGAGGCCGAAATAGCGTAATCGTTGATTGATCGTTCTCTTAAATAGTAAAGTAAGTAGGCTTTAGCTGCTGACAACTTTACAGACGAACATTTTTGGCTTTTTAGGGTTCCAGTTGACAACTTGCACACTATTTTGGCGGAATCGTACATCGCGATGTACGATTACGCCAAAATAGTGTGCAACACGAACAATTTCTGCAAAACTTCAGCGTTGTATGAACTAACTCACATTATCACATTTTCACATTACCGACAATGTACATAATTATTTGAAACTAGCTTTTGCCCGTGACTCCGTCCGCGTAGACTTAAGTTCAAAATTTTTGTAACCCCGTTCACTCCCCTGAGAGTTAAATTTAGAAAAACGGCGAAACACGTGTTCAGTCAATTGTTTAGAAGAGTATTTATTTTAAGTTTCAAGAAAATTAGACAACATTCTTTATACCTACCATACAAATTTTGGCAACCCTTTTCGCCCCCCTAAGGGTTGAATTTAAAAAAATCCGGTCTTATTCCTTGCGTATTTATCGCACCCTTGCCAGAACAACGTGATATTTCGAAGACAACCATTTTTAATGCATAGAATTTTTTTTAGAATAGAATAGAATAGAAATGTTTATTTGGTACCATTATTAAAATAAGACTTATCATCTACACATTTACAAACTAAGAATTGGCACCAAAATGGCCTCCGCTCAGCTTTATGCCGTGGCCGGTGGCGACCACGACGCTGGTTTTCAGCGGATACCACAGAACAAAACAAACATAAAACAATACAATACTGACAATACGAAACAATACAAACATAAAACAATACAATACTGACAATACAAAACAATACAAACTAACGCGATTTTATTTATTCCGAAAAAGCCAGAATAATGAGCAAAAGAGCTCTTTCGGCTATTACTTTGAAACCTTTAAAAAAATGCTCTCATGTAACGTAAAGGTTTGGAAATAACACGTTCTTCCAAGTATGCGATATTTATATAGACCCTCTGTGCAAAATTTCAGCTTCCTAGGTCCAACTTGGGTTTGGGCTGGGTGTTGATGAATAAGAGTTTTACTGTAGTCACCATGGACAGTTGAAGAAATTTTTCGTTTGGGGATTGTAGTCCCCATGGACGTGTGAGTGGTAAATAGATAGATTGTAAAATCGAATCCCGACATTTTCAAAAGAGTTACAAAGGTCAGTCAGCGATTGCAGCGGGATGAAACTAACAATGTTTCATCATCATGAGCCCACGGTTACCCAACCCACTGCTAGGTATAGGCCTTTTCACCCAAAAGCCTTTTTACACGGTCTCTCGCCATTCGCATCAACGGACCTTCCTCCAATTCAACGGCGTCGTCCCACCATCGGGCCGTAGGTCTGCCCACGGACCGTCGTCCGGTCAGAGTGGAGGTTTTTTTCCCAGTACCTTCTTATCCACTACAAATTCGGCCAAATGCAGTGGCTATCAATTTGTATTTAATTTCAAAAAACTCCGGCCGCCTGAGTAATCTTAAACGATCACGAAGGTCAAGCAACATAGGCCGCGTTCAGTGCATGTATGGTTGACCGTTCTATGACTAACGCTAGTGGCATTTTTCCGAGCGGTTCCATGCTTCACAAGGCACATTAATCAGTCGGTGCCGGCTGCCATCCATAGATGGCAGTCGTTAAGCCAAGTCATAGTATAGTATGAGTGATAGCAAGACCAGCCACTAGCCTTACAAGCCTCCACCAATCCGGACTTGGCCCCCTCGGTGGAGTATGACCTATACTTTCCTCAGAGAAGAGACCCATGCCCCTCGAAAAAATAATGGGTTGATGGTGAGGCGACCAAATTATAACCGAAAACCTTCGTACAAATCCCATTGAAAATTACTTTACGAGACTAACAACTTCATCAGTTGTTAAACTCTCTCCTTCTACGGAACCCTACACTGCTCAAAACCGACACGCACTTGCCCGGTCTTAAGTTAGCTGGGTAATAATTCAAAGTTACTTCAATTTGACGTCGGCGCTGAAATAATCGTCACCGAAATAAACTTTCGCCCCCCGAGCACTTTCTCAGCCTCTCCAACTGAAACGTGTGGCCTACGGCGGAGCTTCAAATGGATGATCTTTCCTAGCGAGTCGTGTCTAATGGAAACTCACTATTTACATAAGTATTATATTCTAGAGCGAATACATTAAAACCGATCCCCTAGCTACAGAAACAAAGTGCTGCGAAATCTGAAAAGGTATGCTTTAGTATCGTTGACTTAATAGGGAAACTTTAGCATACAACCTTTAAACTTAAAGCGCTCAACTTGTGAGAAAAGTAAAACAGAGTTCTTTGACAATTTTAAACTTTTGCTTTTTATTGTTTCAAAGGAAAGGTTTCGCGATTTTCGATAAAATTGAGAGAGTAGGAACTGCGGATACCTCAAAAATGTATGTTTAAATTTTCTGACGTGCTGGTTACACCGAATAATGGAAGATTATTTTTTCTTTTTTATTCTTTTTCAATGTCACTCCTCGAGGTGTACTAGCATTTTGTACATACATACATAAGCTCACGCCTGTAACCCAGAGGGGTACTAGCGTTAGTCATAGACGGTCACCCATCCATGCGCTGAACGCGCCCTATGTTCCTTTGTGATCGTTTAAGATCACTCAGGCAGCCGGGGCTACGAGCGATTCTTAAGGGTTATTTGTTGAGTATTCAAAAAAACATTAACATTTCTTTCTTTTCCAGCATTAAATGCTATTTCTCCCAACGCTACCCTCCCCCTACACAGTTCGAGATCATGTTCTATTATGTATTAAAATGTATTCAGTTTATTAGCAATCCTTTTTAGGTATGTAATTGTATGTATATTTTATTTTATGTTGTTAATGTATTCTATTATTATCATTTCTCTCCTGGTCTGGTTGAGACTCCGTGAGCCACCAAAAGCCAGTGCTGAAAATCGTATGTGTAAATCGCAGTATATGTATACTTACATCATCGGTACCGCCATCTGGTGGCGTTTCCCCGAACTACTTCACGCCATGATTTCCTAACCAAATCTATATTGAACCATCGGCGTGATAGCTTGTTCGGGATTATGCCGCTAGACGGCGCTATTGTCGCCTTTTGTACGAAACCAATATAAATAGAAGTGTTTAGTTTGTAAGTTCTTCTCTTTCTCGAATACACCGCCGACCGCATCACACGTCTCGAGTTTTCTTCCTCGCCATCCATCGGCTCCCTCCTGGTTCACGTCTTTTCACTTAGCTCGAGGGGATTTTATCGCTGCATAGACTTACCCTGCCCGCCTTCTTGTGTTTTAAATCACATGTCATTATGTATGTCATTATGGTGTTAAATCTATGTTTTTCTTCTTCTTATACATACATACATACATAAACTCACGCCGGTATCCCAGAGGGGTAGGCAGAGACCAGGGACTGCCACCTGCCACGATCCTGACAAATCTCTATCGCTTCATCGACATTCCTTAGTCGTTGCATGCACGTACGTTGGTTTCGGGTACTTTTTATCTTGCCCTTCTTCTTCCAAAACCAGTGGCTCAGCCGTAGCAGATTTTGCAATAAAATTGCAAAATATGTGTCGTCATACTAGGGAGGGAGTCTTACAAATGTGACCAACTGTGACAAGGACGGGGGGAGGGGTAAAAAAATCATGAAATTTATGTGACGTAATTTATGGATGGCGCCTAAGAGCTTAAAAAAACCAACAGGGCAGTAGCTCATTATTATAATGAACTTGAAAGAAAAACTATGGGGGCTAGATAGACTTTACCAGTTAAAGAGTAGAATCGCACTTAGAATCTATACATGTTTAATATATTTACATAAAATAATCCCGTGTTTACAATCGTCAACACAATATTACTGCTCTAAGCCGAAATTTCCTTTCTTCAGACATTTCACGTTTTCAATTTACCAGTAGAAGCAATAGGAGGGCAGATGTGCTTATCGTGAATCAAACGCAACACCGACCGCACAGTGGACTACAAGTAACACAATTAAGATGTTCCCAATGATCTTTGAATGGTTGTGTGGCCGCAGTATTAATGTATTTTTCAACTTTTGTAAGATTTTTTTTTTAATAATCCCTAAAATAAAATTATAACAATTTTAATAAAATTATATATTTTTTATAATTTATTTATTTAGAAGTTTCATCCTATGTGAATAGGAGCATGTCGTTTTTACATTTCTAACTATTAAATAGTTTTTAACTGTTGGGGGGGGGGGGGGGGGGGGGGTGAATTTCCCAGACGCTTTTTTTACGCGACTGGTATGAAAATGGCAGTGTAAAAAGCCTTTTTATGGTGTTTAGTTTGTGTAATTACCCTTAAGAAGCAACAGATACGTTTTTATTTGGATCACTCTTACATGTTTATGGCACACTCACATAATAAATGATAGAGATCTTCTTTAGTATTACATGTATGTACCTATTACAATTTGGATTATCAATTTTCTTCAACATGAAACCAAAACAATTTAATGGCCCGAACGGGGCATTATCTGCCCGTCTTATGCCTGGGCCGCACTCATCGCGATAACATTCGGGCGATAAACTTCGTCTTCGGTCTACGGCGAATCCTCGCAGCAACAGAATGCGCGATGTAAAGTTTATCGCGATGTGCAAGCGATGACAAATGCAAAAAACAAAATGGACGCCGCGGTTGCTCTGTATTTTATGGCAGCAAATAATGATTTTTTACATTTATGTCGTAGTTATTATTTATTTATTCGTAGTTTGCAATAAATTCTAAAATTTTATCATTACTCCAATCCATGTTACGCTTCAGCTTATGCACCTACTCTGTGAAATAACACGTCCGCCATGTTTGACAGGTGCACGCTGACTGAAGTGTGGCCGCTCAAGCGAAGTTCATCGCGATAAAACTCTTTGATCTGTGAAAGTTTACCGACAGCTACGCGAAGTCCTGACGAAGCTTCGAAGTATACGCGAATACTTGGCTACACACATCACGATAGCCCGAATCTTCGGGTTATCGCGATGAGTGCGGCCCAAGGGTAACTGTAATAGGTAGCCTGTTAAAATTTTCACAGAACATGCGTTATTACGGCGGATTGCCCTATGAAAAGAGGGGTCTCTAAGATAAGAAACACGATTGTTTTATTAAAAACACCACGATCACGGGGATAATGTAATTAGCTGTGTAAGCCTGTGTACGATCTCTTGTTATACAGGGTGTCCCAAAACTCAACATCAAGCCGGTTCCGGGTGAAAAGGCAAGTCATACTGGTTATCAGAAAAATATAAAAAAAAATTTAAAAAAAAGATTTTTTCGTTTTAAGTACAATATTTTTTTTTATTATTATTTATTCAAGAAATTTCACAAACATAATGAAAACTAAAGTTAAAATTAAAAATGGGCAATTGTTTAAGTTATTTTTTTTTAAAAGTCTCACAGTTTTAAGAAGCATTATTCAGAGATACAAACCAAAAAAAAATTGGAAAAAGTAAAGATTTGTGGCAACAAGATATTTCTTTTTTTTTTAAATGCCTATATTTATTTCACGCAATTTTTTTTTTATTTTTCTGATAACCAGTATGACTTGCCTTTTCACCCGGTACCGGCTTGACGTTGAGTTTTGGGACACCCTGTATACGCACACCTTGTCCTGTCTTGATAATAAAAGATCGTCTTGTAATTTGAGTACATAATGCTGATGAAAGTACATGCTTACATGAACACACGTGCATGCAAAGACAAATTAATGTAGGTGAAGCGATAGTGATCTGTCTGATGAAAATGTATTCAGGGGCTATTCACATTACAACGTTACACGATAAAATAAACCTTAAAAACCTTCAGGATTAAAGACTAGCGCAAAAAGTTGCAGCCAACGAGCACGAAGCAGGATTTCTCTTGCATTGTAGGCTCTAACTATTGTAAGTATTGAAGGATTATTTCAGATTGAATTCGTGCCGCCCGGACATCGCCGGGTCTTTGTAGCGAAGATACGAGTAGTTCTTATTGCAGCTGTTGGCTGTAGACTAGAAGGCCATGCTACATTTTTGAACATGGACGGAAACCTCAAAACCATTTCGAGAATTATGCTTTCATTACAATTTCTATAGATTTGTAAATAAGTCTATACTTTTGAAGATATTGAATAAAAAGCCTTGACCTTAAATTACTTTTATGACAACAATTTTAACAATATGAGTGTGAATCCTGTGCTTTAGTTACAAAAAAAAATACAAATAACATAACATAACATAACATAACATTTACATACAGGCACATACATTGCTTATGGCCCTACACTATACATGGTGACATTTTCACCGGTACAATAAATCAACATACGTAATACTAAGTCCAAAATACAAATACCAACATTTTTTGTTACTACCCCGTTGGTACAAAAAAACAAAAATACCAATGTCTGAACTTATCCGCAAATTTTAGAGAAATATGGACTCATTACGCATGAGCACAACTAAACGCACGAACTGGCAACTGCGCACGGCTTGCGGGAAGGAAAAGAAACGGCGGCGGCGGCGCAGCCAGTATGTATGACGTAGCAAAAAAAATCTTACTTGATTTCAATTCTTCCTTCATACTTGCACGGGCTTAGGACCGTCACCGGCGTGGAATGCATGCACTGGTTGGTAGTGGTATGAATTTCCACACCACGTACTGGCTAACGCCGAAGGGCGCCGTGCGTGCCGCGTCGTTGGTGCTCCTTCTGGGGTTTTCCTTGAAGAACGCGAATATCTGTTCCTCGATCTCCACGGCTAAGGGAGGTCTCCCTCCTCGGCCTTGAGCGTGCGCTGGTGCAGTGAACTGTCCGTAGTCTAGCAAATGCTGCGTCGCTCTCCTGAATGTCCTGGTGTTGAGTATTTGAGGTTCAATAAAACCGGCATTTATCAGGCGGGGCAAACTTTCTTCAGCGTATACCCGCCGAGCTGCGCTGTATTTTCCCACTCAGAAAGTAACTACGAACCATTTCGTAATACTCGTGGTTTGTAAACATCGTGTTGCGCGCGTAATTTTCGACTGCAGGAAGTGCGGAAACGGCGCACGTGCACTCACCTAGGTCAATGCGCGCGGACTGACCGGCCAAATCGTGCGCCGGCTAGCCCGCCGCCCGCTCACTCGCCCCACCCCGCCGCCCTCTGCCTCGCACCGCGATGACACCTTGTAATGGGTGCCCATAAGTTACAAATTGGATGAAGGATAAATTAATGAAAATGAAAAAAATATATATGGTAATTTTATTCGATAAATGTAATCTATTATCGATACCAATGATATGGTAAAATTTATTGTACCGGTGAAAATGTCACCCAGTATAGGATACCCTGTGTCGTGGGAACCAGAAACAGCGACGTCACAAACATTTGACATTTGTTTTTTTTATGTAGACAAAGACTAAATTCATTAATCATGCTCTGATGACGTCACAGACAACAACATTTTAGAAACATTATTAAAAATAGACCTAATGAATAAAACACAAAAATACCGAAATTAGTATCTTAAATTCGAAATAAACTATCATCATCAACCCATTATGTCCCCACCGAGTGGCATGGGTATCTTCCCGGAGTAAGGCATAGGCCATACTCCACCACGGGGGCCAAGCCCGGATTGGTGGGGGCTTGTAAAACTGTATAGTGGCTGGTCTTACTGTCAGAAGTTGTCAAGCCGCCCTAAGGCCTCTGTCTTGGCTTAACGACTGCCATCGATCGACGACAGCCGGCACCAACTGCTTAACGTACCTTGCGAAGCACGGAACCGCTCGGAAAAATGCCACTAGCGTTAATCATACACGATCACCCATCCATGCACTGAACGCGCCCGATGTTGCTTAACCTTCGTAATCGTTTAAGATCACTCAGGCGGCCGGGGCTACGAGCGATTTTTATTCTTTAAATGGTTAATATTTTCAAAATAAATTATAAAACAGTATCAAAAATTAGCCAAGTCGGAGACCTTAGGGCGGTTTAAAAACTTCTGACAGTAAGACCAGCCATCTTACAAGCCTCCACCAATCCGGACTAGGCCTCCGTGGTGGAGTATAGCCTACTTCCTCAGGGAAGAGACCCGTGCCACTCGGGGTGCGGACATAATGGGGTGATGATGATGATATCAAAAATAAGTGGCATGGCCAATTCTCGAATCGAACACGTCACAGCGAAGCATGTGATCTGTGACAGGCGTCCTGAACGAGATTAAAAGAGCTATTCCACGCTTAATTCCTCCCTAGGAGGTACCCATTGTTCGTCGCTCGTAGAATTAAACTCGGTCGTTTCCTCCCTTTCTCGTGTTTGGCGCTGAGGTGCAATAAGCTGATGAGTAATTCGATTTGGAGAGCTTTCCGCTTGCCTGATTAAATACAATAATTTTCTCCTAAGGTATGCACAGTACAGTAAGCAGCAGCTATTTTACAGTTTACAAATTTAGTACTAGCTAGCACTAAAGGGGTTTTAACATTTTGCCATACTTGGTCAGCCGACATTTTGATATTTTTTCAAAATAGCGGCGCACAATAATACCTATGTACAGTCACGAGCAATAATATATATCGACGGTAGAAAGGGAAAACCCTTGAAGCGATATTTTTTTAACTTTACAGGAGAGCCGAAAAACTTTGTCAGATTACGAAAAAAAATCATAACAAATAAGTTTCTGCACCTGCAGCTATGAAAAAAAAATAGTTTCTCTAAATTTTAATTACTATTCACAAGTACAACTTTAAAAACGATATGTAAAGGTTAAAAAGAAATAAGTGTCGCTTAATTTGTTTTGGATTAAATAAAAGTTAAGGAAAAACCCATTAAGTGCGCGAGATACTTCAAAATTAAGTCGTGGCAAAACACAATAAATGCCATTGCCATTTGGGAACACTAACCGGAAAAACCAGTTAACAGTCTAAGAAAACTTTAATATAGGAATGGAAAAACAAATTAAATATCACGTAATTATGTGAAACTGAACAAGAAAAACCATTTAAATGTTTGTCTTATGCCTAAAAAAATGCAATTATTTAACTCAAGCACCTGCTACTACAGTCCTATTCTTAATAAAAATAAACACATTTTATTATTTTTATACCATTTATTAATGAAAAAGATGTTACTTATTGTACATGACCAAGAAAAAACATGCAAAAGAACACTGTAACTTACTTTCCGTACCTACAACATAATAATATAAAAAGTATTTTCAATTAGACATGAAGAAAGCAAAATAACATCAGTTTCTTTAGAATAACAGGTTAGTTTGCAACATAAAATAACGATGTTCAAATAAAATGGTATAAATCTATCCGAATTTGTAAATAAACCAAACTTAAACTCTCATCTAAAACGTTGAAACAATTAAAAACAATCTTCTGAAATCTTTAAAATTACGATAAAATCTAAAATCAATATTCATATAACATAAAGTAACAATGTAATTTATGAAAACAGAATTCTCATTAAATACTCCTCAGAGGAAGCTAGACTTTATTTTGTCTATGGTATCTAAAAAGTCTTTAAAGGAATCGCATTTTTATAAATGAGAATTTTGTAGTATAAATCATCTATCTACGTCATCTTTTAGCTTAAGCAATATCTCAATGTCCTTTTCATTAAGTGTATCAACTCCAACAATTGAAGAAATAGTCAAATACGCATTATGAAACAGTTTGGGAATGAATGCTCTTCAATTCCCTTGTGCTCGAAGGAACAACGCCAGAAGCATGGAACAGAAGCGTGGTGACGCTGTTCTTCAAGAAATGGGATGACACTCTGTTGAAGGACTACGTACCGACCCATCTCGCTTCTGAGCCATGCTTATAAGTTGTTTTCGAGGGTCCTGACGAATCGTCCCGAACGCAGGTTTGATGAATTTCAGCCTCCGGATCAAGGCGGTTTCCGAAAGGGCTATAGTACCATAGACCACATCCACACGCTACGGCAAATTATACAGAAGACTGAGGAGTATAATTTGCCATTATGCTTAGTGTTTGTAGACTATGAGAAAGCCTTCGATTCGATCGAGAAATGGGTGCTCGAGTCTCTCCAGCGTTGCCATATTGACTATCGGAATTGCTGAAGTGCTTGTACCACAACGCCACCATGTCGGTCCGAGTACAGGAGCAATTTGGAGGCAATGCCATTGAAAAGGGGCGTGAGACAGGGAGATGTCATATCTCCGAAACTGTTCACGAACGGACTGGAAGATGTCTTCAAGCTTCTGGAATGGCAGGAACGCGGCATCAATATCAAAGGCGAGTACATCAGTCACCTTCGATTTGCCGACGATATAGTAGTCATGGCAGAGACGCAGGAAGACCTCGGCATAATGCTCGAAGACCTCAGTCGAGTCTCCAAACGGGTGGGCCTTATTATGAACATGGACAAAACGGAGGTCATGTCGAACGTCCGTGTTGTGCCCACCCCAATAACAGTGGGGAACTCGACTCTCGAAGATGTAGACAAATACGTCTACTTAGGCCATACTTTGTGAATGAGGTCAATCGTCGAATCCCGGCTGGGCAGTATTCGGGAAAGTTAGAAAAGTATTTTCCTCCAATATACATCAATAACTCAAAACAAAATTATACAACCAGAGTGTGTACTACCAGAGATGACTTATGGCACTGAAACGTGGTGATTCACTTTGGGCCTCATAAGAAAGCTCAAATTCACGCAACGAGCTATGGAAAAGGCTATGCTCGGAATTTCTCTACGAGACCGAATTAGAAATGATAGCCCACCGGATGAGTAAATTGAAGTGGCAGTGGGCGGGGTATGTAGCACGCAGAACTGATGGACAATGGGACTGAAAAGTTCTTGAATGGAGACCACACATCGGCAAGCGTAGCGTAGGACGACTAGCCACAAGATGGACAGACGATCTCATCCAAGTGGCAGGAAGACGCTGGATTCAGCTTTCAACCGGTCTTTTTGGAAATCCATGGAGGAGGCCTATGTCCAGCAGTGGACTTTTTGTGGCTAATGATGATGATTGGGAATGACACAAGGGTCACAGAGCATCTTTAAATCATTATATTTTGACTCAGTTATTGGCAAGGCTCCAAAGAGTTATTTTATGGAGCTTCACTGTTAAATGTGTTACACATGCGGTCCATTGTGAAACTGCAAAAGAAGAACATACATAATAACTAAGAAATGATCGTACTTTCGGGGGTCATTAAAAATCCAATTAATAATGTTTTGTAAATACATTACAACACATGAATCGAAATAACATCACTAGAAAGAGAACAACGCTAAATACTTTCGTGGGAATCGACGATCACACGTCCGGAGCGCAATGTGACGTGCCCCTGCGCCGGTTCACAATTTAATGAAGTGACATGCCATCTGTCAGATCCATTTATTTCGAGACATTTGCATAAACTCCGTCCAAAAATCGTTAGTTTACGCGACAACCAAATGTTTAGCTAAGTAACTTAAATCCCATCTAGATGATAAATTTGTAGTTTAACCGACAGCGCAGCATATTTATTGAATGGGTCAAAATAAATTATATATTTTTTTGCGACTTTCCCTGTAACCCTGTATATTTGCTATCAAGTAATAGTTTAAGTAGTATGGTAAATTATTTTGTATCCTTAGTATCTATAGTATTTATTATAGGTATATTATGTATATTTTATGTTGTTTAATATGTGTAGGTTGATCATGTTTATATAATTTACAACCTCTTTCTAATAAATATCTTCCGGCACTACCCCATCCATTATCCTCATCAACAAAGGTTAGCTGGAAGAAAATACTTTTTAGTATTAAGCTCGCCTATGTACATAATTTTTACAGTGCAATAAAGAATTTTCATTCATTCATTCATTCATTGTTATTTATATTTAATTATTTTAATTATAATCAATATTATATTGGAAAAATAATTACATCTGATTATGTAAGTTATTGTTTTATTGCAGTAACCAACCAATTTGTCTTTGACTATATTCGTCATCATCACTGAATTTGTCTAATATAACGGGTAAAATAACAAAAACGGGAAAAAGTAGGTATACACTTCAAATATCATTTTAATGTATCCATGACAATTTCTATTACATTGTGTACAATAGGCTAGTTTCCCAAAAAAATGTAATTAGTCCGTCTTTTAGATTATTCAAAAATAAGGGACACGTATTTTTTTTATTTGTAAATTAGACCAAAAATGACAAAGATATAGCCCCTTAAAGTTACGTTCGACGTCACGCCGTGCTGCATTTTGTAGCACTGAGTGACGTCACACGTAACTTCAATGGGCTATATCTTTGTTATTTTTTGTTTAATCGAAAAAAGAAAAAATACGTATCCAATATTTTTTTATAATCTAAAATACGGACTAAATAGAATTAAATTATTTTGACCCTGGAAACTACCCTATTGTATACATTATTATGGAAATTGTCATGGATAGTTCAAAATGATAATTTGAAGTGTGAAGTTATTTCTGATTTTGTGTTATTTATATTAATGTGTAACAAATGTATACCTAATTTTTACACAGTTTAATGGTTACATAATTTAGGACAAATTTTCGCACACTTCTTTCTAGACTGTTTAAAGTTGAGATATTTTAGAAAATGTGACAGTGTATATATATTATTGCTCGTGACTGTACATCGACTGGGGTCACTTCTACAAACATAAAAATACTAAGGTACGTCAATATGTCCGAAAACGCCACGTTGCAGAGTTAATTGCAGAAAAAGAAAATAAAAGTTGAAAAATATGTTCTTTTTCTGCAAATAACGCTGCAACGTGACGTTTTCGGACATAGTGACCCAGTATGCCAGTCTTCCAACAAAAATGTTCAAACCCCTTTGTAAACTGTTTCGAGGTTTCTACCGCTAAAGGTTTTTGATTTAGTGTCGTTTAAAGTCTGAAAAAAATGGCAAGTATAGATAAATGGATTATACAGAATAGGCAGAGGCACCAATCACTAGAGCTGGGCCCAAGTTTTACCGAGTTTATTAGGTCCCAACGTGTAAGTGGCAAGCCTGTCACCGTTATCTGGGTACAGTTTATCAGCGAATGGTGTTACTGTACAAACAAACAAATTTACGTACCTAAAAGTCATGGGGGATACGAACCCGGATCCTCATGATTGAGAAGCAAGGGTCAATCCACCACCACCACCACTTGGGGCGTGAGCTTTTTTTTGTACAGAATATTAGTACATTTTGAGTGAATAATACAGCTATAGTAGAAGCAAAATTCCCGTCACGTCCATACAATAAGTATGACCAACACCGACCTTCTGACATCGCATCGCGTCCATCGTGTAAAGCGACAGCACATCAAACTTTTTACGTTAAGGGCGAGTTCGCGAGAAAAATGTGAATATTAACTGTTGTCGACTGTATTACCGCTCGAACAATCCTAGTAAAGTGAAGGGTTGGTATGTTTAGGCAAAGTGTTTCGGAGCAAGTTCAAAACTGATTTTACAAACTGAATAACTGTATTATAACAGCGTTTGTAACTAAATCTTATATAAGGTGTGTTTTGAACAGACTTTAAAATTGTGCTAATCACGTGGAATCAGGATTTTGATCAGGAAATGTGTTTGTAAAGCTCACAATCAGTTTTAATTTTTTTTTAATTATAATATTAAATTACCAACAAAAGCAGACAATTACGTATACATTAATATAATATACATCTTATGATGCATGCACACCGCAGTTTCTTTTGAGGCGGCGTTGGATGGCGATAATGAAAGTTTTAGATTGAGACTTCTTTTTTACTAAAGTAAGTTAGTTACTTTAGAAACTTTACTTTAGAAAGTAAGTTATTTCAGTGCAAGTACAAGGAAAGCTTGCTTGTAGTCTCTAAACATATTAGGAAAGTGTCATTGCGATCACAGTAACAAAAACCAAAAGTTTGTATGGGTATTCTCCTTGACGAGGCCTTCTTAAGCCTTCGTCGCTGCGGGCGGGTATTATCAGCTTAGGGCTCGAAGCTAACCTGCTCGTGGCTCCCCTCTGTGGCGCACTTCACGCGGAAATTGATTGATTTGTTCGCAAACTGTTTAGAGCTGGCTGCTGTTGTTCCAGTCGAGACTTGAGGCTCGTTTACACTTTGACAGCAACTCGCCGAAAACGTTCGTAGCATCTTCGAGACCGTCATTGGCTTGGGGACGAGACACACTGTAAATGTCGACTGAGGATAATATTTATCACAATTTATTTTATTGTGCTGGACTGCAAGCCTAAAATACAGATTACTGATCTAGTGTCGGCTCCAATCTTTCCACAAATTCTAGTAAACGCAACCATCTGTGAGTGTACTGGGTGTTGATTTATATAGTTAAATCCGATTCAGGGGTGGTTATTTACATGATACTGAAGCAAAGATCTGACCGCAAGCAAATCGTGGAAATTACAACACTTTCTAAAAATAATGAATTGCAAGTACACACGTCTACTCCAGACACAAATGAATGCGGCGTTCCTCAAGGAGGGATTTTGTCCCCTTTGCTTTTCTTATTATATATAAATGACCTACCGGAAATAACCAAAAACAAATGTGTCCTTTTCGCAGATGACATTTCAGTGATAATTAAATGTATTGACGATATGACCTTTGAAACTGACGTAAATAAAACAATAGATGAAATAACAGACTGGTTGAGTGCAAATAATTTAAAAGTTAACGAGAAGAAAACAAAATACATACAATTTAAAAACAAAAAAATGAGACATCGACATATAACGGTCAAGTGTAACAACACAACATTAGAAAATACGCCATCTACGACCTTCTTAGGCATCGTCGTTGATGAAATCTGCACCTGGCTTCCACACTTAGAAAAAGTCTGTAGCAAACTAGATAGGTTCGTTTACGCTCTCCGTAGGCTTAAAAAAACAGCTGACACATCTACAGCTCTAATAGCATACCATGGATATGTGGCATCAGTTCTGAGATACGGCCTCATACTTTGGGGAAACGCCAGAGACATAAATAGGGTATTTATAATCCAAAAACGTTGCATACGGGCAATGTGCGGCGCAGCCCCTCTAGACTCGTGCAAACCTCTGTTTCAGAAACTAAATATTCTTTCTTTGCCTAGTCTCTACATCTATGAAATGGCTTGCTTTGCTCACAGTCATAGAAACATATTTAAAACGTACTGCGAAGTTTACAGCTTTAACACAAGATACCCAAATAAAATCGTGGGCCCCCCTTGTAAAACAGAATTTTGCCAAAGAAGCTGCTATCGAATGCTGATAAAAATATACAACCGCCTACCAAAATTACTAAAAGAGCTACCTTTAGTCCAATTTAAAAGGAAATTGCACAAATGGCTAGTAGAAAAATGCTTTTATTCAGCTGTAGAATATCTTGACATTAAATATATTGACATAAAATAAATATGTATAAAAATTAATAATTATTATGTAGGACATAGTCAATATAATTATGTACACTATGATTATCTCCTGAAAAACCTTACAAACTTTGACACTTAACATATTTAATTTAATTCAATTTTTGCATGCCTAAGAAGGTGAATTGTGAAGAAACTTATTTATTAGTACCAGCCTAATGTACCACTTTTCGTGCAAATAAACAATTTCATTTCATTTCATTCATTTCATTTCATTTCATTTAAAAAAAAATAAAGAAATTCGCGTTTCGCGGGGCGGGGCGGTAGAGTGCGCCCGTGCGCTCGCCGCAGTCGAGGCGCCGCAAAACTGGGAATTTTAGGCGATTATCTAAAATACTTTTTTTGATATTTTTTTTTTCATATATATATATATATATTTTGTTTCAGTATCATGTAAATAACCACCCCTAAGTCGGATTTAACTGTACAAATCTACACCGTGTATAATTTGCACTTGATTTGCGGATTGAGAAAATTAAAATATTTGTGTTGTAGGTAAGATTGACGAGTTGGATCGACATCGACAGTACGATAGGACTATCCACTACAAACCAACAAATCCAAACAGATCTGAAGCAGTTTTAGAAATCAGAATTTTTATCAGCCGTTATAAGAATCTCGGGACATTAAGTCTCAACTGCCTAACAAAATAAAATAATAAGTACCACGCGCCAGGCACCTTTTTCAGACACTATTTGCAAAAGGGAGTGATCCCCATTCCCAACTTTTTAATTTCTTTTTCTATCAAAGTAAAAACATCGAGCTAACTTCAGATAAACCCTTTGTGTAGTCGGTCGCAAATGGAATATTGGCGTGATTTAAAGCTATGCTAGACGAATGTAAGCTGATTGGATCGAATCGACCTTTGCTCAGAGAGATTGGGAGTGATTAGTGCATTTGCTGATGGAGTAGAGGATTCGAATAAGATTGGACGAAAAGGTAAATTTAGAACAGGATCATTTACAAATTGTTCCTATATAAATAATATATAAAATAAATAATATAATAAACTCACGCCCGTTATCCCCTAAGGGGTAGGCAGAGGCACCAGTCTCTAGAACTGGACCCACGTTTTTGCCGAGTTTATTAGGTCCCAAACGTGACAAGTGGCAAGCCTGTCGCCGTTATCCGGGCACAATTTATCAGCGAATGGTGTTGCTGTACAAACAAATGTACTTAACTAAAAGTCATTGGTACATGCGTGGTTTGAACCCAGACCCTCATGATCGAGAAGCAAGGGTCAACCCCACTACGCCACCACCGCTTTTTTCCTTTGTTCCTTTGTTCCTATATCTATTACTCTATTAACAGATTAGACGCATTTGATGACTGCGATATGCGTGGCTTTGTCTGACAGATTAATGTTCGATGTATGTCATCTGCTAATGCTCAAAATCGAGTGTAATTATTTATCATTACTTACTTGCTTTTCAGCTGTCGAGTTTTTTTATTATTAAGGCCTTATGTAAGTCTTTCTTAATAAAACTTTACGTAACTTTCAGATAATACGAATAGGTAAGTAAACATCCGACGGAGTTGTCAGTTCCCTGACATCGGGATTTCAAAGACAAACAAAAACTTTTTCTATTCTCTCCGGCGGAGCTGTTACCTTGGAACCCAGGACGGCACATTAAGCTTATTTGGATCGTTCTTAATGCGAAGACACAAAGTTTAAATTAGAATCTCACGGAGAAGTATGTACTGCCTCGTATCGTATTACATGCAGATCACAGAATTTCGTAGACTTCTGTTTTAAGAGGAGACGTGAACTGAAGCGGGAAAACAATTTAATATGGAAATTCTAAATCGTATCAGCTGATAGGGCAAACGTTGTTACGCCATATTAATTATCCAACGATCTATTCTGAGAACTACCAATTATGTATAATAAAAATCTTGTGTCACAGTGTGTCTTAGGCGATTAACACACTGCCCCGCATCACGCAGCGTAGCGCGTGAGTGCGTGTCGAGACGCAAGGTAAGGTACACAGAGGCACGCAGTGTCGTGCGTGATTTTGGAAGGGCATGACGTGTGCTTTGAATGAAATGAGTCAATGTCGCGTGAATTCATAAACCGCAACTACGCGCGTGAGTGCGTGAAAAACCCGCACGATGATGCAGATCTGCACTCCCGCAAGTACGCGCGTAAGTGCGGCGACACGCAACATGCAGCGTGGTGCGGGGCAGTGTGCGAATTGCCTTATCGAACGCCTCCGAAACGGCTTCACCAATTTTCATGATTTTTTCGTGTTTATTTGGCAGGTCTGAAAATAAGTCTAGTCTAATTAATATGGCAAAACTATATCTGCCGGGTCAGTTGGTATATTACAGTGTGTGTTGTGATGATCCACTTAGAAATAGCGGTAAAGTTATTAGAAAATTAAAGAAAAGCTAAAAAAATTTAGCTACTTAACAACCACTCGGTTATTTGTGGATACAAGCGAGTCACTGGAAAAGGTAAAATGCGTTTTTTAAGTACAATTAGGTTGGAAAGCCAGAGCCAGGCCAAAATTAAAGTAGCAAGTACTGCCGACAGCAGCTCAACTTTTTCAGTTTAGTTGCAAAGCCGCCGGTAAGGCAACTGAATAAAATGCACGCGTGAGGTCGTTGTAGTAATGACCTCAGTTTGGACGTTTTTCCATGTTTGTAATGTCCTTGCCTGGTTAACATAGCACAGGGTATCCTAGTTTGGGACCAGGTCTAGTGATTGTGTTGTGTGCATGTTATTATTAGTAACGATTGTGCGTTCGACAGCACATCAGCCTTAACACCCATGCGTTTAACAAGAAATACATTGCAAACTTTTAGTACGGATCAACTTACGGGTGTTTTTTATCGGACGAGTCCGACCAGGTTTCGCTCTGTTTCGCAGAGCTTAATCATGGTGAGCAGAGACGGAGTTTACTATGTGTTATGCTTACAAAAGTTTTAGATCAAGAAATACATTTATTTATCGCCATACAGACATTTACACACGACATAAAAAAAGAAAAATATTCATAAGGCAACACAGAAGACGAGAAATGAAAACAAGAAATGAACACGACTTATGCAATGTATGTGCCTGTATGTAAATGTTATGTTATGTCCAAGCGTACATACAACAATATAGGTACATACAACGGCCCAAGCTCAGTATTTGCTCCAGGCTTATTACCCACAGCACTGAATTTCTGTCAGGGCGTGGTCTAGTGAATCGCTCGTAGCCTGGGGAATCGCTCGTAGCCTGGGCTGCCTGAGTGATCTTAAACGATCACTAAGGTTAAGCAACATACGGCGCGTTCAGTCCATGGATGGGTGACCGTCTATGACTAACGCTAGTGGCATTTTTCCGAGCGGTTCCGTGCTTCGCAAGGCACGTTAAGCAGTTGGTGCCGGCTGCCGTCGATAGATGGCAGTCGTTAAGCCAAGTCAGAGGCCTTAGGGCGGCTTGAAAACTTCTGACAGTAAGACCAGCCACTAGTCTTACAAGCCTCCACCAAACCGGACTTGGCCCCCGTGGTGGAGTATGGCCTATACCTTCCTCAGGGAAGAGACCCGTGCCCCTTGGTGGGGACAAAATGGGTTGATGATGATGAGTGGTCTAGTGACCCAACAGTGCGATCCATCGAGACAGACGAATGCAATACGATACGATGCGATGCGATACGAAACGATACTATACAATTATAATACGATATGATACGACACGATACGATTTGATACGACACATATACCGTACAACACAATACAAAATGTACATCATATACAAAGCTATCTCCAGTTGGAAAAGAAATGAGGATTTATGTTTTTTGGTTTCTACGCTCTAATAAGGTCAGCTATGTTGCAACTAAGTTGTAAAGGTTGACGTGCGATCAATTGTACACTCAAAAGTATATCAACCTAAACTGCGGAGTGACTACAGAGTGCACTCCGCTCGGATGACTTTGTGATCAAAGTACGAAGTTGATCTGCTGTCGACTATACCTGTTGACTAAATGCTTACGAGCAAACCATTCCAAGCGGGAGGGCCCAACTTCAAGAGTTGGCTCTCCCACCATGTACGTAAGCTAACACTACTTTTTGCAAGAAGCTAAACGTGGCGCCGGGCTGTTAAGCCCCATTTACACTTTAACAAGTACAGTAGCGAGTTGACTTGCGTCGTCGACCTGCTAGGTCGTTTTTGTCGTTTGAACACCGTTTAGCCGGCAAAAGGGACTTAACTTGTACTTGATAAAGTAAAACTCGGGCTTTAGGCCAGTCAAAAACGACATCAAACATCGTAGTCGCGCGTGTCTCTACGTTTTTTTACATGTTATGTTACTAGCTAACCCAGCAAACGTTATATTGTCCTATTTTTTTTTCACTTGCGCTGTGAAAAATACATAACAACCTATTCTCAAACCTTAAAAATATTTAACCCTTTGGCTCAACTCTACAAATGATAAGTTGCCTTGCCACAAGGGACTTTAGATCGACGGTTAACGGGTAAAAAAACATAGGTATTTGATTTTCTTTTTAAGTAAGGCCGGTAGGACTAAAAGCAGATATTTATATCCGGAAAAATTGCAACGGATATTTGACTTTTTTTTTAATTTTTGGTTTATTCTTAATTTTTCTTTTTGTACAATTGCCATCTCCCGCTCTCTGTTTTACTGTTCAAAACCTTTCTTAGGCTGGTTGGAAGAAATTTCTTTTGAAATAAGTCCGCCTTTGTGCATCGACACATACCTGTTATTTAAGATTTTATGTATTGTTTTATTTCTTTTGTGCAATAAAGCGTAACAAACAAACAAACAAACGGACTGCCGTAATTACCCACTGTGCACCGCAGTCAGCGGCCACATAACCTGTTACATGAATCAGTTCACACAGAATTATTATATTTTAGAATAATGCGGGAAGGGTACTCACGCGCACGCGACGCATGGCCGCCACGATCTCCACGCGGCTCGAGGGGCGCGGCACCTCCATACTGCCGATGTACTGCAACAACGAGAAATTAACAACTATATAACGCAGGCTTTCGCTAGGTGCACAGACTATGACTAAGACTAGTTTTCGTGAATTTCATCAAAATCGTATCAAAGCCGTATCTGAGGAGTATGCACACTAACATAGTGACACGAGAATTTTATATAATTATGACCGACATCAATCACGTGTACCTACACCCTATTTACTGAAGCGAACGAGTTAGTGTCAACATGTCAAAAATTTGGTTTTTGAATATGCCACATTTATAACACTGCATAATATTTAGCAAAATTATACACAATGATAATGATGGTTGATAAATGCCAATAAGCAATAAACACAATCCTAACACTGTTATTACCTGATTTATCCCTCACTCACAGTTTAAATATTTTATGTTATCAGGAAAATACCATTTGCTTAAGAGATCTATGCCCCGAAAATACCTAAAATTTCAGTGGTCTTCAAATAAAAGCGATCCTACTACTGCCAAATATGTTTGCAAAGATATAGGACATTTGTTTAAAGGCCGACTATGATCGATTTTTTTATGCTAATGCGCTACGCGAAGTGTAGGAAGAAGTATAGAGAGCTGACTACGAACCTCTTTTTTAATTAAAGGCAAAAAAAGTAAGATAGCCACCACGACGCCATATTTACTCACGATTGACGTTGTTGATGCGAGTGCAACTTCTCTAAACTATTTTATTTTCTTTAGTGTTTGTCTTATCTTGTTTGGTTGTATGTCTGTTTTCCTTAAACAGTACCTACCTAAACCTATGTGGGTATCCGATGCAAGCAAAGCTGCGTGCATGAGCTATTTTGAGTGACATGTAAGTTTGAGAGATGCTGTGTCTTTGTTTACCTTTAGTCGTTCGCTTCAGTAAATAGACTGTAGGTGTACGTACTCGTACTCTGCTCCGATATAGTTTGTTTGATCGTTGTCGACGGATCGCCAATCGCAATTTTAGGTGGGTGCATCTACTGTACCTATTGCTTTGACTGTCCGGTGGTCAGTGGGGATTTCGCCGATACAAACGACAGGCTTTGACCACGGAAGCGTAGCTCACACAATCTCCATAAAAGACTTTTATTCATCCTCACTGGCACGTCCGCGCTTCTCAGCTAAAAGTTTGCTGGATAAAGTGAAGAACCGATAAAAACTATTCCGACCATTATATTATAAGGGTGAACTTTTCGAGAAACTATTTCTTTCTCAGAGGGGCAAAACACGAACGTAAAGCACCTATAAAATAAGCCAGTCATTTTGATGATAGCATTTTTTTTCTATTTTATTGCCCGGAGCAATATGCATTGTTTTTAATATTGATAAACGGCTATTGGCTACTATGGCGCCTAATAAGCTTATATTAATAATATTCACGGATTTCTAGGATTTTTGTGATTAATGCGACCTTCTAACGTTCGTTCAGTCCGGTATTCCGTACAAAAAAATCACCATAACTATCTTTTACGTTTGCACTGATTAGGATTGTTTTTAGTTTCGTTTAAATAAAGAGTTCTTGATGAAGCATTTCCGAGCATAACGTACTTCCGGTTATTTCCGATTCACTTACGTCTGTATCCCAGAGGGATAGGCAGAGACCAGGGACTACCACTTACCTAAGCCCTGACAGATACCTTTTGCTTCATCGACATTGATTAGTTGCATTCTCGCGTGCCGGTTCACCGTACGGGGGCCCAATTCTGTTAGTGCATTATGGTTGAATTACAGTTACACGGTTGGGTCACGTGACATGTTTTTCAATTCCATCGATGCCTAGAATTACGACGCCTTGATTGGAAGAAGCAATGAACTGAAATCGACGCAGTCATGCAATTGGTATTGTACTGCAATGCATTAGCAGAATCTAGGCCCGGGTAGGTACTTTTTATGTTGTCGAAAATGTAATTTTCTTTAATCCCAAACATATTTATAGTCGGCCAAATTGTTTCGCGTTCGCAAGGGACGCCGCACTGTCTCCGCTCTCGTAATAAACGTATGGAATGCCGCCCCTCTGCAAGTAATTTACAACTTTAGGCGAAAGTATTTGATTACAAATTACGACGAGCCGGCGTACCCGCTTGGGATACCACGCACAATATCCCAGGACGGCGCGGGCGCTAATAGTTTTAAATTATCACGACGTGGCCGGTCACGTTTTCAGCAGGAAAGGAGACAGTTTAGTGAGACAATTTTATGATGTAAGAAAATATTAAATAGTATGGAAACGTATAGATTTTCTATTGCCTCGTCCATACGTTTGCCAACTCTCAACAAGCTGTCACAAATCAAAATATGTGAAGGACGTTTGGCTTGGCTTGCCGTAACTTGTAGCAATTGTCGCCAATCGCACTGTGTCGGTATTTTGTTTACAAATGAAAGGAAGCTCGTGGCAAACGCCTGCAACAACTTGCAATGTATCCACACCACACGTCGATAGTTTAGTATCAATAAAGAAAACAAGAATGAAAAAAAAAATACGGTGCTTTTTAAAACGGACGATTTTCGTGATATTTCATCCACCTTTTTCGTTGGAGAATTTTCCGTTTCTTCGCAATATTTTTTCTTACAGTTTGCTTCATTGTATAAAAAAAATTAGCATAAGTCAACCGCAATAGCTGCGACGAGCTCGTCTAGCTGGACGTCAGCGATGCTTGCTTGTCTATGACGTAGTAATGCCCTCAAGCGTGTGGAGGACGAGGTTTGCCCATAATTTGCCAAGTACTTGTAGAGGCTTGCGGAAAGCGACCAACGTGTGGAACCGACACAAAGACTCTATCCTATCGATTATGACGCATATTCTACCCGTCGAAGGTTAATTAAGAGAATGTACACTGCCGATTATTTTTTATGCAAATTGTTTGTTTTACAATCGTCAAGTAAAGAAGATATCGAGTGAAGTCAAGTAATCAATCTAGCGACTGATAATTTAGGAAACTGTCATATGAGTCAGCATACTGCATTTGCCAGATAAGGGTATGAAAGATAGATAACAACCTATTCTCAAGCCTATCGAACATACATGTAAAGTTTCATCAAAATCGATCAAGCCGTTTTGGAGGAGTATGCGCACTAACATTGAGACACGAGAATTTTATATATTAGACTAGCTGCCCCGGCAAACATTGTTTTGCCAGATAGGGCTATGAAAAATAGATAACAACCTATTCTTAAACCTACCGAATATACACATAAAATTTCGCCAAAGTCGGTCAGGCCGTTTCCGAGGAGTATGCGCACTAATTCTTAGACACGAGAATTTTATGTATTAGATTAGTCAAAGCATCTATCTACCTTCACTTAACGTAGGGCCTATTTCCGAATTGAGAGTAATTACTCAACTGTAGTGCTGTCTCGTTAAATTTCTGAAGAAAAGAGCGTGACGGCACGTCTTAAGTATTCACTTAGTGTAAATTCTCAATTCAGAAATCGGCTCGTAGTGTAAACAATATTTTCTTTAACTGCTACTACTAATAACACGTAGGAGTTACATATCGCACAATTATCAATTGTGATAGACAAAAAGAGACACAAAGTTGTAGGAGTATCTCTTTGTTATCTCTGTACCACAAATTAATAGACAAACGTACTTTATGCCTCTCGCGTTAATTAAATGAACGAATATTCAACGAAAACAGCAAACGTAGCTCTTTTACTTGACATTCGCTACTGCGCCTGAGGCAATGTTGTTTCAGCCTTCTGAGAGCTCCAAAGCGCTTACAAACTTGATGAGCGCATAATTTACGCTCCTCATTCGATATTATTTATTAGCCCCCGGCAACCCGGACTGAAGCAAATAAACTGCCTTTGAAGTTCGTCTCTCCATTAACCGGCAATGTTAGTATGCATGGCACACTAACGCTCGGGTCACTACCACAGAAGGCTTACACAGTGCCTACTTTCCACGGTTCTACCCCTATCTATACGAGTACTTCATAGGTTTTGCTACTTGACTAAAGGTAAACAATCTGGATAAGTCTTACATAGGCTTTTTTCAGTGCTGCGTTCAATTATTGTGTCATTTCAAGTTAATTTGTTCTAGATACAGGGTGCCCAGTGGCGAATTACAATTACAAAGTATTATTAGTTAAAATTTGCGTCTAATATAAAGTATGTTTATTGTAATTTACAGCGGTTTTTATGTTTATAATTACATTCTCCAGATGGTTGACATTCATCATCATCATCATCATTCAGCCAAAAGAAGTCCACTGCTGGACATAGGCCTCCTCCATGAATTTCCAAAAAGACCGGTCGGAAGCGGGTTGCATCCATCAGCGTCTTCCCGCCATCACTTGGATGAGATCGTTTGTCCATCTTATGGCTGGTCGTCCTACGCTGCGCTTGCCAATGTGTGGTCTCCATTCAAGAACTTTTCGGCCCCATCGGCCATCAGTTCTGCGTGCTATGTGCCCCGCCCACCGCCACTTCAACTTATTCATCCGATGGGCTATGTCGACGACGTTCGTTTCGAACAAAAAATCACAGGAGCTTCACATATCCTCCAATGTGATAATGGGCTTCGTCACTGATGACTAATGACTAAAAACTGGTCATTATAGTTCTATAGTATGATTGTTGTGATTTACTTATATGTTGAACAGAGATTCTTTTACAGATTCACTTACTTGAAAACAATCTACAAAATGTGTAGTGCTTACGAAAGTTTTAGTGATTTACCATCTTTGAAGACAAATTAACATTTTCCAGTTTTAGCTATCCTGTGTGAAATCCGACGTCGCGTATTAGGTACATCTAGTATGCCCAACCGTCACTTGAAACAATACATTAAATAATGCTTTCATAAGTGTTATAAAAGGGTCCACCAGGGACCCGAAATGAACACAACGCGGGAATCTAATCGGAACAGTTGAATTTAAATTCAATGTCGGAACTAGTTTATTGGTAACTGTTGGTTCAGTCTGTTAGCTTTTAGAATATACTTCGGGCTCTAGAATAGGCTTCGGTTTTCGCCGAATGCACACGATTTCCTGCTCTGTATAAAACTTTTCTTCACTATTTAAAAAAGTTATGTTAAGTTATAAATAACAATACAAAATAAACCTTACCTTATTGCAATGTAATCCGGTTTAATCGATAGTAGCCGAGGTATATTCTAAAAGCTAACAGACTGTAGCTATCAAAAATCCGCTGCCTAAATACATTACAAGCCTTTAGTGAGCGTTGTGTCGTAGCAAGTCTTCCGGTTTTCGAATTACTCCCACATGAAGCCGGCAAATTTACTTAATAAACCCATCCAACTTAACGTTCAACGAAGTTTGAAAGAGATTGATTAAATATTCCGATTCGGAGTAAAGCGTCCGAGCTGATGGCGGCTTAAAAGTTTGGCACCGCTGATGTTCCATTAATTTACACTGCGCGCCTTCTATTATATAGGATATTATTATATTCTTGGATAGAAACCACAGTTATCTCAATATTGGGAGATGGGACAAATTGTCTAGTCCATATGGAGTTCGACTGTCGCAAGTTCAATTCATGCACACAAGCACCATTATGTTAAATAAACACAAGAAACTTGCACACACATTTGTCCATTCGCTTTATGTGGTTACACGTGCAAAGCAGTTTGTTGTGTGTGTATATACGGACGAGGCGCGGTTTATGCAGCAAGCTGGCACACACCTTGCTCAGTCAGTAGGCAGACCTGCGGCGCGATGGTCGGACGATGTCGTTGAGTCGGCGGAAGGTCCGTCGATGCGAATGGCAAGAGACCGTGTAAAATGGCATTTGGGGGAAAAGGCCTATACCCAGCAGTGGGCAGCGGTGGGCTGATGATGATGATGATGATGATGATGATCACACAACTGCAGAGTATGCCCGGTATCCTGCAGCGGTCACACGCTACGCGGCGGCTTGTCCTCTCTCTAGTGTTTAATGCTCTGCGATAGAAACGCAGTTTACTATTGCTGGGAAAAATTAAAATTGAAACTGTTTATTTCAGAAATAAGTCATACAATCTTTTTTCTAGCTCTGGAAGCTAAATCTTCCATGTGAAATTAAAGTGCGAGGGTAGTTCAGAATTGCACGTTGCATGACTACAAACCTATGGAGAGGCACTTTAACAAGAACAAATTGCTATCATCAAGTTGCAACAAAAGTTCCGAACATACCCGAAAATGGAAGTTTCTTCTCCCAATACGAATATTTTTTTCATGGTGATAAAATTACAGCCCGTCACGGGCTAGGAATAGGTGCCTACCACGTGCGGTGTTAAAATCTTTGGAACTGAGTTCTCGACTTCATGAGTAGTATTTCACTTTTTCCCAATAGCTAAGGCGACGTCGTGAGGAAACCTGAGTATCTGAGCTATCCAATACCTCATCGCTTGAAATCGCCAATCCGCTGTGGGCACGCGTGGTGATCAAAACCCATACCCTCTCTCTGAGAGAAGACTGACAGACTGCAGTGCGTCGTGTATAGTAAGCACGAGCACGAGCAATGGACCAACAATAGGCTAGCGCAGACGAAGGATTTTTGTCCGCGGACTTTTTTATCCGCTAAAATAGATCGCTTACAACTGTATCGAGTAACGCAAACGAGGCATTAACATTACCGCGTACAAAAAGTTCGTCGAATAACCGAGGACATGCAGAGAGCGGACCGGACAAAAGTACGCGGGAGTCCCCGAAAACAATAGAACTCGTGTGACTAGGCGAAGCAACGCATACGGCAGAATTTAGTCCGCGTTGAAATATCCATTTGTTATAAGGGGATGGACCCAGTAATTCGCACACTGTGTGCGCTGAGTTCGCGGCAAATCCGCGGAGGACTTTTTATTCGCGGAGCGTACTTTTTTTGTCCGCCGCGGAGAAAAGTCCGTCGTCTGCGCAGGCCATTAGGCTAACTGCGGCAATCTTAGTTCTAACTAGTACTAGAATAAGAAGACGAAGTGAGCAGTGACACCTCGAGGAGTTGCATGTAAATGGGGCACAAGGAGAATCTTAAGAAGTTGTCGCTGTGAAGAGCTGACAGCCGAGTTCGGCGATGCACAGCCGCTGAGAACAATTCCAGTCGATTTCCTTTGAAGGGAACTGAGGGTCGGAAATTGGGCCCACGTAGATTGGTTCAAATAAAATCCCCCTTTTCTCGCAGCCCCGGGCGAGGCCGCGATTGGAATGATCTCACGCCGGAATCAATTGCCACTATTTTAACGGAGTCCCACTACCGACCACGCATGACCTTCCCGGGAGCCGTCCTAGTTCCGTTCCTGATAAAGATATAAAGATATTTATTGAGCAACAAACATAGGTATACGTGTAAAGTTACGCTAATTTACAGGTTGACTTAGTTAATTGATTTTTTCTAGATGACCGCTACTGTTTTGAGGATCGTGTGGAGTGAAATTAAGTTGCTAGTTTAAATCCGGATTTAGTTAAGTACTTGATCCGGAACTAAGCTAATAATAATTACTTGTAGTGCTAAGATAGTTTATGTTCCAAAAACAAGTTGTTAAAAATGAGAGTTGCTCGAATTACAAAATGTTAGTGAAGGAAGAATTTATTATGTTTGTTTCAGGCAACTGTATTTTTAGGGACGGAAAACAGATATTAGTCAGTACATTTTCAATACAATGTATCATAATTATTCTATCTATCTATATTAAAATTTACTGTTTTTGATACCGCACGAATCGAACGAACGTTAAAGTTGCTTATACTTATTTTTAAATTAAAACTTTCGTAAGCTCTACAAATTATTAAATTTATTCACACACACACACTCTCTCTCTCTCTCTCTCTTTCTCTCCCTTACATACTTAAAACTGATTTATTGCTTTCGTAACAATGTTAACAGGGACGATTGTGTCTAGTAGAAGTCGAAATGTTCGTTTTATGTGGCATAGACGCCCTTATTTTTTTACGATAACTTAGAAGTTTGAGTTTCCCACAAGTTCAAGGAGCCGTAGATTTGAGTAAATATTTTTAATTTCAACTCGATAGCTTCACGCATTCTTAAAATAAAGGGTTTTGACAAACAGACGGACAAAAAAGGGTTCCGTTTTCCCCTTTGAGGTGCGGAACCCTAAAAATAAATAGTCGCGCGGCTGTGCTTCTGTGGGAGTGACCGTATTTTTTTTCGCGTGCATTACTTCTCGGTTGTAGTTCCAAGTAAATGTTTCGATATATTTTTGCTACATTTGACAATTACTTATATGAAAATCTTTAGAAATACAATTTTCCTCCACTAAGCTTTGAAGTGAATAACTTTAGAGCACTGGTCTGCAAACAGCATTGTTACAAAGCATAACTTCTAAATTTGCTAACTGTATTTATAACTTACAAGAAATCCTGTGAGGATGATCAAAGTATTATTATTTTCACTTCTTTAAATTAATTATTCTTATGCTAACACTTTTTGTGGGGTTTTCCTCAACATGCGATGTTTTTAAAGTGATCGTAGCATCAAATGTTGTCGAGCGCTCTAACTTTGATACGCTGCTGATTGGTTACACTGCGGTGTGGTTTCCTTTGCTTCCTTGTGTAATTTTCCAGCATGTCCAGGAGAAAGTGAGATGATGATACAGAGAGACGAATTTTGCTACTATTTGAAGAAGTTTCATCTGGCGATGAGACTCCCGATCCATACAGGGATGAACATAGTCAATCAGATAACAATTATGACCCTGCAAATGACTCTAATGGATCGACGGATTTTAATTCACAATGTGTAATTGTTTTAGAAGTTTAAATACTACTTATAGAAGTTTACATAATACCCATTGGATAATTTTTGATACTCATAGTTTTGAAAACGGATAATTTATAACTTTGTAGATTGTTGTCGTTTGTTATTTTATGGTAATAAAATGTTAAATTATTTCAATATGTTTTTTGAATACTTTATACAAAATAAGTGAAGTATCCGTCCGACGTATATATCAGTAATGATGTAATGACGCACAACTGATATATCAGTCGTATTTTGTCCCATACAAAAATACCTGTGCGCTAACGCATTATTTGCGATATTTCAACTTAAAAAAAGTTGATAATTTTTCCAAAAAAAACCAGTATAAAGTTTGATAATTTTCTACCTTAAATCTTATAATTTTATGCGATAAAATGGCTTACATCGATAAAAAATATCGAAAGCGGCCTGGAATGGCAGAATCTATGACGACGTCACAGCTCAGTAAAAATGACGTCTGTCATTCATGTCGTTCATACGTTCTTACCGTGACGTCATGACGCCATATTGCTCAAGATGGCGTTTTGGCGGCTTATTTTAAAAGTGAATTTTCATTTGCTTTTTTTGGAAGAATTAGCTACACGAACGAATTTAAAATTACCACTTTCTTAATACTCAATGAACACCAACAAAGAAACTGTTCGAAATGTTGAAATAGTATAATTAAATTGCTGAAATTTTCTGTAATAAATAAATTTCAATTTAATTGATTTATCCCTGCATGTAATGACGTCACGTAGATATGTTTATGTAGAGATGTTCGTGTAGTGCAGTAGATTCCAATTAAAACTTTAGCAATATCTAAACTTGCAACTGTAATTTCTACTTAGACCTTGTTATGAAGTTTAGACGTGACATGACGATTTAAGTTTGTGCCTCCAATTTCAGATAGATAATACTTAACACAACAAGATAACATAACATAACATAACATTTACATACAGGCACATACATTGTTTCTGGCCCCACACTAGGAAAATAAAAAAGTTATTGACTGCTCCGTTGGTCTAACGGTATCATCTGAATACCATACCGGAGGTAGTAAGTTCGATTCCCAGTGCGGGCCGCCGCACATTAGTACAAATGGCCTCACTCTGGGTATATTTCATTTTTGCCCGGTTATCTAGGATATGCAGCCGGTGTCCTAGTTTGGGACCAGGATAAGATATTGTGTTGTGTGGAAGCTATTTATCTCGTCTTAGGGTGTTCGGTGCATGGACCGCCAAAAATTTTCGGAGTACCTACTGGTGGGGGCATCTACTATCTTTCCACCCTTGGACTCTGGGTCCTAAGTATTACAGTTATGGAGATATGATTTTTTAATATTTTTTTCTAAAATTACCTACATATGATTCGATATTTATAATACCCCGATACCACGAAATTTTTTGTCGGTCACCCTGTATACTATTTATATGGGTAGGTGAGGTGAGTCACTGACAGAACCGAAAACTAACACGAAATGGGTAATTTTCAGACCTCTACGACCGCAATACAATTTATGTTCAGAGCGGGCTACGGAATGTATGTTTGCTTGTGCAGTGAGTACAACCGACAGTACATCATCCTATACACCCATGCACTTTACTCAGTTGCATTACGGGCGACTTTGCAACCAAAAGAGAAGATTGACGTGCTGTCGACAGTACAAATTCGAATGGTTTTAGAACTGTCTTACAAGCCTCCACCAATCTGGACTTGGCCCCCGTGGTGGAATAAGCCCTACACCTTCCTCAGGGAAGAGACCCGTGCCCCTCGGTGGGGACATAATGGGTTGATGATGATGACGACGTGTTGTTCCTATACACGCGCAGGTGGAATCATTGAATGGTCTGCATTTTCGGGTTCTGAAATAGCAATTAATGTTAAGGAGAGTAACCAGGGTCTCGATTTTGTTAGTGCGTTACAGTACGATGACAGATACACGGTCCAGTCACGTGATGTTTTTTTCTATACCATTGACGCCTAGATTGTTTCATACGTGTCCGCGCGTAGACTTCAAGCGGCAATGAAACTAAATCGCCATGTTCATGGAGTTGTCATTGTGCTACAATCTATTAGCAGAATCTACGCCCAGGAAGGGGGAATCTACGTCATTATGTAGGATTTTGTGGAGTAGTTAGAGATCAAGAATTTTTCTGCGTTGTTCTAAGGAAACAAGGTGAAATTTTCGCAGGCGTTCTTCGTTATTATTTAAAAGCGTGCGTCCCATCCCGCGTCGATATTTCGGCTAGTGTTAACGTTAACTGGACTTTTAAAATTGTCATATAAACATAAACATTTAAATATAGGCACATACATTGCTACTGGCCCACAAAGATGGAAAACACCCACACTGAGACCTGGGATTTTCTTCCCCAGCCGGGCTTCGAACCCGGGACTTCTCGTATGGTAGCCCGATGCGCTAACCGCTGCGCCACAGAGGTCGTCGTGAAACAAGCGTTATGAAACAAACTATAATAGGTATTCCAATTTGTACTGTCGATAGCGTGGGAAGAGAGCCTCGTGTGTGGTGCATGGCTGTCCGTGGTCGTCGGCCGTGCGCGGTTATCCGCAGAATCGCGCACCGTGGAAACCAGCTTCAGATATCCACATACCTACCTCAGCGCTTGGAATGGGAAATCCGCGGTGGGTACATTCGACTTCACTGCATTCGGCCCCAAGGCAGCGGCTAACATTATCATTTTATGTACATCGACATTCAACAAGCAGAATGTAAATTCTTTACGTTGAAATAAATTTCTGATTTCTGGTACGCGTGATGATTAAGCCCATACTCACTCTCTGAGAGAAGCCCTGTGCCCTACAATGGGACGTATATAGGCGGCTTACGACGTAGCAGGCGCTGAGGTACGTTAAGACCTCGGATGCTAGGGTTTCGTCACGATGTTTTATTTCAAACGTATAGCAAGTGGTATTAACCTAACATTTTATTTAACACTAGCTGTGCCCCGCGGTGTTACCCGCGGTTCATCGATTTTCCCGTAGGAATAAGATATTTCCCCGCGGTAAAACGTAGCCTATGTTTTAATCCAGGGTATCGGCTAACTCCATACCAAATTTTATTAAAATCAGTCCAGCCGTTTCAGCGCTAAAGACTGACAAACATATAAACACACACACAAACTTTCACGTTTATAATATTAGTGTGATTTACATGCACATACATTGCTTCTGGTCCCACACTAGGATACCCTGTGTTGTGGGAACCAGAAACAGCGACGCGACTTCACAAACATTTAAACATCCAAGACCTGGTTTTTTTTCGGGTTTTCTCTCTTTCTCTTTGTTTGCTGTACATTGTGCTTATCTTTTATGTTACTCCTGTATAGTGTGTGTGTAAATGTGAATAAATGTTTTCATCTATTTATCTATCTATCAAAACCAACAAATCGAAATAAGTTCGAACCTGGGACTTTCGCATGGTAGGCAGCTGCGCTAACCGCTGCGCCACTGAGGTTGTCATCGTATCGTCGATCGTATTGCTCATATAAATTCACAAATGTTCATACATTAGGAAACAAAGTAATTGGTACGTGCCGGGATTCAAGCCCGAGACCTCCCAAATGAGAAGCCGGCGTTCACTCCGCTACCACCGTGGTTAATCTACACCAATCCTATTTGTTGTCTTGCGTCGAGCAGAAAGCCTTGGCTTGTAAAATTAAGGCTGTAACAAGGGCGAATGACTTTGAGCATTTGACCTCTGAGTTATAAAATAATAAACTAGCGCAATCTCTTGAATGTTTGTTGTACTTCTTCGGCGAATACTTTAGAGGCTAATCCATAATCCAAAGATTACACAGATAAGAGATGTGGCGGATTTTCGATGGCGATTGTTCCCTGCGCTAATTAAGAAATCGTACAATTTTGTACTAATCACGCTTAATATTAACATAAAAAAATATATGATCAGATAGGATTGCAGATATTGATGTGGCCGATATTTGCATGAAAGATTTAAATTAAAAGCTACTATCGTTTTCCAGCGAAATTAGATTCTGCGGAAATTAAAGCTTTTGGAAAAAAAACATTTTTTGTCATCTAGACAGGTTAAATGCAATTTTTTTTCCGTACGAATTAGTCACTGATATATCCTTTATTACCAAAGATTTTATTCAGAATTTTTTAGTGCGTAGTTTTGCCTAACATTTCAGTTAAAGCTAGCCAATTTTGCAACATTTACCCTTGTTACAGCCTTAAGCGAATGTCGAGGCGAGAGGTAGGCGCCCCGTAAAATTCGCGCTAAGTACACAGAAAGTGCCAATTTTGTGGCGTGTCCCGCTATTCTGTATTACTGGCTTAAGGAAAATGGGCTCTCTCCCTTGGTGCTAAGAGTTACGGGAAGTGAATCGGTTCCGCCGGCGAGGCAGATCGGTACAAGGAGTTACATTAGTCGGCTCATTCATCTCCATTTGTCCGAGACTGTAATGTAATGTACGTATATCGAATTCGCGATATCTCTCGCGAGATTTACAGGTATTTTGTTGTACTTATATTATCTTCAGATGTCAACGAGTCTGGATTCAAAGCAAGTAGTGCACGAGTTCTAGGTCGTAGTATAATAATTTGAATTGACTGAAATAGTATAATCCGGACTTGGCCCCCGTGGTGGCGTATGGCCTATACCTTCCTCAGGGAAGAGACCCGTGCCCCTCGGTGGGGACATAATGGGTTGATGACGATGATGAGAACAATGGACTACACGAATCAGGCTTGCACGCAAGCAACATTCGTAAAGCGAAAGACATCAGCCTCCAAAATCCTCCAAAATACGGTAAGTTTATGTGTAAAGATGTTAAACATGGGCCCAGTTCTAGTGATTGGTGCCTCTGCCTACCCCCTCGGGGACAACGGGCGTGAGTTTTTTTTTTTTTTTTTTTTTTTTTTTTTTTTATTCTATGTAGTTAAAGGTACCTAGTACCTAGGCACCAGTACCTAGATTCAGTTAATGTATTGTAGTTCAATGATAGCTGCATGAACACGGCGATTTAGTTCCATTGTTGCTTCAAGTCTACGCGCATACACATTCGAACCTTCTACGCGTCAATGGTATGAAAAAACACGTCACGTGACGCGACCGTGTGTCTGTCATCGAACTGTAATGCGCTAACAGAATCGAAGCCCAGGAATTACATATGAGATTTGAATTTGAATGAGAGACTTCTTGTCTCTTATTTATAAAAAAAAGTTTAAATAGTATGTAGTAAAGGTTTGTGGTCTGTGGAAGCACGTAACCACACATAATTTAAGCTAGAACTAGAGTAGTGTTTTAGGAGAATCGTGTATATTGTAAATAACACCGCAATGTTGAAGGTTGTCACAATATTTTACTTCCAAAATTTTATTTACTCGCTTTTTGAGGCAAATTCAAGCTAACTATGTAGCGCGAATAAACATACCGGAAACGGAAAAACTAGGTACAATAATCCGCTACTTGACTCTTTTTTCAAGTATGTCTTAAATGCTAAATATCTCTTCCATTAGAGCAAAAAATATTTTAGTATATTTTTTGAGGACCTAAAGGCAACAAAAACATTATTTTAAAACGTTGCTTTGCTAAACAGCCAAAAACGCGGTCCGCCATTTTTGTCTATGGTTTGAAGTCCTCTACGTTTGTAAACAAAGTTTGACATTCAACATAGGTAGAGTTCGTGCCACGAAAGAAGTATGAGTCACAATAGAACCTACGCACGCACGACTGACAGATGTTTGTTTACAACCAAAGGTGCTTTCAAGATGGCGGATAGTGTTTTCGCCGTTCCGATTTAAAAGCGAAAAATATTTTTTTAATTTGCAAATTTTGCAGCCATCCTGCATATTTACTTAGCAAAGTCAATATATTTCGGTTTCTTACGTTAGATACTATAGGAAATATCCATTTATCGCGTCCAATTTGATACGAGTCAAGTAGCGTATTGGGAACCTTTGGAAGTCAGTGGATAAAAAAGTAATCTTTCAGAAGAAATCTTACAGCTAATAAGTTGGTGCAATGGACTCGTAAACGTGTTCACGTTTTCACGGCTACGTGGACTTTATAGAGATATTATTACTATACTTGAGGCATTACAAACGTGCGAACCGAGTCACTTTTTGACTGCGAGAGTTCCGATATGCCTGATATGCCTCCTATATTATGTGTGAGAGAGAGGTCTGATATGCCTCCTATATTATGTGTGAGAGAGAGGTCTGATATGCTTCCTATATTATGTGTGAGAGAGAGGTCTGATATGCCTCCTATATTATGTGTGAGAGAGAGGTCTGATATGCCTCCTATATTATGTGTGAGAGAGAGGTCTGATATGCCTCCTATATTATGTGTGAGAGAGAGGTCTGATATGCCTCCTATATTATGTGTGAGAGAGAGGTCTGATATGCCTCCTATATTATGTGTGAGAGAGAGGTCTGATATGCCTCCTATATTATGTGTGAGAGAGAGGTCTGATATGCCTCCTATATTATGTGTGAGAGAGAGGTCTGATATGCCTCCTATATTATGTGTGAGAGAGAGGTCTGATATGCCTCCTATATTATGTGTGAGAGAGAGGTCTGATATGCCTCCTATATCATGTGTGAGAGAGAGGTCTGATATGCTTCCTATATTATGTGTGAGAGAGAGGTCTGATATGCCTCCTATATTATGTGTGAGAGAGAGGTCTGATATGCCTCCTATATTATGTGTGAGAGAGAGGTCTGATATGCCTCCTATATTATGTGTGAGAGAGAGGTCTGATATGCCTCCTATATTATGTGTGAGAGAGAGGTCTGATATGCCTCCTATATTATGTGTGAGAGAGAGGTCTGATATGCCTCCTATATTATGTGTGAGAGAGAGGTCTGATATGCCTCCTATATTATGTGTGAGAGAGAGGTCTGATATGCCTCCTATATTATGTGTGAGAGAGAGGTCTGGTACAAATGTTTATGACTCAGTTCGCACGTTTGTAATGGGTCCAGTGTGCTTATACTGAGTTTTTTCATTCACTCTCGATAGTGAGAGCGTTTGCGATTTGCATAGGAGTAACAAAGAGACAAATAGATGGCGCGCTTTGTCACTCCTATGCAAAACGCAAACGCTCTCGCTATCGAAAGTGAACGACAAAACTCAGTATACGCACTCAGAGCCCGTAGTGCGAGTTTTTTCATTCACTTTCGATAGCGAGAGCGTTTGCAATTTGTATAGGAGTGACAGAGAGACAACTGGTGGCGCGCTTTGTCACTCCTATAGAATATGAGTTTACGTTAACGCGATCGAGTAGTTAAAAAAACTCGCACTAAGCACACTGTATAGTAGTATAACGTAACGAGTTCTCTCTCGAAAAATAACTTCGTATATAAAAGAGTGTAAAAAAATACGTTTGAAGAAGAGTAAGAATGAATGACAGATGCCGTTTTTACTAGCATGTGGCGACATCATAGAAACGGCCAATCCAGGCCGATACAATAGCGGCAGTTACAACAGATTTTATCTTGGGTTTTTTTACAAATCATAATTGTTTTTTTAGTTAAAATGCCTTAAAGCGGTTTTTAGACACATAATTTATACGACTACGCAAAGATAATACTGTTTCTTTCGTGTAGTCCTTATTGACGTGTAGGAAGTACAATAACTGTGCGTGCTTAGTTTTGAACCGGCAATGCAATTAATAAATCGGCGCGTTCATGCGTTTTTATTGTACGACAGTGCGTTTACTGGATCTATCAATTTCTATCACAATCATAATAGAGTAATGTCATGATTTTTGATGAATTGCGGCAAAGGATCTATTTAATTTAACATTAAAACATTACTTTAGGACGACCGGTAATTTATAAGACGTATAGATGTATTTAATATCATGTTTAAGAGTTCATTATTTTAAAAGTGGCTATTTGAATAGAAATACATTTTTAACGGATTTGTCAAAAAGTGGCGCCACGACCAACCAATACCATGTGCTCGCCTTTGGTCTAAGGGCTCGACGATAAACCGGCAGTCTTGTTTTGGCGCTATGATCAGGCGGAAGCTCTGCCCGATTAAGAATGTATATTTGTAATTTATATTAAAAGTTAACTTATGAAATGATTATACAGTGATGTGAGATTTGTGAAGTGAATTGTGTTGTTCGTGATAGTATAGTAGGAAAATGTTTATGTATTAATTATAACAATTTGGATCCGACTGAAATCAGCTTTGCAACGGATCACTCTGTTGCAACATAATCCTGAGTCGGGCCCATTTTAGGGGCTCAATACTTAAAACAATACATAAAACCTTAAATAACAGGTCTTGCACGTAAGGCAAAGCATGGGTAATGGATTGATACCTACTCATATCGTGTTTGATGACGTAATAGAAAGTAATTTAAGGTCAAGGCCTTTTATTTAATTTTTAAAAAAATATAGACATATTTACAAATCTAATAGAAATTGTACTGAAAGCTATAATGCTCAAAATGGTTGCAGGATATCCGTTCATGTTAATGATTGTAGCATGACCAATTCTGTGTAGGTATAAGCGGGACATCCCTATCCGTAAAAAAGGAAATATGTAATAATAGATTGGAGTTGGATTATTAAACTTTATTGCAAATGAAAATCCAATGCAGGAAAGGTAACAAAAGAAAATACATGTACAAAAGCGAGCTTAAAATAACTAGGTATAGAATCAGTCCATCTGTTCTAACATTTGATCATAAAACTGGGTTGACCGAGACGATCAATGTCGGTATTGGTTTAGTATATTATAAAGAAATCCTTTGTATATTTTTACCTGCAATTGAAGATTTTATATTAGTTGTTGCGTGCCCGGATCCCGGTTTCGGGTACTTTTTATCTGACCGTACATAATATAATAGTACCTGGGTGACCGAGCATTGCTCGGTACTTCTTTTGTAATATAAAATATGTAATATAAAATTAAAATAATCCTTTTTCAACAAAAAAAAAAGAACTTTGAAAAAAAACATCATGACGCGAACCGGGTCTTTTGAAATCGGCCCGAAACGGGTCGCCCGTTTTCCCGTCGGAACTATCCCAACCTTGCAGATAGACGCGAAATTTACCTCTGTATGTTATCATAGCAAATTTCAATTTGCTTAAAACACGGATAAAACAACGTTTTCTAAAAATGTAACCTAGTTAGATCAATTAAACGCCCCCGAAAGTATCTGCCTACAAAATTTCGTGAAAATCGTTGGAGCCTTTTCCTAGATTCTGATTATATGTAAATATATATACAAGAATTGCTCGTTTAAAGAGATTAGATTAGATAGATTAGATAAGTTGGCGTCCACGCGTCCATTCCTCCTGCCTCGTTGCGCCGTGCATACAACGACTCATGAATGTTGATGAAGGGACAGAACTTGAAGTGGCAAACTCTGGGGCCTGCAATTGGGAACTACGAGTACTATTCACTACGATGTGCAAACTGACCGAGCCCAGTGTCCGTATTTCAGCGAGGTGGACTTGGCCAAGATTTTGTAACAAACATACGTTTAATTGGACGTAGTGTAGCGCAAAAGTTCCAACCCACACTAAGACATTTTTGAAATATCTGAGTTTTTACACTTGAGCTGATTTACGCTCGTAACCCCGGCCACCCAACGTTGAGCAACATAGGGCGCGTTCAGTGCATGGATGGATGACCGTCTCTGACTAACGCTAGTGGCATTTATCTGAGCGGTTCCGTGCTTCGTATGACACGTAAAGCAGTTGGAGCCGGCTGTCGTCAATAGATGGCAGTTGTTAAGCCAAGTAAAAGGCCTTAAGGGAGGCTTGAAAACTTCTGACAGTAAGACTAGCCATTAGTTTTACAATCCTCCACCAATCCGGACTTGGCCCCGATGGTGGAGTATGGCCTATTCCTTCCTCGGGAAAGAGACCAGTGCCCCTCGGTGGGGACATAATGGGTTGATGATGATGATGATGATGATGATGATTCCAATTGTTCATATTTGTAGTGTTTTGATACTTTGTGAGAAGGAAATAAATAAATTACTTACTTACTCAGGTACAATTGAGATTTCCGCACTTAGCCTCATAGTGGGGCCACTGCACGTAGCAAGCGCTAATGTCCACCGCGGGGGCCAAGTCCGGGTTGGTGGAGGCTTGTAAGACTAGTGGCTGGTCTTACTGTTAGAAGTTTTCAAGCCGCCCTAAGGCCTCTAACTTGGCTTAACGACTGCCATCTATCGACGGCAGCCGGCACCAACTGCTTAACGTGCCTTGCGAAGCACGGAACTGCTCGGAAAAATGCCACTAGCGAGTCCGTCCATGGACTGAACGCGCTGAACAATTGGAATAATCTAGACTTAATCCTGTGTGAGAGGCTGTAGTCCATACTAGGAAAAATACTGTGTGACAAAACTAACAAACTACTTTTTATAACAAACTACGAATTGCAGTTTTATGAACCTCGAGCATGGTTACTTCCCCTTTGGTATACAGGCGGATGTGATATTTCTATTCTTATCTTTAAGTGGTGCATAGATATTCTGCATACAATGTGAACAGATTTTAGACTACAGGCCGACGCAATATGCAGATGCGCTCACTGATTCAATTCCCTTCATTCGAATGGAGTGGAATTCAGAATTGAACATGCGAGGGAATCGAGTCAGTGCGAAATCCTTGAATGAAGTTAGCGGAACAAGGCAGCGATATGCAACAATATGCATGCATAAACGACTGGAATATTGAGATGATTTTATTACCTAATGATTGAAAATGTTAGTAAATCCAGCTTGCCTAGGTTGAACAAAAGTTTACCATAGTGTTTAATCGCTCGTAGCCCGGGCTGCCTGAGTGACCTTAAACGATCATTAAGGTTAAGCAATATACGGGGCGTTCAGTCCATGGATGGGTCACCGTCTATGACTAACGCTAGTGGTATTTTTCCTAGCAGTTCCGTGCTTCGCAAGGCACGTCAAGCAGTTGGTGCCGGCTGCCGTCGATAGACGGCAGTCGTTAAGCCAAGTCAGAGGCCTTAGGGCGGCTTGAAAATTTCTGACAGTAAGACCAGCCACTAGTCTTACAAGCCTCCAACAATCCGGACTTGGCCCCCGTGGTTGAGTATGGCCTATACCTTCCTCGGAAGAGATCCGTGCCCCTCGGTGGGGACATGATGGGTTGATGATGATAGTGTCTAATGTATATTAGAACTGATTACCAACTAAAACTAAACTATATTTTAACTTTATTCCGGATACACTTACTTGATTTTTGTCAAGTAATTTCGCTAAGTAATTACTCAACTGTAGTGCTGTCTCGTCAAATTTCTTTAGAAAAGATGTAAATTCGCAATTCTGAAATCGGCCATTAGTCCTTACAGGTAAGAGTGAAGTAATAAAAATTTAAATTTTCTCCACATACAGAAGTATGTACTAACAGTAAAGTAACTATAACGAAACAGTTGAATAATAAAAGTTGAATAATGAAAGATTTCGAGTTGAATAATAAAGTAGGTATGACATTGTTAAGATCAACATAGGAATTAATGTCTAAATTTTTGTAAATTTTTTTTGTGAACTTGTTCACATCACTAGAAGCCAAATAATATTTCAATTTCACCCTGTTTCTCTCGTCTTCATGTCTTCATTCAGTAAGTTTTTCACGCAGTCAGGTTTTTAAAGTTTACAATACATTTGCGGAAAAACAATTATTGGTAAGATTTGCCTTCCGAGTTCTGGCCATTTCCTACAGCACGTTTTTCCAAGTTATTATTAGTTACACTAATCTATACTTAATATTATAAAGAGGAAAGATTTGTATTTTTGTATTTTTGTGTGTATGTTTGTAATGAATAGACCCAGAAACTACTGGTCCGATTTTAAAAATTCTTTCACCATTAGAAAGCTACATTCTTCGTGAGTAACATAGGCTATGTTGGATTTTCAAAAATATTAGGGTTCTTTTATTCTCTATAGTTCTTTTTAATTTCATAATATCTGTATTATGAAATCTCGAATAATGTAACCCAGAGTGTAAAAAAAATTCTGCCCGGGAATTTCACGGAGCTAATAGAGCTATTTCCTCGGAAACGATTATGCCAACCGTGCGAAGCCGGGGCGAGCCGCTAGTACCTTAGATTGCCGGGACCTACAGACACAATTGCGTCTGGCGGTCCCGGTGATAAGACGGGAAGGGTCACGGGAAAGCAGGAAAAAGTCAAGTAAAAAACCCCCTTACTTTTTTTCCTTTTTTTTTTTTTAAACACTTTATTGATAAACACATTTAGATTTTACATTCTTTTAAAGCATCACTTAAACCTTATTAGGTTTTTGCGTGAAGCCTGAGCCGCTTTTGTACAAACACTCCTTAATTTCTAATGCACTCGTAATACTTAGATAATAATAATATACATGATAAATGTTTGAACAATATTAATACTAGTTATAGTATCATTATTACTAATAATAATATTATTCACTAAAATATTCCTTTAATAGCACTTTAATTTTGTTTGGTTTTAGAGAAGCAAGATTACCCACCAACATTTCTCCGCGATAACGTCTCCGAAAATGACATTACGGAGTCATCATTCGTTCACGTACGAACTTTGAATTTTTATACCGCATTTTCTTTATGGGTAGTTACTTCGTTTCCAATAATTTGGATAGGATTAAGATGACTGTTTTGGCGTTAAAATGAGATTTGAGTTTTATCGAAGCTTTCTTTTGAATACGTTCATAGCCTAGACTAATCCATTTATCTATACTTGGCATTTTTTTCAGACTTTAAACGACACTAAATCAAAAACCTTTAGCGGTAGACAACTCTTAACAGTTTACTAAGTTTGTACTAAATTTGCAAACGGTATCGAATTTTCTACCGCTAAAGGTGTTTAATTCAGTGTCGTTTAAAGTAAAAAAAAAATGAATAGATAAATGGATTATATGTTAATGCTTGTAGTAGGTACAGTCGACAGCAAATCAACCTTTACATGTGTGCGCTACATTCAGTAACGTTACGGGTATTTTGCAACTAAAATGTAAAGAAAGGTTCATGAGCTGTATGTGTGTGTGTTTGTATGTGTGTATAAGTATGAGTTCGTGTTTGTTCCGTTTTGCTGCTCCGTGAGTCACCGGAAAGCTTAGCTAATACTCAGCTTAAGGACTTTTTCCGCTGCCTCCACATGCAGCATAAATCAACTTTACTCTTAGGCTTTGTTTTTCTCACTGTAGCTTCACATTTCTTCTACTCTGCCTTATATGTGCCTTATTATTTTGTATTTACTTTTCTTGTATAATTATGTATGTCTATGTGACTTTAAATAAATGTTTTTGTTCTTCTTCTTCTTTAGATGACTTCACAAACTGCATGAATGAGTTGGTTTTATTCGACTGATTACAGATCACGTGAGCGCGCATGTCAAACCGTCTTGTCGTCAATGACATAAAAAAATAATATATCACGTCACCGGACTATGACGCTGTCATTCATTAGATTATGTTAATGCAAGTTAATACTTTTTTACGGGACACTATATAAGGTTCTAACAAGATTTCCCAAGATTCAGAGTTACCACCAACGCGGCTTTAGAAAAGTGTGAAGCTCACTCTGTGCAAATCGTATATTATAAATTTATAAAATCAACAATTATTTAGAAGACAAAGATGTCTGGTACTAAACAGTAGATTAATTTATTGTATTAAATTTATGCAGAGGAGAGTTGTCTCTAGCGTTCGACACAGCCATAAGTAATAATTTTTAAGTTTGAAAATTTGTTAATTAAGCTAAAACTGTTATGAAAATAATAAATGTGGAGTTTCTCTGTTAGTTTCATCTCTTAATCTATTAATTGTGAAACTAACAACTTTGATGTTTATAAAGTAAACATTTTGTTTTTATTGTGATTAATTGAATTTTTGAATTTTGAATGTGAATTTGCAATTGCAATTAGTACAGTCGATAGCATTTTAACCTTCACTGTTTGTTGTAAATACGCCCGTGACATAATCTGAGCGCGTATAGTAATAATGGTTTATGTGACTGTGATACTTGTGAATGCACTGAAAGCATAGAGGCCCGGTTCTCCGTGCTGCACTTGAAACGCAATAATTATTATTCCTACTTACCCGAGCCCTTATTTATTTATACAAAGGGCTATCTTTCGGGTAAGCCGGATACAAAAATAGTATTTTGGTGCTTAGATAATAGTGAAACTGTGGTATTGAAGAGAGGAGGGGGCCGAGTGCCTACGTTTTGCGTGGGTATTTTGATCTTAAATTTTTTGTAACAAAAACTGTAAAGGATACATTAATGCCCGGTTCCTATAATATACGCCTACCGGCTACGATCCGTTTTCCCTACAATTTATGGACGGTTCGTAGGAATTTCGTAGGAATTGTAACCGATCGTAAGCAAAAACGAAGCGTTTTGTGGATATTGGAACCGGGCATAAGTAATACGTACTTTTTACCGACTAAATGTAACTTAACGACATATTATGTCACATGATCTTTAAAAAAATATATTTTAACAGGAGTGGAGGGTGGAGTATGGCCGATACCTTCCTCAGCGAAGAGACTCGTGCCTCTCGGCGGGGACATAATGGGTCCATGATGGTGATGATGATCACCATCATGGACCCGGCTTGAAATTTCAAATTGACAACTAACCTACTGTGTTAATCTGAGGAAGACCATTATTGACTTTAGAACATTGTTAGGTACCTACTACATTACACTTATGATTCTATTGTTATTTAAACTTTTGGTTTCCCGTGCCCAATCGGGTTATTCACCAACTGGACACACATGACTGGACACACCTGTGTCGAGTTGGTTAAACTCAAATTAGTATTATTTATTATTTCGTCATCTGGACACACAAATATTTTTATGTGTGTCCAGATGGTGAAAGCTAAAATAATATTTTTTATGTTTTCACCAACTGGACACACTCTGTTTTTTTGCAGAAAAGGGTACAGTCAGGTTAACAATCGTCTCGCTAATGGAATTATTGACCACTAACAATGGTCGCGATCATAGTGTTCATGCTGATAGATTCAATTTTTTTTCTTGCCGTAGGACCTTCATCATAAGTTTTATTCCCTGAATCTCGATTCCCACAATGTCGCTTTGCGTTTTACTTTAATTCCCAGTACTTTTCTCCTTGCTTCACAGTGGTTTTCAGTACGCCCCGTCGCCTTTATGGTATAGTCCAGAGCGGTTAAAAGTACTAGGGTAACAAAAGTTAGTAGGTAGTAGCAGTAAACAACCCTGTACTACTAACCAACCAACCTACTGCGCAGTATTAAGCAACACCATGAACTAAGCCGCATGTTTTTCATGAGATTTTATTTTAGCCGCAGTCTCTTACATACTTCTGCTACCCTAGTACTTTTGTACTATTTACTGTAAAATTATTGCAAAAGTATTGTAAAATTACCCGTTTCCAGCGGTGGAACGTTTGATGGAGGATGATGATTGTGACAGAAAACATTCTGTGCATGACCGTACTTTGTCATAAATTCGGGTAAAATACGAATGTGTGTCCAGTTGACGAAAACATTAAAATGATTTAAATACGTTTCACCATCTGGACACGCGTAAAAATCTTGGTGTGTCCAGATGACGAAAGAATAAATGATAATATTTTGAGTTTAACCAACTCGACACAGGTGTGTCCAGTCATGTGTGTCCAGTTGGTGAATAACCCGCCCAATCTGGACTAGGCCAGGTGCTATTTGTGCAGAGGTGTTATTTAGGCGGGTGCGCAAACTGGACTACCTCCCCTAATAAACTTAAAATAGAAAAAGTACAAAACACCATGGGAATATTTCCCTTATATTTTTATGAAAGACGACCTCTGTGGCGCTGCGGTTAGCACATCTGCCTACCATGCGAGAGGTCCCGGGTTTAAATCCCGGCTGGGGACAAAAAAAAGAAATTCAGGTCTTGGCTGTTGACATGTTTGTGACGTCGCTATTTCTGGTTCCCACGACACAGGGTGTCCTAGTGTGAGGCCAGAAGCAGTGTATGTGCCTGTATGTAAATGTTATGAATGTTATTAAAGTCAAAAGTTTTTACTTCAAGAAACAACATGTGGAAATTTATCATATCTCGATAGCTCTATCTACACAATGCGTTTACTAGCGTAACAAAATGCCTATTACATTTGAAGCCGCCCCGGCCTCAATTTTGGAGAAAAGGAACAAAATAAATGCGTGGACCGAATAATATGGCCTGGCAGTCAACTCGAGTAAGACGCAGGTTTTTGGGAGTATGTAGAGCTCTACTGTCTAAATAGACGTGGGTTCCTTTCTTTGCCCTCCTGTATGTTATAATTCCTTTCATCATATTGCGTATGTTATAATTCCTTTCACCATAGTTAGTTAGTTTGGCTTAGGGTTTCCGCACTTGGCCTCATAGTTGGGCCATTGTACGTAGCAGGGCTGTGAGCTTACTCCAGCCAGCCTATCTCTTTCCAGAAGGCCAGCAGTGCTCTGATGTCACTGCAGGCCTCCTGAAGGGTTCCCAGCTTCCCAATGGTGGCGGTCCGTTGTTTCTCCACGCCTTCGCAGTAGTTCCTTTCACCATATTGCGTATGTTATAATTCCTTTCACCATATTGGGTTCAAAAAAATTAAAAAAAAATTCAAAAATTTTTTATTTCAACGTAAAGAATTTACATTCTGCTTGTTGAATGTCAATGTACATACAGTTATGTATAATGTTAGCCGCTGCCTTAGGGCCGTCTGTAGTGGAGAAAAAGGCAGAGAAAAAGGCAGCGAAAAAAAAACTCCACTCTGACCATCTTTTCTCAAATCAACTTAAAGCTAATACAAATTAGGTATGAGTGTTCGTATACCAAGAATCTCAAGATCCATGAGTGCAATCAATACTTGCAAAGTCAAACATCATTTAATATTCTTAAAAGGTAATACCATATTGCAGGGAAGTGACAGATTTGGGTCTTTTTCCTAGACAGCGTGTGAAAAGACCCATTTTTACAGACAGTGGTACAACTCGTGATTACCTAAGTGATCCACGATCAAAAAATTGTGTCCGTGGGCCACCTATGATCACCTAGGTGATCCACTAACACAATTTTTTTGGTCCTAGTTCACTTTACTGGTTATTAGTGATCGTTCTTTAATTAACTGCATGCATTGCATATGCTATGTACCTTTTTATCTAATAACAATGACTACTTATAATAATAAAATCAATTATGTTGTAAGGAAGTTGATATATTTATTTAAAATATTAATGAATTGTCCTATATGACGACCTCTATGGCGCAGTGGTTATCGCATCTGCCTACCATGCGAGAGGTCCCGGGTTCGAATCCCGGCTGGGGACTAAAAAAAGAAACCCAGGTTTTGGATGTTTACATGTTTGTGACGTCGCTGTTTCTAGGTCCCACGACACAGGGTATCCTAGTGTGGGGCCAGAAGCAGTGTATGTGCCTGTATGTAAATGTTAATGTTGTTAATTATCTAGAAAAGGAGACACAGTGAAACAAGAACAATAAGTTTTTACGTTTAATTTTTTATGAAAGAAACGGTAGACCAACAAAAAAATTGTTCGTGGATTCGTTCACCTAGCTAGATTAACTGAAGAGGTGTATCATGACCACAAACTCGGAAAAGCATATGTGAGTGGTTGACCAAAAATGACCTCGAGGGATTGGAAATCGTTATTTTTTTTTAATTATTTCATCTGTGGTATTTTAGCTTTGTTTTTGTCTAACCAGAATATTCTTAGGTGCCGTAGTTATTTTTTTATGATTTTTTTTGTGAGCCGAGCCGAGTTGAAACCTGTCTACACGAAACTTCAAACGCGATTTTCTCGAAATCAATTATTTTCCCTTGAGGTCCCTTTTTGGTCAACCACTCGCATATAGTGACATAAAGTAAGAACATGTTGTCGTCATTGCAGTTAGTAAATATTCAAGTATGCAAAAGCTACCACACTACGCCCAAGTTACATTGGTCAACTCCTCCCAACTCCCCGTCATTGACTATGCAGATGTGATGTGTGTAACCCCGATCACTGAGGAAGTACTTGATAAACTAGATCGCCGTCCGTTTTGGACCTTCGTAAATATAAGAATACGAATTATAAGAATATTAAATAATGTTTGACTTTGCAAATATTGATTGCACTCATGGGTCTTGAGTTTCTTGGTGGATGTATTAGATTTCAGGTGTTTTGAGAAAAGATGGTCAGTGGAGTGTTTTTCGCTGCCTTTTTCTCCACTATACTCGGCCCTAAGGCAGCGGCTAACATTAACATTATATGTAAGTACATGGACATTCAACAAACAGAATTTAAATAATTTTCGTTGAAATAAATTTCTGATTTCTGATTATGATCACAAGTTGCGATTTCGCAATCAGCTTTCTCGGCCAAACGTACCCTCCTGCAGGAATGCCCACATTATGATACTTCCCTATGGCTATATTCATGACCCCTCCTCCCCTCAGTATCTTCGCGAACGATTCGCCACTCGTGGCACAAAGACTTTCTTCTCAATATCCCCTTGCATTGTATGGCAGGCTTCGGATTTCTTTACTGTGACAGCAGTGCGCCTGTGGAAGGCGCTACCGCTGTACGCGTGGCCCCGCTAAGGGCCTTTTTACACGTACCACAACCACAACAACCACACGTCAACCACACCACGTAACCGAGCGTATATTTTGTATGAAAAATGAATAGGACTATTCACACGAACCAGATTTTGCAGTCGTTATCGACCGTGTGGGTCATACCGGCCACATCGCGACCACATCGCAACCACATCCCAACCACAACGCAACCTATTCATGCCGGAATCATACTGTGTCTGCACACGACGTAACCGCATCGCAACTACTGGCGACAACTCAACCACATCAACATTTTGTCAATACCACAACGCAACTACTGGCGACAAAGCAATCGCATCGACATTTTGTCGGTACTACAATGTAACTACAATAAGCTGCAGCGACACTATTCACACGTAACCACTGCTTGACCGCATTTTGTCGGTGCGACGTGGTGTGGTTGTGGTACGTGTGAAGAAGCCCTAGGCCGGGCCCTGTCGGTCGAAGCATTCAAGAATGCGATCCACAAGCATTACTTTGGACTTCATAGTAATCCGATGCAAGTATGTAGGTATGTATAGTACTTGATTATTGTATGTATTTAATAATGGCAAGTAGTTAATGAAGTACTTAACATTATAATATATGGTACAACCGCACATCTTTTGAACAGTCAGCATTTCCATCAATTCACTTAACTAGCGCGGAAACGGACTTTAGTTCGCAACTGCCAATCAGCCGCGCCGCGCGTTCTTATTTTCATCATTTCTATCGTTATTAAGTATCAGTTTAATATCATCATCATTATCATCAATCCATTATGTCCCCACCGAAGGGCACGGGTCTCTTCCCTGAGGAAGGCATGGGCCATACTCCACCACGGGGGCCAAGTCCGGATAAGTGGATGCTTGTAAGACTAGGGGCTGGTCTTAGTGTCAGAAGTTTTCAAACCGCCCTAAGGCCTCTGACTTGGCTTAACGACTGCCATCTATCGACGGCAGCCGGCACCAACTGCTTAACGTGCCTTGCGAAGCACGGAACCGCTAGGAAAAATGCCACTATAGCGTTAGTCATAGACTGAACTGTCCATGGACTGAACGCGCCGTATTTTGCTTAACCTTAGTGATCGCTCTTAATATAATGATAGTTCATTTCTAGCTAGCACCCCAGCTAGCTACCCCATTTAGCTACCCGGTTACAAGACAATAGCTAATCTCGTAACCAACCGTAAGAGCCGTATCTACCAGGTCATAGCGTGACTTGTATGCGCTCTTACAAAGATATATTGACTAGGAGAGCTCCCTATTTTCGAATGTAATTAGGAATTTCGTTTCACCTGTATAGGGACTAGACGGTACAGCCCATGAATAAGAATGCATTGTAAGCATCTACAACCGGTCTGACCAAGGACGCGACTGGTCACGACGACGCTCGACGCCTCCACTCGCTAGCAAAAGCTCTCCCGTCGTATATTTCGTTTCGTTCAGCGATGGTATTGGTCTAATAAAATATTATCTTATCTTATCTTAATTAACACAACGTACTTCTTACGTACGCAGCCTATCAACGTCCCACTGTAGGGCACAGCCATTCTCTCAGAGAGTATGGGTTTCGTCACCACGCGTGTTCACCGCGGATTGACGATTTCAAGCGCTGGGGTATGTGAATAGCTCGGTCACTCGGCTTTCCTCACGATGTTTTCCTTTTGTTTAACGAGGCTTTTGATTAAACGAGGCGATTTCTTAGGATTAAAAAGTAAAAAGCAAAAAATGGTTTATTGCGGGTTTCATAGTTAGTAGAATATCCTAATATTCTCTTAACTAGAAAACCCTTCTCTTTTTTGTACCGAACCCTAGTTGGGTTGGTAATAAAAGCGGCTATTTAATCTCTTTCGCAATGAATGAATAGTCTCTTAACCTTTACTAAATCCTCGAATAGAGAAATCCAGGACATTTTAAATTCAACATCGGCAGAAGACCCGCTAAGCAAAACAGAAGCAAGAAAACGAAACGAAAACGGAGCAATATTACACAGAAAGCAAAATTAAACGTGAAATTGCGGACCGGGAACTTGAAAGCGATGATAAAATAATATCCTTTCATGAAGAAAATTCTCTTTAAAAACGTTATCGTCCATTTACATTGCTGAAGCAAGTTTAGCTGGGGAAGTAACACGAGGAGACTTTCTCGAATGCGAGTGGCGAATAATCGTAAGCGATCATCCCATGGTAACAGTAAACATTCGATTTTCGCCTGCGGCTGTTTACGTTTTGACAAAAACTCGTGTGTTAATTAATTAAGCGATTCTCAACTGCGAGTATCACAATCGCAACCGAGATTCACCTCTCTCATACCTTTACACTACAAGCGAGTAATCCTAGATCCTAGATAGTGTACACAATGCTCGGGCGAGAATAGCAAGTGTCGATGCAAGACTCGCGCTAATCACTCTGTACAGATTTTGACACGAGACTGGCCATTCGGGACTTAAGATAAACTCGTACAGTTTGTTTAAGTAGCGATATTTATATTCTACAGCCGAAACTCGAGGCAATTGTTTACGCCAGGCGACCATATGCATATTTGAAAAAAATCCTAGAAAAAAATCGCTACTCGAGTTTGAGAAACTTCCCTTGTGTAACAACCCCTTAAGTAGCGATAATCGCATTCGAGAGGCTAAAGTCAGGGCATTTCTTTACACTAGGTGACCATAATAAATATTCAAGAAATATTCACTCGCGTTCGAGAAGCTCCTCTTGTGTAATAGCCCCTTTCATCATCATCATCATTCATCCACAAGAAGTCCACTGACCGGTCGGAAGCGGCTTGCATCCAGCGTCTTCCCGCCACTTGGATGAGATCGTCTGTCCATCTTGTGGCTGGTCGTCCTACGCTGCGCTTGCCGATATGTGGTCTCCATTCGAGAACTTTTCGGCCCCTTCGGCCATCGGTTCTGCGTGCTATGTGCCCCGCCCACTGCCACTTCAACTTACTAATCCGCCGGGCTATGTCGACGACTTTCGTTCGTCTACGGACCTCATCATTTCTGACACGGTCCCGTAGAGAAATTCCGAGCACAGCCTTCTCCATAGCTCGTTGCGTGACCTTGAGCTTTCTTATGAGGCCCATGGTAAGAGACCACGTTTCAGTGCCATAAGTCATCACTGGTAACACACACTGGTTGTACAGTTTTGTTTTGAGGGATTGAGGTATATCGGAGGAAAAGACTTTTCTGAGTTTCCCGAACGCTGCCCAGCCGAGTTGGATTCGACGATTGACCTCTTTCACGAAGTTGGACCGGCCTAATTGGACTATATATCCTAAGTAGACGTATTCGTCTACAACTTCGAGAGTCGAGTTCCCCACTGTTATTGGGGTGGGCACAACACGGGCGTTCGACATGACCTTCGTTTTGTCCATGTTCATTTTAAGGCCCACCCGTTGGGAGACTCGACTGAGGTCTTCGAGCATTATGCCGAGGTCCTCCAGCGTCTCTGCCATGACTACAATATCGTCGGCAAATCGAAGGTGACTGATGTACTCGCCATTGATATTGATGCCGCGTTCCTGCCATTCCAGAAGCTTGAAGGCATCTTCCAGTCCGTTCGTGAACAGTTTCGGAGATATGACATCTTCCTGTCTCAGCCCCTTTACCGGAATCTAATTAGTAGGTACTACCTGGTGTAGCTCAGTTATGTCAGAGGCGAAAACATTTGGGTTGGGATATGGGAAGAAATCAAAGTTGACGTTGAAAACCACATCAAGTGAAGTCGTCATATTTTATAAAGACCCTATGTGACCCTATGGGGCAATAGGGTGTGTGTAAGTAACAAGTAGTAAGTATGGTGTGCCAACCCAGCTAAGAATCGAGTATTTTGCAACAAATCGACCTCTGTTTACTATTCTATTTATAGCGGGATCGTCGTAAAATCGGACATAATTATGTAAGCGAGAAGTAATTGCTCAGGCCGTTTCCGTATTTAAACAAATGGCCGGCTGGATTTACCGGGATTTCGGTGAAAAAGTGTCGCCCTTCTAAGGTGCGTGTCCATCAGTGTATGAGATTTTGGAGACACACGAGAACCAGGGAATTCAACATTCGATCGATTCGATTCGATTCGATCGAACGTTGAATTCCCGGAACTCCATTTTTTTTAGACTGTATCTTTGCTGCAGATTGCTTGTTTTAATTACTATTGAAATTTTGTTTTCTTCTTGTGGCTCTTTATACATAAATTACATTACCAGAAATAAATATAAAAACTTATATATTTAGAGCAAAATCATCATCAACCTATTATGTCCCCACCGAGGGGCACGGGTCTCTTCCGTAAGGAAGGTAGAGTGAGGAAGGTAGAGATAAATATTTTACAATAATATTGTACAATGTACCCTCCATTTTGCTGTATTAGTCGATGATTTTCCTAACATCCAATAAAGAAATAATGTCTATAAAAGAATGATTTACACCAATTTTGCTTTGCAAGTAGACACTAATTAACACTGTAAGGGAGCCAATGTTAATAAAATAAGAAAATGGAATGAATTAAAAGTAAAATATGTTAAGACTTTGTGTTTTAAATGGTTTAAAATCATAACTGTTTTGTTAGCAACATTGAGCTCCTCCTTGCAAAGATACAATGATTTACAATGCCAACGATCTTAAGGAAAAAAAAAAATAATATGTAATATATATATATATATATATATATAGTAATAATAATAAATCTTTATTTCAAAAGTACTCGTTACAATAATAGAAATAACCCATTCAGTGTGATATTTGGTATCTGGAGTGATAGTTAGGTTATCATCTAACCTGTATTTATAATACACAGGTCCGTTCGTCCTGTCGATTCGATCGATTTCGAAAATTACAGAGGTGGTGTGAAATAAAATAAAATAATGATAAATTATAAAACAAATGCAAGAAGCACGCACGCGAAATAATTTGCAAAGTTACTGTAACATGGATTGACGTTATTAAGTTTCATAAAACTTAACACACAGTAGAGTAAGCATAAATCTATATGCCAGTTAGCTTGAAATTTCAATTGGTTAACATACTACAAAAATAAAATACGTCGAGATTTAAAGAGCACATTCTAATTTTCTTTTGTTTATCAAAATACTTATTTTCAAACATTCGCTCTTTGATGTAGAGTGGCCCTAAGCAACGCCCCCAGCAATGTTCGCTTTAGATTACATTTCGAACGATTAACATTTTTAAAATGTTTTGTGTCAAACAGGCTTTGTGGTCCGTAAAATAATATTCTAGAAATTATTATATAGGGTGTCCCAAAACTCAACGTCAAGCCGGAACAGGCAACTTTTATATATTTTTCTGATATATAAAAGGAGTTTCAGGACACCCTGTACACACACACACACACACACACACACACACACACACACACACACACACACCCTCACACACACACACACACACACACTCACACACAGAATTTCACATGACGTTGTTAGGTCCAGTTTCTGAAGTGAGATTTTCACTGAGTAAATACTTAAGTAACCTTCTATCACGCTCTTTTCTGAGAAATCTCACGAGACAGCACCACAGTTAAGCAGTTACTTAACTAAATTCTTAATTCAGAAACTGGTCCTTAGTGTACAATGAGCTGGGGGTAAGTGAACCATGACTACAAAGTGTATTTAAGTTTCTTACCATGGCTAATTGGTTTTCATGATCATCATCATCATCATCATTCAGCCACAAGAAGTTCACTGCTGGACATAAGCATAATAATTTGTGTCATAATTTGTTGTCTCATAATTTGTTTTATTGTAGGTAGATTAAAATAAGCAATAAGTTTCCTACAATTTTTGTCCTCACGGTTTTACTGTAAAATCAAAAATGGCCGAGTTATTCAAGAAAAACCGTGTTTTAAAAAAAAAAAACATTTTTCGAATATACAAAGGAGCCTGATTCAGTCTACTTTTTGAATTTACACTCCCAGTGACCCCCCCGAGAGACCTACGAAAAAAAAATCCAAGAACTGATTATACACGGGTAGGGTCGGTTTTTCGCAGGGAGGACGAGAGATGGAGTCGCAAACTACTAGAGTGGCAACCGAGGACCGGACGTAGAAGTGTGGGCCGACCCCCAGCTAGGTGGCGTGACGACATCGACAAGGCAGTAGGGAAGACCTGGAGAAGAACTGGAGGAGCGCAAAACAGGAACTACTGGCGCTTGCATGAAGAGGCCTTTGACCAGCATATCGACGGGCTGAAGAAGAGGAAGGGTCGGTTTTTGGATGTAATGACTGGACTGTCCTACGTTCCAACGTAAGATTGCTTTTGTCCGAATCTAGTTCATTTCAGATTATCGGGGGCAAAATTAAACACATCCAGAGCCCGACGGAACCATCGAGCGAACTTAACGGATATATTATTCAGAGCACCTTATAAGGGGTTCACACTTGCCAGGCTCCACAGGAGCTGTGAAATGTAATACAACCAGAAGTGTTATTTTAAGGGCTTTTAGGCTTTCTAGCTTTTATTTAGGCCGTAACATCATCGACCCACCGCGGCTCACTGCAGGGAAGGTCTACAGCACGTCAACCTTCACATTTTAGTTGTATAGTCGCCCGTAATGCAACGGAGTAGAGTGCAGCGGTGTATAGGATGATGTGCTATCCACTGTACGTGCCTTAAGCTACAATGAGCATTGTCATTTATTGCCAAAAATGGCATGAAAAACATGAAAATAAATGTTATAGCTTAACTTTCATTTAAATACGTAAATTAATACATAATATAACACGAAGCAATTAATATAATTATACATAAGATTGATTGACTTGTTATTATTAGTGTGTTAGTTTGCTAAAGTAATTCTTCGTGTTATTTTTGATGAAGCTATATGTGAATGAATTTGAATTGATTGTTTTTGTTATGCAATTTTTTATTAATGTGAAATAACTAATTGTATTTGCTTTGTAATATCAACGACATTAAAATTTCTGTTCATGTAGTTAGAGACAAAATAAAAGTAATAATAGTGACTTGACGCTTGGTGGGTGCAAAGAATATATCACAGGTGGGTGATATATTCTTTGTCTGATTAACAAGCGAGAAGATTAATGTACTATAATCGGCTACGCAACGCAATGTACAATGTGCGAGGAATAATCATAATATCGATAAGGAGTTTCTTTATAAAAACTATAATTCAAGACAGTAGCAATTAAAAAAAAAATGCAAACTTCTGACTTCTGAACGAGCGATTCACGCAAAGCTCTCCTTTTGGTGCGTTTCGGCTAGGGATGCGTGATAGGGTCGGGTGGAAAGCTTAACCCGCAATTTATAAAAATAAAGATCGACCCTAGGGGCAATCACCCCTTCCCCATTTGAGGTTTTCAGCAATCTCGCTTGATTGCTTCGCAAAGTCGCCCATTTATGCGGTCCACTGAAATAGTGGTAAACGATTCGGGTTTCCGATATTTACCCGACTACGGAACAGCCAAGATGTAGGGTTTTAGATTTTAGCACTTTGTGTACCTACATACATCATGTACATTAGTAAGCATTGCGCACCATGCAGAAACAAGACACGAAACGTATCTGCTTCGAAAAGTGGGAGGGAGGGCGGTGCATTAACTAACCGCATGGTGCTTGTGGGATTTTGGTGGAATTCAGCAAAGTAATTTTCACATTTTAATGCTATTATGGATTTCCGCTCGCTCGGAATCGCTCGCAGCCTGAGCTACCTGAGTGATCTTAAACCATCACTAAGGTTAAGCAACATACGGCGGGTTCAGTCCATGGATGGGTCACCGTCTATGACTAACGCTAGTGGCATTTTTTCGAGCGGTTCCGTGCTTCGCAAGGCACGTTAAGGAGTCGGTGCCGGCTGCGGTCGATAGATGGCAGTCGTTAAGCCAAGTCAGAGGCCTTAGGGCGGCTTGAAAACTTCTGACAGTAAGACCAGCCACTAGTCTTACAAGCCTCCACCAATCCGGACTGGGCACCCGTGGTGGAATATGGCCTGTGCCTTCCTCAGGGAGTGGACCCGTGCCCATCGGTGGGGTCATAATGGGTTGATGATGATGGATTTCCGCAAAGTAATTCCTGATTCCATACAATATTATGTACATTATTAAAATTCTAGATACAGTTATGTACTTGACTTTTTGTCGAAAGAGTCCGTCCAGGTTTCGCTCTGATTCGCAGAGCTTTAATCATGGTGGGTGAGCGTAGCGTGGGTATGAGCCGCCCGGGGCGGAAGAATTTGCCGCCCTCTTATTAGTCCAGTGAGACAAAATAGAAAAAGATGTCAGAAATCCTATATAAAAGTGTGAAAACTAATTTTTTCTACGAATAGAAATTGTCTCCAAGATATTCTTGTTGATTACCATGTCAGTAGCTGTGTTCGTAATAATAATTTGAAATTTTTAATTCATCCTCCCCGTCTTGTACAGAATGCCCCTTATCTAACCCGTCCGATGCGACAAAAACATAAAACTTATTGAATACATAAAACTATGTGAAATTTTGCCGCCCCTAAAAGTGCCACACCATCACCGTAAACCTTGTGATTACACAAGATTTACGGTGAAGAATAAATATGGTTAAATTTATTTTTTGTTTTAAATATTTCTAACAACATAATATTAGTTATTTTTGATTAAAATTTTTATAATTAAGTTTAAGGTTACATAGATTTATAGGATAATGGACCTAATAACACATAATAAAATCAATAATAGCCTACTTCTACTATGTTACGTTATTTTAAGTTCAAAGTTTGGTTTTTCGACTTTTACTAAGTGTTCAGTCATTTCAATATTGAAACGAAAACTCTTCACGCAATCAGATTCTATGCATGCTACATTAAAAGCCAAAATACAAACTTAAATCTGCTAAAATATCTCTCCTCGTGTGAGGAGAGCTCCACAGTCCAGCCACAAAAATTGAGACATCGTAAAGTAAAGTTCCATGTAGGTGTGCATACACGCAGCGAATAATGAATGTCAATAAAATGTTTGCCAGCATCGTGGCAAATGGTAAAGCCTCGTCTGCCAACCTCTGCCTACCCCTAGGGTACTAGGGCAAATTTATGGTACATGTTGCCTAAATGTCTTCCATCGTCAACAGTTAAAAGGCTTTCCCTCCTATAAAAGGACTTTGACTCCAAATCGACCTGTCGCTTTTGCTTAGAAAAAAACACAAACGGGGCGATACATTAATTACGTCACACGTTAAGGGTGGGAGGGGTACTAAATTTAGTGACGTCACATTTCAAAATCAATTATTTATCTAAGGGTAAAAAACCCGAACTCTGAACTGTTAACGAAAAACTTAAAAAACATTTGCAACTCTACGTGTTCCTAACTTTATTTGCAATTGTATCGCAAACAAAACTAATTTAATATAGGAACTGCTTAAATCAATAACTTTTAGATGTAAAATTGCAACATAGGTATGTGATGTCACACTAGGGAGTGGGGAGTCTCACAAATGTGACCAGCCGTGACAAAACGGGGGGGTCAAAGTCATGAAATTCATGTGACGTAATTTATGGATGGCCCCAACTATGTAGGTATATGGAAAACATCCAGAGTCTGGCCCTCTTAAGGCAGCTATCTCCTAAAAGCTTTGTCGAAAAATCCGGCAGCGAGCGAGCGCTCGTTTTGTGGCGACGAATTACGCAATCCGAAAATTAATATTCATCGAGCGATCCGTGGCGTACGGGCGTCCTCAGGAATAAGACGGCGCAAATCGCAGAGTAATCTTATTGAATATTTTAAATCGTCATGGGCCGCCGTTTGCCGAGACGTGTTGAATGAATGTAAATCGGCAGCAGAGTCTAGGCGTGTCGGGTGAACTCGGGCGGGATAGGGCGAATTGGGCACTAATCGTCTTAAGGCTAGGTACAGTCTACAGCACATCATGGTATACACCCATGCACTCTACTCCGTTGCATTACGAGCGACTTTGGGACTAAAAAGTGAAGATTGACGTGCTGTCGACTGTACTACCTATATCTGTGATGCTACGGCATGTAGTCTTGCTCGCACATTGTAACATTTTTGTGTTCCTGTAACCCTAGATAGGTATAGCGATTCCTCTGTGTAATAGCTGGCCGGCATAGCCGCTTAAGATGATTTTATAGTACGAGTATTTGAAAGGAATCGCTACGTTTTTGTTTAGATAATTTATAAGATGTCTATGACTACCTAGGCTAGGCCATTCTCGACAAAAAGGTAAAAATAAGTAATTATTGCTAATAAACATTGTCAATAAAAGTAGTTCGCTACATTATTATTAGACAAATGTGGCCTAAAGCTTTTTTGTTATCATAAATATGGTTTTTTTTATTGCAAATTAATAATTTAGGAAAAATTTCTCTACAAAAAGAGTCTAGCAAAGCCTCAGTTATTTTTTTATTTTTTTTACAACTGCAAAAAAATATAGTGCAATCGATATATCAGACGTACTGAACTATGGCGCAGTGGATGGGAGAACCTGTAAGCGGCAAAATTACAATATAAAATAATTTTTACAAAAATATCTAAGTACCTACGTAAGTACTGACTGCTTATTATCATCAACGTTTACATCTAAATAGTGAATAAATATTCTAAAATTAATGATTAAACTAAAATAAAACTAAATATAAAATAACAATGTGTAATCTATATTAGACATTGTTATTTTATATTAAAGTATGTTAAAGTTCTTCAGTAAATTAAGTAAGAAACCATTTTTGTACATTTATGCTATCCTAAATATACAAAAATGGTTTCTTACTTACATTACTTACTTTATACTTTATTGTACCTACACAAAGAAAAAAAGAGTTAAGTTTTGCCCGGTACGGGATTAATTACACCAGCCGAGTAGCCACGGGGTTTGTTTTCACTTTGACTAAAATCGCCTGGAGGTTGACTTCAATATGAGTATAGTAAAGATTTACTTTCCTTTTCCAATATTGCGAACTACGTGAATTTTTGTGAATAAGGTAATAACGTGTAAAAATAACAAAATATCAGATAGTAGACTTTTTTTAGTAACTTTTGTCCAGCTCGCTGAGACCTATTTCATGATGTATCACACACAGCCGTAATAATTTTTTTTAGTTCTTCTGAAAACGGCTCATTCCCTGTCAAACTGAGTGTGTAAAAGAACGCGCTTACATTTTTGTAATGGGTCGACGCGAACGCACTGATAGTACAGCGCCACCAAGTTATCTGTTCAGGTGGGCAAAATTGTAACTAACGAATTAATTGTAAATCCTGTTCCCCTTTTTTTGTATTATTTATTCAGTTACTAAGATTTTTACATATATTTTCATTAAAATTGAAAGACGGGTTAAAATATTCTGATTTTTCTAGGTAAATTTCTTAAATATTCTCCACTAGCGCCGCTATCAACTGAACAGATAAGATGGTGGCACTGTATGGGCGTTTTTGACAAAATGACATTTCTTTTGGTTGTCTGTTAATCTTAATATTCTGTAGCCCACCATTCACTACACGCACCGCGAGCCGAGCCCCAAGCCGTACCCTTCCGTGGACACGTCCGTCATCGCCTAAAGTCCGTTCGCTTAGATAGTGTCGGTATACACGAAGGCAATCTTGGTTTTAGTAAAAAAACATTCATTTCAATAATAAAACTTAGACGGCAAAAATACTTTAAATAGAAAAAAAAACATGGTACGCAACATACCTAATGAAGCACAAAATAAAACACTACTCTTCATCACTCGAAATGTCCTCAGAATATGCATCTCCACCGGTATTTAGAATAGGTACCTACCTAAGTGATGCAGGATCGTCTCGTTCTAAATCCATTCTAAAATACTTATTGATTTACTTCTTTAATTGCGTGATCTACATAATAGTAGAATGAGACGAGCCCAATTCGCTGGCGTGTTTGCGCCGCGTCGGCTTCCTTTAATTTCTCTTGTGAAAAGCCGCCACGTGCCGAGGCGGTAAATAACAAAGTGACACTATGATAGCGAACAGACTTTACATACTACACGAGCGCCGAGCTGCTTCCTACTTTATTCTCCAGACGACAAGCGTCGCGCCGAGCCGCGAGCCACGCACCGAACCGAGAACCAACACATTCACACGCAGATTTGTCTGCGGACTTGTCGCCAGCGACAAATCCGGCGGGTGGGCGCGCTGTGAATGGTAACCTAAACTCTTGCTTTCGTGGCGGCCGCGGGCAACAGGTGGATTTTTTTAAAGTTGTAAAGCAATTGGATTGCCGGCTTTATATCTTCGCGTGGAGTGAATTATAAGGAAGAAGGAAAGGTGCCCGGTCATTTGTGACAATAGACTATTTGACAGTGTGGAAAAAACAGTATTATTTATACGCATTCCTATAAATTATGAGTGTTAAAACCGCTTAAGGCATTTTAACTAAAAACAATTATTATTCGTAAAAAAAAACAAAAGATATAATTTCATAATTTTGTATCTGCCGCCATGGTATCGAAAACGGGCTGGATTGGTTGATTCTATGATGACGTCACATGTCAGTAAAAATGGCGTCTGTCATTCATTCGTTCTTACGTTCATTGGTTGGTTTATTCGGAAGTGACGTCATAATTCTTGTGCAACCCCATATTGCCCATGATAGCGTTTTGGCGGCTCATTTCAGAAGTAAATATTCGTTTGCATTTTTTACAAGAAATACACGAAAGAATTTAAAATGAGCACTTTCTGAGTCTATAAGAACACCAACAAAACATATGAGATGGTTTTCAGAAATCTGTCTATTTGTGGTGGGGCGGAAGGATCCCCCTAGTGAAAGTGAGACGAACAATTTCCCCTTTGACTGCGAAGTCGTGGTATCAAGGATCTGCACTTAGAAGTACTTTTCTGGGGAAGTGCGCTCTTGGGACAGTCTGGGAAGACTAGGGCTTCCAATAGCGATCTAGTGCAAACATCACGGGAGGCGCCGGCTGCCCATTCGACGAGGAACATCAACAAATCTATGGACATTCTGTGAGTTTTATTGTTATTAATCACACTAATATTAAAAAGGCGAAAGTTTGTGAGTGTGTAAGTGTGCATGTTTGTTACTTCTTCGCGTCTAAACGGCTGGAGCGATTTCAATAAAATTTTGTATGGAGTTAGCTGAAACCCTGGATTAACACTTAGGCTACGTTTTACCGCAGAGAAATTCCGCGGTAAAACGTAGGTAAAAAACGCGGTAAAAATCGGTGAACTGCGGGTAACACCGCGGAGCACAGCTAGTTTAGTTCATAAGCCTTTAATTTGATACCAGGAGGCCCTGTCTCCTTGGTTTTTGGTAGCAGAGCGGGTACTATACCCAACACCAACCATGCAATTATTTAAAAATCTATGAATCCAGTTTAAATTGTTTTTAAAATTAAAATAATGTCTGCTTTCATTAATGTGGCATAGCCGTGGGACACCCTGTATATAATTTCATGTGAATAAGGAATATTAACATATTAAAGTCTTATTTACGTAACTTCTTGACGTTAATTGTAACTTTCATTTCTATCTCTTGTTTTTTGTGTGCAATAAAGAATATTCTTATCTTATTTTATCTTAAAATCAATCAGTCCGAAGGTCGCTAAGGGTTATCCTTCTGCGGTCCAGTTTCACAGTTCCACGCGTCAGGGTCATTACCAGGACCGTAGTCACCTCTTAGGTGGTCACGTCTCGCGTCCGAGACACGTACTAATTACAGCGAGAGGGAGCTTTTATGAAGGTGAGTGTCGTGTCACGTGGCTCGTTAATTTCGGCCACGTCCCTCCCGAGCTCTCGTCCTGCATCCCACTGGCTTAGGAAGCTTTCATTCACTTCTTTGTTGGGCAAATGAAATTACACTCGTCCAACCCGCGGAATCGCTGGTAGCCCCGGCCGCCTGAGTGATTTGAAACGATCACGAAGGTAAGCAACATAGGGCGCGTTCAGTGCACGGATGGGTGACCTTCTATGACTAACGCTAGTGACATTTTTCCGAGCGATTCTGTGCTTCGCAAGGCACGTTAGGCAGTTGGTGCTGGCTGCCGCTGCCGTCGATAGATGGCAGTCGTTAAGCCACGTCAAGAGACCTTAGCGCGGCTTGAAAACTTCTGACATTAAGACCAGCCACTAGTCTTACAAGCCTCCACCAATTCGGACTAGGCCCCCGTGGTGGAGTATGGCCAATACCTTCCTCAGGGAAGAGACCCGTGCCCCTCGGTGGGGACATAATGGGTTGATGTTGAACCCGCCGTGGAACCGAATTACTCGATACGACTATGACGCTATTAAAAGGATTCCCTAAGTGGCTTTTGAGGCTCTTTTCCCCGTGTGCTAAGGATTATAGTGGGATTAATAATAATAATAAATAATAATAATAAACTCACGCCCGTTATCCCCGAGGGGGTAGGCAGAGGCACCAATCACTAGAACTGGGCCCACGTTTTGCCGAGTTTATTAGGTCCCAAACGTGACAAGTCGCAAGCCTGTCGCCGTTATCCGGGCACAATTTATCAGCGAATAGTGTTGCTGTACAAACAAACAAATGTACGTAACTAAAATAATAATAGTAATAGTGGGATTAGGGTACGTAAATTTCACTTAAATGCTAAGTGACGTATTATATTCGCCCATGACGCCGGCTGCGGCTTCAGTCAAATTCGCTCAAAGGAATTTATCTTCGTGGAGGAAAATTGTATTTAAGCGTTAAATTACACTAGACGAAAACCCGGCTTCGCTCGGGTAAAATGTAGACGCAAAATAATATTCCACTATGTTTTTTTTATATGGTGACGCCTCTGTATTTATCAACCACCAGTAGATATAAATCTCTTAATACATTCAGATACATAAGCTCACACCTGTATCCCAGAGGGGTAGGCAGAGACCACGGACTGTCACCTGCCACTATCCTGACAAATCACTTTCGCTTCATCGACATCCATTAGTCGTTGCTTGTACCCACATCGGTTTCTGGTACTTTTAATCTTTCCCTTTGCTAATACATCCCCTATTTGGTCGAAGTATGTCCAACTGGGGCGTCCCTTACCGGCCCTTCCACTCATATTCGCCCGATATATTTGCTTTGTCGGTCTTTCTTCGTTCATCCTCTCCACATCTCCAAACCAACGCAACATTCCTTTTTTCAATTCTAGTCACTCACTACATCCTCTTTCTCTACATCCTCGGTCTCTGATCACACTATTGCGTATTCTGTCATTCAAAGTAACACCACACATATTTCTTAAGGATCTCATTTGTACTGCACTAATCCTACTTTCATGATTCTTCTGACTTCTGCCATACCCAAATCTCGCTACCATGCTTACATCAGTATTGGAACCAGCACACTATTACGGATAGCCAATCTTGCTCTTTTGGACATGTTCTGGCTACTCACGAAGGAATGCAAGGCGAAAATCGGATACTTATCATAACTTTGTCATAGGTACCTCATCACAAATTACTAACTAAATGAGCTTCCTTCATAAACTTAACAGCTAGTGATTCTAATGACGTATTCAATGAGACGTAGAATCCACTTGGCTAATCAACTAAAAACAGCTCCCTCTCTTTGGCTTTACAGCTTTTAGTTTTATATTGACCACATGTTTTTCTTCATCATTTTAATTTTTGGTATTTTTCTTATCTAGTGGCTTTTTCATTTCAATATGTTTATTGGTACCTATAACTAAGCCAAACAATAAAGATAAATTTATGACTTTGATTTCCTTTTTCAATTATTTTTCAGACCCTTCCATTCCAAAACTCAATGTCAATTATTGTCTTCCCGCCAATGAAAAACACCACAGATTACTTCCTACACCTTCTCAGTTGGCACAGATTATAATAACCTTGGATGCCACGGTATTCCACACACCATGGAGTTAACAAATTAGATCAAAGGGCCGGCCGGTTTAGATTGTCTTAGTGTTTAGGAGAGTGCTTTACTTTACACTCTGTTGCAACATTATGCCGAATCGGGCCCATTTTGGGGGCTCAACCTTTAACGACCTCTGTGGCGTAGTGGTTAGCGCATCTGACTACCATGCGAGAGGTCCCGGGTTCGAATCCCGGCTGGGGACAAAAAAAATATCCCAGGTCTTGGATGTTTACATGTTTGTGACATCGCTGTTTCTGGTTCCCACGACACAGGGTATCCTAGTGTGGGGCCAGAAGCAATGTATGTGCCTGTATGTAAATGTAAATATGTAAATGTAAATTATTATTTTCATGTTGTACAGTTTATTTTTTTTTACGCTTTTTATGCTTTCTGTGTTATTTTTTTTTTATTGTACGCATTCTGTGTGTGTGTGTTTTTTTGTTTTGTTTTGAGTATCAAATAAATAAATTTTCTTTCTTTCTTTCTTTCTTTCTTTCTTTCTTTCTTTCTTTCTTTCTTTCTTTCTTTCTTTCTTTCTTTCTTTCTTTTCCTTCTTTATTTCTTTCTTTCTTTCTTTCTTTCTTTCTTTCTTTCTTTCTTTCTTTCTTTCTTTCTTTCTTAAGGAGAGTGCTTTTGTAGAAACGTGTAAGCGCCACTTGCTTTAGTACGTTTTACGTTATAGTACGGTTCTAGTTGCCTTTCAATTAGAATCAAAATAGAATTGGAACTACGCTATGTAAGGCCTAGCCAAACAGAAAGCGTAATTAGCGCGCGTCAGGGCGCTAACGCTAAAGCGCCGTAACGTCGCACACTTTGTGTGTGGCAGCTTCGCCGCTATTCAGTAGGCGCTAACTAATATTTACTTGTAATAAAATACAACGCGACGTCATGACGCGGCCTTAGAGTGTCGCGTATTGGTAGAGCGCTAGCGCTGTTTGACAGGTTATAACCTGTTCAGTACAACACAACGCGACGCTATAACGCAGGACCATTTAGCGCCCTTACGCGCGCTAATTACGCTTTCTGTTTGGCGAGGCCTTAAAGCAGGATCCAGACGCGTGTTGCGTTGGAACAAGAGATGGTAAATGATAGAAGATTATACAGTCTGTTAGATTTTAGAATATACCTCGGCTACTATCGGATAGAATCGGATATATTCGTGTAATAGAAATATCGGAAATAATTGACACTTAATTTCTAAATCGGAACTAATATGACACTTAATTTCACTTATGCAGAGCAGAAATTAGTATTACACTCGTGTGCTTTCAGCGAAAACCGAAGCCTACTCTAGAGCCCGAGGTGTAATCTAAAAGCTTACAGACTGTACGTACAACTTCAAAACAGTGGCTTTCACTGTGCGAGGTTTTGTTATAGATTTATGAGTCGTATACGACTTCGAAGAGCTCTTCTTATCAGAAGGGAGGTTATTCTGGGCTCTCCTGTTATTAGAACATACCTATGTTAATATGCAATACCTACGCTTATTAACATAAAATATATGTTCAGTACGGAGCTGCCCAGTCGTCCGGGAAATCCCGGCCCAGTGGATCAAACCCTCTGTTTGTGGCCGGATTTATAAAGCCCTTGGGGTTGACCCTCTCCCAAATAAGCTTTAGGTACCGAATAACAAAAATAAAATGGAAACATAACTTTTTTTTGGCCAAAAGTGACTTTACCTACTTACAGAAAGAGTTATTTTAATAAAACAAGACTTGAAAATTTATTCGTCCAGTAAGCCAAAGTTTCAACTTCTCAGGTTATTTTAATTTTAGTACTAGCTGATAAAAAGTAGCCGAAATGGGTGAGTGCATGCAATGCTAACGAATTCGGTGAAGCGAGGGTGATCTGTCAGGATCATGGCAAATGGCAGTCCCTGGCCTATGACGACCCCTCTGAGGTATAGGCGTGAGCTTACTACTCGTACTACTAGTAGTACGAGTAGTAAGTAGTAGTACGTAGTAGTACGAGTAGTACCAACTAGTTTCCGTGACTTTTGTTCACGTGTAAATTATAAATGGTAGTGTAGTCTGACAAACCAAACTTTTCAATGGCCTAAATATTACGGTAGATTAAAAAAAAAGGGTATGGTATCCCTATGATTATAACCCCAATTATAGTCTTGACACTTGATTGGGCTTAGATAAGAATTTATTTTCAACATTCAAAGTATCAAAACTGTTTAAGAAAGCTTAACAATGAAAGTGAAAGAGACGAGTGTTGCTACAGTAGTCTTTCTGTGGGGCTGCCACTTAATTCCATTGCAAAGTTAGCTTTGCCAGACTCTATGTGGTATTACAGATTTTAATCTGTCTCTGTGCTTAATTTTCATTCAGATACATTCCGGCGTTCTGGTCTGATTCCATCTCAGTCCAGTTTGGATGGACGTCTGGTGCGTCTGGAGTAAAGTCCATTCAAACTCTCGGATTTTGTTATATAATAAGATTTGTCGGCGGTGGTAGCCTGATGGGTAGAACAATAGACTCGGAAGCGAGAGGCTCAGGTTCGATTCTCGGCGCGGGCATGTAACTATGACTTTGTTTTCTAAGTTATGAACATCCTTTCTAGAATAGCTTGTATTTCGTAACGTTAATACAGTCGACAGCAAATCAACCTTTACTCTACCTGGTGACGTCACGGGCCACATTGCAACTAAAATATAAAGGAAAATGTAGAATGCACATAATGGGCAAGTTGCCCTAAAAAATGTAATTAGTCCGTCTTTTAGATTATTCAAAAATAAGGGACACGTATTTTTTTATTTGTAAGTTAGACCAAAAATGACAAAGATATAGCCCATTAAAGTTACGTGTGACGTCACACCGTGCTGCATTTTTTAGCACGGAGTGACGTCAAACGTAACTTTAACGGGCTATATCTTTGTTATTTTTTGTTTAATCGAAAAAAGAAAAAATACGTGTCCAATATTTTTTATAAGCTAAAATACGGACTAAATATAATTTAATCATTTTGACCCTGGAAACTACCCTATTGTTTTCCAAATCAATGATAATAATATCTAACTACCACAACACAGCACATACATTTGACCTTGGTCACAAACTAGGATTACTTGGCTAGAACCACCAGGCAAGGACGAGCTTATGCTGCATGAAAGTACACCCATGTTGAGGCTCCGCATATCCCCGGGGGAATGAAACTCACCACCTCTGGCGTGGTAATCAGACGTGATACCGCAAGACCAACGAGGCAGTTGATTTTGCACTCATTCGAAAATAGTGTAAAATGGAAAATTATAATGAGGGCTTTTCAATGACCGCTGTCAGTTGAGTTCATTAAAAAAAAAACTAGATGGCGCTGCAAGAAGACCAAAATGTCATCATGTTTTTAGGTCTGTGGTTTTAATAGTTATTAATCTGTGATAGTCTAAACATCTCCTTGTAGTCTGTGATCTAAACTAGACTTTGTTTCGAAACTGTAGAAACTTGAAAGTTATCGAAGTATTCTTACTTTGTTTATTACATACGTACGTGAATTGTGTCTTTGCTCATGACTAGCCCATGCATTGTGCATTTTTGTAAAGACATAGGACAGGAACCACAGATAAGTTCATGTCATGACGTCATCACCATCTATCGGTAATTTGCGGTCACGGATGTAAAAAAAAGACGGATGGAACCTCCTCTAACCACGAGTGAAGCATACAAATGGCCGCCGTCTATTGATGTGTGCGTGCCATACGTGAGCGTAATTGGCGGAATGGCGGCGATTGTCCGACTTGGTATATCTGTGTGATTGTTTTAGCTCGAGTATGCACACGAAAAGTGTAGGAGTAACTATGCTTCACATCGTTTCAATGAAAGAAGGCATCCGTCTTTTTTTAACATCCGTGTTTGCGGTACTATTTTTTTTTCAATGACGCTACGAAAAGTCCTTATTCTGTTTCGTTGAAGCACTATAATGCAATTCCCAAACCACGTACAGTCGGGGTCTGAAAATGTTTACCACCTTAAGGTTTATAATTGTACTGACGATTATACGACACATGGTCGATACTTACAGAATAAAGAGTGGAGTACCAACCTGTCAAAGTTTAGAGCAAAACTTCTTCGCTCACTGAAGGAGGTTTTATAATAACGTATAGAAAAAAGATTTTTGATAGTATTTTGATATGTGTCATTTTAACAAATGCAATAATTTTAAATTAAGAAATGAGTTTTAGAATCGAGGCTTCTGAACTTTGAAAGGTAATAAGTATATTGTTAAAGCATTATAGACTACTGCACATATTACTGCACATCATTGTGACAAAGAATCAAGTTTGAAAACTGGTAAACAATTTTAGACCCCGACTGTACCTTTCAAGGACAGCGGTCGAAATGTAATCCCGTATTTCGCTTGAATAAGGCACATCGTTTTAAACTAGGAAACCACCCGCCCAAGCTGAACATACAGTGCCCGAATGGGGGCCCCTGAGCCAGTGGTACTAACCACTGGCTCAGGGGCCCTCCTCCAAACAAAAAAGATAGCTAATTGTAATTTAGGTAGGTATGTACTAATTTTTGGATTTGTTTTGTTATTTTGAATGTGTACAGATGTTATTAGTATTTATTTCAATTAGTCCTAAAATTAATTGAAATTACAGTAAAATTGAATCATAATAAGTAAATGTTATTTTCTTCGAATTGTACTTATCGGTAGCTCAATTAACACCGTCATTTTATTTTAGGTTGAGTGATAGACCCCATTCATGATAAACTATACCATCATGGGCTTCAGTGAGGAAGAAAATATTTTGTTTTACTGACTTTGTAGTGATTTTTAAGAACCACGACTGAGAACTTAGGATTACTAACCAAGGATAAGACGGCATTTGTGTCAGAAACTGCCGTTTTTTTGGCGTTAATGCTATCAAGTCTCATATGTTCTTTGCCCAGGGTTCACAACCATGGATCCTAAAAGTCACTCTTTAAATGTTTCAGAGGGGCCACACTAGAATACCTACTCTGTGTCGTGGGAACCAGAAACAGCGACATAACAATCATCTAAATAACCAAGACCCGGGGTTTTTTTATCTCGAGCCGGGGTTTAAACACAAGGACCTTTCGCATGGTAGCCAGATGCGTTAACAGCTGCGCTACAGGGGTTGTCAAATGTAAAAAAGATGTGATTTTTTTCGTCGTTGGCGCTAGTGTTACCAGAAACCCCTAATGAATTATAAAACATAACATTACATTCACATACAGGCAATTACACTGTTTCTGGCCCCACACTAGGATACCATGTGTCGTGGGAACCAGAAACAGCGACGTAAACGTTCACAAACATGTAAACATCGAAGACCTGGGTTTCTTTTTTTTTGTCCCCAGCCGGGATTCGAACCCGGGGCCTCTCGCATGGTAGGCAGATGCGCTAACCACTGCGCCACAGAGGTCGTCTCATTATAGCTTATGAAATGCGACCCCAGACCGCCCCCAGCCCTGCCGCCGTTCCTGAACAACGAACCCGGGTATTAAAGGGAAATTCTCACAAGGGAAAACATAAACAACAATTAGCAAGCAAAACAGCGTAATAATTGTGCTTTATACAATGTAACGAAATGTTATATGTTGAAAGTAATTTCGCCGAGCAAATGTCAAGAGCTCGTTTATCTTCCATAGGGTTGTTCTTATGTAACCGTATGAAAACTCATTTAAAAAGCTCCAGCACGAAGTGTTCTTAAACTTCTTAAGCCATATTTATTGTTAGATTAGGATTTGTACTGTAAACATGTTAGCAACCGACGCACGATGCGAGCTCCGTCTTCATTCGATGGAGATTAAGCTTTTCGAATAAGAGCGAAAATTGGTCGGACGCTTTCCACGAAAATCGAAGTGAGTGACTAAGGAATTAAGTTCATAATGGGCATATAAAATTGTACATCAACTAAGATGGGTGGGTGGTAATAGACGATAAAAGCTTTAGTAACTTTTGCTGCTGCGATTGATTGAGAGAACACGCTCATGGCATTAAGTCCGTCGCATTGAACGATCACTTTTTTTTTATTTAGCCATGATTGCATTGTCCTCGACCAACTCTAACCACCTAGATAGTAAATACACTTTGGTTAAGTCGAACCGAAAGACATCTATTCTCCACTTTGGTCTTGGTAATGTCGCCAGTGGCCATCGCACGGCACCTAATAGGTAGGCGGGGCTCCAAATAAGTAAAACTTATGAATTTATAAAATTAGAAAAGTAGTAGAGTTGAGTACACGTGTTGAAAGTGATATCATCCATATTTCTGATTTCTTTCGGTACAAGAGTACCTTTCACACCTGTCCGGTTATTTGCCTCACAGTCTCATTATTATGAAGGTTTTCTGACATCATCATCAACCCATTATGTCTCCACCGAGGGGCACGGGTCTCTTCCCTGACGAAGGTGTAAGCCATACTTTATACCACGGGGACCTAGTCCGGATTGGTGGAGGCTTGTAAGGGCCTTTCTCCACTGCTCCGGTCCAGCGAACGTTAATTACCGATCCGATTTAGAAACACACAAGAATAGATAGATAGATAGAATATTCTTTATTGTATGTACACCAAGAATTACACATGAAATTTGACAATAGCGTACTAATACTAATAGAATACTAATATGCTTCTCCACTACTCCGGCATCCGGTTTTTAACGGTCCGATAATTTGCTAGATCGGAGCGGTATTTTACCGGTCCGAAGTGATCGATGTAACAAAAACAATATACGTTTTTGCACCGCGCATGCAACCCAAAAATGTTCCCATACTACTTTATTTACATTAATAGAATGTGTGGAAAACGTCCCCTGCCTCGAATAAAAAACCGAAGAATTTTAATAAAGCACTGCGTCACGTCCATTGTCGATTATAGCCGGATGAAGTGGAGAAGCTTAATCCGGCATCCTATATTTTTCTTATGACTGATTCCGTTTCCGACGCCGGACTGGAGGAGTGGAGAAAGGGCCTTAGACTAGTGGCTGGCCTTACTGTCAGAAGTTTTCAAGCCGCCCTAAGGCCTCTGGCTTAACGACAACATAACATTTCTAACATATCTTCTCAAAATAAAGAGCAAACATTCAAAGATGTGTACGTTTGTGTAGTTTTAAGGAAAATATAATATTTAGTGTGAAAGTATAGAAATATGAAGAAATACTTACGTATTCGCTTGAAAAATCGAAAGAACGAATCGAGCGAGCGCTCGAACGAATCGAAAGTTCGATATATATCGAAAGGCAGTCTAAGGGACAATCAAAGATACATAAAATAATTTACGCACACGGTGAGTCGATCTCACATTGTCGCTAAAGCCGCACGGCGTCGCCACCCCTTATTTCAGTAAGTTTTTTTTTTATCTTTAGAGCCAAACTTTCATCTTCATCGCTGACCGGGGCGAACGTACGCGAAAACACGAATGTAAATTTGAATCTATGTTGCTTTTATGACTTTGATCAAAGGTGAAATAATTCAGTGAATTTTGTTCAGTAACTTCTTATTCACCATTTTGTTCTTTAATGAGCTGACAAATTTGTCTTACAACTTGGATACCCCTGAAATTAAAGGGGAAGTATGATGTAATGACTCGCTTGCAGGCAGTCTTGGTGCAGAGTACAGTGTAAAGATGTTACTGTATTGTATGATTAGATACGAGTAATTAATCGGCGTGATTTAAAGCACTGTTAGCTTAATGCTAGAGCTTAAGGAAACACCACTGACAAAAACATCGTGTCAAACAGATATTTTAGAAAAGATGGTCAGAGAGTGGAGTTTTTTTCCCGCTGCTCTTTTCTCCACTACAAATACGAACTCAAGGCATTGGCTAACATAGTACATTGACATTCAGCAAACAAAATGTAAATTATTTACATTGAAATACAATATTTTGTTTTTTTTTATAGAAAGCTCCTTTTTTGAGAATCATTCGCTCGGCAAAATAATAAGAGAAATGAGAAGAGGCAATGCTATGCTGAAGAATAAGAAACTAAAATTTATTAATAATAATAAGTGAAAAATCGCACGGCTGCAGAAAATTTGAAACCGCTCAGCAGACCTATATTCTACGCACTTACCTCTAGGTAAATATTTCCACTTCATATTCGAGATACCAACCAAATGTGGGTAGTTGTTGTTTTATAATTACCTGAAAAAAAAAACAATAACAATCTATAAATTATTTAAACTGCCGATTCGAGCCTATCGTAAATAAATAAATAACATTCACGAGAATGAACATTCGGGTTATTCACCAACTGGACACACATGATTGGACACACCTGTGTCAAGTTGGTTAAACTCAATTTAGTACCATTTATTCTTTCGTCATGTGGACACACCAAGATTTTTACGTGTGTCGATTCCCATAATGTCGCTTTGTGTTTTACTTCAATTTCCAGAACTTCGCTCTTTGCTTCACAGTGGTTTCCAGTACGCCCCGTCGCACTTGTGGTATAGTCCAGAGCGGTTAAAAGTACTAGGGTAACAAAAGTTAGTAGGTAGTAGTAGTAAACAACCCTGTTTAATACTACGCAGTATTAAGCAATACCATGAACTAAACCGCATGTTTTTCATGAGATTTTATTTTAGCCGCAATCTCTTACATACTTCTGCTACCCTATTACTTTTGTACTATTTACTGTAAAATTATTGTAAGTATTGTAAAATTACCCGTTTCCAGCATTGGAAAGTTTGATGGCCGATGATGATTGTGAGAGAAAAAATTCTGCGCATGACTGTACTTCGTCATAAATATGTGAATATGTGTCCAGTTGACGAAAACATTAAAATGATTTAAATACGTTTCACCATCTGGACATGCGTAAAAATCTTGGTGTGTCGAGATGACAAAAGAATAAATGATACTAATTTGAGTTTAACCAACTCGACAGGTGTGTCCAGTCATGTGTGTCCAGTTGGTGAATAACCCGAACATTCTAGCCAATTAATTCTACTGGAACGATACTTCGATTCGAGCTTTTTGCCGAGATATTTTGTCATTGTTCCGTCGTAGTTTACTAAGGTTCATTTGTCTATACTTGAGTATTGCGGTAAACAAACCTCACTCGAGCACAAATCACAACATTCCGAAGACATCACACATCGTAGATAACCACAATAAGTTTTAAACACTAGTTTAAACACTAACGCATCTAATTAATCAGAAAACTGCTCAAAAATATCTTTAAATATGTCTTTTTTAACCAAAATTGCAATTTGATATAAAATCAGGACACAGGTTAGCAAAACACACAGATTAGTTTTGATATTTTGTTTTAGGGATGGGTGCAAGTGAATGAAAGAACAATTTGAATCGAATGAAAAAGCGTATGTAAAAGCATTGATTGCTATTAACGCTTTTTAACGTTTATGGGTTAATAACTCATCATAATAGTTATAACAACTCTTTAAACCCTTTTTAAGCCTTTTTAACATTAGAAGGACCACATTTAAAATATTTTTTAGAGAGTTATTAATAAGACCGTTAGTGTTCTTCGTCTCTTTATGCGCTCATAAATCATGACTTGAAATTAAAAAAACACAAAAAAGAATATACAGGGTGTCCCGTAAATCGACGTCAAGCCGGAACCAGGTGAAAAGGCAAGTCATATTGGTTATCAGAAAAATAAATTAAAAAAAATTGCACGAAAAAAAGTTATAGGCATTTAAAAAAAAAATTCAAAATCCTGTTGCCACCACTCTTTCCTTTTTCCAATTTTTTTTGTTTTGTAACTTTGAATAATGCTTCTTCAAACTGTTAACAAAATTTCAAAACCAGCTGCTCCAGCTTGGAAGAAAAGGAGACTTTAAAAAAATAACTTAAAAAATTGCCCATTTTTAATTTTAATTTTAGTTTTCATTATGTTTGTGAAATGTCTTGAATAAATAATAAAAAAAATTTTTTTTACTTTTTTTTATATTTTTCTGATAACCACTATGACTTGCCTTTTCACCTGGTTCCGGCTTGACGTTGATTTACGGGACACCTTGTATTATGCTGCGGCAAAGATATCCGTTGAATAAATGTCTACCATATTTTTTCACAGATAACTTTTTTCTCGCGCCATCTATTTTGTAATTTGATATGGCAATGCTAACCTGCCCACGCACACGCACATCTGACACAGAATTTTAGGTCCTATGACCGAAAACCTAGGGCCAAGGACTTGGGACTACCATTCATGCCAAAAACCCCGGTTTTTAGAGGAATTGCTGTCTAGTTATGACTAGACTCGTGATTTGGCCCCATTTTCCGGTTAAGAGCCCTAAAAATCACTATCGGGATGATGAATCACTTTGTAGAAATGTCTAAGAAAAGAAGGAATAATTTTATTTTCACTTACATCGCCACTGAACCTTGTGAACCCCTTTAACTTCGTAACTTTGTTAATTAGGACTAGACTAGAAAATTGGCCTCTTGTATTGAGAATCTCCACTGTGTCAAATTGGCGACTGACTGAATCGACTGGCACAGAAGTGCACCTCCTAATAGGGTTTTTTTTGTATACTGAGTAGTATCGGGTCAAAAGTCGCTAATTTTATTAATTTCTAAACAAAATTTGAAATAATATTTAATATGTTACTTTTACATTTTTTATTTCACTATGGAATATGGTGGTGTTCATTACCTTTGAATTTATAGTAGGTATTTCAAATTGTGGGTAATTTTTATGTTATTTCTGCTAATAGCAAGCTAAAGATTGATTTTTTTATTAACATAATAATCTATCATGTATCTCCAAGTAACAATCATCACATTTAATGAACATTTCTAAAACCCAATTCATTCATTCACCAATAAATATTGCTAATCTCAAATAGCTTATTCACTGTTTCCCAACCCCGTAAGTGTCAAATTTTATTGGTACGCCATTGTTGTTTACCGCAATACTCAAGTATAGACAAATGCACCTTAGAGTGTCTTGGCTGGAACGATCGTGAAAGTGTTTGTATCAATGTTTGCCTTTGCTTGGCTCTGTTCGTTCGGCAAAATTAGAAACAACGGTGATCTTATGGATCCTCTACACGTCGGCGGATGCATCCGCGGACGCTGGCAGATGCATCCGCAGATGAATTTGCGCGAGCTGTCCACACGTCTGTAGGTCGATCAGTCTATCGACCCCTGTTTGGCAAAACATCGTAAGCGCCGATTTAAGAAAAAAAGTTACAAGCCATTTAGTGTTTTATCGTAACCGCCAAAAAAGGTGCATACGCTAAAAAAAAAGTTATTTTTCTTTATCGTATCCGCCATGTCTGAAAAAAACGTCACATACGTTACCGCACGAGAGTGAAATAGACGTTTCGAGTTCGAATTCTGAGCAATCAGCTGGTTTAAAACGGTGTCAATCAGTCGACATAACGTGGCTAGCGTGCGTACTACTGATAAATCCCAAAAGAAAACTTAAATTTAGAAGGCAAAACTGCGTTAAAAGTGGTTTTTGATTAGTTACAGGTAACTCTCACTGCTATAATTTATTTTGCTTACTATCGCTTGCGTGATTAGCAGGCAAGGCTTAAAAATAACAATTTTTACCTATCCGTAAGAATTTCGACGCTATAATTATAATTGCAAATTGCCTGGGGCTCTTTCTGTGTGGTCAGAGACCCTCTTCAAGTTAATATTCTTTTCGACTGCCTCTTTAGTTCAGTCATTATTCAGCCACTAGAAGTCTACTGCTGGACATAGGCCTCCTCCATGGATTTCCAAAAAGACCGGAGCGGCTTGCATCCAGTGTCTTCCTGCCACTTGGATAAGATAGTCTGTCCATCTTTTGGCTGGTCGTCCTACGCTGCGCTTGCCGATGTGTGGTCTCCATTCGAGCACTTTTTGGCCCCATCGGCCATCAGCTATGTGCCCCGCCCACTGCCACTTCAACTTGCTCATCCGGTGGGCTATGACTTTCGTTTGTCTACGGACCTCATCATTTCTGATTCGGTCTCGTAGAAAAATTCGAGCATAGCCCTTTCCATAGCTCGTTGCGTTACGTTTAGCTTTTTTATGAGGCCCATAGTAAAAGACCACGTTTCAGTGCATAAGTAATCACTGGTATTACACTCTAGTTGTATAATTTTGTTTTGAGTGATTGAGGTATATCGGAGGAAAAGACTTTTCTAAGCTTCCCGTATGCTGCTCAGCTGAGTCGGATTTGACGACTGACCTCTTTCACGAAGTTGGCCCGGCCTAGTTGGACTGTATGTTCTAAGTAGACGTATTCGTCTACAACTTCGAGAGTCGAGTTCCCTACTGTTATTGGGGTGGGCACAACATGGGCGTTCGACATGACCTTCGTTTTGTCCATGTTCATTTTAAGGCCCACCCGTTGACAGACACAACTGAGGTCTGGGAGCATTATGCCGAGGTCCTCCAGCGTCTCTGCCATGACTACTATATCGTTGGCAAATCGAAGGTGACTGATGTACTCGCCATTGATATTGATGCCGCGTTCCTGCCATTCCAGAAGCTTCAAGGCATCTTCCAGTCCATTCGGGAACAGTTTCGGAGATATGACATCTCCCTGTCTCACGCCTCTTTTCTGTGGAATTCTGCTCCTGTACTCCGACCGACCTGGTGGCGTTGTGGTACAAGCACCTCGATATACCGATAGTCAATTCGGCAACACTGAAGATACTCGAGCACCTCCCGTGTCTCGATCGAATCGAAGGCAATCGATGACATGATAGAAATAAATGAAAAAGATGAGAATGAGATAATCTTATTCGAAACAGATGGTAAAGATAACAATAACATTATTTTCAAAAATTCAAAGACCGGTTAACTGCAGTGATTCTGAAGTATCTACCGCGTCTTCGACCATCGACTTCATCATTCAGGAAACAGAATGTAAATCCTTTACGTTGAAAAAAAAAATTCTGACTGAGGGCTATTGTTACTATGGTGGTTTTAAATAATGTTTAAAAGTTTACTAATTATTTTGTATCCTTTATAGAAGTGATAAAATTTATGGTTGTTTATTTATCTTTAGGTACAATAGATAAAAGTAATTTGAAATATGTGATTTAATTTAAGTTTATTATTTTACCTGTGCAATTGTGTTTTTAAAGAATAAAACATCTTATTTTAAATATTATTAGATGCAAGCGGCTCCGGTCTTTTTGGAAATCCATGGAGGAGGCCTATGTCCAGCAGTGGACTTCTAGTGGCTGAATGATGACTGGACTAAAGAGGCAGTCGAAAAGAATATTAACTTGAAGAGGGCCCCTGAACCCACCCAGAAAGAGCCTCATGCAATTTGGAATTATAGTACTAAACTTGTCCGGTAATCACGCGTAAAAATTGTTAGTTTTAAGCCTTGCCTGCTAATCACGCAAGCGATAGTAAGCAAAATAAATTATAGCAGTGAGAGTTACCTGTAACTAATCAAAAACAACTTTTAACGCAGTTTTGCCTTCTAAATTTAAGTTTTCTTTTGGGATCAAACAGTAGTACGCACGCTAGCCACGTTATGTCGACTGATTGACACCGTTTTAAACCAGCTGATTGCTCAGAATTCGAACTCGAAACGTCTATTTCACTCTCGTGCGGTAACGTATGTGACGTTTTTTTCAGACATGGCGGATACGATAAAGAAAAATAACTTTTTTTTTAGCGTATGCACCTTTTTGGCGGTTACGATAAAACACTAAATGGCTTGTAACTTTTTTTCTGATTGAAAAACCGTTACAATTTATACATATTTTGTAGACGGCATCAAACTGCGTTGGTTACGATAAAAAAAGTATTTTCTTAAAATTGGCGCTTACGATGTTTTGCCAAATAGGGGTCGCTATTCCTTATTCTTATTCATTCCCGGCAGATGAAACACGCCTTCGCCCCGTTTAAAAAAATGGATATTGAGACCGTAGCTGCCGCAGCTATTTCTTTATTTAGTACTTATAACTACTACTTGAGTGTACAGTCGACAGCACATCATAATATACACCCATGCACTCTACTTCGTTGCATTACGGGCGATTTTGCAACTAAAATGTGAAGGTTGACGTGCTGTCGACTGTACCTACATCGCAGTAGAGTTATTAAAAAAAATGGAGAAGAAAAAGGTGGTGGATATTAGCTAATAGGTTTATTTATTTTTTGGATTCCATAGATAGTTTTTAGCTTGATACAGCTCAACAAACCTAAAATTTTCTCGGCGCTCACATTGTCAGTCATCTCGGGGGGAATTAAACCACAAGAAGCACGCGTGCACTCTCATTCGCAGCTACGATCAAACTGATGCGTCGGCAGACGTGTGGTGTGGACAGACGCCAGACGTTCGCGCCGAAACGCTTTGATGTGTGCCACAAAAACCGACAACAATCGGATTCGAGGCAGACGTCCGCGGACGCGTCTGCAGACGTGAAATACCTACCACAGATGCGCAAATCACCCCCTCTACACGTCGGCGGACGCATCTGGAGATGACGTCTGCAATGCATCTGTTTGAGATTGTACCGACCTGACGCTTTTGTTTGCTACACAATCGCTAAGCAAAGTATAAGTAAGTACAATAGATTTGCCTATGTCCACTACAATGTCCACCCGGAAAACCGTTTTTGTCATAAACTCTGTCTAGTCCCAGGTTCCTTATCCTAAATTCTTTGTCTGGGGTTCCTAAAAATAAATTTTAATTTGACAGGATGGTACAAACTATTTGTTCAAATTCGATCTGTAAAAAAGAAAAACATAATCTCGTGATGGCCCTAGTGGACTGGATGGAGCCCATAACAGTAGATTTTTAGATTTCATCTTCTTAGATAGATAGACATTCGTACCAACTTATGTATTATATTTAAAGTGATTTGAGAAAAGATGGAAAGGTGGCGTTTTTTTCCCGCTACGTTTTTCTCTTCAGAGTGCTTATACTGAGTTTTTTCATTCACTTTCGATAGCGAGAGCGTTTGCAATTTGTATAGGAGTGACAAAGCGCGCCACCTAGTTGTCTCTTTGTCACTCCTATACAAATTGCAAACGCTCTCGCTATCGAAAGTGAATGAAAAAACTCGCACTAAGCACTCTGAACAGATTGTTAGCTTACGAGAAACCGGGGTTTTGAGTCACCGTGGACAGAGTGCAACTGGTCGGCAGTAATTTCCACCCCTCCATATTGTTAAATCAGCTTCTCGCTACAATGAACCGAAGAATGGACAGTGTTGAAAATAAGTTCTAGGTGTGAGCCGAAGAACCGATCGTTTACACGTTAATTTACGCCCGAACCTATAACCAATCCCCAATCCAAGGTAGCAAACAATCCTAGATAGCTTGATATCTACAGATCGATCTTCAATCATAAAATAAAATCCAATCATAAAAAAAACTTTGCATCCCCAATTGTCACAGGGACACAATGTAGACAAGTAAAGTACGTAATAAAGGAAATACACAAAAGTCACCAAAAGAAAAAAAAACCAAAACAATCCTGAATATAACATATATTACGAGGCTGTAAAATTGAATGCAGCCGGATGTATCGAAGTAGTGTATGGCGCCTAGTCACCCCCGACTCTAAACTCTAAACTTGTGTTGTGTTTTCTTGTGCGTATAATCAGTGCTGTTTCACTACGCGTGTCGGTATCGAACGCGTAAGTACATGCGGCGACCACTCCGGAGTGGCAAATAGGTAGGAATTCAGGCGCCAGAATAGGTAAGAGTTACGCGGTAGAAAGAGAGGCAACATGTAGGTGAATATAACGTAGCTTTTTTAGCGCCGTGCGATCCGAATTGCACCTAATTGTATCTAGAGTCCCTTCTTCTTTAATTGATTTGGCGGAGTGAATCTTCTATACCTGTACTATTATGTATTTTGTGGTGTAATAAAGAGTTTTAATCGAATGCACTTAATTTCTCTAAGCTACAAATGTGTATGTAGACCAAGTTAGTCTTCTGTCAGTGTGGGTTCGATGGATCTAGGGATAGGGCAGCGGAGGCGGCTCATTTGCTTGCTCAAAGCGTTTATTCATCAGTGCGGAAAATACTCGATTTCGGACGCTTCGGCACGTGAAGGCATTGTAATATTCACCCAATTAAACTATTCGAATACTTCAAAAAGTAGTAAAAGCAATTAAATCTTTCGACTATACGAATTTTCAGCACTTTTTTTTTGTTGTAGCTTTTTTCTTTTTCAAAGATAATAAGTTGGTATTATTTATAAAGGACTCTGTAGTGAACCAAAACAGTAGTAGTCGCTAACTACGTTGTCACTTGTCATTTTTGAATAACACTATTGTGGCTAATAGTTTTGGTTGACCAAGAAAAGCCTTCGACTGCGACGAAACCTCTGATGAAGCTGTTAGTTAGATATAAATAGAGAACATTTTATTATACATTAAAAAGGAGACTACACGGGTATTTGTTGATCTAAAAGTACACACGGCGGCCTTATTTCTAAATGTGATCTCTTCCAGACAACTTTGGATGGACTGGAGCAAAATATTGGAGAAAGAAGTAGATGTACAAAATAAGTAAAATAATAATTTCTCAGATATATTAAGTATAAATGCCTAATTAAACATGTAGATAAACTATCAATACATACAAACAAATAATATACACTAATAAAATAATAATGTGAAAATGGATATTTTTATATAAATGCTGATTTAACAACAGCAATGTTAGAAAAGTGATGTCATATCAAATATTTGACGAAAACGTTTAAAAAAAAATAATACAATCCATTCATCTTGGCCTTTTTTTTGGATTTTAAACGACACTGAATTAAAAACGTTTAGCGGTAGAGAACTCGATACCGTTTGCGAATTTAGTACATACTACCTAGCACTTTTGTAAACTGTTTCGAGTTTTCTACCGCTAAAGGTTTTCGATTTAGTGTCGTTTAAAGTCTGAAAAAAATGCCAAGTATAGATAAATGGATTATACATACATCTCGTGCGGGGCCGACTCTTACCGGGCCAAATTGGCGGCTACAATTGTCGTGTAAAGGACAAATATTTAGGCGCGACGCAGGCCAAGTGCGACGTTTGACAAAGCACCGCCCCTCGTACCACAAGGGCCCTCGCGCGACGCGTAAACGGATTACGAGGGTTCTGTTGGCCCCTTGTTAAAATCAAAAGTGTTGACTCCAAGCCTAATGGCTGTCAGATCCAATAAGTAGCAAGGGCTGTCTTCACGCGCTCAAGATGCCTTTTCTAATCCTAAAGACGGAAAATCCGTTACCGCCGTATTTTTGTTCGAAACAACTTCACTAAAAAGGGGGGTATTGCCATATTCCGAATAGCCTGTACTTATGATAAAAAATGCGCAGTCGCGTCTCGTGGCGAATACAGAATGTAACAATATTATCCTTAGCTATCCGATACGGCAGTCTACGCACTTGTTAATACTAACAATCGTTCCTTGGTCTTCTTCGGTCTTTCAAACTCCTAGGGGAGCATAGGGCCTCAACCACAGATTTCCACTTCTGATGGTCGTTCGCGGCTCTTTCCAATTCAGGCCAGCTATTGCCGATCGACTCGGCCTTTTGGGCTATAGATATTTTCCAGGTGATCTTTCGCCGTTCCCTCTTTCGGTTGCCACAGGGCGTGTGAGGGCTTGTTTGGTCAGGCATCTCTCGTTCCGGCGTAGATATTGGTGATATTGTGGCTACAAACAATTCGGAATGAGGACCTTTGGAGGAGAAGGTACTTACCAGATGTTGCCAGAGTCAGAACCTGTCATAATAAAAAATCTTGGATAGGAAAGGGCGCTGGATAGGCCAGACACTACACCGTTCTATGGTGACAACTTTGAAATAGCAAACTTATATTTTTATTCTTATGGTGCCTCTCCGAGAGTGAATATTGGGAGTCAGCCCCGGTTATTTTTCTCTGTCTCTCGAAAGGCGAAGGAGCTCGGCAACACTTGCACTCTACCCTCATAGGTTTCTTTCTTTCTTCGGCCAACACATGTCCTGCCATTTCGTTAAACATTTATTCGTCATCATCATCATCATCGGCCAATGCTTGTCCACTGCTGGACATAGGCCTCTCCCATTGCATGCCACTGAGCACGGTCCTCGGCCATTATCATCCAGTTATTGCCAGCCGCCTAACTAGGTACCATAACATGGCACAATTTATGACAAAATATTGGTATTTTTTTTGCGATTGTAACGTTACCCTTTATTAAAAAAAATATCATATTCACGAGTAAAACCATATTTTTCGTATAGATATGAAGATTTTGGCACACCTTTTAATAAGTTGCGTTTAGACCTTGACAGAACAATTAGAACCATTCTTATGGTGACCCCATCGGCTCACAAAAAATCTACAGGTTAAGTATATAGCTTGTTAAAGATCCAATATATAAGTAATTACATAATAATATGTGCGTTATTGCCTCCGTTATAATTTTTTTAAGAAAATCATCAAAAGAATGTTTCCCGCGTGCAACAAAAGACAACAAAGTGGGTATCCATCACATCCTAGCTGACCCGGCAGTCATTGTTTTTCCTATATTTATTAGCCTACAATGGCCTAAATTCAAGAAATAGCAACCCCTGCAAATTTGCTGTTTTTATAGTGTTTGAATGAAAGTGTAGCGTCAGCGTGTTGTGTCGGCGGTAGTATCGCCTGTCGTTTTCCCCTTAGCGTCCCGGGTGCCTGCCGGCCTAGTTATATAGGGTTTGATTGAATAATATACAGTGATTAACTTTCCACGTTGTTTAATTGATAGACAATCAGAGTCCCCTAAACTGATGACCCTAGAAAATATGAAACATTTACGGAACAGTTTCGAACAGTGCATTTTTTTTGTTAAATATTACTATTAATATTACTATATTATTGTACTAAATACCTACATATAATTTATCCACGCCGCCAATGATAGTCTATCTCTCTACCTTCTTTCATCTATGATTGCGAACCCCTTAGGGCAGGCGTACGTTCGGCAAATACTCGCCAGTTCTATCAGAATTCACTCTGTTATTGGCTCTGAGATGACTTCCGTTGGGCTGTAACGTTATTATTTTATAACAACATTTTATTTAAATAAGTTGGATAAAACCTGTTAAATAACTTGTGATATAGGCACTAAAACTAATCAAGCTCAAACTAAAAGGGTTTACGCATTTCTCGTCTGCGCATCTCTAAAACCACTTATTACGTGGAGCCGGACAGCGCCTCCCCTCTCTCGACCGCTGCCCGCCTCATTTGCCTCCGGTCCATCGGCGAGCCTGCGCGTGCGCTTCTCCTTGTTTGTAATCGCCAGTCGCCGCCGCGCCGTCTCTAACGGCCGCGAGTCAATTTTATTAATTTTCTTTTTAAAGAAAGCCGTGGTTTACTATCACGTTTGTGTTCTCGTCTCCCCACACTTTTTGGGTAAGTTGCAAACAGATATTTCAACTAGGTATTTGCTAATTTAGCTGTAGATTAGTTTTATAGTGCTTGTAGGAACATATGTAATTTATTTCCCTTCTTTTCGTAATAGCGTAGTGCTTATACGTAGTTTTAACAGCTATTTACCGTGTCGCAGAGCGCCTCTCATAGCTTGCTCGCTCGGCGACACACAAGATGGCGCCTCACAAAATTGCCAGTCATGGTTGCATCATCCATACATTTCGTTCATACAATTTAAAATATTGATGTTTAGCTTTATCTGCACACTAGCTTGCGCTTGCCACTTTTGTTAATTTCCAAATAATGTTGCAGCTAGTGTGGAAATGTTGGCAATTAGTAACTGTAGATACCTATTAATTTTTGATTATCATTTTTCATTATAATTTCCATCTCGCATCACTCCACTACTGATTTCCTTCACCACCACTTACAAACTAGTTGGGTTTCTTCTTCTTCTGCCGAACCGGTGGCGGTGAACTGTATCTTTCCGATGGCTGTGTACTAATGCGAGGGGTTTCTCCACAGGGTCCAAGTACCGGACCAGAATTCCCTTTTTACGGAGCCGAAGACCCCCGGGGTGCCTGTTCCCGCCGTTTTGAAAAGGAGATCCGCCGTTTCCGCTGGCCAAACCTTCTCCTCACTTGGTCCACGGCCGTTGGGGGAGCTTTTCTACTGTCTCCGGTCGGCTCAGGGGAGTACCTGACCGTAGTTCCGCTAAAGAGAGATCAAAACCAGTGTAGGGCTATTTTCTAACTCACAACCCTAGTAATTGAAGAAGTGCTAATTAAATTATATCTTGTTTTTTTTTAATAACGTTTTTTTATTTCTTCTTCTTTATTTTTATGTCGCAGCCTCTTCAAGGCTAGCGTGACAGGGCAAAATATCTTTCTCTCGAGACTCACCGTCAGCAGCAGCTGGCGGGGACAATATTGTCCACTAGCTTTGCCAGCGGGTTTACGCCCAGATCATAAACAATATTTTTAAATCCGGTTCGTCCTGTTCCAGTAAAAGAGAAACGCTTGATGCATACAAGTGAGTTTTGTGGTTTTACTCGTCGACGCCAACAACGTTTTGATCGAAAATCTGAAAACTCTAAAAATATAAGTATTATTTTTTTATTACCTTAGTTGATCTTTTATTGTGTAAATGAATGTAGATGTAAAAAAACCACTATCTTGTATTTAGGGCGTTGTTTTTTACGTATAGCATGCTGAGAAAATTTGATACGAAAATTAATAATTACGGAAACATATTTTCATTACAAAAATCGCGGTATACGAAAACAAAAACGTATTTGAAATGTGATTTGAAACGTTTTAATAACGTTTTTTTATTTCTTCTTCTTTATTTTTATGTCGCAGCCTCTTCAAGGCTAGCGTGACATTGGCGCCCAAACGTGTTCAAAAGGTACGATCTCTCTTTAATGGTTACTACGTAGTTTGCTTTGTGTGCGTGTGCTTTGTAAAGAATAGTTTTTTATGTTGATTTTTATGTGTCTGTAGCAGCTGAGGTGTATAGCAGTTGATTTACTGGTCAAATTGAGTAAGCAACACCAATAAATTGTATTTTTTAAATCGGGTTCCGTAGGAAATTTTGATTATTTTTTTTAGTTTGATTTTTCTATGTCAATCTTGCATACACACCAGTTGCAGTAATTCATCGTATTTTAGTTCACTGCTTTACTTTGTTGTGCTTTTCTATTATTCTCCTTCTTATCTAAATGGATACACTGTAGAAAACATTTCGACGTAGTATATTTTTGTAACAGAGTGGAGTATTTAGAAATATACAATAGTTTGGAGGTATCTGTTTGCAACTCTTACTTAGAAAGCGGCATTTCTAGACTACTATTATAGATTATTTTTTAAAGTACCCCTCAAATTTTTTTTTTAACCATGGCAGTTGAAATTAAATTTTTATCTTTACAAAAACCAGAACTATTGTATGAGGTTGAAATTCGTGGAGAAACGCCTGCAACTACTGTGCCATTGTTGCGAAAGCAAATAGCAAAGTTAGGGCCTTTATTTCCCTCTGGTGATATCTTAGAATCACACTTAGAGCCAGAATATGATTTGGATGGTGTCGATTCATCGCTTACGAGGCTTGAAGAAGGTGTAAATCAACTTAATGTCAAATATGACAAGCCAAAGCTGGATAGGTCTAAGAACTTGGCACTTCACATCCAATTAAGACTTAATAGGATTGACGCTTCCTCAAGCCTTGAAGCCACAGTCAGGTTGAGTCAGGCAACAATTAAACTGCAGACGTTACAAGCCTCGCTCGCTGTTTCAAGATTGGGTGACCTTCCCACTGAGCAGATTACTGCTGAATGCTCAGAGCCCCTGCCTCAGGTTCCTGCTATACCTCAGGTTGTTGTTTCTTGTGATAGGCTTTCAGGTGACTTATCTTCTCTTAAGTATAACGGCAAAACTTGTGTTCGTGCTTTTATCCAACGAGTGAAAGAATTCATCAACGCGAGAAATATTCAATCGAGCAAAATTTTTAATTTTGGTACGGATATTTTCACTGACGAGGCCTTGCACTGGTTTCGAAGCCTCCAAGGTACGGTAGCGACTTGGGATGAAGTTTGTGATCGTCTCAAGGAAGATTTTAGCCAGTCGGACTACGACTACCGCTTCCTCGAGGAGATCAGAGCACGTACGCAAGGTGAACGAGAGAACATTACTGTTTACCTATCAATTATGTCAGGCATGTTCTCCCAGCTTAACAAACCACTTTCCGAAACTGACAAGCTCGAGATAATCCTCCACAACATTAGGCCTACTTATGCAGGTGTGCTCACTTCTGTAGCGAAAATCGAGTTGATCGAACAGCTACGTTTACTTGCTAAAAATTTTGAAGACGTTCAGGCAAGGTTATCTCGTTTTCGCGAACCGCCTAAAGCTAGTCCTACCACCTTAGCTCCCAATTTTGCTTACGCAGATGCTTCAGACAGCTCAAATTATAAGTACAGTGGTAACATGCAGTATCAAAAATATAATTACCACCAGCCTAAGCCGTCGGTCAGCTCACCGAAGCCTGTGCACGCAGTTGCTAGGCAGAAGTTTTGCCCTCACTGCCGTGTAGACTCTCACAGCTTGCGTCAGTGTACCGCGGAGCGCAAAATTGTGTGTTTCCGTTGCGGTCGCCCTGACTACCGTCATTACGACTGTCCCAACTGCCAAGGTTCTTCACAGATTCGGCAGTCAAAAAACTAGTGACTCAGAATTGTGAAAAAATCAGCCATTTTGATAAAGAGGATTGGACAAAATGGTTGACTGTAGTCAAGAATTTCTTTTCCTACTACACCATTTCCACAATTCTGAGACACAAACCAATCACTGACTCTAGACCTTATGTCAAAGTTAAGATTAATAACATGGAGGTCTGTGGTTTGCTGGATTCGGGCGCAGCAGTTACAATCTTGGGTAACAATGCGCACAAAGACCTTCGATTGGAATCGAGCATTGCTTCAGACGACTCCATTAATATTGTGGCTGCTGGAGGTCAAACACTCAAGAGTGTTGGTTGCGTTAATCTTCCTGTCACTTTCGAGAACAGCTTTCACTTACTGAAAGCCTATGTAGTTCCAGGGGTGGAGACGTCTTTGATTTTGGGCATTGATTTCTGGCGGAAGTTTGAGCTGTGTCCCAAGTATCTTGGAAGTATCAACATAGCTCAATCTGCTGATTCCCCAGTGTCATTGTTGTCCGCCAGTTCCGATTGTCACATCACCGCATACGAAAGTTTAGAAGAGAGTCAACGGCATATTGTCGATAACTTAATCGACCAATTCCGGGACATCTCTATGGATAGGAAGGGCCTGGGAAGAACCTCACTTATATCTCACAGCATTGACACTGGTGATTCACCACCTATCCGCCAAAGATACTACCGCATGTCTCCAGAGAAGCAGCGAATCTTGACTCAAGAAGTGGACGAAATGCTGAGCCTAGATGTCGTAGAGCCATGCGAGAGTGAATGGTCTTCCCCGGTCCTGATAGTTTACAAAAAGAACGGGCAACCCAGATTTTGTCTTGACAGCCGTAAACTTAATGCTGTGACAAAGAAGGATGCCTATAACCTACCTTACATCTCTGAGATTTTGGACAATCTTAGAGATGCTAAGTTTCTGTCAAGCATCGATCTCTCTAAGGCATTTTGGCAAATACCAATCAATGAGCAGGACCGCAGCAAAACTGCTTTCTACGTCCCTGGTCGGGGCTCTTTGCGTTTCAAGACGACAGCTTTTGGTCTCACAAACGCGCCTGCGACCCAGCAGAGGCTCGTGGACATGATGTTTGGTCCAGAGTTCGATTTGAAGGTATTTGCTTACTTGGACGATATTGTGATTGTGAGCAGCACATTCGAGGAACATGTTTCTCGTCTTCTCAGCATTTTGGAGAAGTTGAAAGAGGCGAATCTAACTATCAATATCGATAAATGCCAGTTCTTCCGGAGTCAACTAAATTATTTAGGTTATGTAGTGGATTCTAACGGACTACGTACCGATCCAAAGAAAGTCGACGCTATCCTTAACTATCCGACACCAACGTGTCGGAAGGATTTAAAACGATTTCTAGGAACCGCTACATGGTACCGCCGTTTTGTACCAAACTTCAGCACCATTGCAGGCCCATTGAACAAGTTGACTTCGAGTAAAAAGAACGCTCCACCTTTTGTTTGGACCGAAGAAGCGGATGTCGCCTTTAACAAGCTCAAAGAGTGTCTTGTCTCAGCTCCAGTGCTTGTCTGCCCAGACTACAGTCTGCCATTTGAAGTACATACTGATGCAAGTAATTATGGCGTAGGTGGCATGCTGACGCAGACTGTAGATGGTGTGGAGCGGCCCGTTGCTTACATGAGCAAGTCTCTTTCGGGAGCAGAAAAGAATTACAGCATCACTGAGAGGGAAACCCTAGCTGTCCTTACAGCACTTGAGCATTGGCGCTGCTACTTAGAGAATGGGCAGACCTTCACAGTTTACACCGACCATTCAGCTTTAAAATGGTTTTTGTCGTTGAACAATCCGACAGGCAGACTCGCTAGATGGTGCGTGCGTCTATCATCTTTTAATTTCGTTATCAAGCACCGCAAAGGGGTTGATAACGTTATTCCAGACGCGCTATCACGAGCCATCCCAGTCTCCGCCATTTCTACTTCGGATTCTTTCAGTACTACCAACGATCCTTGGTATAAGAAAATGTACAACGCCTGTTTAAATACGCCTTCTGCGTTACAAAATTTTGTAATAAAAAACAATAGTCTATATCGTTTGTCCAAGAATATCGCTAACAGCACGCTCACTTCAGAGTTTGCTTGGAAGGAAGTGGTTCCTATTGAACTTCGCGAGGAGATAATCTCCGAAAACCACACGAAACCTACAGCTGGCCACTTGGGCATATTTAAAACTTACCACCGCTTGAGTCTTCGGTATTTTTGGCCGGGTATGCATGCAGATGTGGTGAAGTTTGTTTCGTCCTGTTCCGTATGTCTTTCCCACAAACTTCCGAACCATACTACTTTAGGTGAAATGGGAAGGCCTAAGCAGTGTTCTCGTCCGTTTCAAATGATCTCGATAGATTTCGTTGGTCCACTGCCTTCCAGTAGAAAACAAAACGCATACCTGCTTGTTGTTATGTGCTGTTTCTCGAAGTACTGTATGATGTTTCCCCTGCGTAGAGCAACCGCGGAAGGAGTCATTAAGAACCTCGAAGACAATGTTTTCCTGGTCCATGGCGTCCCACAGACGATATTTCTGGACAACGGCTCCCAGTTCATTAGCAAAGAACTGGACAGCTTCTTTAAAAAAATCTTTACACTCCACAGGTTAACACCGTGGAGCGTTACAACAAAACTATAGTGACTTGTATAGCAGCATTTGTTGAGAACGATCACAGGTCTTGGGATGTGAAATTGCCAAAGATACAGTTCGCTATAAATAACTCCGTTAACGAAGCCACTGGATATACAGCCTCCTTCTTAGTCCATGGAAGAGAACTTGTCACTTGTGGATCTCATTATGTAGACGCAGAATTAGGCAACGAGGTCATTTTCCTTCCCCGCGACGTTTATTGTGAAAATGTAGGACACTTGTCAGGAATTTTCAACAATGTGCAAGCAACTCTCTGGCGAGCTCATCTTAAAAATCAGTCGCAGTATAATTTAAGACGTAAGCCAGCCGAATTTGAGATAGACGATATTGTTTGGAAACGCACCTACTTTCAAAGTGACAAAGATAGTCATTTCAGCAAAAAGCTGGCTCCCAAGTTTGCAAAATGTCGAGTAAAACAGAAGTTTTCTCCGTTAGTGTACCAGTTAGAAGATATGAACGGAAAGGATCTTGGCAAATGGCACATCAAAGACCTGAAATTGGTCAACTACAGATGATGTGATAGTTTTTTTTTTTTTTACATTTAGTTTATTTACTTACCCTGGTAATTTTTTTTTCCCAACAAAATCTACGATTGCTGCCTTAAGTCAACTAATTCAAATTTAATTTGTTGCCTTTTCTATGAAATAGTTCCTTAATACTGCTATTCTTACCTTGTTGAGGTTGCTTATGTTAGGTGATGTATGTTTGAATTGTGACTGTGGAAGAATGTAAGGTAGGGCAGAATCTGATACATTATTTTTACAGCTGCGGATTTTATCCTTGTAGGGAAAAAATCCTTGGGCAGCGAGCGGGGTACTGTAACGTTATTATTTTAAAACAAAATTTTATTTAAATAAGTTGGATAAAACCTGTTAAATAACTTGTGATATAGGCACTAAAACTAATCAAGCTCAAACTAAAAGGGTTTACGCATTTCTCGTCTGCGCATCTCTAAAACCACTTATTACGTGGAGCCGGACAGCGCCTCCCCTCTCTCGACCGCTGCCCGCCTCATTTGCCTCCGGTCCATCGGCGAGCCTGCGCGTGCGCTTCTCCTTGTTTGTAATCGCCAGTCGCCGCCGCGCCGTCTCTAACGGCCGCGAGTCAATTTTATTAATTTTCTTTTTAAAGAAAGCCGTGGTTTACTATCACGTTTGTGTTCTCGTCTCCCCACACTTTTTGGGTAAGTTGCAAACAGATATTTCAACTAGGTATTTGCTAATTTAGCTGTAGATTAGTTTTATAGTGCTTGTAGGAACATATGTAATTTATTTCCCTTCTTTTCGTAATAGCGTAGTGCTTATACGTAGTTTTAACAGCTATTTACCGTGTCGCAGAGCGCCTCTCATAGCTTGCTCGCTCGGCGACACACAAGATGGCGCCTCACAAAATTGCCAGTCATGGTTGCATCATCCATACATTTCGTTCATACAATTTAAAATATTGATGTTTAGCTTTATCTGCACACTAGCTTGCGCTTGCCACTTTTGTTAATTTCCAAATAATGTTGCAGCTAGTGTGGAAATGTTGGCAATTAGTAACTATAGATACCTATTAATTTTTGATTATCATTTTTCATTATAATTTCCATCTCGCATCACTCCACTACTGATTTCCTTCACCGCCACTTACAAACTAGTTGGGTTTCTTCTTCTTCTGCCGAACCGGTGGCGGTGAACTGTATCTTTCCGATGGCTGTGTACTAATGCGAGGGGTTTCTCCACAGGGTCCAAGTACCGGACCAGAATTCCCTTTTTACGGAGCCGAAGACCCCCGGGGTGCCTGTTCCCGCCGTTTTGAAAAGGAGATCCGCCGTTTCCGCTGGCCAAACCTTCTCCTCACTTGGTCCACGGCCGTTGGGGGAGCTTTTCTACTGTCTCCGGTCGGCTCAGGGGAGTACCTGACCGTAGTTCCGCTAAAGAGAGATCAAAACCAGTGTAGGGCTATTTTCTAACTCACAACCCTAGTAATTGAAGAAGTGCTAATTAAATTATATCTTGTTTTTTTTTAATAACGTTTTTTTATTTCTTCTTCTTTATTTTTATGTCGCAGCCTCTTCAAGGCTAGCGTGACAGGGCAAAATATCTTTCTCTCGAGACTCACCGTCAGCAGCAGCTGGCGGGGACAATATTGTCCACTAGCTTTGCCAGCGGGTTTACGCCCAGATCATAAACAATATTTTTAAATCCTGTTCGTCCTGTTCCAGTAAAAGAGAAACGCTTGATGCATACAAGTGAGTTTTGTGGTTTTACTCGTCGACGCCAACAACGTTTTGATCGAAAATCTGAAAACTCTAAAATATAAGTATTATTTTTTTATTACCTTAGTTGATCTTTTATTGTGTAAATGAATGTAGATGTAAAAAAACCACTATCTTGTATTTAGGGCGTTGTTTTTTACGTATAGCATGCTGAGAAAATTTGATACGAAAATTAATAATTACGGAAACATATTTTCATTACAAAAATCGCGGTATACGAAAACAAAAACGTATTTGAAATGTGAGTAATCGTAGTATCTATTAAACTCTTAGACCATAATACCAAAACTATACATAAATACATAAACTCAGGCCTGTATCGCAGAGGAGTAGGCAGAGACCAGGGACTCCCACTTGCCACGACATTCATTAGTCGTTGTATGCACGCACGCCAGTTTCGGGTATTTTTTATGTTGCCTTTTGCTAATACAAACCCTAAAAGTATACTTACTAATCTATTAAAATAACTAAATATTCTATATTCTGCGACCGAGTCAGTATGAATTCCATTGCAATGCTAATTTTCTTTTTTATGTAGGTATCTCCATCCTCCTTAAAATACGGGTTATTCACCAACTTGACACACGTGACTGGACACACTTGTGTCCAGTTGGTTAAACTCAAATTAGTATCAATTATTTTTTCGTCATCTGGACACACCAAAATTTTTACGCGTGTCCAGATGGTGAAACGTCATGTGTGTCGAGTTGGTGAATAACCCTACGCAAATTGCCGTGGAGTAACAAACGCTCAGACAAGCTTTTTTATCCGTGTGATTATTAGAGAAAGAGAGCAACCGGGTGTAAGTATCTTGGATTAAACTGGATAATGAAATTGTGTAACTAAATCAAAGGCCAGAGCCTGGCAAAGTATTTCTCGAACAAAGCTGACTTCCAGCAATAAAAGCACTTTGTGATTTTACTCAAAGACGGCACCAAACGGTCATAATTTCTGTAGTTAATTCGAAAAAAGGGAAAATGGCAGAAGGCCTTCTCGGCGATGTCGATTACGCTGTTTATTGTATCTGAGTTCTTCGGAATTAATTGCCCTCAGTGTTGTTTCTCACTTATTCGCAGTGTTTTGTGCGGAAAATTACTAACTTCGACAAGAGAGCTTATATAGAAAGAATAGTCCGGATACTGTTTTCGTACACCTAATAAACTTTCGCCCCCGATTATTTGTTCTCTAGATGTGGAAGTAATTCGTTCATTAGTTACTTTTAAGCGCTGACATGACATTAATTTCTTAATTGCACGACTACCCGTATCTAATTTCTTTCTTGACTCCACCTATGGTAGGCTGGAAGAAATTGCTTATAGTAAGGCCGCTTATTTTACTTCGATTTATAAAAAATCTGTAAATTTAATTTATGTATATAATAAAGGATTGAAGAATTGTGCTGATGTCCCGGGTTCGATCCCCGGCTGGGGAGAAAAAAAAAACTCCAGGTCTTGGATGTTTACACCTTTGTGAAGTCGCTGTTTCTGGTTCCCACGACACAGGGTATCCTAGTGTGGGGCCGGAGGCGGTGTGTGTGCTTGAGTGTAAATGTTAAAAAAATGATAATGTTAATGTAAGAAAAATAAGATAGAAAAGAAATTTATTTGCGCTCTGGCCACATAAATAAAAACTGAAATAATTGAATCCCATAAAATTATAGATTTATAAATTCCGGAGGGCGAAACCTTTGGTTTCCAAAGTGGCCGAAGGCGAACATGCACGCAAAAAATATTTATTTCTATTTGCAACCCCTGCGGGAGTTATATCTCTAGTGAGAGCACGGGCCGAAATATAGAATTTCTGAAACACTGCTCATTATGAACGTTTCTGCCCAGAATCGTATTACGTGGGTGGGCCGAAATGTACTCGTACAGTCCGTTTATTAATTCTATGCAAAAAAAAAATGACGCGGTGTTACCGCTATTAAAGCTATAGGTTAACTCGGTATATTTTTTTACCGTGAATAGAAGACTCATGTGACCAAAATCCTTATCACATCAAAGACATTAAAATTGAACTACTCGTAAGAGCAAAGTCAAAAAAAAACCTGCGTAGCATACACAATTTAATTTGGAAGTAAAATGGGGTTATTTGGTTTTTACGTACTAGCAACATTCAGACATTGACAGCCTAAGAATTGTATGGAGATGTCAACGTGACAATATTTTTTTGCATTGAATGAAAAAACAGACTAGTTTTATTCAAAATTATGATTTTCCTACAGCCACAAGCGCTCATTTTGGTTCAGTTAAATTGCTTTACACATACGGTATTTATACAACCTTGCTTCAAAAAGGTCGTTTCTTGCCTAGAGACAAAATGTACTCTTTTTCTGTACGAAATTCTATACGATTACATCACCTAATTAAATATGGAGTGTTTCAGCAATTAAAGTTAGTATTTTACTATTTTTGTTTTGTTTATTTTTCTACTTTGAATGACAGAATACGCATTAGAGAATGTTGTGGACTGGAAGAGGATGTAATGACTAGAATCCGCTACTTGCCTCGTATCAAATTTGACGCAATAAATGGATATTTCCTGTAGTATCTAACGTAAGAAACCGAAATATATTAACTTTGCTAAGTAAATATGCAGGATGACTGCAAAGTTTGCAAATAAAAAATATATTTTTCGCTTTTAAATCGGAACGGTGAAAACACTATCCGCCATCTTGAAAGCACCTTTGGTTGTAAACAAACATCTGTCAGTCGTGCGTGCGTAGGTTCTATTATGACTCATACTTCTTTCGTGGCACGAACTCTACCTATGTTGAATGTCAAACTTTGTTTACAAACGTAGAGGACTTCAAACCATAGACAAAAATGGCGGACCGCGTTTTTGGCTGTTTAGCAAAGCAACGTTTTAAAATAATGTTTTTGTTGCTTTTAGGTCCTCAAAAAATATACTAAAATATTTTTTGGTCTAATGGAAGACATATTTAGCATTTAAGACATACTTGAAAAAAGAGTCAAGTAGCGGATTGAGAAAGGAATGTTGCGTTGGTTTGGACATGTGGAGAGGATGAAGGAAGAAAGACTGGCAAATCGAACATATCGAGCAAATGTGAGTGGAAGGGCCGGTAAGGGACGCCCCAGGTTGGACCAAATTGAAGGTGTATTTGTAAAGGGCAAGATTCTTATTCTTATCTTAAGAAGTTCGATGAAGTCGATGAAGTGAAAGTGATATGTCAGGATCGTGGCAGGTGACACTCCCTGGTCTCTGCCTACCTCTTTAGGATACAGCCGTGAGCTTATGTATGTATGCAGTTTTTTCCATGGAAAACCGCAGAAACTGTTTAGGAAATTCTCACCGCAGAAATCGTTTATGAGGTCTCTCCTGTGCAGCAGGTGAAAATGACCTGTGAAAATGACGTTATTCTACCCATATATTGGATATTGATACATTCGGTAAATGTGGTTGGTAGACTACTTAATACACAAATAGGCTATTTCACAGTGTGAAAAAAACGCCATTGTATCGAAAACGGCCCGACTTGGCCGTTTCCATGATGACGTCACATGTTAGTAAAAATGGCGTCTGTCATTCATTCATTCTTACGTTCATTGGTTGGTTTACGGGAAGCGACGTCATAATTCCTGTGCGACGCCATATTGCCTAAGCGCTATCTTTTGGCGCCTTATTTGAAAAGTAAATTTTCGTTTGCCTTTTTTAGACGAAAGAATTTAAAATGGCCACTTCCTGAGGACTCTATGAACACCAACAAACAATATGAGATGGCTCTCAGAAATGTGTCAAATAGCCTATTGAATAAATCAGGGTGAAAATCGTGAAAAAAAAATTGTGTCAACAGTCCCAGAGTAAAATTGTAGTCCCAGAGTAAAAACACAAACTTTTACTGCTGTGACACCTCACGATACTTCATTCCGTCCGCCCGTCCGACTGTCCGTCCGCATGTCTGTTACCTAGCTGTATTTCAAGAACCGTGATAGTCAGACAGTTGAAATTTACATCGATGATGTATTTCTGTTGCCGCTGGAAACAAATACTAAAAAAAACGTAACTTTTTTTCCGTTTTTTGGTCGATATTAGGGGAGAGTACGCTATATTGTACCCCCTAACTATAATCTTTATTTAAACGAATTAGGTAATAGGTAGGAATTTGGACCATTAACTCTAAGAACCATTATGGTTTATTATTTATGACAGCAAGCAGGATTGTACAGTAGGTATAATGCGTTTGAAATTTTTACAGAATACTAGCTGACCCAGCAAACGTCGTTTTGCCAGATAAGATATTTCTAGTGAACCAACATTATTTAGGGCTATGAAAAATAGATAACAACCTATTCTCAGACCTACAGAATATACATATAAAATTTCACCAAACATCTTTTATTTTACAAAACCCCGTATCAAATACAAGAGACATTAATTTAGATTTATTGTGATGTAATAAGTCGATCGACTAGATATAAGAATAAGCTCTATATGCCTTTTCAACGACTAACATTATACAAGAACAACACATTTTATATGGCAATCCGAATTTATAATCATGTATCTGATAGCTTTAAGCAATTATCATTACCACATTTTAAAAAGAAATTATTTCAACTTTTAATATAGAAAATGTATTACAATTTAAATGATTTCATTAATGAGAAGTTATAAATGACCATATTTTTAACATGATTTTGGCATCATTTTATTTACATTTTTATGAACTATTTATTTTATTCAATTGATCGTTTTAAATTTAATTTGTCTATATTGTATTGTGATATGTAATGTTTTACACGCTTTTATGTTTTATTAATTACATTCAAATTTTTTGTCACTAATCTTTATTTTAATTTTAAAGTAGGCGATCCAGCAACAACATGTGCTCACCGAAAGGTACTCGTAGAACATGAAGGATCTTAAGAATTTTAAAACGTGTTCTAGCAAATAAATTATTTTTAATTTTACTTTTACTTAGATCATCATTTTTAAAATCAAAATTAAAATTACGTCACCCATTTTTAGATTTCAATTGAATCCATTACTACAGCACCATTTGACTTTTCAGCAAATGACAACACCTTTTTTCGTTCAAATAATCGAAATACGTTCGACATCGTATAGAATTCTATTGATCTACATCAATAACCCTAGACACGTATGGCCGGATGACTTAGCGACACGATGACGTAATTCAAAGCTAAGCGGTGCTTCTACTGCTGGTCTTTTTGTACCAAAAGCCTTCAGAGGCAGCCAACGCACGTCGCTCTTATGCCAATATTGCGTCGAGGGCGAATCTCTCACGTCGACGCATGATAAATTGATGACAGGAGGCTAGGGGATGAACGATGAGTCCGTTGAGCAAAGTAGGCCCGAAACAACGTTGCGAATCCGTTTGTGAGCTGTATACAGGGTGTCCCAAAACTCAGCGTCAAGCCGGAATCGGGTGAAAAGGCAAGTCATATTGGTTAAGCATTTAAAAAAATATTGAAAAATCCTGTGGCCACAAATCTTTACTTTTTCCATTTTTTTTTGTTTTGTACCTCTCAATAATGCTTCTTTAAACTATTAATAAAATTTCAAAACCAGCTGCTCCAGCTTAAAAGAAAAGGAGACTTTAAAAAAAAATTATAAGTTAATAAATTGCCCATTTTAAATTTTAAGTTTAGTTTTAATTATGTTTGTAAAATTTCTTAAATAAATAATTAAAAAAAATATATATATTGTTCTGAAAATAAAAATAAAATATTTTTTATTTTTCTGATAACCAGTATGACTTGCCTTTTCATCCGGTTCCGGATGACGTCAAGTTTTGGGACACCCTATATACGTCGCACTATAGGGCACAGGCCGTCTCTCACTGACAGAGTGGCAATTTCAAGCGCTGAGGTATTGAATTGCTCAGACACTCAGCTTTCCTCACGATGTTTTCCTTCACAATTAGCGAGTGGTGTTGCTATTATAACTTCAGAAATGTACATAACTTCTCCCAGTCCTCCCTTCCCTTCCCCTTCAGGGTCTCCCACTTCCAAGTCCTATCCTAAGTTAGTTCTATCTACTAGACTACCACAGCTATAATGTGAAGATGGTTCGATGATTATTACTCAATCACTTCATTAAACTTATCGTACAGATAGACAATGAGACATAGGATGCTTGTAATCCCGGTAATCCTTCGCAAACGAAGTTGCGGGCACCAGCTAGTAATAAACAAAACAAATGGAGCTTTCCTTGTTATAACAACTGACAATAACATAATAAAAAAATATCAGAGCCTCATAAGACTTTTCGTAAGTTTATTTCCAATTCTAAGTATGATCAAACCTCAATTTGTGACCTCTAAATTTATTGGAAAAGTTTCCAAAGTTCCGCAGTCCTCAAGGAAAATATGTTCTTAAATATTTCATAAATACCTACACATTTTCGTAAAGGACCATCCGATACGACCATATGGATAAATCCAAATGGATGCATGCCCACGGGTCCGGTATTTGTTCAAAAATAAGATTTGTCTATGGCGCCAGTTTTTTTTTTGACACCGTCAAATTTGCGTTTTCGTTTTTCGTTTGAACAATTTTTAGCCTCAGAAGTGCGGCAGTTTTCTCATATTTTTTATGATATATTCGACGGCTTGATTTTCCACAATCAAGGGGTTTCCCTATAATAATATGTATGTACCCTTCAATGAATTCAAAAACAACATCGTCGATATAAATTGATCAAAGGACTTTCGAATGTTAGCCGTCCGTCCCTTTAATGTGTTGGACGCATTAACAATGGGAGCATTTTACATCCTATTGAATAGATATCGATTTTTGGACGCCGTCTTAAAAAAGAACGGCGTTTTCTGCGTTGACGAGCGGATTTTGGAATGCTAGCAGTACATTTTAGAGTATTGGACGTATCGTCAAAGGAGGTTCCTTATGGTAAGAAAAAAGAAACTGACTGGCAATCGATATCACAAGAAATAGTACGCAAAACGCGACTAAGCTTTTTTATACGAGCTATCTGTTTTTACTCGATATACAGAGTGCTTATACTGAGTTTTTTCATTCACTTTCGATAGCGAGAGCGTTTGCAGTTTGTATAGGAGTGACAGAGCGCGCCACCTAGTTGTCTCTTTTTCACTCCTATGCAAATCGCAAACGCTCTCGCTATCGAAAGCGAATTAAAAAACTTAGTATGCGCACTCTGAAAAGGAGTGTATACAGAAAATTGAGTGTAATGTTGCGATGTTGATAAAACACGATCTTTCGGGAAGCCTTCGGCATGTAGTCGCTTTACGAGCATTGTGATCGTACATTACAGTTAATATGTTCACGAGGCGCATAAAAGGGCCTAACCACATTACCACCGACCGGCAGCGGTGGCGTGCGGACACAACGGCAAATACTAAAATAAACCTTAAATACTTTATATTCTCAATAAGATTTAATGAGCTTTAAGCAAGTCTTTCTGTTTTTTGCTTTTTTAAGACTTACTCATTATTTTACTTTTTGTGTGGTTATTTTTTTTCTTGTAGAAGCCTCAAACAATCCGGACTTGGCCCCGTGGTGGAGTATGGCCTATGCCTTCCTCAGGGAAGAGACCCATGCTCCTTGGTGGGGATATAATGGGTTGATGACGAGTATAGTAGAAAATGCCTAAGTACAGAATATTATAGCAACAATACAATCTATATATATAAAAGGAGAAGCTGACTGACTGACTGACTGACTGACATATCAACGCAGGGCCTAAACTATAAGGGTTAGAAACTTGAAATTTTGCACAGGGGTTTCTTTTGTAACGTAGGGGAGCACTAAGAAAGGATTTTTGAAAATTCATCCCCTAAAGGGGTAAAATGGGGGTTCAAAGTTAGTATGAAACTTTGCCGTTTTTGAATTTATTCGAATGAAATTTGGTACGAAGATTTTTCCCCTCCGGCCGTTTTCGCAACCACGTTTCGTAACTGGTTGCGAAACAAGAATGTTTATTCCTTGTTCGCAACCAGTTGCGAATCAAGAAAACTTTTTCCTTAGCCGCAACTAGGCATCCATGGTTATGTTTCGCAACCAGTTGCGGCAAAAGATTATTTTTTCCTTATTCGCAACCATCTTTGTCTGTTCCATGACACTTTATTTTGTTGATTCGTATTACAAACTTTTCAAAAAGACACTAACCTCTACAATCATATCAATAGACAATATCTAGTCTTGACAATACACTCTCGTTGACGCACCGTTGACGTGCTCCCAAAGTCATTTGGGAGCACGTCAGGGTGGAGAAGGCCTTCCAAAAAATGCTTTTTTTATTTTAGTTTATTTTATTAGGTTTAGAGAACTAAATAAGACTACTTTGTTGCATTACAAAATATATTATGTTATGTAATTAAAATTTCTTAAAATTTAATTTCCTATATTTTTCAATAACCTACGGTGCTCAGACCTGGTCTTTAACTGATAACCAGAAGTCCAAACTCAAGGTTTGCCAGCGGGCCATGGAGCGCAGCATTTTGGGTGTGAAAAGAACAGATCGTATCAGAAACACGACGCTGCGGTCAAGGACTAAAGTAGCAGATGTTGGTGTTGTGACCGCCAAATTAAAGTGGGACTGGGCTGGCCATGTCTCCCGTATGAGCGAAGATAGGTGGGCAAAAATTGCGACAGACTGGGTTCCGCAAAATGGCCACCGACCTCGCGGTAGACCAAGGCGAAGATGGCGGGACGACCTAAATGTATTCTTGCCGGGATGGTGCGGGGTGGCTGGAGACAGGGAGAGATGGAAAGCAGAAGGGGAGGCCTTTGCTCAGTAGTGGGACACACGAGAGGTTAGGTAAAAAAAATAAAATTGAATTATTATGTCAGCCTTTGGTTGCGAATAAGGAAATTAATTTCTCCCATCGCAACTCTGTAAGTTTGGGAAGATCGTTTCTTCGTTCGCAACCAAGTTGCGGATAAGGAAAAAGTTTTCTTGATTCGCAACTGGTTGCGAACAGGGAATAAACATTCTTGTTTCGCACCCAGTTACGAAACGCAGTTGCGAAAACGGCCGGAGGGGATTTTTCATTTAAAATTATGAAATACGTGTAAAATATTGTTTTGTGTTTCTTTCTTCTAAATATGAAAAAATGTCTCTAGACCGCTGCAGTTTGGGGAGAGCTCCCAAGATTCCCAAGCATTCCCCCTCTGAATGGCCAGGATCCCCGTTTCTCGGTGGTCATTCTGCCATGCCATACTAATATGACCAGTGAGAATCGCTTGTATTGGTGGTCATATTATTTTTATAAACATCTTATATGCATATTTGCTACATACGTATTAATAAAGTTGGATTCGCTCAAAGTTCAAAACAACGGAATTATTTAATTTACCGAAGCTTTTCTAAAAAAAATCCAACGCTAATCTCATTATGCAAAAGCTCTATATGTGCTTGCGTAATGACAAGTATTACAATCAATACAAGCGATTCTCACTGGTCATATTATGCCATATGTCACATGCCATTATGACCACCAAGAAACGTTGGCCAGGATGATGCGCTGACCAGCTCTAGGGTCACCTGACGAGTCGATGAGACACGTCGATATTACGCGCCTCGTGCTTAAGTTTATTCTTGTAAATATTGTTGCAAGCAGCCTAAACATCACAATCCTAAGACGAAATTTCGAACTTTGCTTTTACAGAAACTGTAAATACTTAAAGTAAATAAGCTGGGCTAATGAAATTACTGGGAATTCAAAACTAGCGTGTATATACTTAAAACTAACAAACTCAAACTCAAAATTCAAACAAAATGTTTACTTTATGAACATCAAAGTTGTTAGTTTCACAATTAATAGAGTACGTGGAGAAGAAACTAAGAAGAAACTCCACATTTATTCCACATTTGGCTACCCATAGGACAGGGTATCCTAGTTTGGGAGCCAGGACAAATACTGTAACTTTTAGTACATAATAAACGTTTTTCATTTCATTTCATTTCATTATTTTCCAAACAGTCTTAGTTTAAATATAACAACTTTCAAAGTTCATGTTTATATTCATATCTTTATTGCGACCATGTAGTTGCTTAGGTAGTAGGTACATTTTCAAGTTCAAAATATTACTCATGGATTTGTTCAACACTTAAAACATTATAAATATTACAATTGAAAAAATCTCTAAATACACTTGTTCATCCTGTTCAACCTGTTTAGTCCAATTGCCTACTTATCTCGATTTCGACGCTACTAGACAAAAACGATTTAATCCACATAGAAGCATACATGCAATATTGTCATTTCTTATTTTTGCTCTACTAATAGACCAGTCTGCTTCAGAACGCAATCAGCGTGTCGGCTATGACGGGGATGGGCGTAGAGTGCCCTCCATCTGGACCTGTCATTCGCTGCGTGGACTGTCTGGTAGAATTGAAACGTTGTTTTCCTGTGATTCTGAGCCACTCCATTTAGCTAGTGGTCTCTGTTTTGAGCTTTGAAATTCCACATTGGTAACTACCACACAACACAATCACTTGACCTGGACCCAAGTCAGGATACCCTGTGCTATGGTAACCAGGCAAGGCAAGATTACAAACATCGAAAAAACCCAGACTGAGGCCATTTGCACAAATATACGACGGTCCCCAGTAGGAATCGAACCCACGACTCCTTTCTTGGTAGCTAAGCGCCTTAACTGCTCGGCCAACGAGTAGTCAACTCGACCAACGAGAAGTCTATGTGTATTGTTATTTCTTAAATCTGCCCTTTTTACTCATGCGGAACTCGGAATATTAAATGCATGTTGTTAATCGCACCGAATCGCTCGTAGCCTGGGCTGCCTAAGTGATCTTAAACGATCACCAAAGTTAAGCAACATACGGCGCGTTCAGTCCATGGATGGGTCACCGTCTATGACTAAGGCTAGTGGCATTTTTCCGAGCGATTCCTTGCTTCGCAAGGTACGTTAAGCAGTTGGTGCCGGCTACCGTCGATAGATGGCAGTCGTTAAGCCAAGTCAGAGGCCTTAGGGCGACTTGAAAACTTGTGACAGTAAGACCAGCCAAGCCAGCCTCCACCAATCCGGACTTGGCCCCCTGGTGGAGTATGGCCTATACCTTCCTCAGGGAAGAGACCCGTGTGCCAGTCTCGGTGGGGACATGATGGGTTGATGATGATGATGATGATTGTTGTTAAATACATTCAAACGCGGTAAAGACAACAAGACATTTAAACTTTTGCCGCGCCTACAACATAGTCCGGGGTATCGTTAAATTGGTCATCGATCGTTTAAATATATAGAAAAACCATTATTAGCTAATTTAGCTATCAATTTACTAGATATTCTTTACTAAGTACAACAATTAAAACCCATTGATGATGCGATCGGCCAAAATTCTACAAGTTAAAGCGAAAATTCTTCAGTAGGGCGTAAATATACATAAACCCTGTAGTTCCGGGTGACGAATTGGACTACGGTAGCCTCTGCCTGTCGTAAGAGGCGACTAAAAGCGGACCTCGGAGTCGTGGCCGGTGAGAGTGGGGGCTCGATCCGTCCATCAAGCGACTCCGGGAAGGCGGCAACCTGGAGTGGCTCCTCGTTGCCGTAGGATGGCATTTGGGATGGCCCAGCCAGCCCAGAGAAGGGTGCATGCACGGTGCAGGGGAGCACTGGAAGTGTTCTAGTTAGTACCCAGTGCTCCCCACAAAGCACGGATGAATGCCACCGGGGGGGTTTTAGTGGGTAAAAACCCCACATAACTCGACTTTCCCCCCAGGAAGTCGGGTATCTTTTTGAAGATTTCCCCCCCGTCAACAAAAAAAAAAGGGCGTAAATATACCCACAGACGACCTGTGGTGCAGCGGTTAGCGCATCTGCCTACCATGCGAGGGGTCCCGGATTCGAACCCCGGCTGGGGAGAAAAAGAAAAAAAACTCCAGGTCTTGGATGTTTCTACTTCCCACGACACAGGGTATGCTAGTGTGGGGCCAGAAGCAATGTATGTGGCTGTATGTAAATGTTTACGTTTGTAATATTTTTGTTAATGAATAAGGCCCATTTTCGCAGCCCTGGAAGCTTAATTCACGCCCGCACCGACTGGCTTCACAATTCAGTTTGGAGACTTCTGAAGCGCTGCACCGACCGCAACTGACTCCTCAGCAGGTTCCTTCCGGCCCGGTCCGTTGACATTATACGTCACGACACAGCCCGGAAATGAAAGCCTGTCATCGTGAAAACGGGAAAAATACTTGTACACTGTACAGCTTGAGAACAAAAGAGTAAGTTATACTTGAGTTTCAATGCTCATTCAACTCACTTGAATTCACTTGAATTATTATTGAATGAGAATTCAAACCCAAAAGGTTACAAACTTTATTACTTCTGTTAAAGAATGGAACAGCTGATACTTTTTTGTGAGAGCGCTCAGTTGTATACTTGTCAAGAATTTTTTTGCAGACAAGGGCTAAGGATAACATTGTGGTCTTTAGGACTGTTGCACAAATTATCTTGTCAAGTCGACTTTGTTTCTGTTTCGGACTAGCTTTCCGCGTGGGGTCTTTAAAGATGTCGAAGAAGATAGGTTGATCCGAAAGAAAAGGACGGAAATTATTTCAAAATTCTGAGACCGCAACGCTTTGGTACTGTGGAGAAATATCTGAAATGATTAGATTTTATTATTATATTAAAACGCAGAGTGGTCTGCTTGAGCGCTAGAAAAGAAGGTAAAATACTCAGATTAAAAAAAATACATTCTGAAACGTTACCGATGTCGTTTCAGCTATTCTAAATGGGCCCGAGCCAGAGCTAACCTCCACCGACTGCGTCTAAATAAATATGCTAATAGCGCTTACAACTGGATAACCTTAGAATTTGAACTTTCATAAAACCTTATTGTTCTTCGCCGAAAGCCCAATGTAAAATAACTTTGATGACACGGCCTTTGTCAACCCGTCACTTTGTTTCCAACACACACCAATGCAGCTATAATCATTCGCCAACAGAACCCTGAATTTAAAAAGTGTAACTTTGTTCCTCTGTTCTCCGTATTAGTTTAATTAGAGACTTAGGCTGATATTCAGAGACGAAAACTAAGCTAAGACCGGTCTCAGAAATGTCAAAAACACGGACTGTAAGTAGTGTAAGTAGTCAATATCGGTGACTTTACGTTTACGTGAACTTAGAACTGTCACTTCTAAGCCTTTTGTTCACAGACTACTCCAAACGTCATTTCACTGATGTTCTACGAGCATTATCTGTGGGATTTTTTTATACACTCTGACATACATAAAATTGTATGATGTTGTCCTGCTCTAGTGTAGCAATGTCAATATAAAAAAACCGGTAAGAACTACGTCACTAAAAAAATATAGACAAGACAATATAGATGACTTTCGTACTGTGATACGAAAATTCCGGCGCTTTACTAAGTACGACTTTAGTTTACTTCTCTAAGACTGATCTAAGCGTGAACTTGGGATTCGTCTCTGAATGTCAGCCTTAGACACAGGTGGTCTCAAAGGCTTTTCGTCCACTGCGCTATTACAGATTCCGACTAATTTTAAGGACCGTCGCATTTAACGAGGCAAAATTACGACATTTGGAACACCGTCGTGTGGTCTCTTATAATCCATTTGTCTATACTTGGCATTTTTTTCAGACTTTAAACGATAAGAAATGAAAATATATTGAGAATGTATTGAAACACATGTAAAATAGTTTTTCGAAAAACATCTCTTAAGGGCATAAAAGGGGGGTGCAATGTTAGTATGAAACTTAGCCATTTTTAAGTCATTCGAATGAAATTCAGCATGAAAGTACTTCATTAAAAGTCATGTAAGACGTGTAAAGTAGTTTTTCGAAAATCATCCCTTAAGGGGGTAAGAAGGGGTTGCGAAGTTAGTATGAAAGCTCTTTCGCATGTGCTAAAAGTATCGCATCTTATTTGCAAACACTTAACTCAACTAAAGCCCACGCGGACGTAGTCGCGGGCAACAGCTAGTCTTCTATATAAATAAAATTCAAAGTCCTGACTGACTGATTCATTCACTCATCAACGCCCAGCCCAAGCCGTTAGACCTAAGAAGCTGAAATTTTGCACAGAGGGTCTATATATAATGTAGGCAAGGAGTAAGACCGGATTTTTTTAAAATCAACCCCTAAGGGGGTGAAAAGGGTTGCCAAAATTTGTATGGGAGTTATAAAGAATGTTGTCTAATTTTCTTGAAACTTAAAATAAATACTCTTCAATACAATTGATTGAAGACGTGTTTCGCCGTTTTTGTAAATTTAACCCTTAAGGGCGTGAACGGGCTTGCAAAATTTTGAACTAAAGTAAAGGCGAAAGCTAGTAATGAATAAATTTACTGAATTACTGAATTATATTTTAGATTTCGTCTTCGTTTTCATCAGGCGAGACTTGACTCCAGTGGTTTCTAGTCATAATAAAATAAAATACATTTTCGTTATTATAAAACGGACCCTTTTGCAAAGGAAAGCAATTGAAGTTTAATTCTGTCTTTAAATAAAGAAGTCTATAGTACCTACGGAGTAAACAAGAATGTTTTCTTTTGTATTTCTCGTTTCCTTTTTAATGCAGCGCTCTAGGTAGTTACTTATTTCTTACGGGACACAAAGAAATAAATGAGGCGTCTAGTTTCAATACCCGCTAAAACGTTCCTACATAGAATTTCTGTTTATATCTCAAAATGACGCTATAGCATTTTTCTTATCAGACTGTTCAATCATTTCACATCAAAAAACCCTAAAACACTACTAAACTAGCTCTTAAAATCCGATGTGTGTTACAAACACCGCCAAAACGCCTTCAGTTTCTTTCAAAACCCGCTAAAATGAATTGACCAATGATAGCACGGTATTCTGACCACGTGACTGCCCAAACAGTATGGCGATTTTTTCATAACGGACGAAAGGTTGTCGCTGTTTTTAATTGTTTTTCATTAAAAATAATGGAAGATTTAGCACAGTTTGTGCAAAAATGTCACCCTAAGGAGGCAAGAAAGAAACCTCGCAGTGAAGCAGAATGGAAACGCACGATTGAGCGCCAAAAACGGTAAGGGAAACTTGTCATCAAACTATTTTTTAAGCGGCTTCGATGGTGTTATGCAAAGTGAGCTAAATGAACTATTTAGATCACTATTGATAATGGGATTAGAAAATTTTCACTGGCTTAACGCCTTTAGACGAATTTGATTTACTTAATTATCGAAGTGTATGTATGTACACATATTTTTTAGTTGGAGCACATCGTCAGGTATTAATTTCGTACCTATTACTTGCAATGATCAAATCAAAATGTGTGACGGAATAATTTATTGAGTGTCTTCGAATTAGTTGTTGATACATAAGGATGTGTATGTGCTCATAAAGGTTCACGACTTTCTCCAAGGTACCATTGGCCGAAATCTAAAAAATAAACTGCTGATTGACTAATGTAACGGAAATCGACTTGTTTCTTGGTGAAATTTGTTTATTTTCATACACATCCTAATGTATCAACAAGTAATTCAAAGTCACCCAACATACTTACATAGTTTTATGTTATAAATAGCAGTTTGATCTATTTCTTGTTAAGCCCTGTAATTATTTTTTTAGGTACTCAGCCAAAGGTCTGCCAAAACTTCCAACGTGCGCACATAACCAAAAGGCATTCAGATGCATAAATTTAACACGCCAAGACATTGGAAGATTTTACCGAAACTTCTACAAGTGTAATTAAAAAATATCGCAAGATACATTTATATTAAAATACTGCATTGTTAAAACAAGCAAAAGTTTAAAAATCAACAGCAGGAGGCAGATTTCCACAAAATATCACATTATCAACAATAAAGGATTAATGACACCAGTCTGCAAAAAAACATTTCTAGATGCACTTATGATAAAGGCAGATAGAGTAAAGGGTGTCCTGGGTAGATTTTACAGTAGTGGTGGAAACCATCCCACAGAAAACAGAGGCGGTGATCATAGAAGCCATCGATACGAAGCAAAGACATTGTCTGTTCAATGGTTCATTGAAAAATTTAAAGGACAGGAAAGTCACTATTGTAGATCCAAAACACAAAGATTGTACCTACCACCCGGCCTTAACATACGCAAAATGTGGCGTATGTACAATAATGAGCGCGAAGTTGATCTGCAAGTGAAGCAAGGCTTTTTTCGCAAAATATTTATCTCTAAATACAATATTGGTTTTGAAAATCAAAGAACTGATGTCTGCTCCACCTGCATTTCGTTACAAGAGTTAATAAAAAACGAAACTGATCCTGCCAAAAAGCAGGAAGCGATGACACAAAAAAGAATCCACAGGTTAAAATATAAAGCCTTTTATGCAATTTTGCAAGAGGAGGACAAATCAATAAAAACTATATCCTTTGATTGCCAGAAAAACCAATCCCTACCCAAGCTTCCAGACCAGTCCGCCTATTATAGCCGACAATTCAGTTTTTACCACTTCGCAATAGTTGAAGGAAGTTCTAAGGCCAAGCTTGATATAAAAAATGTTCATTCATATCACTGGAATGAAATGGTTCACAGTAAGGGAGGAAATGAAATCATAAGTGTTGTGTACCATTTCTTACAGAACACCACGTTCGATGAGGAAGTTAAAACTCTGCGTGTGGTTTGTGATGGATGTCCAGGCCAGAACAAAAATACCGGGATGATAGCCATGTTAGGGAAGTGGTTGTATTGTGAAGCTCCAAGACATGTCAAAAAATTTGAAGTGATTTTTCCTGTGGTTGGTCATTCATTTATCCCGCCAGATCGGGTTTTTTCGAAAATAGAGAAGACCTTAAAGAAAAAAAGAGGTCGTTACGTGCCCCTCCGAATACGTGAATGTGCTGAAAGAGCATGGAACAATCGTTGACCTTTCATGCATACCCGTATTTAACTGGAAAAAAAGTTACGAAACTATCATCAAACCCACCAATGCCTGGCATTTTCCATTCATGAAGTCAAAACTTTTTTTTTTAACTCGAACTAAAACTGAAAATATATTAGTTCAAGGAGAAGTAGCATACAAATCAGAAATTAACTCTAAGAAAGTAGTTACAAAAAAGAACAAAAAAATTACGATGATTTCCCCTGAAATAATTGAGCCTAACACTATAACACCGAAGAAAGCTAAAGTCGTCGACGTCACCAAACTTCTTGAAAAACACTTTGGCAATGATTGGAGGAATTTACCTAATTTGGAGTTTTATAAAAATGTTGAGGAACGATTGCAAGGTTTGGATTTGTACAGGTTTGGTGACGTCCCAGAAACACTTGAGGAGGATCATGTTTGTGAACAGGGTTTTGAAGAGGTCAACAATTATGTATGAATAATATTAAAATTTGATTTGATTTTATAATTTTATTGGTTTTTCATTAATACCCACACACATACACACACCACACACACTCACACACACACACACACACACACACACACACACACACACACACACACACACACACATACACAGAGGCAGGCAGGCAGGCTCGGGCAGGCAGGAAGTCTCTATCTGGTCTGTCTTTTTCTAGAAATGCCTATAACCATACGCACACACACACCACACCACACACATACAGAGAGACAGGCAGGGGCAGGCAAGCAGGCGGGCAGGCAGGCAGGCTCGGGCAGGCAGGAAGTCTCTGTCTGGTCTGTCTTTTTCGAGAAATGCCAATAACCATACGTTGCCGGCATGGCTGTGAACATTATGGACATACTTACACGCACCATAATTTTGTTTGATCATTATTTGGCTAAATTAAGAACCAGCTTTATTGTAGAACGCCATCCACACCCTGGAATTTGTTCTTATCAAATCCCGCTAAAATACAACATGACCGTTTCAAATTCCTTTAAAACAGAATGTCCGTAACAAAATACGCTAAAATGAAAATACTTTTAGTTATACCTCAAAACAACCTACAAATTAAGATAAATAAAAAGCGCTTTTAGTATTGCCAGATTACAATAATAAATCGTACCATATATTCTTTTGCCTAACGCCAAAACTATTCTGACTAACGGTTTTTTTCAAATAGTCGATTTTTTTTCTAAAACGTTTTAGCGGGTTTTGAAACTAGACGCCTCAAATCTTCTATTGCTACCTTTACTTTATAATACCTTTATTTAAATAGAAAATAACACAAACAAAACTAATGCGAGGCTACAGTCCTACATTCTCAGCTCTAATATAACACGGCCCACAGTTACACAGAAACACTGAAAATTCAATTGCATCTGTATGACAAAAGGCGAACTTTTGCTCATACGGCAGGCTTACACTTCTAACAAACATACGAACTAAAATAGCCCTTAAATTCTGACAAAAGTTAAAGACTGCAATTGAGAACAAAAAAAGGGCCGTCCTCGTAGACTTCAAGGTTCATTTTACTTTGTACTGTTGCATAGACATAAACTTATAGTATACAGGCGAGTAAACTTAGAGTAAGCTTAGAAAGCCCTGGTTACCCCGTACTTAACTCGTTTGCGTTAAAATGGAGTAAGCCACCAGTAGCCGAAGGCGAATATCAATTTTCCAAGCACACCAATATTAAACTGTAACTGACATAACATTAGTGATAGCACAAATTGCAAATATAAATTTTCCAAGCTTTCCAATATTAAACTGTAACTGACATAACATTAGTTATAGCACAAATTGCAAACAGTGAAACTTTTGTAAATTTTGTAAATATAGAAACGGGTTAAACAAAACGTTTGTAAGTTTTTGGTCCGGATCAACTTACGTGGCTTTTTATCGGTCGAGTTCGACCAGGTTTCGCTCCGATTCGCAGAGCTTAATAATGGTGAGCAGTAGGGTTGATGAGGATTGATCTTCCTCTTCCTCAAAATGAGGAATTTGCTCATATTTTTGAGGTTCCTCTTCCTCTTCCTCAAAATTTATTAAAAAAAAATCTTCTTCCTGTTCCTCATGAGGAATTTAAGAGGAAGGAGAGTTATAAGTTTGGTTGAAACGAAATATGTTTGTGAGAGAGAGAGAAGTCTCGCCGTATTAAAAAGTTAAAGGAAGACAGAGATGGAAACGTAGGTAAAGAAGTTCAATGCTAGCGTAATCTACATAATGTTATTTTGTTTTTCGTCTTTAGCATCCTCTTCCTCTTAGTCTGCCAGATTCCTCAACCTCATCCTCTTCCTCAAAATAGACTTTAAAAAATTCCTCTTCCTCATCCTCTTCCTCATAACAAGTTCCTCAACAACCCTAGTGAGCAGAGACGGAGCTCGCGTCGTTCGTCATCGTCGTTTGAGAGGATTCACCGAAACCTGGTCGGACTCGTCTGATAAAAAGCCAAGTAAGTTGATCCGGGCAAAAAATATGCAATGTGTAATGCTTACAAAAGTTTTAGTAAAACTTTTGTTTCATCATCATCAACCCATTATGTGCCCACCGAGAGTCACGGGTGTCTTCCCTGACAAAGGTATAGGCCGTACTCCACCACGGGGGCTAGGTCCGGATTGGTGGAGGCTTGTAAGACTAGTGGCTGGTCCTCTATCACCGCTACAAATAACTATACGGGTTTTTAACTTAACTACAGTACCCCAGTAATGTCCCAGTTCCGAGTTTGGCCATTCATACTTCGAGATACTGCGAGAAATGGCTCACGGTGTCACGGTGAGCAACTAGTTCGCGTCAAAAGGCCCGAGCAAGCACACGCGGCTAGCGGGATGAGGTTTTAATCTGCAGCTCTGTTTGCTGACTGAATAGTTGACGAGCAATGAACGCGCTGCTAATGGCCCGTGGCTACGGACAGAATAACAGATAGCTCCGTATTAGGCTTGGTTTACATTTGCTTTATTTTCATGCTTTTTTTCCATGCATTTTATAGGGTTAGAATAGAATAGAGGCGCCAATTACTTTTTATAAAGAGGTACATAAGCAAAGCAAGCCCCCGTGGTGGAGTATGGCCTATACCTTCCTCAGGGAAGAGACCCGTGCCCTTCGGTGGGGACATAATGGGTTGATGATGAAGCAAATAATAAATCAGTAATGGTTGGTTGTATACTATATATTTAGGATTTTTTTAAGTACTTTTATAATATATGGTGCATGATAAAAGCCATGAATCGGCATACGTTTTTGCAGTCTCTATTTTATTGTTTCTCTATCAAAAGCATGTTAAAAAAGCATGAAAAGAAAGCTAATATAAACCAGGCCCTAAGGGGCGACCAGATGATAACTAGCTGCAGACGATAAACTTTAGAAAAAAATCGTAGGATGTTTGTGATGTCGCTGTTTCTGGTTCCCACGACGCATGGGTATCCTAGTGTGAGGTCAGAAGTACGAATGTATGTGCCTGTATGTCAATGTAAGATAAGATAAGATAAGAATACTCTTTATTGCACACAAGAAACCAAACAAATAATATTTACAAAAAGAAATGTAAAAGAAAATTAATTTTGCAAAAAAAAATACAGTCGATTTGAGATCCTCCTCCCTTTTTGAAGTCGGTTAAAAAGTTTTAGTGTTTTGCAAAAATTGTTGGATATCGTTAATATCCATAGCTTTGATAGCTATTTTTAGAACCTACTGTAGCCTTGAGGAACATTGCAGACCTTCCTGCAGCTAAGAATTCTAAACAAAACACCATTTTCTCCGGTTGTCTTTGGATAGAAAAAAGATCATGGAGACGGGGTAAAGAAGTAACAACAAATATCACTGTATTTCACCATCACCATCAACCCATTATTTCCCCACCGAGGGGCGCGGGTCTCTTTCCTGAGGAAGGTATAGGCCATACTCCACCACGGGGGCCAAGTCCGGATTGGTGGAGGCTTGTAAGACTAGTCAGAAGTTTTCAATACAATAAAATACAGTGAGGCCTTAAATAATAATAAAATACCTAAATAATAATAAAAATAATAACTTCAACACAACACAATCACTTGGCTGAGGCCTATGTCCAGCAGTGGACTTTTTGTGGCTGATTGATGAATACAATCACTTGACCTGGTCCCAAACTAGGATACTCTGTGCAGGTAACCAGGCAAGGACATTAAAAACATGGAAAAACATACAGAGTGGCCATTTCTACAAATGTACGGCGGCCCCAGTTGGAATCAAACCCACGACCTCCAAATTATTACATTATTACTATAAATAGCGCAGTAATCGAATTTCACGTTGTTTTACGACTTTTTCCCGAACTACAAGGACTAATTTTGCTATGATTTCATAGCGAAATTTCAAATATTATTTATTACTAATTTTCATATAGTATCAATGTATCATCTACCCATTATGTCTCCACCGAGGGGCACGGGGCTCCCCCGGGAGGAAGTTATAGGCAATGCTACCCCACGGGGGCCAAGTCCGGATTGGTGGAGATTAATATATTATTATTTATTACTAATTAGATTTAGTCCTTTAATTGTGTTGCATATTGGATGCTAGTTTTCATAGTTCTTGGTCTACAGACAGTACCCTCCACTGACCCAGAACCATGATCATTTTGATTCCAAATTGATTGCATAAACGGCCGTATTTTTTTACTTAGACGTATGAGTTTTTCGCAGCTTCAAAGGGCCGTAGACTTGAGTATAATAATATTATAATTTTATTTTCAACTCGATACTACGCGTTCCCGAGATAACACAGACGGACGGACAGATAACAAAGTTGTCCTATGAGGGTACACTTTCTTCTTTTGAGTTACGGAATCCTAAAAAATAAGCAATTCTCGCCCTACCGCAATCTGTCAAACAGTGCTGTAATAATCGGTTTATAGGCAATTCTCCTGCTCATATAGATAGGTACTCAAAGGGATAATCTGAAAATGGAACGAACTTCGCTCTCGATCTTATTGCCCATTACCGACCGAAGTAGGTAGTTAGTTTTAAGTCGGTTGGGAAGGAGCCCTGTTAACAATAGGCTGTCCTAATGGGAAAAGACCACTGATTGTTCGACGCTGACCCGATGGCCGTCAGTGAATGGCGACGCCGAGGCCCAGTAATATTTGATTACCACCAAAGTGCTATGCGACAGCTATCCAGTGTCGTGGGATTACGTGGCCATTTGCTATGAATAGTCCTCGCTTTAAGGACTCTATGAGGTGTACTGGTGCCCAAGCAAGTTACTGTGAGCGTGTTTGGGATTCATTTGACAAGTTTTGCAAAATCTATCTGTTGTAGAAGATATGTTTTTTTATTTTCACTTAACCTCGCGCTGCAAGGTTTTTAAAGGTCTTTTTTATGTTGGTATTTTCAAATGGGAAACAACGTAGATACCAGAAAAAAATTGAGCACATTTAAGGCGTGGTTAAATTTTCACATACTACAGGTTTCCACCGCGTAATCTAGTTACTTACATTTTTCCAAAAGGTATATTTCTCATGAGAATACTCACAATCATGAAATTCGAAAACGTGCGAGCGAGAGAGCATGCCGATTTCACACACTTTCTCAAGGGACTCGATGCAGTAACAGTAGCAAAGAGCCACCTAAAACATTATTAACATGTTTGAGAAAAAAACAGACATTAAAATGTTGGTCATACCATACACAAAACAATATTTCGTGCTTCATCAATCTGCAATCGCTCTTTGAGAAAAACATTTACAAACAGGCAAATACATTGCTTCTGGCCCTACACTAAGATACCCTGCGTCGTGGGAACCAGAATCAGCGACATCAGAAACATGTAAATATTCAAGACCTGGGTTTTTTGTGCTCAGCCGGGTTTTGAACCCGGGACCTCTCGCATGGTAGGCAGATGCGCTCACCGCTGCGCCACAGAGGTCGGAAATAATAAATAAATACCGTCACCTACGTACATTGTTTCATCCCTTATTGTTGCTCTTTTCAGTGGAAGGGAGTTAGGAAACTTATTTAGACATTAGGAAACCCTCTTCACGCGGTAACTTGATTTAATAACCGTCCTCAACACCTAAGTTATTGAATTTATCCAGAATCCACCCGCGAATACTCAAACGCAGCCTGACTACGGTCCAGTTTCTGATTTGAGAATTTCGCTAAGTAATTGCTGCCTGGTCAAATTTCTCAGTAAAGAGCGAGACAGAACGTTACTTAAGTCTTTACTTAAGTGAAATCAATGAGGGCTTTTCAGAGCGTCATTAAAAAAATAGTACCGCAAATTACCGATAGATGGTGCTGACGTCATGACATCACTGTAGCTTATGTGTGGTTCCTGTCCTATGTTTTTACAAAAATGCACAATGCATGCGCTAGTCATGAGCAAAGACACAATTCATGTACATAATTATGTAATAAACAAAGTAAACATACTTCGATAACTTTCAAGTTTCAACAGTTTCGAAACAAAGTCTAGTTTAGATCACATACTACAAGGAGAAGTTTAGACTATCACAGATTAATAACGATTAAAACCACAGACCTAAAAACATGATGACATTTTGGTCTTCTTGCAGCGCTATCTAGTTTTTTTTTAATGAACTCAACTGACAGCTGTCATTGAAAAGCTCCGTTCAGAAACGGGCTCTACAGTGCCTAACGCGCTCACAAATGGAAGTTATTTTATTGTGCGAAGCCGGCAGTAAGCGGCTGGTTTCGTGAATCATTCTCAGCCGGTTTGCAAAACGTATCTCGAAAGGAATGCGAATAGAATGCCGGTGTCTAATAGTCTGTTGAACGTAGAGGCTTGACCTTTTGTTCAATGGAGAACTTGCACTAAAAATGTTTTATAGAGCATGAGAGGACACGTTACAAGATAAATCATCATCGTCATCAACCCATAATGTCTCTACCGAGGGGCACAGGTTTCTTCCTTGAGGAAGGTATATGCCATAATCCGAAGATAATCGTGTTTATTTTTCTCTACGCCGATTTACGATATACAACGATTTTTTATATTATTGTCGAAAAGTTAATGTAGTCACTTGGTACAAAAGAGCGCCATAAAAATCGACCTTAAACTATGACGTCACTCTCTCGCGTAACGCCTTATAATTTTATGAAGCGTTTATCTATATAAAAGTTATCTCGTGAAATCCTGTTTTATTAACATTTAAACATTCTACGTCTACAGCGATTCTTTATCTACAGGCACATACATTGCTTCTGGCCCCACACTAGGATACCCTGTGTCATGAGAACCAAAAAAAGCGACATCACAAATATGTTAACATCCACCTGGAGTCGGCACCCTTTTAGAAAACATTTATAATTCAATGCAAAAACTAAAATGTAATCAGTTTTTTTTTACTCTAACTTTATTTATCACATTTTTTATGATTTCGAAAACCTTTAAAAAAAATTTTGGTATAAAAGAAATATCACACCAATCTAAGTTAAGCGCAAGTTCCCCATTCTCTTACTTACTAGCCGTCATTGATGGGAGCTATCGTGGTGGGGTAATCAGTAAACACTGTTTACTAAGAGCATTGCTAAGAGGTATTTTAATTACTCACAATGGCACCTGGCTTCCGTTTCATCATTCCCAGTTTTAGAGTTCCGTACTTTAAAAGGTAAGGACCTTATAGGATTTCTTGTTTATTTAATTTTTTGGTATGTAAAACAGGTAACAAACAATAATATACAGAGAGAGCTGAATAGAATAGATTTGAGGCCGGTTTCTACAGGACCTAGATTCTGTTAATGCATTGTAGTACAATGACAGCTGTATTAACGTGGCATTTCAGGTTCATTGGCGCTTCAAGTCTACGCGCGCACTAATATTAGACAATCTAGGAGTCAATGGTATGAAAAAACACGTCTCGTGACCCGACCGTGTACCTGTCATCGTACTGTAATGCACTAACAGAATCGAGGCCCTGTGACGTATTTACTTTGTGAAAATTCTCAACTCAGAAACCGTCACCCAAAGCATACATAGACACACACATGAGACCAAGAATATGTAAACAAGCTTACATAACCAAACGACGACTTAAACCTAATCTAGTCTAATATTTCAATCCTTACATGGCGTCCTTGACTTGCTTATTATTTTCCCGGGACCTTATATTTAATCCAAGTCAGAGGCCCTAGGGCGGCTTGAAAACTTCTGACAGTAAGACCAGCCACTAGTTTTACAAGCCTCCACTAATCCGGACTTGGCCCCCGTGGTGTGGTATGGCCTATACCTTCCCCAGGGACTCTTCCCTCGGGCCCCTTGGTCGGGACATAATGGGTTGATGATGATATTTAAGAGTATTTCAACTGGATAGTTTTATTTTTATTGAGAGAAAGCATACAATTGTACGATATGGCTATAAGTTGCAAAATCTTACATTTTCTACGGATTAAAAACAAGCACACATGTCGTTCCCTTGCCCATAGAAGAGAGAAACTAATAATATGTATTAACCGACTAATATTTATTGAAACTAACTAATATTTATAGTGTTAACAACAGCTAAATAGGAAGTTATTATACCTACAACAACTGTACAAGTTATGTTCTGTAAGGATACTTTCATAGATTTATGTACTGTACAATCCCCAAAATAACCTGAGACTTGGCTGGGAAGACTAAGAGCGTCTTAAACTCTGTAACGATTTGATGATACCTATTGGTAAGTTAGAAGAACTGTGTAAATATAATATCTTATCTTATCTCTATATCTTATCTCTCTTCTCTAATATGTACAATTCTCGTGTCAAAATGTTACTGCGCATACTACTCCAAAACGGCATGACCGATTTTGTTAAAATTTAATATGTATTTTCGGCAGGTCTGAGAATAAATAGGTTGTTATCTATTTATCATAGCCCTAAGTGAAAAAAAAAAAAATGTATGGCAAAACAGCGTTTGCGGGGTCAGCTAGTAAATAAATAAATTAATTTCCATTCGCATGCATGCCACAGAACTCTTAACTAAACGGAGGGACCTATGTTGATAAAATTCTTTGTGTATGTTAAGTGGTTCCCTGTAAGGCTTTGCTTCACAATCAGACCCGTCAAGTGGCATAGCGGTCTGGTTCCAAGAAACTTTCAGCCAACGTTCAAACAACCTAGATTCTACTAAGGCATTGTAGTACAAGGACAAGGGTTGATGACATTGGCGAAAGAGTCTCAAGACTGAAGTGGAAATGGGCGGGACACCTGGCAAGACGGCAGGTGGACCAAGGCAATCACAGAGTGGTGGCCGAGAACAGGCTCTCAATTCTGCTGGTGCATTACAGTTCAATGACAGATACCCGGTCGGGTTACGTGACGTGATTTTGTATACCATTGACGCCTAGAAGGATTGCTACGTGTGCGCGTGTAGATTAAACACGGCAACGAAATGAAATCGCCGCGTTCGTGCAGTTGTCATTGTAGTGCAATGCGGTAGCAGAATCTAGGCCCTGGACGACGGTCAGTGGGCAGACCTGCGGCCCGATGGTCGGACAACGTCGTTGAGTCGGCGGAAGGTCCGCGGATGCGGATGGCGAGAGACCGTGGGAAATGGCATTTGGAGGAAAAGGCGTATACCCAGCAGTGGGCAGCGGTGGGCTGATGATGATGATGATGATGATTGTATTACAATGACAACTGGATTGAATCCAGTTTCATTGCTGCTTGAAGTCGACGCGAGCACGTATATCAATAATTCTAGGCGTCAATGTGGTATGACTAAACACGTCACGTGACCCGACCTAGTATCTGTCATCGTACTATGATAATGCAATAACAGAATCGAGGCCTAGAATACCGTCAAAGATATCGCACATTGATTCCCTTAACGTCACTAAACATTATGTTAGTGCAACTGCCTCGTTGGTCTAGCGGTATCACGTCTGATCACCATGCCGGAGGTCGTAGTTTCGATTCTCACTGCCACAGTACATTTGTAAAAATTTACTAACTCTGGGTGTATTTCCATGTCTAGGATGTCCTCACCTGTTTTTTTTAATATTTTTTTTATATTTACAGTTACTAATGAGTTGTTTTTTAATCAAAGTACAGTCGACAGCACACCATCGTATACACCCATGCACTCTACTCCGTTGGATTACGGGAGACTTTGCAACTAAAATGTGAAGGTTGACGTGCTGACGACTGTACATAATTGTCACATTACAGGGTAGGTATTAGGATACCTACCCTGTAAGGAACAGGACCACTGATTGTGTTGGATATAAGTTGTTATTATTTTTTAATTTTAATTCAATTAAAGTGGGACTGGGCTGGCCATGTCTGCCGTATGATTGCAGATAGGTGGGCCGGAATTGCGGATATTTTTACCGGGATGGTTCGAGGCTGGATACAGGGAGAGATGGAAAATAGGAGGGGAGGCCTTTGCCCAGCAGTGGAGCACAAAAAAGGCTAAGATTTTTTTATTATTATAAATTACTTTCGCTTCAACTCAGGCCTTAAGAACTTCCTTTATTCCCGATTCTGTGTCATATTATAGTGACTTTGAAATCGTTAGATTGTGGTATGGTAAGGCATAGACTTTGGTAGTAAGGAAGGAAGGTATTGGCATTCAAAGCGGCCGTGTCATGCGTGTACCAACGTGTATTTAAATGATCCACCACGCTGCACGACGCGCCTGAGTGGCATTTTAATTCAATATTTCTTCTACTGGACAAGGTATGTCAATACTAATTTACATTTCAGTGGCAAAGACGCCCGTATCGTAACTGATTACAGTGCATGGCTGTTATGTATAATGTGCTATCGACTGTACAGTCAATGACCTCAGAAAGTTCACCATTTTGTCGGCTTAGACAGACATGTGGTGAAAAACTCGTTCATTTGAAGAAAGGGATTGAAATTGGACTCACTATTATTTTCTTCTAGCTCGACGGTGACTCGGTGTAAGAGAGTCGCTATGTTCAATCCGTTTCAATATTTCGTGTTTTAAATAAGGTGAAATTTGTGCCTTATGGTACAGAAGTCTATAACTGCACCGAAAAAGGTACAACTGTTGATGATCGCGTCTACATATTCACCTATAGTCTGTTATAAGAACTATAGAAGCCTCTCCGCATATAGAGTAATGTATTCTGCGAAACTCAAACAGCCCCCAACTTACAGAACGCTCCTTTGGTTTACGTTACCGGTAAATATCCATCCACATTGTTGAATCGGAGCCCCTTCTGCTCACGTCAAGATTAAACAAACTTCAAAGGAGGCTTCTTTGGATACCCATTTGAATAAAACGAATGCTCCCTTATAAGGGGAGGCAGAACCGAAAGGTCGCATTAGTTAAATTGTACGCCACATACATTTATACAAAAATCTGACGAGAAGTTGGCTTTGCGTCTGTCTGTTTTGGAGGCACATTACGCACCGTAAATTATTGCTTTTTTGTAGAGGGTGATCAAAATATTATAGCGATACTTGCTGACCCGGCAAATGTAGTTTTGCCATATTAGGTAATCCACCTACGACCAATTCTCAGACGTACCAAATATGCACAAAAAAAATCATAAAAATTGGTGAAGTCGTTTTGGAGGAGTTCGATAGCAAACACTGGCACATTAGATATTTAACTCGCTGGCTCGGCGGCTACCAAATTTGGTAGTGGGTACTCGGAAGCGTAATTAAACTTTATATTCATTAACCGTCATTCTAAAGTCCCTTGTAAAGGCGACTTAGCATTTACAGAGTTGAGCCAAATGGTTAATTGTGTTGAGGTGAGGCATGCAAATATCCATCCCAAAAGGTGTGTGACGGGTCTTGGAAGTGTCACTAATTCTTCCATAATCTGTTTTGACGGTCGAGGCAAAGGCACCGCGACCCATTGACTATTCAGGCCCTCCTCCTGCTCGAAGACCTATAACTTCGCTGAAAGGAACAAAAGTTTGTGCCATGTTTTCTCATTTTCTTTGTTGCGAGAGATTCTATCAAAGTTCCTTTTATTAAAGAGCAGCTTAGAGACTAAATTGAACTTTCGCCCGTACACTGAGCGTAGTGTCGCAGCTGCCGGTAATGAGTATGAGATACAACCTAGTTACCCGTGCTCATTAATAAACAGTGCATCGTGAACCAGCTACTGCGTCGTTATGTAGCTACGATCAAGTGGGATATTTAATTTAGTAATCCTTCATTCATGCTACAGTAAAGTTGAAAGACTTTTGCTTGGTTGGATTGCCACGTAGGTATTGTGGTAAACAATACTGATTAAACTCTACTTGGCTCGTATCGTCTCGACTCGACTCGACTTATATTACGTGCAGTTTAGGATTCTTCAGTTGATCACCGTCCGTCGGTTGTAGAAAATAACAATGAAATTAAAATTAACCCGGCTTTCATGCTAAGCTTGTCACACACATCCTGGGCTCGAGCTGTGACTGATCGTTCCCTGATCAGGTCGTTATGCAGCCAGGCCAATACCACTCGTTTGTCGAGGCCCCCACTCTCGTGCCAATCAATTTACACTCGGTACCGGAGCATCAATAGAGGTGCCTGCACAAATCGAGGATCGCTTGCGTGCTACTAATTGGCTAGTGCTGTGCTAGTGACGAGGGTCCACATTTTAAATGGCGGCAGAAATCTGTCTTCGAGCTGTAAACGCTCATTATTCCTATTAGGATTCCAAACGCAAAAGGTGACCAAAGCCCCCGCTACTCCACTGGTCATGCAAAATTTTTAAACATGAACGGAAATCTCAAAACCTTTACGAGGATTGCTTTGAAGAAATTGTAGTGAATTTCTATTCATCGGATCTGTAAATAAGTCTGTATTTTTAAAGATGTTCAATAAAAAGCCTTGACCTTAAATTATTTTTGTATGACGTTAGCAAAGACAGTGAAAAAAAAAACAAATGACAGTCGACGAATACGCAAAATATCCTAAAGAGATAAGCTTGCTTCTGTACATGTTGTTTTTTTATGTAATATTCTGTTCAATGTTTCGTGTGCAATAAACTAATACATCAACAATTAAAATACCCGACCAACAGATTACTTGTTATTGTTTTAGAAAAGGAGACGGAAACGCTTCCATATATTCTTGGGCCCAGATGTAAAAAGACGAGACTGGTGTCAATAAAGAGCTTATATATTGTCAAACCATCTTTGAAAATTTTGCGGATTTTAGCAATCTGAGAGCAAAGTTAAAAGAGATTTAGTAAAAGTGAGGCTATGCAACAAATTGACAATAACCTATAGGTACTTTATTACTTACGTAGGTACTTTACTTTATTGTGAGCATTCCCTTAAAGGAGCTAGCTTCATCCCTTGGTAAATCGATTCACTTAACATCTGATTTTATAACTATGATCATATGATAGACAGTTATTTGTTACATTAATTGTAGTTCTTATTGTATTGCGTGGGAAAATGTAACAAAACTCACAAATAGATTAAAAGACAGGACAAGACAAGGATTTGTGTCATTTCATCCTCTAAAACTCGTCGGCCCAGTGTATTACATCGATAAGTCGGTATGCCACAGTCGTACAAGTTAAACAATATACTAGAAGTCCGTAGAGCGAAAGTACTGGTCGAGGAATATAATTAAAATACGCAAACGATAACCGATACAAGACGAGTAGGTAGGTAGTCCGGTGATCATGATGGGAGACGATAATGTACGTACCGCGAATGCACATCCTGAGAACGAACGCCCCGGTAATGTACAGCCACGGAATCCGTGCACATGCACACGGATTCCCGTCCGTACGTTCTCGGATCGTGCGTTATCATATTAGGCTGTATAAAATTGGTACGGGCGAGAATCCGTGTACAGCCATAGACACGACAGAGTGGTGCCTCGTTTCCATGAAGCGTAAATCATTCACTTCGCAGCCATTACACGCTCGATCTAGTGCGTGACATTATCGAGGCTATGAGTCGCAATAGATTGACGTCCTGATCTGGCTGGATCTTACACTAGACAAGTCAATCCAAATGATCAGAGTTTAGATGTAGAGGAGCGATACATCAACCCATTATAAACCCACTGAGGGCACGGGGCTTTTCCCTGAGGAACCTTTCTCAGTGAAAAGCCCGTGCCCCTCGGTCCTATACCTATAGGGCATACTCCACCACGGGGGCCTAGTCCAGATAGGTGGAGCCTTGGAAGACTAGTGGCTGGTCTTACTGTCGGAAGTTTTCAAGCTGCCCTAAAGCCTCTGACTTGGCTTCACGACTTCCATCTATTGACGGGAGCCGGCACCAACTGCTTAACTTGCCTTGCGAAGCACGGAACCGCTCGGAAAAATCCTACTAGCGTTAGTTATAAATGGTCATTTGGGCACGAATTCCCGGGTTGTACATTCTCGTGCCTTAAATTCTCGGTCCGTGTAATATAGTGACCCATCATGATCATAGACTGTAAATCCGGGAGCTGTCACTGTCAGCACAGATTAAATACATTTGACAAACATAAAAAGTAATAAATCGATCTGTAAACGAGAATCTACGAGAATCGATTTTAAAATTAATATTCTGTTTTATTGTAAACTATTGACAATATAATAATTTATTCCGTAGATTTTGTTCACTTTGATTGAATGTATCATTCGATGAGAGTGATTTTATGTTCAATAATAATTCTTGAAATCATTCACAGTAATCGATTATAGTAATCGAAACTCTGTTTCATCAGTGCAATAAACTTGTTTTTAAGATTTCTCGTCTCCCAGATTGTGAATTGAGCAGATTTTTTATATTTTGAAACAGAAAAAAATACCGCTTTTTTAAACCATATTTCAGCTTATTGCAATTGGGCCCAGAGATCCCCGGCTCCTTTCAAAACAAAGGATGACGTGCAAAATGGGCCCACCTCCAATAATAATTGCTTGTTTATTAAATTAAAGGTCTAGATACATACGTTCATTATCAGGTAAGTACATACCAGAATTCGCTGTGTGGCTGGAGTTTTTCGATTTAGAAAAAGTTGATATTTTTGGTTATAAATAGAAGTTTAAAACCATTTTTTTGCTAATATGTAAACCACTTAATGCTACATCATTTACTAGTAAATGATCCCCTCCGGCCGTTTTCGCAAATGACCAACCCGTTTCAGCCTATAGATGTCTTAAGAGGTGACTTACGGCCATTTAGACCTTAGCGCAGACTACATTGCATACATGACCTAAGACACATCTGGTTGCCGTTCTGGGTTGTCTAGCAATCGCGTCATGTAAAAAACAATCATTATATTCTTGCCCTATTCCCATTATTTGGAGTCGGCGCAGTATGTCATTCTCTTCCATGCGTCCCTATCACTCGCCATCTCTGCATTCACATTCTTATTAACATACTCGTATCATAAGGCACACAATCCAACCACCTTTTCCTCGGTCTTTCTCTTCCAGCATATCCATTTGACCATGTAAAAATTAGTATTTTCGCCATAAAACATAGTGTAGTTAGCGCACTAGAAAATTGGGATAACGCTAGGATGAGGACGTTAAGAAGAATCTGATAATTGCGTTAGGTACTTGCAGATCGGCTCCAAACCGATCATTAATTTTAATTCTCGTGAAGCGTGCTAGATGAGTGCGCGTGAGGCGATGCTACTGTGGAGACTTCTCCGCCACCCATGCCACGGATACCGATAATTATTGGTCTGTCATAAATATTATATTAATTTCATTCTATAAACCAAAAACTTTTATTTTCCTGCCCTAAAAATCTCAACTTATTATCTTATACAGGATGTATCATTAGGTGGTTTACATATAAGCAAAAAAAAAAGGTTTTATAAACCAAAAGCTTCTATTTATAACCAAAAACATCAACTTTTTCTAAATAAAAAAAACTCCAGACACACAGCGAATTCTGGCATGCGCCTGCCTGATAATGAACGTATGTATGTAGACCTTTAATTTAATAAACAAGCCATTTTTATTGGAGTTGGGCCCACGTCATACATTTTCGCCCATCATCCTTTACACAGAGGAGATACATTTTTTTTTACATTTACATACAGGCATTTCTTCTGGCCCCACACTAGGATACCCTGTGTCGTGGGAACCAGAAACAGTGACGTCACAAACATGTAAACATCCAAGACCTGGGTTTTTTTTTTCCCCAGCCGGACCCAGCTGAACCCCGGACCTCTCGCATGGTAGGCAGGTGCACTAACCGCTGGATCCTTTACAAAACAATTGTTTTATGTAATAAGTTTGTTTTATTACGCGAACCCATCATTTATGGCGAACGCATACTTGACTACGATATGACCGAGCCGAGCTTCGTTCACGCCAAGAATTCTCATTGTGACATCAAGGCTGAAGCCCATTACACAATGAAAAAAAATAAAGTATAAGAATAACAATAAGAAATAAGGAGCCAGGAATAAGGAATAGCACAGAAATCAATGTATCTTGCTCAACGGTGCTGCCATTGTTGGATTCCGCTATTCCTTATTTCTTGTTCCTTATTTCTTATTCTTATACCTTTTTTTTTCATTGTGTAATGGGCTTAAAGGGCCGATTTCTGAATTGAGAATTTACACTAAGTAAGTACTTAAGTAAGGTGCTGTCACGCTCTTTTCTAAATAAATTTGACGGGACACCACTACAGTTAAGTAATTACTTAGCGAAATTTTCAATTCAGAAATCTGTCCTAAGGTCTCCTTGCTCAACACAAGCGCTAATAAAAGAAACGTAATGGACTAATTATTTTATTCCTGCAAGCCACTCCACCCATAGTTTATCTGGAAGAGATGGCTCCAAGCGATAAGACCGCCAATTGTATAACATTACTCAGATATATGAAATTATATGTTGTGATTTTTGTTGTTGTAATAAAATGTCTTCTATCTTGTAGATTCTCTCAAGCAACAAATAGGTACTAAGTTGTAATAGTACCTACCTACCGCTACAAAATGAGAGTGTTATAATTCCGGCAATGTCTGCCGCCGTAAATATCTCTAAATGTTACATTACAGCGATAGAAACACCGGCTCCGGAAATTAGGGTTGTAATAAATTTACTTCGGCCCAAATCTGAAAACGACCGTTCTACGATTTGTGATTTATGAAGGGGTTTTCACAAAGTTACCTACACCTCTAGTAATGGGTTAATTAAGGAGTAAAATAATGTAAATATGGAATTTCTGTGGAGTAGAGACGACAGTTTTTCCTAGTTAATTGTTTCCTAGATCAGGAAGTCGCCAGTCACTAACTTTACCCACGGTACACTAGTCTAGTCATACACTAGTTTAGTCATATTACAACGAACGCTTTAGTTCAGCGCTAATCCTAGGGCTGCGCGGCCATGAGAAGTTTTGTGCGCGATTGTACAGCGGTGCACAGCGCACACCCCCACCAGTTTCGTCGAGCGCTCATAACTCGTGTCGCGTAGTATAACTGAGTGCTTATACTGAGTTTTTTCATTCACTCTCGATAGTGAGAGCGTTTGCGATTTGCATAGGAGTAACAAAGAGACAAATAGCTGGCGCGCTTTGTCACTCCTATGCAAAACGCAAACGCTCTCGCTATCGAAAGTGAACGACAAAACTCAGTATACGCACTCAGTATAACTCATGCATGACGCAGGGCTAGCAACAGCCAGCCCACAGTCTAATGCTTTTCTCCTACAGCATGCACAGAAGACCTCAATTTTAAAAATGCACAAAGTACATCATAGCTTAGAGTCCGTTATCATAGCTGCCAAAATGGACAACGTAAATGAATAGTTTGAAGTTCATGTCATGTAGGGTGTACAGTCGGCAGCACATCATCCTATACACTCGTGCACTCCACTACGTTGCATTACGGGCGAGTTTGCATCTAAAATGTGAAGGTTGTCGTGCTGTCGACTGTACTCGGTATGGTCTCTTCGGTGAACAGGTGTATTTATCAGTAATGCTGTTTTACTGACATGGAAGTGTTTGGTTCGTGGAGTTTATTTGTTTAGCTCCCTCGAGGGTCGCACTGCGGTACGGGCTCCACACAAGTATTTGAATCTGTCATTTGATTGACCGTAAGCAGCCACCGAAATCGGTTTAATGTGGCACTTTGAGCAAATTATGGAAGTTAATTTTCGATCTGAAACGGACCGTTGTGGTCAGGCTTTAGCATTGGTTTATTTCGAGTTTTGATGGCTAGAAACTTCCACAAACGCGGACTTATCTATTTGATGCAGTCAATAGGTAGTTTTACATACACACATGCATACATTCACGTCTGTATCCCAGAGGGTTAGGCAGAGACCGGACTGCCACTTGCAACAATCCTGACAGATCATATTCGCTTCATCGACACTCAGTCGTTGCATGCACACACGTCGGTATCCAGCACTTTTTAATTTACTCTTGGCTAATGCATCCCGTGTTTGGTAGAAATATGTCCGCCTGGGGCGTTCCTTAACGGCCCTTCCACCCATATCCGCTCGATATAATTGGTTTCGTCAGTTTTTCTACCATCATCCTCGGTTGTTTTACTTTAAATATTAGTTTCATAGACTGTCTCATTGGCCAAACGATAACACGCTTAACCACCAAATCGCAGGTTCGATTCCGGGGCCCCCGTGCTTGACTTTTGCAACTAACCTCAATGTTTTCATGATGGTGATGTTTGCAATTTTATAACTCTTCCTAACCAGGGGCTCTAATAAAACAAGATCAGAATGTGAGATGATGATTGCGGTTGCGTTGATTGACGACCTCTGTGGAGCAGCGGTTAGCGCATCTGCCTACCATGCGAGAGGTCCCAGATTCGATTCCAGGCTGGGGTCCAAAAAAAACACCCCAGGTCTTGGATGTTTACATGTCAGTGACGTCGCTGTTTCTAGTTCCCACGACACAGGGTATCCTAGCGTGAAGTCAGAAGCAATTTATGTGCCTATATGTAAATGTTTGAACGCTGAAATAAAAAATGCACCCGCCGCCGCCGCCTCACGACGTATGAGCCAATTTAGCCCTACAAAGAGCTGTCCAACTAACCCTAGATACCGCCAAAAAACCATTATTGGAAAAAGATTTCTCCGAGCGATGTTTTTGGGAGAGCGCCGTGTCATCCCGGAGCGTACAATAGCGCGCTTTGTCGACCTGTCATTCAAGTGTGCTCCACGCGAAACGGTTTCAATTTTATACTCTGCCTGCTTTCGATAAAAGCTGTTAGACGATTATTATGACGCTGACACACCAACTTCAATGATACCTGAGGGGTTATGCCTATCTGTTACCCTAATGGGGTGAATTCTTGGAAACGTAAATTCTCGGACATATTATGTCGACATATTATGTCCGAGAATTTACCCTAAGCTGGGTAAATAATAGGAATCTTTATCTATACTCACTTCCAATGTCATGTCATCATCATCAACCCATTATGTCCCCACCGAGGGGCTCGAGTCTCTTCCCTGAGGAAGGTACAGGCCATACTCCACCACGGGGGCCAAGTCCGGATTGGTGGAGACTTGTAAGACTAGTAGCTGATCTTACTGTCAGAAGTTTTCAAGCCGCCCTAAGGCCTGTGACTTAGCTTCCAATGTATCACCTCGAAAATGTACAGTTGACTAGTAGTCAATCGTCACTACTTTTACGAAACACTTGTTATTACTTATTAGACTTTTGTTTGTCTTTCGGAAATATCGACGACCAGATGAAATTAATGTTTGTGATGATTGCTATGTACAAGGCAAAAACTATCAGCATTGCGTGAAATGTTGACAGGATTACCTATACAAACTTTGGATCAATTTTGGGTAGAAGTAGTACCTAAATGTAATCGAAAAACATACAATTAAGTAAAAAAAACTGTTCTATGATTCCATTATACTTACCCATTACATTTTCTTTGTTGTTTGTTTTTGTTGACTATATTCTTTGATACTTACTCAAATCAATTCGTATAACAATCATACAAATAGAAAGTACCTATGATTGAATAAAATATCTTAACTGTACCTAGGGTGAAAAATCGAAATAAGAATCTAAAAAAAATTACATTTTTTTACCCAGCTTAGGGTAAATTCTCGGACATACGTTTCCCAGAATTCACCCTAGGGTGAATTTTCTGGGATAACAGTACGGAATCACCGTACCTGAGCCGATGCGATTGCGAATGCAAGAGAAGAAGAAAGAAGGCCTTCTTTACAACCTTTTTACTTTTTTTATCCATACAAAATTTTAATACTTCAACCGTCTACCTGTTTTCGTTATTAATATCGAGCAAAAACGCCAAAAAAATCCCATGTTGTATGGGAACCCCCATTAATACTTTTTTATTATAATTTAATTTTTTACTACCTATTTACTTTTATCTATACAAAATGTTAATATTTCAACCGTATTTCAATCCGTTATTAATATCGAGCAAAACACGGCAAAAAATTCACGTTTGTTGTATGGGAACCCCCTTTAATACTTATTTTATTATTATTTACTTTTATCCTTTTTAAGTGAATTTAAATATAAATATTCTGTGTATATTCCAAGCATCCTACCTGTTGTCGTTGTTAACATCGAGCAAAAAATAGGAAAATAATTACGTTTCTTGTACGCGAGCCCCATTTAAGTATTTAATTTATTCTGTTTTATGTATTTTTTATTAAAACGGACACTGAAGTACATGATCTGTGAAAAATTCAACTATCTAGCCAGCACGTTTCATTAGATATAGCCTGGAGACCGAAAAAATAAAATAAAAAAAATTATTACCTCGCCGTGGTCTTGAAAACATCAACTAATACACTGTGAACTCTACCCCTTCACGTTACGGGTGACTTTGCAAGTAAAACGTGAAAATGAAGATGGTGGTGCTCTCGACTGCTCCCGACTCTATGTTAAAAGGATTAGCCGCTGTTCTCTTATTGTCGAGCAAGAAAACTACTGCGCAGTATAAATTATTAATTTACACAAATTATCTTATTAATGTAACGTACTGGCTTACAATTGTTATGACAATATTGAATCGCTGTAGCCCCGGCCGCCTGAGTGATCTTAAACGACCACGAAGGTTAAGCAACATAGGGCACGTTCAGTTCTTGGATGGGTAACCGTTTATGATTAACGCTAGTGGCATTTTTCCGATCGGTTCCGTGCTTCGCAAGGCACGTTAAGCAGTTGGTGCCGGCTGTCATCGATAGATGGCAGTCGTTAAGCCAAGTCAGTGGCCTTAGGCCGGCTTAAAAACTTCTGACAGTAAGATTAGCCACTAGTAAGCCTCCACCAATCCAGACTTGGTCCCCGTGGTGGAGTATGGCCTATACCTTCGTCAGGGAAGAGACCCGTGCCGCTCGATGGTGACATAATGGCTAGTTTTTGTCAAACGTTGCTTTGGCATATTAACAGCTAGCCTACGACCTACCAGTACACAGTCTGTTAGCTTTTAGAATATACCTCGGGCTCTAAAGTAGGCTTCAGTTTTCGCCGAAAGCACAGTAGTGTACCTAATACTATTTCCTGCTTTGTATAAATTTGTTATTCACTATTTTGAAAAGTTATGTAAAGTTATAAATAACAATACAAAATAAACCTAACCTTATTGCAATATAATCGGTTTTTTATTGCTCAGTTGAGGTATATTCTAAAAGCTAACAGACTGTACACAACAGTAGTGAAGCCATTTCGGAAACACTGTGACACGTGGTGACGTGACACCAAACGGGACATTGGTGACATCGACATGGTTACTTCGCAACGCCTTTGTATAGAAAGATCATTTTTACATTGAAAATACTCGATAATCCGAATTTTCCACCTATAAGTTGTCGTCTCGGATCGATCGTTTCTCACCCTCTTCAATTTGATGTGCTTTTCGTTCGAGTTTAGTATAGATCGGCACGAAAATCTGTATATATAAAAGGAGAAGCTGACTGACTGACTGACTGACTGACATATCAACGCAGGGCCTAAACTATAAGGGTTAGAAACTTGAATTTTGCACAAGGGTTCCTTTTATAACGTAGAGGAGCACTAAGAAAAGATTTTTGAAAATTCAACCCCTAAGGGGGTAAAATGGGGGTTCAAAGTCAGTATGAAACTTTGCCGTTTTTGAATTTATTCAAATGATATTTAGTACAAAGGTTCTTCATTTAAAATCATGAAACACGTGTAAAATAGTTTTCAAAAATCATCCCTTAAGGGGCAAAAAGGGGGTGCAAAGTTAGTATGAAAGCTCTTTCGCGTGCGCTAAAAGTATCCCTATCTTATTTGCAAACACTTTACTCAACTAAAGCCCACGCGGACGTAGTCGCGGGCAACAGCTAGTCTAATACATAATATTCTCGTGTCACAGTGTTAGTGCGCATACTCATTCGAAACGGTGGACCGATTTTGATGAAATTTTATTCTAGGTCTGAGAATAGGTTGTTATGTATAATTCACACCCCTATTTGGCAAAAGCCATGAAGTAAATTGTTACAATATACAATTTAATGCTTGTACTATAAGACACTAAAATGCAATTATTATAGTTATTTTACAACCTTATTATTGAAATTCTATTCAATAAAATATTAATTATTATTTATGTTGGTCAAGTTTAAATGGAACTGTTTAAGGCATGTTAAATATTTTCAACCAACTCAATTAATAAATCAGTGGCATTTATTTTGTTAATTGTTATAATTTTTAATGTAAATAAATAAAAATAAAAGAAAACAAAGTTTTTCGGGTCAGCTAGTATTAATATTAAACACACATCAATAAAGAGAAAGTCTTATGAAATTTATTTTAACTAATGATAAGATACATGTGGCAGTTTGGTCGCTAAAAGCGATGTTTTCCATACAACCTTTCTACAGTCTGTTAGCTTTTAGAATACACCTCGGCTACTATAGGATAGAATCGGATATATTCATGTATTAGAAATATCGGAACTAATACGAGTATGACACTTAATTTCGAAACCGGAACTAATATGACGGAAACAAACTAATACAGAGCAGGAAGTAGTATTACACTCGTGTGCCTTCAGCGAAAACCGAAGCCTACTCTAGAGCCCGAGGTATATTCAAAAAGCTAACAGACTGTAATTGCATTATTTTAAAGCTAAGCCGTAGCACTGCGTGGCATTCAGTTTGACGCATTTTCGAATGCGGGTTAAACTGTTTCGACGTTATCCAGCCGTAACCAGATAGGAGGCATGAATGCAGCGCCCGGCCACAGGATAATGACTCACCGCACCGAATTCTTCCCGCGAGGGGCAGGTAATAAAAGAACAAAAGGTCTCTGACACCATGATTCACTAAGTGGTTTGCACTCAAACTCATTTCCACTAATACGAGTTGCGGTATTTATATGCGACTGCTGTCCCAGCAAACTTCGTACTGCCAAAGTTTTAATTGCCATTTTTTCCATATTTTCTCACTATTCGCTGGAATTTCACGAATATAAAAAACCAAAAATTAGCCAAACCGGTCAGTCCTTCTCGAGTGTTAGTGAGACAAACACAGCAATTCATTTTTATATATAAAAAGAAGAAGAAGATGGCTATAATGTTACTGGGTGGGCAGTTTAATCAGTAAAGCTGTGTATGAGTTTTAGGTTCTAATAAGGTTTTATTTAGGTTTTTTTTAGGGCACTGGCTCTTAAAATTGTTAAGGATGTGTTTCATTTAAAAGTTGAGGGTGGGTGTTTGGTTGTGAAGTCATAACTAATGTTTTTTTTTGTGTTTTCTCCTGTTCTATCCATGTATTATAAAATTTATTGAAGAATCCTTGGTCTAAGTCTGTGGCGTTTGTTTGATTTCTTGGTTTAATAGAAACTTTATTTTAAAATGTGGATAACGGAGCTGGATATACAATTGACTATTCTGTATTTTAACCTTTAAGTTGTCTGTTCAAAAGAGGTAATCCACATTGAGCACCCGCCTAAATAGCACCTGCACAGATAGCACCTGCCCTAGGTTTTAGTTTGACACAATTTTCGGTAGCAAACTAGGGGCTAATATTAAACTAAAAACAATGTTTTAAACATAAACATAAACATTTACATACAGGCACATACATTGCTTCTGGCCCCATACTAGGACACCCTGTGTCGTGGGAACCAGAAACAGCGACGTCACAAACATGTAAACATCCAAGACCTGGAGTTCTTTTTTTCTCCCCAGCCGGGGATCGAACCCGGGACCTCTTGCATGGTAAGCAGATGTGCTAACCACTACGCCACAGAGGTCGCCACTGGTTTGTTCACTGCAAACTCATTGCATCGTGAAATGTTTCATTTACACACATGGACAGGCCGTATGTCTAATCATATTATTATTACGTAGGTACGCCTTGACTATCAGGTAAAATTGACACAAGAATTGAATTTATATGCCTTGTGCAGCACACAATGACCAATCTCTGGGGACTATCGGTTAAACTGAACCTAAACCTTGCTATAATTTTTAATAATTGCATTGATCACGGGACTTTTCCTGATCTCTTAAAGCTTAGTAAAATTGTTCCTCTATTTAAGTCTGGTGATAATGAGGATCCAAACAATTTTAGACCCGTAGCAATCGTGCCAGTACTAAGTAAAGTCTTTGAAAAAATAATTTTACATCAATTGATGACACACTTTAGCTTGAACAAACTGTTCCATAAAAAACAATTCGGTTTCACTAAGGGTCGTTCAACAACAGACGCAGGTGTCGCGTTAATGAATCACATGTTTAATGCGTGGGAGGAGGCGCAGGATGCTATCGGGGTTTTCTGCGACCTATCCAAAGCCTTTGATTGCGTAAACCACAAAACGCTCCTTTGTAAGTTAATTAGATATGGTCTCAGGAACAAATCTTTAGAACTTCTTACGAGTACATCGTATTTAGCTAACAGAGTGCAGAAAGTTGATATAAATAGGTGTAAGTCTTCTGGATCCGATGTTAAAGTAGTTCGGCTTGACCATCATCTAGCGCAGTTGGAAGTGGAGTTAGAGAACATTAAATGGCATGTTCTGGGGTTATGTGAAGTCCGTAGAGAGGGGGAGGACACCGTAACCCTAGACTCGGGCCATCTTCTCTACTTTCGCGAGGGTGACAAAACATCCCAGGGTGGCGTAGGTTTCCTCGTCAATAAGGCCCTCTCTAACAACGTTGAAGAAATCTCTAGTGTGTCAACCAGGGTAGCGTACCTGATCCTTCGGCTGTCCAAGCGTTACAGCATGAAGGTCATTCAGGTTTACGCACCGACCTCGGCACACTCGGATGATGAAGTTGAGGATATGTACGAAGACATATCCAAAGCCTTACAATACACCACGAAGGCTCACTTCAACGTTGTTATGGGGGACTTTAACGGCAAGGTGGGAACCCAGAGTGGCAACGAGTCCCGAATAGGCCCGCATGGTTATGGAGTCAGGAATCACAGAGGGCAAATGCTTGTCAACTTCCTTGAGAAAGAGAAACTATTCTTGATGAACTCTTTCTTCAAGAAACAGCCTCAAAGGAAGTGGACATGGCAAAGCCCCGACACTGTGACCAAAAATGAGATCGACTTCATCATGACGGATAGCAAGCATATATTCAGAGATGTCTCAGTGATCAACAGGTTTAATACCGGATCTGATCACCGACTTCTCCGAGGCTCTCTGAATATCAACTTGAAGCTTGAGAGAAACCGTCTGATGAAGTCCACGCTCCGACCAAACCCAATCCAAATCACGGCGGGCACCGAGAAGTTCCAGCAGCTTCTCGGGAATAGATTTGTTGCCTTGGAGCCCACCGACGACACTGACGAGACCCTACACAATCTGGTCGTAACTCTTAGGGACGAGGGCATCAAGTTCTGCAAAACGCAGCGGACAGGCAAGAAATCCAAACTCTCGGCTGAGACTCTCCGGTTGCTGACAAAAAGACGGGAAACCACCCAAGCGACTTCGTCAGAGAGGTCAAACCTGAACAAGCAAATTGCGAAGATGGTACGGCGCGACCTTCGGAGCTCCAACACACGCCTCATTGAAGAGGCAATAGAGCAAAACCGAGTATTCAAAGTATTCACTCAGCAGCTTGGCAGGAGCCACCTGACGAAGCTTACAACGCACGACGGGAGGACTGTATTGTCGAAGCCGGAGATCTCCGCCGAGATAGAGGATTTCTATGGCCGATTATACGCTGCACATGCCCCTTATTCCCAACGAGACGACCAAGATTCCAGAGCCACCCTGACGCGCCACTACACCGACGAACTGCCTGACATCAGTCAAGACGAGTTCGTGCTAGCTCTGAGGCAGCTTAAAAATGGAAAAGCCCCCGGTGAGGACGGAATAACATCAGAGCTCTTGAAAGCTGGAGGAGCCCCTGTTATATAGGAATTACAAAAGCTCTTCAACGCCGTCCTTCACAGTGGGAGAACTCCAAAGGCATGGAGCGGGAGTTTGGTGGTGCTCTTTTTTAAGAAGGGTGACAAGACTCTTCTTAAAAATTATAGACCCATCTCGCTCCTGAGCCATATCTATAAGCTGTTTTCACGAGTGATCACGAATCGTCTCGCCAGAAGACTCGACGAGTTCCAGCCGCCGGAACAGGCCGGGTTTCGCGGAGGATATGGCACCTTAGACCACATTCACACAGTGAGGCAGATTATACAGAAGACCGAGGAGTATAATCAGCCCCTGTGTCTTGCTTTTGTGGGCTACGAGAAGGCCTTTGACTCTGTCGAAACCTGGGCTGTTCTGGAATCCTTACAGCGATGCCAAGTAGACTATCGTTATATCGAGGTGTTGAGATGTCTGTACGAAGCCGCCACCATGAGTGTCCAAGTACAGGGCCAGCAGTCTAAACCTATCCAACTGTGCAGAGGAGTAAGACAGGGGGATGTTATATCCCCGAAACTGTTTACAAGCGCGTTGGAAGACATGTTTAAGACGCTGGACTGGAAAGAAAAGGGCATTAACATAAACGGCGACTACATCTCACACCTGCGATTCGCAGATGACATAGTCTTAATGGCGGAGTCGCTAGAGGAGCTGAACCACATGCTGGCCAGCCTAGCATCAGCCTAGCGACGCATCGGTCTTGGTATGAATTTGGATAAAACAAAAGTCATGATCAATGGTCACATTGATCCAATACCGGTCGTCGTAGATGGTCACCTACTCGAAATCGTTTCCGACAATTTCGTTTAAAAACAATTTCGAGAAGGAGGCCAAGAGGAGGATCCAGCTGGGCTGGGCAGCGTTTGGGAAACTACGCCGGGTCTTCTCGTCATCCATACCGCAATGCTTGAAAACGAAAGTTTTCAATCAGTGTGTCCTACCTGTTATGACCTACGGAGCCGAGACATGGACACTCACGAAAGGGTTGGTCCACCAGTTTAAAGTCACTCAGCGAGCTATGGAGAGAGCTATGCTCGGAGTTTCTCTGAAGGATAGGATTCGTAACGAATACATCCGACAGAGAACCAAAGTTATCGACATAGCTCAGAGAATTAGCAAGCTGAAGTGGCAGTGGGCTGGCCATATTTCGCGAAGAACCGACAACCGCTGGGGTAAACGTGTTCTTGAGTGGAGACCGCGACTCAGCAAACGTAGTGTAGGACGCCCTCTAACCAGGTGGGATGACGATCTGCGAAGGACAGCAGGCAGATGCTGGATGAGCAAGCTGAAGACAGGGCGCTATGGCGCTCATTAGGGGAGGGCTATGTCCAACAGTGGACTAATATAGCCTGATGATGATGATGATGATGATAATTTACCAACCAGACAGTCCCTACGTGAGTTTTTTAAGGAAATAAGAATTCTTACGCTCGCTTGCCAATATATATTCGATAATATAATGTATGTGCGAAAAAAGATAACAACATTTAAATTAACCATAATGTTAACACCAGAAACCGAAACAAACTTGCCTCATCTAAATTCAGATTAGCCAAGCTAACATCATTTGTAGGAAATAGTGTACGTTTTTATAACAAAATTTCAGAAAATATACTATCCCTACCAGCACATAAATTTCATTTTTTTATTAAAAATGCGCTATGTAAAAAGGCCTACTATACTCGTAGGCCTATTAGACGACTTTATGAATGATGTAAATCCTTGGCAGTAAACCAATTCCACAACGAGTTGGTCGCTGGTGTTCCGTAGATTTGTTTGTTAAATTTTACAGAAATGTACAGACGCTAGATTTAAGATGTTTTGAGAAAAGATGGTCAGAGTGGAGTTTTTTTTTGCTGCCTTTTTCTCCACTACATTCGGCCCTAAGGCAGCGGCTAACATTATAATTTTATGTACATTGACATTCAACAAGCAGAATGTAAATTCTTTACGTTGAAATAAATTTCTGATTCTGATTCAATCTGGACTGGGCCCCCGTGGTGAAGTATGGCTTAGACCTTCCTCAGGGAAGAGACCCGTGCCCCTCGGTGAGGACATAATGGGTTGATGATGATAATCTAGCACAGATCTTAAAGAACTCGACTGATGGCCGTTGGGGCGAAAAAGTTCAACGACACGGCACGCCAAAATTTAATATATTTGAAATTTATTTAAACGTTTGAAGCCATTGACGCAATGAAATTGAAAGCAAAATTGAACTGAAATTGGACCGTGTGATATCAATGAAATTAAAAACAATATAGAAATGAAATTGTACAGAGTGATTTCGCCTTGGAGCGGTATTAGCCCAGTAGGTAGAACAGCGGAATCGGAAGCGAGAGTCAAAGGTTTGATTCCCAGCGCGGGGATGTACTTTGGCATTTGGTAATGTACATTTTTTAAGTTAAAGTAGCAATACCACTCGCTAACTGTGAAGAAAATTATCGTGAGGAAACCTGAGTGTCAGCTATTCACAGACCTCAGCACTTAAAATCGCCAATCCGCGGTGAGCACACGCGCTGATTAAGCCCATACTCTCTCTCTCTGAGAGAAGGCCTGTACTCTATAGTGGGCGGTATATACTATATCATCATCATTCAGCCACAAGAAGTCTACTGCTGGACATAGGCCTCCTCCATGGATTTCCGAAAAGACCGGTTGAAAGCGGCTTGCATCCAGCGTCTTCCTGCCACTTTGATGAGATCGTCTCTCCGTCCGGCGGGGCATATAGCACGCAGAACTGATGGCCGATGGGCCAAAAAGTTCTTGAATGGAGACCACACATCGGCAAGCGCAGCATATATACTTAGGCTGCTTACAATGCTGCCTTGGATATTTGATGAGAGGCCGACGCTAGGAACCAAATCTACTCACCTCGCCGAGAATAGGGGAATTTTATCCGCTCCATTAATAAAGTTGCCGACATCATTAATCCGCAAAGTTCAAGTTCTCTCGTGATTTAGCGGGACGCTATATCGTAACTGAATTTGACGACGTGGCATGTGAAATTTTGATATGGGTCTCTTTGGGATGACGGGGGCAGGCGGCGGAGGCAGCGTTAGCAGCGATACATATAGGTATCGACTTTTAAAATTAGTTTTATTTGTAACAAATATGCGGCGTCGCTTTTGCGTGGTGGTAAATACATTCCGTAGAGTCCGTTCTTAAAATCGATGCAAAAATAATGACGCGGTGTTACCGCTATAAAGTATGTTTAAAGCTTTATTTGGTAGATTTTTTTTACCGTGATTAGATGACTCATGTGACCAAAATCCTTGGCACACTTTAATTTAATCATAAGTCTAAAAAGCAAAGTCTAAAAAAAACACCTACGTAGCACACACAATTTTTACTTGGGAGTAAAATGGGTTATTTGGTTTTCACGTACTAGAAACACTCAGACATTGACAGCCAGTGGCTTGATATTGATATGTCAAAAGACAGACGTAGATACAATCAGTACCTCGTCTGATCCCATGGGATTATGTAGCACTCTGCAGTAGCGTAATCGAAAGGGATAGACACTCGCTCAGTTCGCTTTCAAGAGATCTAAACGTGATAGTGGTCTTCCCGGTCGCTTTTAAACCTGAAATGCAAGTGAATACACTTTTCATCGTGTATCGCTGTCGTGTAGCCTGGGCTGCCTGAGTGATCTTAAACAATCACTAATGTTAAGCAACATACAGCGCGTTCAGTCCATGGATGGGTCACCGTGTATGACTAACGCTAGTGGCAATTTTCCGAGCGGTTCCGTGCTTGGCATGACACGTTAAGCAAAACCACCCCTCCCTTCCCTTCCAACCCTTCGCCGCAACTACAGACATGAATCTGTAATCGCATAGCGGGACTGTGAAGTGCTGTATCTATAATATTTATCTGTATATTTCCATGTATATCGGTTCCTTCTTAATTACATTTAACCATATATATTTTTTTTTGTATTTATTAATTAATTTATACTTAATAGTCTTGTCTGTTTCTTCGTATTAAACTATTTTAAGTATTTAATCTATTCTGTACATAAGTATTATGTTCCTTATTTTTCTGTACATAAGTATTATGTTTTTAAATTCTTTCACCGCTGTACCACACCGCGGTCTGTGACGCTCGCGGAGTATCTTTTGGCACTGACTGAAAATCAGCGCTGAAGACATGTCCTTCAGCATAATCCTGAGTCAGCTGCCATTTATAACAGCAGTGACACGCCGTGACCTTTATTTTCCTCCTGTTTTCTTCTGATTCTTTGTTTTGTACTAATTTTATGGTTTAATTTTTGGATTTATTTTGTTTTGTGGCATGTGTTTTGTTGTTATAATAAATTTTCTTCTTCTGGTGCCGGCTGCCGTCGATAGATGGCAGTCGTTAAGCCAAGTCAGAGGCCTTAAGCTAAGCGTCCACCGCATCGAAATCGGAGCGTCCGCACCGTACGGGCCGTCGGCATTTACAAAACGCCGAAAGGGTGCGTCTACTGCATTCGGATTTGCCGTCGGCAGTATCGGTATTTACAAAGCAATCGAGTTCGCTTGTGCACGTGTGTTCGCAATGGAGGATAGTGACGAGGATATGTTGTCATTAGTTGTTTGTTATCAGCTGAGGAGGAGAAAAGCAAAAGGAAACGCAAGATGTGGGTTCATAAAATAATCTCAAAAAGACTTATGTTTGGAGAATTTCATACATTATATTATGATTTATTAGAAGATGAAAATATATATTTTGTGTACATTTATATGTCTAGAACCAAATTCTTTATAAACTTCACTATATTCTCGAACCGCACCTAACTAGGCAAGACACGAATTTTAGAAAGGCGATTGGAACAAAGGAAAGGCTTTTATTTTGTTTAAGGTATTTTTTGTAATCTATAATAATAACAGAAAAAGTAATTGTAAGACAAATGCTACATTTCATTTCTATACAGGCATACTTCGTTTCCTGGTAACAGCTCATAATGAATAAAGCCCTTCTAATCCAATAAACCTATCAATATTACTGTGTAAAATTCTTTAGTCAAATCAATAATACCAAAAGTATACTTTATTTTTTAGCTTGCGTTGTGCTGACCCTAAATTGCTTTGTTTACATTTATTGTTTATCGAATTTGGCCCCAGTATAGTCATTCATGCACAAGCGTCGCAAACACGTCAGAACTCGAAGCGTTCGGAATCCGAATGGCGCGTCGGCTGCGGATGACGTCATCGGCAGTAATATCGCACTCCGAAGCAGAAATGCCGATCCAGTGCACGCAGTACCATAGAAATTAATACAAAGTAACAAATCCGTCCGCTCCATATGGAGCGGTTCCGATGCGGTGGACGCTTAGCTTTAAGCTAAGCGTCCACCGCATCGGAATCGGAGCGTCCGCACCGTACGGGCCGTCGGCATTTACAAAATGCCGATAGGGTGCGTCTACTGCATTCGGATTTGCCGTCGGCAGTATCGGTATTTTCAAAGCAATCGCGTTCGCTTGTGCACGTGTGTCCGCAATGGAGGATAGTGACGAGGATATTGTTGTCATTAGTTGTTTGTTATCAGCTGAGGAGGAGAAAAGCAAAAGGAAACGCAACATGTGGGTTCATAAAATAATCTCAAAAAGACTTATGTTTGGAGAATTTCATACATTATATTATAATTTATTAGAAGATGAAAATAGATTTTTTGTGTACATTCATGTGTCTCGAACCAAATTCTTTGAACTTCACTATAGGTATTCTCGAACCGCACCTAAGTAGGTGCGGTTCGAGAATATAGTGTCTTGCCTAGTTAGGCAAGACACGAATTTTAGAAAGGCGATTGGAACAAAGGAAAGGCTTTTATTTTGTTTAAGGTAAGTTTTTGTAATCTATAATAATAAGAGAAAAAGTAATTGTAAGACAAATGCTACATTTCATTTCCATACAGGCACACTACGTTTCCTGGTAACAGCTCATAATGAATAAAGCCCTTCTAATCCAATAAGCCTATCAATATTACTGTGTAAATTTCTGTGGTCAAATCAATAATACCAAAAGTATACTTTATTTTTTAGCTCGCGTTGTGCTGACCCTAAATTGCTTTGTTTACATTTATTGTTTATCGAATTTGGCCCCAGTATAGTCATTCATGCACAAGCGTCGCAAACACGTCAGAACTCGAAGCGTTCGAAATCCGAATGGCGCGTCGGCTGCGGATGACGTCATCGGCAGTAATATCGCACTCCGAAGCAGAAATGCCGATCCAGTGCACGCAGTACCATAGAAATCAATACAATGCAACAAATCCATCCGCTCCGTACGGAGCGATTCCGATGCGGTGGACGCTTAGCTTTAGGGCGGCTTGAAAACTTTTGACAGTAAGACTAGTCTTAGAAACCTCCACCAATCCGGTTTGGCCCCCGTGGTGGAGTATGGCCTATACCTTCCTCAGGGAAGAGACCCGTGCCCCTCGGTGGGGACAAAATAGGTTGATGATGACACTTTTCAAAATTACGCAAACCCTAAGTTCTCAAACGACACAATCACTTGATCTGGTACCAAACTAGGTATCCAGGGGTTTGGGAACAGGTAAAGTGATTGTGTTGAGTAGAAATTATTATTATTTAACGAATAAACAAAAAAATTGATAAAATAAAACGAAATCGTAGTTTTACAGCACTCAATTATAAAAACATAAACATTTACATACAGGCACATACATTGCTCCTGGCCCCAAACTAGGATACCCTGTGTCGTGGGAACCAGAAACAGCGACATGTAAACATCCAAGACCTGGGTTTTTTTTGTCCCTTGCCGGGATTCGAACCCGGGACTCTCGCTTGCAGATGCGCTAACCACTGCGCCACAGAGGTCGTCAAATCTACATCGACCTATAATCCATTTATCTATACTTGGCATTTTTTTCAGACTTTAAACGGTAGAAAACTCGAAACAGCTTACAAATTTAGTGCTAGCTAGTACTAAATTTGCAAACGGTATCAAATTTTCTACCGCTAAAGGTTTTTAATTCAGTGTCGTTTAAAGTAAAAAAAATGCCAAGTATAGATAAATGGATTATATTTATATTAATATATTTCGTACCGGTCTACGGTAGACTACGGTAGACGAAAAGCACCTCAAATGGAAGAGCGTAATTAGTAATTACTAAATTACGTAATACGCTACTTGACTCGTATCAAATTTGACGCGATATATGGATATTTCCTGTAGTATCTAACGTAAGAAACCGAAATATATTGACTTTGCTGAGTAAATATGCAGGATGGCTGCAAAATTTGCAAATAAAAAAAATATTTTTCGCTTTTAAATCGGAACGGTGAAAACACTATCCGCCATCTTGAAAGCACATTTGGTTGTAAACAAACATCTGTCAGTCGTGCGTGCGTAGGTTCTATTGTGATTTGGATTGGATTTAGTGTTTTAGCAAAAACTCTTCTTGTGCAGTTAGTGTCTTATCATTTTTTTGATAAGCGCAATCATGGACGCTGGATTCGTGGAAGCTGATAGTACCAATTTGCCAAAACCAAACCAAATCAAACCAAGCATTATTACAGCTAAAAACAGTTTCTGTGTACATTGATATTACAGGACTTACATTAAAGTGATCTTCACATAAATACACGCAAGTTTCAGTCGATAAAGAATCAGGGTCTCTCTTGGCAAGTTTGTGCCAAGTTTTTCTTAAGTTTATTTCACTGGGCACACAAATCCGCGACTTCCCGGCGGTCTTTATTGACGTGTTTTTGCAGTCTCGAATAATGCAATAATGATAATTGATATATTTTGCATATAAACTCGATGAAATCATGAATGCGTTGTTTATATTTCACTATGCTCACAGATCAATAACAGATTTTAGGACTAGGTAAAGATCGTTTCTCCAAACAAGTCCCACGGTAAAATCCTTAAGGCCATAACAATAAAAGCCAAAATTCATTAACTCATACTTCTTTCGTGGCACGAACTCTACCTATGTTGAATGTCAAACTTGTTTACAAACATGAAGGACTACAGACCATAGACAAAAATGGCGGACCGCCTTTTTTACTGTTTAGCAAAGCAACGTTTTAAAATAATGTTTTTGTTGCTTTTAGGTCCTCAAAAAATATACTAAAATATTTTTTGGTCTAATGGAAGAGATATTTAGCATTTAAGACATACTTGAAAAAAGAGTCAAGTAGCGGATTACTAAAGTGTCAAGCCAAGGATGTATTAGCAAAGGGGAAGACAAAAAGTATCCAAAACCGGCGTGCGTGCAACGACTAAGTAACGAATGTCGATGAAGCGAAAGTGATGTGTCAGGATCGTGGCCAATGGCAGTCCCTGGTCTCTGCCTACCCCTCTGGGATACGGGCGTGAGCTTATGTATGTATGTCAAGCAGTCTCTACTGATATTTAAGAACCAATACCACGTTGGGTCACTGACCTGGAACTAGATAGCTTTAACGCGAAAAATTAAAATCAAAACCGGCTGGAGAGAAAAAAAAAATCCAGGTCTTGGATATTTACGTGTTTGTGACGTGGCTGTTTCTGGTTCCCACGACACAGGGTATCCTAGTGTGGGGCCAGAAGCAATGTATGTGCCTGTATGTAAATGTTTATGTTTTTTGTTATGTTTACTTTAAATTGGTCTGACATTTTCTCTATGATTTCCCTCTATTGGTGGCACGAGTGTCTGGCATCGCATCATACCATCTCTGATGGAGAAAGAATAATTCCGAAGCTAAGCTAGTGTAACAAATCATTCCCAGCGAGATGCTTTAGCCACCGCAAGAATGTTGCGGCGATCCTATCGGAGGTCCGGTGATAAATGGGTTCAGAATTAATCAATACATTTCAAGGGTTACCCACCAAGTGGTCAAGTTGTATAATACTGTTCGTACAAGAAAGGGGCAGGGGCTAGATTCTGTTAGTGCATTGCAATACAATTACAACTGCATGAACTAGGCGATTTCATTTCGAGCCTCCACCAATCCGGACTAGGCCCCCGTGGTGGAGTATGGCCTATAGCTTCCTCAGGGAAGAGACCCGTCCCCCTCGGTGAGGACATAATGCGTTGATGATGAATAAAGGAACTTAATTTTCAAGATATAAGGTCAGCGAATATAATTCTATAATTATTAATCAACTAGCTGTGCCCCGCGGTGTTACCCGCGGTTCATGGATTTTCCCGTAGGAATAAGATATTTCCCCGCGGTAAAACGTAGCCTATGTTTTAATCCAGGGTATCGGCTAACTCCATACCAAATTTTATTAAAATCCGTCCAGCCGTTTCAGCGCTAAAGACTGACAAACATATAAACACACACACAAACTTTCACGTTTATAATATTAGTGTGATAATATTTACTGATTTTGTCTATTCTAAGTATTAAGCTAATTAACCAGCTGTACAAATTAACTTAATTAACATAACATAAAATTTATATACAGGCATATACATTGCTTCTGGCCCCACACTAGGATACTAATTCTTTTTAATTTAATTTCAATTAAATAAAAAACGAATTAATTAAAATAATAAACTCGGCAAAACGTGGGCCCAGTCTAGTGATTGGTGCCTCTGCCTACCCCCCCAGGGATAACGGGCGTGAGTTTATTTATTTTACTATGCCAACCTAATTTATTAGGTTATTAACCTAACGTGATGATAAATTGGCTCGACAACCACTGAAGTCGATTAAGGTACCGTTGCAGCTAGAAATACCCGAATCTATTATTTGAGTTAAAAAAATGAGATTGTTTTATTTAAATTTGACACGCCCGCGCCCGGATATTTGAGAATCCGTATATTATCAAATTATCATCTCATGAATAGCGCATTCATGATACCGTTAAAGCTAGACTTACTAAACCCTCAGTTTCTGGTGCTTTAAAATTCCTAAGGAGTGCTTTTGTGTGCACTTTGAAAAGTGATAGATAGATAGATAGTTAATTGAAAAGGTATTGATGAGGCCTATGGTCTGCAGTGCATCAAATGGTTGATGATGAGTATGATGACGATATGCACCATGATGTTGAAGCTTTCAGATGAGACAAGAAAGGAAGCAGGCCTGTTTCACTTCACGTGTCGGTATCGAACGCGTAAGTACATGCGGCGACCACTCCGGCGTGGCAAATAGGCAGGAATTTAGGCGCCAGAAGAGGTAAGAGTTACGCGGTAGAAAGAGAGGCAACATGTAGGTGAATATAACGTAGCTTTTATAGCGCCGTGCGATCTGAATTGCACCTAATTGTATCGCAGCTAGAGTCCCTTTTTCTTCAATTGATTTTGCGGAGTGAATCTCCTGTACCTGTACTATCATGTATTCTGTGCTAATAGTAATCTTCTACTCGAGTTTCCCATTTTGATACAAATTCGCTTTACCATGCGTGACCAACTTTGTTTTCAAACTTGTTTTGTACAATATTTTTGGCAAATCCCACAGCAAAGTAGCCATCGTGAAACTCTTCTTTAATCTTCTCAACTTTCAAATCATCGAATCTAAAATACATACATACATAAGCTCACGCCTGTACCCCAGAGGGGTAGGCAGAGACCAGGGACTGCCACTTGCCACGATCCTGACAAATCACTTTCATTTCATCGACATTAATTAGTCGTTGCATGCACGGACATCGGTTTCGGGTACTTTTTATTTTACCCCTTTTCTAATACATCCCCTATTTGGTCGAAGTATGTCCGCCTGTGACGTGCCTTACCGTCCCCTCCACTCACATTCGTTCGATAAAAAAATGCAAACCTGGAGAGGATGCCGATAAAAAAACAATGTATTATCTTCATACAAACATAGTAAAAAAACAAGAATGCACGCACACTATGCCACGTGATAACGCACCGCAACACATAATACCTGGTAGGGACCTGTATGGACCAGTTTTTGACTAACAACTTTGACGTTCATAAAGTAAATGTTCTATTTGTACTATGAATAAAATATTTGACTTTGTCAGTGTCGTATTTCTAAGAACAGTAAAATACGAGGGCTACTACTTATGTAGGGGAGAGTAGGGTAATGGGAGTCAGCGGGCAATGGGAGTCACCCACACCACCACGAAACACAACATGAGACCGACGCGTAAACAGCGTCCTCAGCCCCCGCTTCGGGCCCCCGCGCAGCCACGAACGGCTCGTGCCAGTCCGCTCACGCGCCACTGAGAAACGACCGTGTTTTGTTTTTGCGCTCCGCTGATGTAATTTTTCGTAAATGCAAATTAGAAGGTAAGTACCAAATATCTTGCAGTATGCGGTTATGACATTTAGGTACACTTACTTAGTTAGACGTTTCAAATTGTGATGTGCAGTTCAGATTATATCAGTGTATTAAAGTTTTTTTTTATTTTTATTTTTTACTCATTAGTGTAGTTGTGGGTAATGAGAGTCAGGTGACTCCTATTACCCACAAGTGATTACTATTGCCCGCAACTGTGCGTTGCTGTTGAATCATGTTTTTATTATTTATTTTTAGATGCCGAAAGTACGCGTCAGGACAACTGAAAAGGCTTCTTGGTCTTCTGATAGCCTAAATAAAGCTATACGGCTCATTGATGGCGGTTCTTCTATAAGAAATGCTGCTAAAGTAATGGGAATCCCTTTTTCAAGCCTTCAGAAGAGGATAAAAAAAGGTTCTACCTTAGCACCACATCTAGGACGATTCACTGTCTTTAGTCGTGAGCAAGAAGCCGAGCTAGCGAACTTGGTGAAGAAAATGGCAAATATTTTCTATGGTTGTACTGCTAATCAAATCAGAAGAGTCGCTTTCGAATATGCTGAAAAATTAAATGTGAAGCATAATTTTAATCAAGCTTCAAAAATGGCTGGACGCGATTGGTTGCATGCTTTTATGGCTAGAAATAACATTTCTATTAGAAAACCGGAAGCGACCAGCATAAATAGAATCACGGCCTTTAATAAAACAGAGGTAAGTCTGTTCTTTGAGCTACTTGGGCAGCTGATGGAAAAACACAAATTCGTCCAAAAAAATATTTATAATTGCGATGAAACCGGTATTTCAACGGTTCAAACACCGGGAAAAATTTTAGCTGCAAAAGGACAGAAGAGAGTAGGATCTATTACCAGTTGGGAGAGAGGAAAAAACATCACCTTGTTGTGTGCTATGAGCAGTGCTGGAGGGTACATTCCACCTATGTTTATCTTCCCTAGAAAAAGGATGACTCCACTACTTGAGAAGGATGGTCCAGCAGGCGCGCTTTACAAATGTTCAGACAACGGATGGATCAACGAGCATCTCTTTCTTGAATGGTTGGCGCATTTTAAACAGCACGCTAAACCGTCTGCAGATGAACCCATCCTTTTAATACTAGACAACCATGCTAGTCACATTTCTCTTTCCGTCTACGAATATTGCAAGTCCAATCACATTCATATGTTGTCTCTGCCACCACACACGTCTCATAGAATGCAGCCTCTTGACGTTTCTTTTTTTGGCCCACTCAAAATGGCATACAAAAAAGAATGTGACTTGTTTTTGAAAAGCCATCTAGCACAAAAGATAACCCCTTACGACGTAGCGTCCTTGGTGAGGAAAGCATTTAATAATGTTGCTTCTATTAGTAAAGGAGAATCGGGGTTTAGATCAACTGGAATATTTCCACTAAATCCGGAGGTATTCACAGAAGAAGATTTTCTCGCTGCAGAAACTCTCCAATCTGAGACCGTTGTAATCGAAGACTGCAATGAATCTCTCGCAGCTACCTGTGTGATTCCCAGTACATCAAAAGAAGACTCACCAGTTCCGAGCACGTCAACACAAATTGTTTCACTAGATCTTATGATGTTTAACCAAGAAGTCCCACTTGATTCTAAATCAGATGTTGTACCACAAGTTCCTGGCACGCCTAATCAATCTAGTGTATTGCATGATTTAATAAAAATGCCCGAGAAAGCATCTGTTATTAAAACAAGACAGGGCCGAAAGAAGCAACACGCTACAATTTTAACTTCAACGCCACAAAAAGAAAATCTGTTAGAAAAGGAAATTAATAAAATGAAGAAAAAAGGAGGTAAAGAAAAAGAGAAAACATGGAAAGGTAAAGGACAAGGAAAAAAGACTAAAGTACAGAAGAAGGGTCCTGAAAAGGCAAAGCGCCAAGTATTACAAGAACAGAACGAAACTTCTGTATCAGATGTTGGCACTGACGACTTATGCCAGGACGATGAGGATGATGACGCAGAAGATGCTGGGAACAGATGCCTAGTATGCGACGAATTCGGAAGAAACAACGAGATGTGGTACAGGTGTACCTCGTGTGGACTATGGGCTCACGCGGAGTGCACTGGATGGGAGTCAGCTGAAGGTTATGTTTGCGACGTATGCTAGATTTTATTTGACTCCAATTGCCCCCAGGGTGATCACCATTACCCCTAAGTTGGTGTAATGGGAGTCAAATCTGTTTTTTTTTTAAACTCTTATAATTTCCAAAATTGACTGCCAAAGTGACTTAAATTGATCTCTAATGATAGTTTAATAAGCAAATTATGTTTATACGCAGTTATAATAAATACTTTCTTTTTAATTAAAATTTTATTTGAATTCTCGCTTAAGTGACCCCCATTACCCTCTTTTACATGCGGAATAGAAAAAAAAAAAAAACAATTTTTTTTTATTTCAACGTAAAGAATTTACATTCTGCTTGTTGAATGTCAATGTACATACAGTTATGTATAATGTTAGCCGCTGCCTTAGGGCCGTCTGTAGTGGAGAAAAAGGCAGCGAAAAAAAAACTCCACTCTGACCATCTTTTCTCAAATCAACTTAAAACTAATACAAATTAGGTATGAGTGTTCGTATACCAAGAATCTCAAGATCCATGAGTGCAATCAATACTTGCAAAGTCAAACATCATTTAATATTCTTAAAAGGTAATAAAACACCAATGCTGCGGCCACACGGACGGCACCCGTTCACGAGCGTAACGCAGAGTTCAGCCATCACCAGTCTCAACCATATTAGAGGGAGATAGGCGACCCGGCCACCGCGCCAAATCTATAAACAAATCTATATGGCTAAATATGCTTTTATTGTTTTTCAAAGTATTCTCCACTATGATCATTCATTCATGATGCACTTTTGCATTCGATGAAACCAATTTGTAAAACACTTTGTCCACTCTGATTGAGGTATCTCCAAAACGTGCTGTTTGAACGCATCTACGGCATCTTCACGGGTCGAAAATCGTTGACTACGTAATTTATTCTTTACATTTGGGAATAAATAGAAATCATTGGGAGCCAAATCAGGGCTGTACGGTGGATGACCCATCAATTCTATTTTTTGACCATCCAAAAATGTAGTTTTTTCCTGAGATATATGACAGCTGGCATTGTCATGGTGAAGTATGATTCTGCGTCGCTGGTTGTTTTGGCGTATTTCTTCAAATACTTCCGGCAAACAAATGGTCGTGTACCACTCCGAATTAACCGTTCTGCGATTCTCCAGTGGTATAGTCGCCACATGGCCATTAATACCAAAAAAGCAGGCCACCATTTGCTTTACAGTGCTTTTTGCACGAGCCACTTTCGTAGGGTTCGGCTCATTTTGAAACACCCAAACTGTTGATTGTTGTTTAGTTTCGGGATCGTACGCGTAGATCCAGGATTCGTCACCTGTGTAGATATTTTAAACAGATTTTGAGTCGCCTCCGTTGAATTTTTTTAAGGTTTTCTTGCACCATTCGACGCGAGCATCTTTTTGATCCTGAGTTAAGTTGCGCGGGATCCAACGCGAACAAATTTTTTTTACAGACAAAATTCATGTAATATCCTATGAATGCTCGTCATACATATGCCCAGAATAGCCTCTATCTCGCGATACGTAACATGGCGGTCTTGCATTATTAGTTTTCGCACAGCTTCAATATTTTGTGGCACAACCACCGATTTCGGGCGTCCTTCTTTAACTTCGTCCGTGAACTTACTGCGCCCGCGATTAAACTCACTAAACCAGTGACACACAGTCGTTTTTGATGGAGCTTCACCACCAAAAGTCGAAGTTAATTGATCTACGCACTGTTGTTGCGTTAAACCACGTCGAAAATCGTAATAAATCATAGCACGAATATTTTCACGAGTGACTTCCATTTTTTCAGCAATATGGCATTTTAAACCCAACAAAAACAAAACACTAACGTATATAAGAGAAAAATATTAGCGGCCAGTATTTAAAAAATTAACGAATTTGAACATGGAGGTCAGACATTGCGTTTAAAATTATTGGAATCCCAGATTCCGCATACATAAGTAGCAGCCTATGTAGTCTACCTACCATAAAAGATTTCAATCTGGAGAGGGTGCCGATAAAAAAACCAATTTCTTAACCTGTCGTCATGAAAACTACATAAAAAATGGCCAAAGTGCACGTTCACTGCCACGTGAAAACGTGCCGCAACCTAATAGCTCTCCTACTAGGTGCCACCATCTTATCTGTTCAGTTGATAGCGGCGCTAGTGAGGAATTTAGGAGTAACATTTCAGAAATTTACCTAGAAAAATGAGAATATTTTAACCCGTCTTTCAATTTTAATGAAAACATATCTATAAATCTCAGTAAGTCAATAAATAAAACAAAAAATGGGGAACATGATTTACAATTAATTAGTTAGTTACAATTTTTCCCACCTGAACAGATAACTTGGTGGCGCTGTAAGCAAGTAAGTTTGGAACTTTCGACCAACGAGGTCTTCAAAGTCCTTAGTGTCCATGAAAATGAAGACCTACTTCTAAGGGCGGACAGAGAATTGTTTCGGCCAGGGCCGGGCTTTTATGCGCCCCTGGCACCCTCCTTCCTTATTTTGTTTCAACCCTGATCTTTATTTATACGGACGACATTCTCCGCGGAATGTTTTTGATCCCCACGTTGGGAGGGTCGTGCTTGGAGAGGCACGTTTTTTTCATAAAAAATACGACAAAACACGGTTTGGTTGATTGAGATTTGAGTTGAATGATTTAATTTGTGTAAATAATATTCTGCTGCATATAGCAGGTTGTTAATTTACAACGTCCTTCTGAAACGCCCTTTGCCCAAAAATGAAAAACTCGCACTCAATAGTTTTTCAAAAATATACATAAATGCTTTGTAATTGAACTTCAAAATTACACTTTATTTGCGTAGTCTTACAAAAATTCATCTTTTATCTTTTCTCATATTTTATCTTTTCTCATATTTTATCTCATACCTTTTTGCCTCATCAGGGCCCCGTTTCATAAAACTACATTACATTGTTTATTAAGACAACGCGTATTATCCTAAATATTGACAATAGTAACGAATTATCCATAATTTTAATGGTATGATTCTGACCGTACGTAAAGTATTATGGAATGTAGTTAATGCTACAATAATTATTAGTTAATAATATTCACTAATTGTTTGTATATTTGTGAATATGTGTGGGGCCACATTTCAATGACATTTTTTAATGTAAAACACTAAGATATTCACATCTCCGTGTTCCGTATATACAAAAAAAGGTATAATTTTACGTTTGCACAAATTAGGAGTATTTTTTAGTTTTGTTCATTTAAAGAGACAATGTATAGTGCCACGGTATTAATAGAAAATTACAGCTCGTAGTATATTGTCGATGGTTTTTCGGTGCATTAAATACTTCCTGTTTCGTAGACTCTGTTTTCTTTTATTTTATCGCTTTAAAATTATTTACAGCCGCCAGAATCGAAATATGCCGCGCAGGATTTCAAAATTACGTATTTCATCAAAAAACAATATAAAAACAAATACAAATACAAAAATACAAATACAAAATCATTTATTTGTGGAATGTAGGTGGATATATAAGTTGGTAAATACATTTATGTACTCTACATTCTGCTAAAAAAAGCATACAAATATTTTCATTACTTATAGTCTAACATGCAATTCTAATAGTTGATCAAATTAATGTCTTTAACAAATTCAAAAGTCTCAATTGAAGTTTATCATACAGCTCAGTGGCTCTGTAAAGTTATTTGCAGAATTCCTTGTCATTTAAATATTCAACAATAGAGTAATAACACTTCTCAATCAATATGGATTTAAGCTTTAATTTAAAAGTATTAACATTAAGGCTTTTAATATTATTAGGAATTTTATTGTAAATTTTTGGAGCTAGTCCAATTACGCTTTTACTAAGCAGAGCCGTTTTTGAGGTTACATTTTGAAGCCTATGAGGATTTCTTAATCTATTAGTTTTCGTAAATAATATTGGGTTCGTTTTTACAAATAAAGCAACTTCAAAAATGTACATAGAGGGAAACGTTAGTAACTTCAGTTCCTTAAAATATGGTTTACAGGTGTCTGTTGATTTTAATTTACACATTGCTCTAAGACATCTCTTTTGAGATTTAAATATAATTTCTCTATTTGAACAGTTCCCCCAGAATATGATACCATAACGAAGCGTGGAAGCTACATAGCCGTGATAGGCACATGGCACTGCGTCACGGTTCACAACTTTAGCGAGCTTATATAACGCGTATGAGAATTTATAGAGTTTTTTGCAGATTTCTTCTGATTGTGGCTTCCAAGTCAAGTTTTTATCTATAACTAACCCTAATAATTTGGTTTGGTTCACTTCTTCAATTGTTTCACCCTTGTAGGTGGTTATTATTAGTAAGCCAATCTATGATGTTGCTGAGAGTACTATTAATATCTTTCTCGTAGTCTACATCATTATTCCTTTTTATTAGAACTGTGCTATCATCGGCAAACAGTACCATGGGGTGGTGTACATTATTCGGCATGTCGTTAATGTACAGTAAAAACAAAAGCGGCCCCAATACGCTGCCTTGTGGTACTCCAAAGCAAGTCTTTCTAGGCTCCGATCTAAAACTTATTTCCTGAGCCCTATGCTGACATATTTGGGTTATTTCTGTGTATTGATATCTGTCACTGAGATATGACTTTATAAGATCATGTACGTTACCACGCAAGCCGTATGTGTAGAGCTTATCCATTAATATACAATGATCAACACAGTCGAAAGCCTTTGACATGTCCATATAAATGGCACAAATAGGCTTCCTTATGTCCATATTTAACACCGCACATTTTATTAAGTCATAAATTGACATATTTATAGTCATATTTTTTCTGAATCCTTTTTGTTGATCAGTCAATATTTTATGCTTGTTAATAAAGTTTGTAATGGCATTATATATATTTTTTTCAAAGACTTTTGATAGAATAGGTATCAATGCTACAGGTCTATAATTGGATAGCTTAACTTTATCGCCTTTTTTGTGCAATGGTCTAACAATTGTTGGTTTTAGTTTGTCTGGAAATATGCCTTTGGTGATACATTGATTGAATACATGGCTCAGAGGAGATGCTATTTCATTTGTTACAAACTTTAAGACTTCTGTGGAAATTTCATCAAAACCAACACTTTTTTTGTTCTTTAGTCCTTTAACAATCTTATTAACTTCATCTGGTGATATCGGTCTCATATTCACCTACATGTTGCTAGTGGCATGGTTCCGAGTGGTTCCGTGCTTCGCAAGGCACTGGTGTTGGTGCCGCAGTTGGTGCCGGCTGCCTTCGATAGCTGGCAGTCGAGATTAAGTAGGCAATAGCAGAAATGTATAGAATAAAGGAGAAACACGTATTCCGCGCGTGCAGTGATATCATTTTGTTGTGGTTAGTGGGTGAGGAGCGTGATAGTTGATAGTGACAAAAGTCTTGTGCGAATACATTAGTCGAGGCAGATGTTGTGAACATTTGTTCCGCAATGGAATACCGAATGTGGCTGAATTTCGTTATACAGTGCACAAGTGTTTGGAATAAGGGTGAGTATAGACAATCAAACGGCATTAAAACTCTGCACAAAATAAGGTAGATGAGTTTGCTATAATGTAGGTTATAAACTAAACAATTTTGTTTAAATCACTCTCCGAGTGCACAACTTTGGTAGGCGACATATCGTTCTTCCTTATATGAATTTTACAGAATTTTACCCAAACATATTTGTAACCTTTATCTTTGGCAATGGTTTTGGTTTTAGTAAGTAGCTTCTTAGAAGTTGGGGTGAGGTGATCATTAACGAATAATCGTTTTCCGTCATTCTTGTACCCGATTTCACTTGCCTCGATGATTTTCTTAGCGCGCGCTGCAGCAACAAACTCTTCCTTTACCTACATATCGGTTGACGAAAGTCAGGATTATATGTTTCTCTTTCGGGTCATAAGTTGGCACTCTGGCAATATAATTAATCTGAGACTTCGGAAAACTATAGCCAATTGCTGTACCCAGTGCCTCAACAATAGAAAAGAGATTTTCATCAGTTTGACAGGGACTCCCTTAATCTCGACATTGTTTTGACGGATCCACTGCTCTTTTCCCTCAAGGGCCTGTCTAATACCTTCTGCTTCACGATACATGGTAGTCTGCATATCCTTTACCTGGATTATCTCAGCCAAAGACCCTTCCACTTTATGCATCCTTCCTTCCAGTTCCTCGACTTTAGCGCTACTAAACTCACAGGATTTTCTGAGGTCGGTTAACTCCTTTTTGATGGACTTGACGTCAGTGAAGAGGCTAGGGAGACCAGCCAGACGAAGTTTTAGGTCTTTTAGTTCCTGGAGAATTGCGCTTAGCGATGGCTGCGTAGCTGCTGGGGATTGAGACGGGGCGGACTTACACCCGGAGCACCTCCAACCCGTTTTTTTCTCAGAGTTGTAGTTCCGGTATGTGGTCTCTCTGATGCCTGCACAGGCGTAGTCAAAGTGCTTGTCACATCCGCCACAGTGGACATCGGCCACTGAACCACACGACGCACACTTCATTATGCCTGATATACGTTCTGACTACAGGGATAAGCAAGCACTCGATGAATTGTAACCGCGATGGAATAGGCAATGTTTACGATCTATGAATCCACTACGACGCACGACAGATTTGTGGGTACGTGCTTATAGCTCCAGCGTTTAACGGCAACTGAGTTAAGCCAAGTCAGAGGCCTTAGGGTGGCTTGTAAACTTTGTAACGTTATTTATTTTAATCTCATTTCTAAATTGTACCTACTTGTTCTTGGCCATTATTTTGACGCTCTGTGAATGAGTGATTGCCTATGGTAATCACTCATTCAATACTTTCATTCAAATATTCTTCCATTCACTCATCTCGGCTCTCGCAGATCACTGAAAACAACTGAAAATGTGACCACGGAAGGAGATGGGTGTACGCTCTATTACGCCGCCTCTCTCCAACCGCTCTAACGGCCATTTTTTCATGTCCAGTTTTCACTGTAAAACTGTTTACTTTTAATCTGCGACCTATGCCCCTGCTTTTGGGTGAGTGTGAACAAATATTTAGTTTTCTATTACTGCAACTTGTACTGTTGGCTACATCTTTTATTTCTTGTAATTATTTGTGTAAATATCTATTGGTGAATGGGCTCTGCATGTTTGCTATCTTTCAATTTTACTTATTTACCACCATTCTGCCTATTTTAGTGTACCGCCACCTTCAAACTCCCTTCTGGTGCTTTCCGGCTTGGGTGGCGATGCACGGCAGGCGTCTTTTGGCCGAATTTTAATGCTGGACATGATTTCCAGGCGTCAAGATCCAGATTGGACACTTCTAGGTCCAGATTGGACATTTCTTAGGACAAATTTGAAGACTTTCAAGATATTCTGGACGGGCTCTACCTTTTCCCTCCGTCATCCTCTATCTACGGGCTTCTTGGAAGGATCGTCGCCGGCCTACAGCGTCCTTACCGAGGCGACACGGCGCGCCATCCTGCCCAATCTAGGGGAGTACCTTTGGCAGCAATCCCGGACTGAACCAACCTTACATGGTGTAGGGCACGAACCCAAACCTTTTTACCGACTCATTTGCTTTACCGTACCGATTGTATATATATTTGTAAATAAACTGTTGTATATAGTACACGTTGTACCCGTTCATATTACCACCGGCGACAACTTCTGACAGTAACATAACATAACATTTACATACAGGCACATAGATTGCTTCTGGCCCCACACTAGGATACCCTGTGTCGTGGGAACCAGAAACAGCGATGTCACAAACATGTAAACATCCAAGACCTGAGTTTTTTTGGTCCCCAGCCGGGATTCGAACCCGGGACCTCTCGCATGGTAGTCAGATGCGCTAACGGCTGCGACACAGAGGTCGATAATTATAGACTGCTTCCTATTTATCGAATTTATATTCAGGTTTTGTGATACTAACACGATTATGTTGCAAATAAAATGAGTCGCAACGAAGAATTAAACAGAAGAGGTCTTATTTTATAAAATGACGACTCCTTAAAACATTCCTCAGAGCCAGTTTAAATCTCTGTGTTAAAGCAACAACCGTAAAGTGCCACTGAGGAGTCTTTTAGAGATTGTGTTTTGATAAATGACCGTAACAGTCTTATCTATAGACCAAAACAGTCCTCTAAAATATTGACTCTATAATTTAGTATCTGACCCGAGAGTAATCTTAAACAATTTGTTTAATCCATTATAACTTTGAAAATGACAACAATTGTAATGGCCACAATAATATGGAAAACCATTGTTATGATGATTATCAAATTTCATGGGTTGTGACCCATACATCTGCTCTCTCTCTGCAGCTTTGCGGACAAATCCATCGCAAGTGAGCCAGTTCATTGTGTCGCAAGCTTGAATGCGGCTCGAGCTTGACCGGACCCGTTTAGAAATCAAGGCACAGAAGCCCCGTCCCATTCAGTTAGAAAAAAAATCGGACAAACTCGGGCTCGCCCATGGACGGTTGAACAGACGGACAGTGAATTCTTAGTACTCGTAATAGGGTCCCATTTTTATCCTTTTGGTAAGGAACCCCAATAACTTGACACTTAACAATACTTGATTAACTTAACAATACATTTATGAAAATATGATGTACGTTCGGAAAAATATTAAGGACTTCGAAACTCTTGGTAGCCATCATAACGTTAATACTAGGAATAAATATAAATTGTCATTTCCACGATTTAGAATTGTTTATGAAAAGTTAATACTTCCTTTATGGGGCACTGTATAAGGTTAGTCTACAACAAGATACCCCAAGATATATTAGAGTTACCTCCAACGCGATTTAAGAATATTGTATTAAGCACACTCTTTGCAAAAAAGCTTATTATAAAATCGACGATTATGTAGAAGACAAGGACGTATGGCATTAAATAGTAGTTTAATATTAAATTAAATCAGAGGATAAATGTGTCTAGTGTTCAACACATCCAAGATATTATTTTGTATGTTTTATTTGTATTAGCTTTAAGGTGATTTGAGAAAAGATGGTCAGAGTGGAGTTTTTTTTTCGCTGCCTTTTTCTCCACTACAGACGGCCCCAAGGCAGCGGCTAACATTATACATAACTGTATGTACATTGACATTCAACAAGCAGAATGTAAATTCTTTACGTTGAAATAAATTCTTGATGCTTGATTCTTGGCTCGGCTCTCTCCCACGAATACCTTATTCTTACTCTTTGTGTCGCAGCACATGAGCGACTCGCCACAGCCACAAACGCCGCCACAAGAAGCTAGAAGCGGCTACCGAGGGATTGAATCTCTGATATAAATAATTCTATATCCATATTTATTTAAATGAACAACAGACTACGTGGCGTTGCCGTCGACTCGAACAGGTTAACTGAGGTAAGAGGGCGGTGTGTGGCGGCGTTTTGTGTCGGCGTTAATGGCCGGTGAGGGCCACAAGAAGCGAGCAGCGACGCTTGTAGCGTGTGGCGGCCACCGGCGTCAACTGTGTGCGACGATTTCATATAAAATGTATGAAAACTACAGGAAATATGCCAGTGGCGGCGTTTTGTGGTTGTGGCCGGTGGCCCGTGTGCGGGAGCCCTAAGTTAGATGAAATAATGTAGTCGATACATAGTGTCCCAGGGTCGGAACAGGGTCTATACCCCGCCTAAATTGATTTAGTTCCCCGCCACACAAAGGCTGCATCAGCATCATCCCCGTAGTCATCATCAGCCTCTTTCGGTTCCATCATCGGTCTCATTAGGCGGCAGCTTTTCCGTGGGCCCCGAAGCGAACCATATACTGTACCATCCATAAATTACGTCACACGATTTTCACAGCTGGTCACATTTGGAGACTCCCCCCGCTCCCTAGTGTGACCTGCATGTTGTGCAATTATACATCTAGAAATGGAAAGGGCTATGTCCGGAATTTCTCTACGAGACCAAATCAGAAATGATGAGGTCCATAGACAAGCGAAAGTCGTCGACGTAGCCCACCGGATGAGTAAGTTGAAGTGGCACTGGGCGGGGCACATAGCACGCAGAACTGATGGCCGATGGGGCCGACAAGTTCTGGAATGGAGACCACTCATCGGCAAGCGCAGCGTAGGGCGACCAGCCACAAGATGGACAGACGATCTCATCCAAGTGGCAGGGAGACGCTGGATGCAAGCCGCTTCCGACCGGTCTTTTTGGAAATCAATGGAGGAGGTCTATGTCCAGCAGTGGACTTCTTGTGGCTGAATGATGATGATGATGACATCTAGAAATTATTGAATCAAAACAGCAGTTCCGAAATTAGTTTCATTTTCAACAGTTTTAAATAGAGTTAGAAACAGATACGTTGTAAACGTTTTTGATCGTCAGTAGTTCGAGGTTTGTGTTTTAACACTTAGATTGTAATTGATTTTGAAATTTGACGTCACGTAATGTAGGACCCCTCCCACCCCCTTGTCACACAATATCACTCCCCCCCTAAACGTGTGACTTAATTTATAGATGGCCAGTTTCAATATTGAAAAAGTTTCTGTCATATCTCCGTCCGTCGGAAGTTTGTATTTCACGAGTATCCCCTATATACAACGCCCGACACACATAATGTCATCTTGATAGCGGGGACTTGGGATAATAATAACAGCGTCTTATCTCAAATCCCTTTCTTTCCCTCCTACAGCCGTTTTTTAATTTGGAAGAGGATATTACAAAGCCCTTAATGGTTTGCGAAGGAGTGTTTAATCTTTTTGGTACCTATAAAAGTAGGAGGTATATTGAGTTTTAGTAGTTTTAAATCGTGTTATTGAAATGACGCCAAACCTGGAACTCGTTTCTTCAATATCAACATTAAGTTTACATACATAAGCTCACGCCTGTATCCCAGAGGGTAGGCAGAGACCAGGGACTGCCACTTGCCACGATCCTGACAGATCACTTTCCCTTCATCAGCAGTAATAATTAGTCGTTGCATGTACCCACGTCGGTTTCGGGTACTTTTTATCTTTGCCTTTGCTAAAACATTACCTATTTGGTGGAAGTATATCCGCCGGGGGCGTCCCTTACCGACCCTTACATTCACATTCGCTCGATATATTTGTTTTGTCAGTCTTTCATCCTCTCCACATGTCCAAACAAACGCAACACTCCTTTCTCAATGGGCGTTTAGTTTCTTTTTTTTTCTTGGTTCCTTGAGATACACTAGATGGCGTCATTCGTTTCTTCATACGAATTTGTGATTCGTAGCAATCAATGTCAAAGTCAGTCCACAGATCACTAAACAAGAGAAGGAACCAGGGTTGCTATTCGGACGAGATTTCTCGTAATAAAAATAAAAATTCAAACCCACAATCCATAGCAAAGACTCCAAAGTATCCAAAAGAGCACTTATCACCAAACGACAACAGCATTTTTTCTTCTAGGTAACCAACGATCACAAATTCCACAGAACCATAGTATTATTTTTTGCTTTGACGTTTATTATTACGGCACGGCAGCGCCACCTAGGGATCCTTTTAAAACTAAATTTGACATAAGGAAAAACGCTCATTCTAGTCATTACATCCTCTTTCAGTCCACAATATTCTCTAATCAGACTATTGCATAGGCAGAACTCATTTTTGTCATTCTTGTCATCTTTAACTCATCAGTTCATAATCTGAGGGTAAAACTTAGTTCAGATTTTTTCAGTTGTCAAGAGTAAAAATTTCCAGAATGTAGTATTAAGCTGTTATTTGTGTCTTGCCTCAAGTGCTTTTTTCTTAAATTGTTTTTAATAGTGGAGACTTAGAATTGGCCTTCTGTCTGTTTAAATAATATGTTAATCGTTGTTATGTGCTGTTAGTCTTCCTAATATTAAATATTAAAAAAAAAAAAAAAAATTAGGTTAAGTTAATGAATTTGAATTCTCCATACATTCTTGATAAAGACAAAGAAAATTAAGATTTTTTTTAAACTTTCGTCTATTGTCCTGCAATTGTTTGTTACACAAAAGTGTTATTCCTGACACTTTCAATACGAAATAAATCCGAATTATCACTGAACAGGGTGTATCCATTGAGATCTTTTTTTGGACAAGTTTATTCAGAGTTTATACATATATTCACTTTAAAAAAATCATTCGCCAAACTGCGTGGCAGTTTGTTGGCGAATTATAGCGCACTTATCTCTATGTTATTGTTGTTCTATGTTATCTTATGTTTTAGTTGGCTACCCCTAATGCCCTAATGCCCTACCTAAACTCAAATGTTACATAATACAAATATCCAAAGAAACGAGTTAACTCGAAAAGGCTACTATTTACCGGGAAGTTAGTCCAAAGTAAACAAAATAGACCACATTCAATGAAGTAAATCATAGCACCGTAAGGACGAACCCGCTAACAGCTACTAGCAAGCGAACATAATAAAATATTGATACAGTTAAAGAGCGAATGTATCGTGCGGAAATAATTGAGATTGAATTCAATTTTTCTGTCTGGGGAGCGAGGCAGTTTTTATATTATTTCCTTAAAGGTTCGCCCGTGCCTCGCCGACCCAAATAAATACTTCGCTTGCCTGCCAGTCCCCGTGTCAATCTTGCTGCTTCGACGTACAGTCGACAGCACATCATGGTATACACCCATGCACTCTACTCCGTTGCGTTACGGGCGACTTTGCAACTAAAATGTGAAGATTGACGTGCTGTCGACTGTACAATACAATATGTGCTGTTAAATTAATAATGAAATTGTGTATTTTCAACACCTCAATAAATATTGTTTTCGGCGCGGAAATGGTCAGTTGGTCATTGTTCAAATGATTGGTTGGTCACATGGTCAATGGTCAGTCACGTCTGTAGTCTGTCATGTCAGAATCCTTTCTAAGATAAGTCTTCATCATCATTATCAACCTTGTTATGTCCCCGCCGAGAGGCACGGGTCTCTTCCATGAGGAAGGTATAGGCCATACTCCACCACGGGGGCCGAGTCCGGATTGGTGGAGGCTTGTAAGACTACTAGCTGGTCTTACTGTCAGAAGTTTTCAAGCTGGTAAATAATTGGATTGTTTTACGTAGCTAACTATGTAAGTCGTTAATCATTTTGTGGTTCTAGGATGTCATAAAAACAAAACACGCTGTTATAGGAGTACCTCTGACGTCACTTAGTTTTCAAATAAACGCGCCCGAGTCGACAAATGATAGCAATTCTTAAGTTATTGACGTCACCAACAATGATAGCGTTATTTATTATTCGAGTTGATATATTTAGCTCCTTTAGGATAAATACTTTCGTTCAACTAGCGCACTCGTAAGCAAGTACATAAGGTTTTTAATTTTGGAATCACCAAACAAAAAGTTAAAACTGTGACGCGTTTGTTAAGTCTACGCACTATTATGCGTGCCATACCGTCATCTACGGCATCTGACCGTACTCGTATTCATAATCACAAGGAATCATTTTATTGCCAGGGTAGTAAGTAACACGATATTCAAAATTTTTCAAGGTTTTACTTACTATGCACAAACGGTGAAACTGTTAAAATCACTTAATCGTTTTTTTGTGGCTTCATTGAACTACATTACTTCACTGCTGGGTCAAGCCATCATCTCTGGCCGTAACAATAACCATTATAAACCTCCCTGTCCCTTATCATCGTCGTAGCATGGGCAAAAAGGAATGGTCTACCCGGGTGCGAAGGCAGATGTTCCGCTTGGTAGGTATTATACTCGTGTAAGTAATGCAGGTAATATTACAAACGCAATATCACACAATCATGATATATCATATCGAATATATCACACTAGAGGAAGAAGCATTACATATAACACGAATATTAATTACACTTTAAAACAAACAATCAAACATCACACCAAACGATGAAGATCCCTGAGCTTCACACAATTTGCAAGTAGCTCTAAGTCTAATGACGCGGATTGCATTCAATCAATCGGGCACATTTCCCCGATTGATTCGTAGGAAACAGTGGAATCATCGCCGCCACTGGATTGAACAAATATTTAGATGCTTATTTCATCAGAGATAATATATAGTATCCAGTGTGCTGTGATAATTGTGATATCCATTTAAATTTCTCGTTCATCACAATGACATATCGGTTAAAATAAAATAATAGAATGTCATGTAAACATCTTATTTTCAATGTCATTGTGATATTATTATGTGATATATTAATTCCTCGAATGATATATGATGTGATATTTAATTTTGCTGTAATATTTTGCGCTTGTCTACTTGGTATGACGTCCGCAAGTTCTACGCTTCGTGGAGGCCTAGCGCTTGCCTAAATAATTTGAAAACTCATTACGGCTTGGTCACCACGAGCGCGTCGGGTCACAAAGTTTTTGCTGAGCCCGCTCCTAATTTCGCTACCGTATTAGAATTTAGGAAGACCATTTTTTCCTACTTACGCAAAGGCCCTTGCACCTATTCTTAAACATGAGTTAAGATGCCATTTAAATTTCATTTTGATTCTATGCTTCGTAAACCACATTAATTAAAATAGTGCGAGTCGGTTTCAAATCTATCTTTCTTTATCTGACACGATTGGTATGATTGTATATTATATGTTTGTCTTGAATAATTTGGCTACACAGACGCAGCTTTACTATTTCTAAGGCCTATTTATGCCAAGACACTGAATAAGTCTGTAAATAAAACAAACGTGTCTTAGGATGAATTAATGATTAGGTAATTGACATGGTAGTCAGACATACAATTTATTTATGGATATTGGATATACTTGCATATATTATTATTATTATTATTATTATTTATTTATTTCAGGCAAAGCCCATATAGTGTTAGTAACAATTTGACTTATGTTATATTAGTAAACAATTTACAATGTACATATTATTATTACACCACGCAAGTTGAAAGGCCTAGTCCCAGCCAGCCCCACTGCTTGTCAGCATGAGGTGCATTGACACCCAGTGGCGCTGTATGGGGCTATCCATCCGATCAGCCAACACCCTCAGGAGGCTGCTGGTACTGACCCTCACCCTGCACATCAGGGATTATGATCGTGGAAGACTTTTTAGACTTGTCATCTGAATAGGCCATATCGCTGAGTAAACAGGCGCTATCTGAAAGCGCTATGAATCTAATTATCCAGGGTTAAGCTCTATTCACTGCATCTGCCTAAGTCCACTAAGATCTTGCAACACGACATTTGCAGAACAATCCACAATTAAATTGTATGACTGACAACTCCGTCAATCATCTATTTGTTATTTTATCCTTCAATACATTTATCTGCGGATAAATAGACTCATATACATATCACTGGATAAATTATCTTATTTAGGTGACGTAAGTCGCCCTCAGGAAACTAAACTCGTTACGAAAAATTCGTTCGTCGTTAGGTATTGAGAGTTTGTCCCTATGCCCTAGTCAAAATATTATACTCCTTAAATCTATTAAATCCTTGTAAACTTATTGTTGCAGTAAATGGTCATGATGATTATGATTCGTAACTTACGCAAAACATCAGCAGTCTTCGAGAATGTTACCTACGTAGCTTAACACCGCCCATGCTTCCATTAGTCTTCAAGAGTGTCAAGAAACTTACCTTGGCAGCGAACGTGATCCCATAGTGGAACGCCTCGTCGGGATGCAGCGGGATCCTGGTGTCGAACTCGTCGTTGGGGACGAGGTTATAGTGCTTGCTGGACGGCATCCTACTGCCCCAATTGAGTAGCCTCATGGACGCGCGCTGCCAGGCCCTCGACCGCAGCACGCCGGCGATGTAGCGAGCCTTGTAGCTCGGCTTAAACATTGGGGCTCATTCTTGAAAACGTCGTGGAAGTACACCAGCTTTCGAATCTGGAAAGAGTAAACATAAACATTTACATACAAGCCCACACTTTGCTTCTGGGCCACACTAGGATACCCTGTGTCGTGGGAACCAAAAACAGCGACATCACAAACGTTTAAACGTCCAAGACCTGGGTTTTTCTTGTCCCCAGCCGGGGTTTGAACCCTCCTCGTTCGACCTCACGCTGGAGGTGGTCAAATTCAATTCGTTAAAGTCAGTATAAAGTGTTGCTGTCAGCTCGTTGGCTAGAATCAATCTGGTGGTTTGAGAGATGCAATTGGGGTCTTTGGAAATAATGGCGTGAAGAAAAAAGCTCGAACCAAAGTGCGGAATACGGTATTCCAAAGAATACCTTCCGAAGGAAAAAAATAGTATACTTGAGGCATATTTTCGGACAGCCCAGGTACTGTCTCCTACAGCTTATATAGGTAATATCGCTGGTAAGAGACGCATAGGTCGAAGAAATAAATCATGATTGCGAAACCTGCGGGAGTGGACTGAAATAGCAAGTTTTGCCGAGCTATTCTGCCTTGCGAGAGACAGAGAGATATATGCGGAGCTGACTGCCGAAGACCGTCGAAGAGGCACCGTAAAATGAATAAAAATAGTGGGAGTCACCTTAGTATAAAATTGAGTAACAAATTGTGGCCTATATTCTTGGAAAGGGAGCACACGAGATTTCGAACCTGGAAAGAAGATCATGTTGATCAATTCGTTGACTGTTCTCGGGCTAGTAAAAGTTGAATGGTGAGTACAGACGCCTCCGGTCCGTAACGAATGCAATGTATCATGCAATGAAAGAATTTGGCATACACATTGCCGCAATGTATCATGAAACGTAACACACTTTGAAACCTATTCTCATAGTTAAATGAAAGGCAGAATATTGCATTGCATGTTACATTTCACCAGTCTGTACGCACCAATTAAAGGGCATTTAAATAAAACGGGAATTACTCTACCCCAAAAATGAGCAATGCTACTGCGTAGTGTCAAAATATTGTGGCTTAAGCAAGCGATATCTAAAAGAAAGAAACTACACAAAATAATCACTTTTCCTGATCGCAAACTAGGATACCCTTTGTAATAGTTAGCAGGCAAGGACATCACAAACATGGAAATAAATCTAGACTGAGACCATGTTTCCAACCGAACGGTGCCCCTCCAGTGGGAATAGACTTCACCACCTCCGGTATGGACGGCCATGGCGAAACTGGGTTCCTTATGGACTAAGGAATAGTAAATAAGGTAAACTGAATAAACTAAGATAATTTGATTTAATACCATAAAGAAGAACAGACAGAAATAATTAAGTGGATAGATAAAAAAAAAATTCTTACAGGGCCAGCACAGCAGACCTTCAACTGATAAACCCGTCTACGGCGTCTAGCCCTTTCTAATTTCCTAACAACCTTTGTACGTTCAGATGAATGTGTAATCATAATCTTTACCTATTCATCGTCCAAATTATAATTATACTGACTACAAAGTCGTAGTTCTCCGAAAGACCCAAAGGATTCGCCAAAGGGCAAAGCGCGCAAAGCTTCTCAAAGCTACTTAGTTACTTTATCCCTAACTAGCTGTGCCCCGCGGTGTTACCCGTGGTTCATCGATTTTCCCGTAGGAATAAGATGTTTCCCCGCGGTAAAACGTAGCCTATGTTTTAATCCAGGGTATCGGCTAACTCCATACCAAATTTTATTAAAATCCGTCCAGCCGTTTCAGCGCTAAAGACTGACAAACATATAAACACACACACAAACTTTCACGTTTATAATATTAGTGTGATTACGCCATTTGACCGCCGAATTGAATATATTTTATGTCGGTTTAAGCATGAACTCTAAGATACAACATTCCGGACATGTGCGATTCGGGCTCGCCCACTGAGGGGTCCGTACACATACAAAATACAAATTACAAAATACAATGTTTTATTAAAAAGAAAAATCATTGCATGCATGTTGTACGTTGGTTACCACACTAAGTGTGCGGTGGTAAACAGAAAAAGGCTTGACATTATGATTAGTACAATTAATACATGTTTAAGAATTTAAAACTTAAAACTTTTTTTCGGATATACCACACTCCTTCGGACAATAAATCAAGTAACCAAGTGTATTTGCAATAACGTTAATATTGTTCAGGAATCGATTCACGCATTTTTTTTTCGGGCTTTACCCGAATTTAAAGGACACTTTTTTAAGATTCAATTAAACTGGATAGTTTTCGGAATTTCCTCAGTACTTATAGTACAAGACAATATCACTTGCCTTTCATACCTAGTTCCAGATCAATAGAAAGGGAATCAAAATTACCCTTACACTTGGATTCTCTCGAGTGTGAAAATATACATTTTTTGCGGCACAAAATGCCCTATCTTTTGTTCAGGTTAACTTAGCACTTTGTTTTTTCACGGCTTCGAGCGACTGTTTTAATTTCAACTCGATGCCTTCACGCGTTCCCGAGCTAAAGGACCTAGACCAGGCCTGTTTCACTACGCGTGTCGGTATGGAACGCGTAAGTACATGCGGCGACCACTCCGCAATGGGAAATAGGTAGGAATTCAGGCGCCAGAAGAGGTAAGAGTAACGCGGTAGCTTTTTTAGCGCCGTGCGATCTAAATTCGCTGCTAGAGTACCTTTTTCTTTAATGTACTATTATGTATTCTGTGCCTAGACAGACAAACTAACGGACGAACGGACAAAGAGTTCCTACAAGGGTTCCGTTTTTTTCTATTTAGCTACGGAACCCTAAAAATAAGTAGAAGTTTAACCAAGTGAATTGGAGAATGGGACAACTATTTCTATCGTACATTACATTAACTCTTAAGATTTGATTCGATTTGCCCGGAAAATTGGAAAATTGTGCTGTAACAGACCCCTCCGGTATGAAGTCTAAAATATGAGCTATAAATATGGGCTTTAAATATTGCTGTTTAGATAATATTTTACATTGGCATCATAAATTAGTTGACAGCTGACAGCGAGCTGTCTGCTGTCATTGATGCCAATGTAAAATATATCTAAACAGCAATATTTAAAGCCCATATTTGAATGATATTATTTTTGCCGGGTGGTAGTAGAGTCGTGTAAGTGGGCTATGACCTTTACATGACTTCATACCGGAGGGGTATGTAACAGCACAATTTTCCAATTTTCCGGGCAAATCGCCAATTTGCTCGAACTACATATTACGAACATTTAATAATTAATAAAGCGGTTTAGCGCAGCGGTAGAATTCCGACCTCACTAAGGTAGAATACCGACCTCACTAAGGTAGAATACCGACCTCACAATCACATGAGGGCCCCGATTCTGTTAGTTCATAACAGTATAATGACAAATAGATGGTCGGGTCTCGTGACGTGTTTTTTCTTACTATTGACGCCTAGAAAATAAAAAAAAAACAAAAATAAATAAACTCAGGCCCGTTATCCCCGAGGGGGTAGGCAGAGGCACCAATCACTAGAACTGGGCCCACGTTTTGGGAATTTATTAGGTCCAAAACGTGACAAGTGGCAAGCATGTCGCCGCTATCCGGGCACAATTTATCAGCGAATGGTGTTGCTGTACAAACAAACAAATGTACGTAACTAAAAGTCGTTGGTACATGCGTGGTTCGAACCCAGACCCTCATGATCGGGAAGCAAGGATCAAACCCACTACGCCACCACCTAGACTTGGTACTTATCTGCGCTTAGACTTGTAGCGACAATGAAATGAAATCGCCGCGTCCATGCAGTTGTCATTGGACTACAATGCACTAACAGAATGCAATGGCGATCAGTTTCATTGCCGTCCCAAGTCAACGCGAGCACATGTACCTGCATTACATATCATTTATAGGCACATACATTGTTTCTGGCCCCACACTAGGATACCCTGTGTCGTGAGAACCAGAAACAGCGACGTCGCAAACATGTGAACATCCAAGACCTGGGATTCTTTTTTTTTTGTACCCAGCCGGGATTCGAACCCGGGACCTCTCGCTTGGTAGCCAGATGCGCTAACCGCTGCGCCAGAGGTCGTCAAAACCTACCTAACATTAATTCTAGCCGTCATTGGTATGAAGAAACACGTCGCGTGACCCGCCCGTGTCTCTGTCATCGTATACTATAGTCCGTTTTTTAATACTATGCAAAAAAAAATGACGCGGTATTACCGCTATAAAAGCTATAGGTTAACTCGGTGGATTTTTTTTACCGTGAATAGAAGACTCATGTGACCAAAATCCTTATCACACCAAAGACATTAAAATTGAATTACTCGTAAGAGCAAAGTCTAAAAAAAACACCTGCGTAGCATACACAATTTAACTTGGAAGTAAAATGGGGTTATTTGGTTTTTACGTACTAGCAACATTCAGACATTGACAGCCTAAGAATTGTATGGAGATGTCAACGTGACAATATTTTTTTTTTGCATTGAATGAAAAAACAGACTGGACAATCAACTAACACAATCGAGGCCCAGGTGGACCGAGTTGGTTTCAAATTTATGTATGTACGTCACAAAGGTTTTTGAAGCTGTAACAATAGCACTCGCTAACGGTGAAGGAAAACATTGTGAGGAGACCTCAGTTTATAGCTACAGCGTCCAATGCACGCACCTATTATTCCGTTATTGATGAAGGCGCGACTTGATTACAGAGTTCCCAACTATTATCCAATTTCTGACTTAACTTTCTATTAGGGTCAATGGGACTGATGCCGTCAGCTACTCCAAAGCCCGGGATACACTAAAGGACAAAATGTCCCTCAACATGACACATGACACAGCTTCACTGAGAAAAGTTTTCGTTGACAAGTGGATGACCTCATTTTTAAGTCTCCCGCGAGGGAACATTTAAACGCTTCGAGTTCCTTAAAGCCCGGCATACACTAGGGGACAAAATATCCCTCAAAATGACCCGCAACGCTAAATGAGGCCAAGAGAGCCAGAGCGGCCTATGATTTTTTCAACACCTATCCGAAAATAAATTAATGAATGAGATGCCTAGGGTTAACAAAATCACTTAAAGACTACATAAAAAGTGCTTAAGACAGTAAAAAATTATGAAATAAATTGATATACCAAATTTATAATTATTTTAAATTAGGCTTCAATTTTTTCTCTTTGACTTTTATAAATTAGGCCGCTCTGGCTCTCATGGCCTCAAATCTACGTGACGCTGCAACGATGCTCAGTGTGCCGCAAGATGGCCCTCAACATTATGTGAGACATTCACGAAATGATGACCTCTATGGCCCAGCGGTTAGCGCATCTGCATACCATGCGAGAGGTCCTGGTTTCAAATCCCGGCTGGGGACAAAAAAAAACAGGTCTTGGAGGTTTACATGTTTGTGACGTCGCTGTTTCTGGTTCCCACGACACAGGGTATCCTAGTGTGGGACCAGAAGCAATGAATGTGCCTGTATGTAAATGTTATGTTGGTTCTGTTACATGAAAATGTTAAGGCCCATGTTGCGGGGTCACTGAGCAACGTTGCAGCGTCACGTAGATTCAGCGTTGCGGGTCATGTTGAGGGACATTTTGTCCCCTAGTGTATCCCGGGCTTTAAGGAACTCGAAGCGTTTTACTGTTCCCTCGCGGAAGACTTAAAAATGGGGTCATCCACTTGGCAACGGAAACTTTTCTCAGTGAAGCTTTTTTTCTTAAACCCTATCACAAAAGCTACTTTAGACTTTCCGTGTCTGTGTGTTAAACAATTAAAAGTGTTCTGCTTAATTCGACTCAGTGACAAACTCTGCCCAAGAAAAGCCATTTGCGAGAGAAAAACACTCCTCAAAGTATTTTTTTTTATTTCAAGGATAAAAATCGTTGGTCAAAATCTTACATCTCCGAATGGAATCTTGTCGATTTCAATTGAACAAGACTTTCAACGATATTGAAATGAGATATTTATTTCATAGCCAAACAAGTAGGTAATCGGTTTGGTTATTTGAAAAAAAAGTTGCATGTTACATTTGAGATTTTTTTCCTGAAATTTATTTAACCATTTTGAAAATGTCACTGTAGTTAGAAATCAACGCTACTTTTATTAATAATCAACGTAAACTAAGATTTCAAAATTACCAATGTTAGAAAATTTAAAAAAGAAACGACTTGATCACTTAGATAATACGATACTATTTTGTTATTACGATATGTTTACCTAATTTATCATTAAGCAAATAAAAAGTAGAATTTTAGCCAAGAATGTCGAGAACAAGACCGACATCGAGAACTCGATCAAGACTCCTTGAGCTGGCAACATTAAAAAAAAGAAAGAGCGCTTGCAGTTGTCAGATTGGTACACAAAATGAAAAATCAGAGTATATTCTCTAGGTACATACGCGTTGTTTTGTTCATTGTGATAAGTCGAAACAACGATTTAATACAATGACAAAAGAAGTTTTATTCAAAATTAAACTTTCTTTTCTAGTAGGGTTCTTCTCGTGAGGGTCTGAATACATTATACCTCTGGCTGTGTTTACCAAGACATACTTCACAACTCGGACAAAGTTTTGAAACAATAGATCCTCTTATTTACCAAGGCACAAGTTCCCAATGAAGTTTCATTTGTTTTTATTGCAGTGCAGAGTTTCATCTACCTTGTTTTTGTTTATGGTGTCATGTCCATCATATTGGCTGGCAGCTTCATCATTATATCCTCGAAAAATATCAACAAGCTATTAATTTCAGTCTATTTGTTGGAGAGTAGACCCTCGTTAGGGTATAACCCTATATAACCAGGACACCTTGTATATTTTCAAATATTTCAGATTTTTAGCATTACTTCCATCATGCTGGAGGCTTCATAGTTATACACTCGACAATTATATAAAAGCAATTAATTTCGGTCTGTTTGTTAGTCTACCCCAATCGAACTCCGTAACAAATACATGCCTACATACTATATGAATATGTTAAACCGATGTACAATCTACCGATCTAATTTAATATAATCTTTTGTTAAAATGGCGGCTTTACGATGTGAGAGTGCTTTGCTATGAATGTTTCATGAACAACGACAGCTTATAATAATAGAACATTGTTATTTTTTATATTCTAATTCTTGATGGGATCAGTAAATTACATCAGTAAATGTACAAGGGCGCGCTTAATGCCAGCAGCATTCTCTTCCAGCACACCTTTGATATTTAAGAGACTGGCGACAGGAAGTGCAAGAAAAAGGGATAATATAATAAGCTTACATTTTGTCACAGATTTCCGACCTATTATACTCGTAATTAATTTAACTTTTGTGTAAGACTTTGATAACTTTGAAAATCACAGAACTTTCATACTAACTTTGCACCCCTTTAAGGGGTTAAGGGATGATTTTTGGAAAAATGTTTTACATGTGTTTTATGACTTTCAATGAGGAACCTTCATACTGAATTTCATTCGAATAACTTCACAAACGGCAAAGTTTCATACTAACTTTGAACCCCCTTTTAACCCTCTTAGGGGGTGAATTCACAAAAAGGGATATCGGAAATACTCATTATTAAAAGCTTATAACCCAAATACAACTTTTTATTGAGATAACTTTGAAAATCAGAAAACTTTCTTACTAACTTTGCACCCCCCTTTTACCCCTTTAGGGGATGATTTTGGGAAAAATATTTTACATGTATTTCATGAATTTTAATGAAGAACTTGCATATTCAATTTTATTGTAATAACAAAAACGACAAAGTTTCATATTAACTTTGGCCCCCCGGTTTACCTCCTTAGGGGGTGAATTTTCAAAAATACTTTCTTAGTGCTCCAAAAATACGTAATAAAGTTAATCTCTGTGCAAAGATTCAACTCTCTAACCCTTATAGTTTAGGCCCTGCGTTGATATGTCAGTCAGTCAGTTAGTCAGTCAGTCAGTCAGTCAGTCAGTCAGTCAGTCCGTCAGTCAGTCAGTCAGTCAGTCAGTCAGTCAGTCAGTCAGCTTCTCCTTTTATATATATATATAGATAGATAGATAGATGATAGATATTTGTAAACGTAATAAATTACTTAACTTCTTAATTCCTAATAAAATAGATATCAATACGTAAAATCATAGGTATTAAGTACGGATAATGGACATTCTTCTACTTTTGACAATAATTCCTGGGTTTCGATATTGGTCTACCAATCTACCACTTAGGGCTGGTTTTGAGAATTTTGCTAAGTAACTACTTAACTTCTGGTGCCTGTAATACAGTGAAAGTTATCACTAGAATAGGCACCAAGGGACCATCCTTACAGCTAATTAAGCTAGATCTAATTTTTATTATGCCCTTTAAGTTTAAGTAGTAAGGAAAAAAATTGTACTTTCTTTGATTATGAACAATAAAATAAAATTCAAAGTTCTGACTGACTGATTAATTCACTCATCAACGCCCAGCCCAAACTGTTGGACCTAGGAAGCTGAAATGTTGCACAGAGGGTCTATATATAATGTAGGCAAGGAATAAGACGGGATTTTTTTAAATTCAACCCCGAAGGGGGCGAAAAGGGTTGCCGAAATTTGTATAGGAGGTATAAAAAATGTAGTCTAATTTTCTTGAAACTTAAAATAAATACTCTTCAACACAATTGAATGAACACGTGTTTCGCCGTTTTTTCTAAATTTAACCCTTAAGGGAGTGAACGGGGTTGCAAATTTTGGTAAAGTCCACGTGGACGGAGTCGTGGGCGAAAGCTAGTGAACAATAAACGATTTATTATTATACTAACTGTATTGATGTCTCGTCAAATTTCTCAGGGCCGATTTCTGAATTGAGAATTTACACTAAGTAAATAGGTACTTAAATAACGTTCTGTCTCGCTCTTTTCTAAAGAAATTTGATAAGACAGCACTACAGTTAAGTAATTACTTAGCGAAATTCTCAATTCAGAAATCGGCCCTCAGAAAAGAGCATTGACATAACGCTACTTAAGTTAAAAGTAAAGTAAAGGAAAAACGTTTTTTATTTGATTATAAAACCGGGTTATTCACCAACTGGACACACAAGACTGGACACACCTGTGTCGAGTTGGTTAAACTCAAATTAGTATCATTTATTCTTTCGTCATCTGGACACACCAAAATTTTTACGCGTGTCCAGATGGTGAAACGTATTTAAATCATTTTAATGTTTTCGTCAACTGGACACACATTCGAATTTTACCCGAATTTATGACGGAGTACAGTCATGCGCAGAATTTTTTCTGTCACAATCATCATCCTCCATCAAACGTTCCACCGCTGGAAACAGGTAATTTTACAATACTTTTAAAATAATTTAACAGTAAATAGTACAAAAGTACTAGGGTAGCAGAAGTATGTAAGAGATTGCGGCTAAAATAAAATCTCATGAAAAACATGCGGCTTAGTTCATGGTGTTGCCTAATACTGCGCAGTATTAAACAGGGTTGTTTACTACTACTACCTACTAACTTTTGTTACCCTAGTACTTTTAACCGCTCTGGACTATACCATAAGTGCGACGAGGCGTACCTACTGGAAACCACTGTGAAGCAAGGAGCGAAGTACTGGGAATTGAAGTAAAACACAAAGCAAAATTATGGGAATCGAGATTCAGGGAATAAAACTTATGATGAAGGTCCTATAGCAAGAAAAAAAATTAAAACTATCAGCATGAACACTATGATCGCGACCACTGTTAGTGGTCAATAATTCCATGAGACGATTGTTAACCTGACTGTACCCTTTTCTGCAATAAAACAGAGTGTGTCCAGTTGGTGAAAACATAAAAAATATTATTTTAGCTTTCACCATCTGGACACGAATAAAAATCTTTGTGTGTCCAGATGACGAAAAAATAAATGATACTAATTTGAGTTTAACCAACTCGACACAGGTGTGTCCAGTCATGTGTGTCCAGTTGGTGAATAACTCATAAAACCATACACTCATACCACAAAAGGAGGAACTTGAAAAAAAAGAAAAATTATTATCAAGTCTCGAACCAGGAACTTCTGTTTACGGTATCGTCCTATTTCCCACTTGAGCTATGACAACCTTACAGATGATTGCGAAAATTACCTTCTTGTAGTGTAGCAGTTACTTCTTTGCCGTAAAACACGGTTAAAACGACATTTTATAAAAATGAAACCTATTTGGATTAATTAATTGCCCCCGAAACCCCCTGCGTACAAAATTTAATGAAAATCGTTGGAGCCGTTTCCGAGATTCTGATTATATATAAATATATATACAAGAATTGCTCGTTTAAAGAGAATAGATAGATAAAATTAAATGTGATAGTCTAGTCTAGTAGCAAGTGAGTATTTACTTAGTGAAATTTTCAATTCAGGAACCGGCCCTTAAAGCGGAAATTTAATATGATTTTGTATAGGGTGACGGATCCAAATGCTGGCACTGCACCAGTTTATCGGCACCCCGAAAAAAACCTCAAAAAATAAGATATAATATCTATAAATTCAAAGTTGCATTGACATTTATCATGGCGCTTCTATCTTGAGAAGAAGTGAACGTTGTGTGATTAAAAGTGATTTTCGACCATTTTGAGCCATGAAGGGTAAGATTTTGCTTACGTTTATTAATAATTGAGTAATGCTATCAAAGCACTATCTATAAATACTGGTATTTGAACACATTCTTAATGTTTTCCGCATCCTAAATTGAAATAATTTTTAGGTTATTTGTTACTTACAATAGATACATAATGGTGCCAATAACTTGATACACAAATTTCAAGTTTTCCAATTATCAGCACCCTGCTGGTAATAGGTTAAAATAGACGTAATTATAAGGTCTTCTTTTAAAATGGACTGCTTGTAACTAAAAGTATGGTTGAGTGTTGTGTATAAAATGATTTTGGCCTTGTTTTCCAAATTTTAGCCCCATGCTGAAAATCCATTTACCATTATTTTATCATCATGGTGCTGATATTTGGTTTCAAGGTAAAGTTCCTGATTTCAAAGATCTGTCCATTATAGTCGACTGAAAGTTGAACAAATTAGATATAAAGGCACATTTTGACGTGCTATAATTAATAGAAACGTAAAAGAGTGATTATCACTTAAAAGAGTACTCATTTCTAAACGAAATTTTATTTTTTTACCCTTAAAACGTATTACAATTCACAGTGCTGATAATTGGGTCAGTAGGTGCTGATTTTGGTGACGACTGTGCTGATAATTGGTGACAGGCTTGTTTTTTGATGACTTCAAATTTTGACTCAATAAAAACTACAAATATTGAATAAGTCTTACTTTACACCACAGGTGATTATATTCTCAACATTAATAACGCAACACAAACGTTATTGAATATTGTAGTATATGAAATATTTAGAGTTGAAATTTAATGATCTCTTAGAGTGCTGATAATTGGGTCCGTCACCCTACTCTGGTTATTTAGAAACATGTGTTAAAGAACCAAAACTGATCTAAAATACAAACGGTCGTGTTTAAGTAATGAAGCATTTTAGAGTTAACCCTGCCGTACTGTGCATGTTAATATAAACATAATTATATACAAGTACACAGTAACTTAAGCTCACGGCTTTATACGAAAGAGGTAGGCACAGACCAGGGCAATATTTTCTCTAATAACATAGCATACATTGCTTCTAGCCCTACACTACGATACCCTGTGTCGTGGGAACCAGAAACAGCGACACCACAAATATGTAAACATCCTACACCTGGGGATTTTTATTTTTTATAGTAACAATATCGGCAAAAGACCTATAAAGAGGTAATTAATTCATATGCGGCTAGGGTTTCAAAGTCATACACATTGAGCTAATAAGCAAACTTATTACGCTCCTAATTAAGCAGCCAGCGGGCTCAATGGAATGCAAGGCTTTGGGAACGGTCTTTGATACGAGTAACGATGGGATTGTAAATTATACATTACTAGCTATTCCCTACGACTTTGTCGACGCAATAGTACTATTTGGAGTAGCTTATTTTCTTCTACATACTCTATATTAATACCAAAATTCATTTCAGACTATTTTCGAATTTACTAGACACTTCTCGTTATATTTTGGACAATAATAATCGTCATCAACCCAATATGTCCTCACCGAGGGGCACGGGTCTCTTCCCTGAGGAAGGTAGGCATACTCCACCACGGGGGCCAAGTCCGGGTTGATGGGGGATTGTAAGACTAGTGGCTGGTCTTACTGTCAGAAGTTTTCAAGCCGCCCTAAGGCCACTGACTTGGCTTAACGACCGCCATCTATCGACGTCAGCCGGCACCAACTGCTTAGAGTGTCTTGCGAAGAAACCGCTCGGACAAATGCAAACTGTCACCCAACCATGCAGTGAACGCACGGGATTCGGGGATTTCTTTTGTCCCCAGCCGGGGTTCGAACCCCGTACCTCTCACATGGTAAGTCGATCTAAAATCATCTTACGAAATTTGAGCAAATTCCTGTTACTTTGTTAAATATGCCAAAATCCTAATAGGAAAGAAAATAACCAACGATTACAATTTGAGTCTTCAAAAAACAAATCAGCACGCGTGCGCCAGACAAAAAATAACAGTGAATTATTTTTACCCACCGCTCTACTTATCTAACTGCTTTTTGCGAAGGGCTGCGAACATCAAGGGAAGGTCTTGAAAGGAGAAAATGCTACGTAAAATAATTTGAAACTCCTTTATCATAACACAGTGAGGCGCACAGAGATTTTTGTAACTACGTCGTATTTTATGCCCACTTCAACTGAAGTGGGATAAGGAAAGGAAAAACTGTTGTGACGCTTATCATTAATAGTACATTACTGCAGCGGCCAGCAAAAGAGGCATTGATGGACGAACGTGGAAATGTGGGCCGAGGCGAAGCCGAAGCACACAATATTGCGTGAGTCTATCAATGCCTAGTTGTGGCCAAGGCTTGTACATCATTCTTCTTTCTTCTTTCTTTATTTAATAAATAAAAAAGGATTGGTTCTCTCTAAAACTCGAGAACGGCTGGACCGATTTGGCTGATTTTTGGTTTTTTATATTTCTCATTTATAGAAAGGATGATGGGCAAAAATGTATGAAGCGTGGGCCCACTCCAATAAAAATGGCTTGTTTATTAAATTAAAGGTCTACATACATACGTTCATTATCAGGCAGGCGCATGCCAGAATTCGCTGTGTGTCTGGAGTTTTTTTTATTTAGAAAAAGTTGATGTTTTTGGTTATAAATAGAATTTGGTTTATAAAACCATTTTTTTTGCTTATAATTCATGTAAACCACCTAATGCTACATCCTGTATAAGATAATAAGTTGAGATTTTTAGGGCAGGAAAATAAAAGTATTTTGGTTTATAGAATGAAATTAATATAATATTTATGACAAACCAATAATTATCGGTATCCGTGGCATGGGTGGCGGAGAGGTCTCCACAGTGGCATCGCCTCACGCGCTCTCATCTAGCACGCTTCACGAGAATTAAAATTAATGATCGGTTTGGAGCCGATCTACAAGTACCTAACGCAATTATCAGATTTTTCTTAACATCATCATCCTAGCGTTATCGCAATTTCCTAGTGCGCTAACTACCATAAGTTTTATGGCGAAGATACTAATTTTTACATGGTCAAATGGATATGCTGGAAGAGGAAGACTGAGGAAAAGGTGGTTGGATTGTGTGCGTGATGATATGTTATAAGCATGTGAATGCAGAGATGGCGAGTGATAGGGACGCATGGAAGAGAATGACATACTGCGCCGACCCCAAATAATGGGAACAGAGCAAGAATATGATGATTGTTTTTTACATGACGCGATTGCTAGACAACCCAGAAGGGCAACCAGATGTGTCTTAGGTCATGTATGCAATGTAGTCTGCGCTAAGGTCTAAATGACCGTAAGTCACCTCTTACGACATCCATAGGCTGAAATGGGTTGGTCATTTACTATTATGGTAAATGATGTAGCATTAAGTGGTTTAAATGTTAGCAAAAAAATGGTTTTATAAGCCAAAAACTTCTATTTATAACCAAAAATATAAACTTTTTTAAACTAAAACTTTCGTCAGCACAACGCATTGTAAACTTCCGATACTTCTTCCGATACAACAACACCCGTAAGTAGATCCGGACTAAAAGTTTACAAAAATATCAACTTTTTCTAAATCGAATAACCATAGCCACACAGCGAATTCTGTTATGCACCTGCCTGATAATGAACGTATGTATCTAGACCTTTAATTTAAGAAACAAGCCATTTTTATCGGAGGTGGGCCCATTTTGCACATCATCCTTTCGATTATAGAAAATATGGAAAAATTACGAAAACTTTGGCGGTACGAAGTCTGCCGGGACCGCTAGTTTGAAATATTTTTTGCCGCGTTAGTGTTCTTTTTTTTTCAATAGGTATATCCAGCTTTCTATCGTAAGCCAGTTCGAAATTGCGATAGAAAGCGATTGTTCGTTATTGAATTTAACAGTATGAGTTCTTAGTTTTAATTTCCGCGCATTATTTGAGAAAAATCAATACAAGCCTTGGCCACAACTAGGCATTGATGGACTCACGTATGTGTGCCTCGGCTTCGCCTCGGCGAATATTCGTGAAAAATAGTATCATTAACGATTTATCAGTAATTTTTCAATAATAATGTTCATTTCAGAACAAATAAATTTTCACTAGTTCATTCCATAGATTTAAAAAACGGATTTAACATCTATGTTCCAATACTATTCCAAAGATAGTACCATTTTTTTCTATATATGTATTTACGAAACTCTAACTTAAAGTGATGAAAAATAGATGCAAATTTCTAAAAATATTATTCAGAAATCAGAAATCAACGTGTACATAATGCCCTAAATTCTTATTTTGTTAAGAAAACGACGTTTAAATCATTCACTGGTACAGTCTGTTAGCTTTTAGAATATACCTCGGGCTCTAGATTAGGCTTCGGTTTTCGCCGAAAGCACACGAGTGTAATAGGTACTACTTCCTGCTCTGTATAAAACTTTTCTTCACTATTTTGAAAAGTTACGTAAAGTTATAAATAACAATACAAAATAAACCTTGCCTTATTGCAATATAATCGGTTTTTGATTGCTCAGTTCAGGTAATTCTAAAAGCTAACAGACTGTATGTGTTTACTGGAGCTCTTACCCTATACCGTTTTAATTTCGACTCGATACTGCTACGCGTTCCCGAGATAAAGGGTTTTGCTTGACAGACAAACAAACGGATGGACAGACAAAAAAGTGATTCTATTAGGGTTCCTTTTTAGGGTTCCGTAGCCACGGGAAAGTGGGAACCCTTATTGATTCGTCGTGTCTGTCTGTCTGTCTGTCCGCCCGTATGTTACAGTCACTGTTTTACGAAACTATAAGAACTATACTATCGATACTTGGTAAGTAGAAGGTATCTGTGAACCGCACTAAGATTTTCACACAAAAATAGAAAAAAAACAGTAAATTTTGGGGGTTCCCCATACTTAGAAGTGAAACTCAAAAATTTTTTTTTCATCAGATGAACTACCATGCACCATGCAAACTACCACCGAAAATTGGTTTGAACGAGATCTAATAAGTAGTTTTTTTTAATACGTCACAAATCGTAAACCGTAATTTATTTATTTTTACATCTTAGGGGTATCAACAGCAAACTTAGTTAATGAAATACTGATTCTAAAATACAACAAATAGGGCCAATAACAGATTTAACACGACAACTTTTATATTATGTACGACAATATACAATATTTTATATTATGTATACAATATACGACCACTTTTATATTATGTTACTTGCTGCTACGGAACTCTTCATGGATGAGTCCGACTCGCACTTGGCCGGTTTTTTCCTTTCGAGCTAAGAAACTCATAAAATTGACAGAGATGAAAAAGTATCAATCCTTCATCCATCCTGTTCCCATTTGTCTTCAAACTTAATACTATTACACTATTTTACACTATGGGTACAGATAAGCAGACTCCTTTCATGTTAGGTTGTTATCCTTAGTGCCATCCTACGAGACGCGACACGTAATAATGGTTTAAATTCCTACACGCCCCGGTAATTACTACGGAAATGGAGCCTAAAAGCTCCGAGACTGTTGTAAAATGTGATAATATAATATCGCTTTTTATGGGATTTCAAATAGTAACGGCATCACAAAATGAAAAATCGGTCAAGTGTGAGCAGGACACTGTTACTAGGGATCCCGTACCACGATACAATTTGTCCGAATTAGTTAGAAAAAAAAAGCCTCCACCAAACCGGACTTGGCCCCCGTAGTGGAGTGTGGCCTATACCTTCCTCAGGAAAGAGACCCGTGCTCCTCGGTGGGAACATAACGGGTTGATGATGATATTTTTTCTAAAAAAGGCAAAAAAAAATTTCTTTTAAAATAAGCTAGGCTGGGCAATATGGCTTCGCAAAGGAATTATGACGTTACGGTCAGTAAACAAACAAATGAACGTAAAAACTACATGAATGACAGACGCCATTTTACTGAACTATGACGTCATCATAGAATCGGCCAATCCTTGCATCCGTTTTCGATACAATAGCTGCAGATAAATGTCATAATGATCAAATTTTATTGTGTGTATTTTTTATAAATAAAATGCCTTAAAGCGGTTTTAAGACTCATAATTTATACGCATACCTATAAATAATACTGTATTTTCCACACTGTCAAATAGCCTACCATTCAAAATCGTCTCGTTACATGAGATACATAGTAGTCGCTCTCTCACAATCGATTGCTTGATAATGGATCCTCCCAAACACGTCGTTGCTTTGTTTCTTGCGTCTTTGAAGTAACAAAGCCAGCAGTGTTTCCTTATTTATCAGATCAATCCATTTCTCTTCTGTGTGCACAAACGCGGCGAGCACGCAGCGTCGTTGCGGCGTCGCGACGTCACGGTGTGTCATAGGCCTAATCCTATCGCTAGTGTGATAACGATAGTATATCACACTCCGGCTGTTTGTATAGTTGAATGAAAGTACAGCACAGTACACAACAGTCTCAATTAATATTTACTAACTTACATTATAGTGGCATTGCTTTTATACCATAGGAGACAGAAAAACTCAAGAAGAATAAAAAATACATAGGCTGCTACTTATGTATGCGGAATCTGGGATTCCAATAATTTTAAACGCTATGTCTGACCTCCATGGTCAAATTCGTTCTTTTTTTAAATACTGGCCGCTAATATTTTTCTCTTATATACGTTAGTGTTTTGTTTTTGTTGGGTTTAAAATGTCATATCGCTGAAAAAATGGAACTCACTCGTGAAAATATTCGTGCTATGATTTATTACGATTTTCGACGTGGTTTAACGCAACAACAGTGCGTAGATCAATTAACTTCGACGTTTGGTGGTGAAGCTCCATCAAAAACGACTGTGTGTCACTGGTTTAGTGAGTTTAATCGCGGGCGCAGTAAGTTCACGGACGAAGTTAAAGAAGGTCGCCCGAAATCGGTGGTTGTGCCACAAAAATATATTGAAGCTGTGCGAAAACTAATAATGCAAGACCGCCATGTTACGTATCGCGAGATAGAGGCTATTCTGGGCATATGTATGACGAGCATTCATAGGATATTACATGAATTTTGTCTGTAAAAAAAATTTGTTCGCGTTGGATCCCGCGCAACTTAACTCAGGATCAAAAAGATGCTCGCGTCGAATGGTGCAAGAAAACCTTAAAAAAATTCGACGGAGGCGACTCAAAATCTGTTTATAATATCTACACAGGTGACGAATCCTGGATCTACGCGTACGATCCCGAAACTAAACAACAATCAACAGCTTGGGTGTTTCAAAATGAGCCGAACCCTACGAAAGTGGCTCGTGCAAAAAGCACTGTAAAGCAAATGGTGGCCTGCTTTTTTGGTATTAATGGCCATGTGGCTACAATACCACTGGAGAATCGCAGAACGGTTAATTCGGAGTGGTACACGACCATTTGTTTGCCGGAAGTATTTGAAGAAATACGCCAAAACAACCAGCGACGCAGAATCATACTTCACCATGACAATGCCAGCTGTCATATATCTCAGGAAAAAACTACATTTTTGGATGGTCAAAAAATAGAATTGATGGGTCATCCACCGTACAGCCCTGATTTGGCTCCCAATGATTTCTATTTATTCCCAAATGTAAAGAATAAATTACGTGGTCAACGATTTTCGACCCGTGAAGATGCCGTAGATGCGTTCAAACAGTACGTTTTGGAGATACCTCAATCAGAGTGGAAAAAGTGTTTTACAAATTGGTTTCATCGAATGCAAAAGTGCATAATGAATGAATGATCATAGTGGAGAATACTTTGAAAAACAATAAAAGCATATTTAGCCATATACATTTGTTTATTTTTTCTATTCCGCATACATAAGTAGCAGTCCTCGTAAAAGCGTGAAACTCTGTTTTTCGTGCTTTTAAAAGATCAAGTTATTCTAATAATAAAAAACATAATTTTTGCGTTTGGTTTTTTCGTGGAATTCTTAACGTTTTTTTAACAGGCTGTAGATGCATAAAACCGTTATTTCACGAAATAACTCGAATGTTGATATACGCTTTATACTTTATAAACTAAGTTGTGACATCATTTTTGAAGTCAGATTTTATGGCAATTAAACACGTTTTTTATTTTGTTTCACATTTTTTTAATCTGTCGCATTTTTTTTGTAAAAGTTCACCATTGAAATTATATTTAATTAAGTTATAATTTCATCAAGTTTCACACTCATACTCATTACAGTTTTAGAATATACCAAAGAAATTTTTACTAAAACAAAAAAATTAATGTTCAAAAAACAGGGTTTTATGCATCGGGACTCCCTTTTTTACCCTATCTTACCGTCTCTATTGTCCCTCTGACCAAAGAGTATGTTCAAACTAAGCTACTTTTGTAAGTCTGAACATTACACTAATTTACACTGACGCCTAAGCATCGTAATAAGCCTAACTCTTTGCGTACGGAACCCAAAAAATTGTGATCCCATGGCACGACCCAACAAACGGTCCCGTAATTTTGTTTACGAGTTGCACTTTATCTTTACGGCTGATTTACGCATACAGCTTAGGCTTTGTTGCGCTAAGTCCATGGGGTGGCTCAAAACAGCCCTTTGTATCAATCTTGCCAATATACCCAGATTTAGCACTACAAAGGGCATTGTTTAGTTGAGTGATCTCCCGGCAGATCTTCGCCAAACTGAGCAGACGGTCCTTTACAGGGAAATCTTGATGCGAATGCATTGTGTTAAGCCGGGTCCGCTGCGCCATGTTACGCGTGTTACAAAAAATGTAACACGTTATTAAAACAAAAATGGTGAGTGGTATTAATTTTTTACGTGTTACTTAACACGTAACGTAACGTGTTATACCACGCCCCATTTTTATTATATTTACGTGTTACGTTTTTTGTAACACGCGTAACATGGCGCAGCGGACCCGGCTTTAAATTGTGGCACTAATATCTACAACAAAACAGACTCACGACTCAGGACAGATCCTGACAGATTAGTTTCGGTTCGTCAATATTCATTAGTCGTTGCTTGCACGCACGACTGTTTTGAGTGCTTGCTTCCCAGACAGAACAAACTACAAAATTAATGAACACTTTAGTAGTTTACTAAGTTTATAGTTTATCAGAATAGCCAGCTAGGGTGCGTCCAAAAAAGCCTGATGAATTAGGGTTCCATGGCCAAATAAAATTTAGAAACGGTAGGCCAATAACACCTATGTATATTCTATTTACTGAAGCGAACGACTAAAGGTAAACAAAGACACAGCATCTCTCAAACTTACATCTCACTTAAAATAGCTCATGCACACCGCTATGCTTGCATCGTATACATAGGTTTGGTAGAATCAGCGTTGGGTCCCGGCTGGCCCATATTTTCCGTTTCGTAATAACAAACACAAAAGTACAACAACTGGAAAATGGACCAAAAAACTTTACCAATACCTTATTTACAATGATGAACAGACTAAAGAAAATAAAATAGCTTAGAGAAGTTGCACTCGCATCAACAACGTCAAACGTGAGTAAATATGGCGTCGGGGTGGCTATCTTACTTTTTTTGGCTCTAATTAAAAAAGAGGTTCGTAGTCAGCTCTCCATACTTCTTCCCACACGTTGCGCATTAGCATAAAATAATCGATTATCATAATCGGCCTTTAAACAAAAGTCCATCATCTTTGCTAGGTGCGAACATATTTGGCAGCAGTAGGATCGCTTTTATTGGAGGACCACTGAAATTTTAGATATTTTTTGGGGCACAGATCTCTTAAGCAAATGGTATTTTCATGATAAAATAAAATATTTAGTTCAATAAACTGCGAGTGAGGGATAAATCAGGTAATAACAGTGTTATTGTGTTTATTGTTTAATGGTATTTATTATCGTTTTGTATAACTTTGCTAAATATTATGCAGTGTTATAAATGTGGCATATTGAAACTTATAGTCTATTTACTGAAGCGAACGACTAGGGTAAACAGAGACACAGCATCTCTCAAACTTACATGTCACTCAAAATATCTTATGTACGCAGCTTTGCTTGCATCGGATACCCACATAGGTTTAGGTAGGTACTGTTTAAGGAAAACAGACAGACAACCAAACAAGACAAACACTAAAGAAAATAAAATAGTTTAGAGAAGTAGCACTCGCATCAACAACGTCAATCGTGAGTAAATATGGTGTGTCGGGGTGGCTATTTTACTTTTTTGCCTTTAATTAAAAAGAGGTTCGTAGTCAGCTCTCCATATGTCCGCCTGGGGCGTCCGTTAGCAGCCCTTCCACTCACATTCGCTCGTATTTATGTGTCTTGACCCATAACAGGTACCTGTTGTGTATAACATTTAGTTCACAGCAAGCAGTGAACCTACCTGAGAGCGTCCTCAGTCTTTAGACCTCATGATGTGAAAGTGTCGACCACTTTGCTTTTTATAGCGGAGTCGTAAAGTTCAGCGCGAGGAGGCAAACAGCCACGTGCGTGCTCTATCACAGCTGGCCTGGGGTAGGTCTCTTTTGGTCTCTCGTTTACACCCTTTCCTATTGAAACGGTTTCTTAGAAACTTTGCGGGTGGGAAGAGTTACACAAACTTGTTTGTATAGACGAGGTCTGCTTGGACTACTCGTTGTCCCAAATCTTAACCTGTTGGTTTAATTTGCATTATATTTTTTTACTGCAGGCAACAAGGACCAACACTATTATAATTTATTTCCATAATCTTCTCTTCTTCATCTTTCTTTCTTTTATAGGTATATAAAAATGGATTGCTGTTCGTTAGTCTCACTAAAACTCGAGAACGGCTGAACCGATTTTGCTGTTTTTTGTTTTTTTTTTTATATATTTTTGGAAGTCTAGGAAATGTTAGAATGGTGAGAATATATGGAAAAATTACTAATTTTGCCGGGCCAGCTAGTAACCAAATAGTTTGATCATCCTGGCCATCTGTCAGGATGATCAAACCAATGTAACGTCAAACAAAAAGTCAAGTAAGTGTTCCGTATACATTTACTCGACTTGTTGTCGGATGAGTCCGACCAAGTTTCGCTCCGAAACACGGAACTGGCATCGTCGGTTGCTCGTCTCTGACGACAGAGACCGACGACGCGAGCTCCGTCTCTGCTCACCATGATTAAGCTCTGCGAATCAGAGCGAAATCTGGTCGGACTCCTGTATCCGTAAAGTCAAGTGAGTGTATCCGGAATAAGGTTTATTGTTTAGTGCTTACGAAAGTTTTTGTTCATAAATCTGTCCGGATCGTGGTAAGTGGCACACTCGGTATCGGCCTACCTTACCGTAAATCGAAAAGCTAAATCATCATCATCATCAACCCATTATGTCCCCACCAAGGGCCACGGGTCTCCTCCCTGAGGAAGGCTTAGGCCATACTCCACACGGGGGCCAAACCCGGATTGGTGGAGGCTTGTAAGACTTTTAGCTGGTCTTACTGTCAGAAGTTTTTAAGCCACCCTAAGGCCTCTGACTTGGCTTAAAGACTGCCATCTATCGACGGCCGCGGCACCAACTGCTTAATGTGCCTTGCGAAGCACGGAACCGCTCGGAAAAATGCCACTAGCGCTAGTCATAGAACGGTCACCCATCCATGCCAAAGCCATGAAAAGCCAAATATGTTTTCCTAATTGGATTGCCCAAAGTTTATTCGTTCAAAATTTGATGAAAACGGGCGGTACACAAAATAGTTCGTCCATTTGTATAGGAGAATGCGTTCGAAATAAAAAAATCGGCTTCACTGATGGATGGCTGTATTATTGTTTCAAGTAATAAGGCCGCCTATTGTACCATGAACTTTTGTAAATATTTTGTGTTATTTGTTTATTCCGGTGTGCAATAGAGAATATTCTTTAATATTCGAATACCTTTCGCACAACATTCTCTTACAAAATGTTTACCTACAGAGTTTCGTTTCTGAAATATATGTAGGTTTAGGTTATCGATTTTTTCAGAAACGGAAGTCTGTAGGTAAACATTTTGTTCAGTCAAATATTGATTAGGTATACTAGATTGTGGTCTTATATATAAGTAGTAGTAATAGATAGATAAATAGAGAACACTTTATTGTACGTACAAAGGAAACAGATCGAGGGTATTCTGGCAGAACCGAATAGGTACAAAATATTAAAAAAAAATAGTTTCTATTTCAGTTTTATCTGAGTGAAACTGAGTATACTTGCATCAGAAACTATTTTCTTTTTAATTTTGTACTTATTCGGTTCTCGAGATATAATGCAAACATTAGTTGGTATCGACCTGATATACTCGTACAGTCATGTCCAATTTCAAACATTGTCTTAACTTAGAAAGGGGATCCAAATCGGCGTTTGTACTGGGACAAAAACTGTCGCGGTTAAGTCGCTCGCTCCTGCTCGAGAATGCAATGAAGAAACGCGCAAGGCTAAGGTTAACACACGATAAGTCTCTTTGTACATCGATAGTACCAGAGCCGGGTCTTGTAAAGTCGCGCGTCGCGCCCCAGACCTATGTGGTATTACCAATTGAATAAATGTTTTCTTTCTTTGTCTCTCACACTCTGTGTCGCTCTCTTTTTTTCTGTCATCATCAACCCAATATGTCCTCACCGAGGGGCACGGGTCTCTTCCCTGAGGAAGGTATAGCCATACTCCACCACGGTCGCCAAGTCCGTATTGGTGGAGGCTTGTAAGACTAGCGGCTGGTCTTACTGTTACATGTTTTCAAGCCGCCCTAAGGCCTCTGGTTTGGCTTAACGACTGCCATCTATCGACGGCAGCCGGCACCAACTGCTTAACGTGCCTTGCGAAGCACGGAACCGCTCGGAAAAATGCCACTACCGTTTGTCATAGACGGTGACCCATCCATGGACTGAACGCGACGTATGTTGCTTAACCTTAGTGATCGTTTAAGATCACTCAGGCAGCCCAGGCTACGAGCGATTCTGTCTCAATAATGACTATTCTCAAACCTACCGGATATACATATAAAATATTATCAAAATCGGCCAAGCCGTTGCGGAGGAGTATGCGCACAACACTGTGACACGAGAATTTTAAATATTAGAAGATAGTTGTTGTTATATTATTTATATTTTATTTTTCCTATGGATTGTATTTTTAAGTCATAGGGCCTAGAGGCATATATGTATGTCCGGCAGCGAAGTCATTGACAGATGTCGATATTTTAAAAAGCTTAGTCGAAACAACTGCGAGATTTAACATAACATTTACATAACATAACATTTACAAACAGGCACATACATTGCTTCTGCCCCCACACTAGGATACCCTGTGTCGTGGGAACCAGAAACAGCGACGTAACAAACATGTAAACATCCAAGACCTGGAGTTTTTTTTCTCCCCAGCCGGGGATCGAACCCGGGACCTCTCGCATGGTAAGCAGATGTGCTAACCGTTACGCCACAGAGGTCGTCGTTTAAACAGTAACTTTTCACGTATGTACATATATATACGCCTGTTACTGTAAAGGTTTATTTTCGTCTTTGTGTTCCTGGATTGTATTTTTAAGTCAAAGGGCCTAGAGGCTTATGTCCGGCAGCGAATTTATTGATAGATTGCCAATATTTTAAAAAGTTCAGTCGAAACAACTGCGAGATTAACAGTTTTGACGTATAAGCCTGTTACTCTAACGGTTTATTTTCGTTCTTTGTGTTTCATTGGTAGAGTGACGCGCTGAGCGCTTTGCATTGACTTTTGAACTGTTCCGATTTTATTGTTTCCAGGGATCAAAATTTTGTTGTATTTAACGTATTCAGAGCTTGGCGAAAAGCGGATTTGTTGCTGACGTAGAAAAATCTGTTTTTCAGCTGAAAAACTTGCCTGTGAAATCAATGCCTACCTCCTACAATATGGATTATTCACTTTATACTCCTTCTACGAGTATGTACACCATATACCGACAATTTTACATTTGTATCTTTAAGCCTCGTATCCACTAGGCAACATTTAACGCGCAACACGTGCCGCTCAACATGTTCGGCAACGTTGTTCAACAGCGCGCGACTTTGCCAGCGGGCGCGCAACATGACCCACGCCTGGTTCCGCGACACAAAAGTTCTGCTCTTTCTTTCAACATGTTGCGCAACATGTTGTGCAACGTGTTGCGCGCCAAATGTTGTCTAGTGGATACGCAGCTTTATGTTTTTTAAATCATATATCATTTTCTATCTCAACTTGACTTGGTGGAACGGAGTATGGACTCTTTTAAGTAATTCTTAAGATGATATAGCTCTGATACATCTGTTTTAAATATATTTTTTCTATTTGAATAGTTAATTAGAATATGATACCAAATCGAAGTGTGGAAGCTATAGCCGTGAACCTAACACTGCGTCGCTGATAACAACTTTAGCTAGCTTATACAACGCCTATGAGAATTTATACAGTTTTTTGCAGTTCTGACTATCGCTTCCAAGTCAAGTTTTTCACAAGGCTGAACAGTGCATAAGTCGGTATGTATCAATACTCAAATCTTTCAAATTTCTCTCAGCAATTTTTCACCGTAGGGTTGTCTGGAATAAATTGCTTTTAGCAATAAGGCCGCCAATTGTACCTTGAAAAAAAAAAACTCACGCCCGTTATCCCCGAAGGGGTAGGCAGAGGCACCAGTCTCTAGAACTGGACCCACGTTTTGCCGAGTTTATTAGGTCCCAAACGTGAAACTTTGAAACTTTTTTACCTTGAAACTTTGTAAATATTTTGTTTTTTCCGCTGTGCAATAAAGAATATTGTTATCTTATCTTGCATTAACACCGGCCCACCGAAGTCGTGCAGTCACAGTTGTCGTTCAATGTGAGACCGGCAATAAAATGAGCAGGTAGTTTTTCATCCACGCGACGAGCCAAAGACATTTTCAGCAGCGGCATATATATTTCGCAATGAATAATTTACAAGCACAAACTATTAGGCTCCGAATCGACCCTCTAGCGGGCGACAGAAGCTACCGTTTTTACCCTACTACGGCGGAACCAAAAAGGGTTATGATTTTAGTTTTGCTAAACTAAAGTTTACTATACTTGTACTGTAAAAAATTTAAGTCTTAAGAAAATTTTATGGATTGAATTGGTCAACCAAACAAATTGACTTTGCACGAATTTGATTAATAATTTATTTTGATTTTTGTTTTCCCTTGGTATTTGTGCTAGAAATTGTATCAAAATTCAATTATGATGATGTCCTCCTCGTCGTAGTCCGACGACGGCGATCTCAAGTGCGATTATTGGTAGGACTTCTGCGGCGGTGGGCTCGGATGTGACTTGCGAAGCCCAGTTTATTTTTGAACGTTCGGTTACATTGGCCGCAGTAACGTTCACCGTTCGAAATTCAATAATTACCTATTAAAATTAAAACTAAACAAAATTAAATCTAACTATATATATAAAAGGAGAAGCTGACTGACTGACTGACATATCAACGCAGAGCCTAAACAATAAGGGTTACAAACTTTAAATTTTGCACAGAAGTTTCTTTTGTAACGTAGGGGAGCACTAAGAAAGGATTTTTGAAAATTCATCCCCTAAAGGGGTAAAATGGTGGTTCAAAGTTAGTATGAAACTTTGCCGTTTTTAAAGTTATTCGAATTAATTTTGGTACGAAGGTTCTTCATTTAAAATTATGAAACACGTGTAAAATAGTTTTTTTAAATCATCCCTTAAGGGGGAAAAAGGGGGGTGCAAACTTAGTATGAAACTTTGCCGTTTTCGAATTCATTTGAATGAGATTCAATATGAAGGTCCTTCATTAAAACGTGTAAAAAACATGTAAAATAGTTTTTCAAAAATCATCCCTTAAGGGAGGTGCAGAGAGGGGGTTGCAAACTTAGTGTGAAACTATGCCGTTTTTTAAGTTATTCGAATGAAATTCAGAATAGAGATTCTTCATTAAATATCATGAAACACATAAAAAATAGTTTTTCGAAAATCATCCCTTAAGGGGATAAGAGGGGGGTGCACAGTTAGTCTGAAACTTTGCCGTTTTTGAAGTTATTGGTATGAATTAAATATGAAGTTCCTTCATTAAAAGTCATGAAATACATGTAAAATAGTTTTCGAAAATCATCCTTTAACGTAAAAGGGGGGTGCAATATTAGTGTGAAACTTTGCGGTTTTCAAGTTATTCGAATGAAATTCATTATGAAGTTCCTTCATTAAAAGTCATGAAATACATGTAAAATAGTTTTACGAAAATCGTTCCTTAAGGGGGTAAAAGTGGGGTGCAAAGTTAGTATGAAAGCTCTTTCGCATGCGCTAAAAGTATCCCTGTCTTATTTGCAAACTCTTTACTCAGCTAAAGCCCACGCGGACGCAGTCGCGGGCAACAGCTAGTGAAATAATATAATTAACAGACAGACACCCTGCATAGATTGCCCTATTGTAATCTTCTCTCTTTTTTTTTATTATATAAAATTCTCGTGTCACCACTTAGGTACCGTGTTAGTGCGCATACTCCTCCGAAACGGCTTGACCGATTGTGTTTAATTTTTAAAGGTTCATTCGGTAGGTTTGAGAATAGGTTATCTATTTTTCATAGCCCTAAGTGAAACCAAAATATATTTGGCAGAACAGCGTTTGTCGGGTCAGCTACTATGAATATATTATAATGCTTAATCATGTCGTGTCGCCCGTGATTCAGGTTATGCCTAGTGTGGGGTCACCACTGTTCTTAATTTATTTACACATTTTATTTTTAACATCATCATCTGTATTACCATTGTTATCTGGCATTGTGTATTATTTTTTCAATAAAACATAAATAAATAAACTCACGCCCGTTATCCCCGAGAGGGTAGGCAGAGGCACCAATCACTAGAATTGGGCCCACGTTTTGCCGAGTTTATTAGGTCCCTAACGTGACAAGTGGCAAGCCTGTCGCCGTTATCCGGACACAATTTATCAGCGAATGGTGTTGCTGTACAAACAAACAAATGTATGTAACTAAAAGTCATTGGTATATGCGTGGTTCGAACCCAGACCCTCATGATCGAAAAGCAAGGGTCGACCCCACTACGCCACCACCGCTTATTTAGCTTATTTATATTTTATTTTTCTATATTTAAACATTATTTGATAACTACGTACCCACAAAATGCCGTGTTTAGGTACCCAGTGGTCACATCTTTCATAGCGTCAGTAAGGAAAACTTAGCTCATTGGATTGGCCCCTAAAAGTAATAAGACATAAATTAAATGGTAATAAAAATAGTAGCTATAACATAAATAATGCTACTTGGCAATGTGAAAGTATTGTTATAGTGCTATAAGACAAGCGTTTATAGTAAAATTTAAAATTAGTCTCAGATCTCATATTTCCACGATTTAGACTTGCAAAAGTTAATACTTCCTTTATGGGGGCACTGTATAAAGTCAAACAAGATTACCCAAGATATATTAGAGTTACCCCCGACGCGGTTTAAGAAAATTATATGTCTTAAGCACACTCTGTGCAAAAAAGCCTATTATAAAATCAACAATTATATTTTACAAGACAAGGATGTCTAGTGTTAAACAGTAGATTAATATTAAAATGTATTCAGAGGAGATTTTAAATTTCAATTAATGTTCATAATTGTGTCTAGTGTTCAACACATCCTATAGTATTCATTTCTGATTTCCGATGTATGTATTTATTATTTCGAAGTTATTATGTAGTCTAAGCTGTTGGTTTGCCAATTGTATTAGTAAATAAATAGTAAATAAAAAGTTAAAAATAAATATGTGTTCTTAATTGCTGGCGTTTCAATTATTGCTAGGTTTGGAATCGGTGTCATTATGGTTAGGTTAGGAAGCACTACAATAACCTAATAACCTAACCTAACCACAATAACACCGACACCAAAACTAACATTGAAAGAATCAGAATCAGAATCAAGAATTTATTTCAACGTAAAGAATTTACATTCTGCTTGTTGAATGTCAATGTACATACAGTTATGTATAACGTTAGCCGCTGCCTTGGGGCCGTCTGTAGTGGAGAAAAAGGCAGCGAAAAAAAAACTCCACTCTGACCATCTTTTCTCAAATCACCTTAAAGCTAATACAAATAAAACATACAAAATAATATCTTGGATGTGTTGAACACTAGACACATTTATCCTCTGATTTAATTTAATATTAAACTACTATTTAATGCCATATGTCCTTGTCTTCTAAATAATCGTTGATTTTATAATAAGCTTTTTTGCAAAGAGTGTGCTTAACACAATTCTTAAATCGCGTTGGAGGTAACTCTAATATATCTTGGGGTATCTTGTTGTAGAACCTTATACAGTGCCCCATAAAGGAAGTATTAACTTTTGCAAGTCTAAATCGTGGAAATGACAATTTATGTTTATTTCTAGTATTAACGTTATGATGGCTACCAAGAGTTTCGAAGTCCTTAATATTTTTCCGAACGTACATAATATTTTCATAAATGTATTGGCTTGACAAACAAACAAACAAACATCAAAAAGCACCCACACTAAGGCCGTTTGTACAAACGCACGGCGGCCCCAAATGAGAATCGAACTCACGACCTCTTTGGCGGTAGCTAACCGCCTTAACGGTTATACCAACGAGGCAGTCGTAAATCGTTTTTATGACTTGTAATTTATACCAATGTGTATAATACTTTTTTTCACATTGTCAAATAGTTCCTTATGCATTTGTACACATAATATTATCATCACAAGGTGCAATGTTCTGACTTCATCCAAACAACAGTACTCTCGAATCTTACCAATGTAGGAGGATAAGTGACGCTTTTATTTATTTAACGGCTAATATGGCCAATAGGTATGCGGTCGATGAAGCGAAAGTGATTTGTCTGGATCGCGGCAGTTGGCTGTCCCAGGGCTTAGATTCTGCAAATGCATTGTAGTACAATGACAATTGGATGAACATGGCGATTTAGTTTCACTGCCGTCAATGGCATGGAATAACACGTCACGTCACCCGGCCATGTATCTGTCATCGTAAGAAACATAAACATTTACATACAGGCACATACATTGCTTCTAGCCCCACACTAGGATACATCGACACATCGTGGGAACCAGAAACAGCGACGTCACAAACATGTAAACATCCAAGACCTGGGGTTTTATTTTTTTTTCTCCCCAGCCGGGGATCGAACCCGGGACCTCTCGCATGGTAAGCAGATGCGCTAACCGCTACGCCATAGAGGTACTAATGCACTAACAGAATTGAGGCCCTGGTCTCTGCCTACTCCTCTGGGATACAGGCGTAAGATTATGTATGTATGTATGCATGCGGTATGCTCGCATCGCATGGTAATTAACTCGTTAGTCAGTGCCTCTCTGAGATAAGGCCTATTCCCTACAATTGGTCCCTAATGGGTCGTTTAGTTTAGGCACATTATTATGCCCATCGCGGGCCCACCGTCCACGAAATGACGCATTTAGGTGTCTCCTAGTGTCTCCTCTTTCACAGCGTCAGTAAGGAAAACTTGGATCATTGGCCCATGAGACTACTACTTACTAATATACATACAACTTACATAAATGGTTACATAGATATATAATAGAAATACATGTCTAATTTAAACGTAAAAATATATAAGTACTTAAACAATACAACAATAAACATGCATAAGAGTATATAACACAGACTACTAATATAAAGTTATTTATAGCTAATACACATTTTGTTTCAAAAATGACTAATTACTAATGATTGGCTGAAAAAATGTTGGTAACCCCAGCTTATGCTCCGCACGGCCTCGGCCGGGGTCGCTGACCCCTGGCGCGGTACCATACACCTGTCCCACCGCCTCCACTTTTTAAACCCAAAGCTGAGCGCAGTCGTTGGGGCTAATATAACAAAGCTTTTGAATATCCCCTTGCTTCTTAGAGTTAATAAGTCTTATTATATGTGCTACGTTACCGGATATAAAAAGGGAACACGCCGTTATTGAGTCATAGAAAGGACACCCTATGGCAAGGGTATCCTAGTGAGGGACCGGACTGAGGCAAGGACTTCGCAAACTTTATTTCTCGATGTGCCGCTTATTCTTATCAACATCAAATAGATTTTTGTTAAGCATAGATTGTTATTGCCGGCAGGTAATTTTTAAAACTAAACGACGAGTTTGTTAGATATAATACTTAAGCACACAATAGGAACTTATCGGTGAATTAAAAGTTACTTTACGCTGTGGGAGGGTTATACTTAGCAGGAACAAAATGGAGATTATACTTCATAAATCGTGATTTAGTTAACTCCTGTTAAAAAGCAGATTTAACTCCATTTGAACACTGCCCTCGTAAGGAAGAACGCAGTAATAGCCATTACTGCGTTTTTACTTTGGATGCAAAATTGAGCTCCCTGGTGGTATATCTATAGGTGAAAAAATAATGGTGGCTGTAGGTCTACTAGAAACCTGACATTTCAGTTATCTGCAGTTATCTCATGAAATTATATGTTTGTGATATGTTTTTCGCTATTTACTCAAAACTGCGTTCTTCCTTACGAGGGCAGAACAGCTCTCAAGCAATTTTTTTCATAAATAAGACAGTATAATTAAACATATAATTAAGTAATATATCGAGCGAATGTGTGTGGAAGGGCCGGTAAGGGCCGCCGGCAAAGGCCAACATAAAAAGTACCTGAAATCGGGCATGCATGCGAGCATGGGATCGTGGCAGGTAACAGTCCCTTATGTATGTATCATAAACTCACGTGTAGGCAGAGTCACAGAATACATAACAGTAGGTAAAGTCCGTTCGCTTAGATAGTGTCGGTACACACGAAGGCAATCTTGGTTTTAGTAAAAAACATTTATTTCAATTATACAACTTAGACGGCAAAAATACTAGTGTGCCACTGCACAGAATACACATTTAATAATAATCCCGTCCTGCCACGTCTCTTTCGCTTCGTTAACATTCCATTAGTCTTCGCATGCAGGCTCCGCCGGTTTCGAGTACTTTTTCAAGTTCTTTTTAATAGAAAATTATTATGATTTTAACCGTGCATGAGTCAGCCGCAATTGCGATGAACTCATAGGCGCAGCGCGAAATAATAGTGCAGACAGTGAAAGTTGGCACTTTACCGTAATTTTGTAGGCGATTCCTTCCCTCTTGCGCAGGAGTGTCGGCTGTGTCGGCAACTGACGCAGCCATTATGCAACACCTAACTCCATAACACACGCTCCACAAGGAGTTTAATAGCCACGTCATAAGGTTCAGAACTGTGTAAGTTATCTCTACCAAAGTCCAAACATGCAGCATAGCATGAACGCACTCTTTGTGCTTGCCTATGCACTTAGAGAGGCGAGAAATGTATGTCGCTGCCTAATTAGTAGCTTGTGTAGGAATTATACTCGTATAGAGAGTTCAACAGATTTTGGTGCGTGTTTAACAAATTTACTTGAGACCCGATGAACTACGAAGAGGTGAACTGGCCCCTCAAATGTAAGAAATGTGATTTGATACTATTTCAATTTTCTTAGTTTCAAAGATGGTATTAAATTTGTGAATCACTCTAAGCGTTTTTTACAAATTAATGTCCTCACTCTGAGTGTTTTTCGATGTTTGTGATGTACTTGCCTGGTTACCATCACAGGGTATCCTAGTTTGGGACAAGGTCAAGTGATTGTGTTGTGTGAAAAAGAAAACAGCCTCTAAAACACTGTAAAGAATTTAGTTGTAAGAATTAGCCTTAAACTTACTGAAACTTTAGAGCAAATGCAAACTCAAAGCTTTATTCTGATGATATTAAATAAATACACTCAATTGCAACGCAAGTTCGCTAAATCAGCGTCAAGAGTAGGGCCTGATAAGGGTTTGGTCACGTCCGTCCCTGATATTTTGGGCGGCTCGCTTTCATTATTCATTCATTGATCGGTGAGACACAAGTGCCTACATAAAGATGTTACATTAAAAAATAGAGTTGCTATGCGCTCTACCGGATAGGCATACAGATCATATTAAAAAAAGGCTGTGATTGGGCGTTATAAATAAATTGGGTGACAGCGGAGTCTCCATCTCGATATAGAAGTACTCAAATTGTTCAGGTGAAGGTCGACCGCTTGAGCTTGACTCGTAGGCCTTGGCATCAGATTTGGATAATTTTATGACATAACCATATTACACACCTAATTGTGTTATCTAGATTTTGTTAGGGCCTTCCGCCTCGTCGCTTCGTTGCTTAGATAAATTTAAGTAAATCAGCCTCGTTATAGACTTGAAAAGATAAAATTAAAAATCATTTTTCAGCAAAAATTGTAGAGGTTATGGGGATCCGCTTGTACCCACGTACACTTGTACCTATCTATCTATCTATGTTACATACATACATACTTATGATACAGGCTCACGCCTGTATCTCAGTACCGGTATCTTCCAATGGTTTTAAGCGATTTACCGAACTTGTTGAAAAGCCCTAAAACAACACTTCCTAAGTAATTTATAATAAAATTGTAACTAGCCTCACAGATAAACCTATACAGGTTTCAGTGAGGGTTTTTTGTACAGGTATAATACTAACTACCCGGCAAACGTGTTTGTTTATTGTTGTTAGTTTAACTATTGAATTAGGGACTCCCTGCAATGATAGTTAAGTTTGTAAAAATAAAGATAAATAAATAAAATAAGAAAAATGTTGAATGATTCGCGATGCTTACACCTTACATATCAAGGGAATAAAAGTGATGAGCTTTACCTACTTAATAATTTAATCGAACACGATTATGTTTAATCATAAGACTCTCTTAATACTCTTAAGCTCATTCTGCAGAGTAGACTTATCCTACGTAATATCCTGTTGACTTTGAACTTCGAAATCTTAGGCAGAGTTTCACATAACAGGCTATTTGACAGTGTAAAAAAAACAGTATTAATTCTACGTATTCGTTTAAATTATGTGTCTTAAAAGCATTTTAACTGAAAAAACAATTATGATTTGTAAAAAACACAAGATAAAATTTGATAATTTGTATCTGCCGCCATTGTATCGAAATTGGCTGCTGGCCGAAATTGAAACTGGCGGCCTGGATTGGCTGATTCTATGATGACGTCACATGGCAGAAAAAATGGCGTCTGTCATTCATTCTTTCTTACGTTCATTGGTTGGTTTACCGGGAAGTGACGTCATAACCTGAGCGATGCCATATTGCCTAAGATAGCGTTTTGGCGGCTTATTTGAAAAGTTTTTTGCCAAAATTTTGTTTGCCTTTTTTAGAGAAAGAATTTAAAATGACCACTTTCTGAGGACTCCATGAACACCAACAAACAATATGAGACTGCTTTCTGAAATCGGTCAAATAGACTATAATCCGAAATCCAACAACACCAAAAATAGACATCACGAAGGGGATGAAAGAAAACGTGTAGAAATCAATTTCAAGTTTTCTTTTATGTAAGTCTCCAGCGGGCTAAAAACTGGAAGTCAATGCATTATATTTTAACGTCGCCAGTCCCCGCTCTATTTTGCCTAAGAAATTCGACTCACTGTTTCGTGCCGGACTATTCTTACGGAAAGGAGCAAAATGAACAATGGTTGCCTTTTCGTTAAATTTCAGCTGTTTCCGTTATGCTGGTGCTGAATTTCAGCTGTTTCCGTTATGCTGGTGCTGAATTTCAGCTGTTTCAGTTATGCTGGTGCTGAATTTCAGCTGTTTCCGTTATGCTGGTGCTGAATTTCAGCTGTTTCCGTTATGCTGGTGCTGAATTTCATCTGTTTAGGTTATGCTGGTATTGAATTTCAGCTGTTTCCGTTATGCTGGTGCTGAATTTCAGCTGTTTCCGTTATGCTGGTGCTGAATTTCAGCTGTTTCCGTTATGCTGGTGCTGAATTTCAGCTGTTTCCGTTATGCTGGTGCTGAATTCTTAAGCGCCCTCCCGCGCACTGCATTTGTTTATTGGAAACGTCGTCTTGAACCGTTGGCACGTGACTTCATTTCCATTGATTCGGCGACGGCCAGAACACTTACTCGCTCCGTCCAGTATTCGGCACCTAACTAACCTCTTTTTCACGACAAAATATCTGTCAAAACATTCTCAGAGGTCCTCAAAGACTTGGATTAATGGAGGCATCCATGTATATAAGTTTGGTGTGAATATAAAAACTTGTTTGTTCAATTTAATAAACAGCTTATGAACACCCCGCATATAAGTAGTAGTTGTTTTACACCTTGGGTAATATTATTTGAGATTTCGTACCGAACCCTAAACTTTTTGAAAATCCAATATAGTTTATGTTACTCACGCAGAATGTAGTTTTCTAATGGTGAATGAATTTTAGATATCGGCCCAGTAGTTTCTGAGCCTATTCATTACAAACATACACATACACAAAAATACAAATATTTCCTCATTATAATATTAGTATAGATATCAATTTAGAATCGCAGTTCAGGATTTCGTTCGCTAAAGTATTTCCCCACGTTGGGCGCCATTCTAGAGTTCTTAATGAAGATTAATAAAATGTATACGACTTCGAAAAATGTGGTTATTTCAATGATACGTGATAAAAAACTGTAGAAAAGTGATGATAAGTAGAAAGTAAAGCAATAAGGCCGCCAATTGTACTGTATCATTGCTTATGTTTTGTATGTGTTTTCCTGGTACAATAAAGAATATTCTTATCTTATCTTAAGTAAATAATACACAAGTATATTTGTTATAGTGGTGTTTCATCAAAAGGTGAAGTAGGAATGGATATCAAATGAAATCCAATAATGGGTGACGTAATTTTAAATTTTGAATTAAAAACGATACTCGTAGATAGAACGAAATAAAAATAAAAAATTCTGTAGGTAAAGAGGCTTAAATAATTACAAACTCTTTGCCAGACTCCAGTTCAGATTTTTTCCTGTCTGCTAGCGGAAAAGCAATATGAAATTCTGCTGCGTGCAGATGAAAGAATTTCCTATTTCAATGCAGCGTTACTGCGTCTGAAACAAAGGCTGAATTTTCATACGCTGCATTCATAGGATTTTCTGTATGTGACGCCGAATGCCGGTCATTTGTTTTTAAAAACTATGCAAAATGAATATCCGCAACCATGGAGCTGCCATTTTGAAAAAAAACTCACTTGGCTGCCCGCGGTTGCTTTTCCTGACCAAAGGTCAATCTTCACATTTTAGTTGCAAAGTCGCCCGTAACGCAACGGAGTAGAGTGCATGGGTACCAAGCAAGTGTCAACTGGTTCGCTTCGTAGTTCGTAAATTACTATATTTCTCTGGCAATAGTGATTTACTTTAAAACATTTCATTAAATTAATAAATCGTTGTAGAAATGTGTACTTATAAAGTTGAAACTCCTGCAGTCACTCGTAAGGTAATGTTTTTTTATTATTTGTGGTTATAGAATCAGTTTATGAAAAAAAACAATTGAACTAGTGAAACATTCCAGTATTAGCAGCAGTTCAATCAAAGAAAATCATTGAACTGCTAAAACTGGAAAGTTTCACTAGTTCAATCAATTGAACTGTTAATTGAACTAGTGAGAGTAGAGGCCTCGCGAAGCACGGAACCGAGCGGAAAAATGCCACTAGCGTTAATCATAGAACGGTCATCCATCCATGCAGTGAACGCGCCCTGTGTTGATTAACCTTCGTGATCGTTTAAGATCGCTCAGGCGGCCGGGGCTGCGAGCGATCAAAGCATAACTTTTCTGAATTAATGATGTGCATTGTGTAAGTGTCGTCGCATAATTAAGCATAACACAATTTAATACCTTTCCTATGATTTCACCCACACAATAACTCATGAACAATATCAACGTTGCAATTTGCAGCGATGTCATAAATATTAAATTACTCCCGAATAACAATGGATTGTAATTCATTAATCACGTTTGAAAAGCTCGCAGTATACCAAATTATAACGTTGGCAGATAGGGGCTGTATTTTAACGATGATTTATTTAACACCTTTATTAACATTTATATTCAAGCATGTTGTCGGCAACTCACTACCCACCGTCACAAAATATAAATAATCTGTTAAGTGTTGACAAGACGAGTGCTATACTCCATTCCACGGATCAAGCACTCAAAGAAAAACATCCATGTGCGCTAAAATTTTTTTTTTTTATTTTTGTTAATGCTTTTATTAATTATTTTTATTAATTTATATTTATTAAGGGCCCTCGCCCACGGCGGCTTTTTGTAGCGCTGCCGTCGGCGTTTCGTAAACGCGCGACGGCATCGCTACTAACGCGCGTAGGTCGCTTTTGCAACGCGCCACCGTAGCGATGCAAGCGCGCGGCTGTAGCGCTGCTAACGCGCCACCGTAGCGATGCAAGCGCGCGGCTGTAGCGCTGCTAACGCGCCACCGTAGCAATGCAAGCGCGCGTTAGCATCGCTACAGCCGCGCGCTTGCATCGCTACAGCAAGTTTGTGATATTTTGGAAATAAAAAAATAAAAAAATTCGAATGACCAAACTTGTAGAAAATCAAATTTCCTACAATTTTTGTTCTCATGGTTTTACTGTAAAATCAAAAATGGCCAAGTTATTCAAGAAAACACCGTTTTTTTGGAAAAAAACAGATTTTTCGAATATACGCAGGAGTCTGATCCAGTCTCCTTCTTGAATTTACACTCCCCCCGAGAGAACTACGAAAAAAAATCCAAGAACTAATTATTGATGGGTCAAAATCTATAATGACTGAACTAATTTAATAAAGAGAGATTACTTGGTGGAAATTATGTAACAGCGTCTAAAATACTATAAAAACTAAGAGCGTAAATTCAGATGTTGTTCTAAAATGTTAAGGCATATTTGACGTTTTGTGAATTGCTTTCCATTGTAAAACCAGAGTTGACACGCAGAATACAGTGATGAGACAATCAGCTGAAGAACGACTAACAATAACCATAAGGTAAGAAAAACCAAATACTATGTTAATTTATTATCCTTATCGTTTTTGCACTGTGGTATTGACCCCCGATCGATTGGACCCAATGTCACTCGAAACTTGCTGTAGCGATGCAAGCGCGCGGCTGTAGCGATGCTAACGCGCGCTTGCATCGCTACGGTGGCGCGTTCGCATCGCGACAGAAGCGTGGTTACGTGGGCGAGGGCATGGCACACAGCTAGCGACCGCATCGCGGCTGTAGCGCGGCGAACGCGCCACCGCATCACTACTGCAGCGCTACAAAAAGCCGCCGTGGGCGAGGGCCCTAATGCGTGTGACATTCAATAGCTACTGCATAGTAAACCTACCCTATGAAGCGGACAGTCTTCGCTTGTTTCGCTTATCTCGAGCCGCAGCATTGACCAATGAGATGCGTGTGTTTGTAAGGAGTTCGTCTCGTGGAACGAAGTATAGGGGAAATTTATCGCTTTTTGGACTGTAGTGTAAATGTAGGGGAGAGGTTGAAGCCCAAAAGGTCTTTAAATACGCCTACGAATCCAGCCCCGGCAGTAAGACGACAGGAGTCACGCGTTTTGTGACGCTAAAATGTCAGAATTTGAAAATAGATTTTCAGAAAAGTCGTGCACTCGTCGCGAAGTCATCGCTTGCTTTGAGCCTAAATAAACCTTTGCTCTTTCTTTTTTCGTAATACAGGGATCTACACATCGACACACAAATGCTCATACACACGCACCCTGGTTCTTGCCGATGTGGACATCTCGAGTATGGAAATACCTAACCTCAGACTGTGGTCATTGGTACAAACAAGTACGGCTGCCTGCACCGTGAATGGAACCCACGACTGTTTGATAATATTATTAACTTTATTCCGGATAAAGCTTGCTTAACCTTCACTCAGGCAGCCGGGGCTACAAGCGACTTGAAATTAAGGGCTGATTTTTCAATAGCGAAATAACTTTTATCTGAGGAATAAAAATACCGGTATGACATAACTTTCATACATAAGTTGTCAAACCGCCATTTTTATTCCTCAGATAAAAGTTATCTGACTATTGAAAAATCAGCCTTAAGATTAATAATTATTAATCTACATGCATGTAACGTTATTCACTTAGCAAAAAAAAATTTTTATATATTATTTTTTTCAAACTAAGACCTGCAAAAGTCGAAATACAGGCAACGTCCTGGCTTCATTACTGCATCTAATTCTACAAGTCGTGCAGGTAATTCTAACAGAAGGCGTAAAATCGCCGGCCTAGTATCATGAAGAAATCCGTGGTGCAATTAAAGTTTTAAATTGCACCAGGGATTAACTTCATGATGCAAATGGGAAATTAACCGCTGCAAAGTCTCTCGGCTCATCCCAGCGTGAAGGCTTACAGCAGGTAAAGTTGACAAGCTTTAAGTGGGACTGGGAATAAAAAAAAATGAAATAAAATAAAACCTACTTGAGAACACTACGCCAAAAACATAGAAATAAAAGAAATACGTTCTCATGTAAATATTGCAGAAGTAAATTTTGAACTCAGTCCCCAAAATGTGTGTGCTGGTCTGGAACTTGGCACCGACTCCAAAATATATTAATAATAACTTCCGCACAACAATAACTTGACCTGGACCTCGACTGTGCTAATGCATTGTACTACAATGACAACAGCATGACCATGGCGATTTAGTTTCATTGCCGCTTCAAGTCTACGCGCGCACACGTATCAAGCAATCTAGCCGTCTCAATGGTATGAAAACAGATGTCACGTGACCCGACCGTGTATCTGTCATCGTACTATTATGCAATAACAGAATCGAGGCCCTGGTCCCAAATTAGGATTCCCTTCCTTCATGGAAAACACCCAGACTGAGGACATTTGTACAAGTGTGCAGCCGGCCTCAAGTGGATATCAAACCCTCTACCTTTGTTTTGGCAGGTAAGCGCCTTACGTCTAGACCAACGAGACAGTCAATCTTCAAAATCAACTTCTGCAATACCTAAGTAGTAGTACGTATTTCTACTTTTTTAGTGGTGCAGAGTTCTAAAGTAGGTTTAATTAGGTAAAAAAAATATTTCCACGTAAAGAATTTGACTTGTTTATTGAATGTCAATGTTAGTACTTACAAATAACGTTAGGCGCTGCCTTGGGGCCGAATGTAGTGAAGATATTTTTGTAGCAGTAGTGTAAATGTAGTGAAGAGGTTGAAGCCCAGAAGGACTCTACGAGACGCTACGAGTCCAGCTCCGGTAGTAAGACGACAGGAGTCGTCTTACAACCAAAATGTCAGAATTTGACAATTGATGCTCAGAAAAGTCTTTTAAAGCATTTTCTGATTGTGCAGTGAAATGTTCTCAATCTCTCAACGCTCAGGACAAATCCAGCCCCGGTAGTCACGGACAGGAGTCACGCGTTTTGTGACGCTAAAATGTCAGAATTTGACCATTGATGTTCAGAAAAGTATTTTGAAAGTCAAAGCATTGTCTTATTTTCTGGTTTTTCCCTGCACAAACATTGACCTGACACTTTATACCTGGATACTTTCAACTGGTATTCAGATTTCTCTGGTATTGAGTGAAAAATCATGTAAAAGAACGTTAAATTACTAAACGACAGAACATAAGACATGCCTTATATTTAGATTTTTTTCTCCTGCTTTTCTATAAAAAGGATGTTAACCGAAGACATAATATCCAAGCCCTTCCAAGCCTTATATATACGAGGTCATGTAAATTTATAAGGCTGTTTCATGCTTCACATGAACTTGAAAATAACTGCACGAGTGCGAGTCGGACTCCCGCATCCAGGGTTCCGTAGTATCACGCATTATTTGGTATATTTTTTTCATAGAATAATATTTCACGCAACTGAATGAAATTTACAAATTTCGTAATACTTGGCATGTCACAAAGGTATGTAAAAAAAACTAGCCGAGTGCATGTTGAGCTAGGCGGGATGTAGGTTCCGTAGAAAGACAGGATTCTATCTGCTTTACGGAGCCAATTACTTCATCAAAGTGACTTAAGTGACTTTCAATGGATTTTGTACAAAGTCTTCCTTTTATAATATTAGTTACTTATTGTTAACTTGTGAAGCCCACTCTGCCCACTTAACCGTCGTAGTTTTCCTTTTAGTCCATTGTGTACTAACCTTTTTTTCGTTTCTATAATCAACGATTTTGACAGGAGAGCAAGGGGAGAGGGGGTTTTTTATTTTTATTTTATTTGGGAGAACAAACAGTGATATACTACGAGTAATTACAAAATAGTTAAAAGTAATACTAAATATATCGCTCATTTGCGACAAGAACGTGTTAATGCAAATATGTATCGTTATGGAATAATGATACAGTAGAATCCGGCGCTTCGCGCTCTACTTGCTGCTAAAACGCGATATTTCTAGCGCCGAAAATGACCAAGTAATGAGGGAAAAGGTCGGTGACTATCGGTTTAGCGCCATCTCTTTCCGCCCCTAAGTTTAATGCAAGATCGGTTCACGTCAGTTTTCGCCCCTCGCTTGAGGAGGAAAGTGGTGCCCGATTGCGGCAAAACTGTAACAGCTCATGGTGTCACGGTTTTGATGAAAAGGTAAATACTGCTTTTTGTTTTTTTAGTGGTTTATTTTTGCAGCTATAACGGGATATTTGTATGTGGGTCATTATTGTAGTAAAAATAGTAGTCGCATGCTATGGTTTACATAGGATTGTACCGTTGTTGCTGAAATAAACAATGTTTTTGGTTGGTTAATTTAAGATGTTCCGTTACAGTTGATAATAAAAGTACAAAATGTTTGGTCTTAATGTTGGTTATCTCAAGTTAACACATTCTTGATAAAAAATAACACATTTTTACAACGAATAGCTTACAATGTTGCATTGTAAATGATAAAAATATTGTCTAATTACAATTTATTTTTCAGATGGAATCACAGTCTAGGAAGATTGTAAATCTTGTCCAAGGAATTAATGTACATAAGTTGTAGAAATGAAAAGATAATACCGATTCTTGAAATACAAATGAATTAAACAATCAATTTATTTTTTAGCATGTGAATCAGCACCGGAAGAACAACAACTGCAATGTAACCGGCCTCATTACGACTCGACTAGTTCTTGGAGCAGCAGCACTTCATCATCATTACCATCAGTTATTGAAGGTATACTATGTTCACTTATAATAATAATATAGCAGTATTTTTATTCACAGTGCACACTAATGAAACCATTTAATAAATCACGAAGTATACTATTTTTTTCAAAGAGTAGGTTTGTGGGAATCACAATGAGCAACAATAATATTATTATTTACTAGGAATGCATCAAAACAATAGGAAACTTATGAAATTTAAGAACGAGTATGATGTATGATGATTCCCTGATGTATACAATAAAGTGTTCTCTCTCTCTCTCTCTATGATGATAATGTTAGTTTCTATATTTTAATGATAGCGCTATGCTATTCCCCAGTATTGTAATAATAAAAATTATAAATAAACTTTTGCTGCAGACTCTGCCGACTCAGTGAAGGATCCTGACTACGAATTAGTTCAAGATCAACAAAGAATTGAGAGTTCTAGTGAAGGTAAAGATGAAGATATAATTATGGTCGACAACGAAAATCCTAATACCTAAGAGTGATATACTTACTATACTTACAGACTGATGAGAAACAAAAAAATGAGAAATCAACATATATATTGCAAAATACGATTTTAAATGAAGGAATAGATAACACAGCTAAACAAATGATGACAGGAAATTGCGATAAAATTTGACAAGAAATGCTGGATGCCATAATGGCATTGCAAGCATCGTGCCCATAGCAAAAGAAACACCAACATTTGTATCTGAAAATAGATAGGTATTCGACTGCAGACGTACAGATGAGCTCCAATGAAGAAACAACACCTGCTAAAAAAGAAAAAGAAAAACCGTTGAATGAAGAAATTGAACCTAAAAATCAACTACCGCCTGCAGACGTACATAAGAACACTAATGGTGAAACAACACCTGCAAAAAAAATGCAAAAAAAAGACCATTTAATGAAGCAATTGCACTTAAAAATCAACTACCGCCTGCAGACGTACAGATTAGCACTAATGGAGAAACAACACCTGCAAAACTACAATAACTTCGCTAAAATATCTTTAATTTTGTAAAACAAAATACAAAAATAAAGAGATTTCTACGACAGTAACGTGTCTTAATTAAAATGTTCTATACGTTTAGATTACAGATTATCAATAAAAACGTAACAATACGATATAACTTGTAAAGGTTTAGATTTTTATTCAAATTTTTTTTTTTACAAAAACGGTACATATCTGTTTGATTTGCAATAATGCAAATTTTTTACAAGACGAACGCAACAAGGAGGACCTTTTTTTAAATAAATAATCATAATAAATTTAATAACTGACTTAAAGGTCTGAATGCAATTGATCTAAAAAAACGGAAACTTTGAAGTTATGTTGTATCGAGCTGAATAGTCTAAACATAATAATTAAAAAGTTACAGGAATTTTAAACTTTCAAATGCGTTTTACCACGTTGAGACAAATTCCACAAATTGAGATTTTTACTTTGTCACGTTCTTGTCGCAAATGAGTGATATCACCCACGACATTATCCACGGCTTACTTTACAGTGTTGCTGCTTGTGCTTAATAAAAGAAGATAAAAACAACTAAACTAAAACTGAGTACTTACACAAATTCATGCAAGAAAGTAGTACGGAAAAATCAAATAACAAATTAATTTACGCGTTCATCAGGGTATGAATAATTCTTTTTAAAAGAATACTTAGCTTCATAAAAAATATCCACATGGGTGCTGTATGTGTCTACAAGCCGACGCAAAGGTGAGCGCACGCCGGGGTAACAGGGGGTTGCAGTTTGCTAAATATCAGACGAATGGTGGCCGGGTCACCTATTTTTCTCTACATTGGTTAAGACTGGTGATGGCTGACCCTCGCGTTACGCCCGTGGACGGGTGCTATTCGTGTGTCTGCCCGCAGCAATAATTAATGTTTTGACTTATAAAGCTACTAATGGCAAGCGTGGAATCTTGTCATATACTTAGTTTTGCATTTATTAAGTTTAAGATAGTTGTATTTTTCCCGCTGCCTTTTTCTCCGCTACAAATAAGGCCCGATGGCAGTGGCTAACATAGTACATTGACATTCAGCAAACAGAATGTAAATTCTTTACGTTGAGATAAATTATTTTGATTTCATTTGATTTGTCTACGGAACCCTAAAAACCGTATATTATGTTTCATTAAACAATGTTTAATTGTTAAGCAATTCTCTATGTTAAGTCATCCTATAAAAAAATTACTGGTCATTTACGAGTATTAGGTACAGTTCTTCCGCAGAGTGTGGCGGTCTGTGGCGAGTGGATAGCCTAAAGACTTATTTTAAAATATCAACTCTACATTACAATACCTAATTTATTTCCAAACTACTATCGTTAAAGTCGACGCGGTCAAATCGTAACAAGAAATTTAATTTTTTTTTTAATTTACTGATATTTTAACCTTTTGTTACTAACTGGAGGGATCAAATTATTGACATTGAAGGAACGGCTTACAGATTCACAACGCGCACCAAGTATTTCACACGGACAAACTGATGACGTCATAGGCTCTATATACCCCGAGTTTCTCGAACGCTCACAGTTTGTTAATTTACTGTTGATGACGGCTATCTGGGCCTAAATTCTACTAGATTATAGTTTAATGACAGATACTCGGTCGGGTCACGTGAAATGATTTTTTGTACCATTGACGTCTAGAAGGATTGGTGGGTGTGTGCGCATAGATTAAAAGCGGCAATGAAATTAAATCGCCGCGTTCGTGAAGTTGTCATTATACAGTCGACCGCACATCCTCCTATACACTCATGCACTCTACCCCGTTGCATTACGGGCGACTTTGCTACGAAAATGTGAATGTTGATGTGCTATCGACTGTATATATACTACAATGCATTAAGATAATCTACGCCCAGTTATGTATGCAATTTTTTCAACTGACAGCTGTTAACAAAAGATTAACAGACTGTCAGTCGAGAAACCGGGGTTTGTCTCGTTGGCAGCCACTGGGTGTGGAATCCTTAAAGAACTCGCAAAGGAAAGAAAGCACCAGTTCCGTCTCACCCCCAACTAAGCATATTTATGAGCCATGAATCTCATACATATCGTATCCATCCCCATATTGAGCTATTTCCTATGCTTGGAAATGTACACAGTTTTTAGATGTGAGATTTGATTTGATTTCGAACGAGCTTCGTACGCCGTCTGTTCAGTTCAATTCAACTTATGTGGCATAAATGTTCATAAAGATTAAAATAATACAATCATGAATGAGGCATTTTATAAGACAGAAACCTAAATGTATGATATACAATATAACTACTAGCTAACCCGGCAAAGGTTGTTTTGCGTTCAGGAACACTATCTTCATCTTCAAAACAATAATGGGCAAATTCTACTAATTAGTATAAGTATACATGATGATGTTTTTTTCGATCTAAAACTATGTATGCACTACTTATATTTTTATACACGCATCATTATAAACTATAACCATTGTAAATATAATGTAGGTATTATGTATGTTTATAAATTATTCTACATCTTATATGGTCCAATTTCAAGAAATCACACTAAAATTCCAATCCGGACTTGGCCCCCGTGGTGGAGTATGCTCCACGTAGGGCCATAAGTATAGGCCATAGCCTATACTTTCCTCAGGGAAGAGACCCGTGCCCCTCGGTGGGGACATAATGGGTTGATGATGACGATGACACTAAAATTATAAAGGCGAAAGTTCGTGAGTGTGTGAGTGTGTATGTTTGTTACTTATTCACGTCGAAACGGCTGAAGCGATTTTAATAAAATTCGGTAATAGAGTTAGCACCCTGGATTAACACATAGGCTACGTTTTACTGCGGGATAACATCTATTCCCATGGGAAAATCCTAAAAATGTGAATAGTTATTATTTTTACTGTTGATACACAATTTATTTTCCCTAATAAACTCCAGGGAAACACCGCGGGGCACAGCTAGTATTAAAATATCACTCAACTGTTTGGCGCTCCTGTGATAGGCAAATAACATCATCACGCCACATGCCTTCACGTATCTGAAATATAGACAACTAGTCCCAAAGCACGTAGGATTATTATATATAAGCTAGTGTAAGACTAGAATAAGGGAGTTAAGAGACTGGAGTCTTAACGATGTATTAATTAAAATGTGATCAACCGTTCCTGTTGTTTCTCTGCTGCGCCGCCGTCCTGCAACCACTCCCCCCACCACTGGGCATACTTCATGGCGACCGTGACAGCGTGACCGTGATGTCGAGGCGTCAGCAGAGGGCGTGAGTTTTTGGACTTGTGCAGGTGCTATTGTTTGTGTTGGGAACAAGTCCCCGATTTCCAGTGACAATGGGCGGCCAGGAAAGCAAAGATAATATTATTGTGTCCGCCCCTAGCAGCAGTATGGTGCCATCATCAACTCCATCTACGGCTCTGGAACTGTCAGAGATACTACTCATGGCCGTAGTTGGATTCCTCTCGGCCTATGCTCTGTCCCGACTATATAAAAAATTAAAGGAATACCTATATGCCAGTTGGGAGCAGCGGGCTGCTCGCCGTGCGATCCGTGGCGAGACTGTTTGATTCGCGTGCAGTAAAAATTTTTTTTTTTTTGTGAGTGTAATGTTTTGTTGTTATAACTTTTTATTATTTGTGAACATTTACGTTGATGGCGAGTCTCACCAGTATATTAGAAGAATTGCGGGTTATTCGTAGCGATATTATTAAACTAAGTAAAATTAAACGTGTGTCGTCGCAAGGTAGCAATAAGTTATTAGCAGCGGAGTATTAAGTCACGTTTTGACTCATTGCTAGATGAGGTTAGTAAAAAAGACGTTGAAGCTGCGGATTTGGACCTTGCCAATCGTGTTTCGCGGCAGTTCGACAAATGTTTTAATGAAATCGAGGATATGGTAAGCACGAGTATTAACGAAACAAAAATGGCCGACTTTGACTTAAAGATTGCTCTCTCTTTGCTGCCATTAGTAGATGTGGATGAAAAACAAATTAATCAATTGATTGACGGTCTGGATTTTTATAGCAGTACCCTAAAGAAGGATGATCAGTCAGTACTAGCAAACTTTGTAATTAAAACTCGTCTTTCTAATAAGGCTAAATTAAAACTCAAGAATGCTTACTCAGCCGTCTCAGATTTAATTCAAGATATTCGTAGGTATTTGTTGCCGAAAAAGTCATACACAGCTATTCTGTCCCGGCTACAAAGTTGTCGACAAGGTAATAGGAGTGTAAGCGAGTTTGGGGAAGAGATAGAACAATTATTAACGGATTTGACTTTAGCGCAAGCGGATGGTAATTCAGCATCGCACGCTATTCTGAAGCCGATAAACGAAAAGATAGCTATTAAGCGGTTTTCGGATGGTTTTCCCCCACCTTCCTTAGGCCACCTGTTGGTTGGCTAAAATAAAACACTACATTTAGTAGGTATTAAGTCAGCAAACTGCTATTTTAAAAATTAAATAAAAGTAAAATTGGTTCGCTATTGCTAGCAGAACCGAATGAACTCAAGGGTGTAACAAGGGTAAATGTTGCAAAATTGGCTAGCTTTAACTGAAATGTTAGGCAAAAGTACGCACTGAAAAATTCTGAACAAAATCTTTGGTAATAAAAGATATATCAGGGACTAATTCGTATGGAAAAAAAATTGCATTTAACCTGTCTAGATGGAAAAATTTTTTTTTTTCCAAAAGCTTTATTTTCCACAGAATCTAATTTCGCTGGTAAACGATAGTAGCTTTTCATTTAAATCTTTCATGCAAATATCGGCCACATAAATCTCTGCAATCCTAACTGCTCATATTTTTTTATGTTAATATTAAGCGTGATTAGTACAAAACTGTACGATTTCTTACTTAGCGCAGGGAACGATCGCCATCGAACATCCGCCATATCTCTTATCTGTGTAATCTTTGGATTATGGATTAGCCTTTAAAGTATTCGCCGAAGAAGTACAACAAACATTCAAGAGATTGTGCTAGTTTATTATTCTTTAACTCAGAGGTCAAATGCTCAAAGTCATTCGGCCTTGTTACAGCCTTAAGGATTTTATTATACACTGTAAGTAAACCCATTTCTCGCTCTCCACTGTTGTGTTTGTAGTGCTTACTCCTAAGTCGAATGACTTCCGCGCTTTGTATTTCTACTTCCCGATCTTGTAATAAAAGCATTATTTCTTATACGGTCGCATTACATACACGTGCAGATGGAAAACACTGTATACGGGTTGCCATTATTGCTTATAACTGCAAAAACACTTAATAAGTGACCGCAGGAATAGTATTTTCCTGATTTTGTAACATCGCAAGAAACAAATATTTTAGCGTTGCAAGTTATTGAACTGTTTCTACCAGACCTGGAGATCAACACGCGCACTTAGCAACGTTTCTTGGTGGTCATACTGGCATGTCATACTAATATGACTAGTGAGAATCGCTGGTATTGGTGGTCATACTTGAGCTTTTGCATAATGAGATTAGCGTCGGATTTTTTTTAGAAAAGCTTCGTTAAATTAAATAAAACCGATGTTTTGAACTTTGAGTGAATTGTACTTTATTAATACTTAAGTAGCATATTAAAGGATGTTTATAAAAATAATATGACCACCAATACAAGCGATTCTCACTGGTCATATTAGTATGACATGCCAGTATGACCACCAAGAAACGGGGGCACTAATACGAAAATCGGTATGCCAGACAATCTCTCATTATCAGTATACCTACCAAGCGAAGATTCTTCGGCTGTGACTGTGCAGCGTTGTCACGTAAAGCTACAGTCAATGATGAACAACATTCCAGTTGAGGAGAAGGGAGCGGGTGGCGTGCGTCGTTCCCACTGGTAATTGACGCGCTGAGTGCCAGGTTTACAGTGCATCCGTTGCAGCGGAAGTGACGGAATTGGAAGGGGAAGTGTGAAGCGTGTATAAACGCGACGTTTCAGCGCCAATAAAATACGTCATCGCCATATTTTTCTCATTTTTAATGTCAATAGTTCGACGCCCAGCAGTGAGCTGAATAGACAGGCTGCAAAAGTAAAGAAAATGGAAGGGTGGTATTGCAGGGGTGGTGTGTAAGGGTACATACCGTCTAATAATTTAATTAAATTTTTTTTGCTGATTGGATTGATAGAATTGTTTGTTAAGTGCATGAAGGTTTGCTGACTAAAGATATTGTTGTGAACGGCAGCGACTGAATTCAGGAGGATTAAATTTGCTAAAAAGATTCTGAAATGTAATATTCAGCGGTGATTTTTACGGCTAAAATAGTTGCTAATTTATTATTTAAAAATGTATTAAACTTCACTTACCAACACTAATATTATGAACAGGAAAAGATTGTATGTTTGTAAGTAAGTTAGTGTGTCGGGGGTACATAAACCTCTAGTTTTGTATAAAAATGCTTTTGGAAATTGAAGAGTGTAATGATTTCCTTATTGATCCCGTCAGAGCCGGATTAACCCTGTATGGGCCTGTAGGCAATAAATTTTCGGGCCCCTTTTCTTTACCTAATCTGACTGACTAAATCATGTGATGTATTTTTTTGCCTTCTGCCCACATTCCTGAATACAATTTCTATGTATACATGAAAAATTAAACGCGACTCAGTTATTTTTAATTTAAAAGTGTGTGAAAAAGTGAAGTAATTTCAGTACAGCGCCACCAAGTTATCTGTTCAGGTGGGCAAAATTGTAACTAACATATAAATTGTAAATCTTGTTCCCCATTTTTGTTTTATTTATTCACTTACTAAGATTTATAGATATATTGTCATTAAAATTGAAAGACGGGTTAAAATATTCTCATTTGTCTAGGTAAATTCCTGTAATGTTACTACTAAATTCTCCACTAGCGCCGCTATCAACTGAACAGATAAGATGGTGGCACTGTACCTTCTGTTAATTTAAATATGGGCTTTCCTTACTTTTTTTAATATAAAATCTTTTATTGGTTCTGTATGTATACAGTGTTACTTGCGTTGAAAAAAAAAGAATAGTATTGTTGATTATCATTTTCGATCCATAAAACTTTTTTTTTGCGGACTGCAGTGGGCCCCTGTCGATCCTGGGCCCCTAGGCAGTTGCCTACTCTGCCTTAAGGTTAATCCGGCTCTGGATCCCGTCAACAGATCATGTTTATATGGAACCACGTCTGACGTAGCCTCTTTCAACCAAAGTATGAATAATGGAAAGCAGACTACGTAGTTAGGAATTATCATTGAACCTAATACACTTAAGAAAATAAAGAGAACTTTTTTCTCAGTTTGAAAGGACCAAATCATTTATTTTTCAGCTTACGTTTTTTCTATTTTAGACTGAATGGCGAATATTTATTTACTTATTATTACTAATATTTCAGAATAAATTCGCATAAAAGTCGGTTCGCATGGCCGAGTAGCTGAGAGAGATTCTTCGACTCGTAATAGTCCCAATGAGATCTGGGTGATGTTGACGTTTAGTACTTCGTAAGACTGTATGTAAACGGGGCACTAAAGACGAGGTCACGTAGCGTCGGATAATTCGCCATCCACCCGTACTCTCGGCATCAACGATCAAGAACTGCTACTTCCACTGCAATACCAATGCGTCGGTCGGATATCTACTTATTTACGTGAACACCCAAAGATAGTTTCAGAGCACTTTGTAAATAGAAAAGAAAATTACTTAGATATCACTCAACTGCGGGATGCGGAATTCATAGAAGAATAATAAAGTCCTACTAGCTGACCCGGCAAACGTTTCTTGGTCATATTTTTATTATGCCAAGTAGTCAAGAGGCGGTCTCTAAATCGTGAATTTCTAGAAATAGGAATTCTCAAACCTTCTTAACCTATTTATCCCATATTATACGTTAATAAAAACTCTTGAGCGACCCCAAATACATACATACATACGTAAGCTCACGCCTGTATTCCAGAGGGGTAGGCAGAGACCAGGGACTGCCACCTGCCACGGTCCTGACAAATCACTTTCGCTTTAGACCCCAAATATGGCATTATTAATTATCAATACAGCCGTGGCTCCCAAATCACCTAGGTCTTAGCGTAACTCTGATATTGACTGCTTTGTCAGCGACAACGGGAGTTATCATTAATTGGCGCGCGCGAATTGGCTGACCTTTAAAGAAAGTTCAAACCGAGAGACGAGTTGTAACTTCACACCAGAGTTCACGTTCACAAAGAAATTTTTCTCAGACATGCTTGGAAATTTGAGCATTATTTCGACCACCTTCTTCGAGATAAATCGAAATTGCTGTACTGGTCAATTTACACGCGTGTAGCGGTCAGAAAAAGTTCTATGAAAATTCATAACTGTCGTGTTTTGCGGCAAATATTTCATTTCATTTCATTTATTCAATGCATTCATGTACAATTATATAAGATACAGTGTGTTACCTACTTAACTAATTGAACATGAACCCTGTAAGGGTATAGCAGAATTGACATGCGTCTACAATTGTAAAGGGAGCATGCACTTAAGCGAGCATGCCTTGGCTTCACCTCGGCCCACATTTCCACGTTCGTCCATCAATACCTCTTTTGCTGGCCGCTGCAGTAATGTACTAATTTCGATTTCTGTTAGTGAAATTGTTAGGTAAGTGTGCTGTCTCTTCGAGACGAAACTTCGATTCGAAACTGCGGGTTTTGGAACCCAGGTAAAGACGACAGCAGGTAAGACCGTTATGTTGTATAGTAAAAAAACTTTTAATGTGCACGATGGTTCAAACGATTATAAATGAAATGATGGGATGTTCTTTTTTTTCGTCTCCTCCTAGATGCCATAAATACCACGTATGTTTTTTGTTTGTAGCCAGCAATCGCCGCATTCTGTCGCGGTCTCTTGTACAGGCGACAGCACGTCAATCTTCCCATTTTAGTTGCAAAGTCGCCCGTAATGCAATGGACTAGAATGCATGGGTGTATACCATGATGTGATGTCGACTGTACGCCCCCGCCAGCCATACTGACGGTTTCTGAATTGAGAATTTCACGTAAGTAAATACTATAGTAACGTTCTGTCACGCTCTTTTCTAGTACAGTGCCCGTACAATGTTTTCGACACTATCCAGTGGTACCTAGAGAACTGACATCAACATCCACTGAAGGTCATTGCATGCGGCGGCGAAGTGCATCTTACGAACAGTCACTGCGCTGAATAAAGATTAGTCATTTACAAGAAACCTATGCAGCTTGAGTCGGGCTTTGACTTGAATAATTGACCCTTCACCCCACTTTATAGACTTTCTGAGACTATGTTTCTCACCCACAGATCCTATAGTGTTGGTACTTGGTAGTGCTAAGGTAGCAGTAGTAAATAAGTCCAAAAATCTTTTCAAAAAATGTAATCAATACACGATAGTCAAAAATTATGTGTAAATAAAAAAATATCCACACAAGACAATTACTTTTCTTGGTCTCAAACTAGGATACCTTGTACCATGGTAACCAGCCAAAGACATCACAAACATGGAAATTATACCCAATCTGAGGTCATTTGTGAAAATGTACGGGAGCTACAAGTCGGAGTCGAATCCACGACCTCTCCTAAATGGTAATCAGACGTGACTACCGCTACACCAACAAGGCAGGCGCCTTGAAGTATTTCTTGAAAATATTTTTTAGTAATAGTTATTCACCACATGTCAATGGGTCAATATGTCACAGTTAATAGGAAAAAGCTCTATAAAAAAATCCCAATTTTTCCAATCAAATCATGTTTACCTATAATACGTCTCTTATTTATTCCTAGCTATCGTTAAGATGAACCATTTACGGATATTCCTTTTCATAACTTGGATTTAATAAGGATTGACTCATTTTATGAATAGAATAGATTAGAACAGAAAATCTTTATTCGGTACTTATACAGTGGAAAATTAATGTAACGTAACATAAAATTAATATAACAGTACCAAAAAGGTTTCCGCTCAGCTTAATGCCGTAGCAGAGATACGGCGCTGGTTGTCAGCAGATGCCTGAAAGCTTGTAACTAAAACTTAAACTAACTAAAAATCTATCGGTCCCACTTACAAAAACTCATCTCCCCAAAGTATTCCCAGAATGCAGACTCTGTAGATGTGAGATTAAATAAAACAGTTTTAGACTGACATTAGAGGAATTGCGTTTTTACAAAAAGGCCGCGCTGCGCTGGTAAGAAAAATATACATAATTTTATGAATTAAATTTTGTTTATGTAGGTTGTTATAGTATTTTTCATATGGCAAAACAACGTTTGCCGGGTCAGCTAGTCTAATACATAAAATTCTCGTGTCCCAATTTTAGCGCACATACTCCTCTGAAACGGCTTGGCCGATTTTGGTGAAATTTTATATATATAATCAGTAGGTTTGAGAATCGGTTGTTATCTATTTTTCATACCCCTATCTGGCAAAACAACCTTTGCGGGGTCAGCGTGTACATAAATATAAAAGATGTACAATATTTCAGAGTTCATTTATGTCGACTTTTCTGAGTTCTATTTGGAGAATCGTACTTAATCTGTAGAATTTTTGGTCGGACAATCGGCTCACGATTACAATGGTTTTAATTCTTATTTTCAAGTTCGTAACGCAAGTGATTACAGCCTTCGGATTCCCGGTCGCAAAAACCTCTCTACAGATAACTGACAGTTATCTGTCAACGCGATATTGAAATGTTCCGTTTTTCTTTTCTATTGAGTGGCCTATCACAGTTAACATTTAACTGGTGGCAGCTGGTTGGTAGGTTATTGGGACCGGGCAATAAGCACTAAGCCTAGGCGCACGCTAGCGACACGCGACAGGCTACAGCTCGGCGACTATACGCGATGAAAGGCTACGGCCGTCAATTTTCATTATACTTTGTTCGAATCTCCGCACAATTGGCGTCAGAGTCGCGGAGTAGCGACAAGACGCCAGAAGCAAATGACAACGTCGCGTCTGACGCGGCGACAATTCGCCCTGTTTGCAATGGCTCTAAAAGAGGAAGTTGAAGTCTCAAATTTTTTTAGTAAAATTCTCATCTAATTCATCTAGCACGCCTATTGTCTTTCATTTGTATCCACTCCGACTGTGAAGGCTGAGGCTTGTGCGTTAGCCTCTTAAAAGTACTGAGTGGCGTCGATCCACAACTTTCGTGCTAGGTCCTCGTAGGATAGACGCCGTGTGGCCACACGTGCGAAGCAAACCGGTCCCCAGAGCGGGGGCGGGTTCGAGCATGGCCTCGCGGCCAGTCCTGAGAAACCGCTTCTGTACGCCGATAACAAAACTACACTTTTTTAAAAGCACCCAGAGAAAATTCGAAGCGCTGCCTGTTTTACTTTGATTCTGACGTAATGAAAATATTTGAATTTGAACAAGTTCGTTTTAGAATATTTGATATTTTGAATCATTCCTTTGTTCAAATTGGTCAATGGCGTAGGAACTAAGTTGTAACGTCATTAATTTCCTTCTTGCTTGACTTCTTGACAGATTTTTACTTCTTCCCCCGGTTGTAGAGAGGCTAAATCAAATTATTTTATCCTCATTATAAACTGTTTTCCGGATACACTTACTTGACTTTTTATCGGAAGAGTCCGACAAGGTTTCGCTAAGATTCGCAGAGCTTGGCTCTTTCTTTTATTCTCAGTAATGAGCCGTTTTCAGAAGAACTATAAAAAAAAATCTAACGGTTGTCAAAGGAATGCAATTTTGGACCTCAGCCCAATAGCCATGAAAATGTTAGTTTTTTTTTCAATACAATATAACTCCGAAAGGACAAACATTTGGCTGTAGGCGTCATAGTAAATTTGTTTAGCTCGCTGAGACCTATTCGATGACGTATCACACATGGCTATTGGGCGGCTATTGGGTTGAGGTCCAAATTGCATTCCTTTGACAGCCATTAGATTTCTTTTTTTTTAGTTTTTCTGAAAACGGCTCATTAGGCGGCAAGACGTCGCCCCGCAGCGTATTGTAAACGAATCTGTCCGAGTGACCAAGCAAATTTACATTCCAATGGCCGGACATCGTCTGTTGGGTTGGGAATATTGGGAATCGATCTCCGATGAGAAGTTATTCTAAGATTACATTTCCTTGGGGATTTGTTTCAAGGATAGACCGACTGATATATTAGTTTAGTTTTAACGATCTAATAACGTTAATGGTAGGTTGTCGAATTACTTGTATTACACTTACCTATAGGTAGAGGCGACAGCATTTCAAGTTTTACGCGCAATTTAAGAATGAATTTATCTGGCATCCGAAATTGTAGGTATATGTTCAGACTATGCAAAAGATAAGAAGATAAGATAAGTACACGAGGAAAAAACACAAACATAAAGTGTAATTTACAAGGTAATGGTACAATAGGGTAGGGTTATAAAAAAATATTGGATACGTATTTTTTTTAAATCTAAAAGACAGACTAATTACATTTTTTTAGGAAACTAGCCTATTGGCGGCAATGGTAATTTCTCCCAGAAAACCCTATGATGGAAAAATCTGAACGGGGACGGGTAGTTAGTGTAAAAATGAATATTAAAGATTCAGATTTCATTTTATTACTAAAGATTTTTTTTATTTTCAGGAGAAATTCAACTTATTTCGATTTTCTCACGTACCTAACTACAGAATAAGACATAGGATTGGAGGACAAACAAAGAACAACTTTACAGAGAAATGTTGACGTTATATCTTAGTGTGCACATTTTAAATGACTTAAGCTAAACATCTTGGAATTAAAATAAATGTTATTATATAATGGAACATAAATATATCCTCGTGAGGCCCAATGTCTTCAGGTGATCACAAAATCAATTGTTCTTGTCAAGGTCGGGCCTGACGAGGATATATATGTGTATATACATACATATATATATATATACATATATTATAATATTACTATGTATAGTAATGTTATATGTTCCATTATAACATATTATGTTCCATACATGTATATGCTTCGAATACACTTTCAATGTATAAAGTCCATTATTACGCGCCTAGCTTCCAACCCTAACATAACTCTCCGCTGTCCTTTGTATGCAGATGACTAGTGGTACAGTCGACAGCATATCATCCTATACACCCACCCATGCACACAACTCCGTTGCATTACAGACGACTTTGCAACTAAAATTTGAAGGTTGACGTTCTGTCGACTGTACCTAATTTAACCGAACAAAAGAGGAAAAAGTAAAACTTGTTACTTTGTTTGCTGGGTCCAACCCCAAGGGCCATCAAAATACATCACTAACATTGAATAAGCCATAATAATGTTGACTATAGTCCATAATCTATTTGTTTGAATCTATGATTCATGTCGAAGGCCTGAACTCTGTGTGCAATACTAAATTATCCTACGTTGATGAGTAATGAATGTGCATATTTAACTGCGTACTTATAGTATTTCAAACAGCTGTCCTAAAGTCTGTATTTTAATTCAATGCAAAGAATAAACTGTCATGTTGACATATCAATACAAGCCAAGGGCTGTCAATGACTGAATGTTGCTAGTACGTAAAAAAAAATAAACCCATTTTACTTCCAAGTTAAAATTGTGTGTGCTATGTATGTGTTTTTTTTAGACTTTCGTCTTATGAGTAAGGGACTTCACACACGACTGCTATAATATACATTACATCCCGGGAGGTATAGCTTTACATTATATTAAAGTATCACACACGGAACAGGTAACGTAATGTATATTTCGCTTCATTCCGTTGACATACGTCTCGACCGACACACGTTCCGGCTGCTAAGGCGTTATACAGGGTGTTATGGATCTGTCGACTTACTACTAGATTTAATAGATAGGTAGTTAATCGAAAGATGATTGAGATTTTGATGCGCGTATGCGTTGGTACATGTGCCAAAAATAGAACGATGTGCATTGAACATCATATAAAGTAAGGAAAATTCCGAAGAGTTTAAATTATATGCGGAATTATCAGACATCGCCAGCAAGTGGACAGGCATGATATTATTACAAAATTGATGACCACAGTGGTTGCTACTCTTTTTTTTCTTTTCTTGAGGTAGATTGATTTTTGTTACTATCCTTCATGTTAAAGGCAACTTTAATGTTATATTCCATCACTATATACAAGTTGTAACTTCCTATGTTATATCTATAAAATCATAGGTCATCAATTATTATTATTATTATTATTAATACGTTTATTGCACATAAGTAAAAATTACAATGGCAACGCGGCGAACTTAATGCTACAAGCATTTTCTACCAGTCAACCACAGGAGGTGTATTAATCGACTCTTGACGTGATCTTAAACGATCACGAACGTTAAGCAACATAGGGCGCGTTCAGTGCGCGGATGGGTGACCGTTTATGATTAACGCTAATGGCATTTTTCCGAGCGGTTCCATGCTTCGCAAGGCATGTTAAGCAGTTGGTGCTGGCTGCCGTCGATAGATGGCAGTCGTTAAGCCAAGTCAGAGGCCATAGAGCAAGACCAGCCACTAGTCTTACAAGCCTCCATCAATCCGGACTTGGCCCCCCGTGGCGGAGTATGGCCTATACCTTCCTCAGGCTTACGAAACGTAGCTTACGGCCGATTTCTGAATTGAGAATTTCGCTAAGTAACTACTTAACTCTAGTGTTGTCTCGTCAAGTTTCTCAGAAAAGAGCGTGACAGAACGTTATTTAAATATTTAAGTGAAATTCTCAATTCGGAAACCGGCCTTTAGCGAGACTATTTATATGGAGCAAATTTATGTGGAGCAAATGATTTTTTTGAGATAGGACTCTGAATACCTATGTCGTTTAGCGACATAAGACTCCTAGTGGAGTTTTTTGAATCACCAAGAAACTTTTTGAACACCCTTTACGAAGGTAGATATATCGTAATATACGGAAAGGTATTGGGAGGTATTGAAAGGTATCGAAAGGTAAATATACATCTTCGTATCGCTCAGTACCTTTAAGGTACGAAGATGTAAGGATGTATATTATAGCTGTCGTGTGTGGTCTCCTGACGATTTCTATGGAAAGATGTAATGAGATATATCGTGCTATAATATACATCCTTACCTTATAGCCGTCGTGTGTGGAGTCCCTAATTAAATTTTATTGTCTTTGATGTGATAAGGATTTTTGTCACATGAGCCTTTTAATGACGGTAAAAATAAATCTACCAATTTATGCCCGGTTCCAATATCCACAAATCGCTTCGTTTTTGCTTACGATCGGTTACAATTCCTACGAAATTCCTACGAACCGTCAATAAATTGTATGGAAAACGGATCGCAGCCGGTAGGCGTATATTATAGGAACCGGGCATAAACCTTTATGGTAACAACGCGTCAGTTTTTTTGCATCGAATTAAAAAACGGACTTTAAGTCGAGATAATATATTTACTTAATGACAGATATCCTCACACCGACCTTTAATGGTAATATAAATCAGGAATCTGTAACTCACTAAGTCTTAAATCATGAAGAATCTAACGCCTGTCTCGGAACGCGAAACTCTTGAGCTGTGTTGAAAACTCAATACAACACACCAAACTTTGAAATTATCTGCGGCGGAAAACTCTACCAATCCGTTTCCGGATACACAATAACTTAAACACAAGGTATCAGAGGAAAAGATCGCAAAGAAAACACAATACAAAGAGGTTTCCAACGGTCTGGAGTAGTCTGGACGTTTTAAGTTATTGGAAGAATATTTGGAAGTAGTTTAGTCCAAGGGTTCCAAACCAAGGGTTTTTGTATTATTTTAAGTTAAATAATACAAAAATGATCACTGTGCTCTCTATATTTTAAAAAGCAAAGACTTTCATAGCGATCCGAGGAGTATGTGCAAAGTTATGGCTCATGGTAGACCTACCCACAATGCATGTGTGGAGAGCGTAAATCAGCTTAAACCTAAGAACTCAAATATCTCGAAACTCACTTTGTGTGGGTTGGAATCTTTTTGCTAGGCTACGTCCATTTTTTCCTCGAAAGTTAATTTGATAATTTTAGTACTATGGTCCTATTGAAGACTTAACCCAGTGACGCCTTTCCCGGCATTTTTTCGGCAAATTTTCTGGTAGCTAACCAAATTGCTAGAATTTTGCTAGACCCTACATTCCGAGCCCCAGATAAAGACAATTTTAGAGTAATGGCGAAAAGTACTTAAAAAGGTACTTAACTTCGCCTGTAATCCGTAAAAGATAAAAAGCGTGTCTAACGTTGTTTTATTTTTTACACAAAAGAGGAACCTTCTTAGCCGTGCTGTTGTTTAGAATCGATATAATAATACGACGAGAGATGAGCCCGAGAGCTTAATTACTTTTACTTTATTGGAAGTTTTTGTTAATGAAAATCTTTTATATTTGTTTATGGCGGAAAATACTCTTCATCAAATTACTTTCGAGGAAAAAATAGGTACGTTGCTAACACACACACAATCTATCGTTGTTGGATATAGCAAGATTTTATAAGCGCAATGAGAAATCAACAGAGTCCCTGAGTCAACACTTCATTTTCATCACAAAGCCCAATTGTACTTCGATTTACAAAAATTCTGGAAATATTTTATCTGTCTACTTAACATCATATTTATCTAAATATGATGTTAAGTAGACAGATAAAATATTTCCAGAATTTTTGGCTTTCCAACATTTCGTTAGGTACAGTATCTACTGTACCTAACGAAATGTTGGAAAGCCAATCCTAATTTCGGTTTTCGAAAGACTTTGAAAACCAAAAGAAAAAGATCGTTTGCTCATCGATTCAAGCTGACTGCCAAGCAGCTGCTTGCGGACTGCAGTATAATTACGCCGCCGAAGGAGAATATGAGATGATATAACGGGAAATAACTCTGCTTGCAATTTTGAGGTGAGGTCGACCCAAAAATTGTCATTACGATACGCTGCCACGAAATGATCGAGCCTTGCCAGCCAAGGCTCCGAGTCTACCGCAATGCGCGGAGTGCAATGTGCAATGCCACGGTTGTTGTTTTGGACATCCAGTGGAGTTGGATAGATATTCGGTATCCGTAGATATCCGAGATATCTACGACTTACAAAAGTACCTAGGTATATAAAATAAAACGCCTGCGATGACTTCATTGCAGGCGTTTTATTACTTCTAGAGATACTACTAAAGTCACAACACAAAGTTTATCGTCGCGAGAAATCCTCTTGTGCATTTGCAACTACTCGCAATTAACATTTTACTCACTCCGCTTACAAGACAATGAGGTGCAACTGGAAGCCGCAAGGAAGATAACACGAACGACGCACACACACAACACATCCAACTCCGAGACGTAATCCTTTGTGAATCGATTAAAGTTTTGAAATAACAACACGCTTCTTAGAATCCTGCGTGCACCAACAGGCTTTGTCGGTCGACGGATCGACACACCTTCGAACATCACCGAGACGACTATGACTCCATACCGAGTGCAACCACAATCGAAACATTGACTAGGAATGTCCGTCTGCAGTAAAATATGGCACCCACGCTACCTAGCTGGGGAACCTGATTAGCATTAACTGACCGTTTCCGAGCAGTAACAAGAAACCACGCTGCCAAAAAGCTCCTGTACAACTTTTTCCAAGACCATTTGTACGACCGTTGACATTGAAAACTTGCATTTCCAGTAAAAAGATTCTTACTTACCGGTTTATGGTGAACTTTGGTCACTGGTGCATACCATAACCATAAAGTTTAGCACATTAAAAGCACTCAATAGAGACAACTTATTACACAGGAGAGCGGTTAGTTGGAAAACAAACGTACAAAAGTTCAAAGTTATCACTTAGAATGTTTGTTAAACGTCGGCCGGAGGTTGTTTTAGGCTGTTACTGTTGGATGGGCGAAGCGGGATGGATGGTTTAGGAGCACAAAGTTGTCGTGGAGGTGGCGGAAAGTGAGTTTGGAAGAAGTTCGGGCGGACGCGGGCGAGCTCGACACGCGGGCGCTCGCGGACACAGACCACGCGCGATAGAGGCGCGCGGCTGGCAGAGCGGCAACGCCGCGCAGCCAGCCGCTGCGCCCGGCCGGTGGCTCCGCTCCATAGCCCACCAACCACTATAGGCGCCATTGTTTCATAATGTTATCTCATCTAAGCTCGCCGCGTAAAATCTGATAGCAGCACCTGCCCGATGCGCTGCCAATCACGTCGTTACTGTTTGAGCTTTGAGATTGAGAGTTCGGTCAATCTTTTTACACTTTTCCGGGGCGTCTTCTTTTGTGATTATTGAAACACGTCTGTATCCGGAGGCGGAGTAGGTTTTGGCCAATTTTGGCACGATCCTGACAAAAGTCTTACGCTTCAAACGTCTTTTCTTTTTAAACGACTTAAAAAACGAACGACGACGAAAAGAGGTTCTTTGTTTGACCACATTTGTATGTTTGTCCGCGATTATCTCGCGTTTGGTTGAACCGATTTCAATGCGGTGTTCAGAAAAGTGTTTGATACATTCCAGAGAAAGTTTTAAAGTAAACTGTATCAAAATCGGTTCAGTAGATCGAAAGTTACCACTAAAAATTGTCAAATACAACCTGAAACTGTCTTCAATGAAGTGGGAGCCCTCATGATCCTCGAAAAGAAAAACTTCATTGAAATTGGTTTCATGTTTTATTTGAACATATTTTTTTCTTTCACTTATTTTTGTATGTTCGGTCTTAAAAGTTCGGGGTACCTTTGACACTGTTAATTAAAGGACTGATTATATTACCATCTAAGGTTATTCAGTCCCGTTCTTAAATTAAAACCCTAAGTTCACTTCACAATAGATTCCTCGCCAACCACCTCATGGAAAAAGTCATCAACAGATTAAACCAGCATAATCTATACACTGGTATACCTACCATGGATTGATACCTACTGAGAAAGAAAGTTCCCAGCAGAACTAAATCAACGAAATTAGTTCCAACGAGAAAAATACTCCTATTACAAAATATTATGTAGATCTCGAGGAAATTGAATGACCTAGCACAGTGTCACGTCTAAGGGTTCCGTTCCGTAGAAATTAATATAATTTATCTCCAAAAAATATTAAAGACTTCAAAAGTATTGGTAGCCATCATAATGTTAATACTAGAACAAATTGTCAATTCCACGATTTAGACTTGCAAAAATTATAACAAACTTCCTTTATGCGGCACTGCTTAAGTTTCTATAAGAAAATACCCCAAGATGTTAAAGTTGCGACTCCCGTTGCGACTTAAGAAATGTGTTAAGCACACTCTGTGCAAAAAAGCTTATTATAAAATCATCACCATCAACATCAACCCATCAATGTTCCCACCGAGGGGCACGGGTCTCTTCCCTGAGGAAGGTATAGGCCATACTCCACCACGAGGACCAAGTCCGGATTGGCGAAGGCTTGTAAGACTAGTGGCTGGTCTTATTGTCAGAAGTTTTCAAGCAGCCCTAAGGCCTCTGACTTGACTTAACGACTGCCATCTATTGACGGTAGCCGGCACCAACTGCTTAACGTGCCTTGCGAAGCACGGAACCGCTCGGAAAAATGCCACTAAAGCTTTATAAAATTAACGATTATTTTATAAGACTAGAAGACGAAGATGTCTAGTGTCCAACACAACCATGAGAAAGCATTTTAAGTTTGAAAGTTTGTTAATTAACCTAAAGCTGTTTTGAAAAGAACAAATGTGGAGTTTCTTTGTTAGTTTCTTCTCCACGTATTGATTTATTGTGAAACTAACAACTTTGACGGTCTTAAAATAAACATTTTGTTTTTATTGTTAATAAAATATGTGAATTTGACTTGTGCTTTCAAACTATAATCTACACAAACAATCAGGGGGTTTGCTTACGTTTCATGGCGAAGATCTTGGCAAGTACTTTCTGACATATCGTTCCTTTGGGGAAGACATGTAGTAAAAAATAATTGACGAATTTTACAGGAGACCAGAGAGCTTACCTCGGCCAAAGGATAAGCCTGGCCATCCAAAGAGGCAACGTCGCCAGCATTCTGATGGGCTCATTGCCGCGGGACAGTGACCTGGGGCAGGTATTTTATTTGTAAATTATATATTTTTAATCCAAGATATTTATATAGGTACTAGTTTAGTCGGACTTGCCATTCCGGACCCAAGACACCCTCAGAAGACACCCCTGAGGGTGCCATCAATTAGTGCTTTGCTTTGGAGAGCATCACAGGACGAATAACATTTTAGAAGGTACCACTCCAAATTAAATAAATTGATCAATAAAAAATACCGTTACCGTGATGCGTTTACTAAACGTATTGCATGATATTGCAGTATTCACAATTTGAATGCAGAGCCTAAAAAGCGGAAAAGAGCAGATAATCAACAATGATGAATATGATGATGTAATAGTGCGCATTCAATTGCAACTTCTTAACGGAGAAATAACATTAGGCCACGCATTGGAGAAATTGCGTTACATAAATATTAAAATTAAACTATTGAGTTTTTTTGGCACTGTTTACCTTTTGTCCATTACTATTCGATAGGTGGGATCATGGGAACTAGTAAACAGACTCATGATACCCCTGGTACACCATTGTATGATGGGGGTGCCACGGGTCCGAATCAAAGTTCCCGTGGCACCCCCAGGGGGGGTTATGGGGGTGTCTTGGGTCCGGAATGGGACTCGCCCACAGAGGGTTCCGTATAAAGGAGACAGGGATCTCTGGGCCCAATTGTAATAAGCTGAAATATGGTTTAAAAAAATGCGGTATTTTTTTCTGTTTCAAAATATAAAAAATCTGCTCATTCACAATCTGGGAGACGAGAAATCTCAAAAACAAGTTTATTGCACTGATGAAATAGAGTATCGATTACATTCATTCATTCATTCATTCATTCATTCATAATCGATTACTGTGAATGATTTCAACAATTATATTGAACTTAAAAACACTTGCACCTGATGATACATTCAATCAAAGTGAACAAAATATGCTACGAAATTAATAATAGGGAATGGATGAAAATATCAGAAGTGCTTGATATTTTTTTTGGTGATAGGAATAACCTTCCTTAACGCGGGAAAAAAGTTTAAATTTTTTTGGCCCCGTAGTTAATTTTTAAATATACTTAATATTTTTCCATTCGTCGTTCTGGGCTTAGTACGGCATATCAGACATATTCCTTAGCCGCTACGTATGAAAAAAAATCCACCTTGAAAAGCTGTCAATGTCACCACAGATTTTTTTTTTAATACGTAGCGGACCAAGGAATATGTCTGTTAAGCCGTACTGAGCCCAGAATTACGAATGGAAAAATATTAAAATTATTTAAAAATTAACTACGAAGCCAAAAAAATTGAAACTTTTTTCTCGCGTTGAGGAAGGTTATTCCTATCACCGAAAAAAATATCAAGCACTTCAGATATTTTCATCCATTCCCTATTATATTGTCAATAATTTAAAATAAAACAGAATATGAACATTAAAATCGATTCTCGTAGATTCTCGTTTACAGATCGATTTATTACTTATGTTTGTCAAATGTATTTAATCTGTGCTGACAGTGACAGCCCCCGGACTTTCAATCTATGATGTTCATTGATTACCGGATTATACTCGTCTTGTATCGGATCGTTTGCGTATTTCAATTATATTTCTCGACCAGTGCTTTCTCTCTACGGACTTCTAGTATATTGTTTAACTTGTACGACTGTGGCATAGCGACTAATCGATGTAATACACTGGACCGACAAGTTTTAGATGATGAAATGACACAAATCCTGGTCTTCCCTATCTTTTAACCCATTTGTAAGTTTCGTTTCATTCACCCACTCAGTACAATACAATAAAAACTACAATTAATGTAGTAAATAATTGTCTCATCATCATCAACCCATTATATCCCCACCAAGGGGCACGGGTCTCTTCCCTGAGGAAGGTATAGGCCATACTCCACCACGGCGGCCAAGTCCGGATTGGTGGAGGCTTGTAAGACTAGTGGCTGGTCTTACTATCAGAAGTTCTCAAGCCGCCCTAAGGCCTCTGACTCGGCTTAACGACTGCCGTCTATCGCCGGCAGCCGGCACCAACTGCTTAACGTGCCTTGCGAAGCACGGAACCGCCCGGAAAAATGCCACTAGCGTTATTCATAGACGGCGACCCATCCATGGACTGCACGCGCCGTATGTTGCTTAACCTTATTGATCGTTTAAGATCTAATCGTTTAATTGTCTATTGCAACAAAATAGCAATCATAGTTAAAAAAAAATCAGGTGTTAAGTATATGTTGTTGTCAATTTGTTGCATAACCTCACTTTTACTAAATCTCTTTAAACTTTGCTCTCAGATTGCCAAAATCCGCAAAATCTTCAAAGATGGTTTGACAATATTATAAGCTGTTAATGGACACCATTCTCATCTTTTTACATCTGGGCCCAAGAATGTATGAAAGCGTATCCGTCTCCAGATACATCTTGTAGATACCTATTATAAATAGCTCAGGAATCGAGACTAGCAGTTTTCCAGAGCTTTTTCTGGGATTTAGACATTTTTCTTAGACATACCTTCGTTTCCTCGAACGCTAACCGTCTGTTAATCTATTGTTAACAGCTGTCAGTTGTCAAAAGTGCATACAAAAAAAAACAACCGACAGCTGTCGAGAAACCGGAGGATAGTGTAGTAACAAAATGTACAGTTTCAGATTTTTCCACGCTTTGTATCTATACCCGGATTGCTAATTAAACGAAGGAAAATGACAGATGTGATGTTGCCACTTTTTGGTGAAAAAAAATTAGTGATGGGGTAAAGAATTATTTAGTCAATTCTTAAGAATTAACATTTGTGACAAAATATAATGATATCCTAAAATGTAACGATAGCTAGTAATATTGCCTACGAAAATTACCTGAGAAAAATATTTAGGTAAGTCTACGGAAAATGTGACCCTAAGCCCTTTACTTAGCAGATGGCAGATGTATTGTAAATGGAAATGACGGAAATTATTTCGAGTAATTGAGAAACCCCTAGGTATCTATTGTTATCTAGCCTCTGAACCGTGCTAATTGCATATTTTTTGACTGAACATAAAATACCTCTGAAAATTAAATTACAATAGGGTAGTTTCCAGGGTCAAAATAATTAAATTCTATTTGATCCGTATTTTAGATTATAAAAAAAAATTGCCCATTAAAGTTACGTGTGACGTCACTCCATGCTAAAAAATGCAGCAAATAAAAAATACGTGTCCCTTATTTTGAATAATCTAAAAGACGGACTAATTACATTTTTTAGGGCAACTAGCCCATTGCTTTTGAAAACCAGATCGTGTTATCCCGTGTTGATTGTTCTAATGACATATTGAAGAAGCTCCCTTCAAAACAACAACTTAACAAGGGTTTGATTGATTTTTTTACATGTCAGAGATAGAAAATAAAGCTACTGGGTCATGATAAAAAAGAAAATTTAATACACTTATATTTATTTATTTTTTATTCCATATGAATATCACTATCGGATGAATCATTATACTCCTCATCGGTATCATTAATTAAAAATGTACCTGACATGGTATTGATGCGGTGGTCGAGATGACACATTTCGTCTTCTTCTTTAATTACATGTGCGATGCATTTTTTCCATTTCTTGGGCGTCACATTTTTCATGTTAAATAAGAACGTTGTCAAAGATTTATTGAACCTTCAATTAAAAACATCCGACAAGCAGGCAACAAATATTTTTTGAATCTGTTTGACATAACTACAACAAAAACAACAACTTACCTAATTATGTGAAACAGAGAAAAATGATACTAATTTTCCTGAGGTGCCAAAGACCGCATCAGAAAAATTGCATTTCATTTGAAAGGGAACGCAACTGTTTTACTTAGTTCTACGTTGTCTATTACTAGGGGAATACCAAGATTCAGTAAGATGAAATAATACATACATACATACATAAGCTCACGCCTGTATCCCAGAGGGGTAGGCAGAGACCAGGGACTGCCACCTGCCACGATCCTGACAAACCACTTTCGCTTCATCGACATTCATTAGTCGTTGCATGCACGCACGCCGGTTTCGGGTACTTTTTATCTTGCCCTTTGCTAATACATCCCCTATTTGGTCGAAGTATGTTCGCCTGGGGCGTCCCTTACCGGCCCTGCCACTCACATTCGCTTGATATATTTGTTTCGTCAGTCTTTCTTCCTTCATCCTCTCCACATGTCCGAACCAACGCAACATTCCGTTCTCAATTCTAGTCACTACATCCTCTTTCAGTCCACAACGTTCTCTGATCACACTATTGCGTATTCTGTCATTCAAAGTAACACCACACATATTTCTCAAGGCCCTCATTTCTACTGCATTAATCCTGCTTTCATGATTCTTCTGCCACACCCAAGTCTCGCTACCATACATCAGTGATGGGACCAGCACACCGTTATGGATAGCCAATCTTGCCCTTTTGGAGATATTCTGGCTACTCACGAAGGAGTGCAAGGCACCATTTACACAATTTCCCGCTTTTACTCTCCTTTCTATATCACCTTCACACTTACCATCCCTTGTAAACAGGCTCCCCAAATAGACAAATTCTTTCACCTGTTCCACCCTTTCATCTCTAATCATTATCTTGCACTCAGTCATGTCATCATCTTTTTCGAAGACCATTACTTTCGTCTTACTCACATTAATTTTCATTCCTTTCCTTCTAAATGCCTCATCCATTGCTGTTACTTGTGTCTGCAGTTCTTCCACCGACGATGCGAACAAAACCTGATCATCGGCGTACAACAAACATATTTTAACAAGTAACTCACCCATCCTCATCCCACAGTTATTCTCTCTCAAATCAGTCAGGCAGCTTTCCATGAATAAGTTGAACAACCACGGGGACGCGACACATCCCTGTCTAACACCCTTGCGAATGCAAAACCAGTCAGTGTACGCCCCATTAATTCTTACGCAAGCACTGGAGTCTCTATACAGAGACTTCAAGGCTCGCAGCAAGACGTTGTCCACCCCATACTCGGACAATACTGACCACAGGTCATTCCTCACCACTCTATCATAAGCCTTCTCCAAGTCGACGAACGCACAGAAAACCCTTTGACTTTTGGCCATAAGTCTTTCCACCATCCGTCTCAAAGAGAAGATTTGATCCACGCATCCCATTCCCTTTCTAAAACCCGCTTGAAAATCCCATATCTTTTCTTCAGTCACATCCAGAACTCTTTCAATCAAAATCTTTGCATACAGTTTGCCGACAATGCTGAGAAGGCTGATACCGCGGTAGTTTTTGCACTCCTACTGGGACCCTTTGCCTTTATAGAGCGGCACTATGACGGCCGTGCCCCAGTCCCTAGGTACTGTGCCACTTTTCCAGCACTTATTGAAGAGCAGGTATAACTTGCTAGCTACGATGCCTTTACCAGCCCTCAGCATTTCTAACGACACCCTATCATATCCCGCAGCCTTACCTAATTTCATGCTTTTCATTGCCTCAACAATCTCTTCCATACTTATAACGCTATCATCCCCCCCAGGTTCCGTCTCATTGACGGGATTACCATCAATGGGCAGCTCCTTTCTTTCAATCAGTCTTTCAAAATATCTTTTCCAACGTTCCATAACTTTCGATTCCTCTTTCAGAACGGAGCCATCCTCATCCCTAACAATATTCAACTTAGATTGCTCTGATCTACCTCGGGCCAATTTCACCGCTTTCCAAAACAGTTTTATATTAGCCTTGAAGTTTCGAGAGAATCTCCTATCATACTTTCTATCATACTATCATGAAATAATAAGTACCATTTAATAATAATAAGTAGTATTTAGGGTATATAAAGAAAGTTTTTACACTTAAATTATAATGAAAATCTGAAGAATTTTGATTCCGCAAAAAAATCCGTCAGCTGTTAAATAAATTACGTTTTCTTTCGTTTTCTGCATATTCGATCCGTTGGATATGACGGAAAATCCGTTGAGTTTGCAACGTTGTCACCGAGTAGGCTAAATTTCGTAAATTAACCCTTAGTGAGAGAAGAGAGAGAGAGAGAGAGAGAGAAATAATTTATTCAGCGGCACTTGCTCAATGGCAACTTAGTCTCTTGTCTTTTCGCTCGTACATAAATTATAATGGCTTCGCGCTCGCATGTTGAAGTGCGTGCATTTGCGAAGTTTTGCCGAAAGCCGACCGCAACTGCCACATAGACAGAGCGCAATACATGCGAGTGAGTGTGACAGCGTACCTGCGTCGTAACTATTTGTAACCGCCGATGAAACCGATCGCCTCGGTTGGGGATATCTTATTTTATAATAATATTGTGTAAAATGTAATTAATTTGTTTGTATTTGAAGCAGTCTCTAACATAATCACCAAATTCTAATTCTGTTTAGAATAAGTGAGAACATGACTACCAAACTGTAGATGGCAACATTATTTCGAGTAGAACTGTCAGTTTCCTTCGTTTAATTATCAATTCGACTATAGTATGAAACTTGTCATCATCATCATCCAGCCACAAGAAGTCCACTGCTGGACACAGGCCTCCTCCATGGATTTCCAAAAAGACCGGTTGGAAGCGGCTTGCATCCAGCATCCATAAAACTTGTATTATATTATAATAATACTTGTACTATATTACTTGCAAAATTTTGTAGTTCTAGGTCAACGGAAAATACCTATAAATTTTGCTTCATATGAATGTCGAAATATACGTTTGTTGCGGTATAATCAGCTGGATCATTTTTAACGTAACGTAACTTAGAAGTTTGATTTTTTCACAGCTTTAAGGGACTGTAAACCTGAGAATATAGTTTCCTTTCACATTGATACCTCCTCGCGATCCCGAGATAAAGTATCTTGACGGACAGACGGACAGAGGGACGGACGGAGGAACAACAAAATATGGAAACCATTTTTTTTTTAATCATCTTTATCTGCTAATAGCAGAATAGGCAAAGGACTTTCGTCCGTGCAGCCAGGTCTAACGTTTTTTAGGTAATTAATTCTTTGTAGAAGGCCAAAGCCAAATCTTTGTAATGTTTTTTAGATATCTTTTTCGTGTTAAAGCCGAGGACAAATCTTTGTAATGGAATCCATATAATTTTTTTCTTATAAGTTAAGGAACTCTAAAACTTACAAAAAAAGTACTTATCTATTTTTAAAAAAAAAGTCACGCCCGTTATCCCCGAGGGGGTAGGCAGAGGCACCAATCACTAAGAACTGCGCCCACGTTTTGCCTTTTTTATATATCTTTTTATTCTTCTAAATGCCAAATGAATAGTTCTCTGTGTATTGAACTTTTAATTCAACGTCTTTGGTAGTTTATAAATTAAATTTGCATGTCTACTTACTACAAAAAAACCTCCATACACTGCTTTTTACAGCCAAAACAATCCGAACTTTAGCTGAAAACTTGTATTGCAACAAATAAAATTATTTCTCTATAAGGAAACCTAAATAAATAAAATGTATTTACGACCAAAATTAAGTAGCATCGGTGTGTTTTTTTTTTCATTAGGTATATCCAGCTTTCTAACTCAAGTCAGTTCGAAATTTAAATAAAACATCCTATAAGTTGCCTCCTTGGTTGTCATTGTTCGGAGTACAAGATCGTTCCATTTTTAAATAACACGACAGATATGAGTTTAAAATTTATTTGGCCGCAAAACACGACAGTTATGAACTTTCATAGAACTTTTTCCGGCCGCTGCTCGCGTGTTGAAGAAGGTTGTCGAAATAATGCTCAAATTTCCAAGCGTGTTTGAGAAAAAGCCATTTTTTCGTGAATTTGAAGAAACGATATATACAGTGTGTCCCTGGATAAAGTGCAATCCCGAAAGGGGATGAAACTAGACCATGAATCATTGACTAGAAAAATATAAAAAAAAATTATAAAAAAATATTGTAGGATTTATTGGTATTTTAAGATTTTCATGTTTCATTAAGGACTCTATGTACAAAAGTATTGATTTCTTCCAAAATAATGGGTCTATTTCTTTGAAATAAAAAAAAACAGTATGCCTAATACCTGGCGATGACCATGAAATAATAAATAGTCCGCAAAAAAGTAACTATCTTGGGTAAAAAAATGTATTTTTATGAAAAAAATGATTTTTTTAGACGTTTATTTTAAAAAACTTCAAATTACTAAAAAAATGTGGCCTATAACTATGTAATTTTATAGCTTACTTTTATTCTTTACCATTTTAGCTTCCAAATAAAAAAAACAATGTTCTAACTAAAAAAACACGCTATCTACGAACTTTTAAAGTGGAGCCTAATCGTGTTACCGTGCAGGTAGAGACCGTTTTTTCCATTGTTTCCGTTGACTGTTACGTTTTCTACTGTTCGTTACGTTTGGACTGTTCCTGTTCTGCTGTTAAGTGTTGACGAAATGCCGCGATTGACAGAGTTCTCACCTCGAGAAATAGCCGACATGCATTATTATTATGGCATGTCACATGGTCGCACAACAGTCGCTCGGACTGCATACATAAATGCTTTCCCGGGCAGACTCATACCCTCAGCTCGAAATTTTCAAGAGATTCATAGGAGGCTCTCCAACATTGGACTTGGTTTGGCACGAGATCGCCGTGAGCAACCAGCTGTCGTTATTGACAATGCGATAGAAGAGGCCATTTTAAACGATCTGTTTGCTGACCCTACAACAAGCATAAGACGATTAGCGTTGCGTCATGGCATATCGAAGACGTCTGTCTGGCGAATTTTGAAAAAGGAGGGATTGCATCCTTTCCATTACCAACGAGTACAACATTTACACGAAAGTGTAGATAATCGTCCAAGATGCGTAATGTCGACGTGGATTCTAAGAAAAATTAGAGCTGACCCAAATTTTCCCAAACGCATTTTTTGGATGGACGAAGCGACATTTACCCGAGACGGCATTACAAACTGCAGAAATTTGCACCAGTGGTCTCACGAAAATCCACGATTGAAGCGGGCATCTACTTTTCAAGTAAAATTTTCAATAAACGTATGGGCAGTCTTAATCGACGACATTTTAATTGGTCCAGCCATTTTACCCAGAACCCTAAATGCTGAACGTTTTTTTAGAATTACTACAAAATTTACCCATGTTGATGGAAGATGTTCCCCTGGCTACGAGACGGCGTGGGCGTATGTATCTCCAAATGGATGGATGTCCTGCACATTATGGGCGGGAGGTGCGGCGATTTTTGAACGAAAATTACCCGAACCGGTTGATTGGCCGAGGAGGGCCAGTAGGCTGGCCAGCGCGTTCACCTGATCTGACACCCCTAGATTATTTTTTATGGGGTGTCATGAAGCAAAGAGTATACAGCACGCCAATAAATACCGAGGCACAGTTGCACGACCGAATAATTCAGTGCGCAAATGACATTAAAAATGATCCAGGAATGATTCGCAGAGCCACTAACCAAATTAATATTCTTGCAGTAATGTGCTTGCAAAATCGAGGAGGCCATTTTGAACATTTAATGCATTAAATAAAAATGCAAAATTGTAAATTACGGATAATTTTATTAATAAAGTTATTGTGATTAAAGTCTGACTTTTATTACCTACTAAAATGTAAATAACTCCTACCTAGCCAATTTTTTAGTTAGAACATTGTTTTTTTTTTATTTGGAAGCTAAAATGGTAAAGAATAAAAGTAAGCTATAAAATTACATAGTTATAGGGCACATTTTTTTAGTAATTTGAAGTTTTTTAAAATAAACGTCTAAAAAAATCATTTTTTTCATAAAAATACATTTTTTTACCCAAGATAGTTACTTTTTTGCGGACTATTTATTATTTCATGGTCATCGCCAGGTATTAGGCATACTGTTTTTTTTATTTCAAAGAAATAGACCCATTATTTTGGAAGAAATCAATACTTTTGTACATAGAGTCCTTAATGAAACATGAAAATCTTAAAATACCAATAAATCCTACAATAATTTTTTATAATTTTTTTTTATATTTTTCTCGTCAATGATTCATGGTCTAGTTTCATCCCCTTTCGGGATTGCACTTTATCCAGGGACACACTGTATAGAGTATACCTTGACGACCTCTATGGAGCAGAGGTTAGCGGATCTGCCTACCACACTAGAAGTCCCGCGTTCGAATCCCGGCTGGAGACAAAAAAAACCCCAGGTCTTGGATGTTTACATGTCTGTGATGTCGCTGTTTCTAGTTCCCACGACACAGGGTGTGGCGCCTAAAGCAATGTATGTAACTGTATGTAAATGTGAGTGAAAGAGCTTTAAAAACTGAGTTAGACTGCATTCAAAGTCCATTTTCACGTTGGCTAGTGGTTTTACATTAAAATTTATGCTTCGTTTACCCTGTTTAGTTCCCGGATAATCAGGCAAAGTTCTATTAGAGCGTGCGTGCAGCTGACTTATGCTCCCAAACTAGTCAAACAAGGCTGCGGATCAGGGGGTCTACTCATGATTCCATCGTGGCCTGGTGAAGGTTTCATTCCATGGTCGCCTCTGTCCGCGCTCAAAAATACAACAAGTTTTCGAAGCGTAGTCTGTTGAGGATAGACAAATATTTGAAGACGACAGGGGAAAAACGAGGAACGTCAGCAAAAAGCATTATAGACAGTAAAATATAGCTTGAGCTCCGCGACAGCTGTCATGGACATTTGCGTCCATGAAGTTTTGAATTTTTCACAGAATATTAGCACTGTGAAATCTCCGTACTTATTGCACACTATTTGATGGCTATATTTTACAGACTATAACAATGAATGTCACTGACATCACTGACAGCCTTTATTAATTTGTTAAAAATAATGGTTAATTAGTGGAACAATTAGCAATTGAAATTGATAAATTGACAATTGTATTACTTAAGTTTATTAATAAATTGTGTAAATTGTAAACATTTTTTTTATCCATTTTTTATTAGGGCGTCCCTCTCTTGTGGTTTGTGGGGTGTGGTCTAATCACTCTCGCTGACCAGGCTTCACTGGGTGATTTCTCATTACATGTGTCTAATTACAATAATATCTCAATGCAGTGTTAAAATATATTAGAATATAGACATATGTACCTACTTATTGAAAAAATAAGACCTAAGTTATAAGGAAAATATTATTATTCAAACTTTTAAAACTTAAATTTGGATTTATGCAAATGTGCCTTTGATTGACATTCCTTGTTATTCCCCTCTAGTCTTCATTTGGCTACGGGAAAATTACGAAAAAAAAAACATTTAAAAGATTAATAATCGTAGTAATGTTTTCTTCTCTACGACTAATACATTTCAAAAATCTCGTGTTGAAAAACCTCGTGTTTGTCGTCAAACTTCTCCACAACGGTTTCAACGATAGGCTATTTTGACCGATTTCAGTGGTCATTTTAAATTCTTTCGTGCATTAATTCTAAATAAGGCAAACCTAGCTTGGGTGTCTGAAGACTCACCAACATCGTCCTTTATTAGTCGTGTATTTACTCCTACTTTGCAAGACCTACGCCAAAGTATGGTGCTTGACACTGACGGACAAAAGAGCCAGGAGGCATGAACATTAGGGTTGTTGAGGAACTTGTTATGAGGAAGAGGATGAGGAAGATGAATTTTTTAAAGTCGATTTTGAGGAAGAGGATGAGGAATCTGGCAGACTAAGAGGTAGAGGATGAGGAAGAGTGTTTACATGTTTCCATCTCTGTCTTCCTTTAACTTTTTAATACGGCGAGCCTTCTCTCTCTCTCAAACACATTTCGTTTCAACAAAACTTATTATAACTCTCTTTCCTCTTAAATTCCTCATGAGGAAGAGGAAGAGGATTTTTTAAAATCAGTTTTGAGGAAGATTAAGAGGATGAAGAACCTCAAAAATATGGGGAAATTCCTCATTTTGAGGAAGAGGAAGAGGAATCCTCATCAACCCTGAACATAGATAAGAGGGCATGAAATCCGTACCGACCCGACTCCAGAATCTATTTTTGTGTGTCCTACATGCAGTAGGTGGACAAAGGTGGTTTATTGAAAAAAAAAAACGCCACGGTTCACCCAGGTGGTCTCAGGAGGTGGACCGTGGGTAAGAAGGGGCAGTAGGGCCTGCCGCTCTTGAATTTGACTTTTTAGCCATTCAAGAAAATGTCCATGTCATAAACATTGTTTAAATCATCCGTAACGTAAAGGTCTAAGGCCCAGATTCACAGTCGTGACTTTACTTTACAGCAAAGACGTCTTCACAAAGTAAGCTTTGTTTGATAAAGTATCTATATTAATAATTTCGTTCGGGTCTGCGGTAGACTCGAACGATATGCACACCAAATGAAAGAGCGTAAAAAAATAGTTGATCTGAGTCGACAACATATGGGCGGAAAATTCGTATTATCGAGCAGCATCAATATAAAAATTATTAAATTCAACAATGGCGTTGCTAAGTAAACATGTCAATGTCATCATTGTTGTGTTAGTGTCACAAGTTTTCATTGTGAACTGTTATGGCCGGTTTACATTATTTTAGTGTTTAGGAGAGTGCTATAATACAATTAGAGAGGCAAGTGCATTAGTACATTACTAGACGTTCGAGTGAACGTTTATATTTCTTCCAGTAGAGTGTCACTTCGTCGACGTCGCGAAATATGCGCTATCCTACTCAAAATACTATGAGTTTTAATGGAACATATAAGTAAGTTTGATAATTCGAGTTATTGAAAACAACACGCACCCGTCACGGGTCACTTGCGCACTCTAAAGTTCTCACTAAATTTTTAGTTTATACACAGATAAGTAACGAGGATAGTAACGCGCTCAGGTGTTACTGGATAGAACAATAGAAACCAATTCTATTTTGATTCTAATTGAAAGGCAACTAGAACCGTACTATACCGTAAAACGTACTAAAGCAAGTGGCGCTTACACGTTTCTACAAAAGCACTCTCCTTAAGAAAGAAAGAAATTAAGAAAGAAAAAAAGAAAATTTATTTATTTGATACTCAAAACAAAACAAAAAAACACACACACACAGAGTGCGTACAATAATAAAAAAAATAAGACAGAAAGCATAAAAAACGTAAAAATTAATAAACTGTACAACATGAAAATAATAATAAAATACATTAAAGGTTGAGCCCCCAAAATGGGCCCGATTCAGCATAATGTTGCAACAGAGTGTAAAGTAAAGCACTCTCCTAAACACTAAGATAATCTAAACCGGCCCTTTGATCTAATTTGTTAACTCCATGGTGTGTGGAATACCGTGGCATCCAAGGTTATTATAATCTGTGCCAATTGAGAAGGTGTAGTAAGTAATCTGTGGTGTTTTTCATTGGCGGGAAGACAATAATTGACATTGAGTTTTGGAAATAATTGAAAAAGGAAATCAAAGTCATAAATTGATCTTTATTGTTTTGCTTAGTTACAGGTACCAATAAACTTATTGAAATGAAAAAGCCACTAGATAAGAAAAATACCAAAAATTAAAATGATGAAGAAAAACATGTGGTCAATACAAAACTAAAAGCTGTAAAGCCAAAGAGGGGGAGCTGTTTTTAGTTGATTAGCCAAGTGGATTCTACGACTCATTGAATACGTCATTAGATTCACTAGCTGTTAAGTTTATGAAGGAAGCTCATTTAGTTAGTAATTTGTGATGAGGTACCCATGACAAAGTTATGATAAGTATCCCATTTTCGCCTTGCATTCCTTCGTGAGTAGCCAGAACATGTCCAAAAGAGCAAGATTGGCTATCCGTAATATTGTGCTGGTTCCGATACTGATGTAAGCATGGTAGCGAGATTTGGGTATGGCAGAAGTCAGAAGAATCATGAAAGTAGGATTAGTGCAGTACAAATGAGATCCTTAAGAAATATGTGTGGTTTTACTTTGAATGACAGAATACGCAATAGTGTGATCAGAGACCGAGGATGTAGAGAAAGAGGATGTAGTGAGTGACTAGAATTGATAAAAGGAATGTTGCGTTGGTTTGGAGATGTGGAGAGGATGAACGAAGAAAGACTGACAAAGCAAATATATCGGGCGAATGTGAGTGGAAGGGCCGGTAAGGGACGCCCCAGTTGGACATACTTCGACCAAATAGGGGATGTATTAGCAAAGGGCAAGATTAAAAGTACCCGAAACCGATGTGGGTACATGCAGCGACTAATGGATGTCGATGAAGCGAAAGTGATTTGTCAGGATAGTGGCAGGTGACAGTCCGTGGTCTCTGCCTATCCCTCTGGGATACAGGTGTAAGCTTATGTATCTGAATGTATTAAGAGATTTATATCTACTGGTGGTTGATAAATACAGAGGCGTCACCATGTAAAAAAAACATAGTGGAATATTATTTTGCGTCTTCATTTTACCCGAGCGAAGCCGGGTTTTCGTCTAGTACTTTCAAATTTTTCAATTTCAGAGACAGTTCCTTGGTCTTTCCTTAGCAAAGCACGTCCCCAAAGTAAAGTCTGAGCAAGTATTGAATTTGACAGAAGGTGTTACATTACACGCATAATTTTCATTCAAGAAATATTGGTAAAAATATCATCAAACTTGATTTATTTGAATGAAACGGAACGCCATTGAAAGATGTCAAATTTACCTTGACTTCATCAAGGATTTATGGTAATAAACCTCCTTTCGGGGCACTTTTTGGTCCGTGAAAAACGGTGAAAAGCGAATGAAACAAAAAAAATAAAATTGACATTATGTTTCTGAAGTATAACCTAACCTAATAAAATTTGATTCGGTTTTATAAAAATGTCTATCATTCAGGACTACATTATTTGTATGTACTCATATTGATGCTAAGTTTACTTTGAGGCCAAAGTCATGATCATCGACTCTTCGACTTTACTAAGCAAAGTGTAGGCTAGTGAAAGTAAAGTAATGGTGTGACAGGGCTATGAAACATATTTTTGATTGAAAGTCGATCTTTTCGTCAAAGTAAAGTCAAAGTGCAGTTTAAGAATCTCAGCCTAAGATAGATGTTAGTTAGGCTTTTTAGCAGGTATGTGGCTATAAATAAAAATCTTCGTACGTTACGAGGAGTGAGCACCACTCGGAAAGTTGGCCGCAGCGCCATTTAATTTCGTCTCAAGTGCAGTAGACTGGAGGATACACGTTTTAGCTCTTTGCTCTCTCGGCCCTACCTTTTGGATGAAAAAATATACGTATTTATGCGCCGCCCCTTCGAAAGAAGCCGCCGGGAGGTGCTCTCAGCGATTTTTTCCTAAGAGGTTTTTTTTCTTGACACTTCTAAGGTTTTGCTTTTAGAAATTGTGAATTGACAATATCTTTTTTTAATAAATTATTTAAAAGAAAAGAGAAGTTAACACTATTGATTTCTGAACGTAACTGTATTTTTGCTTGGTTCTTTTTGAACGAAAAGAAGAAACGTAATTCGGGGCTTTCTGTGAAAAAAAAAATAGAGAGAGTTTTATAGGAAGCTTTGTAAATAGTAAATAGTTTTGTAAATAGAAAAATAAAACCAGCAATTTATCTACTTCGTATTATTCTACAGACTGTGTAGTCAAGTAGGAATCTAAAATAAGATATTAAAATTAAAACACAAAAATTGGTTCCCTAAAACTATCCATAAGTACCTACGTGTCTAGCTGTTGTCGTATGGCAATTAAATAATTTAATTTTTGTAATGAAAATACTCGATAATCCGAATTTTCCGTTTGTAAGCTGTCGACTCAGATTGACTATTTTTTTACGCTCTTCTTTCTTCTTTCTTTTGACGTGCATTTCATTCGAGTCTACCGTAGACCGGTAGGAAATTATTAATATTGATTTATTTAATATTGATTAATAATAAAAAACCAAGAACTAATTACCAAGTGTTTTAGGTACATAATACATTGACGTACATTGACTTGCAAATAGAAAGGTGTTCATTGAAAAAAAAAACAAATTAACACTTTACCGCGGAAAAAAAATGTCATTCGTTGTCATAGATTTTGAAAATTAATTGTACCATATTGTACTGAATTTTCATTATTTGAAAAAAGTACACTAAAAGCCTTGGCCACAACTAGGCATTGATGGACTTACCTATCTGTATCCCAGCTTCGGCTCGGCTCACATTTACACATTCGTCCATCAATGCCTCTTTTGCTGGCCGCTGCAGTAATGTACTTATTTATCATCATCATCATCATCATCAGCCCGCCGATGCCCACTGCTGGGTATAGGACTTTCCCCCAAATACCGTTTCACACGGTCTCTGGCTATTTTCCAATGTATTTAATTATACTGTTTCCATGTCACGCACGTTGTAAACGTGATATTAAAATTATCAAATAATTAATACTTCGATAAAAAAATATTTTTCTATTAAGGCTAGTGAAATTAACAGCCGATGCCATCGGAATGGATACTCTGCAGGCGTGGAAATAAAAAATACAATGAATCCTGACGCTGCCCACTAAGTATTTAGATATTTAGGTAGGTATCTACTATAGTACGTCTTTTAATTCGATGCAAAAAAAAATGACGCGGTGTTACCGCTATAAAAGCTATAGGTCAAATCGGTAGATTTTTTTTACCGTGAATTGAAGACTCATGTGACCAAAATCTTTATCACATCAAATACATTAAAATTGAATTACTCGTAAGAGCAAAAGTCTAAAAAAAAACACCTACACCATTCAGACATTGACAGCCTAAGATTTGTATGGAGATATCAACGTGACAATATTATTTTTTTGCATTAAATGAAAAAACAGACTGTACCTAAGCAGGCCGGATCTAAAAAACGAAAGATGTTTCTCGGGATGGTGGTACGTGGGAAAACCTAGCCCCTACTCTCAAAGTTGAAATGAGGTCTGCCCTGCTCAATAGTCTGTATTTAGTTACTCTTGTATAGTTCGTTTTTTAATTCTATGCAAAAAAAATGACGCGGTGTGACTGCTATAGAAGCTATAGGTTAACTCGGTAGATTTTTTTTACCGTGAATATAAGACGCATTTGACCAAAATCCTTATCACATCAGACATTAAAATTTAATTACTCGTAAGAGCAAAGTCTAAAAAAAAACACCTGCGTAGCATACACAATTTAACTTGGAAGTAAAATGGGTTATTTAGTTTTTACGTACTAGCAACATTCAGACATTGACAGCCTCAGAAATTGTATGGAGATGTCAACGTGACAATATTGTTTTTTTGCATTGAATGAAAAACAGACTGTAGAGTCTTCATAATAACTTTTTTCCGTTTTTATATTTTTTATGCAATGGTAGCAGCGCCATCTATTGTCGAATAGTAAGATTAAATAGTAAGATCGAGGCCCATACTACGCGAGGTGGCTGGAGACAGGGTGAGATGAAAAGCGGGAGAGGTCTTCGTCCAGCAGCGGAAAGAGGCTAAGTAAATAATTATTTACATAGCCAAATAAGTCCTAATAAATCAAGCGCAAATATTATTAAGGGGTAGTCATCATCATCATCATCATCATCAGGCTATATTAGTCCACTGCTGGACATAGCCCTCCCCTAATGAGCGCCATAGCGCCCTGTCTTCAGCTTGCCGCATCCAGCATCTGCCTGCAGTCCTTCGCAGATCGTCATCCCACTTGGTTAAAGGGCGTCCTACACTACGTTTACGGGGTAGTCATATAATATATAAAATGATTTTTTTCTTGTAGAAAAAAATTAGGCAAACCTTTAATGATCTAATAATTTAGACTAGATCATTAAAGGCAGGCAGCCCAGGCTGCTGGGCTGCCTGAATGATCTTAAACGATCACTAAGGTTAAGCAACATACGGCGCGTTCAGTCCATGGATGGGTTTCTGTCTATGACTAACGCTAGTGGCATTTTTCCGAGCGGTTCCGTGCTTCGCAAGGCACGTTAAGCTGTTGGTGCCGGCTGCCCTGGATAGATGGCAGTCGTTAAGCCAAGTCAGAGGCCTTAGGGCGGCTTGAAAACTTCTGACAGTAAGACCAGCCACTAGTCTTACAAGCCTCCACCAATCCGGACTTGGCCCCCGTGGTGGAGTATGGCCTATACCTTCCTCAGGGAAGAGACCCGTGCCCCTCGGTGGGGACATTATGGGTTGATGATGATGATGATGACTATATATCATTCTGTTTTCATGCACACACACACACACACACACACACACGATTGAAGTATCTGGCGGTAAACAATGCAAATTTTAATGACATTTGTGACATTTATGACATGTTTACGTAGTGCGGCAGCACACATGTGTGCGTGTACATTGTCTAAAGGGTGTTTATTTAGTATGGATGATCAATTTTTTATTCGACCTATTATTCCTAATAATAATTGTTTAATTCATGTATTGAACATTCTAAATTGTTATTTATCTTTTACTCTATCGGCCCCTAAAAAATTTGCGCTTCATTTGTTAGGACCTTATACATAGTCATTAAGTAGGGTTAACATAATCCCATGCCTACGTGGCGGAGGGGTAGGGAGAGACAAACGTCTATTACTTGCGTCGTGTTCGCTTTATCAACATACCTTTTCGTCTGCCCGCACGCTGAAACCGGCGTACGGAGTAGGGATCGATCGTTATGTAAGGATCTTGTTGAAAAATACAGGGTGAATTTAGAATCGAAACGTGATCGAAGAATGAAAACATTAGCGAATCTAAATTTTTAGGTCTAACTATTGATAACAAATTCCGGTGGGGGGCCCATATCAACAACATATGTAATAAATTAAGTCAATATGCGTATGCCTTATTTAAACTATCTAAAGTTGTAGACAGACGTGCATTATTAACAGCATACCACGGGTATGTTACATCTACACTAAGGTACGGCATAATTTTTTGGGGATATGCTACTGACAGGGAAGATGTCTTTAAAGCTCAAAAACGATGCCTGCGAGCAATATGCAATCTTCGACAAACAGATAGCTGTAAGACCCATTTTACTGGTTTGAGAATTCTCGCGTTTCCATGTCTCTACATGTACGAAATGGCAGTATTTGCAAAAAGCAACCCACAAATTTTCGAAAAATTAACAAGCAGACGAAACAAAAATATTATTAAAGTAATACCACACAAAACTGCGTTCATGGGCAAGAGTTTCTTTGGAATGGTCTCAAAAATTGTTAACAAATTGCCAAAAAATGTCCGAGATGTCGACAACTTGCCTTCCTTTTGGCGCAAATTGTTTAACTGGCTTTTGTCAAGAAACTATTATAAGGTAGTAGAATTCTTGCATGACAATTCATTTTGAGGTTCGATAGTATTTTTGTATATTTTGTATACCTTTTAATTTTGGATGTTTGATTTGATTTATTAGTACCTATTATTAATTTGAATTGACATTCTATTTTGTACCACAAGTTTGTAAGCCCGAAGGCAAAACATAGAGCGACTTTATTGTTTTCATAACATCATGTACAATTTACCTATGTTTACAAACAAATAAATTGATTGATTGATTGAAAATCGTTAGATATATTTTAAGCCCTCAGGTCTAGAACATTTTTCTTTCAAAGCTAAATTAGTTATTCAGAGAGTACCTAATATTTGAAATTTATCACAGTTTTCAAAAAATAAAACATGGTCATACAACTATAATACCCACTCAAACGTCTATTGGATCACCTTCAAAATTCGATTCAAAGTGCCGTTGCAGATTTACCCACCGGCGGGTCTACAGGGTCTGACGGAATGCGCCGTAGACTCCATTGGACCCGCCCGGCGGGTCCTCAGGGCTCGAGGAGTTAATGGATATTTTGATGCCTTCATAAACATTTGTTTTAATTGTTGTGATTGATACTCAACATTCGATCGGTATCAGTATCGGATCGGTAAACGTAGTGTAGGACGTCCTCAGACTCGGTGGAGCGATGATCTTCGCAGGGCGGCTGGCAAGAGCTGGAAAAGAGTAGCCGAGGACCGTGCTCAGTGGCGTGCAATGGGAGAGGCCTATGTCCAGCAGTGGATAACCGTAGGCCGATGATGATGATGATGATGATACTCAAAATTTAGTTCCAATCTGTATCACAAATCGTCCCCTAGCTTACAACACCGCTTAAGTAATTTTTACCAACTTTATAGATGTGACCAATGGTTAGACGCGCAATGAGCAGCTCTATCCAATGGTATTTAAATGTGATAACCGCCAATTTTCGACTTGAGCGGTGTTGTTAGCTTACAACACCGCTCAAGTCGAAAATTGGCGGTGAAATGCGGTGTAAAGGGACGAAATGCGATACGAAGTATCTTTTCATTGAAAGATTAATATCCTGTCCAGAAACACCCAATGAACTGAAGGCCTAGCGCTCCCCGGACCTGCGAGACCTTTTTACATTAATGAGCGCCTGACTAAGTACAACCGTGAATTATTCCAAAAGGCAAGGGAGCTGGCCAAAGAGCGGAAATATCAGTACGTGTGGACACGCGACGGGAAAATATTTGCACGTAAGGAGCATCGAGCGATGCGTCACCGTTTGAGCTTCGAAAGCGATCTGCAAAAAGTTTTTTTATAAATTATGATCTCAAATTATATATGCATAAGTACCTCTTCAGTATTTACGTAGCTACTGGCACTCTAAATAGCTTAACTAGTCACAAGTCTATACACTTACACACACTGACACCTCACTTACACACACACACACACTTACACTACACTTACACACACTACACAAATACCTCAACACACACATTTACTTAGAAATATTGTATAATTACTATAACATACGTATTGATAAATATACCAATGGCTGACGCAAACAAAAAAAGTTTGAGATTAGGATTATTAAATGCTAGATCGTTAAATACCGGGCAGGATGAACTGATTGTATCGGTTTTGACCTACAAACCTGATATTCTAGCGATTAACGAAACGTGGCTGAAAGCGGGAGAAGAGACACTGGCACCTGCGCTTCCCAACTATAGTTTCGTTCACAGAGCTCGGCAGGGTAAAAGAGGTGGAGGTGTTGGCTTTTATATCAGACAGGGAGTAGTTACTAAGAAACGCCATCATCCTCATTCAGTATTGGAACAGCTATGGCTTGAGGTGCAACTTCCAGGCGCCACTATGGCTCTCGGTACCGCATACAGACCGGAGGAAGTTAAAGTTCAAGACACTTTAGACTACCTGAGTGAGTCCGTTAACTCTATGGCCCGTTGTGATTACACTTGCATTTTAGGAGATTTAAATATTGACGTGTCTCGGGTGGAGACGCCACAGACACGGGACCTACTTTCGTTCTGTCACCAACACAACTTACATCAACTCGTTAATAAATCAACCCGAGTAACCGACCAATCGGAAACTACCATAGATATAGTTTTGATTAATGATATAGTTAGGTGTAAAAACGTTGAAGTAATACATAATCAATGTTTGAGCGACCATGCAATGATTCTTATAGATTTTGACATAAAAAGACCCAAATTCATAAAACAAGTAATATATAAACGAATCCTAAAAAATATTGACTTAGATACTTTTTCTGCGCATCTTAATTCTGTTCCCTGGCACTCTATAATTAATTTAGATTATGTAGATGACATGGTAAACACATTCAACAATTTTATTTTAACGTTATTCGATATACATGCGCCTTTAAGAAGAATAACTTTACGAGATAAACCTAAGCCATGGATCACGGATACGATAAAATTTATGATTAGTTTACGAGATGACGCTTTAATGAAATCTTTAAAAAATAAAAGTGAGGCGTCAAAATGCTATTACAGAACTTTGAAAAACTTAGTTACTGCTTCTATTGAAAGGGAGAGAAAAGCTTACTTTAACTATTCCATAAATAAACATATAAATAACCCAAACTTACTATGGAAAAATATAAAAAATACAACCTTGTATGATAATCCCTGTAAAAATGTTATTCCTAGTCAACTAAATGACCCTGACAAAATAAATGATCACTTCTTATCTCTACCTCCTTACAATGAATCTGATTTAGAAAAATTAGCAAATGATGGCAATAGAGTGAAAAACATTTTTGATTTAAAGCCCACAACAGAAGTAGAGGTTAAACAAATAATTAATAGTATTAATAAAATGGCAACTGGACATGATAATATAAATATTGCAATGATTAAATCAACCCTTGATGTGACACTCCCCATCATAACAGCAATCGTAAACAAATCAATAACATCAAATACATTTCACTAGTTAAGCCTATACCAAAAAAGAATACTATTGAACAATTAAAAGATCTACGCCCCATTTCAATCTTACCAGTACTTTCGAAAGTAATAGAAAAAGTCATTCTTAATCAAATACAAAGTTACTTACAAGACTCAAATATAATACCGAAATTTCAATCTGGTTTTCGTAAGGGGTATGGTACAGAGACTGCACTTCTACAAGTAACAGACGACTTAACTGAGGCTTCGGACAGAGGCTTAAGTAGTATCATGGTTCTTCTTGATTACTCTCGAGCTTTTGATTGCTTACACCCAGATCTCGTCCTCGCCAAGCTCGACTACTATGGGTTCTCACAAAAAACTTGTGAATGGTTTAAAACATATTTAACCGAGAGAGAGCAAATAGTGGTAACTGAGAGCCTGGAAGGGGAAAAAAGGTATTCTTCATTAAGAAAACTTAACCGAGGAGTGCCTCAAGGTTCATTATTAAGTCCAATAATTTTCTCAATTTTTACAGCAGACTTACCTAAATGCTTACAGTTATCAAAATATCACCTTTACGCCGACGACTCTCAACTATACTACTCATTTGAAAGTTTAAAGACACCAGATGCAATAAAACAGATAAACAAATCACAAGTGCTAATATTGGGAACAAAAAAACAAATTAAATACGTTTTGGACTGTGAAGAGAAAGTGAAGATTAATGACATTGCACTTGAGCAGGTTCCTGCAGTACGAAATTTGGGACTCATTCTAGATGGTGAACAAAAGTATATACAACATGTCAACGAGAAAATTAGAAATGCATATTTTAAATTAAAAACGCTATACAAAATAAGAAGCTATATAAAAGAAGAGTTACGTTTGCTTCTGACAGACCTGTTAGTACTTTCTCAATTCAATTACTGCAGCTCTATATATGGTCCTAGGCTTAACTCTAGTACAGAGAAAGCCATTCAAAGGGTTCAAAATGCCTGTATTCGCTTCTGCTATAATGTACCCAGGAGAGAGTACATCACCCCTTATCTAAATAAGAAAAGTATACTGAACATGAGTGCTAGAAGAGATCTACATTATGCTTGTACTTTACAAAGAGTGATCTGGAATAAGAAACCAGATTATTTATTTGAGAAACTTACATGGATAAGCAATATAGTCCTAAAAAGCCTTCGCTCTGCCACGCAGAATCTACTGAAGGGACCAATTTTCAAATCGGCGCGATACCGAGGATGCTTCAAACTTAAGACGGCTAAAATATGGAACGACCTCCCTCCACCAATGAGAGTCAAGATGAGTGTGCAGCTATTCAAAACTAAATATAAATCAGCACTGCTTCGAAGACAGCTTGCCACTGAAAATTTGAGGCATGCTTGGTCCAGGAATTTGTCCCTGAAAGAATATTTTTAATGTTACTTCTAAAACCCTATCTGTAGTATCTGACTTACATGTACACTCACACACACACATACACACACACACACACACACACAAATACACACACACACACACACACACACACACACACACACACACACACACACACACACACACATTTGCTAATTCTTATAAGAGTGCCTTTCACTTTCTAAGTTACATACTTACATTAGTACCTCTTAGATATTTTTTTTATGTTCATAGTTATTAAGATATTATGTCAGAGTTAATTTTCATGTTTTCAAAGTTTAATAATTGTTTATTAAGCAACTGCTTAGTACCTATTTCTTTTGGATTAAGAAGAATTGTTTTTTTTTTTTGTCATATTTAAATTGATTTTTGTTTCGTTTATGTTTAATCGATCACCATCTAAAGTCGACTGTTTTAAGCCCTCTTTACCTTACTCCCGCACAACACCACAGGGAGAAGGCAGTGGCTGAAAACCAGCGCTACCCGCGGCTGTCCGGGTTGCACCAGCTGAGCCACTACCTTTTGCCTTATTGTAAACCTAGTTTAGTACCTACTTAATTTGTTAAAATGTTATTTTGATGAGGCAATAAATACTTTATTTATTTATTTATTTTATTTATCATAAATTAAACATTTGATAATTGTATGGGCAAATAAGCAAATAACAACTGAGTTGACCGATGTGGACCATAATATTTATGTTCCCTACGTCATATTTGTGTTTTTAACATTATAGGATTTGTCCTCAAAAAGTTTTTTTTTACAATAATGTTGAAGTAAGTTTTAAAACATAAAACATCTTTTGTAATCCAATATTTAGGTTCTTCACTTACCTTACGAAATCTAACGATTATTTAAGCCCCGTAGAATCGAACAAACATACACATACGAGCCAAATACATTAACTTCTCTCTTTTTGGACTTCACCACTGTTGATAAATTTAAAAGAGTATTTTTTTAGGAAAAAGAAAAAAATACGAATAATTTTTCTCTTTCTTTCATGTAAAGCAGAAAAAGTCGTTTCGTCTTTGTCTGCATTGTCTTGCTCGAAGCCACCTAATTCAAAACTGCGATCTTCTAGGAGAGGTAATGAAGTCGGCCGCCAGTCCCTCCCGAGTTTAGCCTCGAAATTCCTTTGTTAGGAAATTCCTCCTTTCCTTCACGTCGTCCAATTCACTTCAAAATGAGCTCTACTCGCAAAATGTCTACTACAGATGTGCAGCGAAATAAATCACGAAAAATCCGATTCTTGAGAGTATTAATTACTAATTACCATGCAATATTGAATTTTGCTAAGCAACATACGGCGCGTTCAGTCCATGGATGGGTCACCATCTATGACTAACGCTAGTGGCATTTTTCCGAGCGGTTCCGTGCTTCGCAAGGCACGTTAAGCATTTGGTGCCGGCTGCCGTCGATAGATGGCAGTCGTTAAGCCAAGTCAGAGGCCCAAGGGCGGCTTGAAAACTTCTGACAGTAAAACCAGCCACTAGTCTTACAAGCCTCCACCAATCCGGACTTGGCCCCCGTGGTGGAGTATGGCCTATACCTTCCTCAGGGAAGAGACCCGTGCCCCTTGGTGGGGACATAATGGGTTGATGATGATGATGATGATTGAATTTGGGTCCTGCTAGTGTTGAATTTGGGGCAATGCGCTGGAGTCGGGTTTTTGTTATGCTTATTTCATTATCTTATTCCTTTAGTTTTACTTTTTCTCTGGTGTTTTACGTGTGTTTTACTAACTTTACAATAGCAGCGCCATCTAGTGTAGAGTAGCAAGATTAAATATTCAGCGCGAACAAACGTGGTTGTACGAAACATCTCAGAATACATCGAAAATGTTTGTATAGTTATTAAATTCATTTTACATCTCTCATATTCGGTAAGTAGGTCCTTATTACCCCCAAAGGGGGCTTGTAGGTGACCAATTAGCGCTCTAGGGTAATAATGTAGCTAGAAAAGCCCTAGGGCGGTAAGTAATTTAAAAAAAATTAACCATCATACTGGCAATAGACATCATGCATTCAGCTCAATGACAAAAGAGGTCGCTTCGCTATTCAGCCTTGTCTTCGTATGAGTATAATAGTCATCAATTTTAAATATCGCACGGCGAAGCTCAATTTCGTTCTTGAAAAAAATAATTAAAAAAAAAAGATTAAAAAAGGCGGGAATAGAAAACTTTTACTTTAAATATTGTTTGTTTTTGGATTTTTTTTATAATTACGTGCTAATTAGGAAAAAAAACATGAGTTCTGCAAGTGATGAAGATATAAGCTGCACTCCCGATTCAATGAAAATGGAAGCTGAAGCAGCAATTAACAATATTTTGCCTGAAAGTTCTAAAGAGAGATATTTGAAAACTTACGACGAGTTCATGAAGTGGCGAAAAGAAAAACGAGTAAATGTTTTATTCTTGTAATGCCGGTCTTTTTCTACTTACCTACCTCACAATCGAGATGTAAAGCAGAGTAGTTAGCTCGGGTGTAAGCATCAATTGCACCCTCGAACTATAGGCGCCCTCGCTGCGCTCGTGCGCCTAAATATCTCGGGCTGCAATTGATGCCTTACAGCCCTTGGCTACTAATCTACTATTTTTTTACCGGGCGTATATGTACCTCATTTTACGAGTTAACTCTAATTTTTATAATGTTTCATACAAAAGGCAACATTAGCAACTTGTGACGCCACAGCATACACCCGATTTGTATGGAGCGTCCTTGTACCACGGGATTAGAATTACTTTCAGGCACTTTTTATTATAAAAAGTGGATAGTTCCACCAATAAATCCTATTAAAAAAGGATGGACTTAGATTTTTAGAGGGTTCTTTAATTAATGTAATGCCTGAGTTATCATCGTCATCATGATCATCAGGCCAATTCTGCCCACAGCTGGGTATGTCGTTTCCCCATAACGCTTTCATCACACTTTGACGCCCCATCTTTAGTTTATCTATTGCTATTCGCGACCACCGGACCTCGGCCGTCTTGACCACATCTTCCGATCATCGGGCTCTTGATCTACCTTTCTTGAGCTGTAAACAATAAACAATTTTCTATCTACATATTTTATTACAATGTAACCTTTTTTTATCACGGTGCGAAGTAGCTGGCTCTAACATATGAAACAATGTTAATTTAATTTTGTCAATTTAAAACTGTTACAAGGACTGTTATTTAGTTATGTTGAATATAAACATCCAAGACCTAGACATTATCTGTAAGAATAAGCCATAATTATTTCATTGATTTCAATTATTTTTGAAAAGCGTTTAAGATGTTATATTACCTTCTGCAGTGCACATTAAGGCATGTCAGGAGCTCAATTTATGCACAAACTTCATCCCCGCTCTCGGGTCACCCGCCCCATACGTTGCTACCTACTTAATTATGAACAAAGAACCTACGCTCAATTTTGTTCGTGAGACGTGTTGACGCAATACAACATTTAACGTCATTTTCGCCCAAATGCGGCAGAAAATTGGGCCCACAACGACAAAATTGGAACTACCTAAATATTTGAGATTGAGACCGGTGATGGCTGACCACAGTATTAATGTTTTTTCGTACTTTTGTAAGAATTGTAACTATTTGAGCATTAAAATTATTGATTGCAATCATGGAATCTTATCAATTAGATGGGTGGCTGGTGATTGGTGCATTATGTTTAAGATTATTTGAGAAAGGACAATCAGAGTTGAGTATTTTCCTACCCTTTTCTCCACTTCGTACAAACTCGGGCCGAAATCATCGGCTAATGTCAAAGTCAAAGTCAAACTAATAAATGTATATTCCACAAACAGAAAAGTCTTCATTTCTGATTTCTAGAAGTTTTTTTTTTCATCCAGGATTTCTACAACTAGCATGATAAACGCAATTCTGGCTGATCAATATTTATTACCAGAGCTGTCGGAACCAACTTAATTTTATTGTTCTTCCATCAGACAAATTAATCCAATCACAATTTTAAATTTTACGAAATAATTGTTCTTAATATTTGTAAAACCTCCAAAAAATTTTGTACTGTTTTCACTCACAAGTAGACAGGTACAACATGATTTAAAATTGATTTACCGAGAAGCATACTCCCTAGCAAACTCAAATAAAAAGTAAGTAAGCACATTTTCAGCACAAAATAAGCTTTAAATAAACGTCCCAACTCTTCGGTCAAACTCCCAAAAACCAGAAGCATTTAACTTCGTGAATATTAAATTTAAATTAAATTATCCTCGGACAATGAATGTGAGTTAACGCCTGTTAAAACTACAATAGCAAAGTGTAGTACCACCCTATCACATCAACGTAGCAAGTTGTTACGATAACTTTCGCAGGTACGGTGCACTGGTACAACCTGCACATCATCATCAACCCATTATGTCCCCACCAAGGGGCACGGGTCTCTTCCCTGAGGAAGGTATAGGCCAAACTCCACCACGGGGGCCAAGTCCGGATTGGTGGAGGCTTGTAAGACTAGTGGCTGGTCTTACTGTCAGAAGTTTTCAAGCCGCCGCCCTAAGGCCTCTGACTTGGCTTAACGACTGCCATCTATCGACGGCAGCCGGCACCAACTGCTTAACGTGCCTTGCGAAGCACGGAAGCGCTCGGAAAAATGCCACTAGCGTTACTCATAAACGGTGACCCATCTATGGACTGAACGCGCCGTATGTTGCTTAACCTTAGTGATCGTTTAAGATCACTCAGGCAGCCCAGGCTACGAGCGATTCTCATCAACCTGCACATAATTTTTCATAATTTTGTCATAATTTAAAAGTTTCTCAATTTTAAGTGTATTCTCCTTTTTTAGGGTACTGTTCTCAAAAGAGTAAAAAGGTGTAGGTATCTCATGAACCGTGATAGTTAGACAGTTGAAATTTTCACAGATGATTGCATTTCTGTTGCGGCTATAACAACAAATAGGTACGAAAATACAGAATAAAATAAATATTTATGGGGGCTTCCATACCATAAACGTAAATTTTTTGCTCGATATTGATAACGGCAACAGGTAGACGCTTGAAATATTCACAGAATATTAGTCATATTATTCACTTTAAAAATAAATAATTAAATTAAAATTAAATAAATATTCAAGGGGGGCTATCATACAACAAACGTGATTTTTTTCCAATTTTATAATGGTACGGAACCCGTCGAGCGCGACCCGCCTTTGACCGGTTTTTTTTTGCTATGTTATCGCTTACATCCGTGAAATATAAACCGATTTCGGCATTTCTTTATTTGTTCGAAGCGTCCCGTTGGACTCGCCCTTTCGGAGTTAGGCCGGTTTTAAGCCGGGTCCGCAGTGCCATGTTATGTTACGCGTGTTACAAAAAATGTAACACGTTATTGAAACAAAAATGGGGAGTGGAATTTACACTTTACGTGTGTAACACGTAACATAACGTTATGTAACACTTAACGTGTTATACCACGTCCCATTTTTATTATATTTACGTGTTACGCTTTTTGTAACACGCGTAACATGGCGCAGCGGACCCGGCTTTAGAGTCACGCTGACACTCGGCGCTGACAGGCCAATAATTATGTACTACGTCCTAAGGAGCGTTTTAGAGAAACGCCGACCGTTCAGCGATGATCAGCGAGTAGTCAGCGTGACTTTAAAATCAGCCTTAGAGAATGGAACTCACAGAAAATAAGGTCTTTTGACGGCAATCTTTTAGTAAATTATATTTTTCACAAAATAGATCGTGTGCCGACACGCTGTGTTGGCCCAGGGTAATTTGGCGATTATTCGCAAAAAAACATGAAATATAATTTGGAGTCGGTGCCAAGTACCAGATCAGCATCATTTTGGGAACCGACTTAAAAAATATCCTTCAGCATATAGGCATTTCAATTACCTATTGTTGCGATGTAGTGTTCTGAAGTCGGTTTTTATTTTCTAGTTATTTTTTTTAAGCTTTTATGTAGGTTCAATTAATTAATTAATAATTATTTGTTGAAAATTAATATTACCCGAGACTTGACTATTTTGTCATAAGAGAGCGTGACACTTTTCGAGAAGCATTTTCGTACTTTCCCGGTATGTAAATAAAACTCCCACCTTTCTTTCGTAGTTTAATTTTCACTGGAAATAGCTTCCAAAAGTTCTCGATCTGTCGACGAGCGACGGAGACAGTGCTGCAGGCGGAGCGCAGTTACAAAATAAGGGGAAATGAAGAGGAAATTACCACCCCGAAGCATCAACGTTAGACGCAAAAATAATGTTGGGTTCTCTCTGGTGTTTACGGGGGAATTATGTATTGAAGTTGTGTTGACGACCTCTGTGGCGCAGCGGTTCGCGCATCTGCCTACCATGCGAGAGGTCCCGGGTTCGATTCCCGGCTGGGGACAAAAAAAAAGAAATCCAGGTCTTGGATGCTTACATGTATGTGACGTCGCTGTTTCTGGTTCCCACGACACAGGGTATCCTATAGTGGGGCCAGAAGCAATGTATGTGCCTGTGTGTAAATGTTATATTATATATATGTTATATTATATTTATTTAAAACCCGATAAGACTGGATTACTGGAGAATCTGGAGATGCCGAAGTTGTTGATTTGGTTTGTAGTAAAAAGTAAATAGCAAAGAGCACAAAAAATTACGTCTATCAATAACGACCTACTAGCTACAAGCATGAGTCTTTTCTCGTATAAAGTCGTTGTATTGATTTTTCATGTAAGCATTTTAATGTTTACCTATTTGAGCCTTATATGGCAATTTTTTCATGCACTTGTCTAGTAAACTTATTTGAATACTATAATAAAAATAAAAATAAATAAACTCACGCCCGTAATCCCCGAGGGGGTAGGCTATAATAATATACATGAAAATATTGAGATATTAAAATTCGACTTTGTTATTGTGTCTTCTAGTCTAGTATATTAAGTTCTCGTGTCACCGTGTTAGTGCACATACTCCTCCGAAACGGCTCGTCCGATTTTGATGAATGTTTATTTGTTTAACCAGTAGGGGCTGAGAATAAGTGGTTATCTATTTTTGAATAATTTTTGATATTCATATCTGGCAAAACAAGGTTTGCGGGTCAGCAAGTTTTAGTATCTAGTATTATCTCTAATATACAAAATTCTCGTGTCACCGAGTTAGTGCGCATACTCCTCCGAAACGGCGCGACAGATTTTGATGAAATTTTATATGTATAATTGTTATGTCTAAGAATAGGTTGTTATCTGTGATTCCCTAGCTGGCAAAAAAACGTTTGCGGGGTCAGCTAGTATTAGTTTAAAAGTGTAAGGCGTCCGCTGAAAATCAGCGCCATGGCCCGACTATGGCTTAAGCTGAGCGGAGACCTTTTTGGTACATATCGTTGGCCTAGTTATCAGAATACGTAACTCGAATTTCCATTTTCTTAATGATCTAGACTGCAAAACTAAAAACTATTTGAAAAATTAAATTCCTTGATAATTTTACTAGTAGATTCCTAAATGCATTGAAATTATTTCCGTACGTAGTAAGAATAAACCGTTTTTACGAGCTCCTGTAAAGATCATGCCGAGGGAATTACGCATTCTGATAATTAGGCCGACGATATGCATGTAATAAATTGTTAATATGTTAACTTTATATATTTTTTGTAATTTTATGTGCCAAATAAAGATTATTCTATTATATTCTTTCACTTAAAATACCCAAGTCATAAATTAACTCAAAGTTCGGGCTTTCGCAAACGTCAATGAAATCAATTTTTAATTGGCGTTGAGTGATCGGTGTTGCTTATCAGACTTTTGCTAAAACATAAAATATTGACATGTTGTTGTTGTAAATGTTGTTGTTCTTGTTGCAGTGCCTGGTGCCTGGTGCAGTGCCTTACCCCTCTGGGATACAGGGGTGAGCTTATGTTTGTATGTAAAATGTTGATGTTTTTCTTGCTGTCTATTTCCGGCGACGAGAAAAATTCACGTACGCTCTAAAAATAAAGAGATCTGGATTGAAAACCGACCTCAGTGTTTGAGAGGGCACGGCTTTATTAAAAGACTGCCTCCGACTCGGTCAATTCCATCTATAAATTTCCATCCTATCGAGTCAGCCACACGAAAGGAATGCCTCGGCTAGGCGCAAGCCACATAGAATCTAGCGCGGACGCGGACGTGACCCGGACGTGGCATGGACATGTCCCGGACATGGCAAGGATAATAAGGATATAATGATGTTCTAGCTCTATATAATAATATATTATGCGCTTGCGTTAGGTCATTTCAGCGCCATGTTCTTGCCACACCTACGGACGTGTCCAATGTCCATGACGTGAACGGTGCCGTCCGTGTGATTCGTGTTTTCTTACATTTGTACCTAAGTATGTAAATAATGTTTTGACATTGCAAGTTTTAATTGCATTCATGGATGACATTCCTGGGTAGGTTCCATAGACCACCTATACCAACTTAGCTATTAGATTTAAAGTGATTTGAGAAAAGATGGTCAGAGTAGCGTATTTTTTTTGTGATTCCCACGACTGTTGCGCGGGCAACTGTATGACGCGCCTGCACTTATAAATAAATTATAAATATAGGTAAATGAAAAAAATATTCTGCCAAAGGGTGCATAAAAATTTTACAGTATTTCATTTCTGTCAAACTAAATGACAGTGTTTTGGCCGAATCTCGGACTTAATCGTCCGCGCCCGCCCTAAGGCGCTAGCTACATAACAATTAAGCATTTACATACAGGCACATACATTGCGTCTAGCCCCAAACTAGGATACCCTATGACATGAGCTCCAGAAACAGCGTATTCACAAACATGTAAACATGTAATACCTGGGGTTTTTTGTCCGGATTCGAATCCGGCACCTCCGCATGGTAGGCAGAATCAGATACGCTAACCGCTGCGCCACAGAGTTCGTCAACATAGGATCGGACATGGTATGAAATCAGAAATTTAAACATAAACATAAACATTTATATATTTTTCTGGCCCCACACTAGGATACCCTGTGTCGTGGGAACCAGAAACAGCGTATTCACAAACAGGTAAACATCCAAGACCAGGGTTTTTTGTCCGCACCCGGGATTCGAAACCGGGACCTCTCGCATAGTAGGCAGATGCGCTAACCGCTGCGCCAAAGAGGTCGTCGTCAAAGCGATTGACGCATAGGATTCGTAGGAAAATTCACAGGTCGACATTTTGTGTGTGAGTAAAAGAAGCTTAGCTTCCGTCATCGCTTTATTTAGTTGCTGTTGGGCAACACGATCGGGACGGTATCGGCGAAGACGGTGGCGCCGCAGACGCCGTTGCAGTCCTTCGCAGTGGCGAAACGATTAGGGTTCCCTCCGCACCCGCTGTACGAAAACCCTTTGCAGGTCCGCGATGTCACGTCGAAGTACCACCTGGGATGCAATAGCACAGAATACATAATAGTACTCCCGTGGTGGAGTCTGGCCTATACCTTCCTCAGGGAAGAGACCCGTGCCCCTCGGTGGGGACAAAATGAGTTGACGACGGCATAATAGTACAGGTACAGAAGATTCACTCCGCAAAATAAATTAAGGAAAAAGGGACTCTAACAGCGATACAATTAGGTGCAATTCAGATTCGCACGGGGCTAAAAAAGCTACAGTTATATTCACCTACATGTTGCCTCTCTTTCTGCCGCGTAACTTGCGCGCACGACACTGTTCGCTCGTGCGTGAGTCCCCACTTATCAGCCACTCTGGAGTGGCCGCCGCATGTACTTACGCGTTCGATATTACACGCGGAGTGCGACAGGCCTGGTAATATGCTATTTGACCGATTTCTGAAAACCATCTCTGTTTACATTAGGCACTCATATTCAGTGATGGCCACACTTTTAATATTTTCGTCTGTTCACACCACACAGGCTAACTGTTTCCCCCCGCTACAAAACTTTTTTTGACACCACACAACTAAATTAAAAAAAAGGAAGAAGTTGATTTTCGTTGTCTGTCGCTTTGTCGATTTTTCGAGTTTTAAAATAAACACACTATCGTTGCTGTCAACTTTCGTAATAAACTAGAGTAGATTACCAGTGCTAAGCCAACACAAAAGGAAAGTCCCTGGAGGCTGAAAGGCGGACCAGGTTCGGGTCAACAAGTCAAGGTCTAGCTATCGACGGTGGGCGGTCGTGGAAGGTGAATCGCCGAGGATCTGGAAGCGGCTCCCGCTAGAGGTACGCTGACCTCTGGCCACCTTGCACTTCGGATCTGGTGAGTCTTTCTGCCTAACCTTTGTCCCACTTTTGAATGTCCAAATGATCGCACCCTTTCTAACATCGTCAAATACAGTCCACTCCACAGCCACGGAATCCCGGGAACAAAAACATTTGGTCCATTCGCGCCGGATTTATTGAACAGTACAGTTATTGTCGTCATTCCGTAGGCTTTTAAATACATAAATTCTGTTGTTTTTCCCTTTTCGCTATCGTTAAATTATTTTTGTTAAAAATTGAAGGTAGGTTGCGATCTTTGTACGTTCAAAAGTGGAACGGATTTATCTTTGTGTTGGTTGGTACTACTGACGTGAATACAGCATAGACTATCTGCCATTTTGTAGTGGGTCTGTGTACATTAGTGACGGCTGTCAGAAACGTCAGTGCTATACTGTGGTGTTAACTGGTGTTATTATTCTGTTGTCGTCGTCGTATTGTTGCTATTGTTTGTTAAACTAAAGAAAAATCGTAAATAATGGAGAATGAGGATACTTCCGCTCCCGATGCGAACAGGATTGCGAGGGATTATGCAACGCTGCGTTTAGAAATTATCGAAACTAGTGATCCCGAAGGCTATACCGAGAAGGACTTGAAAGATATTTCTGACGAATTTCACGCGGCGCAGCAAAGAGTGCTTGCTTCTGTAGGCAAATTGCACTGGAAAGCGGAATGCAGTGCTACTTTTATTTTCGAAAAGCGGATGAACAATGTTAAGGCGAAATTGTTAACTTTGTCGCGGGCTAGGGTGACCAAGTCCGAAGCTTGTCAAGGCAATACCAGCAGTGGGTCCGTGGCAAAATTGCCTAAGATAACAATTAAACCATTTGACGGGGGCGTGGATAACTGGGTCGCATTTAAACAGTTGTTTGACTCACTTATCCACACTCACGAAAGCTTGTCGGACGTGGAAAAATTGCACTATTTATTGTCGTGTGTGCAAGGCTCTGCGTACAATATTATCAAAAATTTCCCATTATCAAACGAGAGTTACGCAGTGGCCTATGATGCCCTAGTAAAATATTATAACAGAAAGTGGCAAATTGCCACTACTTATTATGATAAGTTGGTCGAGTGTTGTCCAATTAAGCATAAGACAGGTACCGAGTTAGAACGGGTTTCCCGTACCTTTTCAGAGAATTTAGCTGTACTAGAGCGGTTTGGGCTACCGGATAAAAACTTTGTTTTGGTGCATTTGTTGTGGTCCAAACTGGACAGGGCTACAAAGGAGTTGTTCCAAATGGAACACAACTCTGATGAGGTTCCTGACCTTAGGGACTTACAGAGTTTTATGGAAAAAAGTTATCGGGCGATGAATGCAACCCAGGGTAGTTCTTATCCGGCCCCTGTTCGACCGGCACCTATGAAAGGCAAGGTGCAGAATTCTCAGCCAAAGGCATCATTTGTAGTGTCTTCGATCTGCTGCGCATGCTGTGCTGGTCCACACAACCTGTCAGGATGCAGGGAATTCCTGAAATTGGATGCAAATTCCAGGTTCAATCTTGTAAAAGAAAAGGGTCTATGTATTTTATGCTTCTCCCCCTCTCACACTGTAAGAAATTGTCGTAGAGATCGGTGTGGCAAGTGCAACTTCTCGCACAACTCGTTATTGCACTTCGAAGGGAAGGCAGAGAAATGTAATATAGTACCGCACCCGACTGAGGAAACGGTGCTAACATCGGTTAGTCCGCTTGGAGACAGCAGTGTCTTGTTTTCAACTGCCATCCTGTTGGCCAAGGATAAAGGTGGTAGTTTCCGGCCCGTTCGAGTTTTGTTGGACTGTGCAAGCGCATGTAACTTCATTACTAAGTCCTGCGCTGAGAGTCTAGGATTAACTTTTCAGCTGACTTCTTCTGCAGTAAGCGGTATCGGACACACAGTTGCAGAGCCTCGTGCTGTCGCGTCCATAGAAGTGTCACCGCGAGGAGCCCCGGAGAACAAAATTGTCGCGGAGGCGTACGTGCTGCCCTCTATTTGTTCCCCGCAGCCAGTCCGCTTTGTGGACTCCTCGAAGTGGACACACGTTCGGGACTTGACTCTTGCAGATCCGGACTTCGCGCTTCCAGGGCCTATCGACCTGTTGTTGAATGCTGATATTTTCGCGTCGTCCTTGCTGTCTGGCCTCATCAAGGGCAATCCAGGCCAACCAACAGCCTTAAATACAGTTTTTGGCTGGATTTTAATGGGTGGGTTCGAGTCCGAACCGACTCAAAACTGTCGTTCTCGTCTGTCGCGTGGCAAACAGAATTGTCTGTTTGTTACGAATCCCTCTTTAAACGACTCTATCCGTCGCTTTTGGGAGTTGGAAAACGTTGCTCTCGCCCCAAAGGGGAACAAGTTGCTGTCGAAGGAGGATCAGAAGTGTGAGGAATACTTTGTCGAAAATCATCGTCGCACTGAGGAAGGTAGATTTGTCGTACCTCTCCCCTTTATTGATCCCTCTAATAAACCCATATTTTCGAATTCTCGGGCATTAGCCTTGAAAAGGTTCTTGCATTTGGAGAGAAAGTTTCTTGCTAACTCCGAGCTTAAAAAGGCATACGTGGCGTTCATGGACGACTATTCTGCTTGTCGTCATCTGGAGGAGACAGAAGCTCCCACTGAGACTACCGGCAGGTTTTACTACATACCGCACCATGGCATCTTGCGGCCCGATTCCATCACCACGCCACTCCGCGTTGTTTTCGATGCTAGTGCCAATGACTCACGGGGAGAGTCGCTGAACGATACGTTGCTGGCTGGGCCGAAGCTGCAGGCAAACATCTTCGATGTGCTACTACGTTTTCGCTGGCACTCTGTCGTGTTCACCGGAGATGTCAAGCAAATGTATCGTCAGATCCTAGTTCCGGAGGAAGATGCCGAATATCAGCGTATTCTGTGGCGCCCATCGCCTGTCGGTCCTGTCCGGGACTTTAAGCTCCGCACCGTGACGTACGGCGTGTCGTCGGCTCCGTACCAAGCTCTTCGGACAATCGCTCAACTGGCCCAAGAAGCTGAGGCTCACTTTCCTAGAGGTTCTGCGATTCTATCACGTGACATCTATGTAGACGATGTCGTGTCCGGTGCTGGTTCAGTTGAGGAAGCGGTTGAAGTGAAGAAGGAGCTCCTTGGACTTGAACTGGAGAGCTCTCCAGTATACTTGGTTCGGGTGGATTCCACCTGCGTAAATGGGCTTCGAACTGTGAAGATTTTTTCGTCGATGTTCCAGTTCAAGATCTCTACTCTGAGAAATTCAAGGAGTTCGTAGACATTTGTGATGTCTCACTCAAGATCCTCGGTCTGCGCTGGCTGCCTCAAGCAGATTGTTTTTCGTTTCAGGTGCAGACTGAGGAGAGGAGAATCACGAAGCGAACTATTCTGTCTGAAATTTCTCGTATTTATGATCCCATCGGTTTTCTCGCTCCCATAACCTTCCTCGCCAAATACCTTATCCAGGTGTTGTGGACAGCAGGAGTGGGTTGGGATGATGAAATCCCTGACAGTGTTAATTCAGAAAGGACTAAGTTTAAATCCCAGTTGTCGTCTCTCTCGTCGATCTCCATTCCGCGCCGTATGATCCAGACTACCGTTTCTCTCGAGCTCCACGGCTTCTGCGATGCATCGGAGCGCGGATACTGCGCAGTTATCTACTGCAAGACTGTCGATGCCAGTGGATCTTGCTCTGTCACTATTTGCTGTGCCAAATCAAAGGTGGCTCCGCTTCGCAAGCTGTCGATTCCGCGATTGGAGCTGCAAGCCGCCGTGTTGTTGTCGGACTTAATTGTAGCAGTTAAAAGGGCACTTCTACCCTTTCAAGCTGACTGTGCTGTCATTGCATGGTCGGATTCCACAGTGGCACTGGCATGGATAAAGTCTTGTCCATCTCGTTGGCAGACTTTCGTGGCCAATCGAGTCAGCCACATCCAGGACAACATTGCACCCGACGGCTGGAGGCATGTGCCGACAGCCGAGAACCCAGCTGATCTAGGTTCCAGGGGATTGTTGCCCAGGGACATTGTCGCCCGGGAACTGTGGTGGAGCGGTCCTTCGTGGCTGTCAGAATTGCCTGACAGCTGGCCGCAGCCATTTGTCGATCTGGATAATTCCTCGCCGTTGCCTGAAGCTAAAATCGTGAGCCTAGTCGTATCGAGCGAAATTGGTATGCTCGACTCGCTACTCCATAAGTTCTCGTCGTTGTCGAAGCTAAAGCGAGTTCTAAGTTACGTCTTGCGGTTCACGCACAACTCTCGGTACAGCAAAGATAGGATTAGGGGTGCTCTCGACTCCGCGCAAATCCAAAACGCCCTCCTGCTTCTGGTGAAGCATGTTCAGGCGCAGGCATTTTTAACTGAAATAGAACAGCTTCGTGTGGGCAAGCCTAACCTGCTCCAGAAAGGGCTGCGTAAGTTGTCGCCATTCTTAGATGACGCGGGCCTTTTGAGGGTGGGCGGTCGCCTCGCTAATGCAAATCTAACATTTGGCGTGAAACATCCTTTGCTCTTGCCGCGGCAACATCGTCTCACCACCTTAATTATCGAGGCATACCATCAGCGGTACATGCATCCGGGCGTGCAAACGTTGCAAAACATTTTGGCTCAATCATTTTGGATCTTGTCGCCGAAGCGTGCCATCCGTGCAGTAGTGTCGCGCTGCGTAAATTGTTATCGCGTCAGTCCGCGCCCGGCGCCTGCCCCTGCAATGGGTAACCTGCCCCCTTGTCGCATAGGTGCATTAAAGCCTTTCTCCAGCGCCGCTATAGATTTCGGCGGCCCGTTCGACATCGCTCTCGGTCGGGGCCGCGGTGTGCGCACATACAAGGCCTACATATGCGTTTTCATTTGTACAAGCACAAAGGCAGTCCACATAGAATTAGCTTCCGAGCTGTCCACGGAGGCCTTCCTGGCAGCTCTAAAACGATTTATCGCTCGTCGTGGGCGTTGCAACCAGTTGTTGTCGGACCAGGGCCGTAATTTTGTCGGGGCCAGCAATTATCTCTCTTCGCTCATGAAGAGCGCGTCCGAAAAGGAGGAGATTAATTTTTCGTTTAGCCCTCCAGGCAGTCCCCATTTCAACGGTTTAGCCGAAGCCGGCATCAAATCTGTTAAGACCCATCTCTCGCGCGTTATTGGTTCCCAGCGCCTCACTTATGAGGAGTTCCAGACCGTCTTGGTGCAGATCGAGGCTATGCTGAACTCTCGGCCTCTTACGCCCTTGAGCTCTGACGCAGGGGATCTCGCAGTACTGACGCCTGGTCATTTCCTTACGCTGGAGCCCCTTTCGGCTCTGCCTGAGGAAAATTTCTCGGACCAGGTCGTCAGCCCGCTGCATCGTTGGAGGTTGCTTCAAAAAATGCACCAGGACTTCTGGAAACGCTGGCACACGGAATATATCCACACGTTGCAACAGAGGAGCAAGTGGAATACGGCTCACCCAAATCTATGTGAAGGCACATTGGTTCTCATTATGGATGAGCAAACTGGTCCACTGAAGTGGAGAATGGGTCGGATCACGACTCTCCATCCGGGTGCTGACGGCATCTGTCGCGTAGTGACCGTCAGGACTTCCACTGGAATTTACCGGCGGCCAGTGGTCAAGCTGTGCCCCTTGCCTCTGCCTTAGTTTGTTTAAGTTTCGTTTTAGAATATAAGTTAATATATTTATATTTTTCTATATATATTTTCGCAAATTCTCGTAAATCCTGTCGCATTTAGGTGGGCGGAATGTTTACATTAGGCACTCATATTCAGTGATGGCCACACTTTTAATATTTTCGTCTGTTCACACCACACAGGCTAACTGTTTCCCCCCGCTACAAAACTTTTTTTGACACCACACAACTAAATTAAAAAAAAGGAAGAAGTTGATTTTCGTTGTCTGTCGCTTTGTCGATTTTTCGAGTTTTAAAATAAACACACTATCGTTGCTGTCAACTTTCGTAATAAACTAGAGTAGATTACCAGTGCTAAGCCAACACAAAAGGAAAGTCCCTGGAGGCTGAAAGGCGGACCAGGTTCGGGTCAACAAGTCAAGGTCTAGCTATCGACGGTGGGCGGTCGTGGAAGGTGAATCGCCGAGGATCTGGAAGCGGCTCCCGCTAGAGGTACGCTGACCTCTGGCCACCTTGCACTTCGGATCTGGTGAGTCTTTCTGCCTAACCTTTGTCCCACTTTTGAATGTCCAAATGATCGCACCCTTTCTAACATCGTCAAATACAGTCCACTCCACAGCCACGGAATCCCGGGAACAAAAACAATCTCCAATTTTCTGCTGGTGTTCATGGAGTCCTCAGAAAGTGGTCATTTTAAATTTTTTCCTGTATTACTTCTAAAAAAACAAACGAAAATTTACTTCTGAAATAAGCCGCCAAAACGCTATCTTGGGCAATATGGCGTCGCACAGGAATGACGTCACTTGCCAGTAAATCAACCAATGAACGTATGAACGAATGAATGACAGACTCATTTTTACTGACATGTGACGTCATCATAGAATGGGCTAATCCAGGCCGTTTTCAATACAATGGCTGCAGATACATAATTATCAATTTTTAAATTTAATAATTCTAAATAAGTTCACAAAAGTTGTGTAAGTGTTACAGGAGCATTATAGCTACAGAGCAGATTATAGCTGCTATAGAGCATGCAATTATTGTGGCCAAAGAAGTGCATAGCACTACTTAGAACAAAGGGTACCAAAAATATCTAAAATTTTCGTGGCATTATAATGGTTTACGTTTATTCTATTAATAAGCAATAAGAATTTCTTTAATATAATAAAATGCTATTGAGAATCCAAATAAAAATCGCTGAAAGCTGTAGAGCTGAGCTGTATTTTGTATTAAGTATGATATGGCATTATTCATCTGCTATACAATGGAAAGATGGATAGTTAGATAGATAGAATATTCTTTACTGTATTCACACCAGGAATTACACATGAGATTTGACAATAACATACCTCTAGAGCATAAAGCATCATAATAGTTATGAAATGCCAATATAAAGTTTCAAGATAATCGTTGAACTTATATAAGAGTTTATACAGACCTTAAGTTCTATACAAGTTTACTTTCATTTGTTAAAATGCTTCCTGTGGGAGTAGTCAATTTTAAAAATACTCCATGAGTAACTTACGATGGTTGATACTGTTGACACTCGCCGAATTCGGGTTGCAACGTGCAAATCACACTAAGACTCAGATTTTTATACACACGCTGTGGGATGGGATCTATGGGGGAACAGAGGAAAAGGTTATATAAAGTGGATACATACAGTCGAGAGTACATCCACCTTTCTCTCTCATCAGTTAGGTACTTTACAGGGGACTTTGCAACGAAAGTGTAAAGCTTACGTATTGTGTTAGTCAACTACTTACTAAAATGTCAATCTTATAAAGTCCAGTCCAGTCCAGTCGAAGTAGAGAAAAGAAGCGCAAAATTTTCATTAATTCCGGTCAAGCTGGATTTTCGTGTAGTTGTATAGGACTTTAAATAGGTACGTTATTACAAATGCTTTGTTAAAAAAAACAGATCCCGTTCCGGGCATTGTTTTTTAATCCGCGGTCAAAAGTAACAAGTCTTCGTTTTTTGCGTATAGGTAACTGTAAAACGATGTTACCGGAAATATTGATAGTCTAAGTTTATACGTCGTAACATTTTCTAGAAAAATGAATCAATATTTTTCTCCCTATGATGCGCTGTTCTCACTTATATCTTATCAGTTATTTTATACTCTAATTATTTTGTGCAAAAGAAAGAACCTTTGGTCTTGGATAAAAAAGTAAGGCACAAGGGTCGATGGGGACTTTTGACATACCTAACATATTTTGTAATTACATACATAATATGTATGTAAGACCTATACAAGAATCCAGCTTCTCAGCAATCCAGCAACTTAATATCTATTTTGACTGGACTCGAGTGATTGCACACCTAATGACTTTGACCACTGGTCAAATTGCCGTTGCAGATCTACCCGCCGCCGGCGCGTCTACAGGGCCTGACCGAATGCGCCGTAGCTACCATGGGACCCACCAGCGGGTCCTCAGGGCTTGAGGGGTTAAACAGAATCTCAGAACCAAACTCACGTAAGTTTTCGCACGCTGCTTTGCATTCGCTCATGGAGTTATAGTAGTTCAGGTTGTGTGAACGGCACTTTCCATAGAGGAATGATTTGCAGCCTTGCCATTTGATGTCGTAGTAATATCTAAAACTGTAAAAAATAATATTATTTACTTTAGAGCATAATCCTAAACTTGGAGCATTGCATCTACGTAATGAGTTGTTTTATACAGCGCCCAGTGAAAATTTCATCTCTAGATAGCTATAGGGACAACTAGGACGCTGCAGTTCCTGGGATATAGTGTATAAAGTTGTTATGGTTTAAACCTCTTTACACCATTTTTTTATATTCTTTAATTCTGTCTTATCAATTTTTAATCTTAAAATTACGTCACCCGAATGGGTGATTCCCAAAAGAGAATCCTTTTAACGATATCATGAAGTGACAACTTTCCACTTGCTAATTATTATATTTTATTTTGTTTCTTTCTATTTTTATAACTGTCATCGAAATTAAACCAGAGTTCCTCTAATTCGCATACATTTTATTAATCAACATCAAGAACTCCAGAAAGTAACGTAATACTAAGTTCTAAGGCAGAGTTTCATAAAAAATAGTGTATGTGACTCCATGACTAGCTGACTAAAGGTCGATTTCTGAATTGAGAATTTTGCTAAGTAACCACTTAACTCTAGCATGTCTCGTCAAATTTCTCAGAAAAGAGCGTGACAGAACGTTACTTAAGTATTTACTTACGTGAAATTCTCAATTCAGAAACCGCCCCTAAAACTTGATGACTAGAATCGTGACTTACTGTCCAGGAGAGCCACCTTCATAAATTGTGTTTCTATGAATCAGGCCCCTGGTGGTATTTATAGAAGTACTAGAACTACCGATGGCAAAAGTCATATTATTTTCTTGACGTTTTTGCAAATACTGAACATTAGTGCCCTTTTCCTGTCATGCGTATTTTAGCCCGCACGCGGGTCTCGTCAGCATGCGGATGATAGCACGCTCAGGGCCACACGCAGGACAAAGATGCCGTTTGCTGCTTCTGAGTTGTGCGTGCCAGTGGGTAAACATGAGCATGAAAATGCATGCGTGCAACCCGCTTCACAGTAAAACCAACACTGAAGGCAGAAGATCACCCCCGCATCCGGATAGATCCGCGTGCGGGCTAAAATACGCGTGACAGGAAAAAGGCCCCAACAGTCTCAATAACTGGCAGATTAGCTATTTTCAAAGCCTAGTAGAGAACCGAGGGCCAAGGACCTGAAAGTACAGTAGACCCATCCTTTTTGTTTGTCTTGCTTTGTACACGTTTGTTTAGGTACAATCTAAACTTTTAGCCGGTACAGTACATTCGATGTATCAGCGGTATTTAAATTTTCGTTTACTTAGATCTTCTAATATACACATTAAAATCTCGTGTCACAGTGTAACAACAGTGTAAAAACCGCGAAAACGGTTGCAAATCTAACTCTGCCGAAATTTCGCGGTTTTTATGATTTTTTTGTGTAGATAATATTTGAAGGCTTGAGAATAGGCCGTAAAACAACAATTGCTGGGTCATTGACCTCTGTGGCACAGCGGTTAGCGTATCTGCCTACCCTGTGAGAGGTCCCGGGTTCGAATCCCGGCTGCGGACAAGAAATACTCCAGGTTCTGGATGTTTACATGTTTGTGATGTCGCTGTTTCTGGTATCTGGTACCCACAACACAGAGTATCCTAGTGTGGGGCCAAAAGCAATGAACCTGTCGGTATATAAATGGCACCTCCAGAACTAAAGTGACCTAACTCAAAATTTGCAACTTTTGGGAAATGAAGAAAATGTATTCGGCGCTCTGAGCGAGTTGCTCAAGAAAAAACAGACCGAAATATTTCTCCATCTCTCTCTGACCAAGTAAAGTCGGTTTTTTAATATAGGCTTGAAAGAGTATACTTTTTTGAGTCATTCTGAGTACTTAACTCATTTTACTCAAATTTTAAGTACTTAACTCATTTTACCCAAATTTTAAGTTAGGACACTTTAGTTCTGGAGGTGCGAAATATTTAGGTATGTTATTTCTGGAAGTCCAGGAAAAGTTTAAATTGTTAGAATGAAAAAAGGAAGTGAAACGTAGTCTACGGGATCATCTAGTCAGACAAACACAAACGGAGCTATTTACGATAGCACGATTCCTCTAAAACACTACTGAAACGCATTTTAAAGACTTTTGGGCAAGAAAGACTTTACCACGTAGGTAGTACCTATTTAAAAAAAACTAACAATTTTTTTTTAAATAGTAGTTACTACGTGGTAAAGTCATTCTTCACCCTTGTCTTCAAGCCTCCACCAATCCGGACTTGGCCCCCGTGGTGGAGCATGGCCTAAGTATACCTTCCCCACGGAAGAGACCCGTGCCCCTCGGTGGGGGCAAAATGGGTTGATGTTGATGATGATGGTTTTATAAGACAGATGGTCAGAGTGGAGTCCATATTTCCGCTGCCTTTTTCTCCACTACGTAGGCAGCGGCTAACATTATAAATACGTTGACATTCAACAAACAGAATGTAAATTCTTCACGTTGAAATAAATGTCTGATTTCGATATGCTTTGACTCCTTCTTTGGTCAAACGGCCGGGCATAGTAGGCTACTTGACCGTTTTCTATAAACCATCTCATATTTTTTTGTTGGTGTTCATGGAGTCCACAGCAAGTGGTCATTTTAAATTCTTTCCTGTATTTCTTCTAAAAAAGGCAAACAAAAATTTACTTTTGAAATAAGCCGCCAAAACGCTATCTTGGGCAATATGGCGTCGCACAGGCATGATGACGTCACATCCCAGAAAACCAACCAATGAACGTAAGAAAGAATGAATGATAGACGCCATTTTTACCGACATGGACGTCATCAAGGACGGCCAATCCAGGCCGTTTTCGATACAATGGTTGCAGATACATAGGTAATTATCAAATTTTATTTTGTGTTTTTTACAAATAATAATTGTTTATTTAGTTAAAATTCCCTAAAGCGGTTTTAAGAATCATATTCATACGAATACCTACGTATAAAATAATTATACTGTTTTTTTCACACTGGCAAATAGCCTATTGATACGTAGAAATTATTAAAATCGTTACTTACGCGTATATCATCTGAGTATTACACAGGTAACCGTTAGGCTGCATCCTGCACGTTAACTCTGTGTCGTACAAACTCATCGTTGAGGACCGTCTCACTATAATAAATCCCCATTGGCATTAGTCTCCCTACTAATCCTAGTGAATCCTACTATGTACCTATTATAGCTGAGAATTTCACGATTCCGGAAATTTCATTAATACAGCCCATTCTTGGACACAATTCTTTCCTTATCACGCCAGCTCTTTGCCCCCTAAACAATGCCAACACATCCGTTGCGTTTCGAAACTCCACCATTTCCAAACACTAATAAATACTGAAGTGGCTGTGTAACTCGTCCTTTTGAAGGTTCCGTAGTTGACAAACATAAACATTTACATAAAGTATGTTCGCTACCATAGTGTCACTTTATTTACCGCCTTGGCACGTGGCGGCTTTTCTCAAAAAAAATTAAGGAAGCCGACGCGGCGCAAACACGCCAGTGAATTTGGCTCGCAGCTCGTCGACTTAGTATTTTGTATTGAGTGTTGATCGCTGCGTGTAGCTAAAATGTTTTTTTATGTGGGATGGATGGCCTCTAGATGAAACTTCGAATGAAAAACGTGACTTCAGATAATGTGGAAAAGATGTGTAGACCACGCAACTAAAGAAGAAAATCAGTATTTTAGAATGGATTTATAACGTGACGATCCTGCATCGTCTATTCTAAATACTGGTGGAGATGAATCTGAGACTTCTAGAGAGAAGAGCGTTTCATTTTGTGCTCCATTATATTGTGTATTTTAGCCGTCCAAATTGTATTTTCGAAAGAAATGTTTTTTACTAAAAGCAAGATTGCCTTCGTGTGTACCGACACTATCTAAGCGAACGGACTTTACAAGGGTGATTTATGGATTTATCAGAAAATGGCTCAAATTCCATAATTTCTTTGGCGCATTTTTTTCATATTAACTCAACAAAAAGTAACATGTATTGTATGATTTATTGGCCCCTGAAGATTGTATAGTAACGTAGGTGTTCGTAGGTTTTGGTGGTATCTACTACACTATAATGAGAGTAAATATTTTTGTGAATAATTCTCTTATAAACTAAAAGAGACACTAAACCATGAAAGATAAGTAGGTATCTAAGCTGTACAATCAACTTACGTTCCAGCCCCCAATTTGCGTCGTGAATTGTCTTAGGCATCGCAACATTATCTAATGACACAAGCAAAAGAACAAAGTAAAATAGATATGAGGCCTCTACTCTAGCGGCACGCATCATCGCTTCGAAATAAACTCAATCTTCTCAATTATAAACGTAATTTTCAGTCGAAGGTGCGACGAATCAAACTAATTTCCAGCTCTAACATCAATTTACTGCCAGAAGTTAAATCAACAACAGTGCCAAGTCATTAGGCCTTGCTGGCTAAGCTTCCCAGCTCTGCGATCGCGCTCTCTAGCGCCCTTTTCTGAAATTCAGGCGTGATGGACTGATGGACGTTTTGTACGATCCATCCGATCATCCACTTCTGTTGTATGCGTGCCTCCGTGGAGTAACGCTTTATGTGGTAGTCCATGACGCCTGTGACCGTACGGTAGGCAAGCAAGGCGCGCTCGCGGTACGCCGCCTCCAGCTGCATCAGTATATTCTCCTTCTTAGCATCCACGAGGAGTTTCTGCCCCTCCGCTCGCCATTGAGCGTCCTTGGCGTCCTTAATCGCCGAGGCGTGCATGCCCTTCTCCTGGGTCCGGCCAGACTCCCACTGCGCGCAAACCTTGTCAACTTCCTTGTCAAGAACCGAGCCGATAGTCGAACCAAACTTGTTGTAGACGACGGCAATTATCACGAGCCACGAGAGACCAGAGTAAAACTCGTGCTCCAGCACGTATATCTCCTTGCTGAGGCAGTAGTTGGCGAAGACGAAGGCGAGGACGTATGGCCCAGAGACGCCTGTCTTCTGCTGTATGAAGGTGAACCAGTTCTCAGGCAGAAAGGCCATCCTGACCTTGGGCGGCTGGCCGCGGACCAGCCGGTTGGGGGAGCCCCCGTCGCCGGGGCACACGGGCCGCTTTTTGGGGCACGTGTCAGTATGCGTCACGTACACTGCCCTCGGAAAGCTTTTGAACCAGATAGCTTTTCGCAACGGTTGCTGCATGAACGGGATCGTCTTGAGCATTGCAATAAGCAAACCTTGAATAATTTTGATAGAAACCACCCACAGAAACCACCACAATGTTGTCTTGTAACTGTCAAAATCTCTGCGACGTTTGCTATGTCAAAATGGATAGACTCCAAATCAATGAGGAAGGAAACCTAGTAGGTCTGTGCTCCAAATAGTTTGCATTCCATCGGCCTACGATTTTTTTTTGTCCCGAAAGACCGAAAGCGAAAGTGATCTGTCAGGATCGTGACAGTCCCTGGTCTCTGCCAACCCGTGTGAGATACAGGCGTGACTTTGTGTGTTCGTTTGTACTCCTATAATACATCTAACAAGCATCTGATGACCAACGACAAAAATCCAAATAAATAAAATAAAAAAGTCCTAACGAGCTCTCCTGCAAACTAAGGAGTGGCTGAAATAACCCTGATCCTTCCCACCGGATTATTCTAGAGGGCAATTGGTCCCTGGCGGGAGTACAATAAAGGTATAGTGATTGTATCGATCACTTATCAGATAGATCCCATATTAAATTATCTTGCACTAGACAATGGGCTAGTTGCCCTAAAAAAAAATTAGTCCGTCTTTCAGATTATTCAAAAATAAGGGACACGTATTTTTTTATTTGTAAATTAGACCAGAATTAACAAAGATATAGCCCATTAAAGTTACGTGTGACGTCACGCCGTGCTGCATTTTTTAGCACGGAGTGACGTCACACGTAATTTTAATGGGCTATATCTTACTAATTTTTTGTTTAGTCGAAAAAAGAAAAAATACGTGTCCATAATTTTTTATAATCTTAAATACGGACTAAATAGAATTTAATTATTTTGACCCCGGAAACTACCCTATTAGTTGTCTGCCAAATCTGTGCAATCCTTTATTAAAGAGGTAAAGGGGCGAAGGGGGAAAGTAGCTGAAAAAAAAAAACAAAACGAGGTCCTTTAGGGACTCCACACACGACGGCTATAAGGTAAGGATGTATATTATAGCACGATATATCTCATTACATCTTTCCATAGAAATCGTCAGGAGACCACACACGACAGCTATAATATACATCCTTACATCTTCGTACCTTAAAGGTACTGAGCGATACGAAGATGTATATTTACCTTTCGATACCTTTCAATACCTCCCAATACCTTTCCGTATATTACGATATATCTTCCTTCGTAAAGGGTGTTCAAAAAGTTTCTTGGTGATTCAAAAAACTCCACTAGGAGTCTTATGTCGCTAAACGACATAGGTATTCAGAGTCCTATCTCAAAAAAATCATTTGCTCCACATAAATTTGCTCCATATAAATAGTCTCGCTAAAGACCGGTTTCCGAATTGAGAATTTCACTTAAATATTTAAATAACGTTCTGTCACGCTCTTTTCTGAGAAACTTGACGAGACAACACTAGAGTTAAGTAGTTACTTAGCGAAATTCTCAATTCAGAAATCGGCCGTAAGCTACGTTTCGTAAGCCTGAGGAAGGTATAGGCCATACTCCGCCACGGGGGGCCAAGTCCGGATTGATGGAGGCTTGTAAGACTAGTGGCTGGTCTTGCTCTATGGCCTCTGACTTGGCTTAACGACTGCCATCTATCGACGGCAGCCAGCACCAACTGCTTAACATGCCTTGCGAAGCATGGAACCGCTCGGAAAAATGCCATTAGCGTTAATCATAAACGGTCACCCATCCGCGCACTGAACACGCCCTATGTTGCTTAACGTTCGTGATCGTTTAACATCACTCAGGCGGCCAGGGCTGCGAGCAATTCTTCGATTCAGTCGATTGATACACCTCCTGCGGTTGACTGGTAGAAAATGCTTGTAGCATTAAGTCCGCCGCGTTGCCATTGTAATTTTTACTTATGTGCAATAAACGTATTAATAATAATAATAATTGATGACCTATGATTTTATAGATATAACATAGGAAGTTACAACTTGTATATAGTGATGGAATATAACATTAAAGTTGCCTTTAACATGAAGGATAGTAACAAAAATCAATCTACCTCAAGAAAAGAAAAAAAAGTGTAGCAACACAGTGGTCATCAATTTTGTAATAATATCATGCCTGTCCACTTGCTGGCGATGTCTGATAATTTTCCGCATATAATTTAAACTCTTCGGAATTTTCCTTACTTTATATGATGTTCAATGCACATCGTTCTATTTTTGGCACATGTGCCAACGCATACGCGCATCAAAATCTCAATCATCTTCTGATGAACTACCTATCTATTAAATCTAGTAGTAAGTCGACAGATCCATAACACCCTGTATAACGCCTTAGCAGCCGGAACGTGTGTCGGTCGAGACGTATCTCAACGAAATGAAGCGAAATATTCATTACGTTACCTGTTCCGTGTGTGATACTTTAATAAAATGTAAAGCTATACCTCCCGGGATGTAATGTATCTTATAGCAGTCGTGTGTGAAGTCCCTTACTCTTTTTTTCAACTATGACCCCGTATGAGCAGACCAAGAGGTGGCAAATAGGAATAAGTGGACTATTTCGACAAAGCGTCCCTTAGCTTACAACACCGCTTAAGTCATTTTTACCAACTTTACAGGAGACGAAAAAAAGTCTCTGTTTAAAAAAATTGGTTTATCTTTTTTGTTATTACCTACTTAATAAATACCCTACTTACCGGTTAAGATATAATGATTTATACTTATTGTGATGATTTACTTTGTTTTTACTCTTATTTTATGACCTTAGGTGTGTTGACTGATATTTTATTAGGTTTAGGATAGGATTTAGATTTCTAATTACGGCATCTTATTGGCTGAAATCTATATCAATTGACCAATGGTTAGACTCGCAATGAGCAGCTCCATCTAATGGCATTAAAATGTGAAAACCGCCAATTTTCGACTTGAGCGGTGTTGTAAGCTAAGGGACGAAAGATCAGGTATACTTTTTAGGGAGACGCATAACCAAAACAACGGATTTTATTTTCGTGGACTGCATAGCGCTTTTATTACACGCAGCGTGGCTTAACAGCATTAGATTCACTTCGAGTACTTATAATAACAAACAACATAAGAAGCAAATAATAAAATGGAAAAAAACTTTATAAGCACCCCGCACTGAAAGCGCAAGCGCAGGAGTTCCACTGCGTTCCCCGCTCCTCCACTGCGCGGTGCCTCACATCTAGCGAGTACAAACTTACAACTAGGCTGCACGGTACATAGATAATTTGGAGTCAGGGTATGATTTAAAGGCGGTATTTAGCGGCACGCAGGATGGGGTACTTGTTGTTTGTGCACAGCTCGCGGAAGTCGTCCATGGACAGGTCCGAGATCGAGACACCGCCGAGATTCTTCGACCTGCAAGCACACATTAATTTAATAGATAAATAAATAAATGAGTTACACACAGCCTTTTCTTTCATTTATTCAGTTAAAAAACAAGTAAGCTAACACGCTAATGTGTTGACACGATCAACAATAAATTATTTCATATGCTCGATTAGAACAAAAATATTACAAATAATAAAAAATATTTCGGAAAATGTATCTCTTAGTCATTTACTAGTAATTACAATTTTTAAACAGATGAAACATAAAAAGAGTGCTCTGAACAGTGACGTCATAATTTGATCCGATATTGGTGTATCGGTTTATTATTATTATTATTATTACTAACTAAAAAAAGGGGTCCAGCTAATAACACTAGAGTCACTGAGGAAGAGAAGCATATCTTTTTTACAGATCGAATTTGCAAAGAGTGTTTGTACAATCTCTCAATCAGGTTAAAAATGATTTTTAGGATCACGAATGTGTCACTAGTTGGCCTTTGTGCCTAAAACTGCCGTCATACCAAAGCAATCGTTCAGATTTCCTTTTATCTTCTTACTAGAAGATAAAATTCAAGTCTATTTTTACCATATTGCACAAAATACTGAACGCTTTACTTATTTCTCATCATCAACCCGTTATGTCCCCACCAAGGGGCACGGGTCTCTTCCCTGATGGAAGGTATAGGCCATACACGGGGGCCAAGCTCGGATTGGTGTAGGCTTGTAAGACTAGTGGCTGCTTTATCTTCTGACTAGAAGATAAAATCATCATCATCAACCCAATATGTCCCCACCAAGGGGCACGGGTCTGTTCCCTGATGGAAGGTATAGGCCATACTCCACCACGGGGGCCAAGCCCGGATTGGTGGAGGCTTGTAAGACTAGTGGCTGATCTTACTGTCAGAAGTTTTGAAGCCGCCAAGAAGATACAATTCAGGTCCCTTTTTAGTAGACGAAATTAAGCTCACTTGGCATAGACAGCCTTCTGGGCAGCGGTGTCGGGATCCTCGTAGCTGACCCACAGACCGGGCTCGCCGCCGCTGTCGGGCAGGCGGAAGGCGTAGGTACCTGCGATGTTCAGGACACGCGTTACGGTGATGGAAAGCCAATTTTACTCGTGATAATAAATTTGGAAAAAATATATCGTCTATCGGAGATTGTCTACTGGAACATATTATTGTCCAAAATTTTGAAATTCCAGGTTTTTACACCAAAGGCTTCAAAATAGACTGCTCTAGACTGCTGCTGCAGCTGCTTTTATTTATTTTTTAATTACTAAAAACCATTACAGTCCTAAAAGATCAAAACTTTGATTGCCAATTACTTGAGTATAGTAAATTGTGAAATGTTCCAGTACTCCGTCAGTCTCCGATAGACGATATACCTATATTGTAGTACTCTACAGCTAAGGGATGCTAAGGCATAACACTAGAGTCACTGAGGAAAAGAAGCATATCTTCTTTTACAGATCGAATTTGGAAAGAGTGTCTGTACAAGCTCTTAATCTCAGGTTAACACTGAGTTGTAGGACCCATGATAAAAGAACCTAGGATCACGAATGTGTGACTTTGTGTCTAAAACTACCGTCACACCAAAGCCAGCGTTCAAATTTCCCTTTATCTTCTCATCATCATCAACCCATTATGTCCCCACGGGTGATCTGTGGTCCCCACCGAGGGGCACGGGTCTCTTCCCTGAGGAAGGTATAGGCCAAGTCCGAATTGGTGGAGGCTTGTAAGACTAGTAACTGCTTTATCTTCTCACTAGAAGATAAAAGTCAGGTCTCTTTTTACCACTTTTACCATATTGCACAAAATACTGAACACTTTGTTTATTTAATGACCTAATATTTAATAATCAAGTTGAACTTTTATTTCTTTAATTATAAGTAATTATGTAAAAAGCTGGTACATAGCGTGCAGACAAGCGTTAACTATTTATTACAGTCGCCAGCAGTTCAACATTTACATCGTTATTAAGTCTTAGTGTAACCAATTACAGTGAGCGAAGCTATGTAAAGATTGATGTGCTGTATACTGTAAGTGTTAGATAGGATGAAGGTGATGGCCTTATTCTAATACGAAAATAACTCAGATACTACTTATTACTAATGTCAGTTAGTATGAGATTTTATAATTAGTTGTGGGATTGGAAAAAAAATATTTTCCTCTCTGACTCTGACCGCCTTGTAATTACTAGCAAACACAAAACAACATAGGCCCTACGCTAGGCCGCCACCAAAATATCAAAATTAGTGACTCCAAAAACAGTTTTACATTTACAGTTCACCAAATTCACCCTGGCGACTCTAGACTCCATAATAAAGTTTGCGAGTCCTTGCCAACCAAGCCAAGTAACCTTAGAACCAATTAATATGGCGTACCCGTAAGGGTTTGTTGCCAAGGTGAACTTATAACTTTTCTTATGTTACATTCTTCAACTACACGGTGCACATTTTGCACATAGCAACAGCCCATCGACCATTAATGGTAAAAACTTTGTCAGCCGTATAGTAACTAAATAACAGGCGCGGTTGCTCCCTGAAATGTTACAGGGGTCACTAATAATTCTAATAATATTATTATGTCGATGTCATGTAAAAATTAAATTGCAAACATTATAAAACAAACTGACTCTTTTATTTTTTATCTTTTGTTATCATGAACCCATTATGTCCCCACTAAGGGGCACGGGTCTTTCCCTGAGGAAGGTATAGGCAATATTCCACCACGGGGTCCAAGTCCAGATTGGTGAACTTTCAGCAGAATTTTAAATTGAGGGGGGGTCAGGTCATGTCCCTTGTGACCCTCCCCTTCGGACCGCGCCAGCAGTAAATAAAGTGCATGTATGTAAGGGTTGATGTGCTGTTGACGTTACAGGGAAAGTCCCAATCCGCATGAACAAAAGCCCAAAGCATGTCGCTAAAAACCAGTACCAACCAAATACGTGAGAAACATCAGCGTCCATTGTTAAGACCCGCTCTGAAATATTAAATTCTACATGACGCGTTTGATGCATGATTCCATATGACACTATTTCATTTTGCATTCCTTCATATGACACTATTTCATTTTGCATTCCTTCTGGATGTGCGGGGATTCAATGAAATTTATGCAGATTAGCGAAAAACATTATGCGTCCCATCAATTTTAAGAATCGAAAGAATCTCCAAATATGTACGAACAAAGCGACCCACATAATCGTGTTAATTGTTGCAAGCAATCCTTTTGGTAACTTGTGGGCTATTTTTAGGTCGAAAGCTGGAGTCCAGGAGACCTGGTCCAGCACTGGATGAAGTCAGTCGCTTAGTTCGTTTTCTGAATGTTCTTAAAGATAAAGAACCCTGGGTCGGTTTCTGAGTTGACAATTTTCACTAATTAACGTAATGTCACGCTCTGCTCTTATATTAACTTTCCACTCTATCGGGTTAAGCATTCAGACAACTCGAAAGAATCAAAATAGGAATGTATATGACAGTTCGGAGTAGGAGTATGAGATACCTACTGGAAAAAAAGTCCTAGAATGTAACAGTGTGACATAAGGTGGTATGACATACCAGGAACAAAAGGGCTAAATCAGACAACTCCATACAGTGGAGTCTTAAGTAATTGCACCCCAGTTCTGACAAATTTGACGAGACAGCACTACAGTTAAGTAGTTACTTAGCGAAATTCTCAATTCAGATATTGGCCCTTTATTTGTGAACTTACGTCTTACGTCGAGCATTCCGTCTAGCTCGCACAAATTAATACTTTTAGTGATTGAAACTGACATGTATAATACATATTATGAACAACTCTGCAAATGAAATTTATGACAATAAATATATGATTGATTTTCTTTTAGTGATTGTATTATAACGAGTATAGGTACTTTTAATAAAAAGTTGTCAGAGGATTTGATAGATAATGAAACTATGGACATTCAAGATATATTTTTCTAACTCTGTATTTAGTTTTTATTTTAGAAACTTTGATTAAAAATTAAAATTTTGGAAACAACGTTTTTTTCTTGAAAACTAATAAGAAAATGTCCGTAATTCAAATTAATAAATAAAGCCCTCAGACCATATTTATCAAAAGTTTAATCATTTTATTACAATAATTAAAAATGTTAAACTGTGCGACCGAGACAGCAACCTCTACGTAAGAACACCCTTAAAAAAGATTGTCGGAGCGCATTATTTTTACCGTTATCTGTAAATTCAACATTACTTAAACTCCAAGAGACTGACTGACAGTAGATCTGTATGGGCCTTACCGAATCTCTTGCTGGGGTCAGTGACCTTCCTGAGGTGAGGGCGCATTCCCTTCTGGTGACTGGGGTTGATCAGCTTCATGCAGACTTCAGGGTAGCTGAGAACGCCTTCGGTCTTGGTGTAAGGTCCTGCGAAGGGCGTACATTACTTATGCACAACGGCCACACGAGTTATTGGTTGCCTTGCCACCCCGAGACGGCACCGAAAATATTCTGTTTAAAGATCATGACGTGGTCATAAGGCAATTTGAGGTAAACTCGAATTTTGACGACCTCTGTCGCGCAGCGGTTAGCGCATCTACCTACCTCGCGAGAGGTAACACCAGCTGGCGAAAAAAATCCAGATCTTGGATGTTTACATGTTTGTGCTGTCGCTGTTTCTGGTTACCACAACACAGAAACCAGAAATTTATGTCAACGTAAAGAATTTACATTCTGTTTGTTGAATGTCAATGTAATTACACTTATATAATATATAATGTTAGCCGCTGCCTTGGGGCCGTGTGTAGTGGAGAAAATGGTAGCGAAAAAAAACTCCACTCTGGCCATTTTTTCTCAAATTACCTTACCCCACAGGGTGGGTATCCTAGTGTGGGGCTAGAAGCATTGTATGTCATCATCAACCCATCATGTCCCCACCAAGGGGCACGGGTCTCCTCCCTCAGGAAGGCATAGGCCATACTCCACCACGGGGGCCAAGTCCGGATTGGTGGAGGCTTGTAAGACTAGTGGCTGGTCTTACTGTCAGAAGTTTTCAAGCCGCCCTAAGGCCTCTGACTTGGCTAAACGACTGCCATCTATCGATGGCACCCGGCACCAACTGCTTAACGTGCCTTGCGAAGCACGGAACCGCTCGGAAAAATGCCACTAGCGTTAGTCATAGACGGTCACCCATCCATGGACTGAACGCACCGTATGTTGCTTAACCTTAGTGATCGTTTAAGATCACTCAGGCAGCCCAGGCTACGAGCGATTCATTGTATGTGCCTGTATGTAAATGTTTATGTTTACTACGTACCAGCCTCGCCAGGTCCGTCGGCGTGTAGGGGGGGAACTCCGGCGATCTCACTATCGGAGTCCAGTTTCCAGGTGCGGGCCTTCGTCGAGATGCCCACTACGATCTTGTTCGAAGGCGCTCCGGAGTGCAGCCTGTGGGGAAACTCTCACGGTTAGGAGAGGTTTAAATATTTGGCCTTGGACTTTTAACCTTCCAACCAGGTGGGATGACGATCTGCTGCGAAAAACTGCAGACAGGTGCTGGATGGATTAGGGGAGGGCTATGTCCAGCAGTGGACTAGACTAGTATAGCCTGACGATGATGATGATGATGATTTTAACTTGACGACCTCTGTGGCGCAGACGTTAGCGCATCTGCCTACGACAAAAAGGAATCCAGATCTCGGATGTTTGCATGTTTGTGACGTCGCTGTTTCTGGTTCCCCCGACACAGGGTATCCTAGTGTGGGGCCAGAAGCAATGAATGTGCCTGTATGTAAATGTTATGTTATGTTAACACTTAAACGGGCAGAACTAGCATAATTATTTCATTGATTTGGACTTTATTTCAAAGCGATAAGGTTCAATTTGTGGTGGCAACTATTATGCCCTTGCTTTGCAAAGGATCAACTTGGGTAGAAGGTATACATCCGAGGGGTCTTCAGTTTCCTTGTTGTATCTGTCCAGTGTGTGACAGTCGAACGAAATTCTAAGAAGATCATGATGATTATCACTCCGGCGGCAGAGTGACCACGCCGCGGGCGCTCGCAAACAGTGCTACAAGAGCACTCCACTCCAATGATGATGACACAACTTTCTTATACAACTCCTAGCTCTGTAATAGGCTAGTTGCCCTAAAAAATTTAGTTAGTCCGTCTTTTAGATTATTCAAAAATAAGGGACACGTATTTTTTTATTTGTAAATTAGACCAAAAATTACAAAGATATAGCCCATTAAAATTACGTGTGACGTCACGCCGTGCTGCATTTTTTAGCACGGAGTGACGTCACACGTAACTTTAATGGGCTATATGTTTGTTATTTTTTGTTTAATCGAAAAAAGAAAAAATACGTGTCCAATATTTTTTTATAATCTAAAATACGGATTAAATAGAATTTAATTATTTTGACCCTGGAAACTGCGCTAGTTGTACTACATCAGTTCCTCACCAGTAGTTGACAGCAGCGTCGACGTTCTCCAGCGGGTTACGGTTCTGCGGCGTGTAAATGGGCGCGGTGTAGTCGGCCTCCTTGGCGTTTCGCTCCGGCGTGTAATAGTCGAAAGCGTTGATGTTCACGAAGTCCACCAGGTTGATAATAGACGGCACGTCGTGGTACACTGTAGAGGAACATTTACTGTTAAATAGACTGCGTGAAAGGTGTCCTAGATATTATCCATGTTAGTTAGGAGACTGCGAAAGAAGAATTCATTGATTGAATGTTTCAATAAAGCCAACTAATGGGCTAGTCGCCCTAAAAAATGTAATTAGTCCGTCTTTTAGATTTATTCAAAAATAAGGGACACGTATTTTTTTATTTGTAAATTAGACCAAAAATGCCGTGCTGCATTTTTTAGCACAGAGTGACGTCACACGTAACTTTAATGGGCTATATCTTTGTTATTTTTTGTTTAATCGAAAAAAGAAAAAATACGTGTTCAATATTTTTTTATAATCTAAAATACGGACTAAATAGAATTTAATTATTTTGACCCTGGAAACTACCCTATTATATAGCCCTCCTAGCGTAGCTCCTAGCGATTAAACCTACGAGTAGTTGGTGAGGGTTTGGCTGGTGTGGTCTCAGGTGACTTATGTAGCCGATCTTGGCCTTGAAGGCGCACGGACTGCACGTCAAATCACCGTTATTAAATTATAGGGAAGAGCGAGTGATCGTGCTCTTCCACTATAAAGGGAAATTTCCCTCCAAGTAGATCGTATGTCTTGGGACGGCCGGTCCAACTGTTGTTTGTGTTGGACGTTGTATTTATCGTGGATCTAGGTTATGACGTGAATCAAATTGACTCCAGATTGTCCATCAACCACAACTAGATAAGATGGACTGGTATCGAGGATGTTGTAAAAACCCTTGATAGGTACATAATAGGCTACGTATCCACATTAAGGCCCACAATAGAATTGGCATTGGGCGCCAACTCTATTTGATTGGATGAACCTCGGATCAACTAACGTCATACAATGTATTAAAGGCAGGTATCAACGCTTGTTGACCTATTTTTACATTCAGAACGAATTACTCGAGCTAAGGATAAGACAAGCAAACGCGGTCGCGGTCCACCTGTAGAGGTAATCCACTTTCAGCGCCCGCCTAAATAGCACCTGCACGAATAGCACCTGGCCTAGTCCAGATTCAGAACCTATTGATATTTTTGACAGGTGCTGTTAGTGAATTCCAATGTATTTATTCTACCTTTAAATCAACGCGCCAATCCATATTCGTATGTTACGCATCAATGACATTTAATAACATGTCACGTGATGGACCATTTAACTGTAATTGAACTATAATGCACCAACAGAATTGAGGCCCAGGTCGTAGGCTAATTAATACGGCAAAACTACGTTTGCCGGGTCAACCAGTCTTTAAACAAAAACCCCTGCTTTGTCATTTTCTTATGATTTTTTTTGTGTGTACTTGGTAGGCCTGAGAAGAGATCAAAGGCTAATTAGATTAGATTAGATTAGAACTCTTTATTGTACACACCAGAAAAACAAACAAATACATTGTAAGACTTATTTATATCTAAGTTTTGCCGTATACAATTGGCGGTCTTATCGCTAAAAGCCTCATTCTAAAGAAGCTTCATTAGATCATTCTAAAGAACCAGAATGATCTATAATCCATTTATCTATACTTGGCATTTTTTTCGGATTTTAAACGACACTAAATCAAAAACCTTTAGCGGTAGAAAACTCGAAACAGTTAACAAATTTAGTTCTAGCTAGTACTAAATTTGCAAATGGTAGGTATCGAATTTTATGCGAGCGCACCAACGACACCGAAACAGGAGCTGAAGTAGTCACCGTGACCGAAATCGGTCGGTACCATTATTATAGCGAGATGTTGTGATCCTCAATGGAGTTAGCACTGAAAATCATTTGAATTAGTGTGGCATGAAAGATTTATGATTTATTATGTCATTGTGTAACCACCTCATTATTGGTAAAAATATCACTTAGATCACTCTGATTCTAACGTCGTCAATTTATTAATTAGCAAAACAACGTTCGCAGAGTCAGCTGGTGCATAATATAATGCACTAGTGAGTAAGTTAATAGGCGACAGTGCACTCATCGTGTGACAGGTTGTCTGAGAACAGATAGTAAGCTAATTAATATAGCAAAACAACGTTCGCTCAGTCAGCTCGGCTGGACAATTTCAAAACCTAGTTAGTGCCCTGAGACAAATTTTACAGGAGAGCCAAAAAACGAGTTAGTCACTTCGGGGGCTTGCCTTACTGAGAATATATAAGAGCTAGAGACTTGAGAGTTTGATCAAGACATGCTATATATCCTTGGCTTTACACAGCATTTATAGTTATCATAAATATAAAATAGATCGCGTTTTATGGCCCTTACTAAATGATACATTTGTTTTTTTCATCATCATTATCATCATTCACAAGAAGTCCAATGCTGGACATAGGCCTCCTCCATGGATTTCCAAAAAGACCGGTTGGAAGCGGCTTGCATCCAGCGTCTCCTTGCCACTTGGATGAGATTGTCTGTCCATCTTGTGGCTGGTCGTTTGTTTTTTTAACTGAATGCATTTCTGATTGATTACTTTAAATGCTACCAAGGGCCGTTATCAGGTTTCTAACTAACGTCGGATCTAAATGTTTTTGACAATTTCAAAAAACCTGTCAAGGCGCCGAACTACTTTAAAAACCTAATAAGGCAAACCCTTACTAGGTTTTTAAAATGGTCTTTCGCCTTGCTAGGTTTATCAAATGCTTTTTTGCGACCAGCATTAAAACTGAGCTCTGCCAGGTTTTTCAATTTCCAAAATCCAACAGACCTTTTGAAAATGCAGATCGATACTTTGTGGTCTAGTAAGCTGTAAAATACAAAACTCATTTTTTCTAAGATGTGTCACTTGCTAGGTTTTGAAATTATCCAGCCGCTAGTACGTAATAAAATGCACGACCGAATAAGTTAATAAACGACAGTGCACGTACCGGTGGCGTTTACATTGGGCAGGACGGTCACGGCAAGTTGCATGTGCGGCTTCAAGTTGAGGGCCGCCTTCATCTCGCGGACGAGCGCGGTGAAACCTTCGCGGTGCTCAGCCTCCTTGTCGTCAACGGGCGTGGTGCCAAAGGTCTTCTTCACGCCGTGCCAGAATGTACCTTCGGGGAGAGGACGCAGGGGTTAAACTTGTGATGATTCTGCACAATTTGCGGCGAGTAATTGCCTCTCGCTCGCACAATAGTATGCTAAAATATAGATAGGTGGTTTTGAGGACGTAATTATATTAGAATATAAAACAAAGAAATACAAAAAAAAATGATGAATGAAATTTTAAATTAATTCTTTTACTTCTAGAGGAACGTACATAAAAATTACATTTAATTTACACTATTACTACTATAAAGTTCAGACGTACATAAAAAAAAATTTGCTATTTGTTAAAAAAATGCATAAATAATTTAGTGGCGACTCTCCATCTACTAACAATTCTAATTAATTAGAGATTTTGTTGAGATATTTTTGCAAAGTGTCCTTTCTAAAAAAACATGCCTATTCGATAGCTATTGTTAGGGCGCGCCTTTTTTGTTGTATAGACTTAAGAGTGCGAGTTTACTATCCGAAACTCGTGATAAATAGACCGTTTCCAAACATACAAATCGCGGAGCTAGCGTGGTTCTTTTTTAGTATTAGTGTATGTGCTTACCCCATCCAGAGCGGATCTTCTTGGGCTTGATCCTGGGGAACTGCCAGGCCAAGTCGATGCCGTCGAATCCGTGCTGCTCGGCCAACAGGACGCCGGAGTTCACGAACGCCGTTCGCGCCTGCGGGGACTCCAACTGCCAGACAATTCAATACACATGCTATACAGGTCTTATGGTAATACAAACATATACATTTTCATACAGGCACGTACATTGCTTCTAGCCCCGCACTAGGATACCCTGTGGCGTGGAAACCAAAAAGTGACAGAACAAACATGTAAACATCCAAGACCTGGGTGTTTTTTTGTCCCCAGCCAGGGTTCGAACCCGGGACCTCTCGGATGGTAGGCAGATGCGCGTAGTTTACCTTGGACTCGCCGGCCGCTCCTCAGGGGTTGAGGTGTTAAGAATGGCCGCATTTAGCAGAACACAACGATGAGTAATCGATTACAAAATTTCTGCTGAACGCACACAAAAATCCATCGAAAAGTGTAAACGGACGCGTAATCGATGACTTAGCGATACTCATCGATGTGTTCAGCTAAATGCGTCCAATGTCTAAGATTTACCGCATACAATCGGGGGTGCCATAAGTGAAAACGACAAGAAAACTATGTTCTCACCAGCAGATTGTACTTGGCCGCCTCATCGACGTCGGCGTCGCCGCCGACGGACAGCATGACCTTCAGCTGCGGATACTTGCTCTTGAAGTTGGTGACGGTGCGATAGTTGGCGTGGGCGGTGTCGATGTCCAAGTTCTCGTTCAGGGAGACCATCTTGAAGGTGTCGGGTTGCACACCGGCATACCCGTACACCAGGTGGGTGCAGAACGCGAGCGCTGGCTCCAGATCAGGAGGCAGCATGCGCGCTTGCGCTGTCGGGTGGATTGATAAAATTATTATCATTAATAAAAAATAAAAAAAAATGAAAATGTTTATTTGTAACCATAAAAGAAGTCTTAAGAGTCTAAATAATCTGTTAACTTGGCCATTTAACGCCCACTACAGGATACAGACCTCGCTCATGGAATAAAATGAAATATATATAGGTAATCAATTGAATAAAATTATAAATAAATGAAATATCTCATATCAGTGTTTGTTATCGAACTCCTGCGAAACGGCTGAATCAGAATCAGAATCAACATGACAATCACCCTGCCTATTCAGAGGGGGAACGCTGCCAGCATCTTGGGTATTCTTCCCAACAACGGCAGATGTCTAAATAGATTTGTAGAAAACAAGTTTTCATAACGCAGGTTGTGAAAATTGGTTTTCTACAACCTACGTATGGTACCAATGAAGTATTTTGCCTTAAAATGATAGAAAGAAAGTATGTTTTCTGTCTAAAAATAGGATGGTATAAATGAGATCACAGATTTAATTCAGCAAACGCTGAAGCGAGTGCCTGGCTATTTTTAAAGTAGGCTATGAAAACTCTTGTTATCTACAACATACTTACAAACGAAGTAAATGCCTTAAAATGAAGGAAATACAGCATATTTTCTCTCTAAAAATAGGAAGGTGTAAATGACATCAGAGAGTTAATTCAGTAAACGCCGAAGCGAGTGCTTGCCTATTTTAGATTTAATAACATAAATTATGAAAACTTGTTTTCTACAACGTAACTATGGTACCAACGAAGTCAATACCTTAATAGAGTGTAAGAAAGGCTGCATTGATTTCTCTCTAAAAATATAAAGGAGTAAATGATATCACATAGGTCACTCCGTAAACACTGAAGCCGGCACACGCCTATTTCTAGAGTTACTTATAGTTTCCTTTAAATTAGCCACTCGAGGCGGCAAATGACGCATCGTGTAACAATAAAGCCGCGAGATTCGGCCACCTTGAGACGAAATCTCAAGAGCATCGGGTTCCACATGAGACTTCAGACGCAGTTTACCTGTTACAAGCAAGACCGAACCAGTGACAAACCTATAGCTCTTATCATTAAGTGCACAAAGAAGGGTATCGAAACAGAAAGTAATGTACATATCCTCAGGTGTTCTCTGCATCACCTACAAAGGCGTTAACAAGGTCGTAAATCTACAACAGCTCCTTTTACAGTCAGTATAAATGCGAGAATCGAACAAAATTTAATTTTATGCATGTACCAAAACTATAGAGGTAATAAGTACCCTAGAAGGTTGTTGCATATTCGTATGTAGGTAGGAGTAATCACATACTTTCCTTCATGATTTTAGCTCAATATTTTCCTTGTGTGAGGCTAGAAATCTGCAAGTTAGACACGCTCACGCTACTCGCTCAATAAATTATTACCGAAGCAATCAAGACTGTGATGGTGGTTCGTCATGCTTTTAGAGTTTTGCATCGTTACCGCTGTTGCTAAAGTTGGCATTAAACATAAACATTTACATACAGGCACATGCATTGCTTCTGGAACCACACTAGGATACCATGTGTCGTGGGAACCAGAAAAAAGCGACATCCCAAACCAAACTGTACATCCAAAACTTGGGGTTTTTTGTCCCAGCCGGGATTCGGACCCGGGACCTCTCGCATGGTGGCAGATGCGGTAACCACTGAGCCACAGAGGTCGTCAGTTACCAAATTACCTAGGTATCGAATTGGCAAGCGCATCGTAATACGCACACCAGCTCGACCGACGATCAACGATATTAAACCTGTCTCAGATCGCTGGCAGTGGATGGATGGGGATGGCTTAAGACAGAAGGAAGTGGCGTGCCTTGAGGGAGGCCTAGTCCAGGGCCTCGATTCTGTTAGTGCATTATAGTCCAATTACAGTTGCATGGTCGGGTCACGTGACATGTTTTTAAATTCCATTGACGAATTACGAATATTGTTGAAATTATTTGAAGCGGCAATGAAATGAAATCAACGCAGTAATGCAACTGTCATTTTACTGCAATGCATTAAGAGAATCAAGGAGGTAATCCACATTGAGCACCCGCCGAAATAGCACCTGCACAAATAGCACCTGGCCTAGTCCATATTCAGCACCTACTGATATTTTTGGCAGGGGCTGTTGTGAATTCAAATGTATTTATTCTGCCGATTTATTCGTGCATGATTTATTTATTCGAATCAAGGCCCAACAGTGGAGGAGTACGGGATGATTGATGAATTAAGTACCATACCAGCTATAGGTAACAAGGTTATCTATTTGTGTTTATCACGGGCTAAGTTCTAGAACGTGTTGTTTTGTTTGCAAGTGACATTATCGGGTGCCCCTTACACTGACACTGAGATACACCGGGTCACGTCACCCCTGTTTGTATGCTATTCTCGTTCTTATGCCGTGCTAGATAAGAGTGGCCGTGGAATAGCTGCGGTGAGATCCATTGTCTCTATGTACTGATGGAGTGATGGAGTTATTCCACTGGGTTCTTCCCAGAAGTTAGATAGGTATTATGTCGCGTGTAACAATTTGAGCAGGAAGTGGAGTCGAAATTGGCCCTTTATTTATGCAATACAAGGTAATGAAATATAGGTGATTCGGAAGCCACGGTTATGTAATTCACACTATCACACTACTAATATTATAAATGTGAAAGTTTGTGAGTGTGTGAGTGTGTATGTTTGTTACTTGTTCACGTCTAAACGGCTATCACGATTTTAATAAAATTTGGTATATAGTTAGCTGACGATTAATTTAGCTGAATTAGCTGAAAATTATGAAAATAAGTGAAAATGAAATTTCTTAAAGTGATCTTTCCGATGCTCAAATTAAAATTAGGTAGGTAAGTTGCTTCTAAAAATATGAATAGTTATTATTTTACTGTACACAATTTATTTTCCCTAATAAACCGCGGGTAACATCGCGGGGCATAGCTAGTTAAAAATTAAATCTATTTAAACTATTACTATTAACCTGCAGAATTTTTCATGGGTTAATCGGCTCACCATAACAATGGTTTTTTATTGTTATTTTCAAGGTCATAACGCAACTGATCGACTATAACATTTTTTTCTTCTGTTTGTTGGTATCTGTCATCAGCCCTTATTTTATTTTATTTTTATATAGCTAATAGGTAAGCCAACGGCCCCCTTGTAAAATACTTATCTATACTTAATCTAGTTGCATGCACGCACTCCCGCCGGGTACCTACTTTGTTAGTTTTCTAAACTATTTAAGTTATTTCATTATTAAAAAAACAGCAATGACCAGGTATGACCTTGAAAAGAACCATATTAAAAACCTTTGTTCTGGTGAGCCGTCCGGTCCACTAAAGATTCTACAGGTTAAAGGTCACCGGTCAAAGACATACTATGAAGCCTTATCAGTACCTACCTAAGTAACTGACGAAGTAGCGACAAAGCAGAACTTGCTATCAAGAATAAAGTATAATCGGAACATAATGTTACTTTGAACTTATCATTTGTGCTACTAATAAACAAGCCTAATTAAGATTGTGTAATAAGTAACTTCTGTACTCATTCTTCTGAGCATTATTTCACTCTAATTATCGCTCTTTGTGTATGGATCTTTAGGTACCTATCAGCTAATTTATCATCTTAGCAACCTGAAACTGACTTAAGTGTGCGAAATATAGCCAGCTGATGAGCAGCTAACTTTTTGTGCCACTCGCTCTGGGAACTACTGGAGTTTGGAATGCCCAGGGGAAAGTACTTGTTAAGGAGATAGATCGACGCGTCTCAAGAACTCAAGGGCATTTCTGATGGAAAGGACTTCTATTAGATTCGATATCATTATTGTACTCAGCAGAAAAATAAACTTCGTTAGATCACTATTCTATTCGAGGTGTTACAAAATTCCCTTGAGTTCTTGAGACGTCACCCTATCTCATCTCCTTAACATAATACTTTTCCCTGGGCATTCCAAACTCCAGAGTAGTTCCCAGAGCGAGTGGCACAAAAAGGTAGCTGCTCATCAGCTGGCTATATTTCGCACACTTAAGTCAGTTTCAGGTAGCTAAGGTGATGAAAGCTCTCCTTTGAACTGAGCAGTGGTCTGCTACCTCTAACTAGGACAAGGCAAGCGCATCTAAGGTCAATCAGACACTCCGAAACCGGAAATGCCTACGTCATACACTGAAAAACGTCATTACCGGATGTCCTACGAGCTATAAGTTCTATTGATGCCATGACTCGATACAAAATCTCTTTAAATTAACAAACCTAATAAGACACCGTATTTGTGCAAACGGTCGATACAAAGTGCAAAGTCGATACAAAATCTCTTTAAATTAACAAACCTAATAAGACACCGTATTTGTGCAAACGTAAATAAGGAATTAAATATTTTCATCAACATGAAGAATTTTTGGTGGGTCGATCGCCTTATGGTAAGTCTTTTTAAGGTTATACAGTTTGTACAAAAACACTTGTAACCGGAAGTGAAAGTTTACTAATTGTTTTATTGAGAAGTCAAAACACTTACTTTATTTATTGACGCATAATACATTATTTTAGGTAACAGCTCATGTTTTCAATTTATATAATGCTTATAAGCGCAAGCTATTAACAAACACAGACAAAAAGTCTGAGCAAAACCGTACTCTTTAATTTCTACTCTTTCTGGACAAGCTGTACATAAAGCAACTGATTAAAAACTTTTGTACGTGTGACGTGTGATACGAATGTTAGGAGGTCGAATTAGTGTTCACATTTAATTACAAAACTACGAAAATATCTGTAAATATTATTAATTAATAACTACACCATTATATTCTCTGACTTTATGCCTTCAAAATTAAGTCTTTGTCTGTCATCATTCTTTACTTAATTTATCCGTCAATAGGGAAAATTTTTGCACATTCTGATTTGAAATCCAAAACCTAATTTATGGAATTCCGTCACAATATTGCATTATCTGGGAAAGTCTAATGTTTCCAATATATAGCGTTGTGTAGCATAAAATTTACCATTTTACGGGATAGAATCAACCTTTGCTTGCCTTTGGATAAAGCATACGATGATACAGTAAAAATAAATGAAAACAAAATTACTGACATCAAAAAGTTGGAACCATACATCCCAGAGGAGTATATAGACCAAGGAGAATTAAAGATCTTTAATTCTCCTTGTATAGACTTTTATAAATCTATTTATTCTGAAGACGACAAAGTTTATGAAAATGTTTGCATTAAATTAAAAATTTATTCAATATCAACATATGGACAAAACTTAAATAACATATTCTATTAAACTAATTAAAATAAGTAATTACTTAATAAAGGTATTATAAAGTAAATTTATTCTTGGCCAACAGTTACTGAAGAGATTGAGGATATAAAATGAAAGTGAAATGTATATACGTATGTATTTTCATTTACTAATCCTATGACCCCATTTTTGCAGAATGAATGAAACAAAATATTTCCACCTTTATTGTGAAAACAACATATTATGTCCATAATTTTAAATTTTAAATATATCTAAAATGCTAAATTGATATGTAAAAATTATTGTAATTTTAGATGTAAAATGTACTTCTTTACATACAGTAAATAAGAAAAAACATGTTTTCATTGTTGGTTTAATGTTAAAAAGTTTTTTGGCTGTCCTGAAAAGTTAGTTCAATGTGACTTATGTTGTTTTTGAAATAATCGATTCAAATACACTGTGGACCTATTTCATACAACTACATAACTCATGGTTTACCGTGTCAATTCATTGTATAAGTATAGCACACCGATTTACCCACAAACGTACCTACATCGAATTGTCATAATGAATTATGAATTTTAGTTTTATGAAACGCGATGTCGCTGATTTAATGCACGTGCACTTAGGGGACGATCCATAAAGTACGTCACAAGTTAAGGAGGAGCGAGGGGGTCGAGAAGGTGTGACATTGTGTGACACAAGGTCGGGGGGGTCCTAAGTTTCGTGAAGTAACATTTTAAATTTATTTATGTAAAAAATTTATCGTTTTGTATATTTTTCTTTTCAAAATAAAACTAATTTCGGAACTGCTGATGTAAAATTGCAAAATATGTGACGTCACAGTGAAGAGTGGGGAGGGTTTAAAGATGTGGTCAACTGTGACAAGGACACAAAATTAGTGTGATGTAAGATAAGATGACCCCTAGACATGTAAAAGTTGATGCTCTTTCGACCGTATACCTATTGTAAAAATACAAAGAGCGTCCAAAGCGTTATACATGTTGATCGATGTATCTTTTCTATGTAATCATTAGCTAGATCAGCCATACTCGAAGTGTGTTCCGCGAAGCCCTAGGGTTCCGCGATACCCCTGTAGGGGTTCGAATTTAGAAAAAAAAACACCTCTCTCTCGTCGAAGTTATTTAAAAAGAGTAGTTTTTTTAAATCAATTATTTTATTGCAGGGTTCGGTCAATTATTTCGCTTTCCAAAAGGGCTCGGTCACCAAAAAAAATGAGAACCGCTGAGCTAGATCATCATCAGTTTAGCTTCAGTTGACATCCTGCTCTTATAATACTGCCGACTGACCTTTCTGAGTGCGTATACTGAGTTTTTTCATTCACTTTCGATAGCGAGAGCGTTTGCGATTTGCATAGGAGTGGCAAAGAGACAACTATGTGGCGCGCTTTGTCACTCCTATACAAATTGCAAACGCTCTCGCTATCGAAAGTGAAGGAAAAAACTCAGTATGAGCACTCTGAGGTTAACGAGGACAGATTTATAACGATGTCGAGCTAGCTAATTAACCTAGGTTATAATGTCACTATTTTGCAAAGTCACTGTTTAGAGCGGTGGTAGCGGAGCGGTTACTTATTTGAGAGGTTGCGGGTTTGAATGAGGGCATGAACCAATGACTTAATTTTTTAAGTTACTTATCTACATTAATTTGTGAAGTTACAGTATTACTGTTAAGCCATACCACTAGCTAAATGTGAAGGAAAACGTCATGAGGAAACCTCAGCGTCTGGGGTGTTCAGCAACGCAACCATCAACGACACTGCGAACTAGTGGTCGACCTCATCAGTGTGCGTAGGTATACTGAGTTTTTTCATTCACTTTCGATAGCGAGGGCGTTTGCGATTTGCATAGGAGTGACAAAGAGACAAATAGGTGGCGCGCTCTGTCACTCCTATACAAACTACGTATACGCACTCTGAGTGCTTATACTGAGTTTTTTCATTTCACTTTCGATAGCGAGAGCGTTTGCAATTTGTATAGGAGTGACAAAGAGACAAATAGGTGGCGCGCTTTGTCACCTTTTAAGTTTTAAGTCAGGTGACAGTGATGATCCGAACAATTTTAGACCCGTAGCAATACTTCCAGTATTTAGTAAAGTATTTGAAAAAATCATTTTACACCAATTGCTGACACACTTCACATTAAATAAACTCTTTCATAAAAAACAATTCGGTTTCACTAAGGGTCGTTCAACGACAGACGCAGGTGTGGCGTTGATGAATCACATCTTTGATGCGTGGGAGGAGGCGCAGGATGCCATCGGGGTTTTCTGTGACCTATCCAAAGCTTTTGATTGCGTAGACCACAAAACCCTCCTTCGTAAGATGATCAGATACGGTCTCAGTAATAAATCTTTAGAACTTCTTAGATCGTATTTAGCTAATAGAGTGCAGAAAGTTGATATTAATGGAGTTAAGTCACCCGGATCCGATGTTAAAATAGGAGTTCCTCAGGGTTCAATTTTAGGGCCGTTCCTTTTCTTAGTGTATGTTAATGATCTGCCGTACCTAGTTGAGAAATTGTCACAAATAGTATTGTTTGCGGATGACACTTCTCTAATTTTTAAAATCAAGAGAGGTCAATCTAATTTAGACGATGTAAACAATGCTCTTTCTAAAATTCTGAACTGGTTTAACGTAAACAATCTTATGTTAAATGCCAAAAAAACAAAATGTATTAAGTTTTCATTGCCCAATGTCAAAAAAGTGGACACAAGTTTAACAATAGCTGGTGACAGACTAGACTTAGTTGAGACAACGGTGTTTTTAGGCATTACAATAGACTCAAAACTACAATGGGATCAACACATAGAAAAGTTAGCGGGTAGGTTGAGTTCAGCTGCATTTGCAGTTAGAAAAATTAGACAATTAACAGATGTAGAAACTGCGAGGCTAGTTTATTTCAGTTATTTCCACAGCATTATGTCATATGGTCTGCTACTATGGGGGCGGGCGGCAAATATAGAAACAATTTTTATTCTCCAAAAAAGGGCTATTAGAGGTATTTACAATTTACCTGCCAGACACTCACTACGTGAGTTTTTTAAGGAAATAGGAATTCTTACGCTAGCTTCCCAATATATATTCGATAACATAATGTATGTACGTAAAAACATAACTACATTTAAGCTAAACAGGGATATACATAACGTTAACACCAGAAATCGAAACAAAATTGCCTCATCTAGATTCAGATTAGCCAAGGTAAATACATCATTTGTAGGATATAGTGTACGTTTTTATAACAAAATTCCTGAAAGTATTCTATCCCTGCCAGGAAATAAATTTAAATTTGTTATTAAAACTGCGCTGTGTAAAAAGGCATACTACAGAATAGATGACTTTATAGATGATAAAAACCCTTGGCAGTAAACCAATTCCACAACGAGCTAGTTATTGGTATTCTAATAATATATAGGGTTTAATAAATTTCATACATATGTACAGACGCTGTGATTGCATATCAAAACTATGCTATTATTATAGATAACTGACAAGAACTTTATCACACAAGTTTGCCAAAGGCCATACGAATGGTGGCGCGGTGGCCGGGTCGCCTATCTCCCTCTAATATGGTTGAGACTGGTGATGGCTGACCTCTGCGTTACGGTCGTGAACGGGTGCCGTCCGTGTGTCTGGCCGCAGCATTGGTGTTTTATTACCTTTTAAGAATATTAAATGATGTTTGACTTTGCAAGTATTTATTGCACTCATGGATCTTGAGATTCTTGGTATACGAACACTCATACCTAATTTGTATTAGCTTTAAGTTGATTTGAGAAAAGATGGTCAGAGTGGAGTTTTTTTTCGCTGCCTTTTTCTCCACTACAGACGGCCCTAAGGCAGCGGCTAACATTATACATAACTGTATGTACATTGACATTCAACAAGCAGAATGTAAATTCTTTACGTTGAAATAAAAATTTTTGAATTTTGAATTTGAATTTGTCACTCCTATACAAATTGCAAACTCAGAATAAGCACTCAAATCACAAACAACGTTACGTCGCCGCCATTCCATGAGTTTGGTCGGTCAACACGCGTTGCCGCGACGTAACCGCACAGCAACCGCTGGCGACAACGCAGCCACATCGACATTTTGTAGGTACCACAACGCAACTACAAAAAGCTGCAGCTACACTATTCACACTTAACCACTGCTTTACAGCATTTTGTCGTTGCGAAGTTGTGTGGTTGTGGTACGTGTGAAGACGCTCTAAGACTAGGCAAGTAGGTATACAGGGCGTCCCAAAATTATGGGACATGAAGGGAATGTACCTTAAATATCGTAGATAGGGCATTTTGCTGAAAGAAGACTTTGTTATTTTTAAAAGTTAGTAATTCTGAATTCAAAGATTTTCTATCGTACGCAAAGAAATACAAAAAGAATTACAAAAAAAATACCCACTTAATTGACTACGGCAGTTACATGCATGTTTTTAATTTGATTAAAATGATTAATTTCACACTGTTCCTTTCTTATAAAATACTATGTTACTTAAGAAGAGTTATTATTTTTTGGCCATTCTTTCAATGGCATCATAAGAGTAGGGGTAGGTACTTTCCCTTCATGTCCCATAATTTTGGGACGCCCTGTATAGATTGCATTATCGAAAATATAAAAATCTTGTGTCACAGTGTTCGTAATCGGACTCCTTCGAAACATCTTCGGCGATTCTAACGATTTAATGTGCATATTTGGTAGATCTGACAAGGCTAATAAATATGGCAAAAGAACGTTTGCCTGCTCAGCTATTTATTTATAAAGTTAGTACTGTCAATAAAATCGATGTGGGTAGGACGAGGATGTATCTAAAGCCTGCTACACACATCTAACGATACATCGATACTACGATATTATAAAATATTGTAGCGATCAAACTGTGCGAGAGGATTGGCGCAGATTTATCGATCGTGTGTATTACAAATCGTTGCAATTATCGTTCATCGGTAGCATACAACTAGGCTTGCCAACCCTACTACTTAATATAGTATCCTACTATTAAGGGCTCAAATAGTAATATAATATTACTTAAAAAAATAGTACGCGAAACTACTATATTTTGCGTAAAGTGGAACCCAGCCTTAACCTTTTTCTAAAGCTCCCACTTCAAGTCAAATAAAGTCAAAAAAAAAAATAAAGAAAATATTTAACCACATACTATTTTTTAACTATTATTTTGCCATCTGCTATAGGTATTTTTAGAGACAATAGCTTTGAAAATACTATGTTTGTTACAAAAAAAAGTTGGCAGCCCTACATACAACAATCGATGACTCTGCGCTAATCGGCTTTCACTCTTATAAAGCTTCTGGGAGTTTCGATGCAATTAGTTAGGTAGTCATTCTTTGTATGCACTTTGGTCTGTTGACAGTAATTAACAGTAGACTAACCCCCGGTATTTCAAATGCTAACAGTCAGTTAATCTACTGTTTTTTAGAGAGAGCTACGGCGATGGACGAAACACATGTTCAATCAATTGTGTTGAAGAGTATTTATTTATTAGCACTCAGAGTGCGTATACTGAGTTTTTTCATTTCACTTTCGATAGCGAGAGCGTTTGCAATTTGTATAGGAGTGACAAAGAGACAACTAGGTGACGCGCTTTGTCACTCCTATACAAATTGCAAACTCAGAATAAGCACTCAAATCACAAACAACGTTATGTCGCCGCCATTCCATGAGTTTGGTCGGTCAACACGAGTTGCCGCGACGTAACCGCACAGCAACCGCTGGCGACAACGCAGCCACATCGTCATTTTGTAGGTACCACAACGCAACTACAAAAAGCTGCAGCTACACTATTCACACTTAACCACTGCTTTACAGCATTTTGTCGTTGCGAAGTTGTGTGGTTGTGGTACGTGTGAAGACGCTCTAAGACTAGGCAAGTAGGTATACAGGGCGTCCCAAAATTATGGGACATGAAGGGAATGTACCTTAAATATCGTAGATAGGGTATTTTGCTGAAAGAAGACTTTGTTATTTTTAAAAGTTAGTAATTCTGAATTCAAAGATTTTCTATCGTACGCAAAGAAATACAAAAAGATTTACAAAAAAAATACCCACTTAATTGACTACGGCAGTTACATGCATGTTTTTAATTTGATTAAAATGATTAATTTCACACTGTTCCTTTCTTATAAAATACTATGTTACTTAAGAAGAGTTATTATTTTTTGGCCATTCTTTCAATGGCCATAATTTTCCCTTCATGTCCCATAATTTTGGGACGCCCTGTATAGGTTGCATTATCGAAAATATAAAAATCTTGTGTCACAGTGTTCGTAATCGGACTCCTTCGAAACATCTTCGGCGATTCTAACGATTTAATGTGCATATTTGGTAGATCTGACAAGGCTAATAAATATGGCAAAAGAACGTTTGCCTGCTCAGCTATTTATTTATAAAGTTAGTACTGTCAATAAAATCGATGTGGGTAGGACGAGGATGTATCTAAAGCCTGCTACACACATCTAACGATACATCGATACTACGATATTATAAAATATTGTAGCGATCAAACTGTGCGAGAGGATTGGCGCAGATTTATCGATCGTGTGTATTACAAATCGTTGCAATTATCGTTCATCGGTAGCATACAACTAGGCTTGCCAACCCTACTACTTAATATAGTATCCTACTATTAAGGGCTCAAATAGTAATATAATATTACTTAAAAAAATAGTACGCGAAACTACTATATTTTGCGTAAAGTGGAACCCAGCCTTAACCTTTTTCTAAAGCTCCCACTTCAAGTCAAATAAAGTCAAAAAAAAAAATAAAGAAAATATTTAACCACATACTATTTTTTAACTATTATTTTGCCATCTGCTATAGGTATTTTTAGAGACAATAGCTTTGAAAATACTATGTTTGTTACAAAAAAAAGTTGGCAGCCCTACATACAACAATCGATGACTCTGCGCTAATCGGCTTTCACTCTTATAAAGCTTCTGGGAGTTTCGATGCAATTAGTTAGGTAGTCATTCTTTGTATGCACTTTGGTCTGTTGACAGTAATTAACAGTAGACTAACCCCCGGTATTTCAAATGCTAACAGTCAGTTAATCTACTGTTTTTTAGAGAGAGCTACGGCGATGGACGAAACACATGTTCAATCAATTGTGTTGAAGAGTATTTATTTTAAGTTTCAAGAAAATTAGACAACATTCTTTTTACCTCCCATACAAATTTTGGCAACCCTTTTCGCCCCCTTAGGGGTTGAATTTAAAAAAATCCGGTCTTATTCCTTGCTTACATTATATAAAGACCATCTGTGCAAAATTTCAGCTTTCTAGGTCCAACGGTTTGGGCTGGGCGTTGATGAGTGAGTCGGTCAGTCAGGAACTCAGGACTTTGAATTTTATTTATATCTAATAGAAGATAGAGTCTGTAAGTTGCTACGATCGTGACAGAACTATTTTGCTTCATCAACATTAATTAACGCCGTTCAATACTGATTCAGAGCAATCCCCTATAGTATTGAAATACTGTATGCACCTGGGACACTCTTACCGGCCCTTCGAGATATGCATATTGTCTTCTCTCAATCTTTCTTTCTTCATACCCTTGATAATATGTAGGTTAAGTAACATACATACATACATACATAAATACATAAACTCAAGCCTGTATCCCAGAGGGGCAGGCAGAGACCAGAGAATGCCACTTGCCACGATCCTGACACATGCGTTCCGCCTACAGCAAAAACAACAGAAACTCTAGCAGCGCATATGGATTTATTTTATGATCCCGTTTATCTAAGGTGGGTACTTTGTATTCACAACGCAAATTAGTGGCATTCAAACCACTGAGGCCACCCGTCAATGTCAAGAACGAATCTCAGTATTTGGCGCTAGCCGGTTTGCAACGCGGAGGTCAATAGTCTGGTTGTTACACAAGTTCTTGTTTTTGTAGGAAAAAACTGCCCACGGCTAGCAACAACTTCGGCTGGCTTTGGCTCTGTAGCGCGAGATTTAAATGCTAATATCGAAAAAAAGCCACTTGAGGTGATATGCCAGCTGTACCTATTTAACAAAGTAGGAAATAAGAAAAAAAAATTCAAATCGCCTCGCGATTGGTTCTGCTGACATTAGGTTGGTAGGTAATTTAGAACCTGCTCTGTCTGACATCTCATGGAGTGTTAGTCTCACAATGCGGAAATTACATATTACGACAGATACCTCCATCATCATATTATACAATTTGTAACGCCACACTGCAGGGGACAAGTCTTCCTCCAGATAGTGAAGGGGGTTATTCACCAGGCTTGGTAAATAAACCCCTTCGCAGATTGACAATTTGAAAGTACGTAAACTCCCCAGACAATAGTTTTCTCGAAATGTTTTCCTTCACGGTTATCTAGTAATAATTGCTATTACAAATTCACTAATGTACTTAAATGAGGATGCAGTATTTCACCGACGCGTGGCGATACGGAAAAAATGGGGGTAGAAAAATAAAAGTAAATTACGTTAGCCTAACAAAAGCTTAATCTTCATTGTAACCATTCCTTAAGTAGCTACAGAACCAACGTGAGACATAAAGCGGCGAAACTTTACACCCGAACCTGCCGAGTTGCGAATTCAAAACTCATGCATATGATAATTCACACGAAGTCAATTCCAAAGTTCAGGTAGAGAGTTACGAAGCAAAATTCGCGAGGGGAAGTAATGTAATCGCTCAGCTGGTTACTCACATTCTCTGACATAGCTCTTGCTGTCGTAGTAGCAGACGACTTTGGCGGGTGCCTGCACCTGGTTGGCGGCGACGGCGGCGAGGGCCAGGGCCGCGAGTGTAAGGAGGAGCTTCATCTTGAGACGTCTGTTGCCAACAGCGGCTGGCCAGCGAATGCTGCGGCTCGGTCCCTCGGCCACCACCTAGCCGCGCGCTCAGATGACCACGCTATCGGCTTGTTGTCGGGTTTTCTCTAGCAACAACACTGATAGCCTGACCCCAAAGTCGCTGTGTACGAATTGATAAAGCCACAGGATAGTTAATGTTGATCATTGAAACGTCGTTCTTGGAATTATACGATTGGGCCTGATCTACGGCCGTGGCGGCGGTGATGTCACCCACCACCAACAAACAAGTAATGTTAATAGACACAAAAGACTAACAATGGTATTTGTACAAGTACAAACAAGGTTTCTCTAAAACACTCCTCGTATGCTGTTTACATAATCTGCGGCTTAGGCTCTCCATTTGAACAGCATTTGATGAATGTTTTAGACTGTAATCTCACCAAGTTTGACGCTTATGACGTACCTATTATACTATTTTCGGTTTTAGACCAAACATAAGTTCTCTTATTTTTACTTTCTGTATTTTAATTGCTTATCAGGCTGTAGGTACTAAATATAGATAAATATTAAGTAATTTGTCGACAGAATATGTATCAAAATGAGTTGGCTATCATAGCGAATTACCTTACAAACAAGTAAAAAATAGGGGAGTCCCGAAACCAGAAACGTGATTTTTGTAATCATATTTTATGTGTTAGTTATTTTATCACGGAAAAATAATAACACATGAAAGCGAACTAACTATACCTACATACAAGGTAACACGAACAAGCGTGAAACTTTGTGTGATTATAGTACAGTCCGTTTAGTATAACAACAAATTGGCAATAAAAATTGTCGAACTGTTTCGAACCAATCGCCGGGATTCCCAACTGAAAGAAATATTATAGTCATAGTACAAACTAAGTACAGTCGACAGCACATCATGGTATACAGTATACACCCATGCACTCTACTCCGTTGGCTTACGGGCGACTTTGCAAATAAAATGTGAAGTTTGACGTGCTCTCGACTGTACGTAAACAAGGCTAAGCGTGTCCAGCTCACACTTGGCTAGGTTTGATTTTGTAGCACAACATAATCTGATAAAGTTTTTAGGCAAAGTAAAATTTGAATTTAATTTTTGTACTTATCTGGAGAAAAGTGGAATAAACTATTTTTTTGTAGGATTTCACAAAACGAGGAGTGCCTTCGAGGAATATTACAAAGGAATTGTGTTTTTATTATTAAGAGCATAATATTATGCGCTGTCGACTTTATCTAATAATTATGTACATAATATATCAACTGATCACGTCATTGTTTTATTTCGCACATTTTTGGACGTGATCGTACTAGTTAAATAACGTAGTCGTCTTAGCGTGTCCACGCCAAAACGATTTGTATTATTATATTATAGGTACACTTAACTTGCAGTTGATGCCTAGAACTAGAACTTTACTATGTCTCCGTTGTCAATAGCACGTGCAATCTTTAGGTTATACCTACAGTGTTAGGACATGGCGTAGGTACACGTACAAATCCGGACTTGGCCCCCGTGGTGGAGTATGGCCTATAGGCTTCCTCAGAGAAGAGACCCGTGCCCCTCGGTGGGGACATAATGGGTTCATGATGAGTACACGATGATAGATGGTCCAACTTCTGTGAAGTAGGTACCGCAAAAACGATACAAATTATCGATGTCCGCGAACCACCACCTGCCCTTGTATTAACACTCTGTCGGGTTAAGCATTTAGACAACTCCAAAGATTCAAAACAAGAATGTATTTAATATGACAGTTCAGAGTAGGAGTATTATGAGATACCTAGTTACTGGGAAAAAGTCCTATAATGTAACAGTGAGATAGAAGGTGGTGTGACATACCGGGAACCATTGAATCCAGGACAAAAGAATCAGACAATAGTCTATTTGACAGTGAAAAAAACCAGTATTATTTATACGGTCACGTGTGGTGTTTTTTCATACCATTGATGCCTAGAAGATTTGATTTGCGTGCGCGCGTAGACTTAAAGCGCCAATGAAACTAAATCGCCATGTTCATACAGTTGTTTTTGTACTAGGTACAATTCATTAACAGAGTCTAGGCTCTGGTGTGTTGCAGAGTGCACCTTCTTTAATTAACCTAGTTAATCTTCCTTATACAAAGAGGCAGGTGGATGTCTACTTCAATAACATAACATTAGTCATCGTTCTATCTATAAACCAACCAACTTCCCACTAGGTAATTTACAACATAGAATTATTATGAGTTATAGATCCGCAGACAGAGGTTCCAAAGTGATGCAAGTAGGTAATTGGTAGGGATATTGGCAAGCTTACCGGAGGAGCTGGTAAGCCGGCCGGCTACCATTTAGGTACCTACTATTGGCGCGAATAGGAACATCTGTTACTAACAATCAGCTATACATATTATTCCGCTTAGACACACCCCACGCTTATGAGCGGAATTTTGTTCGATACTCTATATTTGCATGGTATGTCATTGAAGCTACTACATGGTTTTGCCTGTGCCCAAATTGATATAAAAAATGTTCATTGTTCAGATATTGACCGAACATCAAAATACAAATATAAAAGCACTTTTACTATACATAGTCCAATAGTCATGAACTTATACCAGGCGTTAATTTACTAATTCTTTTCCTGACAAAATAAAATCTTTTTCATATTTTTGGCAATAACAGGAGCAAAAGCTGCAAAAACTCTTCGTTAGCAAAGTTTATTTTGTATTGTAGTACGAGTACCTACCTGTTGTTTGTTGGTATACATACATATACTGTGGTACGTAAGAATATAAATAGGTCGGTGATCAATCTTGGTTGTACACAATAAAACTCTACAATCAACAGCAATTGTTGGTTTCAGACGTTGAAACTTTGCACATTTTGTAAAATGGTGTATTTTTAGAATGTATTTGGAGTTAGGTAGGTACCTCCTACCTACGGAACGTTTAACAAATTAATTTCCCAAGGCTGCGCCGGAATATTAATTGCTTAGTGGTTTTAATCCAACGAAAATTTGTTGTAAATTATTCACTATGCAAATAACGTTCAATCGTTCATAGGCATAACTTCAAATGAGTCATAGTCATGTTTTCGTGGCAGATGGCAGCTAGAACACCGGCAAAGTGCAAGTCCAACTAGCGCAGAAATGGTTCAGTACCATTATCTATATTATGTCAAGCGTCTAACTGTTGCCGTTATTAATATCAAGCAAAAGACGGCAAAAATAACACTTTTGTTGTATGGGAGCCCTTTTTCACATCTTACAGTTGCAATTTGAACTGTCTAGCTGTCACGGTTCATGGGATACAGCCCGATGACAGACGACGACAGACAGACTGACAGTGGAGTCTTATTAACAGGGTCCCTTTTGGTACGAAACCCTAAAAAAATATTTATTCAGGAAAGTAAACCTTTATTATTACTCTAGGACCTAAAGTTCTTTTAGTTTTTATTAATTACTTAAACTAATATAGTACTAACCAAATCACGCGGGAGAGCATTTTTTACAGACTTATCTATAATCCATTTATCTATACTGAATAACACTGAATTATAAACCTTTTGGTTTGGTAGAAAACTCGATACCGTTTCTAAAAATTTAGTACTAGCTAGCACTAAACATGTAAACTGTTTCGGGTTTTCTACCGCTAAAGGTTTTTGATTTAGTGTCGTTTAAAGTCAGAAAAAAATGCCAAGTATAGATAAATGGATTATAGCTGTGTACTTACTCTACAGGGTGGTTTCAGAATCGTCCACTGTTTTTAAGAGAGAAATATTTCGTAAATTAGAAATATGGTGTTAGTTTATAAGCAAAATGGTACTAAATTATTTTTACTCAAAATTCTGATATTGTACATTTTTGGTCTCGATCAACTGACGGGTGTTTTTATCGGACGAGTCCGACCAGGTTTCAGACAATTAATAAAATTCAATAAACAAATAATTACGACAACTTGTAGGAAAATTTAAAGAAGAAAAAAACAGACTCCTAGACATTTGAAGTTTTTGAAGAGAAACGTTTTTCAATAAAACATTACTTCCTACCACTCTGGATTTTGATTCAAGTATGTTATACCAAGACTGTAGATAATAGTACCTATTACCTACTTATCATAATATATATTAACATTCCTCGGGATATTGATAAAATTATTTCGAAATCAGGCTGGAGACATCGTGGAGTGACGGAGTTATCATCCTAATTAGAAACCCCATCACATTTCGAGCCAGAGAATAACAACCACATTAAATTATTCTGGGCGCTTCACTTGGCTATTCACATTGACATAGAGTACATTGCAGGTTCCACAAAATCAGTGATATCAATCCTTCAGGAAACCCGGCAATGGATCGTTAACATTTGCCAAAAACCCAAATAGAAGTGTCCACGAGACGCCATTACGGGTGCCATACAAATGAGACCAAATGACGAATGCCTACACGAGAAGTGACTCAAGAGGCATGATGTAAACCTCTTATCGCTGACTCGCTACTCAACACAACAACAAGCGGCATTGTTCCCATTTGCTGCCTACTTACGGAACACAAACCAGATCTTAATACACGGGGCAGTTCTTACCGACCGAGATTTAAGTGCGATTATGGAACGTCGTATAAGCACGAAATGGAAATTATGAACAGAACTGCTAACAGAATCATACAAAATAAACAAGTACACAGTTACCAGGAAAATGTAGCGTTTTAGCATGACCGCGGGGTATGGCCATTTTTCAGGGTTCTGTAGGACTCAAAGGGTAAAAGCAGAACCCTATTACTAAGACTCCACTGTCTGTCTGTGTGTTTGTCTGTCACCAGAACTGTATTTCATGAAGTGATAGCTATGGAAAGGGCTATGCTCGAAATTTCTCTACGAGACCGAATCAGAAATCATGAGGTCCGTAGACAAACGAAAGTCGTCGACATATGCCACCAGATGAGTAGTTAAGTTGAAGTGGCAGTGGGCGGGGCACATAGCACGAAGAACTGATGGCCGATGGGGCCGAAAGGTTCTTGAATGGAGACCTCACATCGGCAAGCGCAGCGTAGGACGACCAGCCACAAGATGGACAGACGATCGCATACAAGTGGCAGGGAGACGCTGGATGCAAGCCGCTCCCAAACGGTACCTATTTATGGGAATGCAAGGAGGAGGCCTATGTCCAGCAGTGGACTTCTTGTGGCTGAATGATGATGATGATGATGCTAGCTAAACAGTTGAAATATTCACAGATGATATTAGGGGATGATGATGTTGCTCTCATACAAATGCTAGTTTTTTTACCGTTTTTTGCTCGATATTCATAACAACATACATATACATATAACATAACATAACATAACATTTACATACAGGCACATACATTGCTTCTGACCCCACACTAGGATACCCTGTGTCGTGGGAACCAGAAACAGCGACGTCACAACATCCAAGACCTGGGTTTTTTTTTGTCCTCAGCCTGGATTCGAACCCGGGACCTTTCGCATGGTAGGCAGATGCGCTAACCGCTGCGCCACAGAGGTCGTCAACAAAAGGAAGATGCTTGAAATGTTCATAGATTTAGCTGTACATTCTCTTCAAAATAAATAACTAAATAAAATTAATATTTGAGGGGGGAATAAATGAATATTTATTCCTATACAATAAAAGTGCTTTTTAGCCGTTTATTTCTCGATGTGTGTGTTTAATGTTGTATGGATAATGGTACGGAACCCTTCGCGCGCGAGTCCGAGTCGCACTTGGTCGGTTTTTTTTTTGACGGGGTTTTTTAAAGTCTAATGTTAGATTCAGTCTGAAACTTTATTTACTATTATACATATTTTTTTTATACATTTACATACCGGCACATACATTGCTTCTGGCCCCACACTAAGATACCCTGTGTCGTGGGAACCAGAAACAGCGACGTCACAAACATGTAGACATCCAAGACGTGGGTTTCTTTTTTTTTTGTTCTCAGCCTGGATTCGAACCCGGGACCTCTCGCATGGTAGGCAGATGCGCTAACCACTGAGCCACAGAGGTCAGAGGCCATGCTATTTTTGATAATTTCGTTTTTTATAATTTATTTTGACAAATATTGACCGTTTTAAGAAACTAATTTGGTTTTGGGTATTACTCATTGTTTAAACTTAAGATTTTTATAAAATTTTGGTACTTGTGACATCATCAGAACATAATTAAAGAAATAGTTTTTGCCTGTTTTTGCCTACATTAAAAAAACTAATTTGTATTTTTTTTGTAAGGCAAAGGATTCAATGTATTTTGATGGTTACTTACAAAAAGGTTACATTCACAAAGCCTGGGCCTCGATTCTGTTAGTGCATTATAGTACCATGACAGGTATTCGGTCGGGTCACGAGAAGTGTTTTTCCATACCATTGACGCCTAGAACTATTGATATGTCTGCGCGCGTAGACTTCAAGCGGCAATGAAAGCAAATCGCGAAGTTCATGCAGTTGTCATCGTTCTACAATGCACTAACAGAATAAAGACCCACGACTTAGGTTGTTTAAAAATGTGCTGTACAAACTTCTGCGAATAAAACATAATTTCTGGAATAGACATCGGTATTTTATTTCATTCATAATAATCTCAATAATGTTTATGACAGTAAAAAAGCGAAAACAATTATGTTTGGCACGTCTTTACATGTTGTGACATGAGAACAAACAATCACACGTGCTGTTACGGAAGAAAGCAAGGGGCTCCATCCATATCGATCATCCATTTCAATATTGCGCCACCAAGGGGAAAAAAGGGTATGTTTATACAGATCGTGTAATGGTACCGACACACGTGCTCATTAGTAGCACGAAAGCATGCCTTTATTGAGCGACTGCTTTACTCCCAATCTTTTCTGTATATTTGTATTCGATCTTTTAATCTATCCGTCTTCCTTTTTTTGAGCTTTGATAACCTAAGACTGCATTGTTGTTTTCAGTGTTACTGTCTTAAGAAATCATAAACTTATTTCAACGTACAGGTCAGTTAAGTAAAGCTGGCACGTTTAACACATTTACACGTTGCGCTTGTGTAGTGTCTGTGAATAAGCGCACGGCGTGACGTGTACTGCATGCGCATCATGAAAAGTCTGCCCGTCTCTCTTGCGCGCGGTCTAGCTTATGAGTGAGAAGGGGACAGTTATAATTTTACTTTTGCTACTGTTTATAAATACAGCGTGATCTTTTTGGTATTCAACCGTATCTGCGTTTCAATGAGGGATTTTTCTGACAGCTAAGAAAAGTAGTTCCAAATGAGCCGTTTTCAGAAGAACTAAAAAAAAAAATCTAACGGCTGTCAAAGGCATGCAATTTTGGACCTCTACCAATAACCATGTGTGATACATCATAAAATAGGTCTCAGCGAGCTGAACAAAAGTTACTATGCCGCCAACAGCCAAATGTTTTTTTTTTTTTCAAACAACAGGATATCTCCGAAAGGACAAACATTTGGCTGTTGGCGTCATAGTAACTCTGAGACCTATTCGATGGTGTATCACACATGGCTATTGGGCTGAGGTCCAAAATTGCATTCCTTTGACAGCCATTAGATTTTTTTTTTTAGTTCATCTGAAAACGGCTCATTCATCCAGTAACTGACAACTGAGCGTCCGTGACCCTTTGTTACATAATTAAATTGTTGAGGATTTCTGGGATAATTATTTTCTGTTTTGGTAAAGATTTTCTTAGGTGAAATTATTTTTGTTCATGTGAAAATTTATTGAAAATTAAAACTATTTTGTGACCATTGATTCCACCTTATTTTTAATACTTTTCGCTCGAATTTGCTAAAATCTAATCTAATCTCTTTAAACGAGCAATTCTTGTTTATATGTATGTATATATATAATCAGAATCTCGGAAACAGCTCCAACGATTTTCATATTTTTTTTAAAAAAGAGGGTTTCGGGGCCTATTAATTGATCCAGCTAGGTTTCATTTTAAGAAAACGTCGTTTTAACCGTGTTTTGGGCAAAGAAATAACTGCTACCCTATAAGAACGTAAATTTCGCATTAATCAGTAAGGTTGTCGTAGCCCAGGTGGGAAATAGGACGATACCTTAAACAAAAGACCCTGGCTCGAGACTTGTGCATGAAGTTTCTCTTTTTTTTCAAGCTCCTTTTTTGTGTGAAAAACTATTATTAGGAGCCCTATCTATTATCATCGCAACTAATTCGTATCCAAATATGTTTTCTAAAAGAAATGCAAAAAAAATTCCAAAAAATATGTTAACCAAAAAAATACCGAGCAAAGCTCGGTCATCCAGGTACTATATTATAACAAGTAACACATATATTTGTATTTATTTATCTACAACGCACCCATCTTACTAAAACCTAACTCTAGTCTACACTTAAACAAGAGTCGCATTTTGAATATGACACGGTGTTACCGTTATAAAATATATAGGTTTACTCGGTAGATTTTTTTTACCGTGAATAGAGGACTCGTGTGACCAAAATCCTTATCACTTCAAAGACATTAAAGTTTAATTCCTCATAAGAGCAAAGTCTAAAAAAAAAAACAATTTTTACTTGGAAGTAAAATGGGGTAATTTGGTTTTTGCGCACTAGCAACATTCAGACATTGGATTGTATTGAGATGTCAACGTGACCCATTTATTTTTTTGCATTGAATTAAAAACAGACTGTGAGTATTTACTTAGTGAAATTCTCAATTCACAAACCGCTTCCAAGACAATGCTACACGGTAAGGCAAAAAACCCGGCCTAGGACAACACAACATATTTATTTAATACTAGATAACACTCACTATAACCATTGTACATTTCAAGATCATAACGCAACTCATAACAGCCATACAGCGTAAATCTACTGTGCTAAATTTCTTCTACTTTTGCCCTATACCTACGTGGCATATTTTTCTGTATTTAATTTTCCTTTACTAATTTACATTCAGGCACATACATTGCTTCTGGCCCCACACTAGGATACCCTGTGGCGTGGGACCCAGAAACAACGACGTCACAAACATGTAACCATCCAAGACCTGGGTTTCTTTTTTTTTGTCTTCAGCCGGGATTCGAACCCGGGACCTCTCGCATGGTAGGCAGATGCGCTAACCACTAATGCCCGGTTCCAATATCCACAAAACGCTTCGTTTTTGCTTACGATCGGTTACAATTCCTACGAAATTCCTACGAACCGTCAATAAATTGTAGGGAAAACGGATCGTAGCCGGTAGGCGTATATTATAGGAATCGGGCATAAGCCACAGAGGTCGTCGTGTATATATGTATGTGGCGTTAAATAAATATTTTTCTTCCACTTGTTCGACTGATTACCGCCAAAAAAGGCCGGTTTTGGCATTTGACACGCTATTTTCCCCTCCACTGCACAGGAGTGTACGCGGGCCAAATCCACCGTTCCCAAAATATGCAAAGAACTGAATCATTTCGGCATTATACACACAGAGGCACAATTAAGAGCGCACTTTGATTTTACGACGTAACTTGAAATATTCATTAGGGAATGATTCGCACTCGCCATGACCACTCACGTAGTACCTTGATGCCCTGTGTAATTGGGTATACCCTATCGAACACGTTTGAGACAATCTTAAAAGGCGAGTGGAAATCATTCCCTATTGTTAATATTTCCCTCTATGTCTAATATTCCCTCTAGTTCTGGCGACAGAACTACTCAACAGGACAGGTGGGATTAGAGGAATATTTGAAGTTAATTGTTTGGCGGTTAATTGTGCCTCTGATTACCTATTTGATGTAATTTCGGACAGCTTACTTAAAATTAAGCAATTTATACGGACTGATGCATATAGTAAGCATTAATCATATTCAAATCAAATTATATTCACAGTTTAAATAGTGATATGATTATACACACTCAAGCTGATTTTACTTACAATAGGCACTTAATTATTTGCATGTTGTATAATATAAGTCGTAAGTAGCTTGCGTATTTAGATTTAAGTTGTGTTACATCTCTATTTGAATGTATTGATATACAAGCTGAGTGATCCAGATAAAATAAAATAAAATAATATTTAGTCACCGATCCGTGATCCTAGGTCCTGAGTCTTGGGCCCTAAAATTGACTGTTAACAAGAGACTTTAAAAAAAGATATGTGAGTGGATGACCAAAAAGGGACCTCTATGGAAAATAATTGATTTCGAGAAAATCGCGTTTGAAGTTTCGTGCATAGACAGGTTTCGACTCGGCTCGGCTCACAAAAAAATAACTACGGCACCTAAAAATATTCTGGTTAGACCAAAACAAAGCTAAAATATTCAAATAAAAAAAAACGGTTTCCAATCCCTCCAGGTCCCTTTTTGGTCAACCATTCACATATATTTTTTCCTTGGCAGCGATACTGATGATACTCGGTGGAGCGCCTTAAATTCAACTTTACGTGTGGCGTAATTTACTTTGAGCAAGTATTTATCAAAGAGAAAAAGCCCAAGAGAGATTCGGACTAGCAATCGCACCAGGATTTAGTGGAACCATATTGTATTATATACATAACCACCACCATGTAACCACCACTACAATTTTTTTTAACAGCCAAGTCATCTTTTAAATTCATTTCATATATTGTCGATTATTCTGGGGGCAAAGCCAAAGGTTTTCGTATTAGTCAGAGCGAGACTCAAGAACTCGTCACTTTGGGCCGTTTTTTGAATTGAGAATTTACGCTAAGTAAATACTTAAGTAACATTCTGTCACGCTCTTTTCTGAGATATTTGACGAGACAGATAAGTATTTACTGAGTGAAAATTCTCAACTCAGAAACCGGCTGTTTGTATCAATCCAAATGATAAACAAGTGACCGAGTCGAGGTCTTATTTAGATCGAAATTATATTTTAGATTTCATTGATAAATAAGTATCATAATACTTTTTCACATCAAAATATTATTTGGAGCCATTTTTTGCGAAAATAGAGAAAAATATTTTTTTTCGATTTTTTTTTTCTATTAAAATGTTACTCGTTTCTAAACATCGGGACGTTAGCAACAATGAAGAAGTAAAACCAAAGACCCACTTGGAGCGAGATGAAAGGCTTGCAAGATAACACAAATCTATACAGTACAGTTATTTATGATTATTCAGAGTTAGAACCGCCGTAACTAACACAGGCGTGTACCTCCGTAAACGTATTGAAGTGAATTTTATTGAGTATGTATGAGTACAATTTATTATTTATGACTTTAAAAATATTGCATTTAGAACGCGGACTTTACGTGACTCCGAGTTAGTGGTTGCCAGAGCTAGCCGGTTGAGCTGGTGGGACTTGGCCTTGAGGTGGGGCCTGTCCTTGAGGTGGAACCTGTCCTCCTTGTGGGACTTGTCCTCCTTGTGGGACCTGTCCTCCCTGTGGGACCTGTCCTCCTTGTGGGACCTGTCCTCCCTGTGGGACCTGTCCTCCTTGTGGGACTTGTCCTCCTTGTGGGACCTGTCCTCCTTGTGGGACTTGTCCTCCTTGTGGGGCCTGTCCTACTTGTGGGGCTTGTCCTCCTTGTGGGGCCTGTCCTCCTTGCGGGACCTGTCCGTGCGGTACTTGGCCCTGTGGCGGGGCCTGCCCTTGGGGGACTTGACCCTGATTCATTTGCTGTCCCTGATTATACTGCGGCTGCTGCTGCATTTGCGGGGGCTGTTGATACTGCGGAGGCATCTGACCCTGAGGTTGTTGGTAGCCTTGCTGCGGGTAGCCTTGCTGCGGGTAGCCCTGCTGTGGGTAGCCCTGTTGAGGCATTTGACCTTGCGGGTAGCCTTGTTGCGGCATTTGACCTTGCGGGTAGCCTTGTGGAGGCATCTGTCCCTGGGGGTAGCCTTGCTGAGGCATTTGTCCTTGTGGGTAGCCTTGCTGAGGCATCTGTCCCTGCGGGTAGCCCTGTGGCGGCATTTGTCCCTGCGGGTGGCCTTGCTGAGGCATCTGCCCTTGCGGGTAGCCCTGTCCTTGGTGGAACTGTTGTTGGGCATTCGCGTGTTGCTGCTGATAGGCCAACATGGCTTGGTTGATCTGGTGCTCCGCGCCGGGGAGTGGGCGGCCGTGGGCGTCCACCTGGAGCATACATTTTATTTACTTTATGATTTGAATACATACATATCTTTTGTGCAATAAAGCGTAACAAACAAACAAACAAACATAGAACAAACATACATACATACATACACCTGTATCCCGTGGGTACCACGTTATTAAAACTGGTACAGAGAGAAAGACACACATACTTATCCTATACTTATTTTCCCAAACAGTTTTTTTTCTCCAAAATATATCATTCAACATTAATTCCCAACTAAATTTTACATTCTTCCTTCAACATGAGGCCATCATTATTCCAAATAACTCAACTCAGATTGTTCCGGTTTCCAGTGTTATATTGGCCATAAAGTTTCTGGTGTATATGCTATTATATTTTTGTTTGACTTTCTATCTTTAGTAGATAATTCGTATATATAATTATCGTTGTATTTGCAGTTTGAAATATTTAAAATTATAAACTTTCTATATCTTGACTGGAGGCAAATGTAACAATAAATGTAATGCGCTAACTCAATGTATGTAATATAATAATGGATGGCGTTTCGCTGTATTCGTTCCGAACATGGCTCGTAAGAGATACGAGTATAATTTGGACCGAATAACGCTGAAACATTCCAATCCAAAACCATAAGTAACTCTAGAAAAAAATTCTGTCGAATCGTTTTGTTCAGACTTTCTATATTTGTAATCACTATAACATATCTGAACTAAAACATAGAAAATAAACTATGTTACTTATACAATAAAAATGCGTTGCTGTCAAAAGTTGCTTATTGTGGGTTGGGACGTTTCGGCGTAACACTATCCAATTGCAAAACTGAAGATTTGAAAATTACGCCATTGCCAAAGTCGATTAAAAAGTATATTGGCTTGAAATGTTATTGCATGGTCTCGTCTCTCGTCTCGTTGGTCTAGCAGTTAAGGCGCTTAGCTACCAATAAAGAGGTCCTGAGTTCGATTCCCACTGGGGGCCGTACATTTGTAGAAATCGATGTTTGTAATATCCTTGCCTGGTTACCATATCCCAGGGTATCCTAGTTTGGGACCAGGCCAAGTGATTGTGTTGTGTGGAAATTATTGTTATAAAAAGTTACAGTCCTCGGCTAATATCGGATAAAATTACATTGCAATAAGGTAAGGTTTATTTTGTATTGTTATTTATAACTTTACATAACTTTTCAAAATAGTGAAGAAAAGTTGTATACAGAGCAGGAAGTAGTATTACAGTCGTGTGCTTTCGGCGAAAACCGAAGCCTACTCTAGAGCCCGAGGTATATTCTAAAAGCCAACAGACTGTATATTTTTGCATCGATGTACATACCAATCCACGCTGATGCAAGTATTTCAGCTGATCTTGCCTCATCTTCTCGTATTCGTGATACTCTTGTTGGGTGTAGATATCATTCTCGTCAATTGGTTGCCAACCTGCAAAACAAAGAATTTCGAAGGTAGCGTATTTGTCTATAAGTTTGTTCACAGGAACCATAGCGATAGACAAAAAAAATGTCACACACACACACGAACCTGTTACTTTCTATGCAACTATAATGTAGCTAGAAGTGAAAACCTTTAAATGACTTTTCGCTGCTATATTGTACAATGTACCCTCCATTTTGCTGTATTAGTCGATGGTTTTCCTAAAATCCAATAAATTAATAAACAAATAAATAAATAAAATGTACTTTTCGTTAATTTTGACAACCTCTATGCCGCAGCGGTTAGTGCATCTGCCTACCATACGAGAGGTTTCCATGTTTGTGATGTCGCTGCTTCTGGTTCTCACAACACAGGGTATCCTAGTGTAGGGTATCTTAAACGATCACTAAGGTTAAGCAACATACGGCGCGTTTAGTCCATGGATGGGTCACCGTCTATGACTAGCGCTACTGGCATTTTTCCAAGCGGTTCCGTGCTTCGCAAGGCACTTTAAGCAGTTGGTGCCGGCTGCCGTCTATAGATGGGAGTCGTTAAGCCAAGTCAGAGGCCTTACGGGGCGGCTTGAAAACTTCTGACAGTAAGACCAGCCACTAGTCTTAGAAGCCTCCACCAATCAGGACTTGGCCCCCGCGGTGGAGTATGGCCTAAGCCTTAATCAGGGAAGAGACCCGTGCCCCTCGGTGGGGACATAATATGTTGATGATGATGATGACTTTGGCAATTTACCTCCGATCATACAAACCTAGACATATAAGCTTACAAATTTTTCTTCTGTATAATATTTGTAAGGAAGACGTCTTCATCAACATTCATTAGTATAAGTATATATATTCGGAACCGGTTTGACGCTATAAACTTAGATTTTTGATTTTGATTTATTAACAGAGTCAAGGGATCGTAGACTTATTTATGAATTTCAACTCAATACCTCAACGCGTTCCCGTGATAAAAACTTGACAGACGGACAACAGAGTGATCCTATAAGGGCTCCGTACTTTCCTTTTGAGGTACTCTAAAGAATCATTTGTGCATAACTTTTTTTGCTGTTGATTGAATTGATCTTATATAAAACTAGCTGTCCCGGCAAACTTCGTTCAGCAAAATTATTCCTATTTTTTCTCACCTTCCCTGGAATTCTAGAAATATAAAAAACCAAAAATCAGCCAAATCGGTCCAAGTTCTCGAGTTTTAGCGAGACCAACGAACAGCTATTCATTTTTATATATAAGATAAATAACATTGTTATTAGGAGAGCAGGCGCATTCCGCCCGATTCTCAAGTTAACTCTTGCGGATTACACCAATCGGAAGGGTATTACCTGGATCCTGATTAAACTCGGTCTTCTGCGTCTCGAGCATGAACTCGTGGAAGTCGATGAGGCCGTCGTGGTTCTTGTCGGCCTCCTTGAATACGTGCTCTCTCATGCGCTCCATCTCTTCGGCACGCTCGTGCATGTCCTTGTTGGGGCCCCCGGGACCGTACATCTTGTCCAGCTCCTTTATGAACAGGGCCTTCACCTCGTCAGCGTCCCACACGCCGTTTCCGTCCACGTCTGCCGGCGGGAGGGTTGTTAGGGAGGGCGGGTGTACGTGGACCTCGATTTTAAGCCCATTACACAATGAAAAAAAATAAGGTAAAAGAATAAGAAATAAGGAACAAGGAATAAGGAATAGCGGAATCCAGCAATGGCAGCACCGTTGAGCAAGACACAATTCAAGAATAAGCAAGACAATTGATTTCTGTGCTATTCCTTATTTCTTATTCTTATACCTTATTTTTTTTCATTGGTCAGTTCATGTTCTGAATCTAAATTCTAAAAATGGGTGACGTAATTTTAAATTTTTACTATAAAATGATAGATAGAATGAAAAAGAATATTAAAAAATGGTGTAAAAACGTTTATTTCACAAACTTTTCAATTCAGGTATTAGATGCGTGCCTTTGTCAAAGTAGCAGCGAGTACTTACGTTTTAAATTACCTATACCAACTTATCTATTAATCAATCGTGAAACACGCAAAAACTAAGGCAAAAGTACAAGTACATACAAAAAAAGCTCAGAATCGCATGCCGAAAAACAATCTAAAACCAAATCTATGCAAAAACAACATTCAGCGCTAAGCAAACCAAACTCGACAACATTTATTGTAAAATCCTAACCAGCGTGCGAGCAACTGCCCGTTAGATCGATGCAATAGTTAATCTTACAAAATTGCACTCTGGAAAAACCAGCACTAATCTACTTGCACGCTATGGATCTTACCATGCATCATGAAAAACACCCTTGGGTTGAAATCTTTCGAGTCCAAGTGGTCGGTCTTTCTCCATATCTCTAACAATTGGTCTCTTGTCACCGGGTGGTGGAGCTGTCACAACATAATTAACGATATTAATAAGTGATACTTGTACGTAGGCACTCACCATGCATCATGAAGAACGCTTTAGGGTCAAAACGCTGGTCCATATGATCTTGTTTCTGCCAGACCTCCTCTAGTTGTTGTTTAGAACCAGGGTGATGGAGCTGCCGTTTAAAAGGTCTTTTTGAAATACAACTTGTTAACACAATAAATACGAACCAATATCTTAAACGATCACGAAGGTTAAGCAACATGGGTGACCAGTCTTTGACTCTAGTGGCATTTTTTCGAGCGGTTCCGTGCCTCGCAAGGCACATTAAGCAGTTGGTGCCGGCTGCCGTCGATAGATGGCAGTCGTTAAGCGAAGTCAGAGGCCTTAGGGCGGCTCGAAAACTGCCACTAGTCTTATAAGCCTCCACCAATCCGGACTTGGTGTATGGCCTATATCTTCCTCAGGGAATAGACCCGTGCCCCTCGGTGGGGGCATAATGGGTCGATGATGATAATATTTGAACGGTCTCTGTAAGCTGTACCTCTCCGAGTACACATGCATCTTCAGGGTTATGTTAAATAACTTAATAAGCTTTGAAAATATAGACACCTACTTCTTGGAGGGGTAGGCAGACGCCAGGATTTGCTAGTTTCCATGATCTTTCGCTTAAAATCTTTTCTAGACAGATAAGTAAAAAGTTTATTTGCTGTACCAAAAACACACAATAAAATACCTATGTGACAAAGATACCATGCAACAATAACAACATCTTGTCTTGTTATTGTTCTTCGCCTTCAATTTTATCTCAAGAAAAAAGAAAGAATTTTAAAAATAAACTGAAGTGGTGCCAATACAATGAGGATAAAATAAAAATGAACATTCTAGCGGTACACAGAGTCAATAAACACTTTGGTAAGTTTTGGAGTGCTACGAAAAAAGCTAATTGCAAACCGAATTCTCCAACAAACGTTGAGAACCTTCGGCAGCCACTCGAGATAGCAGTTGTTTTCGCGTCACTTCAAGGTCGAACCTAGGACCCGCGGTGGCGACGTGCTCAGTGTTCCGGCCGTCGAGTCGGGCGCACATCCAGCCAATGCGCCACTTATTGACAAAGTTACGCGCCAACAAGTGCTCGAGGTCGTCAAGCGAATAAGGCGTGGTAAATCACCAGGGTTCGACGGCCTGAGCATTGAGCACTTGCTTTGCGCTAGCGATGGTGTATATGATGCTCTGGCGAGGCTTGTCAACTTGTGTATCAATTTCAGCTATTTGCCAAAAAACCTAATGAGAACCGTTGTCGTACCTGTCCCTAAGAACAAAACCGGGGATCTGTCTAGCTTGTCCAATTATAGACCAATATCGTTAGGTACAGTGATCGGAAAAATTCTAGAACGCATAATGCAGCCCGCACTGGCGAAAAGTATTTGCATAAATGATGCACAGTTTGGTTTTCGTCCCGGTCTCTCAACAGATTCTGCTATTTTTAGCCTAAAACATATTGTAAAACACTACACGGAAAGGAACACGTCAGTGTATGGCTGTTTCCTCGACCTTAGTCGTGCTTTTGACCTAGTAAATTATGATTTACTCTGGGCAAAAATGCGAAAGTCGAACGTACCGACGAGTGTGGTTGATCTGTTGAGATACTGGTACGAGAACCAAACCAATCATGTAAGATGGGGCGACGCACAGTCTAAGGAGTACAGCTTAGACTGTGGTGTAGGTCAAGGCGGGCTGACCTCTCCGGACCTATTCAATCTCTACGTCAATGAGCTGATCGAGGAGCTGAGAGGCGCGAGAGTCGGCTGTCATATCGCCGGTATTTGTGTAAATAATCTTAGTTATGCGGATGACATGGTGCTTCTCAGCCCCTCGATCAGTGGCCTTAGAAAACTTCTGTCGATTTATGAGCGTTATGCAGAATCCCATGGACTTCGGTATAATGCGAAGAAGACGGAGCTACTCGTTTTTAGGTCGCGGGCGGGTCCGGATGTGGTACCCCCGGTATATTTGGATGGGTCGCCGGTGCGGGTTGTAAGTGAGTTTAGGTATTTAGGCCACGTCCTCACAGAGAAACTGACGGATAATGACGACGTAGAGCGGGAGCGCCGGGCCCTCGCCGTGCGCTGTAACATGATCGCACGAAGGTTCGCAAAGTATACGGAGGACGTCAAAGTAACACTATTCAAAGCTTACTGTCAAAGTTTTTATACTTGCCAGCTGTGGTTTAATTACACGAGAAGCGCGTACAGTACATTGAGAGTGAAATATAATGACGCCTTCCGTATACTAATGCGTTTGCCTAGATTCTGTAGTGCATCACAGATGTTCGCGGCGGCCAGGGTTCCGGATTTCTTTGCTATTATCCGTAACAAAGTTGCATCGTTTTGGAGCCGACTGCCGGCCTCCAAGATTCTGTCGTGTCTGTGTGAGGATGTGGGCAGTTCACTGTACCAACATTGGCATTCCGTTCAGCGCGACAAAAATCGAAAATGATTTGTAATTACGTATACCTATATTTCTTCTATTTTATTTTACTTTATATCTGTATAAGAATTATTATGATCTATGTATTTTGTAAGCTGGAACTGTGTATTCTGAAATAAAAGCATTTATTATTATTATTATTATAAATCATCTTTCTAACGGAAAGTCCCTTCATGACGTTAAATGTACAAACATTCCCCCAGCGTAATTAACAGTCATTTGACAACAGTCTGACATGATTAACAACGATAAAATGCACTACGTATGTTTGAACACAATAAAATCAATTATCTAGCATCCATCACGATTAGGGCTTGCTTGGACTTCAATTTTTTTTTTAATATTCGAATATTTTGCACTTCAATATTTATAAATACTTAAGTATGTATTTATATACAGAATACTTAAGTATTTATAAATACTTTTATATCTTTTTTACTACTTATATGACGACCTCTATGGCGCAGCGTTTAGCGCATCTGAAAGGTCCCGGGTTCGAATCCCGGCTGGGGACAAAAAAAAGAAACTAGGTCTGAACGTTTACATGTTTGTGACGTCGTTGTTTCTGGTTCCCACGACACAAGGTATCCTAGTGTGAAGCCAGAGAAGGCCAGAAGCAATGTATGTGCTTGTATTTAAATTTTATGTAATGTTAGGTTTTTGGTTCATTTGACAGTTAATTTTTTAATTTTGATTTTTATATATTTAGTGAGGCCTTCCGAATCAATGAAACCAACATCACGAGGAAATACAAATACATGTCTTCATAAAATAGCCAATATTCGAAATTTACCATTTATTCGAATAATTGTTTTTGGTAGTAATCAAAATAAAATGGCAAAATATTAAAACCCGTAATCACGAAATTGTGTCAAAAAATGTCACCAATGCAAAGTGCAATGAAGTCTACCTAAGTTAGACTCACGCTGGTTGCGAGCGTGATAAGATTGTTTCGGAATATCAATAAATGATTTCACCTTAAGCATGTCGAAATCAAACATAAGCCTTGTTTATTCAACTCAATACGAACGTATCGAATGATCGGTTGGACAGCGATAAGCCTGAGCTCCTGACGTACGCCAAACGATTTTAAGCAAATGTTATTAAAGACGGAGAGTCTTTAATAATTTATCAAGACATTGTAGGTACAGTTTGTTAGCTTTTAGAATATACCTCGGCTACTATCAGATAAACCGATTACATTGCAATAAGGTTTATTTTGTATTGTTATTTATAACTTTACATAACTTATCAAAATAGTGAAGAAAAGTTGTATACAGAGCAGTAAGTAGTATTACACTCGTGTACTTTCGGCGAAAACCGAAGCCTACTCTAGAGCCCGAGGTATATTCTAAATGCTAACAGACTGTGCTCTCCATTAACGGCATAAAGAGACATGTGCACTTCTTAAGAAGATGGTCTTCAGTGACAAAGAGATTATATTTGATTTTTTGTCACTCACATTGCGCCATGCCCGATTAATCAATTATTTATAAACAAAAATATGTACATACAGGCACATATGCTATATTCCTGCTGGTCCCACAATAGGATACCCTGCGTCGTGGGGCCCGGAAACAGCGACATCAAAAACAAGTAAACATCCAAGACCAGGGGGTTTTTTTGTCCCCAGCGGGGGTTCGCGCCCGGGACTTCTCGCCTGATAAGCGGATGAGCTATCGGCTGCGCTACAGAGGTCGTCAAAAGGACAAATAGTATCTATAACATCTAACCATCATACTCGGTGTTCTATAAATACTTACAATATAGACGTCATCGTGTGGTGTACTATAAATACGATCAATCATCAATTAAGCAAACCTCAAATGAAGACGGATTTGGAAGAAATATTATAACGAGCGTGCATTTTCACGTCTAAAATAATGAAAACTGAAGCCCTTCGAGAGACAATAGTCTGATATTTTTCGAGCGTGCATTTTCACGTCTAAAATAATAAAAACTGAAGCCCTTCGAGAGACAATAGTCTGATATTTTTTATATCTCTAGAACTGAATTACGCTAGCAAAAACATGAATGTTCGTCAATCGTTCAATGATCTACCATCTTATGGCCACTTTGTGCTATTAATAAGCCATGTCAAGGTATGAATCGCGAAAAAAAACCCTACTTTTGATTTCTGAAGGATCTCCTTCGTATCCTCTCGTATCTACGAGAGACAAGCGCACTAAATCCTAAGGATTCCAATGGAACTGCTCAGGATTTCCAAGTTCAAGGAATCGCAAGTTGGTTGTTATGTAATAAAGACCTAATTTAAAAGAGAGGCAAGAGGCGCTGAGCGCTGAAGGTGATTTTTACTAAAAATATTTTTTTATATATATTTTTTTGCGTCAGTATCATGTAAATAACCACCCCTGAGTCGGATTTAACTGTACAAATCAACACCCTGTATATAACTTTTAAAACTAGATATTTTGTGAAAGTAAAATTTGGCCCAAGCTCGCCTTGTTTAGGTAATTTGTTGTGTAATTTCCTGTTGAAAGCTCCCTGTGCAATTAAGTATAATGATGTCAATGACTCTGTGTACAGGAAGTGTCCCATTAACCTTGGGATGCTTCTATTACCGGTTGGTGATGTTTCTTCGCCTCCTCTTCTTCATGGATCTTCTTCTCGAATTCCTTCTTTTGAGCCTCGTCCAGGGTCTCTAGCTTCTGGTGCTTCTCAAACTCTTTCTGCATTTCATATTCCTGGAAAAGATTTTACGCGCATGTATGTAGATTTTAGATACCTTCATTGAAAGCACTACCGGTTTTTTTTTCTCCGTTTTAAAATCGGAAAGAATGTTTGTTGGAAGCGTGGTAATTAGAAATTGTTTAGGTGGAAACTTAAAATGTTATTATGTTCGGATGCGCAAATTATTGTTTTTGCTTGAAAAAACAATTTTGATATTTTTTATACTTAGGAAGGTAAAAATAAAAATAAAAAACTTTTGAGGAGTATTAGATTCCTGATTCGAATGTAACTTCATTATGTCTTTAGATGTTTAATTTTTTTTTCATTCTGGCAAAATTAAAGATGCGTTGTCGGATTGGTTCACTAATAAACACCAATGTCACTTGATACTATTTGTGTTTAGATTTTTTTTTTTCTTTGAGTGGAAGATGCAAATATGTAATGCCTGATTTCAGATTGGCTTGGTTCTAAAAAACTACCTAGGTATAAATATCGCACCGTGGGTAACTTGTTACTGTAAGGATATTATTAAAAATAACAATACGGAACGCATGTACCCTTTACGATTTTGCAAAAGAATATTAGCAGGCTTAGGCATTTTCTCTTATCGTCTTTGATTAATAGAAGTCTTCTTACATCCTGATACTGATTTCTAAACATTAATACTTTATTTTCTTTACTCAGATTATCTATTTAGATAGAAATAGAAATACATCTGTGAAAATTTCAAAGGTCAAGCTATTCAGCCCGGTGACAGACGGACGGACGGGCAGTAGAGTCTTAGTAATAGGGCCCCTTATCCTTTTGGTATGGAACCCTAAAAATTTACGCTTCAGACCCACCGTACCCCTGGCCATACCCCTGGAGGTACGATGGGTTTTTTAAAGTTAAACCACCACCGAATGTAGGTCATTAGTGGTGACCTACATATCTCAAACATAATTGTTCCACTAGAACAAAAAATATAGTAGCTACCTGCAACCTTGAGTGTTTTTATTACTTTCAGCTCGACATGTCGACATCACATCACTATTAGTCAGTCATCATCATCATCATCATCATCAGGCTATATTAGTCCACTGCTGGACATAGCCCTCCCCTAATGAGCGCCATAGCGCCCTGTCTTCAGCTTGCCGCATCCAGCATCTGCCTGCAGTCCTTCGCAGATCGTCATCCCACCTGGTTAGAGGGCGTCCTCTAATGACCTCTAACCAGGCGTCCTCTAAACCATTATTAGTCAGTGGTATCGTTTAACTTTAAAATACCCACCGTACCACCATCTGTATGGTATGGTCAGGGGTACGTTGGGTCTGAAGCGAAAATAAAGTCATTGTGCGGCGAATTGTTTTTGCCTTAGCATTGTGTTTACAAAACATTTCAATACGTACAATACGATTAAAATCAGTTAACGATTTTGCTTTTCTCGGATATCATCGCCTAAATCCGGAGACAGAAATAACACGAAATACATTACCGCGATTTCTTTTCGGAAGCATTCAATTTGAAGTATCATAAACGCAATGTATAGCACCTGCCAAGATGACATTACTAACCGGTAGACCTAAGAAATTTATTATGCAGAAGCGACATGAATTTGAACATTCATTATTTATTGAAGATATTTACTTTCTTCTTTTTTAAATAAATTAGCTTCTTTTCTAAAATTATAAACTTTATATACAATTTCACGAGATTGAGCAACAATTTTTTACCACGCTATAAATTTCTAGAAGTCATGATACATAACTATTGTAAGTTAATTGTGATAAAATTTGATAGAATCTAATATTTTCACGAATGAAATTAGCGTTCATTATACATAATTGTATCATATATGTCCGTCACACTAAGAAGGCAGATTGTCAAAATAGTCAATTATTTTTCTTACTTCAATAAAAAGGTTGTGTTAGTTTTGACCTACAAAGGAAGTTTTGTTGCTCATATCGTTCTTATATTGTATTCAAAAAGACAACGAGTAATATAATTAAAAGGTCATATCTGTAACTCTATTTATAACTCTATGTGAGAGATGAGGGATTCACGACAATTGCCGAGGTTGGCCGAATCGTTAACCGATTTTAATCGTATTGGTTTACCTTGAAGTCCTCCTTGCGTTGCTTGTCAGCGGCCTCCAGATCTGACGTAGTTTTCTTGATCAGCCGTTTCAGGTCCTCTATTTCGAAGGTGTGAGGGTTACCGTGGTCCAAGTGCTCGTTGGTCGGCACCGGCACTTTCGGCATATTCGTGTCAATGTTATTGTCGAGCTCGTATTGCTAAAAGACGACATACAAACTCAAACAGATTGGTGGCATTTTTTTTTACCATAGAAGGCGTAGAGAACTCAAACGAAAATAAAACAATTTTTTTTTTTGTTTCATTTGACAGAGTTAAAATAATGCGAAAGATCTACTACACTCTAAAAAAATATAATATTATGGACAGAAAATAATTGAAGTCGTGAGTGGATGGTGATACACACCCTTGCAAGAACGACGTGATATTTCGAAGAAAACCATTTTTTTATTCATAAATATTTAGCCACAGCGAGCTCGCCAAATCGAAAAAATAAGGGCGTAAGCCAAGGGTGTATGTATACCCATAATAACATTATTTTACGAGATAGCTCAAATGTTAATAATTGCTTCATCATCAAAGAAAAAGTCGAGCACTTTTTGGAAAAAAAAACTGTAATAAATACATGATTTATTCCATTGGTGCCGGGCGGTAACGTCACGCCCTTTACACGTAAAAAAGTGTAGCGCCAACTACATAATTTATTATTTAATAATCATTTTTGGTCTCGGTAGTGTTGAATCCCTCGCTCCTTCAGCGATTCTTCGCTCGGGCTTTAATGCAAGAATCGCCTCAGTTCGCTCTGGATTCCATTTCACAACGTCGACGCAAAAATTTTGTTTGCGCCCTTGGTGAACAATCTACTATAGATAGTTAGGTACTGGAAGGTATTGATATAAAGGTGGTTTGTATTGTAAACATACTTTAGTCGCCAAGTGGCGAAGTCTCTCGAGCTCCCGTCGCTTGATCTCGTCCAGTTTACTCCTCACATTGTGATTCACGAAGTCCAATTGCTCGGCAATCTTCCCCGACTGCAATCAAATGAACCGTCCGCTTTATTATCCTCTACTAGAAGTGCCCGCGAGTACGATCGCCTTAACAAATCACTGCCCTCGTAACGAGAAACACAATAATAGCCATTACTGCGTTTTTAGTTTGAATGCAAAAATAAGCTACCCAGAGGCATTTTTTGCAGTAAAAAAGTAATGGTGGCTATAAATCTACAGTAGATGCAGATCTACCACCATTACTTTTTACTGCAAAAAATGCCTCTCAGTAGCTTATTTTTGCATTCAAATTAAAAACGCAGTAATGGCTATTACTGTTTCTCGTTACGAGGGCAGATCAGCCCATTCTAAATACTGGTGAAAGATTTTTTGAAGTCGGATAAGTACTTTCGGACATTTCGACTGCCTTGTTGGTCTAGCCGTTAAGGCGCTTGCCAGGACAGAGTCGTAGGTTCGATTCCCACTGGCGGCCGCCGTACATTTGTACAAACAGCCTCAGTCTGGCTGTTTTTCCATGTTTATAATGTCCTTGCCTGGTTACCATAGCACAGGGTAACCTACTTTTGGACCAGGTCAAAATTCATCGGTTCAAAGGTAAAATGAGGAGAATATTAAGTATTATTAGAGAATTGTAAGCATTTGTAATTTTTAAACAAATGGTAGCAAGTCTAACTTTAAGAAAAAAAAATTACTTAGTGGGTTTTACCTTTGAATCGACGCAATGATTGTGTTGTGTGGAAGTTATTATTATTATGGGGAAAAAAAAAAGTTAATGGTCTCGTCTGACCAAAGTGGCCAGACGGACGCCCTCCGGCTGAGGAGTCCAAGCGGCCGGAGGTCAGGGCGACAGCGAGAGAAAACGCCGGACTATCCGGGCTGTATCAAGCAGCACTGCCTTCTGCATGATAGCCGGAAACATGCCCAAACGGAGTTCCAAAAGCCTCAGATGGTTAGCGAGACTGGTTGGAACTAACCCATTCGCGGACAGGACTATAGGAACCATTTCGGACGACACCACCCCCCACATGTCGGTAACCTCGTGCGCCAGGTCCAGATACTTGGTTTTCTTATCTGTTTCGGCTTTCACGAGGTTCTCATCATGCGGGACAGTAATGTCGACCAAAAACGCCCTATTCTGCGCCCGGTCCACCACCACAATATCAGGCTTATTCGCGATTATAGTCCTGTCTGTGATAATGGGCCGGTCCCAATAGAGCTTGGCGCGGTCGTTTTCGAGCACGGCTTCCGGTGTGTACTTGTAATACGGTAGTCCCTGTGCGACGAGGCCACATTTCAGAGCGAGCGCCTGATGAAGAATCCTGGCTACAAGGTTGTGTCTGTGCAGATACTCAGTGTTAGCAAGCGCCGAACAACCGGATATAACATGCCTGAGTGACTCACCGGGATGGCGACACGCCCGGCAAATATCGGCAGGGCCATCCTTCAGGATGTATTTCTTATACGAGGGGCGGCTGAAAAATTTTGAGCCTAAGTACTTCTAAGAATCACTAATGACTCGCAATGTGCATCACTAATTGCGCGTATTCTAAGTAGTATAAATACCAAGTTTCATGTCATTCTCATCATTACGCTTCTAGTAATTGAACATTAAACAACACCATGTCTGAGTCATCCGCGCTTTGCACGAAATTGGAGTACAGAGCTGTCATAAAATTCCTCACCAAGAAGAACAAAACGCCGACAAAAATATTTGAAGAAATGTCTGCAGTTTATGGGGATTCTGCACCTTCATTTGCCACCGTAAAACGTTGGACACGTGAATTCAAACACGGCAGGGAGTCGCTCGAAGATGATCCCAGGTCAGGACGTCCAAACACCGCCGTTACCGAAGAAAATATTGAAAAAGTGAAAACCTTGTTCTCGAAGATCGGCGAATCAAGATGTGGCAGATAGTTGAATCCATAGGCATCAGCAAGGAGCGAATTGGTGACATTTTGCACAATCATTTGCACATGAAAAAGGTGTGCGCGCGATGGGTGCCAAAAATGATCACGCCACTGGACAGGCAGCGTCGAGTCACAACTTCGAAGGAGTTTTTGGACATCTGTGGCGATAATCCTGACGATGTTTTTTCTCGCCTCGTCACTGTCGATGAAACATGGATCCGGCAGTACGATCCGGAGTCAAAACAAGAGTCAATGCAATGGATAGCAAAGGGAGAAAAGCCGCCACGGAAATTCAAAGTGGAAAGATCGGCTTCCAAGCTCATGGCCACTGTTTTTTGGGATTGCGAAGGAATTTTGTTCATCGACTACCTTCCCAAAAATACTACAATGAACGGAGACTATTACGCCGTATTGTTGACAAAAGTCCGTCAAGTGGTTGTCGAGAAAAGGAGAGGCAAACTGGCGAAAGGAGTCCTGTTTTTGCAGGACAATGCGCCCGTGCACACTGCCCGAGTTGCGAGACGTGTCCTCGCCGAAACAGGATTTGAAGAAATCAACCACCCACCCTACAGTCCAGACCTGCCTCTTAGTGATTATTTCCTTTTTTCAAATTTGAAAAAAGGAAACCTCATCAGAGACGACTTCGGGTAATGCATTCTATGGAGAGTCATAGTTGTGCGGACTTTCCTATCCAGGGCTTGTAGTATGCCGAACGTATACATGATGGTGGGCATGACCCAGCCGTTATAAGCGCGTATCTTATTCACGCCTGACAAATAGCTCGTAAGAACTTTTGTCAGACGCGAGAAGAATACGCTGCAAACTGACTGTTTCATGTCCGCCTCCATGACGTTGATACTCTGTGACATACCCAGGTACCGGTATGTTTCAGCCTCGGAGAGGTTTCTCAAGTTGATGGGCATAGAAGGATCTACGCCCTCAGAATTAGTTATCCTCCCCCTTTCCACATGCATAACTGCACACTTCTCAACCCCAAGCTCCATCCTAATGGATCCACTAAAGTCACATGTGATTTTTAGTAGATCCATCAGGCGAGCCCGTGTTGGCGCGAGTAGCTTGAGGTCATCCATGTAGAAGAGGTGAGGAACTTTGGTACCTCCTCTCCCAAACTGAAAGTCCGTCCCTGATTTCTCCAGCAAAGTGCTTAGAGGATTCAGGGACAGGCAGAACCAAAGTGGACTATACCCCTCTGTATCCTTATTCGGTCTTCAGCAGCCGTCAGCCGCTCACCTGGATGACACAGAATCGTACTCCATTGTCCCATACAGGCCTCGAGGAAGTCTCTTACTGTAACTTCTATTTTGTACAATTCGAGGACCCTCTTCAGCCATGTATGTGGGACGGAGTCGAATGCTTTTCTGTAGTCTATCCAAGCAGCTGAGAAGTTTCGACGGTTCCGCTTCACCAATTTGCCAGCAACCGCGTCAACGAGGAGGAGTTCCTTTGTACCGCGACCACCCGCCCGACATCCATTCTGAGCTCTGGACATTACCTGATGTTCCTCAAGGTGCCGAGATATCTTTGAGCTCAAAATGGATGTAAGTGTCTTGTAGATGGTGGGAAGACACGTTATCGGGCGGTAGTTAGACGGGTCAGCGGTATTCTCTGACTTAGGAACTAGGTGAGTGACACCAGTGGTGAAGAGGTTCGGGAGCGCCTTCCGCTCGAGGCTTTCCTGGAACTGGCGAGAAAGAGTAGCGTGACAGCTCGTGAACCCCTTTAGCCAGTAATGGTGCAGTCCATCTGGCCTTGGGCTTTTCCAGTTCGGGGCTTTACGAACTGCACCGGCTACATCGTCATCACTGATGATAACGGGGTTCATTGGACCTATCTCTTCGCACGCTTCCTCTACAGCGCCAGGAACCCTCTACATGACTAACGGGCTGAGACCACAGGCCGCGCCAGAAATTAACTGATGCGGTCCTGTCCGGCCTTTGGCCCGCCACACGTGCTTCAGGCTGCTCCATAGATCGATAGAACCTCTTCTGGTCACTCTGGAAGAGGCGATTTTGATAGTACCGCTTTGACCTCTCTGTATATCGCCGGATTCGCTTCCCCCAAGCAGCGACTTTCTGCTTCAGATCGTCGATGTGCTCTGTCAGTTTTTGGGCAAAGTCTGGTTGGGACAAACTTATATTTGTCCCAGCGAACGCCATTCTAACAGAGCGCACAATCCTTGGCCTTGTATTGCCCGGTCTTAAGCTAATCAGTCTGCCAATGATGGCCCTGGTATCGGCGATGCGGCTTCTTATTATTATTATAAATTATACTTAACAAACAAAACTGTGGTAATCCACTTTGAGCACCCGCCTAAATAGCACCTGCATAAATAACACCTGGCCTAGTCCATATTCAGCACCTACTGATATTTTTGGAAGGTGGTGTTAGTGAATTCAAGTGTATTTAAGGTGCTGATCCTGGACTAGGCCAGGTGGTATTTATGCAGGTGCTATTAAGGCGGGTGCTCAATGTGGATCACCTCAAAAAACTAACAAACATACAATCTTTTCCTCTTTACCATATTAGATAGATAGATAGATAGAGAACACTTTATTGTACATAAAAAAGGAAATTACACAGGTATTTCTTAATCTAAGAGTACAGACGGCGGCCTTATCACTAAAAGTGATCTCTTCCAGACAACCTTTGGATGGACTGGAGCAAAATATTGGAGAAGGAAGCAGATGTACAAAATAAGTAAAATAATAATTACTGAGTTATATCAATTTTATTATACATGCCTAGGCAACCAAACTGTTATAGTTATAAATATAATATAAATACTATATAATATAAATATGAACTATCAATAGATACATACAAATAATATTACACAAATAAATAATGATGTGAAAATATATATTATATAAATAGGTACATAAATTTATAAACCATACACATAGGACATAAATAAAATACCAACAACAGCAACAGTCTTACAGTAAACCAGCGAGATAGTGACCCTTCACCATAGTTTTAAAAATTGGGAGCGAGTTGGCTTTCCGCACCTCTACCGGTAGGTCATTCCAGAGGCGGACTGCTTGCACTGTGAAGGAGCAGCTGTAGAAAGTGGTGCGATGGGATGGGATTTTTAGGAGAAGGTTTTGGGAGGAACGAAGACTAAGGACATGAGAAGAGTGAAGGAATTCAAAGCGCTCTTTTAGATAGGAAGGAGTTCTTGGGTTAAACAGTATGCAATAGAGAAGAGAGAGTATATGCGTATTCCGGCGGAGGCGGATTGGGAGCCACTTGAGCTGTGAACGAAATTCGGAGACGTGATCATATTTGCGCAGACCAAATATAAACCGGATGCAAAAGTTTTGAAGACGCTCAAGTTTATTTAGTTGCTCCTCGGTGAGGTCGAGATAACATGTATCAGCGTAGTCGAGAATAGGGAGAAGGAGTGATTGTGCTAACGCAACTTTGGTAGCAGTGGGTAGAAAATTACGGAGCCGTCTAAGAGAGCTCGCAGACGCGAACATCTTCCGGCTCACCATTTCCAGCTGCGGTACCCAAGATAAGGTACTATCAATGATAATACCGAGATTCTTTACAGTCCGACTAAATGGAATTGCTGTCCCCTCGAATATTACAGCCGGAAGCATGTCCATGTCAACCCTAGATATACACTGTCGACCACCGACGATAATCATCTGTGTTTTACTGGGGTTGACCGTGAGACCGTATCTACTACTCCACTCCGATATTTGAGAAAGGTCTCTGTTAATAGCAGATATGGCCGCATGCAGGTTATTTAAATTAGCATGTGTGTAGATTTGGAGATCGTCTGCATATAGGTGGTAGGAAGAAGAAAGCTGATGAGAAATGCTGTTAATGAAAATTGCAAAAAGGAGAGGAGACAACACGCCACCTTGGGGGACACCGGCAGGTATAGCACACCAACAGGAGAAAGAATCTTCAATGCGAATACGTTGCCGGCGCCCGTGTAGATAACTACGAAACCAGTCAATCACCGTTGGAGATATGTTAAGAGACCTAAGCAACGCCAGCAATATGTCGAAATCGACAGCATTGAAGGCGCTGCTGAAGTCGAGTAGTGACAAAATCGTCAACTGCCCGTTCTCCATAGCTAACCGTATGTCATCGGTAATCTTGACAAGAGCCGTAACAGTACTATGCCCTGGACGGAAACCGGACTGGAGAGGATTGAGGAGGTTGTTCATGGTGAGAAAATGACTTAACTGGGAATGGACTAGGCGTTCGAGGACTTTGGACAGGAATGGTAGGATAGATATGGGTCGGTACTCGGAATAGGTAGTAGGGTTGGCCTTTTTTGGTAGAGGAGTGATCTGAGATTCTTTCCAAGCTGTTGGAAAGATCCCAGAGGAAACGGAATTGTTAAGGAGTTTTGTAATGATGGGAGTGATAATATCAAGGATAGGCATTAGCATATTACGACTGATGCTGTCACCACCGACCGCATTGGAAGTAATGGAGAGGATGTTCTTCTTAACATCACAATCAGTGAATTGGCTAAAACTAAATGAGGAGATGTCAGGAGTTGGAAGTGATGAAAGATAATTGAGAGTTTCAGTTTTTTTAGCACCATCGAAGGTAGCCGAAGATGAGAAGTGTTGATTGAGCAAATCAATATTGAAATCTTTGGGAATTGAGTCTTGGCGTGATTTTCCAACTCCTAATGAACGAAGAAATTTCCAAACTTTGGCTGGGTCACCGTTTTCAACGGAGTCATGAATGTGGCGTCGTTGTGCATCCCTACACAACCTATTGCAGCGATTCCGAATGGCCATATATTTTTCTTTATTATAGTCAGTAGGGCGACATTTGTATTTGCACTTTGCCTGAGACTTTCTGGACATGAGCTGTTTGAGTTCGTCAGTAAGCCATGGTGCCGGGAAATGCTTCATTTTAACGGCACGAACTGGTGCATGGATGTCGTAAAGCTGTTTGATCAGACTGTTAAAGATCTCGACCTGTTCATCTATGGATCCTACAGTAGCAGACCACCAATCGATGTTTAAGGCATCGTCTCTAAGCTTATTGAGGTCCATACTACCGAAGTTACGCTGCAGAAGAATTCTCGACTTGGCTTTGGGCGGGCGAATTTTATAGGATAGAAAAATCAAATCATGATAAGAAAAGGCATCGGCGGAACATTGACCGTGTTGGGCTACGTGATCAAGGGATGACACTGTGATAATATCCAGAAGGGATGGGGAACAGTTGGGGAAATGATGTGTCGCACTAAGTGGGAGAAGATGCATATTGCTTGCACGGAGAAGAGACATGAGGGATCTGGAGCGAGAATCACTCTTAAGAATACACGTGTTGAAGTCACCCATGATAATAGTATGACTATATGAGGAATGAAAGTGTTCCAAGAGTTTCTCAAACGACGAAAAATAGTTAATTAGTAAAGATGGACTATAGTACACGCCAAGTAATATTTTGGTGTGTGATAGAATAACTTCTAGGAACAAGTGTTCACCAGAGTTGGGACCGGGAGGCTGCGCTGACATGCTGATGATGGAATAGGGGATGTGGGCACGGAGGTATATTGCAACCCCACCACCGCGACCATTTACACGGTCATTCCTAAGGAGTTTAAATCCTGGCAGGGAGTAGGATGTTGAGGGAAGACACGGTTTAAGCCAGGATTCAGAGACTAGAATGGCATGAATATAATCACAATCAAAAGATGCTAGCATGTCAGGAAAGTGTGCCGGAATACTTTGCGCATTGATATGGATAACATTAAAGTTTTTCTTATGAATAGAGAAATTGGATTTGAGTGTGTCAGCTAACGAGGGTAAACTATGAAAACTACCGCTACTGTTTAAACCATCGGAGGAAGAAAAGGACTGATAAAGTTCGTTACTTTCATCGCTAATGTTCATCTGTTGTTGCATAGTAATAATAATATATTATATATAATGTAAATAAATATGTTTATAAATAGATAGATAATTAAATCACTATAAAAACAAATTGTTTGTTTAGACGTCCACCTGCCAGCAGTAAGGGAGAAAAAAAAAAAAAAACACCAAAATCGGAACGCAACCAATAACACAAAAAAAAAAAAACGAAAGAAAGTTACTCTGTGAACAGGCAAAATGTCATTCCGTTTTGACAAAGAAAAGAAATTAATGTAAACATTGAACTACAAGGTGGTTTATGTTAAACGAACACAATCAGTGCACTGAATCCATAAAACAGAATTGACCTGAGTTGATACCGGATACAAAGTGGAGAAAAGAAGGTGGAGCAACAAAAGTAGAACTAAAGATAACAAAGGAAGAAGAACAAAAGTACTTAGAATAGTTACTTCCGCGTGGATCTGACTGGGCGTTCCACAGTTGTCTTCTGTGCCTTCCCCTTCCTCGACGACGTCACAGCGGGCTTGTCAACCAGTGATGCACTTGGAATGCTGCTCAGCTCTGCTACTGTGACTATTCGATGCCGTGAGCCATCCGGTGCCTCTACATGCACAGTCCCGTCGCGTGTCCAGCAGTTGGTCACACCGAAGCGCTCCCTCGCCGCCATGAAGGCATCGTGACGTCGCCTCGTCAAGAATTCGGACAATGTGGTGCCTGAGCCCTTAAGCCGAGTCTTGCAAAACCAAACATTGTCTCTCACCTTTGTGTCACGAAACTTTACTAGGATCGGTCTGCACTTGCCACTTGTGGAACGACCCATCCTGTGACAGCGATTTATGCTGTCTCCACTGAAGTTGGCGACACCGAGCTTGTCCTTCACCAACTTGACGACAGCCGCTGTTGTGTCCTCCTTCCTGTCCTCCACTACACCGTGGACGAGGAGAATCTTCCGTCGACCCCGCATCTCCAGCTGGTCAGTCTCCCGGGCCAACATCTCCACCTGCTGCTGGAGTAGCTGCACAGCCTTCATAATGAAAGCCCTGAAGCCGGAAAACTCAGTTGCAAGTGCCGTTGGATTGGACGTCGTAGCCGGAACCGGGCACTTTTGAAGCTCCTCTTCAAAGACCGCCATTCGATTATTGAATAGCGCCATCATGTCTTCAAGGGACTCCTTTATTGAATCCATAGTGCTAGTATGTGTTGTGTGGGTGTGGGTTCAGTGAAAAGTTATCAATGCCCAGAATGTGTCCCTCTCTGGATTTAATGATTTGCTGGCAGGTAAATGTCCAGTGGTGTTAATAAAGCATGTAAGTAACAGTTAATTTCTGTTGTAACTATTTAAAATTAAAGTTTTTTAGGAGCAAAATTTAAGTGCTGTTTACTTTTTGACATCTACCGCCCAAAAAAAAAAGTACATATTAGTATAGATAGTACAGATAAGTAGCCGTCACGCAATCCCCGCACTTGTATACTAGGTACAATATGACTGTAATCAAACAATTACTTCGAAACACGAACAGTCTTTGCCGGTAGTTATTTCTATCGGAACCTGGAGTTATGCACTAAATCCTGACCGAATCCAATAGTCTAACTGTCAAATTAGTATGGAAGTTAGATTTATAGATATCAGTTCTGGGTTATGTCGCCTCGCCAGAAGAAGAACAGAAAAACATAATGCGGATTCCTATTTATATTCTACCTACTACAACACTGCTGACCGATCGATAGCCTATACAATTAAAAAGAATCGTAGTAGATAAGTGCACAAATACCGTGATAGGCAACAAAAAAACCTGTTTTTATGTAATGACTCATTACTAATGAGTAGGTAAGAGCTCATACCTCGATAGACCTCCACCAACCCTTTGGTGTTAATGTCATTTTTTCCCATTGCATCTGCTATCAATCACTAGACTTTAATTAGATTTGTTCAAAGATTGAGAGCGTTCGGGAGGTCAGACCACTGTCCGTGACTCCCTCATGGGCCAAGCACTTGAGTTCTTTTGAGTCTTCTTCTATAACCGGAAGTGTCCAGTAAGGTGGAAACCAGGGAATGGGCTAGTTGCCCTAAAAAATTTAATTAGTCCGTCTTTTAGATTATTCGATTTTTTAAACAAAAAATAACAAAGATATAGCCCATTAAAGTTACGTGTGACGTCACGCCGTGCTGCATTTTTTTAGCACGGAGTGACGGTACACGTAACTTTAATGGGCTATATCTTTGTTATTTTTTGTTTAAAAAATCGAAAAAAGAAAAAAATACGTGTCCAATATTTTTTTATAATCTAAATAGAATCTAATTATTTTGACCCTGGAAACTACCCTTTTGTGGCGAACGCCTAGCCTAGCCTTGTCCATTAGTGATTTATCATTTGCTTGTGTTCCTATAAAAGAAATTGGCGTTTCTATTCTATTCTAGCTCTATGAAGAGCGTGCTAAAAAATCACGAAAATAAAGCAAATGTAAACCAGGCGCGTCCTTTATTTGTAAGACAGAACTTAGCAACTCGCTCAGCGAATCGCTCGTAGCCTGGGCTGCCTGAGTGATCTTAAACGATCACTAAGGTTAAGCAACATACGGCGCGTTCAGTCCATGGATGGGTCACCTTCTATGACTAACAGTAGTGGCATTTTTCCGAGCGGTTCCGTGCTTCGCAAGGCACGTTAAGCAGTTGGTGCCGGTTGCCGTCGATAGATGGCAGTCGTTAACCCAAGTCAGAGGCTTGAAAACTTCTGACAGTAAAACCAGCCACTAGTCTTACACAAGCCTCCACCAATTCGGTCTTGGCCCCCGTGGTGGAGTATGGCCTATCTATACCTTCCTTAGGGAAGAGACCCGTGCCCCACGGTGGGGACATAATGGGTTGATTATGATGACTTAGCAACTCACCCGCACATCGTCATCGTTGGCTTTTTCGAGGCGCTCTCTAAACTCCGGATCACTCTCCAATGCCTGCACCACCTCTTTCAGATACCTGTGGTACTCCATGTACTCCTCCTGAGAAAAGGCAAAAGAAATCAGGATCGTGGCAAGGCGCGAGTCTATGTTATATGCTATGTAATTGAACAGTGTAATTACCAAGTCATCTTTAACCTCGCTGTCCTCATCCTTTTTGTCCTCTATCACGGGTGGTGCGTAAGAGCTGTGCAGAATCACAATGAAACACAGGAACAACGGTAATAGTTTCATTTTGTCCTGGAACAATAGAAATCTATATGAAAATAAGTACATAAATAGAATAATATTTGTTTCAAAATAAAATATTATATTATATGTACTAGCTGACCCTGCAAACATTGTTTTGCCAGATAGGGGTATAAAAAATAGATAACCTATTCTCAGACCTATCGATACATAATAAAATTTCATTAAAATCGGCTATGCCGTTTCGGAGGAGTTTGCGCACTAACACGGTGACACAAGAATTTTATATATTAGAGATAAGATAAGATAATAAAATAAAGATAGTAAATACTATGTACATTATGTTTTTTTTATCCTAGTTTGGAACCAGGGGCCTCGATTCCGTTAGTGCCTTACAGTATGATGACAGTTACACGGTCGTATCACGTGATATGAAATGCGCGTCGATGGAAGCGGCAATGAAACTAAGTCGCCACGTCCATGCAGTTCTTATTGTACTATGATGCATTAACTAATTCTAGGTCCAGGTTAAGCAATAGTGTTGTGTGGGAAAACCAGTTTGTACAATTATTTGCTTCTCATTTCCGTTATTGCGAGTATATTGCCTTGCTCAATGTATAAGGGGGAGCATACCTTGCTCAATCAATTTCTTCAAATAGCCCTGGTTACAGATAATTATTGCATTCCAGTAATTTTACATTTTCTCATCTGGAAAAAAAAAAAGACTCCAAATGCTCTGATCCAACATTTTTACATCTGGTTAACTTCATGTAAACACGGAATTAATCCTGAATTCATAAATTATGTTTTGTTTAGATGACTCATTCAAAGTGAAAGATGTGGAATAGGTGGGATAGAAACAAATGAAAGTGAACTGTCCGATTTCTGAACTGCCTACTTAATGTATTGGCAATCATCATCATCATCATCATCATCATCATCATCGGCCTACGGTTGTCCACTGCTGGACATAGGCCTCTCCCATTGCACGCCACTGAACACGGTCCTCGGCTACTCTCATCCAGCTCTTGCCAGCCGCCCTGCAAAGATCATCGCTCCACCGAGTCTGAGGACTCCTACACTACGTTTACCGATCCGCGGTCTCCACTCAAGAACTCTTCTACCCCATCGGTTATCACTTCTTCGGGTGATATGGCCGGCCCACTGCCACTTCAGCATGCTAATTCGGTGGGCTATGTATTGGCAATACCACAATAATTTTATTACGATTCAGTTGCGTTATGTATGACTGTGGGAAGTACTAAAATACCATTGTTCTGGTGAGCCGATCGACATAAAATTATTTTAAAAAAAATACATCAATAATAAACTCACGCCCGTTATCCCCTAGGGATAACGATCCTAAAATCATGTTGATAAATTGATGGTGTTAATGGAAATATAAGTGTGATGAATGATGAGTAAAAAGTGGGTAATTTTTGGTTTTGTGTCTGTATTTTTGTATATTTTCTGTGATTCTGTAATTTCTCTGTTGGTCTTGACTTGGTATCCACAGTATGTTTCATACTTTGTTGTCCTAGTTTTTGGCAGACCTAGTATCCTATACAGATCTCTGATCTTGTTTAGATAGATAGGTAGATTACACTTAGGACTTGTGGTGCAGGTGTGGACACTCAGGATTGGCATGGTCTGCAGTGTGTACGAAGTGCGGGCAGGTTATCGGCGCTTCTCCATCAAGAACACTGTATGGCGGGCGCTAGTAACAGCCAATATTCCATGTGTTTTGGAACCCTCGGGTCTTTATCGGTTCGATGGGAAGCATCCGGCCTGACTTTGATACCCTGGGAGAGGGGGCTGTCCTTGCTATGGGACGCTACGTCCATCTGCACATTCGCCCCTTCGCACTTAGCGTCTAACGTGTCCACCCCGGGCGCGGCGAAAGCGGAAGAGACTGCAAGGCTGAAGGTGCAAAAGTATTCAGCGCTTTTAGGCCAGTACATTTTTGTGCCTCTTGCAGTCAAAACTACTGGGGTTTGGGGAGTGCATGGGAAGGCCGATATTAAGGAAATAGATTGCCACTTGAGGGACCTTGGCTATCCCTACCACTCTGGGGCCTATCTTATGCAGAGGATTTCCATTGCACTGCAGCAAGGTAACGCTGCCAGTGCAATGGCTACCTTTGTGTCAGATGTGTCTCGGGGTGGCTTCTTTGTGTTATTATTATGTTACGCATGTGTGTGTGTGTGTGCGTGTCCTATCTGATGAGCGTTATTAGTGTTAGTTTTCACATTTATTTTGATGAAGCTTTTTGTATTTTCTTCTTATACAGGGTGTCCCAAAACTCAACATTAAGCCGGAGCCGGGTGAAAAGGCAAGTCATACTGGTTATCAGAAAAAAATAAAAGAAAATCGATGATTTTATTTTCAGTACAATAATTTTTTTTCAAGAAATCTCACAAATATAATTGAAACTAAAATAATAAAAAAAAATGGGCAATCTTTTTAGTTTTTTTTAAGTCTCCTTTTCTTCCAAGCTGGAGCACCTGGTTTTGAAATTTTGTTAACAGTTAAAGATGTCATTGTGATTCAGAGTTGCAAAACAAAAAAAAATGGAAGAAGTAAAGATTTGTGGCAACAGGATTATAATTTTTTTTTTTAAATGCCTATAATTTTGTACACATTCAATTTTTATTTTCTATAGCCATATGACTTCCTTTTTCACCCAGTTCCGGCTTGACGTGGAGTTTTGGGACACCCTGTATATCTTAAGACTGTAATAATGACATTTTAAAATGAATAATCGTGGATGCGAATGGCAAGAGACCGTGTGAAATGGCATTTGGGGGAAAAGCCCTATACCCAGCAGTGGGCAGCAGTGGGCTGATGATAATGATGATGATGAATATTACTTAGGACCCAGTCTTTCCACAAATTACTTCCATTGTGCCATATTTATCACATCTATTGCACCAAATTTGTGGACAAATTTTATCGTATTAATAATATGTGTTTTTGTTTTTCCCATAGTCAAACTGAGCAGTGTTTTAGGGAATCATGTTGCTACAAATAAGATTGTAGTTCTTTATCCCACAAAAATTCTAGTTTGAAAAAAGTCTACAATGTGAGGCTATGTACTTAGATCAGCAACACTCTTGTGTGAGTACCTATGCTATGGCAATATAATTCTGAACAGAAGTCAAAATAGATAATAAGGATGAGGATCCTAGCATTAAGTTCTTGAGCTACTGAACATATTCAAGAAACTTTCTAAGATGATGTAATATAATTATGTGAGGTCATACATAATGGGAAACCAAAATAAACATATTTAGGTAGTGATCAGTTCATGTAACACAAAATTGAAGATTTTATTCTGAATCATTTAACACTGCAAGTACGTACATAATTTATTTATCACTTTCACAACTCAACAAATTTACATACCTAAAAATATAATATTTCCGAACATTAAGTTATTACATGTAAAATGTACTCATGTAGTACCATTTTACATCTTAGCATAACATAAAATTTAGGTAGGTACCTACATACAGTCAGCTTGAACATAATTCACCAATTTAAAAAAGTACCTATATCAAGTGATGAAGCACATTAAAATTATGCTGTTCTGCGGAATTCCCCAAGGAATAGCAAATTGCGACTTACAGAAGCACAAGAACGTACAAGTAAAACTCACCTTTTCAGCACACACGCAGAGTTGTTACTAAACTTAAACTAATAGTAAAGTTTAGGTTTCAGTCAATATTCGCGAGATTACCTAATTTTGCCGAAACCTCTCCAAAGTCCGACTCTGGGTTCGCTAAAACCGTGCGTGATGACTGACTGGTTGGTTGGTTGCTTGCTTTAGTAATGTGCTCTGTGCTTGCTTTGCTTGGGATTTGACAGCACAATAATAATCGAAGAATAAAGCCAGAAAAAAAATATGACGTGTCCGCCAGTGATGGAAGCAATTCTATGAAAACCGGTAAAAACTGTTTTTTACAAAACTGATAATAATCGGTATTTCAGCAAAATTAATGTAGAGTCTGACAAGCGAGTCGTGGGACGCGATTTATTTCGAATTATTCATATGGCCACACTGCTTACTGTCACACAGCTGCAAGTAGGTAGTATGTACAGTCCAAACAGTTTAATACTCGTCCTAGATTTAAACAAGGAAAAAACTTTTGTTTCTATTCAACATAATTTTACCTATGTTTTAGTATGTAGGTACATACGAGTAATAATGTTTTAAAACAAACATGAATTATTTCTTGTTGTAAGGTCTGTCGGATGCCGAAAATTTTAAACGTCAGATCGAAGACTTGGTCAAAGAACTCAAAGATGTTGAGAATAAAGATAAGATTACGTCTTAATCCAGTTATTAGGTGATAATAATCTGCCATAATTATTGTTATTGCAGAAGTTGGTGTTAATACAATGAGGAGGATAAAAAAGGAAGGTTCCTTAAAGCAAGGTGTGTGGGACACGTCAGGAAAAAAACGCCTTCGCCAGCCCAATGTTTCGTTTTTAATGAATTTTACTGCGTTAAGAACAAGGCATTGAATTTCTTGAATCACATTTTAATTATGGTTCAGAATTAAAAAATGTTTATAAGTTTAAGTAGTGCATCTTTATTATCCCTGTTTTTGGTTGAGTGGAAATATTTGTTTTGATGTAGTTAATGTTTACATTTTGCTTATATTTAAGTTTGGACAAAATTCATTAGAGACTCCAAACTAATTAAACAAATAATCAAGTTAAGCAAAAGTATTAAGATGGTTTATTCAGCCTATATGCAGGGTTAACGACTAAAAGACTTTTAAATTTCCCGCCAGAGGCTTGTGCCACGACTCACTTGTCGCACTCTGTTCGTTTTTATGGGGTATGGTCTCAGAATTAGCAGACTTAAATAATTATTATATGTGAGTGACTTTTCATAAAAATATTCAACACTTTTTGATGAAAAGAAAAAAAAACTGAAGGTACTGCCCGTGGAGGGATGACTCCCCCAGTAGTTACTATGACGTCAACAGTCAAATGTTTGTCCTTTCGGAGTTATATTGTATTGAAAAAAAACTAACATTACAATTTCAAAAAAATAACATGTATCACACATGGCTATTGGGCTGAGGTCCAAAACTGCATTCCTTTGACAACCATTCGTTTTTTTTTCTTCTGAAAACGGCTCATTAGTCAGTAGATGGCATTTTTAAGAGAGGGTTTTTGTTTTTCTAATGGGAATTGCCAGTTTATTCTGTGGTCTTTCCTCTTTTTTTTTTGGCTCTTGCATTTGATTGTGTCCAATGACTTCGAACAACTGCTACTGGTGCTAAAATCATGGAAAAAACGTTGAAGAAAAAGAAGAATAGGAGACCAGAACATTCGCGTAACCACAATAGAAACCGAATGATGTTGCTCAGTTGATCACAGATTCCTTCCAGTTGATGAAATTACAGAACAGTAATAAAGTTTTTATCTGTGGCAAGCAATTAGAAAAAAAGGTAGGGTAATTCATCTAGGAACTGACCACTGAGCGTCCGTTACCCTTTGTTACATAATTAAATTATAATTAAATTGTTGAGGATTTCTGGGATTATTATTTTCTGTTTTGGTAAAGATTTTCTTAGGTGAAATCATTTTTTGTTCATGTGAAAATTTATTGAAATTTAAAACTATTTTGTAACCATTGATTCCACCTTGATTTTAATTCTTTTCGCTCGAATTTGCTAAAAATATATTATAACAAGTAACCCATATATTTGTATTTATTTATCTACAACGCACCTATCTTACTAAAACCTAACTCTAGTCTACACTTAAACTAGAGTCGCATTTTGAATCAAAATCATATATTTTTAAACATCCTGTGTGAACGTGCCAGCTTTAGATAACAGACCTATACCTTCAGTACCTTCAGTAGCCCATTACACAATGAAAAAAATAAGGTATAAGAATAAGAAATAATAAATAAAGAATAAGGAATAAGAAATAGCACAGCAACCAAAACACAATAGACGATAGGCTACAATATTCAACCAATCACAGCGGACCTGCAGTTGCGGCCGTAGCATGCCTATCTCACCATGCCACTCGTGAGTCACCACTACTGAGTGGCATTTTGTGACTCGAGAACGCATGTCACTCAGAGCCGCGCGCGACACCCTACAGAAACGCCACTCGGGCCGTGTGACTCACCACTGTTACTAACCTTTTTGCGAGAAACCTAGCTTTGAATGAACGGAAATCAAATTCATTCACTCTTTTAACCTGTGTGAACGCTGTTGTCTGTGTGACTTGTTGACATTTGAAGTTTGTGTTTATTTTGTTTCTAAACTTTAGTATTTTTTTTTTTTTTTTTTTTTCCCTTAATGGCAACTTGAATCGGTCCTAAGTTGGACGACTACTTCTGCCAATGACGAGTCAGTCATGGGAGTGACACAAATACAGGTGACCGGTTATCCAATCTGTAGCCGTAGGCCGGTGGAGAACCTAAAACCAAAGGACGAACACAAACATATACCAACACCACCAGTTATAAGAATGTTAATATCTAATAGCAGACGTTTACAGTTTAATATTGTTAGAACAAATAAATGAAGCCAAGGTTTTAACAAAGGTAGTGTTAACGTATTTCAGAATGGATTTAAAGTCAGTAGGTCTTTGGACAAAAGGAGGCAAAAGGTCATAAAGGGAACACGATAATTTCGGGCAATTGAAAAATATGTGATCAGGGGTTCCTTCGTCCAGACCGCACTCGCAAAGAGAGCTGTCCCTGACTCTAATCTTGGCTAAAAACACCGGAGAGCAAATGTGATTAAGGCGGAGGCGGCATATCGTGGATGTGGTTCTTTTGTCCGCCACGCGAAATTTAAAAAACCAAGGTCTAACGGGAATAGTGGGTTGAATATCTCCATAATGTTTGCCTTTAATTTTCCGAGAAGTGTTCCATAACTCGCCCCAAGTATCCAGCATTCTAGGTTTAGCGGTGGCGCATATGTCTTGTGCGTACAGTTTATGTAACACAGTACCAATTTCAGTAGCCTCCTTGGCACAAGAATCAACTACTTCATTCCCTTTGATTCCACAATGGCTGGGGATCCAAGCTAGCACAATCTTGAGGTTCTGAGTATGGCACCTGTATAGAGATTCTCTAATTTTGAAAATTACTTTAAACTTGTTTTTAGCCCGGAATAGATTGGCAGAAATAGCCTGAAGAGAAGATCGACAGTCTGTGAAAATAATACTTTGGGGGATTTTGTGAGCTTCAATATATTCAATAGCCTCTAGTAGAGCTAAAGCCTCGCCTGTGAAAACTGAGGAGGAAGGAAGGCATTTACCATTCAGCAGTATACTATATTTAGGAATCCAAACAGCGGTACCAACACTTCCCTCATTGCTAAGTTTTGACGCGTCCGTAAACACAAGTAGCGAGTCGTTCCAGTCCGACCTTATTATTTGATTGAAAATAGCGTCTGCATTTGGGGAATCCTTCTCAATACCAAAATTCGGAATAATATTGGGTTCATAAATTAATGCCTCATAACTTGTTTCGAAAATGGGGTTTTTTACAGATGTGGCGATTTGAGAGGGGATATTTGAAATATACTGGAAACTTTTAAGAATACAGGGAAGGTCTTTATGTGTCCAATATTTACTTGAAGCTGCTTTGGAAAGAGACTCGAGCCGAGCGAGAAGAGGATGATGAGAGTACTGCACAAGTTTAAAGACAAATCGATCCGCCAAGTATTGTCTACGAAGATAGAGAGGAGGCTCAACGCATTCCACTTGGAGAGCGTTGATAGGGGAAGAGCGCATAGCGCCAATAATGATGCGTAAACATTTAGATTGGATTTTATCCAAGGTTTGGAGTGCCAACTTACTACATGGTTCCAACATAAAAGTACCGTAATCGAAATGGCTTCTTACCAAAGCATTGTATAAAAGCTTTTGAGTGTAAGGGTGGGCACCCCACCACACACCTGACAGAGCACGGAGGATATTTATATTTTTCTCACATTTGTCAGCAACATATTTTAGGTGATGGATACCCGTCATATGTGAGTCAAGAATAACTCCAAGAAATTTAACCCTATCTCTGACCGGAATAGACTGGGACCTAGATGTTATATTGACATCCGGAACATGCCTCTTTCGAGTGAACACCACTACACTACTCTTAGAAGCAGACAAAGATAGTCCGTTGACATCCAACCATTCGTTTAAATAATAGAGAGCACTATTAAGGCGACCGGAAGCAAGAGAAATATTAGCAGAAGATACATACAAAGCTAAATCATCAGCATATTGTAGTAAGTTAGAAAATGAATTTACTGAAAGTTCCAAGTCATATGTATAAATACTGTAAAGAAGGGGACTAAGGACAGAACCCTGAGGGAGGCCCTTCCAGATGACTCTGGGAGGAAGAAGAGAACCTTGAACTCGTATGTGGATGAATCTAGTCATTAATAGGTTTATGACAAGACGTACTATCTTCTCCGGGATACTCAGCTGGAGCATTTTCTGCCTGAGCAGCGGAAGTAGAACATTGTCATAGGCTGATGACACATCAAGAAAGATACCCACGCACGATTCATTCTTGGAAAGGGCCAAGCGAATGTCAGAGATGAGAGTGCCAATACTGTCCATAGTGCTCACTCCCTTTCTAAAACCAAATTGGCTTTTTGCTAATAGACCTCTGCTCTCCACAAACCACTCCAATCTGTTTTTCATTAAATGTTCCATCACCTTGCTGAGGGTGGGTGACATAGCTATGGGACGATATCCTGTGCAATCACTGCTATCCTTTCCTGGTTTTAAGACGGGAATTATAATCTGAGATTTCCACTGTTCAGGAGGGCATCCAGTCATAAATATTGTATTTAAAATATCTAAAAATATTTTTTTAGCTACGACTCCTGCATTTACAATAAAGGAATAGGGAATGCCATCTAAGCCGGGAGAGGAGTCAGTAAGATGGCTCAGAACCAAAGTCAGTTCAGCAAGAGAGAAGGGGTCATTTAGTCTATGACTTGAATTAGAAGAAAGACAAGTAATGGGTGTAACTTCTGAATACAGCGGGACCGAAGCTGGAGCTAGTTTACTAGCGAACCCCTCGGCCCAGGATGATGGGTCGTTGGATTCTCTATTATTGTCTCTGAAACAGCCACGAAATTTTTTAATATTTTGCCAAACAATGGAAGACTTTGTGCGAGGTGATAGGTTATCGCAGAACTTCTTCCAGCCCTGCCGTTTCTTTCTGCATAATAGCCTTTTAGTCCGAGCTGCAATTTTTCGATAATTTAGAAAATTCTCTAAGGTCATTGCCGAATCGTACCGCTTCTCTGCCTCCTTTCGTAAATTTATAGCCTGTGTGCACTCAGAGTCCCACCAGGGTGGAGACAGAATTCTAGAACAGGAGTTCCTCTTTTTTGAGGGGAAGGAGGCATCAGCAGATTCGATCATGGCCTTCACAAATTCATTGTAGAGATCCATAACGTTACAGCTTTGCACTGATGGGAAGTTTGCTACTTTTTGGTCTATAAACTCTGAAAATTTTTCCCATTTTGTAGAGATTATTTTGTGCTTTAACAAAGGAGAACTGCTAACTACCGGAAAAACTCGGTCTGGCAGATGAAGTAAAATTGGGTAGTGATCGCTGCCAAAAGAATGAGGGAGAACAGACCAAGCTAACTGTGAAGCGAGAGCAGCGGAACATAAAGAAATATCTACAACACTTTTGGGGTTCTGAGTAGGATATACTCTACGAGTAGGGGAGCCATCATTCAAAAGGACCACATTGAATTCATCAAATAATTCCAGCAAAAGGTATGAGAAGGGGTCACAGTGATGGGATCCCCATACAGTATTGTGACTATCAAAGTCACCAAGAATAACTAGTGGAGCTGGAAGAGAAGAGAGTAACAGACCTATTTCAGGAATAAGTGCCGGATGGGGACGTGGAATGTAGAAGGAGATGAAGGATATATTGAGAGCCCTGACAGCCAGGACATTAATACTTTCTGGATGAGTAGGAAGATTAATTCTGCTAAATGGTAAAATTTGTGAAATTAAAATAGCTGTACCTGCATAGCCATCAGTTCTATCCTCCCGGAGACAGGAGTAGCCTGAGACCGCAAAACGGGAGCCAGGCTAAAGCCATGTCTCCTGGAGGGCAATAACAGATGGCTTGAATTTGGAAATTAAATATAATAAATCTGATTTCTTGTTGTTAATGCTCCTACAGTTCCACTGAAGGGCTGTCGGAGCCATTGTTAAGTAGAGATAGGAGAGGGATCAAGCTATTGCGGATATTGTTCGGTATATACTCGGGTTCAAAGCGAGAGAGAATTGATGTTAACGCTACTGCTAAAATTTCCAGAAGATTATCTTGTGGCGTTATATCCTTGTTGGTTTGCTGAAGGGCACACCCGTTGGGAAGAGTTGAGGAAGGAGTTTGCACCAGGGCCCTGTGCGATTGAATGTTGTACCCTTCAGAGGCAGCTGGAGAGTGAGGGCGGCGAGTACGCCTGATTATTTTTGAGTGTGATTGAGATGCACACGGTACAGACTCAATCACTGATGCAGGAGAGTTGGGAGACATTTCAGGAGCGAAAAGAGTCCTGGCAACTTCAGAGTACGGTTTTCTTGGAGTTTGGGGGAATCTGATTGATGCCTCTTGAAATGAGAGATTCTCTTGGCTCATGACCACTTTTATTGACTTCTGCCTATGCAGCTCTGGACATGTGGGTGAATTAGCGACATGAGCACCTGAGCAATGTAGGCATGTAGGATTTAAGACATTACATGAGTCTCCTTGATGAGGCTGCGCGCATTTAAAACAACGCGGCTTAGATCGACACTGTGTTTTAATATGCCCGAAACGGCAGCAACTTTGGCACTGAATGGTTGGCAATAGATAATTCTCAATAGGAATTGCTGAATGGTAACTGAACACTCTAGGAGGAAGAGATTGACCCGCAAATGTCAATACAACACTCTGTGTTGGTATCCAACTTGGAACACCATCATTAAAGGTTTTCCTATTTAACCGGCGAGCACGAACTACAGGGCCAAAGCCATCAGGGACTTCCACTGAGGTAACCAGTTCTTCCATAGAGAAGTCAACCGGTATACCTCTGGCCAACCCCATTCGAGAAATATTAAATGATGGGATTGATGCATTGTATTTACCCAAGGCGAGTGATGGATGTTCAAGAAATTCATTGGCCGATTCAGCATTTTTAAACTCTACAGATACTCTGTTGCGACCAACATTTTTCACCCCGTCTTTCTTTATGTTTGTTATGCCATTTTTAAATAAATACTGGCCAAACTTTAATGAACGTATTGTGGATCCGGCTGAGGGATCATCCTCTTGGCGAGAAACTTGAACTATATAAGGACCTTTATCAACCACAGGGTCATAAGTTTTTTTGTCAGCAAATGAGGGTAGTGCAAACACTGTCTGAATGGACGCGGAAGCCTGAGCTGGATCCACAATCGTTTTCTTGGGTGCTGCTCCTGGTTGCGGGTCAACAGCTCTCTTGCGAGGGTTTATATTAATACTCTCTGCTAATATCGATGGACTCGACACTTCCATATCATCAGGAGGGTCAGGGGGTTTGGGGTCCCCCATGACTATTCACGGGGGAAAGAGGACAAAAACACTCACCTTCACCAACAAACACACAAACACAAGCTTACTACAAGGTTTAGGGGCCCAAAGGGCACGTTTTGGCGTTTTTTCCGTGAAAAAACTGTAAGGAATCAAAAACGCGTGTGACCCCCAATCACTCTGACAGCAGAAAAAAAAAAACCTAAACTTTAGTAAACTTAAATTGAAAGATTTCACGGTTAAAAAAACAGTTTACGTGCCATGTCGATGTATCGGCAGAAATCTTTATTTGTATTAGTAGCTCTTAAATGTATTCTCACTACATAAAACTTGGGAAAGGTTCATAAAAAGGGCAGCGCATCGCCATCTCAAGTAGCGAACAGGAAGTTTACAAATAAGGACAGCAAACGTGTAAATCACTGCCTACTAAGTGCTCAGGTGCCTCCACGAGTTGAAAAAGTTTCCACAAAAAATCGAGTTACGATACCATCGTCATAGCAACTTCCAAATGTTGACGCTGAACTTGTCAGCAGTGGACCGTGCAAGGGCTTGAACTATGTACCAATAGCTTACAATCACTTTAAGGAATGGTTAAGGGGAAGAACCGACAACTAGCATTTTGAACACCTGTGAAGTTTGCCAGAGAACGCAGCTGCAGTGCGGATGACTAAAATTGCTACAACATACAGTTTACAAAAGTATACAATGTAGCTTGCCATGTCTGAGAAGATATACAATGAAGTTTAGTGCCAAAAAACCTTACCATGGGAATAACCAACAACTTGTACCTACACTACTCTACTAGGCTAAGGATGTCACAAAGAACATCCATCCCTATGAGAATTATTTACTGTCCGTGTGGAGATGTGTTGGCACACCATCATCGAGAAACTGCAACACCCGCGGTTTCTGGAGTATCAAAGATGAATACTTTTGAAATCTCCGTTCTCACCATCTAAGTTTCATCGGAGAGTTCATGAAATACTGTTTTTTTTTAAAGTTTGTCGACCTGATTTGGAGAGGGTGGCGGGGGATCAAATTCAATTAAGATAAGATAAAAAAAATTTAATTGCACACAAAACAAAACACTGTTTTTATTAAAGTAAAAATATACAAACATGTTTTCCTGCGTTAATTTGTTTGCTTTCTGCCATGAATAATGTAGTATTGAAAGTAGTGTGGGTATTAAAAATCACTGGCATATTATAAGATTTCGTTAATTATTCCAAATAACTCAATTTGAAGTGCATTTATTGTTTTATAAAGGCGGTCCAGACTTAACTTCTACCTTGGAATTTCTTAACTCACCAAAAAATAATACTAGCACAAATGAGTGTTAGGTTGGATTTTAAGTTGTACAATGTGCATGTAATATATTTTTAATCTAACATGGGTTGCCTGTCTATAAAATAAATAAATAAAACTTGTTACAATGTGACTCCAAATATGAATGATCCATTCTGTTAATCTGCTACAGTCTGTAGGCAATAAAATGTTTTATAAAACTGTTATTGCTGGCACTGGTTTACTGCAGTTTGCGTAGCTATTTCTGGTAGTCTGAAAACTTAAGAAATTTACATAAGTTTCAATTATTTTAATCATTCTTAGATTACTTTTGTGAAACTGTACTTTTAATTTAACTTACCAACTGGGCATTAATAGATTTTATTAAAACATTAAGGGGAGGAAACATCAATCTAAGTAGTTTGCAATTCCGCACTAATGGTCCGTATTGTTTGTTCTGTTCCTGGCAATAACAGCCAAAGTGGATTCAGTCTGAAACTAAGTAGTTAATGAGATATTATCATCATCATCACCTTTAGGTAGACGGCGAGTGTTTGACGAGTTAAGTTGAGATGAGAAATTGGCACCGATAGTTTTCCCATCACTATAGGTACCTACACTTTTTACTGCCGAGAAAGTATCTTATTCATTGTAATAAATTAATAAGATACTTATTTTCCTTACAATGACACACAATGTTGATATCAAGCTTTAAATATTTTTTGGTGGTTGATAATGCATTGTTTTATCCAAATAATATGTGAGTCACGGTCTCCGGAGACGTTGACAAAAATGTCGCACGAAATGTCAAAATTCGCGAGATAAGCCGCGAGAACTTGGCTCGCATAAATTTTTCATGCTCGAAGCGAGTCACATAATATTTTGCGCGACTCAATTATTTGAAGTATTCGCTTGTCGCGAAAAGTCACTCAAAGTCGCGAATTTTGACAGATTTACAAGGATTTACATCACAAAACGTGTGACTCACAAAGTCGCGGGTTCGCACATATTCGCATTGCGCGACTTTAATAGGTCGCGCAAATTTCTCATGCTCGGAAGCGAGTCACCTAATGGCGAGTCGCGGGTTTCGCGCGACTCATGCCCGGTTTCTGAGGTCCATTTAAAGCTAGGTAGCTTATCTATTACATAACGCTATTGATTCAATAACTTGACATTTTACGTTTCTGAACACCTTGCAAAAAATAAACTAGGTTAAAACTTCGTAAAACTTAACCGCCCGGATTTGGTCGGTTATCGAATCTATAACTTTATTTGACGTTTCAAGTGACATTAGACACATGACAAAACATAACTAACATCTGACTTTTTTTTTCTTGACAGTGGCTAAGATACATTATTGGTTTAGGTTGTGAAAAAGTATTCTCATCTATTTAAAAAAATCAAATGTTACTGTAAGGTGATTTAAAACTATTATATTAATTATTTTATGTATGAAAAACCTGAATCTGCAGTAGAATAAAGATGAAATGTGTATGTTAATAGTAGGCTTCCAAATAGTTCCATCTAGTGGCGGAATGGTGAACTACTTATCGGTTCGATAAGTATAGGACCGTCCTGCGTGTACTCAGAAACGCATTGACAATTAACTGACGTATAAGGAACTGATAACTTTATTGATTCTATAGCTAATGAACCATTGAGAAAGCGCGGGAAACTTCGAACTTGGCGGGCGGATTTTTCTGGCACTGAATTTTAAAATTATTTTAATAGTGGTTAAGATCAGTTGTACATATTTGTAGTTAGATAAAGTAGTTTAGTTTTATTAATTGTTCGTGTATATATTTTTCCACTGCATTGGTAAGTTTTTCCATTTTTTCTGTCGCCGCATTGAGGAGCCACCTGACCCGGGGGGTACAGTCCCCCCGGTAGGTGAAAATATTACTGTTAGAAGTTTAGACACCAGTAACATGGATACGGATGCATCGGAGAGATCCGAGGGAAATAAGAGAAAGCGTACAAGAGCTACCCGTAGGATCTGTAAACATTGTAATAAAAAGAGGAAGCACCATAAAAATAAAGACTACAATCACATTCAAAATTGTTCATGTGATAGTGATAACTGTATTAAAGATGATACACCACATAATGCTTCCACAACAGCCACACCATCTACAGAAAACATTGATTTGGTACATCCATTATCCCAGCAGCAGCCGCAGCTTGGTAGGACCCGGTACGAGTCAACCGATGTTCAGCCCTTTATAATACATGTGCAGAGAGATTCCGATGATTCCTCTACGAGCACTCTTCATCCAATCTCCTTTGGTCAATATCTGAAAAGGAGAAGATACAAGAATATTATAAATGGCAGTGTTAAACGATTAGGAAGAAACAAGTTGAGTTTATCTTTTTGTGAGTACAGTGACGCTAATGCATTTCTATCTGACTCAGACTTAATAAAACAAAAGTTCAAAGCCTTTATTCCCACATTCAACATAACTAGGATGGGCGTTGTTCGTGGAGTTCCCACTGAGTGGTCTCCCCAAGAAATAATCGACAATATATCTTGCCCCATTGGATGTGGCAAGATCATCAAAGCTAGGCGGTTTAACTACAAGGTTCATGGTCCAGTACCCGAGTGGAAGCCATTACAAACAGTAGTCCTTACCTTTGATGGTCAGGTACTACCGAAACGGGTTTTCGCTTGTTATAACTCTCTTCCGGTGGAACTGTATAGCTATCCGACTATACAATGTTTTAATTGTTGTAGGTTCGGTCACACGAAAATTAAGTGTAATTCTAAACCCCGATGTTAAGAGTGGTCCATGCTTGTAACATTGAGTCTGATGATGCTACTTGCCTTTCATGCAATGGTAACCATTTTGCGACAAGTAAGGCGTGCCCTGAGTATGAAAGACAAACTAGGATTAAGACCTACATGGCACAAAATTGTACCTCATACTCAGAGGCAATTAAATTACACCCACCAGTAACCAAATCCTTCCGTGAGGTTGCAGCATCTGCCCCAGCCATCCATGTCCAACGTCATGCCATAGGCCCTTCTTCTCCAAAATCTCACAAAAAAACTGTATTTTTAAAGCCCCGTTCCCCTCCGAAAATTGGAAATAACCATTTCCGATAGGGCTACACATCAGTCCCTTACTGCTGAATATAATGCCCCTCCTCCCCCAAATGGTTGTGGTCTTCCTCATAAACGCCCTGAAACAAATATTTTAGAAATTATCTCTGCATTAATTAAAGCATTATCCCCTGTCGATTCACATAATTCACAACCGTCCAACGTTGCCGCACTGCTCAATTTTATAAGTTCTTTATCTCCCCATGGCCAATCAAGCCAAGATTGTCCAGTAGAACTGCCGTAGTATAAGTAGTAAAAAGTCTGACTTAATTCATATTCTTAATAAACATAATCCAATTTCTGTTGTTCTCTCTGAGACATGGCTTAAACCAGGCTCTCTCTTTCGAGTCCCTGGCTATGCCTGTCTTCGAGACGATAGAGATGATAGGTATGGTGGAGTTGCCATACTTATTAAAAACTCTATCCCCTATACTCCTCTCACCCTCCCATCACACATTGCTATTGTAAATAGTATCTGTGTAGTCTCTTTATATTTTTCTAAGCCAAATGTAAATATCCTTTCAGATGTAAATAATATCATTTCAGTCCTGCCTAAGCCTTTTTTGTTAACGGGAGATTTTAACTGTCAACATCAATCGTGGGGAAGCTCTATATCATCCAACTATGGCACACAACTTATTGATATAATTCATATACACAACCTTTGTATTCTTAATAGTGGTTTACCAACTCGCATAACAAAGCCTAATGAGGGTATTAGTGTTCCAGATCTCTCAATTTGTACTCCTGACTTAGCGCTTACTCTATCTTGGACTCCCTTAAATCACGCATATGGTAGTGATCATTTACCCTTGATCATTTCGTTTCCATTTCAATATTCTTTATCTTCAAAATCCATTAACAAGCCACGCATAAAACATAGAATTGGCAATGCCGACTGGAATAGTTATAGTCAAACTGTAGAACGAAAACTTTCAGAATGCAAACATGAATGTTTTGATGATCCTGACCTTTTTTCTAGAGTTTTGATTGAAGCTGCAGATCAGACTTTTCCAATAAAAAATGGTGCGTCTGGCAGAATTCCCTCTCCGCCTTGGTGGGATGATGAATGCTCGGAGGCTGCAAAAAGGAGAAAAAATGCTGAGAAAACTTACTGTGCTGCTATGACCCCTGCGAATTTCGACGAGTATTTAGAAGTCTCTCACACTACTAAAAAACTCTTTAAAAAAAGAAGTATGAAGGATGGCAAAATTTTTGCTCATCCATCTGTCCTAGCATTTCTGCATCTGTTGTTTGGAAAAACATCAGGCGTTTTTGATCAGCCTTTAATGATTCCCCTCCTCCATTACTCTCGACCTGGCCAACAAATTTATGGATCATATGGCCCCTCCTTTTGTTCCAGAACAAAGTTCGGTTTCCCCCTCCGTTCACTCTAGTAGCATTAATACAGTTAATTTAAATTCTCCTTTTACATTAGACGAACTAAAAGGTGTACTCTCCCATGTCAAGGATTCTTCTCCTGGGGAAGATGCAATTTTATACTCCTTCATCGTTAATCTTAATGATTCTACACTTTTAACATACCTTGAATTGCTAAATTGCATCATGGTCTCAGGTAACATTCCTTTTTCATGGAAATCCCAAACCATTATCCCTATATTAAAATCAAATAAGCCATCCAATGATCCATCTTCTTACCGCCCGATAGCACTCTCTTCTGTTTTAGCAAAAATTGCTGAACACCTCGTTAAAATTCGCCTAGAATGGTTTATTGAAAGCAATAATCTGTTATCGGCTTCGCAGTATGGGTTTAGAAAAGGTAGGAGTACTCTGGACAGCTTGAGTATTATAGTAACTGACATTCGTTTAGCTTTCACAAATAATGAATCAGTTCCAGCTGCCTTTCTGGACATCCGTTTAGCTTATGATAATGTTCTTGTCTCAGTTCTGAAAGATAAACTTAATTTATTAAATGTGCCTTGTTTGTTAGTTAATTTTATAATTAATATCCTTTCTGAAAGGTCCATTAGTGTACATATAGACGACGATATAATATCTAGATTAGTTTGGAGAGGCCTTCCTCAAGGGTCAGTACTTTCACCGCTTCTATACAGCATTTATACTTACGATTTAGAATCTTCCCTTCGCAGCAAAGTAGAGGTTCTGCAGTATGCTGATGATCTGCTTTTGTATATATCCGGACATTCAATTGACTCAATGTGCTCTACCATGACCTCCTCCTTGTCTCTGCTCCAGCAATGGTTAACAAGTAATGGTTTAGAGCTTTCTGTTAACAAAAGCACTCTTGTTTTATTTTCTAGAATGAGAAAACCTCCAGACATACTTGTATGTTATGATCAATCTCCTATTCCCGTTGAAAAAGAAGTAAAGTTCTTAGGGGTTATTCTAGATTCTCAACTTACAGGACTTCCTCATTGCGAGTATATTTCAGCCAAGTGTGAACGTCTCTTAAATATAATTAGATGTCTTGCAGGGGTTTGGTGCGGTGCCCATCCTTTCTCGCTAAGGCTGATTTATAATGCATTGATACGGAGTGTGTTGGACTATGGAACCTTCTTGTTGGAGCCTGGTAGTACTGCTGGCTTCAAGAAATTGGAGGGTATATAGTCGAAGGCACTTAGAATTATTTCAGGGGCTATGAAATCTACACCAATAACTTGCTTAGGTAGAGTGTGGTGAGCCTCCTCTTAGCTTACGACGGCAATATTTGTCCGATAGATTCTTAAGCCGATGTCTTCAACTTTCAAGACATCCTTTGCACAATAAACTTCTTCGTCTGTCAGAACTAGTCACAAAATCTAAGTATTGGACTCGCAAAGGAAGTCCCTGCCTTGTCAAAAGTTACAAAAATTTAATTCTATTGAGGCTCCGATCAAACAATATCAATTAATGCCTATATTTCACTGTTCGTATGATTCTATAATTTTGTTGCCGAATGTTAGGGACTCCACACACGGCGGCTATAAGGTAAAGATGTATATTATAGCATGATATATCTCATTACATCTTTCCATAGAAATCGACGGGAGACCACACACGACAGCTTTAATATACATCTTTACATCTTCGTATCTTAAAGATACTGAGCGGTGTTTAAGCTATACATCCTGGGATGTAATGTATATTATAGCCGCCGTGTGTGAAGTCCCTTAGATTGCAGTTACAGGGTATTTCAAAACAAAGTGTCAACTGTCAAAATGAGTTCAATGACGTCTTGGACAATGAATTTCAGGCATGGCACACCATTTTCACAGATGCATCAAAACATCTTGATAGTTGCGTTGGGGTGGGTGTGTTTCATTCACAATACAAAATTGTACAAAAAATTAAGCTCCCCCTGAATCTTCGGTTTACACTGGGGAATGTTTTGGGCTGTACAAAGCAATTGAATATACTCTTTTAACGGGTCTCCAGAAATCTATAATTTTTTCCGACTCACTGAGTTCCCTTCAGGCTTTATTAAAATTCCCTTTTTATTCATTAAATCATCCAATTATTTTTGAAATTCGCAGCTTGTTGATTAATTGTTCATTGAGAAATCTTTCTGTAATTTTTGCTTGGATTCCATCTCACACTGGAATAGTGGGGAACGAGACAGCTGACAGACTGGCCAATGATGCTGTTAGATGTGGTGATTTGTTTCCCTATATTAATTATTCTCTCGACCTGTGTTCTCTTCCTAGGACTTATTTACAGGATTCCTGGAATAGGCTCTGGGAGGAGGATGCCTCCAAAGGCAAATTTTATCGAAACATCCAGCCCTGCATACCAGCGAGACCTTGGTTTTCTAGAGTCAAGTTTTGCAAGAAATTTACATCTATTTTAATACGTTTGCGATTGGGTCACACATGCGCTCCAGCCCATCTCGCTAGGCTTGGCATCGTACCGGATCCTGGCTGTGCCTGTGGCGCTGAACTGGGGGACGTAAATCATCTCCTTTTTTCCTGTCCAAATTATGATCAATCCTCTTTTTTCACCACCCTTGTTTCCCTCCGTGTTCCTTTCCCTTCATCTGTGTCATGCCTTTTATTTGACTTTAATGTAAAAATTTATAAATGTATAGTGGATTTCATATGCACAAACAGTGTTAAAATTTAATATTTCTGTTTATTTATTCGTGTAAGATATTATTTCCATCTTTGTATAATAAGTATTCAAGTATTTATATACCCATTTAGTTAATAAAATTTAATTTTCGAACTGATTTTAATTCCTTTCAAAATTTCGCGCATCCAATATTCTTTTGTAAATACTGTATAGTTTCCCTACCTTACTCGACACTAAAAAAAAATGAACCATTAACTGTGAACCTCAGAAACCGGGCATCAATCGTTTGACGTTTAACCTTGTCGTGAAAAGTGACTGGAAGTCGCGAATTTTGACGCCACAAAACGTGTGACTCACAAAGTCGCGGGCCCTCACGCTACGGGTTTTGGTGTGTGCACGAAGCACGAGTGCAGCGTTGCCAGAATGTTACAAAATAACATTTTACGTTACTTTCGGCCCTCTTATGTTACCTCCATGTTACACGACCCAATCGTTTTACTTTTGTGTTACTTCTTTCTTCTTCATTAATGTCATGGCGTTTTTTCATATTAATGAGCCGTTTTCAGAAGAACTAAAAAAAAAAAAAAAAATATGGCTGTCAAAGGAATGCAATTTTGGACCTCAGCCCAATAGCCATGTGTGATACGTCATAAAATAGGTCTCAGCGAGCTGAACAAAAGTTACTATGACGCCAACAGCCAAATGTTTGCCCTTTCGGAGTTATATAGTATTGAAAAAAAACTAACATTTTCAACAAAATATAACTCCGAAACGACAAACATTTGGCTGTTGGCGTAGTAGTAACTTTTGTTCAGCTCGCTGAGACCTATTTTATGATGTATCACAAATGGCTCAGGGCTTAGGTCCAAAAATGCATTCCTTTGACAGCCGTTTTTTTGTTTTTTTTATTCCTTCTGAAAACGGCTCATTGATGATAAAGCAGATTATGGTATTGAAAGACATTCCTAAATTGGTTGCAACTAGACAAACCTCATTGATTGTATGTTATTTCTTTTTCGACATCGCCAGTCTTTCAATCAACAAATTATTAAGATTTTCTCGAATGGGACAAGAAACTTATTTTACTGAGGTTTAGCTACTTTTTCCTTGGGCAAGGTGGCAACACTGACACTCACGACAGTTCGTTGAAAAAATGCCTTGCGATTGGCTGGCGATAAGAAATAAGGAACAGATTCCCACCGCGACGAAAATTTTATTCTTATTTCTTATTTATTATTCCTTATTCTTGATTGTGTCTTGCTCAACGGTGCTGCCATGCTGCCATTGCTGGATTCCGCTATTCCTTAATTCTTGTTCCTTATTTCTTATTTTTTATTTCTTTCATTGTGTAATGAGCCGTTTTCAGAAGACCTAAAAAAAAAAAAATATGGCTGTCAAAGGAATGCAATTTTGGACCTCAGCCCAATAGCCATTTGTGATACATCATAAAATAGGTCTCAGCGAGCTGAACAAAAGTTACTACTACGCCAACAGCCAAATGTTTGTCGTTTCGGAGTTGTATTTTGTTGAAAATGTTAGTTTTTTTTCAATACTATATAACTCCGAAAGGACAAACATTTGGCTGTTGGCGTCATAGTAACTTTTGTTCAGCTCGCTGAGACCTATTTTATGACGTATCACACATGGCTATTGGGCTGAGGTCCAAAATTGCATTCCTTTGACAGACATATTTTTTTTTTTTTTTTTAGTTCTTCTGAAAACGGCTCATGGGCTTAAAACCAATCAACGGTACTGCCTGTAACTGCCTAGCCACGGGGATCGGCGGTGCGAACGGCGGTGCGGCGGGCGGGGTGACAAACTGAAACAAACTCATAGAAATGTACGGAGCAAGCCACGCGGAGCGGCGACCGGCGACCAGGGGGGATCAACTTTGTATGGGAGAAATAAAATACCTATTTGGGCAGTTATTGCCACTGTCAAGATATAAACATTCATGCATAAATAAATTTAAATATCTTTAAAATAATATGCAAATTTTAGCTAACACAAATAAAGGTGGATTTAAAAGAAATAAAATATGTAATTTTAGTTTCAAGTATATTTTCTAATAGCAACATTGTCCTAGAACCTAGAAAATCAACATGGCGATTTTACATCATGGTTGGTGTTGTCAGTGTTGTTGTGGCCCGTGTTTTTTTCCATGCTATTTCGTCATTTTCCCGAACTCCGAACGTCGAGTTGAGTTTTTATTCCTCCGTTTATGTTTTGTACCCGTATTGAGATAGTGACTCTGGTGATTTCATAGTGAATTTGAGATAGTGACTCTGTTTACATGAAATTTTCGCAAGCTAAAACGTCGAGTTGAGTTTTTCCTCCGTTTATGTTTTGAGATAGTGACTCTAGTGTTTCACAGTGAATACGAGATAGTGACTTGAAATCTGTGAAAATGTCGGCCGCTAAAGAAAACCGAAAAGAAGACAGTCGCAAGTGTTCGAAGTGTGGCAAATCCACGGCAAAGGAAAACGTTTCTTTGTTTCGTTTTCCAAATCCCGGAGTTCGGAATCTTTTGCGGTACGTACTAACTAAACTAATTAACTTCTTAGTTAACATCACATCAAATCGATTGACAATATTTCAACCTATACGTCAACGTTGGAACTTTTGCATTCCCCAACAAAGAAGTCACAACAACGTTTGGTCTTTGTTACAACTGTCAAATTGTCGTGGTTAAAATACAAGGTAGTTTAAGTTCCAGTTGATGGAACCTACGCCTTGAATTTGACAAGAATAATTACGTGCTTCTTACTCACCTTTGATATCTACTACAATTATGCCCATTTATTTTCAGCTGCACTCTGTGGGCAAAATACCTCTTTCCCTCGGATGAACAGCACACTTCAATAGCTTTTCAAAAAAAGCTGTATGCTGAGCATAGGATGCTGTGCCAAAATCACTTCCAAGAAGGTGATTTTACAGATGGCACTAAAAAATCATTGCTAAGAACTGCAGTTCCGCATGAGGTAAGTTGTAAACTTTACTCACCATTGTATTTAATTTAACCAAAATTTGTTATAATTTAAACATAGTGAGTAATAGTTTGAAGTATGTAGGCCTACCTACATAAACCTAAAAACATTACGATAGTAAATGATGACTGTGACTTGATTTATTCTTGTAATTACAGATTGAACCTGTATTCATTGATAAAGAAAGCAAGACTTATAAAAAATGCTTGTAATATATGCACAGTGTTTGCCAACTGCGGAATCGGATAAAGAAAATGAAACTCAAACTGCAATTAAATGCTCTCACAGAAAGCAACTCCTTACAAAAACTTTCAGAGAAAATCTCACCAACATTTGCTCTTTTGCTCCAAGGGTAATTAAGAAATTATAATAAAAAAACCACTGGAAGGAGATGGACAAAGGAGGAAAAAATTGTAGCCTTGAGGCTATTTAAAAGGTCACCAACTTGTTACCGCTTGTTGAGGAGATTATTTTATTTACCATCTCCAGGCACCCTAAAGGCTTTGCTGAAGGTATTACCCAGCCAGTACTGGAAGTACTCCAAAAATTTTTGAAAACACAGCAGCCATCGGACAATAATTATATTCTGATGTTCGATGAAATATCATTAAAGAAACATTTTGATTATAACCCAAAGGAAGATGTCATTGATGGATACGAAGATCATGGGGCACAAGTAAGGTCCCCCAATGTGGCATCCTATGCCCTAGTTTTTATGGTTGCTGGCATAAGGAAAACAGTGAAACAACCGATCGCACATTTCTTCTCAAGTGGCTTTTCAACAGCGGACAGGCTTGCAGTGCTTTTGAGAGAGGTATCAACTTAAAAAAAAATATTTTTTTTTTGTTACTCTTCACCTTTAGAATGCCTTAAATTAATATATAACAATATCTTTTGTTTCAGATCTTACAGCAATGTTTTGCATCAGGCATTAATATATCTGCCACTGTCTGTGACATGGATGGTGTAAATAGACGAGCACTGTCAATCTTGGGTGCAACTGTGGAGCGCCCATACATAAGAGTGCATAACAAAGAGATTGTGACATTATTTGACACTCCACATCTTGTCAAATGCTTTAGAAATCTTTTTTTAAAATATGACATTGAGTGCACTACTAACATTTCATCTGAAGACAAGAAAGGAAAAGGTATGTTCATGTGACTGTTTAAACTAAAATATCACAAATTTTGTAACACTTATCGTCAGTTAAGTTCTAACAGTGCGAAAGTCATTTTTGGCCGTTTCGACCTTTTGATGCCATTTGATGAATAAAAGTGGCGCGCTTCTTTCGACCGACCAATTGTTTATCTTCAATAAGTTGATTTTAAATACTTTTCCCAAATAATGTACACCTCTAATATAGCTAATTGAAATTTTGAAATTTTACACAGTTTTTTCGCTCTCCTGTAAAGTTGACATTTTTTACTTACGCACTGTTAGAACTTCACTGACGTTATGTCCGATTGCACGACCTGCTAAAAGCCATTTAATTTTAAGATAATTCAAATTTTCCATACAAAATGACAGCTATTTAAAAATTAAAAGGCTCTTAAGCTGGTGGTGCACTTAACACTTCCCTCTAGCATCCCTTTTAGTTTTACAATATTTTATTTACGCTTATCACCCAAGTACTTGCCTCAATTAAAAATTACTTTTTGTTTATTTACAGGTGTGGCCAAATGGTCTCACATAAAAGATTTCTTTGAAATCGAAAACAAAAACCCAAATTTTGTGTTTGCTCCTGCTTTGACAAAGGATCACCTAAACCCAAATGCAAAACAAAAAATGTGCGTCAAACTAGCTGCACAAGTTTTGAGCCACACAGTGGCAGCAGGACTTTATGCAAAGATAGCTGATGGTATGTAACAGTGTAGAAGAAATGTGTCATGAGATAGCTCATTAGTTCTATTACATTATTAATCAAGTTTTATTTTTTATTTCCAGGCGCGCTCAGTACAGAAGCTGTTGTTACTGCAAGTGTGATATCACATATGGACAAGCTTTTTGACGCCCTGAATAGCGACTCAGCAGACTTGCGGCGAGGAAAAATTTTCTCCACAAACTTGACAGCGAAAAGCCCACACCACAAATTATTTCAGGATATGAAATATTTTTTCAATACATTGAAATTTATGGGGTCTTTGCGAACACCCCCGTCACAGGAAGGTTGGATTTGGACCATTAATGGCGTCGAGCGGCTGTTTAAGCAATTCGCTAACGAGGGTATAAGGAGCCTGGCCACAAGACGGTTACAGCAAGATCCATTAGAAAATTTGTTTGGCTGTATAAGGGGCAACTGTGGCTCAAATTCCAACCCAACTGTAGGCCAGTTTGTGGCTGGCTTAAAAACATCAATTTTGAGCAGTCTGGCACATATTGGGACCACAGGATGTAATTGTGAAACTGACAATAATGTCATAATGAATAACTATGAGACATTATTGTCAGTTTCACAACCCAGAAATTGCGCAGACATATTGGCATCAGAGTGCAGTGCATTTGCATTGTCGTCTTCAGTAGTACCACAAAATATTGAAGAGGACAATGCAGAAATGCAAGCATATGTCTGCGGATTTATAATTAAAAAAATATGCAGTGTAATTAATTGTGAGACATGCAAGCATATTTTTGTATCCACAAATGTAGAAAAAGTCCACACATTTGTAGAATATAAAGAATACAATGAGTTAAAAAAAAGTTTGCACTATGCAAATAAATCTATTATATCATGTGTTGAAAAGTGTGAGACATTAATAAATTCAATTTTTAAAGAAAATAGTCACAAACGTAATTTAAAAACAATTGCAAAGGAAATGGTGCTCCAAAATGTAAATTTTGATTGCATAAAAAAATGCGCACAACATGGCACACAAAATATTCACCACATCATAGAAAGTGTTTTCTCTATATCGTGCCCTTACTGCAAAAACCAAGTAACTGCATAAAATGTAGTTTTGAGAAAAACGTGATTAAAGGTTTGCACAGTTCGATTTCTATTAACAACCTGATATATCAGGAACGTATGTATATTTTTAATTACTTCATTTATTAAATAATTAAATGGTTGACAAAGACCAACGAAATTTTCGCAATTAATGGGTAAAATTAAGGATTTACTTTGATGGGTGCTGCAGATAACTGGTTTTTCCTCTACTAAGAGTTTATTACCTAACGATTAAGTGTCCTTATTATATTAATTTGCAACATATACTGTTTTGTTTTTCTATATTTTGAAATGAAAATAACACGAAACACAATAAAATGAATCTAAAAAAATACATGGTACTAATTTAGTTTAATACTAAATAGAAATTGCATCAAAAAACATGCAAATACAGAAAAAAAACAGTCGACTAGCGGGGAAAGTTGCTTGAAAATTATAAAATGGAAAGTAAATCATCGAATTAAAAATAGTTTTATTAAAAAAAAAAGTCAAATTAAAGAAAAGCGCCCCTATATACGACTACCGATTGAGCAAACGTGCTACGAGTCGGGGTAGGTATGTCTACAGTCGACGTCAACTCAGTACACGCGGACACTCTGCTGAGTTGCGTTACGGCGACTTTGCAAAAAATGTATCCACTGATGTGACGTTAACTTTTCGTGTCTTTCGGGTAATTTATTCGTCCTCACTGCTGCTTTCACCTACTGCCACGTTCGGTACCTACACGATCTTTGATTTTTGGGTCACAATCATCATCATCATCATCATTCAGCCACAAGAAGTCCACTGCTGGACGTAGGCCTCCTCCATGGATTTCTAAAAATACCTGTTGGAAGCGGCTTGCATCCAGCGTCTCCCTGCCACTTGGATGAGATCGTCTGTACATCTTGTGGCTGGTCGTCCTACGCTGCGCTTGCCGATGTGTGGTCTCCATTCAAGAACCTTTCGGTCCCATCGGACATCAACTCTTCGTGCTATGTGCCCCGCCCACTGCCACTTCAACTTACTCATCGGGTGGGCTATGTCGACGACTTTCGTTTGACTACGGACCTCATCATTTTTGATTCGGTCTCGTAGAGAAATTCCGAGCACAGCCCTTTCCATAGCTCGTTGCGTGACCACGTTTCAGTGCCATTAGTCATCACTGGTAACACACTCTGGTTGTATAATTTTGTTTTGAGTGATTGAGGTACATTGGAGGAAAAGACTTCTAAGTTTCCCGAATGCTGCCCAGCCGAATTGGATTCGACGATTGACCTCTTTCACGAAGTTGGACCGGCCTCGTCGGACTGTATGTCCTAAGCAGACGTATTCGTCTACAACTTCGAGAGTCGAGTTCCTCACTGTTATTGGGTTGGGCACAACACGGTCGTTCGACATGACCTTCGTTTTGTCCATGTACATTTTAAGGCCCACCCGTTGGGAGACTCGACTGAGGTCTTCGAGAATTATGCCGAGGTCCTCCAGCATCTCTGCCATGACTATTGTATCGTCGGCAAATTGAAGGTGACTGATGTACTCTCCATTGATATTTATGCCGCGTTCCTGCCATTCCAGAAGCTTGAAGGCATCTTCCAGTCCATTCGTGAACAGTTTCGGACAGCAATTCTCTTTTCAGTGGAATTGCCTCCGAATTCTGCTCCTGTATTTGGACTGACATGGTGGCGTTGTGGTACAAGCACTTCAGCACCTCGATATACCGATGGTTAATATGACAACGCTGGAGAGACTCGAGCACCGCCCATGTCTCGATCGAATCGAAGGCTTTCTCATAGTCCACAAACGCTAATGGCTATTATGGCAAATTATACTCCTCAGTTTTCTGTATAATTTGCCGCAGCGTGTGGATGTGGTCTATGGTACTATAGCCCTTTCGGAAACCGGCTTGTTCGGGAGGCTGGAAGTCATCAAACCTGCGTTCGAGACGATTCGTCAGGACCCTCGAAAACAGCTTATAAACATGGCTCAGAAGCGAGATGGGTCGGTAGCTCTTTAAGAGAGTGTTATCCCCTTTCTTGAAGAGCAGTGTCACCACGCTTCTGGCGTTGTTCTTTCGAGCACGACGGAATTGAAGAGCCTCTGAAGGACTTTCAGTACCGGAGTTCCACCCGCTTTCAGAAGCTCTGATGTAATTCCGTCCTCTCATGGTGCCTTGTTATTCTTGAGCTGTTTCAGGGCCATCCTAATCTCGTACAGGCTGATGTCCGGGATATCTTCGGTATAATATCGGGTCAGTTTTGCTCTTGGGTCTTTGTGCAAACTGCTAACAGGTTTTGCGACTGAGGTGTATAGCTGTCCGTAGAAGCCCTAAATCTCTGTCAGCACCACTGACTTGGTCGACGTTATACTGCCGTCCTCTCTCTTCAGCTTCGTCAGCTGGCTTTGCCCAATAGACATGTCTCTTGTGAGCATTTTAGAGCCTTTCGAACGAATATCGTGCCGCTTAGACTTTGGTATTTGTCTATTGAGCTGCCTATATGACTCAGCATCTTTGGAGGACTCCAGTTGCAATGAGCGACGTTTATCCATGAGGTCGAGAGTATAGTTTGAGAGCTTTTGTGGTCTACTCGCTCGGTTGGGTTTATAGAACCTCGAGCCCACTGTACGAACAGTTTCTACAAACCTGTTATTGATGTCGTTCACCGATGCGGCGCTTTCCAGGCATTCAAAGCGATTTGACAATTCGAGTTGAAAGTTCTCGGGGTTTTGGATATGGGCACGTGTAGGTCGGAGCGCGGACTTGATGAGACGAGACCTCTCAAGTTTAAGATTGATATTCAATGTGCCTCTTACCATTCGGTGATAGCTTCCGGTTTTCACCATGTTGATCACAGAGACATCATTGAATATTTGTCTCTTGTAGGTCAGGATGATGTCTATCTCGTTTCTCGTGTCGCATACGTATCTCGTAAGTTGACGAGCGCCGAACAGGGCTTTTCTCCATGAGAGGCGCTCGCTATATTTTATGTGTTAAAAAATTTCATCAATACATATAATATGGTAGGTAATTCGTCCTAAAAACAGACCATAAACCGCTCGTTAGCATTTTCATTTTCTTTTTTGCTCCGCGGCGGCGCTACCGCTACGGCGCGTTGGCGCGAGAAAGTACTAAATGCGATGCGCCTACGTGGTTTTTCCTGTTGACGTTGTGACGTCGAAGCGTAGTATTTATACAAGTAAAACCAAATGTACTAGGTATATTTAATATTTTTTGGCTGTATATTTATTTTTATAAACTGAATGAACGTGAAATGGTAAAAAAGACTAAAGGGTGATTAAATATTTTTGAAGTATGTCAAAATTTATATGTTCAGTGAATGTGAAATTGGAAAAAACAAGTAAAAATGTTTAGTTTCTTTATGCAGTTATCATATTGCAAATATTATTCTAACATTTACCATGCCAAAACCACTTAAAGGGTGATTAAATATTTTTCTGCGATAATATATTTTAGTAGTTGCTTTAACCGATACATGTTGGGATTTACATGTTCATTATTTCCAAAATCTCCTGTTAAGTTACTTTAGCTAAAAGCTAAATTGAGAAGGAAGCCCAATATGGGAAAACGGGTTTTACCATTATGTAGATCTTGAAAAGGTGATTCTAACGTTATGTATAACTCATTTTTGCAAAAAAGTGACTTTAGTTGGTTTTACCTTTAAGGACGATATGTGTGAAAAGATTTTGTATACTAAAAAACAGATTGTTTGCAGATGAAGCATCAGCATCTGCGCTCAAACGCAAGATTAAGATAATTATGCATAAATAATAATTATTTATGCATTATCTTTCTTATTCCAAGTTTCAGTGTATATCCTGATGCTTCTCATTGTAAATACCGTTTCTTAAGTGTTTTCGTGGTACCGTTTTTTTTTTAAGTCTGACACAGTCTTGCCTATAATAATAAGAGAATATTACTACCAGAGGAGTGTATATAATTTTCATCTATAATATGGTTGGTTTTTGCTTCCTCTTGTAAAGACTCTTGAACAAGTTACTGTGGTTTATGTAAATTATTCATTTGTAGAGAAGAAGTAGCGAAGAAACTCTTCATTTGGATTACCTATAGGTACGAACATTACAAAATTATGTTGATTTCGTGTCTAAGGATCCATAAAAGTGAAATAAATAATAATTCAATGAGAAAACGTTTTTGTACATACACAACTTGTTTTATTTCAAGATCATTTGTTAAATATCTAGTGTTCTTTTGGATGCATAGGCCATTTCATTTGTAAGGAAACTCAAATGAATGAGAAAACTCGTTCATTTGAGTTTCCTTACAAATGAAATGGCCTATGCATCCGAAATTAATAATTTTTTGGGGAACCTGAACCAGCCGGCAATTCAATTTTTGCCGCCAGATATTCAAATATTGCCGCCACATGTAGTTTTGGGTGGGTTGATAATAGGTGGCGATACATTCGCGTATCTTAGAATCTGTGTTCCTAGTCGTCGTTCTTCCTTTAAGTAATTGTGTTCTGTGCCGGCGACGCGACAGGCGAAATGTACCGAGCGGCGACTGGCGGCGCGGCCGGCGAGTGAAACAAACACATGAACAAGTACGGCGCAAGCCACGGCGTCACCGGCGTCACCGGCGTCGAGCGGCAGTCGCGGCGACTAGTGCAGAGATCAAACGAGTTTAGTTGTTTTCGCCGCGAATAATAAATACCGAGACTGTTATTGCTGAAATACTTAACAAAATGGGGTATATTTGTTACTTTGATAAAGAACATAATTACCTAAAAGTTATTTAATTTCATGAAACATTAATATACAGGGTGTTAATTTGCAAGCGTGCCATATTTAAAGAAAAAATAGTAATTAATGTTACCAGTTAATGCAGTCTACTAACAGTCTCCCATATTCAAGGAAGCCGTCGATAAAAATAATACTTATTTTTAGGGTTTGAATAGGAATAACCTAAGATGGAAGGTGCTGCGACATGCACGTAATGGGAAAAGACCGAGACCCCGCCCCGTTGCCAAGTTGGCACCGAGTGAAAGAAACAGCAATAACAACAAGAAACATATGATTTCAGATTTCCCTTCCTACTCTCACGGGCTTAGGACCGACAAAACAACCAATTTCTTTGCTAGGAGGTTAGTAGGTATTAAAATATTGCGCAAATTAGTTTATTTACAAGTTAGTATAAAAAAAGTACGAAGTTGATAACTTACTCAAGTACTAACCTACCTTCAAATAAATCGTTGATCCGGCGTAGTTAAAAGTCTGAAATCACCATTATTTACACTAATTGAGACGTTATTTACAGGGTACTTACAATGATTAAGTTGTACGGAGCAATTGTTCGAAGTGGCCACCGTTCTGCGCTATGCAAAGTCTCGCACGACGACACAAATTACTTTTTAAATTTTGCAACACAAACACATTTTGCCTAACAGTTTGGAAGGCAGAAATAATCCTTTCACGCAACACAGCCGCATTGTTTACTTCTTCAGCATACACTAGTCTTTTAACTTCTCCCCACAAATAAAAGTCTAGGGGAGTACCTAAGATCCGGGCCCTGCCTCCCGAGTGCTGGCACGGGGTTCGTTTTCAAAGTAGGCAAGAATTTGTTCTTGCAGCTCCACTCTGAGTCCTACTCCGCCTCGACCTTGGGCATGGTTGGGCACGTCGAACTGGCGGTAATCTCGGAGCCGTTGAGTAGCGGCTAGCATTACTTGGCGAGATGGTCTCGGCCGATTCGGGAACATTTCCGCGAACATTTCGACAGCTTGCCGCAAACTATCGCCACTCACGGCGTACAGTCGCACCATTTCCACTAACTCAATATTTGTGTAGTTATCCGTCATTGTCTTTACGAAACGGCGCACGGCGGTGGCGGCACGCGCACATTAGGTACTAATGAAAGAGCGTGCGATATCGGCACGTGCGCACGTCACAAAGGATGTCCGGTCACTGAGTGGCTAGGCTAATTGGGGGTGGGGGTGCGCTCGCGCGGCGTGTTTGTTCTAAAGTCCGCGCCACCACTGAATGCCGATGAGTTAAGACATTTTCGTTCTTATTTCAATGAAGACAAAGTTGTCTCCGTCGGTTTGTGTGGATGCGCGTGGTTGCCAAACCGCCGTCCTTTTATTCTTCTGCGAGTACACGAAAGTTTAGGGATGTGCGAGATAATTCGATATTAGAGCTGGGCGTTCTCTTTATCGATAAAAAATGTGACGTCAGAGAACAAAAGAAAAAAAATCGACTCTTCTTTTATGATTGATTTTTGTTTATAATCAGCAGTATAATCACGTCCTAAAATATGGCACGCTTGCAAATTAACATCTTGTATAGAGTAACATTTAATTAACTGACCATATTTTAGCAGCGATATTTCTGAAAAGATGTAGTTATGAAAAAAATTCATTGATACCTACTATCATTCTCCAAAATATGGTCAGCTTAATTAAATGGCACCTATGTATTAGATCAATTTTTCAGCGGCACTTAAAACTCTAGCTGCATGGACTTTTTTTCCAATCCTGAAGAATATAATTCGAAAATAATTCTAGTAGACTCGAAAAATGTTTCGGTGGAAAAATGTGGAATTCTCCATAGTATAACTCGATTCCTATTCAAATCTATGGAGTAGATTACGCTCTTCCAAATATTATGTATTGAACAAAAAAAAATATTACTATGAGATAAAGACATTTCGCTCTTGACCGGCCTGCCCTACTCAGCCCTACTAGTCGCGGCGGCAAACGCGCCTGCCCGTGGCCGGCAAACCGCGCCGCGCGAATTTTCGTCCCGCTTGCCGCACCGACGTTCGCGCCGCCGTTCACCGTGGCTAGGCCGCAAAGGTAGTAAGTACATGGACGCGAGTCGCGCGCGACAACGTCAAAAGTCGTCAGAATTTGACAGATAATGTACTGGAAAGTCGCGACTTTTGACGTTGTCGCGCGCGACTCGCGTCCTCGTACTAACATTTTCAATATAATATCGACGGTTAAAAGGCAATAGGGCATAAGCGACATTTTGGCCCAAAATGACTTTTGAATGCCATCTTACTTAAAAAAAAATCTGCGTCGAATGCGCTTACTCCCGCGGCTCTACGATGACTTTTTTGTCGCTTGTGCCCAAGCAAAAAACTGCGTTTTTAAATAGTCGTTTTGGTGTTACCGACCGTTTTTTAGGCCTTCTTTTGCTTAACGGCGTTTGTACCCCTGTAAAAGTGGCATCATTTTTGGTCTCTAGTCGGTAATGTATTTTTACTTCCTATTGGTTTGGAGCTTCTGGGCGCTTACGGTTCTTTACCATAAGCACCTATTTTGAAAGTTGGAACTAATGTCTCTTTACCTTTGTCGTCAAAAACATAAAGCATCGGTTATATCTTACTACCAATACAAGTTCATAATACAGCTGTCGCTTATAGGCAACTACTAAAACCTGATTAATATTGAACTGTCGGTTATATCCTACTACCATACACAAATTTGCCGTACAATTGTCGCTTACAGGCAATTACTAAAAATTAATTAATATTGAACTGTCGGTTATACCCCACTACGCACAAGTTCACCAAATAGTTGTCGCCTATAGTCAATTACTATAACCAAGTTAACTATTTTACTGTCCGTTACTCCCTACTACCATTTTTTTACCATTTTTTGGTTCCCACGACACAGGGTATCCTAGTGTGGGGCCAGAACCAGTATATGTGCCTGTATGTAAATGTTATGTTATGTTCTGTTGTTTACAAATATAATAAAACTCTGTTAATTACGCCGTATTACTTTACAATTGAGATTTATTAATTGGTGTGTATGGCAATATGTAAGATAAGATAAGAATATTCTTTATTTTACACCGGAGAAACAAAAAATACAAAATATTATTCAAAATAAAAAAATCAAAATCAATTTGTTTTTAATTTGAAAACCAAAACAATTACAACATGTAAAACTGACGACAATCGTTTGGTGCTAAATCTTTCATCATGTCGCCTAAGCTTGGCGAAAAACCTGTATCTTAGGAGAAAGTGAAATAAAGTTAAAGCGTTATAAATGTGCATACATACGTAGTCGAGATGCATTAAGCCAACGGCTGTCAGTCAAGATAACAAAATTTATTACAAATATTTGCAAAGGTTCGCGGCTTTATTACTGAAATAAATTTCTTGAAAGATTATTATAAATATAAAATTCTACACAGGAAATAAAAAAGAGTAATTACAACACAGTAAAAATAAAAAAAAGTAAAAGTAAAGTAAAGTAAGTAAATACACGACAAGACAGTTAAATAGATATTAGTCAGTTAAATAGTTAGAGATAAGAGTGATAAATATAGATCAAGAATCCTGCTTTTGATGACAGCTAGGGAAGAAGAGTGCCTTATTGAAACCGGCAGATTTTACAACAGCCGGGCGGCTCTTACCGCAAATAAGTTGCCCGAGTTGTCGAGTGACTTGGTGTCTTCAAAGTCAAAGTCAGGTCAGATCGCGGTGCCCGGCTGTGGGAGTAACTGAGGTAAATAAAGCGCTCTTTGAGATAACGAGGAGTAGTGGGATTTCGCAGTGCTGAGTAAAGAAGAGAGAGGAAGTCTTAGTGAGCATTTCTAAGAGAATGAGTGGGAGCCACTCGAAGAAGTAGTCATATTTGCGTAAGCCAAATATGAACCTTATAGCAAAGATCTAGCGGCGCTCAAGTTTATCAAGTTGTTTTTTAATCAAGTCAAGGTAGCTGGCATTAGCATAGTCGCGGATCGGGAGCAACAGAGATTGCGCAAGTGCTTTTTGGTCGCTGAGGCGAAAATTTTCCGACTCACCTCAAGCAGCCGATGATGATGCCCAAGTTTTACCTTCTGACTGAATGGTATTATTACACTGCCGAACTACTCTCCTAGAAACCGTTCTAAGACTGCCAACCACGATCATTTGCGTCTTGACGGGATTATCCCTCAAGCCATGATACTTACTTTATTTCAAAATACGATCTAGGTAGATCAGCATTTCTTTTAGCAATCGCCGAGGACAGACTATCTACAGCACTATGCTTATAAATTTGGAGGTCATTTGCATACAGGTCGTAGGAAGAAGAGAGGTTTCTGGATAACTATTGATGAAAATTGCAAAGAGAAGAGGACACAACACACCACCTTGCGCGACACCGGCAGAAGTATCAGACTAAGCGAAGAAGGATTCATCGAGAGAACAGTGTCCAGCAGGATGTCAAAGTCAACCGTGTTGATGAAGTCCAACAATGTGAGGACAGTTGCATAACCATTTTCCTATAATTTTACTCCATTTCATTCGACTATAATTTTAATAAGTGCAGAAACTGTGCAGCATGCACAAAAGCCAGATTGAGACCGTTTTTGCTTAGGAAGATACTTACTTGGTAATGGATAAGACGCTCGAAATCTTTTATGATGAATGGATGGATATGGGCCGAAAATCGGAGAATGAGGAAGCATAAAGCCTTTTGGGTAAAACACCAGTCTTGACCGAGTAGTTGAAATGACTTCTATTATGGCCATTACCATTTTTCGGCTAACGCAATACTGATGGCGTGGGTACTGACCCACGGCATTGTAGGTGACTAGCTACGCTCTTTGCAACATCACAATAGGAGAATTGACTTTTTGAAAAAAGCGGAAAATCAGTAATTGGAGCTGAGGAAAGATTACTCAATGTGTTATTTTTAATAGTTCCAACAAATTTACAGAATGTTTTGTTGACAACACAGATACAGTAATCGGTTAGGCGCACACAAAAAAAGGTCACCTGACAAAAGGACCCGTTAACACCTGAAATAAAGGTCCCCAGCGCGCTGGTAGCACTGGAACGCTGCACTGCCAAAGAAATCCTTTGACCAAGAAATGCCCCAGAGCTAAGTCCACGGTCCCTCAAACGGCGCCCCAACTCCCTAACAAAAATCTTGGCCTGTTGCCCCCAAACTAAACAAAAATGCAAGAAGCCTTAAAGGCACTATTCTTTTGGAGCTTGACCCTCGCTGTCGATTCAGCAACGGCACCGGGAGCAACTGCAGTAGCGGATATATGCAAGAGAGCAAAAGTGCGGATGCACGCCTCATCCCACACTGAACAACACCCCTTCTCGCAGGATAAATGAGTGAGACTGTTCGGATGTTTCTCATCGGTACGACACAAGCCCGGAGGCTCTAACACGCAAGGAACGTTGACAGAACAGAGAGCCCTGCGGATGAAGTCGTTCAATGAATGGTTTACAGACCATCTACCCGCACTCCTAACACAATGCAGCCCGTGATGTCCCAACACACCCCACAGACACACAGATCGGCTCGCTCACCTTGCAACTCAAACAAAGCGCTACTGCTGTACGCAGGGAGTCATTATCCAGCATGGTTCCAAGCTGTAGAGACGGTAACGCTGGCTGCCACAAACCTGACTCCAGTTCACGCGTGAACGAGTAAACGAGCTATGGTCCTTCACTCTGGCCGACGCACACAGGGGTATTTGGAATGAAAAGTCGATTAAAATTATTTTGACGTTAGAATCTTTTTATTTTGATTTCATTTAATGTAATAACAATAACAAAAGTGACATACGATGTTAACATTTACAGAATCTTACTCAATGTCTACTACCGGCCCGTCCTGACTTCGCTCGGGTAGACATTTTATTTATCACAGAAGAAAACCAAAAAAAGTTGAAAGTTGAGAGTTGTTACTTGAACTCGCATTACTTGCTCGTGCCCAGTGCACCACCAGTGTACCAGACATTTGATAGAAATTGCAAATTTAAGGTTGCCCTTCAGATGCTTTTTTATCGTTTTGGTACCATGGATTACATTTTTTAAGTTTTGGCTAGGATCCCTATTTTTTTTAATGAAATATATGTTACTTAGGGACAATTCAACTTTCTAATAGTGAAACAATTATTGAAATCGGTGCGGTAGTTTTTTAGTTTGAGAATATTTTCTCTTTATAATATTAGTGCAGATAAAGATAATCTTAAAATTTATAAAAACTAGTCTGAAGATGCCTCCCATCCTTCTTCGTTTGAAGATTCTTCAGAGTCACCAGATGGGATATTCTCTTCGGAAGGAATATTCGCTTCCCACGAGAGCAGCATTTGAATAGTTTCTGGCCTAAACTGTTTTGATTTTTAAGGGGTTTCGGTCTAATACTGCTTAAATATGGATCGGTGTCAATAAAAGCTTGTTAATAACATTCATATTACGTTGTTTTACGACGTTTTACACAATCTGTTAATTCCTCAAATGTTTTCATCGGACGACCAACACCCGATGTATTTTTAATCGGAATTTCAAAAGTGCGTTGTAACCAATCTTGGTGTTGTAAGAAAACTTTTTCTGTTCGTTTGGAAGAAAGCCATTTTGATTTAATTTCTGACTTGAGACGCGAAAAAAATATGCAAATATATTTTCGCGATTACTCGGCTGGGAAGGTCTCTCGATTTATAATGTTCCTTTCAACTGCATCCAACTTTTTCGTGAAATCCCTTTCATCGCACTCTTTTGTCATTCGATAGACACCTTCCCGAGTCAAAACGCTTAACCCAGAGGAGCCTGTAGCAAGGCAAATGTTAAATTAATAAATGTATCAGCAAAAATAACTTGGTTTTGTCTAAACTGATGTCAAATAAAAACTACTATATTTATGTTTTTGGCACTTTTTGGCAGTAGATTTTTATGCATGGGGAATTATAATGAATCAAGCAAATAATACAAAAAAAAGTAATACCGGGAGAGCGCCGGAAACATAACTAATTGACTCTTCAACATACATAAAACAAAAATGAACGTGCGAAAATAATTCAGTTTGTAAAAATAGCTAGATAATAATAATGCCACGGAATAATTTCAAAATAAGAATATAGTTTCACTCCTACATACCTGCTTCTCCAAGATCCATAATGATAGTTGACACAATTCACTTCAACAGACTTAAAACACGTATGCTTTAGCAGAGTAATTTTTTTTATTTTTCTGGATAGCAGTACGTGCGATTAGCAATGGGCCTAAAAGACGACTGAATACGCATCAGCGAGTAAGGCTAAAGGAATTAAGATTGCGGACTATTGTAAATTAGACCCTTACGGTACTCCAGGTAGTGGCGGCTACCTGAAATATGATAATTTAAAATTTCGACTTTTAATCGACTTTTTAGGGTAAATACTCCTGTGTGCGACGAGACCATCAACAGTGGATTTGCATATGACCTCATCCCAAGAATGCTGACAATGAGCCTGCTACAACTCCAAGGCTTCCTCTGCAAAGGGGATGTGAAACCCGCCGCCATAAAAATTCAAAATGCGAGAGACGAGGTCCAACATCCCATGATGAAGCCAAGAAAGCTGGGAACGATGAGATGATGATGATGGAGAGCGATACTTGACTCCACTGAGATTAGGTCATATACACGTAAAGAATACGACTCCGAGCTTTCTTCCTTCTTCAAGATGGTGTCATAATCTATTGATGCCTCTCTCTGCAGCCACAATGGAGCCGTACGAATAGTGTAGTTCAGCTTTGGGATTGAGAAACAACTACGCAAAATCATCAGGGCAACACGTGCTTATAGTTGCCTTAGGGTGATGCCTATTTGCCGACAAAATATCATTCTTCTTTTACGCAGCACCCCTGGGATGCCTTCTGGAAATATTGGGGCAGAGTAAAGTCTGACTTGTCCAAGAGTACGATCCCAGGGACCTCAGCGTAAAATTCTGACGTCACTTCCTGTTACACCAGCCCTAAGCATGGAAACAGTTGCGACTTCTGTGTGGTACGTATCGCACGTGTTGATACGTGGTTTTGGGTATCTGGAGCCCCAGATAGCCTTTTGGATATCTCGTATCAACCTTTTAACATCTTCAATGAAAATATCTGGGCAGCCACCAATGGTGCCGTCATCCAGGTACCACACGTTCAAAGGAGAACTCAGAGAGGATCAAACGCATTAAATTGAGGAACAAAAGTGAAGTGACTAATGAGAGCATTGACATTAAGGTCTTTAGAAATAGAGGCCTGGCGTGGTTTTCGAACTCCTAGAGGTTTGAGAAAATTCCAGACTTTAGCTGGATCTCCATTATCAATAGATTTTTTGTATTACCTATTCAGGTCTTGTTTATACTCAGGTAGGTACATATATTTTAAGTTTTCATTTCATCGCACAATCACGTCAAATAATCGTTACAAAATCATACCTTATGTAGGTAGGTGAGTAATATGGTACGAACGATGATGGTGACACTAACATCCTCTAACGTTTGCAGTTGCTTAATTCTTATTTCAAAGGAGAATAATGTTGGTTGAGATTGTTGAGAATCTATTATTTTTAGGACGTGACGTTTAATCTACGTCACCAATTGCCCAGATAATGTCATGTGTTGTATATTCTTGTTTTCCTCTTGGCCTACAAATCTCGATGTGTGGAAATACCATGTTACCTTTTTTTCAACCATCTTACGGAGTCGCTAATGACTGATATCCTCACGGTATTTTTACTAAGCACTGTTTCTTGTGCTCCATTACCTTTTGTCACAATGGTGTGAATTGTAATATATCCTTTTTTACCTATTTTAGTATTCAACAGTCATGTGACGTATGCCCTATTACCTCCTGGTATACGGAAACCAAATATAGCTTAGTCGTCTATACTCTTCGTTTTTTTTATTTGTAGATGTAACATATGCTGAATTACCTCATATAAAAATTATGTTCAATTGGGTCAAGCGACATAAAACTACATAATACAACGTCCAGTCAAATAAAATTAAATGGCAATTAATGCTCGTATTTTTTGTGCGGTTAAAACTGTTTCCATCTTTACGTTATGATAATAAATAAAAAAGTTATGTTTTTTTTTTGAAATTTCAAACTTTAAAATGCTCTCCTGAACAATTTGCTTTTTGTCGCTTAACCCCTATATCCTTTTAACCGTCGATATAACTCCGAAAGGACAAACATTTGGCTGTTGGCGTCATAGTAACTTTTGTTCAGCTCGCTGAGACCTATTTGATGATGTATCACACATGGATATTGGGCTGAGGTCCAAAATTGCATTCATTTGACAGCCATTAGATTTTTTTTTTAGTTCTTATGTAAAAGTCCTTATTCTGAGTCTGAAAACGGCTCATTGCCTACAAAAAACATAACTAAACCTTCCCCTTTTAGGGACTACTCGTAGAAAGCGCCCGAGGCGCGCGTACTATACGCTGCGCTTTGGGCGCGAGTCGAGCGAGCGTTGGACGCCTATCGTGAGCACACTTTTCTAATCCGCGAAGGAGGGGCGCGCGTCGTACGCGCGTATGACGCGCGCACCACGGACGCGGACGCTTGATGTAATCCGTTGCATAGAACTTTATACATAGAACTTAAAGAGCGTCCGATACGCACTAGTCGACTATAGCGCGGCCGCTGGGAGTTTACGATCCTGACACATGTCTGTTTCATATGACTAGTGATGGGAGAAAATCAACGTTATCATTCCTTAAGTTATTCTTAACTAGGTTTTGCTACTGACTCACGACTAAGTAGTTTTGTTTTTTAGACGACCTTCACTCAGTCATCTCTTGTGCCATTTTCGCAGGCATTTTAGAAGGGTCATCATCTTTTTTGTGCCGAATGGCGGTGAAGTGTTGTGGCGAGCTGTGCGACCTTTTATTTGGGCCCAGATCAGCTCAATCGCTTTGTACGGCAGTGGTACGGAGAGATTCTGAGAACGCGATGATCTTTTTCTAAAGCCTGTTCATCAACTTCGTATCGTTAAAGGGACCGTTATTATTTTCATTATTTTTGGTACGTCACTACAAAAAAAACCTTGACATAACCTTGTGACAGCGTAGTAAGGATTTTACGCACGAACATTAAATATTGATTTCTTCTTATTTCACATTTAAATCACTGTGCAAAATATAACATTGATTGTAAGTTTACACAATGATATAGTTTCAATGACAATTATTTGCTAGTAGGATAAATAGGACATAAAAATATTTTAATCGAAAATTTAACGCCACTTCAAGGTTACGTCGTCCGTTCTCCTGTCAGGATCGTAAACTCCCAGCGGCCGCACGGTAGTCCCATAACCCTGTGTTTATTTTTGTGAGTTGGGAACACTGCTTCACAGATTAAGTAGTATAAGGGTTCTTTAATCTGTTGCGCGACTAATCGAAAAGAATCGAAAAATCGAAACAGCAAAAAGTAAAATTATTCGTGTCGTACAGTGATTATATTCTCTGTGGTGTCGTATCCGTATTCGTATCGTATTGGCTTTTTCTGAGGCTTTTTCATTTCTAGGAAGCTAGCGCCCAGCTCGTTCGTTTAGCGTCTGTGGCTCGCTTGGCTCGGCTCACGACTCTTTTTACGTGCTCTCCAGCGTTGCCAGAATGTTAGAAAAGTAACATTTTACGTTACTTTTGACCCTCTCATGTTACCTCCATGTTACACGACTTCATATGTTACTTTTGTGTTACTTTTTAGAATTTCCAGCATACAAAAAAAATATCGTGAATCGGATCGCATTGACTGATGCGATGTCGGAGCGGAGCGAAAATCTGTCGATTTCGTCTTACCGCATACTCAATCGCGTGTATTTCTCAATCTTCCATCCCAGTTACTTAGGCGTGCGAGCAAGTGAGTCGAGAGAGGCGAATAGCAGTGAATCGATCACTGTACTTTCTTCGAAGTTTGTATTGTTGTTTGTTTTGTTTGGGACTTAGCGTTGCGATTTTAAGTGGTTTGGTAAGTAAATGTTGCATTTATTATTGTAGTTCTAATCTAATAAACGAGTAGGTATTTAGGGAATCAGTAATTTAACAACAAGTCATGTTTGCAACTGATATAAGAATATTTTGTATTGTCATTTATCACAAGTAAATAAGCAAAGAATAGTGTGCCATTCACTGCACATTAGCTTCAAAAAGTTCTAGCTATAAAATTTACTTATTGTTATGTTACATAAACTTTTGTTTTGCTTACAGAAAATAGGGGCCCGTTTTTGAGTTGAGAATTTTCACTAAGTAAATACTTAACTAACGTTCTGTCACGCTCTTTTCTGAGAAATTTGACGAGACCGTACTGCAGTTAAGTGTTTACTTAGTGGAAATTCTCAACTCAGAAACCGGCCCTAAGAGTGAGTGGGCTGAGTACCGGCTGCAAAGGTAGTACGAGGACGCAAGTCGCGCGCGACAACGTCAATAGTCGTCAGAATTTGACAGTTAATGTACTGGAAAGTCGCGACTTTTGACGTTGTCGCGCGCGACTCACGTCCTCATACTACCTTTGCTGGTGGCGTAGCCCTAGAATTTGATTTTGTAAATCAAGCCGCTTCCAACTGGTCTTTTTGGAAATCCATGGAGGAGGCCTATGTCCAGCAGTGGACTTCTTGTGGCTGAATGATGATGATGAATCGACCGGCACTCATTATTTACGGAACCCAAAAGTAAAAAAATATATATTACGGCTGTCAATATTTTATTGAAAATGTTAGTTTTTTTTTCAATACAATATAACTCCGAAAGGAAAAACATTTGGCTGTTGGCGTCATAGTAACTTTTGTTCAGCTCGCTGAGACCTATTTTATGATGTATCACACATGGCTATTGGGCTGAGGTCCAAAATTGCATTCCTTTGACAGCCGCAATATACTTTTTTTTAGATCTCCTGAAAACGGCTCATTAAAGCAATAAACTGAGGATGTCACTTTTTTGGGGCTAAAAAAACACTGTGCCTCCGCTAATCCAAGGTTTTTTATTATTACGATTACGATTATTCGATCAACAATTTATTAAGATTTTTTCGAAGCTTAACAAATGGGACAAGAAACATATATTAATTTTTGTGTAACAAACTGCCATAATAAAGTACTGTGTCGGTTTCCACTGTAAAAAAAAAAAAAGTTACTTTCTCGAGAAATTGTTACTTTTTGATCTGCCTCGTGTTATATTTGACTATCTGCCACTGGCAACACTGGTGCTCTCCTCTGTGCTTTTTGTGGTTGAGTTCTTGAGGTTTCGTTCGAATTTAATATATAAATTTTATAGCTGTTTTTAATAATCGGTGCGTGCTGACTTCCGAATAATAATGTGGAGATTATTTGCATACTGAGGCAACTCTTCAAATCAAAACCTGAACATATTGTCCAGCGGCGCAGGGCGTGGGGTTCCGTCGAACATGGATTTCAAAATGCAAGAGTACACGCACGCCATCGTCGGTAAAGCGACGCCAGTGCTTCGCTTGACAGAAAGAGTCAACCTCAACGATGCCAAGCGGCAGCTAGACTGTTTCCTGAGGTTACTTCGTGAGCTGAACATCGAAGTTATTGAGCTAGACCTTGGCGGTACCTTTCCCTCGAACGTATTGGTAGAAGACTCAGCAGTGGTATGCCATGGCATTGGGCTAATCACCAAACCAACTTCCAAGCTTGAAGAAACTAAAGTAAGTATTTTAAATTTTTAATGAACACAATGTGTTCTCACTAGGTCTGGCCGGGCGATTTTTGGCTTGTGCGGTTGCGTTGTTGAATTTGCATTGATTTCCTTACATTACTTATTCACATTCCTTGTGGCTAAAATCCTGTTGATATGGGCATTAAAAGAGAAGAAAGAGTAAAAGAGACGGTTGTAATAGATAGTTGTAGAGAGTTGTAATCTATAATTCTAAGTCTATTTCAGTTGGATGGTTTGTTTTAACTAAAGTTAGTTATCTGTTAACTGATAAAACAGGGGATGATATAGTATGCTAATTTGTATTGTTAAGCCAGCGTTCCATTCAGCATTGCGAGGAAATAAAATATAACAATGCAATTTAATACATTTTTAATATCCGTGCGCTTATAGCGAATTGCTTAAACTATGAATGTTAAGTTGTTTTAATAGATATGACCTATTTGCTTGCATATAAAACCATTAGTCACCTCAATGACCTCCTCTCTAGACGGTATGAGGTAATTTGAAGACTAATTGAAAGGTCAATATAGTAATTGTCATAATAAACCATATAGGTCACTGGATTTTTTTTATAATATGCTGTATTTTTATTTGTCTTCATTTATGAACTCAGGTTTGGTCACCTTCAATCTATCATTATTCCTGATTATATTAATAAAATAAAATTATTATATTATGTAAATAAAAAAAAAAATTTTTTACTTTAAGAAATCAGAAATTTATTGCAACATAAACAATTTAAATTCTGTTTGTTGATTGTCAATGTACTTTTATGGTGTTATAATGTACTTTAAATATGTTGCTTACACCTGCCGAATTAGTGGCGAAAAAGGCTCCAATATAACTCCACTTATGTACAAAACATAAAAGTGCAAATTTCAAATCTGTGGCATTTCTATTAATGTTTTACTTTGGACCTGTCACAATATGTGTTTGCTTTGTTCTAGGCTAAACTAGTAAAAGATGCGTTAGAGTATCTAGGCCACTCGACTATTCTCCTCACAGACTCTGATGTCAAGCTTGCCGGATCTGATGTGCTGTTCACAGGTAAGGCGGTAATACAATTTTTTTTTCTTACCCATGTTTTGTATAAGAATACTCTTGCACTACAGTTAAGTTCTTCCGTCCTCTCCGGAATGAGTTGTGGTTTAGCTTACCAGAAACTGAAGGGAGTGATCAACCTTGTTCTGTACATCTTCGATTAGGCTTAGGTGTAAGGTCAAGAGGCAGACATAACATATCCCAAGGGGTTGAAGTATCTCTAACTGTTGGCCGCCGCACGACTATCTATCTATGTAATAAAATTCAAAGTCCTGACTGACTCACTAGTCAACGCCTAGCCCAAGCCGTTGGACCTAGGAAGTGGAACACCGGATCCGGACTAGGCCCCCATAGTGGAGTATGGCCTATATCAAGAATTTATTTCAACGTAAAGAATTTACATTCTGCTTGTTGAATGTCAATGTACATACAGTTATGTATAACGTTAGCCGCTGCCTTGGGGCCGTCTGTAGTGGAGAAAAAGGCAGCGAAAAAAAAACTCCACTCTGACCATCTTTTCTCAAATCACCTTAAAGCTTAAGAATTTAAATACAAATAAAACATACAAAATAATATCTTGGATGTGTTGAACACTAGACACATTTATCCTCTGATTTAATTTAATATTAAACTACTATTTAATGCCATACGTCCTTGTCTTCTAAATAATAGTTGATTTTATAATAAGCTTTTTTGCAAAGAGTGTGCTTAACACAATTCTTAAATCGTGTTGGGGGTAACTCTAATATATCTTGGGGTATCTTGTTGTAGAACCTTATACAGTGCCCCATAAAGGAAGTATTAACTTTTGCAAGTCTAAATCGTGGAAATGACAATTTATGTTTATTCCTAGTATTAACGTTATGATGGCTACCAAGAGTTTCGAAGTCCTTAATATTTTTCCGAACGTACATAATATTTTCATTTAATAAATGTATTGGCTTGCAACTGTTAAGATGTTAGTTTCTTTGAAAAAATCTCTTAGCGAGTCCCTACTACCTAGCTTGTAAATAAATCGGATCGCTCTCTTCTGCAAGATGAAGATAGTCTCAATGTCTGCTGCCCGGCCCCATAGTATTATACCATAGGACATAATACTATGGAATTAACTAAAATAAACAAGCCCAGCAGTTGCAACGTCAGTAAGTTCTCGAATTCTTTTCACGGCATATGCTGCGGAGCTTAGTCTATGTGCCAATTTTATAATATGTGGACCCCATTGTAGTTTGGCATCGATTGTGATGCCCAAAAATACAGTATCTTCAACAAATTCTAGTTTATTATTTTCAATTACAATGTTGTTTTCAACTAATTTTACGTTAGGTAGGGTAAATTTCATACATTTTATCTTTTTTGAATTTAACAATAGATTATTTACTGTAAACCAATCTAGAACGTGCGAGAGAGCATTATTTGCTTCGTCAAGATTATTTTCCTGTCTCTTTATTTTAAAAACAAGTGACGTGTCATCAGCATATAGCACTATCTCACACATTTTTTGTACCAAAAACGGTAAATCATTTACATAGACTAGGAAAAGGAACGGCCCTAAGATAGATCCCTGCGGGACTCCCATTTTTACAAGTGAGCCTGACGATTTAATGCGATTTATTTCTGCTTTTTGAACCCTTCCTTCTAAATATGATTTTAAAAGATCTAGACTTAATTTTTTATTCCATAGTGTTTTAACTTTGAGAGTAATGTTTTGTGGTCTACACAATCGAATGCCTTTGACAGATCACAAAATACTCCTATCGCATCATTATGATCCTCCGACGCACTGAAAATATGTTTAACTTACATGACTCCAGCGTCTGTTGTATTCCGCCCTTTAATGAAACCGAACTGCTGACTATGGAGGAGTTCGTAATTATTGAAAGGAATAAGCAATTGATCTAAGATAATTCTTTCAAATATTTTACTTAATACTGGTAGGACTGAAACGGGTCTAAAATTTGTTGGATCTTGTTTATCTAGATATTGTTTATACCAGCGGCGGTTCACCGTTTTTGTGCGGAACCATAGCTCAAGTAAGAAGTAAACCTGTAACAATGTAACAATACATACTGACTGCACGAATGCTCGAAGTGTGACATGTTACATTACACCCCGAGCATTTGGTCAGTACCCAGCACTCGCGAGCGGTACCTACATAGATACCTAAACGGAATGAAACTGAAAACTTTAAACTGGATAATAATTACGTCCTTTATAAGATTACCATACCTAAATATATCAAAAGAGTAAAAAAAAACTTGCGGAACTCCTGAGAGCCTTTTACGGAACCCCAGGGTTCCGCGGAGCACCATTCGGGAACCGCTGACCTTACCTTCCTCAGGGAAGAGACCCGTGCCCTTCGGTGGGGACATAATGCATTGATGATGAAGCCTTAACACAAACATAAACTGAATCTGGGTATCAATTGTCCACATCTTTCTTTCTTTCTTCTTCGTCTTCTTTCTTTCTTTCTCTAATATATAAAATTCTCGTGTCTCAATGTTAGTGCGCATGCTCCTCCGAAACGGCTTGACCGATCTTGATGAAATTTTATATGTATATTCGGTAGGTCTGAGAATAGGTTGTTATCTATTTTGTGTACCCCTATCTGGCAAAACAACGTTCGCCGGGTCAGCTAGTCTAATATATAAAATTCTCGTGTCACCTTGTTAGTGCGCGTACTCCTCCAAAACGGCTGGACCGATTTGGACGAAATTTTATATGTGTATTCGGTAGGTCTGAGATTAGGTTGTTATCTATTTTTCATAGCCTTAAGTGAAAAAAATATATAATATATTATGGCGAAACAACGTTCGCCGGCACAGCTACAGGTCAGTTAAGTAAAGCTGGCACGTTTAACACAGTTACACGTTGCGCTTGTGTAGTGTCTGTATTCACAGACACTACACAAGCGCAACGCGCACAAGCGCGTCACGCCGCGCGCTCATTCGAGCGCGCGGCGTGACGTGTACTGCATGCGCATTTTGAAAAGTCTGCCGGTCTCTCTTGCGCGCGGTCTAGCTTATGAGTGTGAAGGGGACAGTTATAGTTTTACTTTTGCTACTGTTTATAAATACAGCATGATCTTTTTGCTATTCAACCGTATGTGCGTTTCAATGAGGGATTTTTCTGACAGCTAAGAAAAGTAGTTCCAAATGTGCCGTTTATTTTTTCTTCTGAAAACGACTCATTAAATTTTTAACGACGCATTTTTAAGAGAGGGTTTTTTGTTTTTCTAATGGGAATTGCCAGTTTATTCTGTGGTCTTTCCTCTTTTCTTTTGGCTCTTGCATTTGATTGTGATTGGACTTCAGACAACTGCTACTGGTGCTAAAATCATGGAAAAAACGTTGAAAAAGAAGAAGAAGAATAGGAGAACACAACAATCGCGTAACCACAATAGAAACCGAATGATGTTGCTCAGTTGGTCACAGATTCCTTCCAGTCGATGAAATCACAGAACAGTAATAAAGTTTTTATCTGTGGCAAGCAATAAGAAAAAAAAGGTAAGGTAATGAGCAGTTTTCAGTGCAGGAATGCAATTTTTGACCTCAGCCATGCCCAATAGTCATCGAATAGGTCTCAGCGAGCTGAACAAAAGCTACTATGCCGCCAACAGCCAAATGTTAGTTTTTTTTTTCAATACAATATAACTCCGAAAGGACAAATATGTGGCTGTTGGCGTCATAGTAACTTTTGTTCAGCTTGCTGAGACCTATTCGATGATGGCTATTGGGCTGAGGTACAAAATTGCATTCTTTTGACTGCCATTAGATTTTTTTTAAGTTCATCTGAAAACGGCTCATATATCCAGTAACTGACCACTGAGCGTCCGTGACCCTTTGTTACATAATTAAATTGTTGAGGATTTCTGGGATAATTATTTTCTGTTTTCGTAAAGATTTTCTTAGGTGAAATTATTTTTGTTCATGCTAAAATTTATTGAAAATTAAAACTATTTTGTAACCATTGATTCCACCTTATTTTTAATACTTTTCGCTCGAATTTTCTAAAAATATATTATAACAAGCAACACATATGTATATTTGTATTTATTTATCTACAACGCACCCATCTTACTAAAACCTAACTCTAGTCTACACTTAAACTAGAGTCGCATTTTGAATCAAAATCATATATTTTTAAACATCCTGTATAGTGAAATTGCATAAGTGTGAGTACTGTGAACATGCCAGCTTTAGATAACAGACCTATAGTATTTAATTTAATTTAGTTTGGGGTTCAGAGTTACTTTATATATTGTTAAGTTTTTGTACTGCTCAATAAAACAATTTTGAATTTGAATTTTTTGAAGTCTACACTTAAACTAGAGTCGCATTTTGAATCAAAATCATTTATTTTTAAACATACTGTATAGTGAAATTGCATAAGTGTGAGTACTGTGAACGTGCCAGCTTTAGATAACTGACCTGTAGTATCGCTGCGTACAAAGTTTTACTCGACAAAATGTTTCAAAATGAAATATAGTCAAAATGACACTTTGCTATTTTGTAGAAATTTTATAAAAAGAAGATTGAATATTAAAAAAAAAAACATATTATCACCAAGGAGATTGTTATCACTATCAAGTTTCCTCAGCAAGTACTTTGTGTCAACAAGCCTATTTAGTAGCAGGTCGCGGGTACGATTCTCACTGGAGACCGCCTTACTTCGAACTTACTTACTTTACTATAGTTTTATAAGATACCTCGGCATTTTCCAATGGCACTGAATAGTGCAACCCTCCGCCGACTTCAGCCGAATGAAGATATCAGTGAAATAACAAACTTATTGCTACTACATAAGATTTTAAATCCAAAAACAACTGGACCTTTGCTATCTCACTCATAGTATTATGCTCCTACTAATACGCTTTAGGGCAAATAAATATAGCAAGTGAGTTTGAGTTTATTTTAATTTGAAATTCACAACAGATATCTAACTACAAAGAAAATAAATCAATTATGTGATGAAGCCCAATCACCAGTATTCATGACGACTTGAGGATTGCTTAATTATGCATGAACTAATGCAAATTGTATACTATTACAAAATACATGTTTTGGTTACCATTAAGTAAGATTGTACAATGACCTTTTAGATTTTAAGTTTTTAAATTATGTCATTTTTGTGTAACTTCTGTGATCATTAATATTTTTTTTTGTTTTCGTCACTCCCTTGTCTCTTCCTATCCCTGTGGGATAGGGCCTTATTTTAATCGTGTATACTCGGATTTATGCATGTATGTTTGATTGTTCACTTTACAGGTCGAGAGTTCTTCGTCGGCATCTCGGAGACCAGTGACGAAGCCGGCGCCAAAGCAGTCGCCGAAGCATTCCCCGAGTTTCCCTGCACGCCAATCAAGGTACACATTGAAATTGATTTTACAGAAAAGTTTTTCAGAAATCAGAAATATATTAAAAACTTAAAGAATTTACATTATGTTTCATCATCATCATCAACCCATTATGTCCCTACCGAGGGGCACGGGTCTCTTCCCTGAGGAACGTATAGGCCATACTCCACCACAGGGGCCAAGTCCGGATTGGTGGAGGCTTGTAAGACTAGTGGCTGATTTTACCTACTGTCAGAAGTTTTCTAGCCGCCCTAGGGCCTCTGACTTGGCTTAACGACTGCCATCTATCGACGGCAGCCGGCACCAACTGTTTAACGTGCCTTGCGAAGCACGGAATCGCTCGGAAAATTGCCACTAGTGTTAGTCATAGACGGTGACCCATCCATGGACTGAACGCGCCGTATGTTGCTTAACCTTAGTGATCATCTTTTCTCAAATCACCATGCACCCATGATTGCAATCAATCTTGCAAAATCAAAAATTTAATTTTCTAATAAATAAATATAATAAAACACCAATGCTGCGGTCAGACACACGGACGGCACCCGTTCACGAGGACCCGTTTAACAATGTAAATCCTATTCAGGCACTAAAAGAAAATGTAATTATAATTTACTAGTGATAGGATTAAGTAGAACCATGATGTTTGTACTAAAACCGTATGACAGGTATTACATTGCGAAATACCAATTGACACGTTGTTTCATCTACCTTCTTAGCAACATTTTGTGGAAATTTTCGGTGTGAAAAACAGTATTATTAACGATTTACGACGAGACAGATGAACATATTTCCAAATATTTCACACTTTCGGTTCAAACTGAAACCAAATTCAAATCAAATATTTTATTCACAATAAAAACAAAATGTTTAACTTACGAACGTCAAAGTTGTTAGTTTCACAATTAATAGATTACGCGGAGAAGAGTCTAACAAAGAAAATCCAAATTTATTCATACGGATACTAAAATAGTGTCACACTTCAGTTAAGATTGTTTGATGAAGTGTAACCATTTGAATTTACAGATGGCCAAAGGTGTGGGGCACCTAAAAAAATACATAACCATGGCAGGGGAAGACATTCTCTGCGTAAGTGCAGGCAAGGTGGCCCAGGAGGTTCTCAAGAAAATGGAAAGAGAAGCCAACTTTGTGTACCAGACGCTGACGGTACCTGAAGACGAGGCTGCCAATTGTTTATTTGTTAAAGGCACTCTCATACATCGAGCTATTGAAGAAATACCTAATTCATTTAAGGTGAGTAGGTGAGCAATGAAGCACAGTATTTTGGGCGCCAGGAGGGTAGACCGTGTCCTAAATTACCGTGGCGCAGCGGTTAGCGCATCTGTCTACCATGCGAGAGGGCCCGGGTTCGAATACCGGCACAACTTTTTGGGGACAAAAAAAAAAGAAACCCTGAGTGCTTAGTGCGAGTTTTTTCGTTCACTTTCGATAGCGAGAGCGTTTGCAATTTGTATAGAAGTGACAAAGCGCGCCACCTAGTTGTCTCTTTGTCACTCCTATACAAATTGCAAACGCTCGCTCTCGCTATCGAAAGTGAATGAAAAAACTCGCACTAAGCACTCTGGTCTTGGATGTTTACATGTTTGTGACGGCGCTGTTTCTGGTTCCCACGACACAGGGTATCCTAGTGTGGGGCCAGAAGCAATGTATGTGCCTGTATGTAAATGTTATGTTATGTTACGTTAAATACCATACTACGCACCAAAACCCGAGTAATCGACGTGGGCGTCCAGACGGGCAAATTAAAGTGGAGCTGGGCTGGTCATGTCAGTTGAATGAGCTCGGTTAGGTGGGCGAGTGGGTTCCACAAGGCGGACATCGAATCAGAGGCCGGTCTAGAAGACTTTGGAGAGACGATCTCGACCAACGCCTGCCGGAGTGATGGTCTGAGGTGGCCCAGAACCAAAAACTTTGGACTGAACTGGGGGAGGGCTTGCCCAGCAGTGGGGCACATTAATGGAGGCTACGTAAAAAAAAAGTTGGCTTAAGGGTGGGTTATCCGACGTTACATCTGATTCAGGTGTTTTAAAATATATTTTACTCTGTAATGGTTAGTTAAAGAAAAAAAAAACTTCAATGTTCTATCTGATGTAGAACCGTCGGTTTTTAGAGCTTTCTCCATACAAAAACATAAATAAATTAATTCGCGTTTCGCAAAACGCGGTCATTTATATGCACTTACAAAGTTGAGTCTGTTTTTGGTCTTACATGTTTAACCTAACACGCTCCTACGCGCTCCGCTACGCTACGCGCTTCGTCGCACCTATATTTTTGTTGTTGTAGTTTCGGTTTTTAGAGCATTCGCTTTATTTTCTTATATTTTATGCCATGTGTAGTTATGGAAAATTAATATTAGGTAAAATGACAAAAGGACAAAAGACTATATGCGTCACAACAATAGTCAAATGAATATAGTATAGCAGACCATTATTCTTAAGACGCATTATGCCAAAGAACGTTTATGCAAAAGTGTCATTATGAATGTACAAATTATGCGACATTCATTTTGACAAAGAAAATTAGGAACAAAAAATTATGCGACTGAAATGTATCCCACTGTGGCAAACTACTATTATTAAAAGATTGCTTGTTTGGGCTAAAGACCTTCGATTGGTTTGCTAGTCCTAGTTTCCTGGGCATCGGTTTAGGCATTGCTTCTCAACAAAATAGTATGTCACTCACCTCTACTCGGAGAACTTCTCGCATCGGTTTTCTTCACGCGGGCCGCGTGCCGTCGTAAACCTTTTGAGCTTTAAAAGTCTAGCTTGTCCTGCTGGCCAGCACACTTTATTCCAGTAGGAGACAGAAACACCAAATATTACTTTATAGCACCAAGATAAACAGTTACAGGGCAAAAACAAGACCCTTTCCGGATTATCGAGGCGTCCGGATTATAGTATGCCACTTATTAAAACACATGTCTTAGAGTTTCTTTAATCAATTTTTAAATTAAAGCATAAAGACAAAATGCACATGTACGACGGTTTGGCTCGTGGCAGCCCGCACCTACACCCGCCACCTCCGGAAACCCCATTGCCCGGCCGGATTACAGCGATCACCGAAAAAGCGGGAGTCCGGATTAACGAGGCCCTAGTTCTCTTCTCGCGTGGTTCAACAGTGCATCGTCCGATCCGCCATTAAAAATTGGGCAGCGCAATTGACGTCACATCCACGTCCGTCCCTCCGCGCCTCCCGCGAATTTCTCGTCGTGGAGTATCATGACATGCCTAAATTGTAAGGAAAAGAGAGTGCCAAAACATTACTTATTAGGCAAAAATACTTTAATTTTATCTTTTCGTCGTGAATCGCCTAGGCTAGCTAAACAAAAACGTAGCCATTCCCTTCAAATAATACATATAAAGTCATCTTAAACGGCTGGCCGGCCTGCTACTGTAAAGAGGAATCGCTACAGTACCTACTCGTACTTACCTAGCAGCTAGGCACTTAGTTTAAGTACCTATGTATTATTCGTATTTGCACCAACTACTCGTCTCTTTTTCCTTCGGGAACCTTTCTGTCACAAGGTTGTCTGGAAGAAATCGCTGTTAACAATAAGACCGCCCATTATATTATTCGTATTTGCACCAACTATTCGTCCCTTTTTCCTTCGGCAACCTTTCCGTCACAAGGTTGTCTGGAAGAAATTGCTGTTAGCAATAAGACCGCCTATTGTATTATATTTTTTAATTGTACCTTTTACTTGTCTCTTGTATCTTGTGTGCAATAAAGAATATTCTTATATATTCTTTATTGCACTCTTATCTTATCTTATTAGGTACTGTAACGAGTACGTGACGGATGCGAAAGCCTGTGATGACAATGATCGTGATGACGCCTGTATTATTCTTTTTTTTTAATTGAAATGTAACGTTACTTTATGTTGTCTGTTCCAGGTATTCTGCGAAAGAATCGACTTTGCGAGAAGATCCATTTACTTCTCCGAATTAGCTAAAGTATCGAACGGACTCAGCTCGTGCTGTGTTCTTGTCCGTAAACCTTAAAGAATTATCACAGTCAATTTATCTAGACTTAATACTGAATGCTTTGAACTTTGAATATCCTGATTCCTGTCACAATGGTACACTCTGATGTCACTAAGTAACCAGCTTGACTGGTTGGTACAGTCGACAGGATAATATCCACTCTACTCATTTGCATTACGGGCGACTTTGCACCTAAAATGTGAAGGTTGACGTACTGTCGACTGTACAAATCACAACATCGACGTCGTAATTCGATGATGTGACAGCGGCAATAATATTGATGGTTTTAGTTATAACCGAAAGCGTATTCTAGCACAAACGAATATTGAAAGCTTAAAGTACATAATTTTATTATTATGCATGTGTCGATAGATAGATATTTAACTAATATATTGAAATTTAAATTAGAATGCGACGTATCTTCTCTTAATTTATATGTTATCTGAATGTTAAGCGATATTCAAAGCTTACAACCTAAATTTAACACTATAGGCGTGATGTGTTATAGAATACCGAATATGTATTTAATACCCAGAGATGTAAAACCTCGTAAAAAGCACATACCTTTAAAATACTCGCTCGTACCTACTTTTACCTAATTATAGTTCTGCATATGGAGATTCGGATCATGTATTATAATTTTATTGTATATTATTGTTATGTCGACCGATAAAATAATTTTCAGAATTCCTATGAGTGCATGTCTAGTTGTCTACGCATTGATGTGTATTATGTGTTCAGGTGCAAATATGTAAGCGAAGCAGTATACGCCGCTGATTAGACATAAATTCAATAATTCATTCCATTTTCAAGACTACGAATTTTTTTGTTATCAGTAATCGTCACGGATATGACCGTGAAAAATGTTTGGTTGGTTTTTGTTCTACCAATCGACTTTCGATTGTAATTTCTATTCGAGTCTTTTAGGTATAGTTAAGTTCAAGATGGCGCTCGAATTATTCCATGACCGAAAGTACATTGCGTTGCTTTAGTTGCCAAACCAAACTATTGTCAACTGTCACCCGAACTTAGTTCTAATACGTACTCGAGTAGAGGTCCGCTGAAAAACAGTTCGTTGAGACCGATGTTATTCAATGACATTTAATATACCACAAAGTCTGTATTAAATATCTTATCTGCTTTGGTATCTCGGCATCTTTTTAACAGTAATGCAGATAGAGGTCGAAAGTGACTTTGGGGCGTCTTTAAAGCTATTTTTTTTTAATAAAAAGTTTATTTGCTTACTTCTAAGTAACAGTCATACATTTTGTACGAGACCGTTCACACCACGTTCACACTGCTATAATATATTTTACATTCCAAAATGTATGACGAGCGATAAATTATTATGTCTCAAGATGTAATAATATACATTATATTACATCCCATACTGAAAAGTAGGCGTGATCGTTATATCACGTCACCTTTTACAGTAACTAGCTACGAGGCCCGTAACGTGTCACTAGTTACAAGTGAAACGACTAACAAGTGATTTTTGCAACCAGTGATTTTTGTGAGCATGCAAGTTTTGTCTTAATTGCTATACAGATAAAGCTATTTCCGCTACACTCCGTGGCTCCCTTGCCTACTCTGCCTAGCGACACGAGATTATCGGCCGACCGAGGCGACCCTAAGACGACCCGAAATTTTCCGTATGACCGCGAGCAAGTGACTCGATGGAAATCGTTCGGATTTCAATAGTTTTTGAATTTTCGTACGTATGGCTTTGTGTTTAGAGGCTACAGACCGGTCTTTGTTTATAGTAGTTAAGTCCGTTTAACTTCTTGGACAATAGGCGCGAAGGAAAGAAGCGAGTGTCACAAATTGCATTATTTTGTTTATTTTGGTTGATGCTTCAGTGAGATTGCGAACAAATTAGTGCATAGATAGAAGTTTCGCTCTGTTGTTGAAAGTAAGTTAGTCAGTGTATTATACAGGGTGTCCCAAAACTCAACGTCAAGCCGGTTCCGGGTGAAAAGGCAAATCATACTTGTCATCAGAAAAAAAAAATTAAAAAAATCCTTTTATAAAAAAAAAAACAATTTTTTTCATTTTAAGTACAATTAAGTTTTTTATTATTATTTATTCAAGAAATTTCACAAATATAATGAAAACTAAAAGTAAAATTAAAAATGAGCAATTTTTTAAGTATTTTTTTTTAAAGTCTCCTTTTCATCCAAGCTGGAGCAGCTGGTTTTGAAACTTTGTTTACAGTTTAAAGAAGCATTATTCAGAGATACAAAACAAACAAAAAAATTGAAAAAAGTAAAGATTTGTGGCAACAGGATTTTTCAATTTTTTTTTATGTCTATAATTTTTTTTTGTTCTGATAACCAGTATGATTTGCCTTTTCACCCGGTCCGGCTTGACGTTGAGTTTTGGGACACCCTGTATAAGTGTAAATACAGAAAAAACTGAAAAACAAATAAAAAAAGCGATAACTGTAAATAATTGTATATATAATCAAATCACTTCTAAATACACCTGCATTAATTAATAATACCTACCGAATAGGTTTTTTGTTACTTACAGTTATTATAATAATAATTAGGAGATATCTTAACGCAGTCAATCTTAAGCCTGAATAAAGTATGAAGGGAAGTTGGTTTGTGACAGTTAGCATTATACTTTATTGAAAATAATGACTTAGTCTGATTTAAGTAACGTCCAAGCTGCGCCGCGACACTGCGTTGCAGTCACAGGACGCCTATTGTAACTGTGACACTAAACCTCCACCAATTTCGTATAGGTTTCGTATAGCGTTTCACAACAGGCGTGACTGTAACGCAGTCTAAAAAAAAAACTAGTTACTAAAATCACGCGTTACGAAAACTGGTGACGCGCTCATCGTAGCTCGTTACGTTACGTTTCGTGAAAAACTTGTAACGACACACGCCTACTGAAAAGCCGCCTAGGCCAGGCCTGTGCCTTAGACGCCAGTTTCTTCCATTGACACGGCTTGTAAGTAACTTGAACTTACTTTTTGTGGTGTATATTTTTAAAAGTATATACTTTTAAAAGTAGGTATAGTTACTTATTTCAGTCATAGATTTAGGTCTTAATATGGCATACTGTGGGATGGCTAAAAAATACTCCATCCTATGAAAGACGACGAATGTTTAGTATTGAAACTAAAGTAACGCTCAACCATCATCCTTTTTAATTACATTTTATTTTTTAATTGCATGTTGGTACGTTTCGAATATTCGTATTATAAGAAAAACAGAAGTACATGTTTATTTTGACAATTAAAATACATACATGTCAACTAACCCAAAGAAAACGAGTTTGTAAGTACAAATAGTTTAATTCTAATGACATGAATTTATTCAAGCATTATTCTTAAGACTGAAAAATAACTTTGGGTACTAATAGGAATCTCACAATCAAATTAACTCATTTGTAAAAAAAAAATTATAATATATAATTTGCTGTCGGCATTAAAACAACGGTAATATTAATAATAGGTCGTAATAATGGTTGTGTTAATATTATTGAAATGAAAATAAAAAATAAACTCTTATTAGTAAGCAATAATTTGTACAAAAAAGCTTCCATGACAAACTAAAATTCTCGACGTTAAGTGGGTGATCGACGGGCGAGTAAGACCGCGGTTTTAAATTCCGACGAAGTTGGCTTGCGGCTAGTTGGCGCTGATCGACTAGCGAGCAAAACAGTCGCAAACATGTCGTTTTGCATGGCGAGCCGAGTAAAAATATAGCATGACGACGAGCCGCGAGCCAGGCTCGTCGGTATATAAAACCGCGCCGCGGTTTTGTAATGATACACCGGCGAGCTTTACTGACGAGCCATAAAACTGGCGGTAAAGCTCGGCCGTCGATCAGCCGATTTAGAAAGATTTGGTCTGATTAGTCATTAGGAGAGCGAGCATACAAAAGCATACATGAATTATCCCAGGAATAGAATAAGGTAGAAATTGCTTCTCTGATGGTTAGAATGAGCTCGACGAACTGAGACCGAAGGTAAAAAGTAAATTTCATCTGACATACGACCGTAATAATATGCTTTTGAGACGTCCAGAATAGGGTAGTTTCCAGGGTCAAAATAATTAAATTCTATTTAGTCCGTATTTTATATTATAAAAAAATATTGGACACGTATTTTTTCTTTTTTCGATTAAACAAAAAATAACAAAGATATAGCCCATTAAAGTTACGTGTGACGTCACTCAGTGCTAAAAAATGCAGCACGGCGTGACGTCACACGTTACTTTAATGGGCTATATCTTTGTCATTTTTGGTCTAATTTACAAATAAAAAAATACGTGCCCCTTATTTTTGAATAATCTAAAAGACGGACTAATTACATTTTTAGGGCAACTAGCCTATTATATGAGTGGTTTTCGTCATTATAAAAATAAAACTAATGCGTCATCATACTTTCTTTGTAAACTGGATGGTTTTCAATCGATCATCAAAATATTTTTTACTAGACAAACTTTTCGCGGAGATTTTAAGATGATAAGATACTTTCACGTTTGCCATTGTCATTAGACCAACTGCTTTCACTGTTCTCTTATCTTACTATTGACGTCTCAATTGCAGGGTAGTGTAAGGTAATACATTTAAAATCTAACCTTTAAAATATAGAAAGCATATTTCTTTTCACTCCAAGATTTTAAACGATTTGCATTTTCAATGGTCTCTAAACGCATTAGTGTAAACTTATGAGGTTATGTTCAAGTTACGAGTAATTACAATACTATGTGCACTATATCTTGCTATTATATGCAATCACAATAGATTAATGTTGTTGTCTATAATAATAATACTAATCAGGTTTTTCGTCTACTATTCAACTTGTTCGAAGTTAAAAAAAATGTATCTTCCGTTAACTAATCCATTGTAACTATATGAATATATTTACATTCCATATAAGTTCATATGTACCTATACGAGTATTTAATAAAAAATATTATATTCAATAAAAAGAGTCTGAATCGTTTGGCATAGTGGTTAATTAATGTTGAGTAAAGATCGTAATATGTTACGAGTTGTGTTCATAAGATTTTAAACTTGGATTATCTTGAAGATATTGCATTTTAGACATACATAAAGGTTTAACCCACTTTTCATGACAAATGAAAACCTATATACACCTAATATAAGTGGAGCACGCTAAGAAATTGTATCATATTGTATTATTGTCACAACTGACGCGCTGTATGTACTTTGGAGAACTTGCGCAAAAATGTTTTAATATAATCTGAAAGGCCATGTTAAAAGCTAAGTAAACGTGGTTAACGACTAATACTTCTCAGTGTGACCTGTCAAAAAGTGATTCCGGTCACGTGGTCCAAAAACGCGCCATACAAATGAGCCGTTTTCAGAAGAACTAAAAAAATATCTAACGGCTGTCAAAGGAATGCAATTTTGGACCTCAGCCCAATAGCCATGTGTGATACATCATAAAATAGGTCTCAGCGAGCTGAAAAAAAGTTACTATGACGCCAACAGCCAAATGTTTGTCCTTTCGGAGTTATATTTTATTGAAAATGTTCTTTTTCGATTCTAAATGCCTGAAAAAAAATTGATGGGTTTTATTAATTTTTCTTCGGTTTTACTATATAAAAGCAACTACTTACTTCAATCTAATCTGACGCAAGTTCCCCTTCGTATATTGTAGGCTATACATTAATGTATCGTACAATCGGTTTCTGATATTGTACCTGTACCTACCAGTGTTATAAAATAACGGTCTTACAAAACACGAAGGCTTCAAACACTCTTCAGCAAAGGTAGTACGAGGACGCGAGTCGCGCGCGACAACGTCAAAAGTCGCGAGAATTTGACAGATAATGTACTGGAAAGTCGCGACTTTTGACGTTGTCGCGCGCGACTCGCGTCCTCGTACTACCTTTGCAGGGGCATGTAAATAGTGAATGGTTAAGGGAAAAACGCTACCACAGATTAGTTTGGTAAGTGTTTTGGAAGTATCGTGGTTTTATAAGACAGTAATACCTTAGTTGTTAGCTGTCTTCAAATATAGGTGGATAATATGAGATCTAACGCATTGTATTAATAGGCCTTTACCTATGAAATTGCCGTTCTGCAGTACTGGCCATTTCAAATCAAAACAATTTTTGTTTGGCTAAGAATTCTAATTTAAATTAATTTTATTTTAAGAACATAGAATTCTTTTTCCAAAAGTAGTCATTTGTTTAATAATTAGTGTTACATTTTAATCTCATTTCAATCTTTTTCGTCATCATGGATACGTAAAAAATTCGACTAATTATGGAATATGAGTACCGTTGTAGCAGCAACGCGGCACAAGCGGCACGCAACATCAACGACGTTTACGGAGCTAACACTACAAGCCAACACACCACCTGTTATTGGTTTGCTCGCTTCCGTTCTGGAAATTTCGACCTGAAAAATGAACCTCGACGTCGTCCGAAGACTGGTCGACAATGACGAATTAAAGGCGCTTGTGGAAGCTGATGATACACAATCTACGGCTGAATTAGCAGTAGCTTTCGACGTTAGCCACAAAACAATATTGGTCCATTTGTGTCAAATTGGCAAGGTAAAAAAGCTTGACTAATGGGTGCCGCACAAACTCAATGATCGCCAGCGAGAAGTACGCGTCGAGACATGCCTTGCACTGCTCAACAGATACACAAATGAAGGAATTCTGAACCGCATTGTTACCTGCGATGAAAAATTGATTCTGTTTGATAACCGCAAGTGCTCAGCAAGTTGGTTGGATCCTGGTTCAACACCTAAACAATGCCCTAAACGAAAACTCACCCCTAGAAAATTGATGGTCACTGTTTGGTGGTCTAGCGCCGGTGTGATTCATCACAGCTTCTTACCAAACGGGGTGAGCATTACTGCAGATGTGTACTGTGAAAAACTGAACACAATGATGGAGAAGCTGGCACATCTCCAACCAGCATTGGTCAATCGCTCGTCTCCGCTGCTCCTGCACGACAACGCGCGACCTCATACTGCACAGCAGACGGTCTCCAAGTTGCAAGAACTGGGGTTGGAATCTCTCCGTCATCCACCCTACTCACCAGACCTTGCGCCTACAGACTACTACTTTTTTCAGAATTTACGACATCTTCTTGGCGGGAAAAAAATTCAATACCCGAGAGGCAGCACAAAATGCCTTTGAAGAATTTGTTGCCTCCCGTCCAGCTGATTTCTTTAAGAAGGGCATCAATAAACTGCCACTGCGTTGGCAAAGATGTATTGATTGCATGGGTGATTACTTCGATTAATACAATAAAAAATACATGAAAAAAATTAGTTAACATTTTTTCATACAAAACGGCAATTTCATAGGTAAAGACCTAATATGTACCCTCATATTATAGCAATGTCTTAGGCATTTGAAATTGTATTCTATTTAGGATATCGTTAGAAGTGGGAGGTACGTTTTGGGCCGACCACAAACAGTCGGAATGATTCCGTTTCGGGATTCCGATTTGGGTTTCCGAACGCTATGAATTCATAAAAACCTTTAGAGCTATCCATTTTTTTGTTTACAAAAAGTTCACGTTATTACACTTCACAAACTCACAAAAAATTCATAAAGTCAATGTCAATGTAAATTCAAAATGTAAAAAAATGTGAAGGCAATAACAAAATAATAATAATACAATAATGATAATAATAGTTCGATATCCTATAGTCCTGTCCGCGAATGGGTTAGTACCAACCAATCTCGCTAACCATCTGAGGCGGTTGGAACTCTGCTGCCTGCTGCTGGTGCTGCTTGAACCAGCCCGGATAGTCCGGCGTTTTCTCTCGCTGTCGCCCTGAGTGCGTATACTGAGTTTTTTCATTCACTTTCGATAGCGAGAGCGTTTGCGATTTGTATAGGAGTGACAAAGAGACAACTATGTGGCGCGCTTTGTCACTCCTATACAAATTGCAAACGCTCTCGCTATCGAAAGTGAAGGAAAAAACTCAGTATAAGCACTCTGACCTCCGGCCGCTTGTACTGCTCAGCCGGAGGGCGTCCGTCTGGCAACTTTGGCCAGACGAGACTAGTGCCTTTTTTCTTTTTCTTCATAATAATAAAATCATTAAAAAAAACCTAACCAAATAAATCGCTCCGAGCCACATCCCACCCAAAAGTCCCCATAATACTGGCTAAAGGGAAATCCTATGGCTCGGATATGCCCCAGAGCGAACGTCCATGCCACGGTCCCTCAATCGGCGCCCCAGCTCCCGAATAAAAGCCCTGCCCTGCGTTCCCCACACACCGGAAGTCTGTTTAAATTTGCTGCGTTCGGAATCCCGAATCAAAATTCCGATGTGGCTGGAGTACTAGCTATCGTCGTTTCGCAGCCCAGCGCCCTCTGTTTCTCCGTCAAGAACTACTTGGTAAGGGACGGCCGCTGAGTTTTGCAAAGATGTTTTGACGTGTGAAATGTGACGTTTGATGGCGCTCCATGTATATCTGTATTCCTCTGGGGGCGTCTATTGTAAACCAGAGTGATAAAGTAAGAGGTCTTGGATGTTTACATGTTTGTGACGTCGCTGTTTCTGGTTCCTACGACACAGGGTATCCTAGTGTGGGGCCAGAAGCAATGTATGTGCCTGTATGTAAATGTTATGTTATGTTATGGTAAAGTAAGTGAAGTAAATAAGTTAGATGTTTTCCATGTATATTAAGTATTTAAACAATTTGCACAAATAATTTCGAACGTTGTTCATATTATGTTGTTATTAATAAAGTTATTAAGTATATTAAGAAATGTTAACAAGTATAATTTTATTATTTGTATTACAAGTTCACATTACACGATATAGATATTCAATAGTAACTATGTTTTTTTTATTAATAGGTTTTACATAATTTAATGAAATTCCTAAATATTCCTAAATACAGGGTGGCGCAATAGAACGTGCATTTATTAAGTATAGGCTAAAAAAATAAATACAAAAGGTATAGTTGAAATAAAAAATAGGATGATTAGGCACTTAAATTAGGTTTATTTTAAAAAAATAATATCATTTAAATGACGGCCCTCTCGAAGACGGCACTCCTCTAAACGCGTACGTAGATTTGTGAAAACTTTTGTCAGTAAATCTGGGGTGATTGCTGCCATTTCCCTACGGATATTGTCTGTGGTCCTAGAAGTTCTTGATCGGCCTTTTGCAGGTAGTTTAAACGTGGAACCAGTCTCTTCAAAACGCTTAACCCATATTTTAATTAAATTTGCACTAGGAGCTTCTTTAATGTGTGTTAATCCATAAAATATTCAGAACAATATAGTCGTCTTGTCGATATGTATGAACGACCGTTTTCGTAAAACGTGCGAACACAAAAAGCGCGACGCTTCCCGTCTAAGTGACTCATGGTTACTAAAATTCCACGAGTGCCGCTATCCAATCACGCTAAGCTCCCCCCGCCCCCGCACTGCATACCCCGCGAAAAAAGATGATGCAATATGTACGTTCTATTGCGCCACCCTGTATAAATTCCTAATAGAACTTACACGATACATAAGCTACACGATCTGCTGCTTTTAGTGCCTTACCTCACTGGGACGCCTTGGCGACGTCGCCAGCCACGTATCCAGGCAGTTTGTATTGAATGGCGACGTCGCCAGACAGTCGCCAAGTGAATTAGGCGCCATACATTTTAATATTAACTGCTCGGATACGGTCGCTAGCGAACGTCGCCATGGCGTCCTAGTGAGGCAGGACACTTTTCGTACGGTTTCGTACCTCAAAAGGAAAAAAACATAACCCTAATAGGATCACTTAGCGCCGTTTCCTCGTGGTCATACTAATATGTCATATCAGTATGACTACGAGGATATACATGTCCTCCTAGTCATACTGTAACACGATATTTAAAAAAAAGGAAGGAAAACTTCCTCCTGTATAATAGGTATAAATAGTTTTCAGTGTAAATAAAGAAAGCGTAAATACTTCTTCTATTATTAAGTAGTATTTACTTGTAGTTTTATGTGCTGGCATTTGTTTTTCCCTCTACAGGACGTTAAGAAAAGTGAGTATGACCAGGAGGACATGTATATCCTCGTTGTCTTACTGATATGACAAATTAGCATGACCACCAGGAAACGGGGTCACTTAGTTACCTGTCCGTTCGTCCGTCCGTCTGCACGTCTTCTGTCCGTCCTTGTGTCTGTCAATACCATAGACATAGACCAATAAGTAATGAGGGTTTTCAGAAGAACTAAAAAAATAATAATAATATGGCTGTCAAAGGAATGCAATTTTGGACCTCGGCCCAATAGCCATGTGTGATACGTCATAAAATAGTATTGAAAAAAAACTAACATTTTCAACAAAATATAACTCCGAAACGACAAACATTTGGCTGTTGGCGTAGTAGTAACTTTTGTTCAGCTCGCTGAGACCTATTTTATGATGTATCACAAATGGCTATTGGGCTGAGGTCCAAAAATGCATTCCTTTGACAGCCGTATTATTATTATTTTTTTAGTTCTGAAAACGGCTCATTGGTCTATGCCATAGATATCTGAATAGTAAAGATGTCTGTGGTCAATACCCTTTATCTCAGGAATGCGTGGATGTGTCGAGTTGAAATTAAAACTAAATAGCTACTCAAGTCTACAACGGCCCTTGAAGCTGTGAAAAAATCGAACTTCTAAGTTTACGTGAAAAAACGATGCGGCCGTTTATGGGGCGAAAGAAACCTATATTTCGAAACTCGAACGAATCAAAATTAATAGGGTACTTCATGTTGATCTAGAACAATGAAGTTTGTCAAATAATACGAGTATCTTCTTATAAACCTCACTCAACATTCTCGCGCGAAAACACGCGAGAACGATATACATTGCGCTTATATAGCAAATAGTTTTATGATTATCCTAGGAGTTTGCGCCAGTGTACACCGTTCTCGCGTGTTCTCGCATGAGAGTGTGGAGCGGGCATAATACAAATACAGGGAGAAATCAAAAAATTATATTACGTACATTTTTTTAGTAGATCAATAATTTATTTTAGGCATTTTCATACATTTTTAATTTAATCATAAAAAAAATTGTCTTTGAAGTTCGGGACAAGTTCGTAAAACAACTTGGTCTTGTCCGGTTTTTTAAGCTTGGTGGTGAATTAATTTGGGCCTATGATGTAAGTAAAAAAAAGAAGTAAACCTAGATACTTTTGATTGCTTTTCTGCGATATACGGATTTTTGCAGAAAGGTCTGGTAGAACTTTAGGGTCTTACGGCCACAGTAGAACTATAGTAATAAAAAAATTCCTGATTCTCACACTGGTGTGACAACGTGGTGTGACCACGAGTCCGGCACGAAGGTTTCGACGAAACGTATAGTTCCGGACAACTGAGGAAACTTATGTGACGATAAACCGCGAGATGGCGCGACGTTTAGTTCTTTGACATTCGATATAGAGGTCGTGCCGCGTAGAAATACTCAACGTTAGCCCACTAATGGCCGGTTTCTGAATTGAGAATTTCACGTAAGTAAGCACTTAGGTAACGTTCTGTCATGCTCTTTTCTGAGAAATTTGATGAGACAGCACTAGAGTTAAGTAGTTAATTAGTGAAAAAAAAAACCGCCACCGTGCGAGACGGACCACCGAAGGGTTCACCACCATTATCTATACAAAATTTGAATACTTCGAGCGTCTACCTGTTGCCGTTATTAATTTGTTATTGTTTTAGGTATACCTAACTATGTTGTTTATACTTAAATATTTACTTTACTCTGTTTTTAGTTTTTGAATGTCAGAAAAACATAATTGAGTGAGAATTTCAACTGTCTACCTCTCACGGTTCATGAGATACAGCCTGTGACAGACAGACAAACAAACCGTGGACAGTGGAGTCATCGTAATAGGGCCCCTTATCCTTTTGGGCTACGGAACCCTAAATGGCATTTTAAGATTCTTACGGTGTTATTTATGAAAATGCGATTCCTTAAAACCCTCTATAAACGTTCGACATATAAAATAGTCTGTGGTGAAGTCTATAATGCTGGGGCCGCACCTGTGTCTATCGCAGCGTTGCCAACTCAGTGGAATTTCCACTAGATCTGGTGGTTTCGACCTTCGTCTAGTGGGCAAAAGATGTGTCTGGTGGTTAGTGGAATTTCTGGTGGTTTTGAGTCCAATGTTTAAAGTTTCATATTTTTTGGGTGGTTTGAGACAAAAATACGCAAATGAAAGAAAACGGTCTCTCTACTCAGGAACAAAACTTAATGCGGCATCGGTACATGCAGTTTATTATTAAACTGACGAATGAATTAAAAAATAGACTGCCTGGAAATCTAACTATTATGAGACAAATTAAAAAAAAAACATGTAGGAGAGGCACTATGGCATAACAAGGAGTAATTTAGTAGAGTTCCATTGTCTTCAAAAAAGGTCTTGATTTTGAAGCCGAAGTCGATTACCAATGCCACCACATCCACCTTTTAGGTTGGAATGAAAAAATAAACTCGCCCATGAAGGGTTGCTCAAATGTTTTTTTTATTTTTATATTTGAGTTGATTGAATGGAAGCGAAATTAGCTCTCGTTCGAAGCAAGTTTCGGTGTTTTTTTTTAGTTTTATCATTCGCTTATTTTAAAAGTTACAGGGGGGAGGGGGCACATTTCACCACTTTGGAAGTGTCTCTTACGCTAACTACGTATGCAGTTTATAAAAAAAATATATAAAATTTACCCCACCCACAAGTACCTATCGGTTTGATGAAAAAAAAATTTGTTTCGGTCTAAGTATGGGGAACCCCCAAAATTCATTCTTTTTATATTTTTGTGTGAAAATCTTCTTTTTTTGTAAGTACTTTTGACAACTGACAGCTGTTAACGATAGATCAAGAGCATTCGAGAAACCGGGGGTTAGTTAATTAGACTTTGTAAAGTGTATAAGTATATTGTTGTCCTTCAAATATACTTTTTAAAATATTTATTTGGTCTAGTGAAATTTCTGATGTATTTGTTACCGCAAAAAAAAATTTAGTGGTTTTTCTGGTGGTTTAGCGAGTTGAGTTCAGTGGTTTTGGAAAAATAAAGTTGGCAACACTGGTCTATCGTGACAAAGCTTCGCGCCGCGGGCATTTCAGTCCCTACATTCCACAGAGTACTGGCGCGAAGCTTTGTCACGATAGACGCAGGTGCAGCCCCAGCATAAGGAAAAGGCGTAATCAGGTACCAAGGATGTTATATTACATCCATGGTAGGTACCTACACAATAATACGCCTACCAAAATAATTCCCAAACTTTAGTTTTTGGATTGTCCGGCCTACGAAACCTCAGCGAGTGCTTGACTCACTCTTGGCTGCATTATATTCATCCTTGCTTACGGTCTCCGCACATCCACAATGCTCTCCCTCTTGGCAAAAAATCGTAATGAATTCGGCTTTACAATGACGATTATGAATGTATGTATGCAGGCGCCCCGGAAGTTGGTGGCGTGTTCCGTGTACCATAAAGATTCGTGCGCAAGCCAGGAGAGTTAAGCTTTTGTATGGGCTTAGATAAATTAAAGCTCAAATTGTTGGTGCTTTGCTCTATAGGTATTGTGTCCATTTTAGCTAGTAAACGAGTACAAATATCACGTATTTGGTAAGAGGTAAGAGGATGATACTAATTAAATACCTACCTAGGTGCTGATTGCTTTCTTTAGATGTCGTGATGTCGAAAAACTGGTTTTAACTGTAACATAAATGCGTATTTAAATCATCGAATGAATGTCGATGAAGAGAAAGTGATTTGTCAGAATCGTGCCAGGTGGCAGTCCCTGGTCTCTGCCTCCCCTCTGGGATACAGTGGAGTCGTCGGCGTCGTAGCTTAATGTATGTTAAATAATTTATCCATAATACTCGTATTTGAAGATGGAAGTTAGTCTGCCTTAGGTACAAAAAAATAACGGTCTTATTAGATATAGTATACATCTAATAAGATCGGTCTTAGATAAATTACACAATTAGACTATTCCGAATTAACATGGACTACAAAAGTAAATTAGTGCTAATAAAATTATTACGAGGCATCTTTTCAGTTAATCATCAATCTTTGTCTGGAGAAATCAATGATATTCGCAGAATGCTCATTAGTAATTAAACAGCTCGAGGCTGGTATTTAACTTATTATTACTCCTGAAGAGATTCTGTTGAATGAAAGATCTTTTTATCACCTTGCTGGAAAAAATAAACCTTTGTTAATTAGGCGTTTTAGGAAAGGCATTTTTAGCGGACAAGGCGAGGCTGTCTTTTAGTGGGTCGCTCTGTCCATTAGGTTCAATGAATACAGAAATACGCCCTCATGTATTTGAGTATAAGGTTCAATTCCATTTTTTTGTATTGTGTATATTTCGTGTATTGAATCGCTCGTAGCCCCGGCCGCCTGAGTGATCTTAAACGATCTCGAAGGTTAAGCAACATACGGCCCGTTCAATGCATGGATGGGTGACTGTTCTATGACTAACGCTAGGGGGCTTTTTTCCGAGCGGTTCTGTGCTTCGCTAGGCACGCTAAGCAGTTGGTGCCGGCTCCGTCGATAGATGGCAGTCGTAAAGCCAAGTCAGAGGCCTTAGAGCGGCTTGAAAACGTCTGAGAGTAAGACCAGCCAATAGTCTTACAAGCCTCCACCAGTCCTATGGTCTATACCTTTTACTTAGCCTATTGCTTATAATGTTTTTATTGTTTTAAAAAAACTCCAGGTCTTGGATGTTTACATGTTTGTGACGTCGCTGTTTCTGGTTTCCACGACACAGGGTATCCTAGTGTGGGACCAGAAGCAATGTATGTGCCTGTATGTAAATTTTTATGTTTATGTACACAAAAGATTTTGCTCAACTTGAGACAGCACTTAGTTCGACATCATGGTTGGTATCAGTAGTAGCTTTTTAGTGCTAATGCTTTGAGTTTTAACTTGGATATTTCATTTTAATCACTACATTCATTTTATACCACCACCAAATAATTTTCTGTGCATTTCGTTAAATTGCACTATACAATATTTTAGCTTTCAGGTTCTACTAGTTTTCGTTTCGATACTTAGATCGGTCCCGGGTTCGAACCCCGGGTGGGGAGAAAATAAACCCTAGGTCTTGGATGTTTACATGTTTGTGACGTCGCTGTTTCTGGTTCCCACGACACGGGGTATCCTAGTGTGGGGCCAGAAGCAATTATATGACACGAAAGAGAACCGTCAGGATCGCGGCAAGTGGCGGCTCAGGTCTCTACCTACCCCGGAGGAAAACAGGCGTGAGTTTATAAATTATGAGCATTTGAATTAGAATTTTTAATTTGTGTTAGGTTAATTGTACAACCTGTAGGCCGTCTGGAAGAGATCACTTCTAGCGATAGGGCCACCGTCTGTACTCTTAGGTTAAGGATCTGTGTCATTTTTATTTTTATGTAAGTCAAAGTATTCTCTATACTGGGTGTTGATTTGTACAGTTTCGTCCGACTCAGGGGTGGTTATACAAGATACTGAAGCAAAACAAAATATTTTTTTTTAGTGAAAATCACCTAAAAATCATAAAGTTACATGGCTTAGCTTCTATCGTTTGCACTTGACGGGTCCGGCGGGGCTTTCGCGGGGCGGGGCGGGAGAGTGCGCCGCAAAACTGGCAATTTTAGGTGATTATCACGAAAATAAATTTTTTATATATATATTTTTTGCTTTAGTATCATGTAAACGGGCGAATGTCGGACGAAACTGTACAAATCATCTACCTGTGACACTTGATGAACACTTGACGACCTCGACGAGCGCAGTAGTTAGCGCATCTGCCTACCACGCGAGAGGTCATGGGTTCAAATCGCGGCTGGGAAAAAAAGAAACCCAGGTCTTGGAAGTTTACATGTTTGTGACGTCACTGTTTCTGGTTCCCACGACACAGGGTATCCTAGTGTGGGGCCAGAAGCAATGTATGTGCCTGTATGTAAATGTTATGTTACTTCTGGTACTTCTGGTATATTCAGTTCAGTACTAAGGTACCTGTGCGATATTGAATTTTCGACCGGTTCGCCGCGCCTAATTGTTTAATTGAGGGAAGGGTCCGTCTTTGGACCTTTTGTTTCATTTGTCTTAGTTAGTGAGTTACCACGTGACATCATTAAGTTGGAACACGTTGTGTTTATAACACGATTACTCAAAGAAAGTAATACAAAAACTATTTCGTTACTTAGCGAGTCGAATAGTTGAATGCCGCTGGCGCGAATCGATCAATCGTAAGCGTCAGGACCCCTGGACCAAATGCGATATTTGATGTTTGAAAAACATTACATTTTAGTACCTATTTGGTACTATTTAGTACCTCAATTGAAATATTTAGTACCTCGATAAACAGCAAAAAAACGTGATAAGAAAGTGGCCAGACATTCTGACGTCAGGATGTCTGGACCACATTTGTTTAACGTAGTTCCAAACAATATCGCTAATTTATCTCTTTGGATATATTTAGTACCTATTTAGACCTCAACATATATTTTTTTCGGATTTTTTTGGTGTAACACAAAAAAGTTACGCGTAAAAGAAATTTTGCGAGGTACAGTAGTAGGTAGGTAGGTGGTGGTAGGGCAGTCTCCTTAATGAATGTTATTAATTCTATGTCATCTACTACTAAGAACTACACTAATACTGTGAATCTATCGATATCGGGTTGAGTCGATAAAATGGCAAATAGTGAAAATCTTTACCTCGTGTCGTTTGCCTTACATTATTTAACTACTAGATGCAAACTCGACTTTGCTCGGGTAAAATGTAGAAGCATAATATTCCACATTTTTTTTTGTAAAGTCTAGTTTTTTTTTTATAAACTCTCTCATATGAAATTATTTACAGTTTTCAGTAATGTATCGACCACAAATTTTAATTTAACAATTTTTTTGGTATTTTATTACTTTTTCATGTTCATGGATGTCCGAAGTAATTAAGAACCTCAAAAAAGCTGTACGAGAAGATGTAGGATCTAGCGTCCCATAAGTCCCGTTGGGAGCCTTTACTTGGAGAAGCGTAGTAGTGATTAAAATCTCCAGCGCGTTAAAAGATTCATGATTTGTAGTTAAACTCCAGCCAAGGATTTGCTATCCTTTTGCTACACTTTTTTATGTCCTTGTTTAGCAACGTATGATGTTGTTGGTCGTACTCTCTGCAAGTTTTTTGTGATGGACATTCTGCATTCGTGAGATATTTTGGGGGAGGAGGGGGTTGAGACGAATCTTAATAAATCTCAAAAGGGGGGGGGGGGGGCGTCTTGCCATATATCATGTAATTTTTTTTTAGCAGAAAATGATGTCAAATTATGTTTAAAAATAAAGTTAAGTGTTTTTATTTCATTTTCGCAAAAATCTTTTTTGCGAAAATGAACTTGAAATGCTCAATAAAACAACATGATTGTGATCTTATCACTACCTTAATTTTTATAAAACTTTATCATTTCTTTGTAGGAAATAGTAGTCTAGTATCAGTTATTTTCGAGATACATGATTTTTTAGTTTGACAGCTGTTATCTGAAATGAAGATCTTGACGAGCTTTATCATTTATTTCTAGGATCTAGTAGTCTAGTATCAGTTGTTTTCGAGATACATGATTTTTTTAGTTTGAAAGCTGTCATCCAAAATGAAGATCTTGACGAGCTTTATCATTTCTTTCTAGGAACTAGGATTGCGATGACGCCTGATGAAGCAAAAAGGTCAACCAAATGTTGAATCATCATGAATATCGTACCATTTATTGTATTATGTATTTCGCCAAAAACGATCATGATTACAAAGCCATGCTTTCACGTTCCTTTGACACATTAGTAATGTTGCCTTATTAAAACTACTGCTGTTTTACTGCTGATGTTATTATCGATCACCTATACTAGTAAGGATTTTCAATTGTTTAAAAAAAATATTGAAAAATTGTACCGTTAGTTTTAGGTTGTATCTAAATGAAATAGTTTTTTTGTGAAACGCAAGAAAAATGTTTGCTGCGTGCCTATTGTATACCTCTACTTTTATATACATGTAATTTGTAGAAAACGCTGTTGGTTGTACATATAATTACCATTAATACTATTTTGTTGTATAACTGTTTGTTTTCTCGAATAAAATAAAATAATAAAAAATAAATAAAAAAAAAACTTTTAAGAAAATTCCAGGACACGCTTTCGGTAGCCACACTCTACTTATATACCCAAAGACCAAGTTTTGAAAAATCTCACGTGAGATTGGGGTAGGGGGGGTAAAAAAATCCTCAAAAATGGCTCCCGTAATTAATGGACGCCCCCTAAGGCCAACGAGACGGGGTAATAAATGTAAACAAATGGACATCTATGATTGAATGTCAACATTTGCCATTTATTGACTCAACCCGATATCGATAGTTTCACGGTTCCTATAAGTATCAATCTATCTGTCTACTTAGTATTTAGTGTTGTTAGTAGTACTATGGCATAGAATTGATAACATTCATTAAGGAGACTGCCCTACCACCATCTACCTACCTACTACTGTACCTGGCGAAATTTCTTTCACGCGTAACTTCTTTGTGTTACACCAAAAAATTTCGAAAAAAATATATGTTGAGGTACTAAATAGGTACTAAATATATCCAAAGAGATAAATTAGCCATATTGTTTGGAACTACGTTAAACAAATGTGGTCCAGACATCCAGGACGTCAGAATGTCTGGCCACTTTCTTTACACTTTTTTGCGCTGTTTATCGAGATACTAAATAAAGGGTGTCCCAAAAAGGACGCAAGATTTCAAATTGCCGCTATTTTTGTATTTTAGTGCTGGCAACCCTAAAAAAAAACTATTTGACAGCTGAATGTTTAGCGTTTGTAAAAATGGCGGGTTATACGAAAGATCAACGCGTTTTTATTATTGAACAATATTTCAAAAGTAATGAAAGTCTGGTGGGTACGGTTAGAAAATTCCGTGCAAAATATGGTCGGAATATTGACTTGACTTCATCAACTGTGAGCAGAGTGGTTGCAAAATTCAGGGAGAGTGGATCAATTCATGATGTTCATTCCACTGGTCGTCCAAAAACAAGCCGTTCAAATGGCAATATCGAATCAGTGCGTCAGAATGTCCGTGAACATCCAGGAACATCCATTAGGCATCGTGGACAAGAATTGCAAATTTCAAGAAGCTCTCTCCAGCGCATCCTCACTAAAGATCTGCATTTCCATGCTTACAAAGTTCAAATAACACAAGAACTGAAGCCTCATGATCATGAACAGCGAAGAGAGTTCGTTGAATGGACTATCGACCGCCAAAACAGGGATGCAGATTTTTCAAACAAAATCATCTTTAGCGACGAAGCACATTTTCATCTCGATGGCTTTGTTAATCGTCAGAATTGCCGCATTTGGGGCTCAGAGAACCCACATGTGATTGTTCAAAAACAAATGCATCCACAACGGGTCACTGTTTGGTGCAGATTTTGGGCTGGAGGCATTATTGGACCATATTTTTTTCAAAATGAGGCCGGTCAAGCAGTTACTGTTAATGGAGCTCGATATCGCGACATGATAACAAGGTTTTTCCTAGCCGAATTAGAGGATATCGATGTGGAAGCAATGTGGTTTCAACAAGACGGGGCCACTTGCCACACAGCCCGAGAAACGATGCAATTACTGCATGAAACATTTCCTAGTCGTGTGATCTCTCGATTCGGTGATCAGAATTGGCCCCCTAGATCTTGCGATTTAACGCCTTTAGACTTCTTTTTATGGGGTTATTTAAAGTCTAAAGTCTATGCCAATAAGCCCACAACCACTCATGCTTTAAAAGAGGAAATTCGACGCTGCATCGGAGAAATTCAGCCGCAACTATGCAAAATGGTCATAGAAAATTTTGACAAAAGAGTGCGTATGTGCCAGCAAAGCCTAGGAGGACATTTGCCTGACGTATTATTCCACAAATAACCCCATTTTATGTTTTTAAAGATTTCATTTACAAATATATTATAAGGAAAAAAATGTGTGTTTTTCATCAATTTCAAATCTTGCGTCCTTTTTGGGACACCCTTTATTTCAATTGAGGTACTAAATAGTACCAAATAGTTACTAAAATGTAATGTTTTTCAAACATCAAATATCGCATTTGGTGCAGGGGTCCTGACGCTTACGATCAATCGGTACAATTCAAGCATTCGGAATATGCCACCGTTATTCAATAAATCGGAACAACATTTAACATGTTGTAAATGTATGTAAATGTTATATTATGTTATGACTTTCTCTTTACCACAAATCTCACATTATCGGTGTGTCAAAGAATCGTGTTTTCATAAATAAGACTGTTATTTTTTTGTAATGTAAATATGGCTTCTAGCAGAAAAACACATAACCACTCGTTACTACTGAATTTTCAGGTATCTAAGCTAGCTCCAGAATCGGCTTTTTAATTTTCACTCGTTGGTACACTCCATTTATCTATACTTGACTTTTTTTCCAAACTTTAAACGACACTAATAAATTTGCAAACTGTTTCGAGTCTTCTACCGCTAAAGGTTTTTGATTTAGTGTCGTTTAAAGTTTGGGAAAAAAGTCAAGTATAGATAAATGGATCATAGATGTCTACCGTCTACGGTTCGGGGCATGCGAGGTATTGAACGCAAGAGCTCTTTGAAACAGTATCCTTCATTAAGGGCGGATAACGTGTTTTCTCTAATGATAGGCCAAATTATTATTGGTCCAACATTCCCCAAATTAACGTACCCTCTCGTCTGGCAGCTTTTGAAATAGAAAATTTTGCCAATCTTTTGTGATGGTCTGACAAAACAAACTACTGTATAGAATCAGGCGTTACTTTGCGGAAATCCAGAGCGTTAAAATGAGAAAATTACGTTGCTAAATCCTCCAATACGAGGGCTGCTACTTATGTGTGCGGAATAGAAAAAATAAACAAATATATATGGCTAAATATGCTTTTATTGTTTTTCAAAGTATTCTCCACTATGATCGATGCACTTTTGCATTCGATGAAACCAATTTGTAAAACACTTTTTCCACTCTGATTGAGGTATCTCCAAAACGTGTTGTTCTTAAAAGCATCTTTTTGATCCTGAGTTAAGTTGTGCGGGATCCAACGCGAACAAATTTTTTTTACAGACAAAATGTTCATGTAATATGTGTCCTATGAATGGTCGTCATACATATGCCCGGAATCAGCGGCGTGCCTAGGGTCTCCAATTACGGCAAGCCCAACTTATATTTTGGTACCTAATTGATAAAAAAAAAACACGCTCGTTATCCCTGAAGGGGTAGGCAGAGGCACCAGCCTCGAGAACTGGGCCCACGTTTTGCCGAGTGTATTAATTAGTAAAAGACCATAATAAATAAAACTTGCTTTCTCTTCGGTCTTCAGTATGATGCGGACTTACTTGCATAGGTTGAGCTATCCAAAGCACACTGAGAGCATGCTATTACTAATAGAATTTTACACACATATCAGTAATTGCATACCTTCGGTGGCTTTGAAAAAGCCGTTTGGTTTTCTTTGATTGCATTAAAGTGAGTTACGAAGTAGACCATCATTGCTAGAAACGGAACTAAATAAAAAAATGGTTACAAGTAAACATTCCATTGCAATGCAATTTTGTTAGATAAATAGGTAAATAACTCGGCCCCAGTTTGTCGCTTTGTGATAACGCTGCCTGGTTCAATTTGTTTACCAAAATTACTAAAGGAAATCACAGGACTAATGTGTGTTTACGAATTCATGTGCCTTTTAATGGCGTTACCTACGTTCTTGATCGTCGTAACGTTGATTTCACGTTCTAAAAAAATATACAGCACCAACAATATAACTTGGTAGGTATAAGAACAGCCCACAACCCACAAAGAACAGTCATAAAGACAGAAAAATCGGTTAAATTGTCTTTTGTGTGATTTAGTGTGCTGAGAAATACAAAAATTTTGGCGCCAAATTTGGCGAAAATATCAAATGTTTCTTTTTGAGCAAAGTTCAAATATTTTACCCGTTCCTTCCTCGTGGTCAAACTTTGTAGTCAAACTGATTTGACCACGAGGAATTTTATCATTCTTCGTGGTCAAACTGTAACTATATAACCTCTTTGAACATACTGTATACGATGTAGTCTTTTTTGTACAGGGAAAAATAAAAGTAATATGACAATTGTTCTATGATTGTATTTGACACTTGTATTATTTTCCTGTCTTGTTTGCATTTGCTTTTTCATTTTCAAATAATTTGGGACTTTTCTGTGATATTTTTAAATATGGACATAAAATACATAAAGCGTAAAAGAGGAACGGTATTGTTATTCAGTGGACGGCAGTACTATAAATTGCGGACGTACAAAAATGGATCCACTTTCTGGACTTGCAGTCGTCTTAAAAGTGAAAAGTGTCGGGGGTCTATTACTCTGAAGGTAAAAAAATGACACAATCTTTAAGTGTTGTTGCTGCCCGTGGTACCTGCGTTTGCCTTATGCGAAGTGTAGATAACTGGAGAGATGATGACTAATCAGGGGAGATGTCTTCTTTTACTTGTAATTAAAATTAACAGATGTTACCCAAGGCTCCCCAGAATTTAACACTATTTCGTTTCTATTTTTAGGATGACAATATAGAGAAATGTACTAATCACTTATGTGCTGCTGATAACTATAAGAATGAGATTGATATTGCCGTTGATGAATTAAAGCATGAAGTAAAAGACACTGAGACCACAATTTCAGAGTTGTATGCTGAAAAGAAAACGTCCCTAATAAATCGGGACGCAAATTTTGAAAGCAAAGTTCCATCTTTTGGTAGCGTTAAAACTGCTTTGTATGCAAACAAGAAACAAACTTGCTTTACAGATTTTACTAAAGTTACTGTATGTACCAAATAAATTTCAGTCATTTCTTTTGGCTGATTATAATACAGAGAAATGTCGGATTATGGTTTTCTGTTCCGAAAACAGCATGGAAAAAATTCAGGAATCAGATGAATTTTTTGGCGATGGCACATTTTTTAGTTGCCCAAGTCCATTCGCCCAATTGTACTGCATTCATGCCGATTTTTCAAAATCGATAACTACAACAAACACGGCTTCTTTGGCTTATGCATTAATGACTGACAAAAAAGAAGAGTCTTACTATATATTATTTTCGATGATAAAATCACGATTGAATAATTGGTCACCAAAAATTTTTCACGTGGACTTTGAAACAGCGTCAAGCAATGCACTATTACAAATTTTTCCTAAAGTCCAAATTGTACACTGTTTTTATCATTTCTCAAACAGCCAGTGGCGAAGAGCAAAGAAATTGAACTTGAAAAGTAAAGATGAAAAGAGAGTTGTTGGCTTATGTGCTGTACTCGCCTTATTACCTGAAGACAAAATAGAGGAAGGGTGGGAGTATATTAAATCTGATAGTCCCACCCAACACCGCGAAATGTAATAAATATTTAAAATATTTCGAGACTACATGGATGAAGAATAAAACATTTAAAAAACAATGGTCCGTATATGGTCAGGGACATCGTACAAATAATATAGTTGAATCATGGAATGGACAACTGAACAAATCGATGAAACGATATCGTCCAATCACGGTTGCTCGTTTACTGGCAACTTTATTGAAAAAAGAAAATACTGATCCAAAACCATCTCCTCGACCCCAAGAACAAATATTCCGAGACGAATTCGTAATAAAGTGCCAAATGGAACTTATACATGGCGATATAGGTGTAGGTTATTTTTTAAATAAATTACGTTAAACAAAACTTTTGGCTATGACTGTACAATTTTATTTCAAGACTATCACACAGGGTGTAATTTTATAATTACATTTGATAGTTTGACCACGAAGAATGTTAAAATTCCTCGTGGTCAAATCAGTTTGACTACAAAGTTTGACCACGAGGAAGGAACGATTTTACCTTTTCCTCGCCGATCAATACTTTCACACACTTTATAACCACACAAGGCACAATTTTCTCCATTGTTCGAGACACCGAAACCACTACTCAATCAATTAAATACTCAAATAATAGTATGAAAACAAAACTTTCAAGGAACTCAAGCAAACAATAAACAAACCGCACATCGCACAAATGCAATGGAGTAAAGTTGGTAGAGTCCTTGAAACCCGCGCCCTCCGCATCGATTCATCGCCAACATCAGGCATAAAGCCAGACTTTAAGTTCCATACTGTTTAGTACGTCAGATTCTAAAATCGCAGTGTCGATTTACCTATGCTAGAGGGAGAAAAAGCAGGGATTTGAAAGCCCCGTAAAAGCCCTGTAGTGAGAGCGAGATGGATCGATCGATCGACTTTCGATCGAGTTCGAGGCAAATTGACCCGAAGCGATGTGAATACGTGATGCGGCGGGCGCGGCGCGATGGCGTATTGTTTACTTATTATTACTAAGTATTGTTTGACCTTGTGAACTTGTGGCATAGCAAAATGCGGCGTACTACTTTTTTGTTCGATGCATCTAGGTAAATACGTGTATAGATTTGTCAGAGCGTCTTGGGCATGCCGGGCTTTTGGGCTTGTATGGAGGTACCGCCACTGCCCAGAATAGCCTCTATCTCGCGATACGTAACATGGCGGTCTTGCATTATTAGTTTTAGCACAGCTTCAACCACCGATTTCGGGCGACCTTCTTTAACTTCGTCCGTGAGCTTACTGCGCCCGCGATTAAACTCACTAAACCAGTGATACAGTCGTTTTTGATGGAGCTTCACCACCAAAAGTCGAAGTTAATTGATCTACGCACTGTTGTTGCGTTAAACCACGTCGAAAATCGTAAAAAATCATAGCACGAATATTTTCACGAGTGAGTTCCATTTTTTCAGCGATATGACATTTTAAACCCAACAAAAACAAAACACTAACGTATATAAGAGAAAAATATTAGCGGCCAGTATTTAAAAAAGAACGAATTTGACCATGGAGTTCAGACATTGCGTTTAAAATTATTGGAATCCTAGATTCCGCATACATAAGTAGCAGCCTATGTATCCCACAAGCACCATGCGGTTAGTTAATGCACCGCCCTCCGTCCCACTTCTTCAAGCAGAAGCAAGACACGAACACACAACAATACTTGTGTGAGACAAAGCGCGACGCGAAGGCATCCTCAGGCTCACACTTGTGCTTGTGAGCCTGAGAACAACGGAACATGTAATAAATAATAATATACATTTTTTCTATATGAAAAAGAGGATATTCACTCGACAAAATATATCAGATATAAACAACGCACTTAGAGAAATAAATTGGGAAGAAATTATGGATAGTAATAAAAATGTTAATGAAAACTACCTAAACCTACACAACATTATGCAAAACCTACTGAATAAGTTTGCTCCATTACGAAGAGTAAGACTGAGAATCAACCATCAGAAAGGATGGCTTACAAAAGGCTTAAAAACAGCTTGCACAAATAAAAGAATTCTAAAAATAATTTCAAATGAAACTAGTAGTGAGGTAATAAAAAAGCATTTGAAACTTTATACTAAAATTTTAAAGAAATGTATAAAACAATCTAAACGAACAGAATATATCAGGCAAATGGATAATTCCGACAATAAAACGAAAACTATGTGGCAAATTATCAACAACAAAACAAGAAAAACTAAGAAAAAAATATACAAAAACCTTAAATTAAATATAGAAGAAAATATAGTACAATGTCCAAAATCAATAACCAATTCCTTTAACTCCTACTTCGCATCAACGGGAAAAGCAACACAACTAATAATAAAGAAAACAAACAAATACATCCGTTACAGCCTCCAATTTGCTCAATGTACCTACGCCCAGTGGAAGAGGAAGAGACAAAACGATTAATAAAATCGATGAAAAATAAACATAGCAGTGGAATAGATGAAATAACACCGAGTCTCATAAAGCCGAGGAACTTGCCAAGCCTTTGTGTTTTATAATCAACCAAACTTTTCAAGACGGTAAATTCCCAGATTTGCTAAAAGTATCATTGATAAAACCTATTCACAAGAAAGGCGATACAAGCCTATTAGAAAATTACAGACCGATAGCCCTCCTCCCAACTTTCTCCAAAATCATTGAAAAAGCTATGTGCATCCGCCTCTACAACTTTCTTGAAAAAAATAGAGTTATAGATGATAGTCAACATGGGTTTAGGAAGATGAGATCTACGACTACAGCGGTTTACAACTATATACAAACGGCTTTACAATTCATCAATGATAAAAAATACGCCCTAGGTCTGTTATTAGATCTCACGAAAGCTTACGATAAAGTAGATTATAAAATCCTGCTGACTAAACTCTATGGTTCAGGTGTTCGAGGATCCGCGCATTCGTGGTTTAAATCTTATTTGGAGAACAGGAAACAAATAGTTGAAATTAATAATTATAATTTAGTAAATAAAGAAATAGAAAACATTAGATCAAAAGTAATAGATATAAATAGCTCTATCCCCCAAGGAAGTGTCCTAGGCTGCGTATTGTTTTTAATATACATAAATGACCTACCTAAACTATTAAAGCAACAAAAATTATTACCAATTCTATTTGCAGACGATATATCGGTACTGATGGAATGCAAAAACCATCTTGATGCAAAAACCATACTAAAGAACACACTGGAAACTATATCAATCTGGCTTGAACATAATAACCTTGAAATTAACTATACTAAAACTAAAACTATCCAATTCCGATCATACAAAAAAGCTCCAATAGACTTAGATTTAACTTTTAAAAACATAAAAATAGAGTCAGTAGAAAAGTTTAACCTACTCGGTCTAGTCATAGATACAAATCTTAGCTGGAAATATCATATAGAACATTTAAAAACAAAATTATCTAAATTTATATACGCGCTTTTTTAATTAAAATATAGTACAAATCTTGAAACAGCAAAATCAGCCTACTATGCTTATGCCCACTCGTGGCTCAAATACGGAGTAATGCTATGGGGAAATAGTACAAATTTAAATGATCTATTTAAACTCCAAAAGAAATGCATTAGAATTTTAGCACAAATAAAAAACACAGATAGTTGCAAGCCATTTTTCACATTATATAAAATTTTAACTTTGCCTTCCATTTACATCCAGGACATATGTATATTTGTTTTTAAAAATCCTAACCTATTTCGGAACTACACTAATATTCATGGCATCAATACCAGACATAAAAATAGACTAGTGTTACCATCCTCAAGAATTAAAATGTTAAATTGTAGTCCATATTATATGTGTGTAAAAATTTATAACAAACTCCCACCGCATATAAAATTGCAAAAGGATTTCAACACTTTTAAAAGAAAACTGCAAGAATTCCTAACAGAAAAATGCTTTTACTCACTAAAGGAGTACCTGCCAAATGTAGTATAAATTAGTTTAACACTAGATTACGAAATTGCAACACCTGCAAAAGGTGACTAAGTTTTAAGTCCTAATCTTAAGTAAGACCTATGTACCTACACTTAGTCGGCAATAAATATATTTGAATTGAATTTGAATTGAATTGAGGATGTGTGTGGGAGGGAGGGCGGTGCATTACATACCGCATGGTGGTTGTGGGATATTGGCGGAATTTAGCAACGCAATTTTCTCATTTTAAAATAAACTACGTTTTTTTTACGTAGGCTCTTTTGTGTCCCTTTTCTGGGCAAAGGTCTCTCTTGCTTGTCATTTCTCTCTGTCTCTAGCCATCTCGGTGGAGCGTACAGTCTGTTAGCTTTTAGAATATACCTCGGGCTCTAGAGTAGGCTTCGGTTTTCGCCGAAAGCACACGAGTGTAATACTACTTCCTGCTCTGTATAAAACTTTTCTTCACTATTTCGAAAAGTTGTGTTGGTAAAGTTATAAATAACAATACAAAATAAACCTTACCTTATTGCAATATAATCGGGTTTTTATTGCTCAGCCGAGGTACCTATATTCTAAAAGCTAAACAGACTGTACCACTTTTGTAGGCGCAGCATGGCGGAGTCGACGCCACGATCCACACGCTTGTTGAAACAATTGTTGCAGTATCTGATGGCTAGTATAATAGCTATTGTTACTGAGAGCAAAGTCAATGCCAACATGCACCAAGAAATCATACCAATATGCAGCTCGATATCTCTGTTTATGGTTTTATTGTTGTATGTATCCAATTTGGGTCATAATGTCCTGGGCTTTTTGGCACATTTGGATTGTATTTTGGCGCGTAATTTTGTCGGCACAATTAAAAGTATATTATTTTTTCACTAGCATTTTAAATACTTTTTTTTTTGTTTGAACAAGGCAGGCTCGCAATGTAGGGTGGAGCGTTCTGGGAGATGAATGAAAAGAGTAGTGCCCAATCAAGACTGACTATAAACATGTCTTACACTACATAATAAGGAATTCAGTTCGGCCCACCTTCTTCGCCTTGGTCTGCCGCGACGTTGGTGTCTTATTTGCGGAATCCAGTGGTCGCAATTTTGCCCCACCTGTCTACGGTTTCATTTTAAACTAGACGAAAACCTAGCTTCGCTTGGGTCATAATTTCCTGTGTATTGATATTTCACCAGTAGATATTTCTCTTAAACCTTATTTACCCAAATACCTAACTATTACGTCTCTGTCTCAAAATCAAAGAACTTGTACCATAGGGGTCACAATGGATGACAGAATACAAACCTGTGATACGCGACACCGATGACGTGACACCAACATGACATTGAGAACATTGACATGTTTACCGAGCAACGCCATTATATAGCGATTATTTAATTAATTTTTATATTGAAAATACTCGGTATTCCGAATTTTCCGCCTGTATGTTGTCGACTCGGAACGACTATTTTTTTTACGCTCTTCTATTTAATGTGCATTTCGTTCGAGTCTACCATAGACCGATACGAAATTATTATCAATTTGCTTTCGCCCGCGACTCCGTCCGCGTGGACTTTAGTTCAAAATTTTGCAACCCCGTTCACTCCCTTAAGGGTTAAATTTCGAAAAACGGTGAAACACGTGTTCAATCAATTGTGTTGAAGAGTATTTATTTCAAGTTTCAAGAAAATCAGAGAACATTTGTTATACCTCCCATACAAATTTCGGCAACCCTTTTCGCTCCCTTAGGGGTTGAATTTCAAAAAATCCGTTCTTATTCCTTGCCTACATTATATGTATATAGATCCTCTGTACAACATTTCAGCTTCCTAGGTTAAACGGCTTGGGCTGGGCGTTGATGAGTGAGTCACTCAGTCAGGACTTTGAATTTTAGATAGATAGATATATAAGTATTACTGGTTAGCACTAATCCAATCTACCTACTTGTATTTTCATATCTGTCACTGATAACGGCTAGATCAGTTGTGGGCAAACTTTTTTAATGGGGGGGCCACAAAGTTTAAGAAATTCTAGAGGAGGGCCAGAACTATAGAAAGATAGCGGCTAGTTTAGCTTCACTTAGGTATAGGTTATGCATCTATTTTTCTACTATGTAGAATCTACTTTGTACTTCTCGACCGTCTTCGCGGGCCATATACTATCCATGTCGATTATTGTCTCGCTCCTCGGCGGGCCGGATTAAATCTCTCCGGACTATATTCCTACAGGGACACTTCGGCTACGATTCGCTTGAGCTCAGGAGATCAATGGCCTTGGCAAAATTCGCACTTAACATAATCAAGAACAATACCTATTGTAGCCGCGCGCGCGCACCAACCTACTCCGGTGGTCGCCGGGGGGCGCGCGCTCCTGCTCTCGGCAGCCCCTCACTGTGACTTGTTTGTGGATGGGAAAAAAGGTTTGATGTATGAATGTAACATAATGTTAGAGAGATTACTGTGAGTGGTTGTCTTTCCGGTTGTCTTTAGTTCCGTAACGATTTGGTGTAGGTATACTGTTAAGCTACAAGAACTTTGTAAATAAATAAATACTTTCGCGGGCCGGGGCTGGCCCGCGGGCCGTACTTTGCCCATTACTGGGCTAGATAAACAAGATTATAGGGCTTCGCTGCGATCATGTAACTATTCACATTTCGTGCTTTAAATCACGTTCAAAGCTTTGTGGTTGCAAATAAATCAATTTGTTTTGAATTACAATTTCGCGACTACTTTAACTATTAGTCCATTATAGTTAATTCTTCGTTATTCTATATTTAATACACTGACGAGCAATATAAAACAGCCACTTGCAAAGTACGAACAAAAATCTAAATATCTCCTAAACCACATGAGTTAGCTTTATGAAGTAAAAAGATTCTAGAAAAGAGTTTTATATTGCACATTAAAATTATTTACATACTGGCCTGTTTGAAGTCATGGATATAAAAAAGTAAAAAAACAAAAATGTCACGTATCATAATTTTGGATTACGCTTGATTACTTTTGCTTCCACACTGATTTAATTATTATTTTCACCTTTGTGTATTGATTTTTTTAACCCAAAGTGCTTACGGCAGACGCTGACTTGTAAATAAATTAATCAGCATGCCTCTCACACCCGAGGAATGTACCAGAATTATCACCATGGTGGAACTGGGAAGATCCCAGAGATATACGGCCAGAACAATGGGTGTGACACATTCTACGGTCCAACAAGTGCTTCGGAGGTTTAGAGAGACTGGACTTAACTTGAGAAGACCAAGCAACGGTAAGCCAAGGTGCACAAGGGCTCGAGAAGATCGGTTCATTGTGTCAATGATGTTGAGAAATCGACATCAGACGGGAGTTGCAATCCAGCAACAACTTATGCAGAACCGAAGGGACCCTATCAGTGAGTGGACAGTCAGGAGACGTCTTGCCGAAGCCAATTTGAAGCCTTACCGCCCAGCAAATGGCCCAAAACTGGAAAGGCATCATAAAGTTGCCAGGTTAAAATATGCTCGTGAGCATATCGAATGGGGCGAGGTCGAATGGGGCACAGTAATGTTCTCAGATGAATCGAGATTCATTTTGTATAACCATGACGGGAGACGTCGAGTGTACAGACGACCAGGAGAACGTTTTACACAAGCATGTTTCGAAGAAAAGGTCTCATATGGGGGAGGTTCTGCACACGTGTGGGCCGGTATTTCTTCAGATGGTCGAACGCCGCTAGTGCCGATAGAAAATGGCAATCTGACTGCTGTGAGATACATAAATGAGATTCTCAATGAACATGCCGGTCCGTATTTGATCAATATGGGTGACAATGCATTGTTTATGCATGATAATGCGCGGCCCCACGCAGCTCAAATTGTAAACGAGTACCTTCAAGACGTAGGAATCCATCGAATGGAGTGGCCAGCGAGAAGCCCTGACCTAAATCCCATTGAACATGCCTGGGTCGAGCTTGGCAGACGTGTCAGAAGCCGAAATCCACCTCCAGTCACGCTTCATGCCTTGAAAGTTGCACTTATTGAAGAATGGGAGAATATTCCTCAGCATATGATAAGGAATCTTGTATTCAGTATGCCAAACCGTGTAGAAGCTGTATTGAGAGCACGGGGAGGCAACACAAAATATTGAAAGATAAAAAAATGGTGTTTGAACTTCATAAACCCACAATTATTAGTTAATTGTTTTTTTGTCCAAATGGCCATATTTTGTTTAATTCTTATTTTAACATATTAATATATTTTTTTTTGTTTCCATATGGTGTTTTTTTTATCTGTTATTAAATACACTTCAATGTTACTTTTTACTTCAAGAAGCTATCTTACGTGGTTTTGGAAATATTTCATAATAAGTAAGTGGCTGTTTTATATTGCTCGTCAGTGTATTTATGTAGTTATACAAATATATATTCTTATATTATAATGGATTTATATTATATATATTTATACGATATAATTATGTGTATACATATATATATACGTATATATTTATATAGGTATATTTAATATTTAAATTATTGTCATATAGTAGTGTGTTTTTATAAATTAAATATTCACAAAAACGTTTATTTTGTAAGGTAACCGTGTTGCGTAATTAGCTTGCCGTGAAAAATGTATTCTGTGAACACTAATAAAGTCCCCAAGATACAGGCCTCGCCTAGTTTGGGGATTGCTGTTAAACTGTGTATTGTGCACCTACCCACATCTTTTGTTAAACAAAATATTATGTAACAAAAAATATGCTGTAACTGTGTTATTTCAATAAATCTTATTTTATTTTTACTTTTTTATTATTCGAATCAAAATATGAGGTGATTCGACATGAACTGTAAACTACACTACCAATGTTGCCTGTTTTTAATCCCGACTTTTTAAAACAGCAAAGGGGTAAATTATAGAGCATTCAATAGTTCGCACCGGTAATAACATGGTGGAGAGTTTATGCGGAATCTTACCCATAGATAAGGAACCTAGAGGTAATATTTATTAGCCCCGCCCCGTTCTTTCTGCGCTGACAAGACATGTTAAATTTTTTATCTGAGTGGAAGGGTGAGTAAGGGACGTCCCAGGCGGACATAATTCGACCATATAGAGGATATATTGGCCGAGGACATAGTAGGACAAAGTAGAAATAGGCGTGCCTGCTTGCAACGATTAATGAATCTTGATGAAGCGATAATGATCTGTCAGGATCGGGGCAAGGGCAGTCCCTGATCTACCCCTATGGGACACAGGTGCAAGCTTATGTATTATGTATGTATGTACATTATTTATCGCCTCGCGATTGTGTCTTTTCCGCAATTTGCCGCCCTAGTCCTGTGCCTAGTTGGCCTTAAGAAAAATCCGCCCTTGAGTAGAGTGAGTGATCTTAGACGATCACGAAAGTTAAGCAACATAGCGTGTGTTCAGTGCATGGATGGGTGACCGTTCTATGACTAACATCAGTGGCATTTTTCCGAGCGGTTCCGTGCTTCGCAAGGCACGTTAAGCAGTTGGTCGATAGAGGTCTTACAAGGCTCCACCACTCCGGACTTGGCCCCCGTGGTGGAGTATGGCCTATACCTTCCTCAGGGAAGAGACCCGTGCCCCTCGGTGGGGACACAATGGGTTGATGATGATGAGTGGAGTTTAAAAGTTTTTCGCCTATGACTGTGGGTCCGTAGCAAGTGTATCATCGTATCTAGAGAATGTAATCCCGCCAGATAATTTCGATCCAGCTAATAGGCTATTTGACAGTGTGAAAAAAACAGTATTATTTATACGTATTCGAATAAATGATGTGTCTAAGAACCGCTTAAAGGCATATTGACCAAAAAAAAGAATTATGATTTGTATTTGTGTTCGATCTTCGTAGGAGTTCGATCGTGAGAGTCGTTTTGAGTAGACGTGTTGCCTGGCGTGAGAAATATTATAGTTGTTTTATTTTAAATTGAAAAACCAGAATTCAATCAAAACTCGGTCCCTCTCGTTCCTTCCTGTGGTGATCGTCGTTGGACCCGTCGGCCATATTGCCTTGTGCATCTCCGTCTCCCTCATATTTGCGACGCGGGGCGATAGTGGGTTCGGACGTCGTCGAAGAGGTGTTCTGGTGGCGCGAAGAGACTGTGATTCAAACAAACTAAAGTTTCCCTCTGACGGACCGGTGACTCGAACTGCGTATCGACGGCGCGTGAAGCGGGCGTACTATCGGTTTCGCTACCACAACAGTGACGGCGCCGGGCGAAATTTTACAACCCATCCAGTGTCTCGCTACACTAAGACTACGAAGGACAAATTGCTACGAGAGTACTACGAGCATCTACGAGTGCTACGGTTTTGCTACGAGCTTTTCTAAGATCTTAGAAAAGTAATTATTGTTAGCTACTTCGCCCTGGTAAGCGGTTGAGAATTATTTTAAAAGCCACAGACACTTACTGAACATCCAATAATGTCTCAACTACAGCGTACACCACCACCAGCATCAAAAGAACCTCTATCTCGACCACAACCCGACCTAAATACTGCAACACCGAGTAATCCGGGATTTTTGAATCCAAACAGACATAAGCGTCCTCCGGATGAATTGTCACCGGAAAACCAAATAAAATCAGTGAAGGATGAGATTAAAGATATGCTGTCCACCTGGAAGGCGGATCAGGACAATAATGTATCACAAATGATAACTCAGCAGAATGCCATTATGTCCAAACTAGTAGCTGATATTGCTGCGCTGAAACTGCAAAACACCGAGATTCAAAAATCAAATGCGGAGATTATCAAGTCCATGACTTTTATAAACAAGGAATGCGAAGAGCTAAAAAAAGAAGTCGATACCTTGCAAAAAGAACGCCGAGAACAACGAGTATACATCGAAAAAGAGAGGGAAGTGGTGGAAGACCTGACAAAAATGGTTACAGACATTGGAAGAACTGTTGGAGCGGCTATCCTCCTATCTGATCTGCGTGATGTATATCACCTACCGGGCAAACCTGGAACGACACGACCAGCAATTGTGGAATTTACAGCTGTGAAAACCAAACAAGTACTTATGTCTGCCGTTCGAGACTTCAACAAAAAGGCAAAAAATAGAGAGGATAAAATGAACACCGCATTGGTTGGCTTCCCTGGACAGCGACAGCCAGTGTACGTTGCAGACCACCTACCATCAAGCTCCAAGAAACTTTTTTATTTATCCCGAGAATTTTCGAAAAAAAACGGATACAAATTTTGTTGGTCCTCGAATGGTAATATATTCCTACGTCGAGAACAAGGCGAAAATCAAATTCTGATTACCTCCGAACAGTGTTTGGTTAATCTTCAAAATCAATTATGACTAGTTTTGTCTTTTGATTTTAATAGTATTCCTGGTTTTTGTGTCGCTTTTCATCATTACCATGTTAAGACACATTTCACATACTTTATATTTTGGCTAAATACACAAACTACACACACAAACTCCACCAATCCGGACTTGGCCCCCGTGGTGGAGTATGGCCTATACCTACCTCAGGGGAAGAGACCCGTGCCCCTCGGTTGGGACATAATGGGTTGATGATGATGATGATGATGACACACACAAACACACTACTAACAAAAAATATTTACAACAATCACAAACGAATTCATGCAACAAATCCAAATGCGCCCAAAACTACACATACTTTAAAAATAAAACATAAATGAGGTCTCGCTACTAGTTCCTATTTTGGTGACAAGTTTCAGAATTTCTACTTTATTTGATGGCTAATATTCTGGAAATAAACGAGGAATTGGATTCCTTCACTAGGGCAACATCGCTGTCATGTATGCCTAAAGACTGTAAAATACATCTTATCAATCATGAAAAGTCTATAAATATTTTTCATTTAAACATAAGAAGTGTAAACAAGAATTTTGATGAGCTTACAGTACTATTCTACAATAAATATTAAATTCGATCTGATAATTTTAACGGAATGCTGGCTAAGCAAAACTACTAACATACCTTTATTAGATGGTTACACATCATACGGAGCGCACTTGCAATCAAAATGATGGTATAATTATCTACAGTGACATGAATTTAAACTGTACAGTATCAGAACCCGAATTTATAAACGGTAATTGCCTAACCTGTTGTTTAGATGACAAACTAGCAGTTGTAGCCGTATACCGCTCTCCTTCTTATAGGAAAACAGAAAATTTTGACAACTTATTAAATAGTTTAAGTGATATCTATGAAAAATTGTCGGTATGCAAAAGTCTCGCTTTAGTACGTGACATAAATATAGATGTAAAACCTGATAACGTAGATGAGCGAAGTAATGACTATCTTATTTTAAATGCAACATACGGCCTAATTCGCACACACACATTACCTACTCGCCTAAATAATTGCTTAGATCATTTAATGTTAAAATAAAACTTACCTGCTACCTCTCTAGTTCTTGAATACGACATAACAGATCATGCTCCTATCGTGTTATCTTTAGAAAACATAAATTCTTATCAAAACCCAGCCGCAACAAAACACTAATAGATCGCGGAAAAATTAAAAACGAATTAGAACATACAAACTTTACTGAAATTTTACAAATAGGTGACGCGAATGAAACCACTAATAAATTCATATTGATATTATTGTCTTTGATAAAGAAACATACAAAAATAGTAAAAGTCTCACGAAGGAAAAATAACATCAAACCCTGGATCACTCCAGGGTTAATTCGCTGTATTTCAAACCGTAACAAATTGCACAAAAGGTCATCAAAAGCACCTGAAAACTTGATTTTAAAGTTAACCTACACGCGTTATCGAAATTTTTGTAACCGTCTTCTTCGTAAACTTAAAAGAGAATATGAAAAAAAAGAAATTGAAAAAGCTGGAAAATATCCAAAAACTTTATGGAAAGTAATCAAAGAAATAACTAATACAAAAAAAATAAGAACCTCATCTTCAGATCTCTTAAAAATTTGCAAAAACCCTAGTGACTCGACAGATTATGTTTGCTCTTTTTTTACAGATGTCGGTAACAAATTGGCCACTAAGATACTAACTGAAAACCAAAACAAAGTTCTATCTAAAGATATGTTACCTAAAAAAACAGATTCGCCTATTAACTCATTTTTTATTATTGAAACTGACACTTCTGAAGTGGAATCTATTATACTACAGTTACGAAGTGGCTCTGCAACTGGATGGGATCAAATATCAACAAGTATATTAAAACAATGTAGAAATATCCTAATTCCACTCATAACCCATATATGCAATCGTTCTATCCAAACAGAAGTCTTTCCACAGGCATTCAAAAAAGCTGTCGTTCACCCCGTACATAAAGGTGGAGACAGAGACTGTGTCAATAACTATTGTCTAAAATTTTGGAAAAAAATTTGAACCCCAGACTAAACAAATTTCTAGATAAACATAATATAATTGCTAGCAATCAATATGGGTTTAAAACTGGAATATCAACTGAGGGTGCAGTTTTAGACTTAACACAGTTCGTTGCAAGAACACTAGATAGCAAAAATAAATGTATCGGAATTTTCTTAGATTTGGCTAAAGCCTTCGACACAGTCTCTGTCCCCATTCTGCTGAATAAACTCGAAAATATCGGAGTGCGGGGTGCACCGTTCCTAATGTTCCAAGATTATCTGACTAATAGAACACAGCAAGTAAAAGTGGACTCCTACACCAGTAATGAGCAACTGATAACGTATGGAGTCCCGCAAGGCAGCGTCCTTGGCCCAACATTATTTAAAACTTATTTAAACGATCTCTGTAAAATGAATATAACAAACGCAAATATATACACGTATGCCGATGACACTGCAATTGTGGTACATGGCCCTACCTGGGAATTTGTTAAAGATAAGTATGAATGCTGCCTGGAGCAAGTAATAAAGTGGCTAAACACTAACCTACTTACATTAAACCTAAAAAAGACAAATTACCTTACCTTTTCAATAAGAAAATTTACCCAACCTCCCACCAGTTTCTCCATTACTGCACACAACTGTGTAGATAAAACCCGAAGTTGCACTTGCCAAACTATTAAGCCTGCAAGCACAGTGAAATACTAAGGTGTAGAGATTGATGAACATCTACGATGGGACAAACAGCTACGTGTAGTAACATCTAGAGTTTGAAGTATGATTCACTTATTTAAAACTCTTAGAGAATCGGCCTGATCGGAACTCCTCATACAAATATATAATGCTCTGTGTCAATCTGTCATACGGTATCAGTATGGGGTGGAGCTGCCAAAACTTTGTTTCTTGCTCTCGAGAGAGCTCAAAGGGCGGTCCTTAAAGTCATGACGAAAAAGCCAGTTAGATATCCCACAACAAAAATTTATAGGGACTGTCAGGTACTTAGCGTTCGCCAGCTCTTTGTACTTGAAACCACCCTAAGAAGACATCGCTCTATTCCACTACCTGGTGCTTGTAGGCGGAAAAATAAAATAGACGCTTCTTGTGTAAAACATAAAAGGCAAAAAGGCACGAGAGGCAATTCTATGTAATAGGCACTGTACTCTATAACAAAATTAATAAAAAGACGCATATTTTAAATTAAGCAAACATGAAGTTAAAACTATCGTCAAGAGATTACTACTAGAACAAAATTACCAGGAGACCGAAATCTTACTAAGCTGTGGTGCATAAACATTTACATATCTACACTTAAAATATATTACCTGATACAAAATACACAATAACACACTCACAAACCCACACACACATACACATACTTACACAATAATACACACACATTTTTCACACAAATTTTGTATTTTTGTCCTCTGATTAGAATATAACCACACAGAATAAAAAAATAAAAAAAATAATAATAATATAAGTTTATGTAAAACATTAAAGCGTAGACAATCCAAATGGTGGTATAAAATGTATAATAAGTTCATGGTCGAACACTGTCTCCCGAAATACAGGCTTACACGTAGTTTAGGAGACAGAGTCAATTTTTGTAAGTCCTTACAACCACCACAAGAATAATTTTATATTCTCAATGTACCTTAATACTGTTATTTATATAGTAATATGTGTGGTGAGAAATAAATATTTCATTTCATTTAATTTCATTTCATTGTATCGAAAACGGTCTGGATTGGCCGATTCTAAGATGACGTCACAAGTCAATAAAAATGGCGTCGGTAATTCATTCTTTCTTACGTTCATTGATTGGTTGACTGGAAAGTGACGTCATAATACCAGTGCGACGCCATATTGCCCAAGATAGCGTTTTGGCGGCTTAATTAAAAAGTCAATTTTCGTTTGCCTTTTTTAGAAGAAATACACGAAAGAATTAAAAATGACTACTTTCTGAGAACTCCATGAACACAAACAAACAATATGAGATGGCTTTCAGAAATCGGTCAAATAGCCTATTGCGGGGCTAAGAGCTGTCTTAGTCCTGCTGGGTCCAGATATTTGCGAGATCCAGCGGGGTGGACGTAGTCCTCTGAAGTCAATGCGTGTATATACGTGGTAAGGTAAGTGTGTGTGTGTTTTTTCCAATATACCTATGTATGTGTGTCAGAAGGCGTCGTAGTACCTTCTTTGATTTTCAATACCACATTTAGTCACACGTTACCTATGTACATACCTCTCATAAATTACCTTTTATTTTTTTAAGGGACTGCCATTTGCCACAGTCCTGTCAGATCACTTTCGTTTCATCGACATTCATTACTCGTTGCATGCAGGCCTCTGCTTACCCCTCTAGGATACAAGCGTGAGCCCACAGCGTGAGCCTAATATGTACTTTTCTAAGGGCTGATTTTTCAATAGTCGGTTAACTTTTATCTGAGGAATAAAAATGGTGGTTTGACAGCTTATGTATGAAAGTTATGTCGAACCGCCATTTTTATTCCTCAGATAAAAGTTATTTGACTAATGTAAAGCCAATTTAATAGGTCACATTTGACACTTCATCAAAATTCATCAACATAACCTTGTAACGCAGGGCACACAATATTATTTATTTTTTCAAAGTTAGAACTTTACTGCACAATTGCTTCACTTTTTTCAGTTAATAAAACATATTTATTGTAATAATATCAAAAGAAGGCATTATTACAATTTACTTTGACTAAAAAAACATTCTGCACTTAGTAAACAATGTTTGTCCCAAAAAACTAAACTTCATCACAAGGTTATGTCGTGTTTTTAACAACTAGGGATGTTACCGTAAAAATCAAAGGAATCATCAGTCAAAAAGTTGAATTGAATGCAATGATTTACCTGTAAAGGAATGTATAGCCACACGATTCCGCATGAAAAACATTATTATATTATTCTTTTATTAATCTAAAAAATACAAAAAATAATGAGCCGCAGAGCAGAAGAACTAAAAAAAAAAATATTACGGCTGTCAAAGGAATGCAATATTGGACCTCAGCCTAGTAGCCATGTGTAATACATCATAAAATAGGTCTCAGCGAGCTGAACTAAAGTTACTATGACGCCAACAGCCAAATGTTTGTCGTTTCGGAGTTATATTTTATTGAAAATGTTAGTTTTTTTTTCAATACAATATAACTCCGAAAGTACATAAGAAATTGTATCATATTGTATTATTGTCACAACTGATGCGCTGTATGTACTTTGGAGAACTTGCGCAAAAATGTTTTAATATAATCTGAAAGGCCATGTTAAAAGCTAAGTAAACGTGGTTAACGACTAATACTTCTCAGTGTGACCTGTCAAAGAGTGATTCCGGTCACGTGGTCCAAAAACGCGCCGTACAAATGAGCCGTTTTCAGAAGAACTAAAAAAATATCTAACGGCTGTCAAAGGAATGCAATTTTGGACCTCAGCCCAATAGCCATGTGTGATACATCATAAAATAGGTCTCAGCGAGCTGAACTAAAGTTACTATGACGCCAACAGCCAAATGTTTGTCGTTTCGGAGTTATATTTTATTGAAAATGTTAGTTTTTTTTTCAATACAATATAACTCCGAAAGTACAAATATTTGGCTGTTGGCGTCATAGTAACTTTTGTTCAGCTCGCTGAGACCTACTCGATGATGTATCACACATGGCTATTGGGCTGAGGTCCAAAATTGCATTCCTTTGACAGCCGTAATATATTTTTTTTAGTCTTCTGAAAACGGCTCATTGAATAGAAACAAAATCCGTTTCATTATATTTTATTTTTTTTAATCTTCTTTTTCTGCTAATAGCAGAAAAGGCAAAGGACTTTCGTCCGTGCAGCCAGGTCTAATGTTTTTCCTTTTTCTGCATCCGAAAACAACTTGTTAATACAGGTAATCTTTTGTGGAAGGGCAAAGCCAAATCTTTGTTGTGTTTTATCTTTTTCGTATTAAGGCCGAGGCCAAATCTTTGGAAAAAATTTTTAGACGTATTTTTCTTGTTAAGGCCGAGGCCCGCTTCATTATATTAGGTATTACACTTTTAGGAAAAAAAAAACTCGTAGGATGTTCTTGGCAAAGTCGTCGAGAAGACAAAGAAAATAATTTTTGATGATTTTGAACGAGATGTGAGAATAGACAAGATTATCGAAGAAGAATTAATTATATCTCTGAGAGCGGACAGCAGTGATGACGATGACAACACTCGTTATAATTCTATTAGTTCTAGTGAAGAAATGACAGTTTTCTTGGTTAAATTATATATGTGTCTTATTTTATTTTATAAATTTAGATAAGACATAATGGGACAGGGTTTTGATTAATAATTGTTTATTTGATTTGATTTTCAATGGAACTCAATTAAAATTACAGTACCTATACGTACTTTTTCACAATAACTGCATTCGATTCACAAATGTTTGAAGGCCGTATCGATTCATTCGATATAATCAATGTTTTTTAGCAGGTTACCTCACTATGAAGCTAAGACTGACACATGTCAAATGTGGCCTATTAAATTGGCTTAACTTTATTGAAATATCAGCCCTAAGCTATTAATATAAATTTTAAAAAAACTTGATGATTTACGTTGTAAAGTTCTTGAATGCGATTCAAATAGCCCGAACAACCCTTGTGGTGGCGTCGCGTGTCACGTAACACTTGTCACATAAAATAACAGATTATTGAGCGCCATCCCGTGCGTGGAATCGCAAAGTGCAAAACGATTTAAAGTTACTCTCGTAAAACGATTTTACGTTACGCCTTTGTTGATCCCGTGCGCCGCGACAGTATCTCTGAAATGAGCCGTTTTCAGAAGAACTAAAAAAAAAAGAAACGAATGGCTGTCAAAAGAATGCAATTTTGGACCTCAGCCCAATAGCCATGTGTGATACATCATCGAATAGGACTCAGCGAGCTGAATAAAAGTTACTATGATGCCAATAGCCAAAATGTTTGTCCTTTCGGAGTTAGTTATATTGAATTGAAAAAAAAAAAAACTAACAATTTCAATACAATATGACTCCGAAGGGACAAACATTTGGCTGTTGACCTATTCAATGAGACCTATTCGATGATGTATCACACATGGCTATTGGGCTGAGGTCCAAAATTGCATTCCTTTGACAGCCATTCGTTTTTTTTCTGATAACAGCTCATTCGGAAACTAATACAGTGCTATTTACTTTAAAAAAAAAACACGGTTCCTCTAAAATACTGCCCACAGGGAGTTTGAATAAAGTGACAACGGTTTTTCCTTAGCCACCGGGTATTTAAACTGCCTCTGAAGAGTGTTCGCTCGTAGCCGCGGCTGCCTGAGTGATCTTAAACGATCACGAAGGTTAAGCAACATAGGGCGCATTCAGTGCATGCTTGGGTGACCGTCTATGACTTCTATGTGACCGTCTATGGTGTGACATACCGGCAACAAAAGGGCTAAGTCAGACAACTTCATACAGTGGAGTCTTACGTAATCGCACTCCAGGAAAATGAAAGAGAACAACCACACGTGCGGTTGTTACTTTGAATATTGTACACAATAGTTTTATTAGAGAACGTTGTGGACTGAAAGAGTGTAGGTAGTTTATCTGCCTATTGGTGCAATAGTAAACGGGTTTACGCCTGCCACACACTAGAGCGATCGCGGTGGCAGCTGCGGCCTGGCCCACACAAATCGCAGCAGTTTTATATTTTCTGTTTTGCCTGTATTTGTTCGCCACTGGGCTAGTCAAAAAAACAATCATGGTGTACGTCAGCTCCAGAAAAGATCTAGTCTAATCTAATATGTTTAAAAATATCGTATTACAGTGTTTTTATCCTCCAAAACGGGTTCACCGATTTTTATGATTTTTTTTCTGTCGGTCTATTTGGTAGGACTGAGAATAAAGCGAATGAATATGTCAAAAAATTGTTTGCCGGATCAGCTAAAACCTATCTTATGCATACCTAGGTACTTAAATTATGAAATTTATTATCAAGGCATCGACATGAGAATCCTGAAAATATTGCTTACAATTTTATTCATTCCAGTATTAATTTTATTTTTCCAATTTTAGTTAAAGCACGGTTGTTTTTAAATTCTTGTGTCCCCATTGCGTGGGGTTTACATTTTTAATTCCCGTGTACAAACGATTGGATTCGCTTTTGTATTGTTTCGTAGTCCTTTGTAATGTGTCATTGGCACGGTTATTTTGGTTTGCTGTATAATTTTATTCAGCTTTTGTGTATCTGTAAATCGTAAATAATGGAAAGTAATCTATTAATTTTTTTGCTCGCTCTTGGTCATAGACATTAAGAAATCAATCAATTTTGATATAAGCGGACACCCTGACAAAATCTGATTAAATAAAGTAATAAAACGTTCTATAGGCAAGATAAAAGTCATCAACATCATCATAATCCCATTATGTCTCCAATGAGGGGCACGGGTCTCTTTCCTGAGGAAGGTAGTAGAGGCCATACTCTACCACGGGGGCCAAGTCCGGATTGGTGGAGGCTTGTAAGACTAGTGGCTGGTCTTACTGTCAGAAGTTTTCAAGCCGCCCTAAGGCCTCTGACTCGGCTTAACGACTGCCATCTATCGACGGCAGCCGGCACCAACTGCTTAACGTGCCTTGCGAAGCACGGAACTGCTCGGAAAAATACCACTAGCGTTAGTCATAGACGGTCACCCATCCATGCACTGAACGCGCCCTATATTGCTTAACCTTCGTGATTGTTTAAGATCACTCAGGAAGCTGGGGCTATGGGTGATTCTCGATACGATATTTATTTCATTAATTAATTAATGTATTGTTTTTGAAGACGGTGCAGTTCTTACTACACACGACTTATTACCTTGAGCCATTACAAACGTGCGAACCGAGTCATAAAAGTGCGAGCGACAGTTCCGATATGCTTGATATGCCCCCTATAAGTGTAAGAGAGAGTTCTGATACAAATTTAGTTCGCACGTTTGTAGGTAATGGCTCAAGAAGACGGACCATATCGACTGTTCACATTTTATTCGTTTAAAGTTTTTAACGCCCACTCATGCTTTGTCAAATACCTATGATTGGTACAGTCGACAGCACGTCAATCTTCACATTTCAGTTGCAAAGTCGCCCGTAACGCAACGGAGTAGAGTGCATGGGTGTATACCATGAAGTGCTGTCGGCTGTACCTATTTCATGTACGAATAATAATAGTGGACTGGGCAGAATAATTTTATATAAAAAAAATAAGGCAAACGTATAATTTTCGTGGAGTTAAGACCCAACTAAACCTTTCATTTATCGGTGATCAGAACTAAATATATGTAGTCAAAATATGTAATTTCGTTCGTAAAATGCTTTAATATTTTGGCGAGGTAAGTCGATATTGACCTATTACGAGTACATAGATAATATAATAACTGCGGAGGTGTCTAGCAACAAAATTGTTTTTTGATAATAATTGTGTAAGAAAGACAAGTAGATTATCATAACAACAGAACAGACATAACAAATGGAATAGAAATACGGTGGCAAAGTAATTGATCTAGTTTCGTATATTATATTATGGCTAACATTGTTTTTACCTACGAAAACGTTTCATTTTCCTTTAGTTTTCCTAAATAATGAATGCATGAAAGAATTGAGTTTCTTTGTTAGTTTCTTCTCCACGTACTCTATTAATTGTGAAACTAACAACTTTGACGTTCATAAAGTAAACGTTTTATTTGAACTTTAAATAAAAAAATTGAATTTGAATAAAAATCAATTGGACGGATGGATAGGATGTGTTGAACACTAGACACAGTTATCCTTTGATTGTGTTTAATATTAAACTACTTTTTAATGCCAGACATCCTTGTCTTCAAAATAATCGTTGATTTTGTAATAAGCTTTTTTGCAAAGAGTGTGCTCAACACAATTCTTAAGCCGCGTCGGAGCCCGACGATACGAGCTCCATGGTTAAAAACGTTTATCATCAGGATGCATTTGTACAGTACAAACACAATAAAATTAGAATCATGAAATCTATAATCTGTACATTAAATACATTATATCCCTAATTGCCAAAATACAGGACCACTTAGTTTGGCAATTAGCTGAATTGATAACTGTACCAATAGCCTTTAAGTGATTTTGTAAGGCCCTCAAGGCTCGTAACACGCTGTTTGTTGTTTTTGTTTTTATGGTGAGAAATAAACTTTACTTTACTTTACTTACTTAACAATAAAAAAATCATATAATATAGCTTCGTCAAAAATAACACGAATAATTATATTTAAGCAGCAAATTAACACGTTCCGGCGCACAGACGTGTATATCAGTCTTCACGGACCCCTGCGATAGCGCACGACTGATATAGCCGTCGTTGATTTATTGCCTCATATTAAAAAAACAATAGTCTAAACACATTTTTTTTACACAATAACGTACCTTAGGATCTTAAGCGTCCACATAATAAAAGAATAAATTCTATAATGGCGTTTGGTGCACTTACGATCTATTAGACCAAACGCATATTTTTTGCTCGATACAGCGTCTGTGGGCGTGCTTACACGCGCTCAACTGATATGTCAGTCGTCCGTTGTTCCTGTCTGCCTAATAATCGCGCGGCTGTGCTTCTGTGGGAGTTTTCCTCCACTAAGCTTTGAAGTGAATAACTTTAGAGCACTGGTCTGCAAACAGCATTGTTACAAAGTATAACTCCTAAATTTGCTATCTGTATTTATAACTTACAAGAAATCCTGTGAGGATGATCAAAGTATTATTATTTTCACTTCTTTAAATTAATTATTCTTATGCAAACACTTTTTGTGGGGTTTTCCTCAACATGCGATGTTTTTGTAGTGATCAATAGCATCAAATGTTGCCGGGCGCTCTTACTTTGATACGCTGCGGATTGGTGATACTGCGGTGTGGTTTCCTTAGCTTCCTTGTGTAATTTTCCAGCATATCCAGGAGATAGTGATGTTGATACAGAGAGACGATTTTTGCTACTATTTGAAGAAGTTTCATTTGGCGATGAGACTCCCGATCCATACAGGGATGAACAAAGTCAATCAGATAACAATTATGACCCTGCAAATGACTAATGGATCATCGGACTTTAAGTCACAATGTGTAATTGTTTTAGAAGTACTTATAGAAGTTTACATAATACCCATTGGATAATTTTTGATACTCATAGTTTTGAAAACGGATAATTTTATAACTTTGTAGTTTGTTATCGTTTGTTATTTTATGGTTATAAAATGTTAAATTATTTCAATATGTTTTTTGAATACTTTATACAAAATAAGTGAAGTATCCGTCCGACGTATATATCAGTCTATCATTATTACAGGCGCTACCGAATATTGTAATGACGCACAACTGATATATCAGTCGTATTTTTTCCCATACAAAAATACCTGTGCGCTAACGCATTATTTGCTGTGCGCCGGAACGTGTTAACACACTAACAGTAACTAGTCAATCAAAAATACCGCCCCGGGTCACACCCGATCCAAAAGTTCCCATGACGCTAGCAGCGTTCCCCCGCTGCACCGCCAGGGAAATTATCTGCTGGTATGCCACGGAACGATGATCATACCCACGACTCCTCAGGCGTCGACCGATTTCCCTAACGAAACCTCTTGTACAGTCACATTTTCTAAAAATCTTAACTAAAAACAATCTAGAAAGAAGTGTACGACAATTTGTCATAAATTATGTAACTGATGCTTAGATAATTTAGGACAAATGAGCCGTTTTCAGAAGAACTAAAAAAAATAATCTAATGGCTGTCAAAAAAATGCAATTTTGGACCTCAGCCCAATAGCCATGTGTGATACATTATCGAATAGGTCTCAGTGAGGTGAACAAAAGTTACTATGACACCAACAGCCAAATGTTTGTACTTTCGGGAGTTATATTGTATTGAAAAAAAAAAAGAAAAAATTTTCAATAAAATATAACTCCGAAAGGACAAACATTTGGCTGTTGACGTGATAGTAACTTTTGTTCAGCTCGCTGAGACGTATTTGATGATGTATCACACATGACTATTGGGCTGAGGTCCAAAATTGCATTCCTTTGACACCCGTTAGATTTTTTTTTAGTCCTTCTGAAAACGGCTCATTGTCGTACACAATATTATGTGCAGTACAAAACAAAATGTGTACGTCGTACAAAATGTGACAGTGTATATATGTCGACGGTTAAAAGGCAATAGGGCATAAGCGACATTTTGGCCTAAAATGAGTTTTGAATGCCATCTTACTTAAAATTTTCCGCTGCGTCGAATGCGCTTACTCCCGCGGCTCTACGATGACTTTTTTGTCGCTTGTGCCCAAGCAAAAAACTGCGTTTTTAAATGGTCGTTTTGGTGTTACCGACCGTTTTTTGCTTAACGGCGCTTGTACCCCTGTAAAAGTGGCATCATTTTTGGTCTTTAGTCGGTAATGTATTTTTACTTCCTACTGGTGTGGAGCTTCTGGGCGCTTACGGTTCTTTACCGTAAGCACCTATTTTGAAAGTTGGAACTTATGTCTCTTTACCTTTGTCGTCAAAAACATAGAGCATCGGTTATATCCTACAACCATTTACAAGTTCATAATACAGCTGTCGCTTATAGGCAACTACTAAAACCTGATTAATATTGATCTGTCGGTTAAACCCAACTACCATGCACAAGTTCACCAAATAGTTGTCGCCTATAGTCAATTACTGTAACCAAGTTAACTATTCAACTTTCAGTTATTCCCTACTACAATTTTTTTTACCATTTTTTGGTTCCCACGACACAGGGTAACCTAGTGTGGGGCCAGAACCAGTATATATATGTGCCTGTATGTAAATGTTATGTTATGTTCTGTTGTTTACAAATATAATAAAACTCTGTTAATTACGCCGTATTACTTTACAATTGATATTTATTCATTGGTGTGTATGGCAATTTGTAAGATAAGATAAGAATATTCTTTATTTTACACCGGGGAAACAAAAAATACAAAATATTATTCAAAATAAAAAAAATAAAAATCAATTTTTTTTTTATTTGAAAACCAAAAATATTACAATATGTAAAAAGGACGACATTCGTTTGGTGCTAAATCTATTGTACAATATTATTGTTTCATCATTTCTCCTAAACTTGGCGAAAAACCTGTATCTTAGGAGAAAGTGAAATAAAGTTAAAGCGTTAAAAATGTGCATACATACGTTGTCGAGATACATTAAGCCGACGACTGTCAGTCAAGATAAAAAAAATTATTGCAAATATTAGCAAAGGTTTGCGGCTTTATTACTAAAATAAATTTCTTGAAAGATGGGCAACCGGTGCCAATTTGGATATTGATACATATTTATACTTTATAACAATACACTTTCAATAATAATAAGTTTATATATGTGACTCATAATAAACTTATTATTATAAATATAAAATTCTACATAGGAATTAAAAGAGTAAAAAAGAGTAATTATACCAATATACACAACAAGACACTTAAATATATATTAGTCAGTTAAATAATTAGAAATTAGAGTGATAAATATAGATCAAGAATAAGTAACTGAGGTAAATAAGGCGCTCTTTGAGATAACGAAGAGTAGTGGGATTTAGCAGTGCTGAGTAAAGAACAGAGAGGAAGTCTTAGTAAGCATTTCTAAGAGAATGAGTGGGAGCCACTCGAAGAGGTAGCCAAATATGAACCTTATAGCAAAGATCTAGCTGCGCTCAAGTTTATTAAATGGTTTTTCAATCAAGTCAAGATAGCTGGCATTAGCATAGTCGCGGATCAGGAGCAACAGAGGTTGCGCAAGTGCTTTTTGGTCGCTGAGGCGAAAATTTTCCGTCTCACCTCAAGCAGCCGATGATGATGCTCAAGTTTTACCTTCTGACTGAATGGAATTATTACACTGCCTAACTACTCCCACTTGACCCTAGAAACCGTTCTAAGACTGCCAACAACAATCACCTGCGTCTTGAAGGGATTAACCCTCAAGCCATGATACCTACTTCATTTCAAAATACGATCTAGATCAGCATTTATTTTAGCAATCGCCGAGGGCAGACTATCTACAGCACTATGCTTATAAATTTGGAGATCATTTGCATAAAAATCGTAGGAAGAAGAGAGGTTTCTGGATATACTATTGATGAAAATTGCAAAGAGAAGAGGACACAACACACCACTTTGCGCGACACCGGCAGAAGTATCAGACTAAGAGAAGAAGGATTCATCGAGAGAACAGTGTCTAGCAGGATGTCAAAGTCAACCGTGTTGATGAAGTCCAACAATGTGAGGACAGTTGCATGACCATTTTTCTATAATTTTACTCCATTTCATTTGACTATAATTTTAACAAATGCAGAAACTGAGCAGCCTGCACAAAAGCCAGATTGGAAAGGATTAAGGAGACCGTTTTTGCTTAGGAAGATTTGGAGATGGATCAGACGCTCGAAATCTTTTGAGATGAATGGAATATGGGCCGAAAATCGGAGAATGAGGAAGCATAAAGCTTTTTGGGTAAAACTCCAGTCTTGACCGAGTAGTTGAAATGACTTCTATTATGGCCATTACCATTTTTCGGCTAACGCCATCAGTACACACGGCATTGTATCAGTAATTGGAGTTGAGGTAAGATTACTCATTGTGTTATTTTTAATAGTTCCAACAAATTAACCGAATGTTTTGTTGACAACACAGATACAGTAATCGGTTACGCGCACACAAAAAAATAACCTAACAACCATAACATCCTCCTCGAATAACACCTGAACTAAAGGTCCCCAGCGCGCTGGTAGCGCTGGAACGCTGCACTGCCAAAGAAATCCTTTGGCCCAGAAATGCCCCAGAGCGGCAGTCAAGCCCACGGTCCCTCAAACGGCGCCCCAACTCCCTAACAAAAATCTTGGCCTGTTGCCCCCAAACCTTATAGTCTCCACTGCTAGTGGACAAAAATGCAATAAGCCGTAAAGGCACAATACTTTCGGAGTTTGACCCTCGCTGTCGATTCAGCAGCGGCACCGGGAGCAACTGCAGTAGCGGATAAGTCCAAGAGAGCAAAAGTGCGGATGCAGGTCGCATCCTACAGTGGACAACACCCCTTCTCGCAGGATAAATGAGTGAGACCGTTCGGATGTTTCTCATCGGTGCGACACAAGCCTGGAGGCTCTAACACGCAAGGAACGTTGGCAGAACAGAGAGCCCTGCGGATGAAGTCGTTCAATGACTGGTTTATAGACCATCAACCTGCACTCCTAACACAATACAGCCCATGATGTCCCAACATAAACATAAAACATAAACATTTACCTACAGGCACATACATTGCTTCTGGCCCCACACTAGGATACCCTGTGTCGTGGGAACCAGAAACAGCGACGTCACAAATATGTAAACATCCAAGACCTGGAGTTTTTTTTCTTCTTCCCAGCCGGGTATCGAACCCGGGACCTCTCGCATGGTAAGCAGATGCGCTAACCGCTACGCCACAGAGGTCGTCCAGATAATGCCATGTGTTGTATATTCTTGTTTTCCTCTTGGCCTACAAATCTCGATGTGTGGAAATACCATGTTACCTTTTTTTCAACCATCTTACGGAGTCGCTAATGACTGATATCCTCACGGTATTTTTGCTAAGCACTATTTCTTGTGCTCCATTACCTTTTGTCACAATGGTGTGAATTGTTATATATCCTTTTTTACCTATTTTAGTATTCAACAGTCATGTGACTTATGCCCTATTAACTCCTGGTATACGGAAACCAAATGTGGCTTAGTCGTCTATACTCTTCGTTTTTTTATTTGTAGATGTAACATATGCTGAATTACCTCATATAAAAAATATGTTCAATTGGGTTAAGCGACATAAAACTTCATAATACAACGTCCAGTCAAATAAAATTAAATGGCAATTAATGCTCGTATTTTTTTTGAGTTTAGAGCTGTTTCCATCTTTACGTTATGATAATAAATAAAAAAGTTATGTCCATTTTTCTGAAATTTCAAACTTTAAAATGCTCTCCTGAACAATTTGCTTTTTGTCGCTTAACCCCTATATCCTTTTAACCGTCGATGTATAGTATTGCTCGTGACTGTACAGTCTACTTTACATCAACATTTACGGACATGCTCTCGTTACATTGAGGACGACTTTTCAATAACAATTTGTCTACGGTACAAGTGCATCCTGTGTGCAAGAGGTAAGCTAAGCACTTGGGTGTAAAGTCGTAGAAAGCACCACTCACACAAATTAGCAAAACAAGAGAGGCGAAAATTCGGGGCGCTGCCGAGCTTGTTTCGCAACAAACCGTAATTAATACTTCAGCACATTTAAGTCATCTCAGTTCGGCCTTAATTTGAATATTTCTGAGAGAGGAATCCGGAAGTGTCAAGGAGTAATATATACGATGTTTACGACCTAATCTCAAACCTACCAAATACCTATGGGTAAACAAAAAAAAACAATAAAAACATCAGTGAAGTGTGAGGAGTTGTTAACATACACTGATACGAGATTTTATATATTAGATACATACATAAGTCTGAGATGGCCTATATACCTGCCTACCCTTTTGGGATAGGGGTTATAATCTGTATTATAGGTCTACGCACCACGTTAGTATAGTATAAACTTTTCCTTTTTATAACTGATAGTCAAAATTCAAAATCCTCCACATTGTTAGTGCGCATACTCCTGCGAAACGGCTTGACCAATTTTGATGAATTTTTATAATATGTATATTCGTTAGGTCTGAGAATAGGTTGTTGTCTATTTTTTATACCCCTAAATGATGAATCAAGAATCAAGATTCAAGAATTTATTTCAACGTAAAGAATTTACATTCTGCTTGATGAATGTCAATGTACATACAGTTATGTATAATGTTAGCCGCTGCCTTGGGGCCGTCTGTAGTGGAGAAAAAGGCAGCGAAAAAAAACTCCACTCTGACCATCTTTTCTCAAATCACCTTAAAGCTAATACAAATAAAACATACAAAATAATATTTTGGATGTGTTGAACACTAGACACATTTATCCTCTGATTTAATTTAATATTAAACTACTATTTAATGCCATACGTCCTTGTCTTCTAAATAATCGTTGATTTTATAATAAGCTTTTTTGCAAAGAGTGTGCTTAACACAATTCTTAAATCGCGTTGGGGGTTACTCTAATATATCTTGGGGTATCTTGTTGTAGAACCTTATACAGTGCCCCATAAAGGAAGTATTAACTTTTGCAAGTCTAAATCGTGGAAATGACAATTTATGTTTATTCCTAGTATTAACGTTATGATGGCTACCAAGAGTTTCGAAGTCCTTAATATTTTTCCGAACGTACATAATATTTTCATAAATGTATTGGCTTGAAACTGTTAAGATGTTAGTTTCTTTGAAAAAATCTCTTAGCGAGTCCCTACTACCTGAGGGTGGTCTACTAGAAATATTTTATCAGGCGTTTGCCAGGTCAGCTAGTCTTCTTTCTTCTATTTTTCTAATATATTATAAAAATCTCGTGTCACCGTGTTGGTGCGCAAACTCCACCGAAATGGCTTGACCGATTTTGGTGAAATTTTATTTGTATATTCGGTAGGTCTGAGAATAGGTTGTTATCTAGTAGTATCTAGTTAGCATAATATAAACTTTTCCTTTTTATACTATTGTAAAAAGGGAAAATTTGTAAGTAGAGGGTAATCGCCGAACGTACTTAGTTTATCCGATTTCGAAAAATCTTTCAGCAGAAGAGACTTTCCGGATGGATATAGGCTATAATCTTCGAACGTAGTTACGGGCACTGCCGGACAATAAATAAACCACTGCACTGTGGAAAAACAATATATAAACCACTTCCACACACAATTACTAGTCCTGGTCCCAAACTAAGATACCCTGTGCTATGGTTACCAGGTAAAGAGATCCCATCGAAGTACACCCGATGAAGATCGGAAATAAGTCATCATCAACCCACTATGTCCCCACCGAGGGGAACGGGTCTCTTCCCTGAGGAAGGTAAAGGCCATACTCCACCACGGGGGCCAAGTCTGGATTGGTGGAGGCTTGTAAGACTAGTGGCTGGTCTTACTGTCAGAAGTTTTCAAGTTTGACTTGGTTTAACGACTGCCATCTATCGACAGCAGCCGGCACCAACTGCTTAACGTGCCTTGCGAAGCACGGAACCGCTCGGTAAAATGCCACTAGCGTTAGTCATAGACGGTGACCCATCCATGGACTGAACGCGACGTATGTTGCTTAACCTTAGTGATCGTTTAAGATCACTCAGGCAGCCCAGGCTACGAGTGATTCGGAAATAAGTAATGTACGGAATTTGGAAAAAGGTTTTAGAACCACCTGATTATTCTCTTAATGTAAATGTGTAAATTATTTTAATTAAATGCGTTAATTAAGCACAACGCTGAGTCAGTTGCCTTTTGTGGCAAGTCAGACACACCACAGACTATATCTTTGGTTTTGTTTTAATTTACTTGTGTTTTTTGTCTGTTGCCCTACTTGTATGTATTACGTTACTTGTCTGTTTAATTTGTTCCTGTGATGTGTCTTGTTGGTATAATAAACGTTTTTGCTTTCTTTCTTTCTTTCTTTCTTGTTAATAAAATTAATGGCTAATGCAATACTAGTCAAAATTTGATAAGACTTATTTATTATATTTAAAATTTCAAAGATCTTCAAACAGTAACCTGTAACCACTGTAACAATATAGCTACACAAAATTAAAAAAAATAACGAGGGTTTTATTCGTTTCTATAGAATATACGTCTTTGACGTGTACGTAGATAGATAAATAAATGGTAGAGTTGGTTTATATATATAAATGAATGCGTGTACTTATTACACTGCCCTAAAAGTATATATAATATATATTTATTTTGTGTCCGCAGTCAGCACCACGGTGCAGCCAACACCTCCGGCGGAGTAACGTCGAAAGGAAACACAAACCTTTTCCTCAATTAAGCAATTTGTGTGGGCGGTTCAGTCCCTCGATAGAAAAAAACAGAAGGTAATCTGCGCATTGTCTCACACAAATATTGTTGTCGGTGGTGGTGTGTTCGTGTCTTGCTTCTGCTTGAAAAAGTGGGAGGGAGGGCGGTGCATTAACTAACCGCATGGTGCTTGTGGGATATTGGCGGAATTTAGCAAAGTAATTTTCTCAATTTAATGCTATTATGGATTTTCGCAAAGTAACGCTTGATTCTATCGAATATCTGGAATTTCGTATGCTCGTTGTTATTCATATTTAGCCCTGTACCCTCTGAGCCTACCCACCCACGCTTCTTTTTCATATCCTCAGCCATCCTTGTTCAGCGGCTGCCACCAATCTGCTTCAGATCGGTGATCCAGCGAAGTGGTGGGCGTCCTAGACTGCGTTTGCCAGCACGTGAACTACAGTTCTACAGAGCCTTTGTACCCCATTGGCTACCACTTCTTCGACAGATGTGACCAGCCCACTGCTACTTCAGCTTTGAAAACTTCCACTATGTTCAGTGGAAGTTATTGTTTTCAAATCACTAATCACTTGACCTGGTCCCAAACTAGGATGCCCCGTGCTATGATAACCAGGCAAGGACATTCGTCATCAACCCATTATGCCCCCACCGAGGCGCACGGGTCTCTTCCCTGAGGAAGGTATAGGCCACACTCCACCACGGGGGCCAGGTTCGGATTAGTGGAGGCTTGTAAGACTAGTGGCTGGTCTTACTGTCAAAAGCTTTCAAGCCGCCCTAAGGCCTCTGACTTGGCTTAACGACTGCCATCTATCGACGGCAGCCAGCACCAACAGCTTAACGTGCCTTACGAAGCACGGAACCGCTCGGAAAAATGCCACTAGCGTTAGTCATAGACGGTCACCCATCCATGCACTGAACGCGCCCTATGTCGCCCCACATTTGCTACGAGCTATTCACAAGGTGGAGGCAAGCACATTACAAACATCGAAACATCGAGCTTTGTAATCTTATTTCATTATTTGGTAAATGATCCCATTTCTGATGTGATTCATCAAAGAGATAAATATCACGCTAAGCGACCTTGAAATGGTGGAATAGCTCTAAGTTTCGGTTCTGTAGGTCAAAACTGGTTGAACGCACTGCTTCAATCAATGCGTGCGTCTTGTTAGACTAGAAATAGAAATATCTTTATTGAGAAATTCAATTTGCCACAGTTATTTATGAAGCCCTTGCTCTCGAACTAGGATAAGACTCCTAGGAATATCCAGCGCTGTTTTCCAACCCGGTTGGATGCTTCTTGCGGCTTTTTCCTCGAAGTAGCCCTCCGTACAGTTACCCAAACCATCAGCTCTTATTTACTTAAATCGCCGGCTCTATTTACCTAAACGTTTTCCTAGACAGCTTTGAGGGCCACCTCACTGACGAAGGCCGATGCCAATATATTTCTAAAGTTGCACATAAGCTTAGTCTTGTCCAGATTCACGCAAAGGTAGTAATAATGTTAGCCGCTTCCTTGGGAGTTAGGACCGAATGCAGTGGAGAAAAAGGCAGCGAAAAAACTCCTCTCGAGGTACGATTTGTATTTGCCACTAATATAATAAATTCCTCGTTCAGTTTCGAAGGCTACCAATGAACTGATGAACATTTTAGTTAATCTTATGACTTTTCCCTGCCTTAGATCACGTTAAGCCTGGTTTACGTTTGCTTTATTTTCATGCCTTTTTAAGCATGCTTCACGTAGAGGTGGAATAGAATAGAGACGCCAATTTCTTTTATAAGTACATGAGCAAATAATAAATCAGTTATAGTTGTATACTACTTAGGTATTTAAGATTTTTAAAGATTTTTACTTTTATAATGTACGGTACGGAATAAACCGAACTTTCACTTTGAATTGAATGATTTTGCCGTCTCTATTTTATTCTAGAGAGTGCGCCACCGTCGCCGAGATATAACGAGTTTACGGGTTCTGATTTATCTTTATTCTTTAAAAATAAATTAAAGCATCTAAATCAATCGGAAGTAACAAAAAACTCCTAAGGAGATAATATTAGTGTAGTACAAGTGTTTGTGAGTAAAATAATAAAAGACTAACCAAAATAAAAACAAATAGCCGTATCGGTGTACAAAAGTGACAAGACAGAATTTTGAAACAAGAGTGTAAAAAATTATAACTTATACCTTGATTTTTAATTAGGTGGACTAAACTGACAGTTCAAAAAGCTCTTATTTTTTTTAAATGTTGCCAGAGCAAGATCGTAGTGATGTGACTTGATATGTTCATTGAATGTTCGATTTCATTCAATCATTCACTCTTCAATTTTATTTCCTATAATTGGGGAAAATAATTTAACTTAATCTTAATCATTAAATACCTACCAATTAAACAAACATACCTACATCTGAAAAACCCACAAACTTTAGGAAATATTTCGTTTAAGTAACGAGATGACAAGCCGACTAGACATATAATATCCACTTTTTTTTCATAAGGCTTACATGATAACTCTGTAGTTAACCGTTTTCAACAAATAATATTTTGGCTAGTGATAGATTCGTATACCATATTGTGTCGTGTCTACTATGTACACTATCTTCTTTATATAGTAGGTATTTATTGGTCACATTGTAACACCTCAGCCTTTAACGCTTGAATAATAAAGTTTTGCCTTCAAAACGTACTTTATTTTTCATTATATCTTGAAGGATCAATACAATAGTATCATGGCTGGGTTCCTCATCACAAATTAAAAACAATAAAAAAAATTATAAACCTAATAGGCAGTGAATCTAACGACATAATATGCGACTTAGACAATAATCCACATGTGCCATCTAGGAAAAAGGAGAAAGCTGTTTTCTCAATGTAGAAATACAGCTTTCATTATGGTATCGACCACATGTTTTGTTCAGTATTTAATTTTTGTTTTTTTTTCATATTATCTATTTGATTTTCCATTTCATTAAATTTATTAGCTAAGCAAAACGAAGCTTGCACCAAAATCTTTAAACGTGTTAGTTGCTAATTTTATTTTAATGTGAAGTATTTGTATAGTTTGACAATACAAAGCGCTAACGCATTTTAAAATCGAGGTGCAATTCGTCCTAAGACTTTAAAAGTGATTAAAATTTTAAATCTAGTTTTTATTTTATTTTTCCTGTTCCAAAACAGAAAGGAATGAATATGGTATGTCTATCATGTTGTTAAGTTATAAATGTATAATTTTATCACGAAATCCTCTAACTTAAATATCATTTAATTTTACAGTTTATTCTATCTAATCAGCCCGTAAATAGAGCCCACTGTTGGGCATAGGACTCTTCTCTTTCACGCCAACCCATCCGGTCCAGTCCGCTTTCACAATGTCGTCGGCCCATCGGGCTGGTGGTCTGCCCACCGACCGTCGACCCGTTCTTGGCCACCACTCAGTGGCTTCCTTAGTCCACCGGCCGTCTTCCCACCTAACCAAATGTCCCGCCCGTCTCCATTTTAGCTTAGTAATTCGTGTGCGTACGTAGAGTTTATAATGCAATTTAATTTGTTTATTGGAGTGTAAAAAAGGTAACAAACAATCAATATGACATACAGAGAGAGATAAGCTAAGAGTTTAATAGAGTAGATCAAGAATGTCACCCAAAACATACACACACGTGAGATTAGGAAAATGTAAACAGGCTTACATAACCAGACGACGTTTTAAACTTATCTAGCCTCAGATTTAACAAATTTTTTAAACATTTTGAACAAATTTAAAGGTTTAGGAATATGGTTAAAGAATTACCAAAACTAAATCTCAAATCACTCAGGCCCGGGCGAGCGAATTACATTACATACACCAGTCTACAATTGAATGAACGAATGATTGAATGAAAATATTTATTATTCGATCACTCTGAGCACAACAATATTTTTTATTTTCCCTTACGTGGCAACCCACCAACTGTCAGTTTAGTCCACCTAATTAAAAATCAGAGCATAAATACAATTCAGTGAACCTTCAGAGTGACCATAAAAGTGAAATAATACAGGGAGGTGTTAATTGTAAAAACTCACAAGTGTTGCATAACTTAGGTACAAAATACACTAACCGTCACCACCTCACCAGTTCACGACCGTTTCTGTGACATATCATATGAATGTAATTTTCGCCGCCCTCAGTAGTAACCGCATAGCTCTGAATGCGGTAGTACGTCCAGTGACTTACATGGGATAATTTGAACCGTGGGTTCGAATCTCAGCTGTCCAAGTGAAATTTTATTTAAAATTTATTTCAAAAAGAAGAAGATATCTACAAAGAATACCATGAATTTCTTCGACAACATCACACGGAGGCGCCAGCGCACGGTTTCGGATAACACCAATGATAGTATTTGTCTCAATAAAACCCTAGATGGCACCACCAGTAGTCTGCCAGAAATATCAGACGATGAAGTTACCGAGGAGGTTACCAAACTACGAGATCAGGTAGAAAAGCTTGTAGGGGACTTAAATAGCGCGCACACGGAGAAATTGAATCTCTCACGTTAGAGAATAAGCATATTATTTTTTATGAAAGAATTTTAAGCATATTAAATGATGTTTGACTTTGCAAGTATTTATTGCACTCATGGATCTTGAGATTCTTGGTATACGAACACTCATACCTAATTTGTATTAGCTTTAAGTTGATTTGAGAAAAGATGGTCAGAGTGGAGTTTTTTTGCTGCCTTTTTCTCCACAACAGACGGCCCTAAGGCAGCGGCTAACATTATACATAACTGTATGTACATTGACATTCAACAAGCAGAATGTAAATTCTTTACGTTGAAATAAAAAAAATTTTTGTATTTTTTTTGTAAAAGAAATAAAAAGATGTCAAAACCCTGACAGTATCCTGATAAAAAATGTACAAACAGAAAACATATGTAACAAAAAAAGAGGACAGACCGTAAATGAAACGACCCAGCCAATCAAAAATGCCCATGCAAGTCGGCAAGCTGAACAAAAGCTAACACCAAAAAACAAACTCTACATCTTGAGCTGTGACAATACAAACGACATTTCCACAATAGCTGAATCAACAATAAGTAACCAATTCGAAAAATGTCATTTCTTAACTCCAAATATTGGCATAAGAGATCAACTAAAAGGACTTAAGAAAAAGCTCCACGATTTTACAATGGACGACTACTGCGTCATATTTATAGGACATGAAGACTTTAAGACGACAAAATATTACTTCTCCCTAATCTTTCATATCAGGCAAACATTAGAATCACTCCAACACACAAATATAATAATCTGCCTCCCTACATTTAAATATGCGGAATATACCACTATGCAGAATTGGAGGGTTGAAAACTTCAATGACCTATTATACCTTGATATAATTACTCATGAATATACATGGTTTCTTGACACAAATAGAATCAGAATCAGAATCAGAAATTTATTTAACGTAAAGAATTTACATTCTGTTTGTTGAATGTCAATGTACATACAGTTATGTATAATGTTAGCCGCTGCCTTGGGGCCGTCTGTAGTGGAGAAAAAGGCAGCGAAAAAAAAACTCCACTCTGACCATCTTTTCTCAAATCAACTTAAAGCTAATACAAATAAAACTTACAAAACAATATCTTGGATGTGTTGAACACTAGACACATTTATCCTCTGATTAAATTTAATATTAAACTACTATTTAAAGCCATACGTCCTTGTCTTCTAAATAATCGTTGATTTTATAATAAGCTTTTTTTGCAAAGAGTGTGCTTAAAACAATTCTTAAATCGCGTTGGAGGTAACTGTAATATATCTTGGGGTATCTTGTTGTAGAACCTTATACAGTGCCCCATAAAGGAAGTATTAACTTTTGCAAGTCTAAATCGTGGAAATGACTATTTATGTTTATTCCTAGTATTAACGTTATGATGGCGTGTGACACCAAGTGTTTCGAAGTCTTTAATATTTTTCCTAACGTACATAATATTTTCATAAATGTATTGGCTTGCAACTGTTAGGATGTTGATTTCTTTGAAAAAATTTCTTAGTGTGTCCCTACTACCTAGCTTGTAAATAAATCGGATCGCTCTCTTCTGCAATATGAAGATAGTCTCAATGTCTGTTGCCCGGCCCCATAGTAGTATACCATAGGACATAATACTATGGAAGTAACTAAAATAAACAAGCCTAGCAGTTGCAACGTCAGTAAGTTCTCGAATTCTTTTCACGGCATATGCTGCGGAGCTAAGTCTATGTGCTAATTTTACAATATGTGGGCCCCATTGTAGTTTGGCATCGATTGTGATGCCCAGAAATACAGTATCTTCAACAAATTCTAGTTTTTCATTTCCAATCACAATGTTATTTTCAACTAATTTTACATTAGGTAGGGTAAACTTCATACATTTTGTCTTTTTTGAATTTAACAACAGATTATTTGCTGTAAACCAATCTAGAACGTGCGAGAGTGCATTATTTGCTTCGTCAAGATTATTTTCCTGTCTCCTTATTTTAAAAATAAGTGACGTGTCATCAGCAAATAGCACTATCTCACACATTTTTTGTACCATAAACGGTAAATCATTTACATAGATCAGGAAAAGGAACGGCCCTAAGATAGATCCCTGGGGGACCAACATTTCCCAAATAAAAATCTAAGTTACGATCCAAAGACATACCATCGACGCACCGGAATGCTAAACAACGACGGTATCACCACCATTTTCAAAGACCTAAAGAGATTAATTAATGACATACAATCGTTTAATAAACAATCAGCTGACAATACTACAAGCAACCAAGACGAGGAGTTTTTTCGAGACTAAATGGCTCTATATAATGCACCAAAATATAGCTGGCTTGCTAAACAAGGCTGACGCACTTACGATATGTCTTGAAGAGCTTCTAGAGAACGAAAACATGCGTATGGACTTGGTTTGTATTACTGAGCACTTCATAATGTCGGGGTATGAAACATTTTTAAGTATCCACAATTTCAAACTCGCCGCTTTCTACTGTAGAAAGGAAAGTAAGAGAGTAGGCGCTTGCATCCTTGTTCGAAACGGACACGAATATAGAGATCTACCAGAAGTTGCAAAATTGTCACTCAGTGGTGTGACAGAGTGCTGTGCTATAGAGATGATAAAGCATAGTGTCATAGTTGTATGCATCTACAGGGTACCAAGGCAGAGTAACATAAATTTATTTTTTGAACGTTTGGAGGCCCTATTACTGAAATTAACCAATCACAAAAAACAGATAATTATTACGGGTGACTTTAATATTGACATACTGAAGAAATCTAATGTATCACTTGACTATGAATGTTTACTTTTAAGTTATAATCTAAAGCTAGTATTAAGATAACCAACCAGACTTATAAGCAATACGTGTATTGACAACTTTGCGCATAATTTGGGTAAAAAGTGTGCATCACAAGTAAAAGAATTTGCCCTCTCGGACCATACAGCGCAGATATTAAAATGCCCAACAAAAATGGTCTACTTAATACCATTCTGGTGACGTAAGCAACGAGACTATGCTAAAGAAAATATAGATTGATTTAAACAGATAATCAAGGATTTAACCTTCTCTGAAATATATGAAACGAATGATCCGAATATTGCATATGATTTATTTTTGGAAACATTCGGTTTCTTCTACAATCTATGTTTCCCAATAAAGCTCAAAACAATAAAAACAAAAAAAGTCCAAAGTGGTTATCGCGTGGTATAAGATCGTGCTGTCGTAAAAAAAGAAACCTGCTGTGGGCGTATCGCTTTGACCCAAGTAACGATAATAAACATAAATTAAAAAACTATACAAAGACATTTAAAAAGATTATAAAACTAACAAAAAAGGCTCAAAACAATCATACCATAATGATATCTAGAAATAAATCAAAAACACCATGGAGAATAATAAATGATATTAAGACAAACTTACCAACGGACTCTATTTGTAAAATTAAAACAGATGATAATAATATTTTGACAGACCCAATATATATCTAACGCTTTTAATGACTTTTTTATAGACAATATTAAACCTTCATCCCGCACCGAACAAAATAATATGGTAGAGTCTCGCATCACAAAACAAAGCAATTCTATGTTTATGTTTCCTAGTGTGCCATACGATATAGAGAGGATTATTAAATCCTTAAAAAATACTAATAGTGTTGGTCATGATGGCATATCCACAAAAATTGACAAAAATGTTGCTTCTGAAATCTGCGGTAACTTGAGTTATATAATAAATTTAAGCATATCAGAGGGGAAGTACCCAGATCGTCTGAAAAAAGTTATTATAAAACCTCTATTTAAGAAAGAAGATCGGGAACTCTTACATTTCTATAGACCAATTGCACTTATTCCGGTATTTGCAAAGATATTTGAGAAATACATTTATAGTGAATTAAATACATATCTAGAAAAAAATTATATACTTACAAAAGAGCAAAAGGGATTCAGAAAAGGAAAGACGACTAATATGGCAATTTTTGACTTTTTGAACACTGTCATGACCTGTGTAGACTCAAAAATTCCCGTATGCACACTCTACATGGATATGACTCAAGCCTTTGATTACGTAGAGCATAGTGTTTTATTAAATAAGCTTGAAGCCTACGGAATACGAGGAAACGTCAAACAACTACTGGAGTCATATTTATATCATAGGTCCCAATTCACGGAAATAAAAAGAATTAATCGAAACTCAAAAAGGAAGAGATCTTTGCATCACAGGAACGAATCGTCTCTACCGGCGTACCGCAAGTAGCGTCCTCGGCCCCTTATTATTCATACTGTACGTTAATGATCTACCTAGATGTACAGAAAACCCGATGTCGCTTTTTGCAGACGACAGTGCGGTTATAATACAAGACAGACCGGAACTCAGTTATGAAAATAACATTAATCAATCTCTTTATTCTATTATGAAGTGGTTAGATAATAATAACTTACAGGTTAACTTGACAAAAACCCATTACATGCAATTTACCCAAAGAATACTGACGAGATCAGATCTTAATATACATTACCAAAATAAACACATCGCAGAAGTAGTCGTTACTAAGTTTTTAGGGTTAACTGTAGACCAAAAACTTAATTGGAAATCGCACATCACAGAACTATGTAAAAGACTCAGCTCATCTGCCTACTTATTACACAGGCTGGCCCCTATCACAAATACTGATGCTGTGGTTACGGCTTACCATGGCCTAGTTTCCTCAATATTGCGCTATGGGTTAATATTTTAGGGGAACTCTACAGACAAGGAGACGGCTTTTAAATCTTAGAAGTAGCACTATTTGTTAAATGTAATCCAGATATTTTTAAACCGATTTCCCATGTAAGTAATAGAGTACAACGTGATACAAGTAGAGTCTGTGTTCGCAGGGCAAATACTGCTCTACTGCAAAAAAGTATATTTTGCATGGGGGCTACAATTTATAAAAAAATACCTAGAGAACTAAGAGAACTTGACATACATTTGTTTAAATATAAATTGAAAAAAAATTTACTTGAGAAATGTTATTATATGTAGTGTGATAGAATTTATGACTGAAAGACATTTTTAATTTTTACATTTTGACTACAGATATATTTTTAAGACATTTTTGTATTAACCTGACTTTGACATAATTTTAGCTTGTGTACTTAATAATAATTAATTAATATTATTCTTTGACATGATTTTATTTACTGTGACAAACTATTGCCGAGACTTATAAATGTGTCTTATGGAAACTTAAGACAAGTCTATACCCACAAGGCGCTCTCTCACCAAAAATTTGTATGTCTACAATGGCAAAGCATGTAGGACACAACATAAAATGTACCAACTTTTAATACGCATGTTTGACAAATAAAAATCTTTTATCTTTATCTTTTATCTTTATCTATTTCTATGAAAAGCCTGCTTGCTTAAAAAGCATGAAAATAAAGCAAATGTAAATAACATAACATAACATTTACATACAGACACATACATTGCTTCTCGCCCCACACTAGGATACCCTGTGTCGTAGGAACCAGAAACAGCGACTTCACAAACATAATTATGTAAACACCCAAAACCTGGAACAGGAACATCTACTAGTTCTGATTAGCACACTAAAGCAATCGTTTACATTGCCTTGCTTCAGCTGCATCCGCCGCCGTCTAGTGCAAATAGTTACTCTGTTTACTGAAGAAGTTGATACTGCTACTTAAATAATACGGTTGGTGTCTTTATCCGAACCGCCCTTTGGAGTGTTAACGTTTTGTGGACCGGGTTTGTTTCACATAAATTTAACGACTTCTGTGCCGCTCGGCCATCCGCTCGTGTTATTATTTTTTGGGGTCCCGTCCCGAACAAGCGTCCTCTAAAATTACGTGTGTTTTGATCAAAGGGCAGTCGTAAAAATCCGAGGAAAATCGTACGCAACAATTTTGACTAACCACAATTTAACGGATGGTCGAGGATGGCCGAGGACAGAAGGAAGTAGAGTGATTTGTGGGATGCCTATGTCTAGCAGTGGATGAGGATGAGTCCTGACTGATTGATTAATTATATGCATGGCGGCTATCATCATCATCATAATTCAGCCACAAGAAGTACTCTGCTGGACATAGGCTTCCTCCATGGATTTCCAAAAAGATCGGTTGGAAGCGACTTGCATCCAGCGTCTTCCTGGCACTTGGATAAGATCGTCAGTCCATCTTGTGGCTGGTCGTCCCACGCTGCGCTTGCCGACGTGTGGTCTCCATTCGAGCACTTTTCGGCCCCATCGGCCATCAGTTCTGCGTGCAATGTGCCCCGCCCACTGTAATAAAATACCTATAAGGTCTTCATCGTGTGTATGAACATAGCGGATCCGCCGAGATAGGTATTTGATCGTAAGATAGTTGTCGGAGTTATCAAACATGATGTAACTAATCGAACTTGTGAAATAGTTGCGTTGTTTCTCAACTTACATAAGTATTGATTGAATTTATTGGCCAAGCAACTTTGATTGTACTATGCTTCATAAGGCAAGATTTTGTCTTGAGATAGGTAGGTATGTAAAGGTTAACGTGTTCATCATCATCATCATCAACCCATTTTGTCCCCACCGCGGGGCACGGGTCTCTTCCCTGAGGAAGGTATAGGCCATACTCCACCACGGGGGCCAAGTCCGGATTGGTGGAGGCTTGTAAGACTAGTGGCTGGTCTTACTGTCAGAAGTTTTCAAGCCGCCCTAATGGGCCTACCACACGCGCAAGTATCGCCACAGTTTTTTCTGCGCAAGCCAGCTTGTACTCGGAACATCGTGCGTGCGGTTGGTATAACTGTATCACGCGCCAACCCCATAGCGTGACTTGCGCATTTTTTGACTTGTTTGAAATTTTGCCTGCGCAGGCCCGGCCTGCGCGTACTTGCTTGTGTGTGTGGTTGCGTGTTCAGTGTTCAAGCCACAGTTGAGGCTAGGTGTCGTGCGGTGAGGTACGTGGTCGTCCATCACAAAATGGCTGATTCACAAAATGGTTCCTACAATCGCGAGTTCATAACGGAATTTCTAAAGGAGACGGAAACGCTTCCATACATTCTTGGGCCCAGATGTGAGATGTGTGAGATGACGAGAGTGGTGTCAATAAACAGCTTATATATTGTCAAACCATCTTTGAAAATTTTGCGGATTTTAGCAATCTGAGAGCAAAGTTAAAAGAGATTTAGTAAAAGTGAGGCTATGCAACAAATTGACCATAACCTATAGGTACTTAACAGCTGATTTTATAACTATGATCATATGATAGACAGGTTTTTGTTACACTAATTGTAGTTCTTATTGCATTGAGTGGGAAAATGTAACGAAACTCACAAATAGATTAAAAGACAGGGAAGACAAGGATTTGTGTCATTTCATCCTCTAAAACTCGTCGGCCCAGTGTATTACATCGATAAGTCTGTATGCCACAGTCGTACAAGTTAAACAATATACTAGAAGTCCGTAGAGCGAAAGCACTGGTCGAGGAATATAATTAAAATACGCAAACGATAACCGATACAAGACGAGTAGGTAGGTAGTCCGGTCATCATGATGGGAGACGATAATGTTCGTACCGCGAATGCACATCCTGAGAACGTACGCCCCGGTAATGTACAGCCACGGAATCCGTGCACATGTACACGGATTCCCGTCCGTACGTTCTCGGGTCGTGCGTTATCATATCAGGCTGTATAAAATTGGTACGGGCGAGAATCCGTGTACAGCCATAGACACGACAGAGTGGTGCCTCGTTTCCATGAAGCGTACGTCATTCACTTCGCAGCCATTACACGCTCGATCTAGTGCGTGACATTATCGAGGCTATGAGGCGCAATAGATTGACGTCCTGATCTGGCTGGATCTTACACTAGACAAGTCAATCCAAATGATCAGAGTTTAGAAGTAGAGGAGCGATACATCAACCCATTATAAACCCACTGAGGGGCACGGGGCTTTTCCCTGAGGAACCTTTCTTAGTGAAAAGCCCGTGCCCCTCGGTACTATACCTATAGGGCATACTCCACCACGGGGGCCTAGTCCGGATAGGTGGAGCCTTGTAAGACTAGTGGCTGGTCTTACTGTCGGAAGTTTTCAAGCTGCCCTAAGACCTCTGACTTGGCTTCACGACTTCCATCTATTGACGGCAGCCGGCACCAACTGCTTAACTTGCGTTGCCTTGCGAAGCACGGAACCGCTCGGAAAAATCCCACTAGCGTTAGTTATAGATGGTCATTTGGGCACGAATTCCCGGGTTGTACATTCTCGTGCCGTAAATTCTCGGTCCGTGCAATATAGTGACCCATCATGATCATAGATTGAAAATCCGGGAGCTGTCACTGTCAGCACAGTTTAAATACATTTGACAAACATAAAAAGTAATAAATCGATCTGTAAACGAGAATCTACGAGAATCGATTTTAAAGTTAATATTCTGTTTTATTGTAAACTATTGACAATATATGAAATGAATGAAATATGAAAAATATTTATTTTGTACTAAAAGTTTTACAGAATTTGTCCTGGCTCCCAAACTAGGATACCCTGTGCTATGGGTAGCCAGGCACTTTCGTATTTGCTTGTATATAATAATTTATTCCGTAGATTTTATTCACTTTGATTGAATCCATCATTCGATGAGAGTGTTTTTATGTTCAATAATAATTCTTGAAATCATTCACAGTAATCGATTATAGTAATCGAAACTCTATTTCATCAGTGCAATAAACTTGTTTTTAAGATTTCTCGTCTCCCAGATTGTGAATTGAGCAGATTTTTTATATTTTGAAACAGAAAAAAATACCGCTTTTTTGAAACCATATTTCAGCTTATTACAATTGGGCCCAGAGATCCCCGGCTCCTTTATACAAATCTCTGACTGCATTATGGAAAATTAAATTAAAGGCTTATTCCGACCGAAATAAAAAGAATGATACCTATGAACAGATGATAAATAAAATGTAATAGGTAAATACAGAGTTTTTAAAGGCTACTGGCATTTAAAATATACCATCAGAAGAAATAGTTCCTCATTGGGAAATATTGTTTCCACGCCGACGATTTTGACAAAAATGAGGCTTGGGCGTACTTAACTGTGCCGTGAGGTAGCTACGTCCGTGTTAAGGTTTGACGACAGTTTTACCTGCGCAGTTATAACAGTGGTGATACTTGCGCGTGTGGTAGGCCTTTTAGGCCTCTGACTTGGCTTAACGACTGCCATCTATCGACGGCAGCCGGTACCAACTGCTTAACGTACCTTGCGAAGCACGGAACCGCTCGGAAAAATGCCACTAGCGCTAGTCATAGACGGTCACCCATCCATGGACTGAACGCGCCGTATGTTGCTTAACCTTAGTAATCGTTTAAGATCACTCAGGCAGCCCAGGCTACGAGCGATTCACGTGATTAACATGTTAACCACGCTAAAAAAAATTCTTTAGTTTTTAAACCGAAATTTACGATTAAGTCACCCATTTCTAGATTTCATTTCGCATTCATTTCTACCTCACCTACCTTTGAAGAGAACATGAGCACCTTTTTACTTGCTAATTATATTTTATTCTATTTCCTTCTATTTTTATCAACTTTTCAGTTTGTTAATTAAATGAAACAGAGTTGCATTTGCACAGCATTCGATTATAAAAATAATATGGTCCGAAACTAGGATAACCTGTGCTACGGTAACCAGTCATCGAAAAACACCTAGACTGAGGGCATTTGTACAATTGTACGACGAGCCCCAGTAGGAATCGAACCCACGACCACTTTCCTGATAGCTAAGCGCCTTAGTGGCTTGACCAATGAGGCAGTCACTTTAATCTATATATACTAGTCAAAACAAAATAAGGGCCACCATGTATTTTTAGTATTATAAAAGATGTATATCGTTTAATGGTTGACGAATGATTTATTTTAAGGGGTTGATCAATCGTTAATTACAAAATTCTAATTAAGGAACATTTTATTGGAAAAATAACATTTTGTTAATGTTTTTTGCAAAATATTGATTTTTAGTTAAAATATCGTTATTGGTACGATAGGTTAAAATTAAAATAAAACGATTTTTTTTTTGGTTTTTACCTTTTTTCAGTATCGTGTGTATCCTCCCCGTTTCCCAACACATTCTTGAAGCCTGGAAGGCATACTCTCCACCAGGTGTCGCACTGTCTCTTGCGGAATTTGTTCCCAGCTTGATTTAAGCACGCTGATGAGCTGTCTTTCATTATGCACCGGTTGGTTTGTATCGCAGATGCATCTCTTTATCCTACATGTGCTCTGTTGGGTTGAGGTCCGGACTGTTGGCAGGCCACGGCAAGGCCTGTATACTAGCCTCGTTTAGTACGTCTCTGGTGACTCAAGCTGTATGGGCACGGGCGTTGTCGTGCATTAACTTGAAACTTGCACCAAATCTTTTTGCATATGGCATCACATGGGGTCTTATGACCTCCTCAATATGTCGTTGAGCCGTTATCGTGCCTTCGTTGATAATAGCGAGCTCCGTTTGACCAGTTAGAGAAATTCCTACCCACACCATTACTTGGGACCCCCAAATCTATCACTTTCGTGGATGCAGGCATCGGAAAATCGCTCACTTTCTCGTCTCCAAACCCTTATGCGATGATCATCACAAAAAAAATTCAGTTTGCTCTCATCAGTGAACAATACAGTGCTCCAATCATTTATGTTCCAGTCCTGGTGCTGCCTTGCGAATGATAATCGGTTTGCACGATGCGCACTTGTTAATGGAATCCGCACTATACATCTTCTAGAAAACTGCTGGTCTTCATGCAAACGATTTCTGTTAGTTTGGTCACTAACGTGAGTTCCAGTGGTCTGGCGCAAGCGGTTTTGTAGGGAGCGTGCAGTAAGATAAGGTATAATATTCCTTATCTTACTGCACTCTATCAATTCTCTATCAATTCTCGATGCATTGAAGTACAAGGATAATTGCATGATTGCGTCGATTTCACTTCATTGCCGCTTCAAACAACGCGTGGATGCGTATTCGTAATTGTACGCGTCAATGGGATTAAAAAAATTGTCCCGTGACCCGACCATGTAGCTGTAATTGAACTATAATTCAGTTTGAAGCCCAGGCAATTGAGGGATGTGAGTGTAATGGAAACCCACGCCCGATATATTTTTGTTTCGTTTATCTTTCTTCCTGTACTATACGAGTAAGCCTATGCACACACTAGGGGACACGCGACAGCGACAGTTCGGCGACTAGACGCTACGACAGGCTATGGCCGTCAATTTTCATATATTTAGTTCGAATCCCCGCACACTTGGCGTCAGAGTCGCGGAGCCGCGACTGCAAGATGCCAGAAGCAAATGACAACGTTGCGTCTGACGCGGCGACTAGACGCGGCGACAAGTCGCCCTGTTTGCGATGGCTCTAATAGTCCAAGCCAACGCAATGTTCTTTTCTCGTTTTTAGTCGCGGCATCTTCGTTAATACTGGGTGACCTTTTTACCGGTACAATAAATTTTACCATATCATTGGTATTGATAATAGATTACATTTATCGAATAAAATTACCATATATTTTTTTTAATTTTCATTAATTTATCCTTCATCCAATTTGTAACTCATGGGCACCCATTCCAAGGTGTCATCGCGGTGCGTGGCAGAGGGCGGCGGGGTGGGGTGAGTGAGTGGGTGGCGGGCTGGCCGGCGCACGCACGATTTGGCCGGTCAGTCCGCGCGCATTGACCTAGGTGAGTGCACGTGCGCCGTTTCCGCACTTCCTGCAGTCGAAAATTACGCGCGCAACACGATGTTTACAAACCGCGAGTATTACGAAATGGTTCGTAGTTACTTTCTCAGTGGGGATAATACAGTGCAGCTCGGCGGGTATAAGCTGAAGAAAGTTTGCCCCGCCTGATAAATGCCGGTTTTATTGAACCTCAAATACTCAACACCAAGACATTCATGAGAGTGACGCAGCATTTGCTAGACTACAGACAGTTCACTGCACCAGCGCACGCTCAAGGCCGAGGATGGAGACCTCCCTTGGCCGTGGAGATCGAGGAACAGATATTCGCGTTCTTCGAGGAAGACCCCAGAAGGAGCACCAACGACGCGGCACGCACGGCGCACTTCAGCGTTAGCCAATACGTGGTGTGAAAATTCATACCACTACCAACCAGTGCAAGCATTCCACGCCGGTGACGGTCCTAAGCCCGTGAAAGTATGAAGGAAGAATTGAAATCAAGTAAGGTTTTTTTTGCTTAACAATTCATACATCAGTCATATCTACTGGCTGCGCCGCCGCCGCCGCTTCTTTTCCTTCCCGCAAGCCGCGCGCAGTTGCCAGTTCGTGCGTTTAGTTGTGCTCATGCGTAATGAGTCCATATTTCTCTAAGATTTGCGGATAAGTTCATACATTGGTATTTTTGTTTTTTTGTACCAACGGGGTAGTAACAAAAAATGTTGGTATTTGTATTTTGGACTTAGTATTACGTATGTTGATTTATTGTACCGGTGAAAATGTCACCCTGTATAGATTTGATATTAATAGACATTTGTTATTTTTCAAGATGATAAGGATAATTGATAGATAACATTTAGTCGTAATTAAATACCTTGTTTAATACATTGCTATGTCTAGGTTCGTATTGGTAGCCGAGTGGGTAGCCGTACGAAGGTACTTTTATTTGTTTTCAAAACCTTCATGACGCTCTCGAATATCAAAGTGTTTTATTTAGATGTATCCCGGCTGGTCTATTGTTACTACATCGAGCACATTCCTCAGAAGTTGACTTGTGTAAGTGATATTACAAATGCAATATCACACAATCATGTCATATCATATCGATATCACTTTAGAAAAAGATGCGTTACGTAACACTTCATATGTAACCCAAAACATTTTTGAAGCCTGGTTCGCACTTATGTTGCTTATGGTCGTAGGGCTTAATTTGCCTGGTTTGATGTCTAATCTAGATATCACACCACCAATGGTGATCCCAGAGTTGCATTAAATTTATAAGAAGCTCGAGATCTAATCACGCGGTTCATAATGAATCGATCGGGTACATTCTGGTGTATAGCGCTGATGAGTAGGTAAAAAAATAGTTTGATGGTTACTTCATCACAGATAAGGTATAATATTATGTAATAGGTATAAATATAGTATATAATGTAAATATTATAAATAAGTAATGTACTGTGATAATTGATAGATTCATGTGATTTTATCATTCATCACATGGACGTCACAACAAGATATACATATATCATGTTAACATGTTATTCTCGATGAGATGTTCCATGTGATTGTGATATCATTTTGTAATATCTTTATTCTTCGAATTATACCTATATGATGTGATATGTAATTTTGATGTAATATTTTGCACATCACTACTTGGTACTGTGCCGCAAATAGGGCTCCGGATTTTTAAATAAAACTTTTGGTACTGCTTTCGCTGAACTCAGTAGATGCTACTGAAAGTTCAGGTACTTGTAGAAAGACTACTTCAACTTTAGCAACTCAACTGTTACTAACAGCGCGAAGCTCAGTGAAATGTGTAAGAAGTCTTTAATAATACAAAACTTTCAAAAGGAATTTTTATCCGTCGCGATAAAGCTAAGGTAAGATGACGAAAGACAAGTTTTTCATGTCGCGAAAAGTGATATTGAAGTTAGTGGAACAGAAATAACGGAGTGTATTTATAAAAACAAGATTTTTTTTAAATACTCTTCACAGGCTACTTAGACTGCCTCTGGGGAGGGTGCTAAGGTTGCGCGTTTTCTCATAATATAGTTTGTATGACAATATGCTGAGATAGCAGCCTTTTTATAACCTTTATCGGAACCAGTAAGTGCTACGTGAAAATGATGTATGAGAAAGTTATAGGAAGTGTATGAATTACAGCCATCCTATGAAGCCGATTTTTGATTTTTGAACGCGGTCTGCCAAAAAAAATGTTAGCTGCTCAAAACCCAAAATGGCGGCGCCAATATTTTACACTGGGAATTGACTTTTAGTGCCGATTTTAGAATAAAAAACAGATGGGGACAAAATTGCGAGTCTGAAGGCCGAGCATTGACGAATTAGGGAAAATGACGAGTGACCCCCTAATCCTACCGCGAAGCGGGCACGAGGAATTTTGACAAGGCGAAACAGGAACGAGGAACCTCGCCGAGGCGAGGCCAAAGGTCGAGCTCCGTTCAGGCCGAGGCCGAAGGCCGAGCTCTGCGAAGTATGCACGAAAAACCCTGCCACGGTGAGGCTGAAAGGTTTGCGCGCATAATAGTAGTTAGTAAGTTAAGTTTTCAATTTATAAATATATTTTTAAAGTTTGCCTTTTACGTATTGCATTTCTGCTGGTCCCCTTACTATATGCAGACTACATTACGTTCACCTGTATCTTGGAGGGGTAGACAGCGACCAAAGTTAGCCACTTATTAGTCTAAACAAAACCTTTAACTGCAAACACAAATACTAATCATATTTTTATTTAAACCCGCCACACCCTGGCACTGTCGTGGTTGGCAATAAATATTTAGAAAGTACTAAATCTCATCCCGAAAAGTCGATTAAGAACTGTACCGATTATTTCGAACTACTAAATTATCACGAACGAATAAACCAATAAAAATAAATGACATAACTTTACCAAAATCGATAGGTGGCCCTATTAATGGCAGATTGAAAAGTGGAACGGTAGAAATTAAGGTGTTGGTTTGGAAGAGTTGCGGCAACCCAAAACGTCACCAATATCAATACCAACGCCAACCTACTGCCGCATGCCGTCATAAGAGAAAAGACGCAATTAACATTTTTGCCGAAATAACGAGGAAAAAAGACGCTACCATCTGGATTTTTTAAAATTGATAGGAGCATTTTTTGTGAAGTTACAGTTAGTAAAAATACGCATTCGACAACGTATTTTGTTGATTTTTAAGTGAAAAAGGCGTTTTAGACTTAGAACTGAGATATAAAAAATGTATTTGGTCAATTACTTCTGCAATAAGACAGAAAAATTAATGAAGTTACTAAAGCATAAAACGCAATTCAGAATTGCTTCCAAAAACTTTAATATTTAATTTCTCAGTTTCGACCTGATGTCAGATGCGTCTTTTTACCTTATGACGGCAGTTAACATACGCTGGTATCTATCTAAAGTCATGTCTGAATCCCAGAGGGGTAGGAAGAGACCAGCGTCTACCATGTCAGGATCAAGAGGTTACATGCACGTGCCCTTTTATGTAATTAAAAATCCAATGAAAAAGCCAAAACTGTAAATAGGGCTGAGTTCAGAAATATCGTTTCAAAGCATTCCCAAACAGTTAGTATCGCCCTTCTCCGTCTATCAGAACAATGAACAATGAACCCGTCGCACATGCATAATAATGGGTCTCATAGATGCGACATTCGTTGAAATATTCTTAAAAAGTGCTTTAAAAAAAAGAGCATGTTCGATAGGTATTCTAACGCTTTTTCGTTTTGCCTCCCGAAATTCGTGGTGAATATTTGAAGCAATAAGTCTACCACGTTGGAGTTGAATTTAATTTGAATTAATTTACTTAAACAAAATCAACCCATTATGTCCCCACCGAGGGGCACGGGTCTTTTCCCTGAGGCATAGGCCCAGTGGCGTAACTATACCATCTGGGGCCCGTGGCAAATTTTTTGGATGGGGCCCTATCAGTAAAAATCGTCACATTGCACTTAGTTTTATTAAACCACTTAAAAAAGAAGTTATCCAACAATAATAACAATTTTATTTTTTAGAGCATAGGTTTATCCATTTAACATTCATTCACATTCACATTAAAAATAGTCTAGTCAACATGAAGGTACCTTTTTGGACGAAATTTTTGTATTGTCTCCAAACATTACGATCAAGGTGTCATTTGATTCGGAATATTGTGTAGAAAGTTTAAGGAAAGGGTCGATAAAATTGCAAAAGTTATAAACAATTTATTAAAAAAAACCAAGATAAGATAAGATAAGATAAGAATATTCTTTATTGCACATAAGAAACCAAAGACAAATAAAATTTACAATTAAAAACATACGATAGGCGGTCTTATTGCTAATAGCAATTTCTTCCAGACAACCTTGTGACTGAAAGATTGCCGAAGAAACCAAGTTTGTTTTTTTTAATATCTCAAAAACTATCAAACTTATTCGAAATTTGAAAAAAGATTTCAAAAGAGCAGGAAATTTCCCAAAAAAAGTCTTACCTCCCAGAACCGTATCTATGTAATATTTATAATTTTTACATAGCCCTGAATATAGCGCTAAATGCGGGTAGTCTGGCTGCCGCGCGTGACTCGTAACTCGGACACGGTCACAATAAAAATCATTCAAACATATTAAATATTTATACTAAGGAGTAATAAAATTCTAGTACTATTGGGAGACATAAATAAACAATTTTTCAGAAAAACAGTTTTTCATTTGTTAATTAACATTTTTTTCTGAATAGAATGTTAACATAAAAAACCAGGTTATTATTAAACTAAAGCTCTAGGATTTTTTCACTTCGTGTAGTTATTCCTAAGACGCGTAAAAAATAGATCCCCGTTGGAAAAATTCAAAGATGTTAATTTACCACTTTGTTATTAACAATCGAACTAATATTTGTGGAAATACTGTAATTTATAAATTGAATCTACGTAGATAAATCTACTACAATACAAGTGCTTGGATCCCTCTACTCTTACTAGTTCAATTAACTGTTCAATTGATTGAACTAGTGAAACTTTCCAGTATTAGCAGTTCAATTATTTTCTTTGATTGAACTGCTGATACTGGAATGTGGAACTGGAAAATTAACATCTTTGAATTTTTCCCACGGGATCGCCGTTGAAAAAATTCTACGCGTATTTTTACGCCTCTTAAGAATAACTCCACGAAGTGAAAAAAATCCTACAGCTATAGTTTATTAATAATCGGGTGTTTTATGTTAACATTCTATTCAGAAAAATTTATTAATTAACTAATGCATAACTAATTGTAACTTGGCATATTATCAGCAATAAATAAAAATCTATTCTATTCTATTCTAATGAAAAAATTGGGATTTTTTTTGCCTGCGGATAATTGTTTATTTATGTATCCCAATAGTATTAGAATCTTATTACTCATTGATATTCATATCTAATATGTTAAATGAGTTTTATTGTTACCGTGTCCGAGTTAAAAAGTGAGTAAAGAGTGATGCGTGGAAGCCAGACTACCCGCTTTTAACGCTATTTTCAGGGCTCTGTAAAAATTATAAATATTATAGATTCATCATCATCATCAACCCATTAACCCACGTCCCCACCAAGGGGCACGGGTCTCTTCCCTGAGGAAGGTACCTATAGGCTATACTCCACCACGGGGGCCAAGTCCGGATTGGTGGAGGCTTGTAAGACTAGTGGCTGGTGTTACTGTCAGAAGTTTTCAAGCCGCCCTTGGGCCTCTGACTTGGCTTAACGACTGCCATCTATGGACGGCAGCCGGCACCAACTGCTTAACGTGCCTTGCGAAGCACGGAACCGCTCGGAAAAATGCCACTGGATGGATGGTGACCCATCCATGGACTGAATGCGCCTTATGTTGCTTAACCTTAGTGATCGTTTAAGATCACTCAGGCAGCCCAGGCTACGAGCGATTCGGTTATATTATAGATACGGTTCCGAAAGGTAAGACTTTTTTATACCTTGAGTTTTAATTAGGTGGACTAAATTGACAGTTCAAAAAGCTCTTATTTTTTTAAAATGTTGCCAGAGCAAGATCGTAGTGATGTGACTTGATGTGTTCATTGAATGTTCGATTTCATTCAATCATTCACTCTTCAATTTTATTTCCTTTATTTGGGGAACATAATTTAACTTAATCCTACTCATTAAATACCTACCAATTAAACAAACATACCTACATCTGAAAAACCCACAAAAAGTAACGAGATGACAAACTGACTAGACATATAATATCAACTTTTTTTTCATAAGGTTTAGATGATTTAGATCACTCAGGCAGCTCAGGCTACGAGCGATTCCTCATCACAAATTAAAAACAGTAAATAAATTTATAAACCTAATAGCCAGTGAATCTAACGACATAATATGCGACTTAGACAATAATCCACATGTGCCATCTAGGAAAAAGGAGAAAGCTGTTTTCTCAATGTAGAATTACAGCTTTCATTATTGTATCGACCACATGTTTTTGTTCAGTATTTAATATTTTGTTTTGTTTTTTCATATTATCTATTTGATTTTCAATTTCAATAAATTTATTAGCTAAGCAAAACGAAGCTTGCACCAAAATCTTTAAACGTGCAAATGCTAATTTTATTTTAATTTGAAGTCTTTGCATAGTTTGACAATACAAAGCGCTAACGCATTTTAAAATCGAGGTGCAATTCGTCCTAAGACTTTAAAAGTGACTAAAATTTTAAATCTAGTTTTTATTTTATTTTTTCCTATTCCAAAATAGAAGGGAATGAATATGGTATGTCTGTCATGTTGTTAAGTTATAAATGTATAATTTTATCACGAAATCCTCTAACTTAAATATCATTTAATTTTACAGTTTATTCTATCTACTCAGCCCGTAAATGGAGCCCACTGTTGGGCATAGGACTCTTCTCTATCACGCCAACTTATCCGGTCCAGTGTCTCCCAGCCGCTTTCACAATGTCGTCGGCCCATCGGGCTGGTGGTCTGCCCACCGACCGTCGACCCGTTCTTGGCCACCACTCAGTGGCTTCCTTAGTCGACCGGCCGTCTTCCCGCCTAACCAAATGTTCCGCCCGTCTCCATTTCAGCTTAGTAATTCGTGTGCGTACGTAGAGATTATAATGTAATTTAATTTGTTTATTGGAGTGGAAAACAGGTAACAAACAATGAATATGACATACAGAGAGAGATAAGATAAGATATAAGAATATTAAGAGAGCTTAATAGAGTAGATCTAGAATGTCACCCAAAGCACACACACACACGTGCGATCAGGAAAATGTAAACAGGCTTACGTAACCAGACCACGTTTTAAACTTATCTAGCCTCAGATTTTACAAAAATTTTTAAACATTTTTAACAAATTTGGTTTGTTAAAAATGGTTCAAACCAAATATGGTTAAAGACTTACCAAAACTAAATCTTAAATCACTCAGGGCCGGGCGAGCGAGTTACATTACATACACCAGTCTGCAATTGAATGAACGAATGATTGAATGAAAATATTTATTATTCGATCACTCTAAGCACAACACTATTTTTTATTTTCCCTTAAGTGGCAACACACCAACTGTCAGTTTAGTCCGCCTAATTAAAAATCAGAGTATAGGAAATTTCCTTCTCTTTTCAGATCTTTTTTCAAATTTTGAATATCTTTTTTTTTTGAAACCCCTATTTTTTTATAAATGGTTTATAACTTTTGCCATTTTTATCGGCCCTTTTCCTTAAACTTTCTGCATAATATTCCGAATCGAATGACATTTTCATCGTAATTTTCGGAGACTATACAAAAATTTCGTCCAAAAGCTAGAAGACTAGACTAAAAGCACTTTCTTGGTTAACAAACGGGAATTCCGCGATCGTCAATGCTCACCCACGCTGCCAACGTACCACGACAAAACGATGTAGGTAGGTTAACCTACTCGTCATCAACCCATTATGTCCCCACCGAGGGGCACGGGTCTCTTCCCTGAGGAAGGTATAGGCCATACTCCACCACGGGGGCCAAGTCCGGATTGGTGGAGGCTTGTAAGACTAGTGGCTGGTCTTACTGTCAGAAGTTTTCAAGCCGCCCCTAAAGGCCTCTGACTTGGCTTAACGACTGCCATCTATCGACGGCAGCCGGCACCAACTGCTTAACGTACCTTGCGAAGCACGGAATCGCTCAGAAAAAATGCCACTAGCGTTAGTCATAGACGGTGACCCATCCATGGACTGAACGCGCCGTATGTTGCTTAACCTTAGTGATCGTTCAAGATCACTCAGGCAGCCCCGGCTACGAGCGATTAGGTTAACCTACTACCTAATAGAAACCAATGGATGCATTCTAAAATTGATCAACATCTTTTTGTTTAGGATGTCTTTAGTTGTCTCACTTTAATGGATTTTAAGCAGAATTTAAAAAAAAAACTTTTCAAGTAAAATAAAATACTCAGGTACTATGTTAAAAAAATATTTCCGAGCTCGCGGCCTCTTGGGCCGGGGGCCCGTGGCATTTTGCCAGCCCTGCCACCCTATAGTTACGCCACTGCATAGGCCATACTCCACCACGGGGGTCAAGTCCAGATCGGTGGAGGCTTGTAAGACTAGTGGCTGGTGTTACTGTCAAAAGTTTTCAAGCCTTCCTAAGGCCTCTGACTTGGCTTAACGACTGCCATCTATGGACGGCAGCCGGAACTTTACTACGTACGTATACATAAAAGCATTAATAGTAACAGAATATTGGCAAATATTTATGTACTACATGAAGAGCCGGCTTAGCTCGGCTAAAATGTAGTCTCATAATGTTTTTTTTCATATCCATTTGCTTTTTATTTTCAACAAAGTAGGCCTTACAGTTCACAATGGACACATGTGACACGTAATCACTTGACACCAGCGCAACATTGGTGACATTGATATGTTTTCTTCGCAACGCCATTATATAGAAAAAAAAAATTACATTGAAAATACTCGGTGATACGAATTTTCCGCATATAAGTCATCGACTCGGATCGACTAACTTTATACGCTCTTCAATTTTTTTAAGCGATAACTTGTTTTTTAATGTTCCCCATATAAATTATATAAGCCACCTTATAGTTCTAAAATTTCGCTTTTTCGCTAAAATTTTGTGGTAACCCTATATTCTGTGCCAGTTCGCCGAACTGTTTCTGTGAAAGCCCGGTGGGTCAGTCAGTACCTCAGTCGCTAGATTTTAAGCCGACTTTCATGAAAAGATTCCACCGTCCGGCGTCCATCCCGCGACGTAGCATTTAATTAAACGCATTTTGGGGTTCCGCGGGAGCAAAGGCTGTTATACATAGCGCCGTCATGTTTGTTCTTTGCGGAGCTCCTACTTGAGTTGCGACAAAAATGCAAGTCTTATACGTAAATATTTCTCGACAAGCTTAAGTTCATCACAATGGCACAGCACTATAGACTATGTCAGTCTATCAGTGTATGTACATTGACATTCAACAAACAGAATTCTTCACGATGAAATAAATTTCTGATTTCTGTCTGCTTTTAGAATATACCTCGGTCTGTAGAGTAGGCTTCGGTTTTCGCCGAACGCACACGAGTGTAATACTTCTTCCTGATCTGTATAAGTGAAATTAAGTGTCATATTAAGGTTATCGCATTTGTCAGCAACGTACGCGCCGCACACGCCGTATTTTAAAATTGGGTCGCATATTTGTCAGCAACGTACGCGCTGAACGCGCCGCATTTCTGTGTGCTGCCAACAATTTTTGCAGTTTTTTCTTCCCTCTGGGTTGAAACGGTGCGGTGACATTGTGCTATGGAAGAAATTGTTGTAAAAGCCCCCTTATTGGCAGAAGAAAAAAAAAAATTAATTCCAAGAAAAAAAAGACTCTGGATTCACGACATTAATTCAAAAAGGAACTTATATGGAGCATATTCAGCTCTTCGGATCCGAATGAGGCAGCACTGAGTGGCAGCACGCGCCGCACGCACCGTACGCGCCGCGTTATATGACGTCATCAGAATGCTTCCTTCGGAGTTCGGATGCCTACCGTATTTTACGAAATGCGGCGCGTACGGTGCGGATAAATATGCGAGATTTCTTATCATTGCATACAACGAATTCTAAAATGCGGCGCGTTCGGCGCGTGCGGCGCATACGTTACTGACAAATGTGCGACCAACTTTAGTTTCGATTTCGAAATTATATATCTTATTAGTTCCGATATTTCTATTACACAAATATATCCGATTCTATCCGATAGTAGCCGAGGTATATTCTAAAAGCTAACAGACTAGTTTGCGAGTAAATGCGCTGTATTTACGTATAGGAAGGAAGGTATCACTTTTGAAGTGATGGGTTTGTGAGAGCTATTTTGAAACTACTAAGGCAATGCGAAAAGGGGAGCGCGCCCGGCTTATCCGAAACTCCACCGGGGCAAGTTCGCCGCGATGAGGAACTTCATTAGCTATTCACAAAGACGTTATAATTTTAAGAAAAGTGAAGTAGCAGTTTGAGAATTCGTGATTGATTTCGACGACAATCGCCCGCGGAAGATAAAGTTTTAAGTGAAAATAATGAGGTTATGGCATTCAGTTAGCGAAGCGAAGCGAATAGTTTTATCTTCCCGGTCACCAGGTGGAATAAATTCCCGTACGGTCTCAGTGGATGAATGATGCCATTCTTTTTTTATTTGTTTTAGGGGCTGTTCACTTGGTGATTTTTTAATTTGACTTTCAGATTTCTTTATTTATTACTTTGCAATAAAACACGCTTGTTATAATAATAAAGTGTACGATAGTAGCATAGAACATGATGAAATGACCAAATTTGGAAGTTAAAAAATAAAATATTTTGCGACCAGTGATTAGAGTTCCCTAAAATTTTGATATTATTATGATATTTGATGGTAATTCTAAGTTTTGAAAAGTAATGCTTGTTGCTTACCTCTAATTAGTTTTTGTATCAAGATTTAGCCTAGATATGTATAAGTTACTCTTAAGCATGTGCTGATACAAAATGTGTTGGTAGATGATCCTACTTACTTAAAAGTTAGGGCTATCTGAAAACTTAGATTATTGTGCTTCTTGTTGGAGGTAGGTACATTTTTGTCTTTTCGACTTTGTCCTGTTCACTTAGTATACGCAAGACGATATGGACGTAGGAGTTTTAAGAAACCCTTGGTTCTTTTCACAAGACGTAGAAATAAATCAATTTTTACGAAAGTGTAGGGGGGGTATAGTAGGGTCCGTCTGTTCGTCCGTCCGTGTCTGTCCATCTGTCTGTCTCTTACCTCCTCACGCTTAAGCCGCTGAACGAATTCTATAAATCTTGGTATGGAGATAGTCTGAATTCCGGGGAAGGATATAGAATACTGTTCATCCCGAAAAATCATCTTTAATTGACGAAAAAGCAGATCGGTTAAAATCTAAGCTACCCAAAGTAGATACTAACTCCATGACGATGAAGTCGCGGGCAAAGCTAGATAGGCCGTTTTGTAGAGGATATTAAAAATTGAGACGGCGCGGCGTGTATTCCGATGTAGACAAAGAAAAAGTTTGTTAGGCGATATCGCCTAATTCTATTAGCCTAGGCGCACACTAGCGACACGGCGACGACAGGCTACGGCCGTCAATTTAAATATATTTTATTCGAATCTGCGCACACTTGGCGTTTAGAGTCAACGACAAGACGACGACGCAAATGACAACGTCGCGTCTGAGACGCGGCGACTTGACGCGGCGACAAGTCGCGTTGTTTGCGATGGCTCTTAAAGTTGATAAAAAAGGTAAGGTTAACAAAATTAAGTGAAGTTTAATAGACATCGTAAAAACTACTTTTAGCTCTACATCAGAGAAACAATCTTAACGAAGAGTCGTGAAATGTCATATGAATGTGAAAACTCTTTGTCAAATAAATGTGTTTTTCAAGTCGAGATTATTATTTATGTTTTGGTGGGCTAACTATTTATCTAGGCCAATATTACGCCTCAAGACAATCATTGGAAGTGTTGTGTTGACGTCCGTAAGACAGTTTCTTTTTAGGATAATTGAATTTGAGCCTCTCGTGTTCCCAAGCTCCAACAAAGTGGCTCCCTTACTCACACAAAAATATATCTAAGGGTACTTTGTACATACGTAACTGTAGTGCCGTTTCGACATAACAGTTACAGCTATTTACTCTCACAAATCTTTAAGACTCAGGGAAAATTGTAAAATATAATATACAACTCGATCATGCTATTTTGTAAATGTAAAAAACCGGCTTCAAAACAGTACAGTACTATATACAGAAAATCAACATGTAGGTTTTACAAAAGTATATTTGAAGGGTACAGGGGAAAAAGGGCCAAATTTAGTATTTTTCCAAAACTTAGTTGACAATGCCACTTGGTAGTGAATTGAGAAAACTATCGAATGGTAAAACAAAAAAACGTTAAAAGAAATCACAGTCAACATGAGACTCAAAAGAACTTACTATGGTTGCAGGAAAATATGTAGATCATATTCGATGTGACTATGATCTTTTTAGAGAGTTTTTGATTACCTACTCAATAAAGTTCTAACAGGTATTAATTACTGATATGTAATCAGAATAGCAAAAAAACATGTAAATCACAATGTCTAATTTGTAGATATTTTTAGAAAAAAAAAAAAAATTAACCACATGAAAAAGTTCATAGTCAAGTGACTCTAAACTTTCTTCTAAGTATTTTAATAGAACATTTACGTTTTTTTAACTTTGGTGGCAAAAAACATGTATTATATTTTTTTTATTAAGTAAAGCATTGGGATAATACTGTCTTTTCTAGAAGTTAGTACTTTAGCGTTGTAAAAAACATAGATTTTAAGAGAAAAAACGTTTTTTGTTGTTATCTCCAAATACGTTATTTTTGACTGTGATCCTTCTTTCCCTGTACCCTTCATTTCGGAGTCAGCGCCAAGTTCCAGACCAGTATATACATTTTGGGACCGATTCCAATTAAAGATTGGCGATTATGAATAACATCCCTTTTCAAATTATTTGAATTTACTAACTTTTTTTTTCGCATACGTAATTAGTAAATTACTAACATACTCGTATTAAACATTTTCGAATAAGTTTGACTAATTTTAATAACTTACTAACCTCTGCGAATGCAGTGCACGAATGAAAGCGCCATTTTCGAATTTTTCGAAACGAAACGAGTCATTTCGAAAACGCTTGAGCTACGAGTAGGTATGCAGCACGGTTTTCGAAAATACGATTCGTTATGGAATGATACGGCATGAACTGACTTTCAAACATAGAAGTGTGTTAAATTAGTAACTTCGAATAACAACGAAGATTTTCGGAAAGTTTGAATAAGTGTCAATTTCGAAAATTTTGTTAGCATTATTCGAAAACGCTCATATTTAATTCCAATATGTATTTCTATAATGCCTACATCGAATTGTACAATGTAAAATTTGTAGCGGAGAAAAAGGAAGCGAAAACAAAACTCCAGTCTATACTTATGTTTAGACTATTGTTTAATTATTTATTCTCTCAACTCCTCCTAAATGTAATAAGTAATTTGCTACCTACCTGATAAGATTTTGTAATTGCCATCATAGAATTTTATGGTTCAGTGCCGAAACATTAGTTTCATACGATATTTCTTAGAAAAGTAGGAAAAATATTGTTGCCAATTCAAAAAAATTCAAAAATTCAAAAATTTTTATTTCAACGTAAAGAATTTACATTCTGCTTGTTGAATGTCAATGTACATACAGTTATGTATAATGTTAGCCGCTGCCTTAGGGCCGTCTGTAGTGGAGAAAAAGGCAGCGAAAAAAAACTCCACTCCAATCGCACGAACAGCACCCATTCACGAGTATGACGCGGCCGCAGGGTTCAGCCGTCACCAGACTCTAGACATGTGCAAAGTATTACATTACATGTAATATTTTGCGAAAATACAGCAAATATTACATAAAAATATCACATCATATATAATTCGAGGAATTTAGATATCACAAAATGATATTATCACAATCACGTGGAACATCATACTGGGAAAAACTAGTTTAAATGACATACGAGTATATCTCATTGCGATGTCCATGTGATGGATGATTTGATGAAATGAAATGAAATGACCACCGCACATTGGATATTACACCTTAAATCTGATCAAATATTTTTTTCACCTCGTGGCTGCAATAATTGCCGAACTTTTGTGAAGACACAAGAGTGTCCCCGATCGATTCATCGGAAACCACTAAAAATGGTGATCAGGGATCAGGGACTGAGCCCTGCGATGTAAGTGACAAGTATCCAATCTAGGGTTCAAAGTTGTTTGGTGTAATAGGTATTTGAAATGTAATATCCGTGGTGATATTCTCTTGTGATATATTCGAGGTCTTGGATGTTTACATGTTTGTGTCATCGCTGTTTCTGGCTCCCACGACACAGGGTATCCTAGTGTGAGGCCAGAAGCGGTGTATGTACATGCGTATATAAAATTTATGTTATGTTATATGATATGTCATGATATTGCATTTGTAATATTACGAGCATCACTTACACAAGTCTACCGGTCTAACCATTTAGGAGAGAAATAGCAAAGACGTCATTTGCACCCTTTATATAATTAAATATTAATTAAAAAACCTTAAGCTCGCAATGGAATTGGTTTACTTCCAAAAGCTCACATCGTTCATATAGTCGTCTATTTCATCATCATCCACCAATTATGTCCCCACCGAGGGGCACGCGTCTTTTCCCCGAGGAAGGTAGGGAACAGGCCATACTCCACCACGGGGGCCAAGTCCGGATTGGTGGAGGCTATACAGGCTTTTTAACAAACAACATTTTAATAATTGTTTTAGAATTTTTTTCCGATGAGAACATTCTCTGGAATTACTGAGCCTTAAGGGCCTCCACTGAAAAGTAACATAAATCTTATTTCACATATCGAGTTTGCAAAAAGGGTCTTTACAAGCTCCCAGTTATGTTAATAGTGATTTTTCGGACCCAAGACGGAGAACTTGGGATTACGGACGTTGAACCAGTTAGCATTTATAGTTATAGGTACTAGCTGACTCGGCAAACGTTGTTTTGTCGTCTTCCTGCCTAACCAAATGTCCCGCTCATCTCCATTTTAGCTTTAGCTTCATCTTCGACTTTAGTTTTTTGTCGAATATTGACGTTTCGCACTCGATCCTTAAGAGAATAGGTAGTACGCATGTATGTAGGTATGTGACATGATTGACTGATTGTACGTACGCACTTTTTGCAAATTAGATCTGTAAAAAGGACTTATTTTTTTCGGTGGCGCCAGCGTTACTCAGTGGAGGGCCTTAAATGCAAACCCACGAACTAATGTTGTAAATTTCGGTCTCGAAACCGCAGCGGACACGAGCTCTATTCGTCTGTAAAAGTCGTTTTATCGCATCGATGGAAAACGGTACAGGCTGGTCTTTTTTTGGGGGCTCGCCGACAACTCTGTACGTATATTTCTCTCTATCCTTCGCTAGATCAGCCACATATCTGAGTCCATTCTGGTTCCACATGAGCGGTGGTAGCTTAGTGGGTAGAACAGTGGATTTGGAAGCGAGAAAACCAGGTTCGATTCCCAAGGCGGGCATGTATCTAAGACTTTGTTTATTTTCAAAGTTACGTACATCTGCAAATTTGTAGTAGCAAATCACACGCTAACTTGAAGGAAAACATTCTAAGGAAAGAGCTTGGTGGGCTCCGTTCTTATTGACTTGTCTTTCCTGTGGGCTAGTCCGGCTAAGCTCTCATTGTATGTTGCACTTGGTGTTATGGTGTCTAAAGAAAATATTTCTTACTCTTTCATATTATTACTCTCAGAAATCAGGACGTGAAGAATTTACATCCTGTTTGTTGAATGACAATGTAGTTATAATGTTAGCCGCTGCCTCGGGGCCGAATGTAGTGGAGAAAAACACAGCAAAAAAAACAAAACTCCACTCTGACCATCTTTTCTCAAATCACCTTAAATCTAATACAATTAGTTGGTACTATCTATGAAACAAAAAAAGACCCATAAGTGCAAACAACACTTGCAATGTCCAAGCATTATTTAACATTCTTACAAAAGTACGGGACACAGCGTGTGTGTGTATGTATGTTAAGTGTAATCTATACACATGCACACTCACACAAACACCGAAAATTTTGCATGAATCATGTTAATTTTGTATTTATTTTTCGTTTTTTTAAACAACCAAGGTCAGGTAACTCTGTTGCCTGTTTGAGGAGGTTCTAAAACTGCTTCGTAAATACGATTATTTAAAAAAATATTAGTCCATAATTGGCCTACATTGACTGTTTTTATAATGTTTTATACTGTAGACATAAACACAAACATTTACATACAGGCACATTGCTTCTGGCCCCACCCTAGGATACCCTGTGTCGTAGGAACAAACATGAAAACATAAAACATCCAAGACCTGGGGTGTTTTTTTGGCCCTAGCCCGGCTTCGAACCCGTGACCTCTCGTATGGTAGGCAGATGCGCCACAGAGGTCGTCGAGACTTTGATAAATTAATAATGAAAAAAATATTACTTATGCCCCTTTCCGAACAGTTTATTTTCATACGCGATTTTTATGAATTCCTATTTCCGTCTGTTGGTCTTGTATCTACTATTTACGTTTGCTTTAATGTGGGGGATAAAGCTTAGTCGGACATGAAAAAGTAATACTTTTATGTATATCCTTTCTCTATTGGAGTCGGCTGTTAGGGAAAGCTTTTAAGAGCTTTGTAATAGTATATTTGGCTGAACCCAGCCTCACCATTAAGTTAATTGGATTCCGGTCGGTTCTGGTGAGGCTGAGACCGTTGGGTCAATGCTCGTGCCAAAATGTTCATTGTTTCCTATATTAAGTCATCGATTGCACTGCCAATAAAAAGTGGGTTGAATGTCTCAACTAAGACAAATGCGTTAAAAATAGTTGCTAGTAATTAATAAGTTACTTTTACAGTTAATAAGGCGGCTTAAAAACTTCTGACAGTAAGGCCAGCCACTAGTCTTTAATTACAACCCACCACCAATCCGGATTTGGCCCCCGTGGTGGAAAACGGCCTATACTTTCCTCAGGGAAGAGACCCGTGCCCCTCGGTGGGGACATATTGGGTTGATGATGAATAAGTTACTGAAATAAAACCTTCGTAAGCAGTAGGAACCATTTTCCGGATACACTTACTTGACTTTAACTTAACATAGCATTTACATACAGGCACATAAATTGCTTCTAGCCCCACACTAGGATACCCTGTGTCGTGGGAACTAGAAACAGCGACGTCCCAAACATGAAAACATCCTTAATCTGGCTTTTTTGTCCCCAAACAGAATTCTAACTGGTACCTCTCGCATGGAAGATATAAGATATTTATTGATATAAGATATTTATTGATCCAATTTAACAAGATAAATGTTACATTAATAGGTCGGTACATAGTTATTATTAGTTCATAGGTAGGTAGTTAGTGTAGAATGGTATTCACGGTAGGCAGTAAACCTGTGTTGTGAATACCAGAAGAGAAAACTTACTTACGTTTGTGATGCGGCAAAACTTAAAATTTTGAAGTTGTGATTTGAAGATGAACCAGTAACTTATCATTATAAACCACATTCCGGAGACACTTGGCTTTTTGAAGGATTCCGACCAGTTTCCGCTCTGATTCGCAGTCAGTGACGAGCAACGGACGACGCGAGCTCCATCTTCGCTCACCATGATTAAGCTCTGCGAATCAGAGCGAAACCTGGTCGGACTCCACCAACAAAGTCAAGTAAGTGTATCGGGAATATTCCATATTCATACCATAATAAAAATGATAAGTTACTGGTTCATGTTCAAATCACAACTCCAAAATTTTAAGTTTTGCCGATTCACAAATGTAAGTAAGTTTTCTCTACCATTGAACTCATAATCCGGAGTACAATATGTGTGAAAACCTTGTTAAGTAGAGGTATTTGAATTCTTGACATTCCACGGAGTAGTTTGGCTCTTCGCCAGAGTAAGTGACCCTGTCTGTTAGCATGTCTAGTCGGAGTTATGGCGTAAAATATTTAATGCAGAACTTTAATTCGTACTTATGAAATGGCATCACAATGTGAGTAATTTAAGTGCTAATAAGCAACTGTCTCGTTGGTTTAGTCGTTAGTGCACTTGGCTACCAAGAGAGAGGTCGTGCCTTTGATTCCCACTGGGGGCCGCCGTACATTTGTACAAATGTCAGTTGGGTGTATTTTTGAGTTTCGGATGTCCTTGTCTGCTGTCATAGGGCAGTAGTTTGGGGCCAGGTTAAGTGATCGTATTGTGTAGAAATTAATATTACCATATATTTAAATAGTTGACATACACAAAGTTTGTCTAATATTAGGGTTAATTTTAAAAGATTGTATGCACTTGTTTGCTATTTTTTTTATCTGTTATTTCTATTATACAACTTATACAAGGTTATCTATACGATTTGTAACTCCAATTGGAGTGTTTTGTCCGATAACTTTTATTGCATGATTTTTTTTATTTGTATTTTTCGGAAAACAAAAGAAACTCCATTCCCACGTTTTGGTCTTAAGTTTTTACTGAAAAAGTGGCCTCTACAAAGCAAAAAAATCCTTAAAATTCTTAAAATAAAAACTTTTATTTTAGAATAGCAAACTGTAAACCCAAACATGTACAGCAGTAATCTCTAATTGACGCGTTCCAGGAATCGCCCATTTTTTGTGGTCTAAAGTTCTTTATATAGATAATTAAAATGCATACAACTTCGTAAAACTTGGGTTTTATTTCGATAACCAGTGATAAAAAATGAATAAATATAATTTGAAAATAGAAATTTGTCAGCTCATGATCTCGTTAAAAGATGAAGTGGGATTGGATGTCAAATAAAATCTAAAATGGGTGACATGATTTGAAATTTTGATCTAATTATGATAGACAGAATCAAAGAAATAAAAAAAAATGGTGTAAAGAGGTTTACACCGTAACTGTGTGGACCTTCATGGTTCCAGAGGACAATGAACGTCTTCTCAGTAACTTTCGAGGGTTAGGGTGGACTATTAGTGGTTAGGATCAGTAGGTAAACTTCTGGTGTGAACATTTTGTGGCCATGGCTCCTGATGCAACCAGACTTCCCGCGGGATATAAAACTTATCTGCATGTTCAAAGAAGACTAGTAGCCGAGTTCGACGGCGTACGTCAAAGGTGATTTTGCAATACCGGTATTGATTTCACCTGTTCAATATTTGGGTAGCTGGAAGAAAACTTATAAGCAGTTAAGATATAGAATAGGCAAGTACTTTACGATACACTGATAAATAATAATGTAGTAACCTAAGTACACAATTCCTGAAATAATTCACTAACAGTTTAACTTTTCTTCTAAAAAATACGGAAATATTTTTCATATATATTTTTTAATTTATTTTAGTATCGAAATACAGGCACATACATTGCTTCTGGCCCCACACTAGGATACCCTGCGTCGTGGGCAATAGAAACAGCGACATCATCATCATCACCAAGACCTGGGGCTTTTTTTCTGTTCCCAGCCGGGGTTCCAACCAGGGACTGATGGTACCACAGAGGTCGTCAAATAATTGTGTAGTGTCGTTCCTTGATATACAGGGTGTAAGAAAAAATGGTGTCAACTGGAAGTCCAGAGATAGAACACCCCTAGGGGTATCCGAATCACCCCCATGTATGTTCCGCGATTTCTTGTAATGTTTGAGTCCTCAAACATTTTAAAAATTTATAATTTTTAACTAACTTTGCGATTCTCTATATTTTTATGCCCTATTGTATTAGACTGACCCACAATTGAGCGTGTGTCTGCAAGGCACACTATTCACATATTTTGGAAAAAAGATAAAGCGTGTATCTTAATAATTCACGACTCTGTGGCCAATAATAAAGGTGGGACTTATAAAATACAAAAAAAAAGATAACTCGAAAACTACCAAAAATCACGGAACATACATGGGGCTGATTCGGGTACCCCTAGAGGTGCTCTATCTCAGGACTTCCGCTTGACACTATTATTTGGGACACCCAGTATAATTCTTAATACATAAACGCCAATTTCGATTTACCGGGGGCTGCGGCAAAGTGAGAATTTATTAAGATTTTTTCATTAAAATATATTCTTTGACAAGTCTCTTAAATATATATATATACTAGCTTTCGCCCGCGACTCCGTCCGCGTGGACTTTAGTTCAAAATGTTGCAACCCCGTTCACTCCCGTTAAGGGTTAAATTTAGAAAAATCGTGAAACACGTGTTCAATCAATTGTGTTGAAGAGTATTTATTTCAAGTTTCAGGAAAATCTGACAACATTTTTTTATACCTCCATACAAACTTTAACACCGCCGTTTACCCCTTTAGGGGATGAATTTTCAAAAATCCTTTCTTAGTGCTCCCCTAAGCTCCCTAAGGAACTCCCATGCCAAATTTCAACTCCCTAGGTTCAGTAGTTTGGGCTCTGCGTTGATTCTAAGTCAGTCAGTCAGCTTCTCGTTTTATATATATAATATATATATAGAACATATATTTCAGTTTAAAACCCATCGGGTAACTTAATAAATCTATACACATCTAAAAACAATTTTTGGATGTAAGGCCAAGTTTGCTCTAGGTTTATGTAATTTGTCCTTGTATTGTGAGCGTAGAGTGCGTTTAGAAGTCTCTTGCTTATTTTCAAATAAATACTTATTATTATAAGTATTATTATTATTATTATAGTGGTGGAGTATGGCCTATACCTTCCTCAGGGAAGAGACATAATGGGTTGATGATGATTATACACAAATATGCAAACTTCCAATACATACAGGCAAGGTAACGGCAAAATATTGTTACCTTTAAAGTACTGGCGACATGAGTCAGTTTGACGTAGACCAAATAAAGCCCGAATGCAACGTTTTTGGATTTCAAATACCTTATCAACATCCGTAAAGTTGCCCCATAGTACAATCCCATAGTGTAGTGTGGAGTTCCCGTATCCATTATACGCTAATTTCGCTGCTTCGATAGAGACTAGCTGGCTAACTTTTCTTAAGGGGTACACAAATTTATTTATTTTAGCACATACACTACTTGCATGTTCTTTCCAGTTAAATGATGTATTTTGTGATGTAATTTGATGTAATTTTAAACCATAATACCCTAGTAGGTAGAAGAATTGAAGTGTCTAAGCTATATTGAATAGCTAAGGTAAGGTATTGAACCTTAGCACTTGAAATCGCCAATCAAGTGATGAAAGCTCTCTTTCCGATAGAAGGCCTTTGCCCTTTAGTGGAAAGTATATAAACTGCTTAAAACAAATACGATTTTGACCAAATTGATGTACATGATGATGATGATGATGATGATTTCCTCTTATCCCTTATCAGGGACATAGGGCTCATAGAAGGGATCTCTATTTCTCGCGGTCTTGTGCGGCAACTTCTTACTCGTTCCAATTGAGTCCCGTTGAGGCAGCCTCTTTCTCAACAGAGCGCCTCCAGGTAGTATGAGGTCTTACCGGCCGTCTCTTGCCAGAAGTTTGCTACGTTAGACTCTGTTTGGCCAGCTGGTTTTCTCAAGCTATGTCTATCCATCGCCATTTTCTTTGCAGGAATTGATGTACATATTTATAATTAACTAGCTCACCCGGCAAACGTTGTTTCGCCATATGCATACATATATGTATGTATTTTTTTTCTCTTAAGGCTATGAAAAATAGGTAACAACCTATTCTCAAACCTACCGAATATACATATAAAATGTTGGTCAAGCCGTTTCGGAAGAGTATGCGCATTAACACGGTGACACGTGAGTTTTATATATATGATTGACAGGAATTAATAAAACATGGCCAGAGAGGAGTTTCTTTTCATTGCAAGATCGATCCGAAACTAGTTTGTACTACTTTTTACAAATATAGCGTAGGTATATTCTATGCAAACTTACATTGAAATACATTTCAAAATGATTTTACTGGTCGCAAATTAATGGCATACAATCTTTGTAATACTAAATAAAACAACATCGGGTTTGTTCGAACACCTCCATCCTAAATAGCAGAATGACTATTAAAATATCTGAAAATTCACGCGAAAAAAATTCTGTAGGCAAAAGTTAGTATATTATATTATCTTATATATAAAACTAGCTGACCCCGCCAATGTTGTTTTGCCCGATAGAATATGAAAAATAGATAACAACCAATTCTCAGACCTACCGAGTATACATATTAAATTTCATCAAAATCGGTCAAGCTGTTTCGGAGGAGTATGCGCACTAACATTGATACACGAGAATTTTATATATTAGATTCTCGTGTCTTAGTGTTAGTGAACATACTCCTCCGAAACGGCTTGATCTATTTTGATGAAATTTTATATGCATATTCGGTAGGTTCAAGAATAGGTTACCGACATATCGTTATCTATTTTTCATAGACCTAAGTGATGAGGCTGGTCCACCCCATTTTTTTTCAATTATAATCCCTACAAATAATTATAATATGGTGAAACAACGTTTGCCGGGTCAGCTAGTATATATACAGTGTGATTTTTTCACCGGTACACTAAATTTCACCTTATCATTGGTATCGATAATAGATTACATTTATCGAATAAAATTACCATATTTTTTTTTCATTTTTATTAATTTATCCTTCATCCAATTTGTAACTCATGGGCACCCCTTACAACACGTCATCGCGGTGCGAGGCTGAGGGCGGCGGGGTGGGGTGAGTGAGCGGCGGGCTGGCCGGCGCACGAGTTCAGTGAGCCGCTAGCGGAGCCGGTCAGTCCGCGCGCATTGACCTAGGTGAGTGCACGTGCGCCGTTTCCGCACTTCCTGCAGTCGAAAATTACGCGCGCACGATGTTTACAAACCGCGAGTATTACGGAATGGTTCGTAGTTACTTTCTCAGTGGGGAAAATACAGTGCAGCTCGGCGGGTATACGGTGAAGAAAGTTTGCCCGGCCTGATAAATGCCGGTTTTATTTAACCTCAAATACTCAACACCAGGACATTCATGAGAGTGACGCAGCATTTGCTAGACTACGGACAGTTCACTGCACCAGCGCACGCTCAAGGCCGAGGAGGGAGACCTCCCTTGGAAGTGGAGATCGAGGAACAGATATTCGCGTTCTTCGAGGAAGACCCCAGAAGGAGCACCAACGACGCGGTACGCATGGCGCACTTCGGCGTTAGCCAGTACGTGGTGTGGAAATTCATACCACTACCAACCAGTGCAAGCATTCCGCCCCGGTGACGGTCCTAAGCCCGTGCAAGTATGAAGGAAGAATTGAAATCAAGTAAGATTTTTTTTGCTACGTCATACCTACTGGCTGCGCCGCCGCCGCCGCTTCTTTTCCTTCCCGCAAGCCGCGCACAGTTGCCAGTTCGTGCGTTTAGTCCATGATAGACGTAATGAGTCCATATTTCTCTAAGATTTGCGGATAAGTTCATACATTGGTATTTTTGTTTTTTTGTACCAACGGGGTAGTAACAAAAAATGTTGGTATTTGTATTTTGGACTTAGTATTACGTATGTTGATTTATTGTGAAAATGTCACCCTGTATTTTAATATTATGTATAAACATTATGACAGAAGAAATAATATACATCTACTGTAAAAGTCCGACAATAATAACAACATTGCACGAGAGAAAAGTTGAGTCAGTGTGACACAACAGAATTGAAAAATAGAATATTGCTTAGAAAATTCCACTTCAAATCTCTCAAACCCCCTTCGTATGCACGTTCTGTACATATGCCCCAAGAGGGAAAGAAAAGCAAACATGAATCTCACGTACCATGTGGCATATTATTATCTTAAATAGGTATGCATTTTTAACCTGGGTCAAAAACTACTTTCATCGTGCTCGACAGTCGGGATGGTGGAAAGAAGAGTTGTTGCAAAGACGCCCTTAACATAACCAAGTACCGTACTTATGTACCTAAAATTGCTCCACTATAATCTTCAATGTGCCGTGAACTGTATGAAATAAAATGTTAAGACTTTGTAACATTTTTCTCTAGTGTTTGGAATACAGTTCTGATCGAAGACTCCCGAACAGGACATTTTTTTACGTCTGCAAGACCATTCTGTCCTGATATTGTCTGGTCTCTGCCTACCCTCAGGGATAAAGGGTTGAGTTGGTGCTATGTTATATCACAGACACCATCAAAAGTAGGATAAATATACGGTTTGTGTTTCCGTGGTCGCTAGGGACCTACAATATAAGTAGAGCAACAGTACGTGCATCGAATGGCTTTTTTTCATTCGCACCAAAGTCATTTTCTGCTTTTTTTACTGAATTTTACTGTCAAGTGCTCAGTGAGCAATCATTCCGTTACGATTTACGATTGGGGGCTGGTCGTAAAGAGTAGAGTCGGGAGTTTACAGCGGCGACGTGTTTCGATACTGGGAAAATTGTCTACATAAAGGTATACCTAATGCTCGCTACCATATTCACTCTTTAGGCCACTTTGCAACACTTTTACAATTGTACTTAAGGCTGTAACAAGGGCGAATGACTTTGAGCATTTGACCTCTGAGTTATAGAATAATAAACTAGCGCAATCTCTTGAATGTTTGTTGTACTTCTTCAGCGAATACTGTAAAGGCTAATCCATTATCCAAAGATTACACAGATAAGAGATGTGGCGGATGTTCGATGGCGATTGTTCCCTGCGCTAATTAAGAAATCGTACAATTTTGTACTAATCACGCTTAATATTAACATTAAAAAATATATGAACAGTTAGGATTTGCATGAAAGATTTAAATGAAAAGCTACTATCGTTTACCAGCGAAATTAGATTTTGTGGAAAACAAAGCTTTTGGAAAAAAATTTTTTTTTTGCCATCTAGACAGGTTAAATGCAATATTTTTTCCGTACGAATTAGTCACTGATATATCCTTTATTACCAAAGATTTTATTCAGAATTTTTTAGTGCGTACTTTTGCCTACCATTTCCGTTAAAGCTAGCCAATTTTGCAACATTTACCCTTGTTACACCCTAAGCAGTTGCTTTAGCATTGCATAAGACGGTCGGCCCAGCAAGAATTCTACAAGTTAAAATATTTTTTTGTTTTCTTTAGTACGAAGAATTTTTTTTAAAGCCTGCGTGTTGCTTGCGTGAATTTTCTCGGAAAATATCGACACGAGGATTGGTAACCGATTTCACTAAAGAACTAGATAAAATCCCGATTTAGCTTGGCTAATATGTAGACTCAGATGGAAAATGGTAGAATAAGGGCATATCAAAAATTGTTTTTACTAGTGTTGTTATAGCCGCACTTTCAAAAGTTTATTGAATAGTATATGAGTGGAACTTTAATATAATGAAGTAATTTTGCATTACCTAAGAAGCCCAAAATTCAAGACCCATGAGTGCAATCAATACCTGCAATGTCAAACATTATTTGATTTTCTTAAACAAGTATGAAAACACCAATGCTGCGGCCAGACACACGGACGGCACCCATTCACGAGCATAACGCCGGGGTCAGCCATCGCCAGTCTCAACCATATTAGAGGCATGGCCTTTGGCAAACTTGTGTGATAAAGTTCTTGTCTATAATGATAGCATAGTTTTGGTATGCAATCACAGCGTCGGTACATCATCATTGAGCCACAAGAAGTCCACTGCTGGACAAAGGCCTCCTTTATGGATTTCCAAAAAGACCGGTTGGAAGCGGCTTGCATCCAGCGTCTTCCTGACATTTGGATGAGATCGTCAGTCCAACTTGCGGCTGGTTGTCCTACGCTGCGCTCGCCGATGTGGGGTCTCCATCCAAGAACTTTTCAGCCCCATCGGCCATCAGTTCTGCGTGCTATGTGCGTCGCCCACTGCCACTTCAACTTACTCATCCGGTGGGCTATGTCGACAACTTTTGTTTGTCTACGGAGCGTCTAGCGTCTGTACATTTATATAAAATTTATTGAGTCATCCTCTCCACCTGTTGAATTATTAGATTATTGTACAATTTTTGGTGGGCCGATTGGGTCACCTTGACCGGTTTTGTATTGTCCTTTTCAAGGTCACAACGTAAGTGATTAATTCTCAAAAAACAATAGGCTATTTGACAGTGTGAAAAAACAGTATTACTTAAACGTATTCGTATAAATTATGTGTTTTAAAACCGCTTTAAGGCGTATTACTAAAAAAATTGTGATTAGTAAAAAAACACAAGATAAAATTTGACAATTTGAATCTGCCGCCATTATTTCGAAAACGGCCTGGATTGGCGGATTCTGTGATGACGTCACATACCAATAAAAATGGCGTCTGTCATTCATTTACGTTCATTGGTTGGTTTATCGGGAAGTGACGTCATAAACCTGTGCGACGCCATATTGCCTAAGATAGCGTATTGGCGGCTTATTTGAAAATTAATTTTCGTTTGCCTTTTTTAGAAGAAATACACGGAAGATTTTAAAAGATAGCTTTCAGAAATCGGTCAAATAGGCTATTAAATTATTGAGAGCCTACTAGCATAATAAATATGGGAAGAACCCAGTACACGTCTGCTCTAGACAATTCGAGAACTTATTATTCAAATGGGATTTTAAGCAGAGGACATGAATAAAGTTCGTTAGTGATTCAGCAACACGCGCACTGTCTTGTGAGTCTGGTGCCTTCTAGTGATGTTATTTTGGATGCAATGTCGTTACGCTCGCTACTAAATCACTATACCACTCTCTTTAAGCCTAGTTCGCACTAGGCTAGTAATTTGGTTGTGTAGCGAGTAATTTTGTGGCTAAACGTGTGTGAACTACGAAACATTAGTCGAGTAGTTTAGTGAATGATTTAGTCGAGTCAATCCATTTTACAGCGCCACCAAATTATATGTTCAGGTGGGCAAAATTGTAACTAACTAATTAATTGTAAATTCTGTTCCCCATTTCTTGTTTTATTTATTCACTTACTTAAGATTTATAGATATATGTTCATTAAAATTTAAAAACGGGTTAAAATATTCTCATTTTTCTAGGTAAATTTCTTAAATGTTACTACTAAATTCTCCACTAGCGCCGCTATCAACTGAGCAGATAAGATGGTGGCACTGTACTCAATTTTTTCGGTCGATTAGTGCCCCCCACCACGCGTCCGTGCTGCTTCACCGACTAAACAAGTCCGAACCTGTTGATTAGTCGAGTTCATTAGTGGCCGCAAAAATGTCGTTTCGCTGGAGCGAAGAAACAACTTTGAAATTTGTTTCTGTATATTATGTAGAACATGAATGCTTGTGGAATATTAAGTCAACGCATTATAAAAACAAACAAATGAAATAATCCGCATACTTGGATTTAGAAAAAAACAATAAATGAAATTTAAAATTAAACTTGAAATCACCAATAAGCGGTGGGCACGCATTTATCAGACAAGGCTTGTGCCTTAAAATGGGACCTATGTATTATGTATTATTAATGTCGTTACGCATTACGCCTGCTTGCCTTGAGCTTGTCATGCCATGTCACGTCACGTCACGTCACGTCACGGCACGTCATGTCACGTCTCGGCACGTCACGTCACGCCACGTTACGTCACGTCACTTCATCATGTCTCGTCATGTCACGTCATGTCAAGTTAAGTCATGTTATGCATACATACTCGTACATAAATTCATGTCTGATTCCGGAGGGGCTGAAACCTTCCATAGAGAAGTTTGCCATTTGCCTCTTTCGCTTCAATGAATTAACATCCATTGGTCTGTGCAGGTACGCTCGCAAATAAATACTATTTGCAAAGACTGAATGCAAAGCGTAGTATCGTATCTTCTCTCATGCAAACACCAACAGATGCTACACAGGATCGGCGACGGTTTATTACGTTGAACAACTTCGCTGTCTTCTGAATCGAAATTAAAGTTAGACAGACTTTTTGTATCGTCGTAGCTTTCTTTGGCCCACTGATACTTTTTAACTGGCTTTAAAATAAGGAGGTTTTCAGTTCGCCGGAATCTTTTTTATTATTTATGTTTCTCGATTCCTCGAAGACGCGTGGACCGGTTTGGAAAACTCTTTTTTCTTGTGAAAGGGTAGACTTCATAGATACTCCCGTAGTCACGAAGTCTGGATCTGATGATAGGATCCTCTCCAAATTTTAAAGGCACACTTGAAGTGATTTGGGTGTTTTTCATAGTGACTCGTTCATTTGCTTTCGGAAAACAATTTGACGGAGTAGATATTTACAATAACATGTTATTTTTTAAATATATATATAAAAACCCACTTCGAAAGTCGACAGTACTAAAAACTTGGTTGACTTTAAACCATATTTTTAAAACACCTACATTGAATTTAAAGGCCATATTCGTTTAGATTATTTCTCTGTTTAGTGCTATATTTAGTGTTTTGAAGCCGATTTTTATTTATGGTGACTTATTGTAAAGTCTCATATTATGTTCAGATTAATGTTATCTTATAACATTTTTTATACAACCACATACCTGTATCTATTAATTATAACAAACAAAGTATCATAGTAATGTGGTGGTAGGTTGTGATAAGAATATATTATTACATTCATTTTATCCTCCTCTTACACATGGGTATTATAATTTCTTTATGTAGTAGCTAAGATTTATGTAAGTTAATTATTTATAACATAACATAACATTTACATACAGGCACATACATTGCTTCTGGCCACACACTAGGATACCCTGTGTCGTGTGAACCAGAAACAGCGACGTCACAAACATGTAAACATCCAAGACCTATAATACATAAGATAAATACGTATAATACATACATAGTATATATAGTATTAAGTATTATTATTAAGTTTGGTTTTTCTGTACATTTTTCATAGAGATCCGTAATTATTGTGACACCGGTATGTAAGTAAGCATACGTAGTATTAACAAGGAGAATTTGTATTAAGTATGTATTATACGTGCTCGTATTTGCACCAACTATCTCTCTCTCTCTCTCTTTTACCTTCGGTAACTTTTGCGTCACTAGGTTGTTTGGAAGGAATCGCTGTTAAAAATAAGGCCGTCCATTGTCCTCTTTTAAATTGTAACATTTATTTATGTCTCTTGTTTCAAGCAATAAAGAATATTCCTATCTCATCTCAAGTCGTATCTTATCTTATAGTGATGCTAGGTCCTAGATAAAATATTTCAGGGACCAAGGAAATTAGGAATAGTGAAAATAAGTCGGAATGCTGTCGGGATAGAATTCTCCCACCAACACACAAAAGCACCAGGTTTTAAATTAAAAAGAATCAACAAAATCGTTTCACCCAGCAAAAAAAAAAACAAACAGTTGAAATGAGAACCTCCTCCTTTTCTGATGTCGGTTAAAAAGGGCCAAATTCTCGTCTCAAAAATCACATGCTGTGCAGGGACTCCATCAAGTTTCTTGTCTGCACGAGAACATCGGGGTTTCGGTAATTATGTGTTACAGGGCAGGCTTCTGAGTTGAGAATTTTCACTAAGTAAATACTTAACTGTAACAGCGTTGCAGAACGTTACTTAAGTATTTCATCATCATCAACCCATCATGTATCCACCGAGTGGCACGGGTCTCTTCCCTGAGGAAGGTATAGGCCATACTCCACCACGGGGGCCAAGTCCGGATTGGTGGAGGCTTGTAAGACTAGTGGCTGGTCTTACTGTCAGAAGTTTTGAAGCCGCCCTAGGGCCTCTGACTTGGCTTAACGACTGCTATCTATCGACTACAGCCGGCACCAACTGCTTAACGTGCCTTGCGAAGCACGGAATCGCTTGGAAAAATGCCACTAGCGTTAGTCATAGACGGTAACCCATCCATGGACTGAACGCGCCGTATGTTGCTTAACCTTAGCGATCGTTTAAGATCACTCAGACAGCCCAGGCTAGGAGCGATTCCTTAAGTATTTACTTAGTGAAAATTCTCAACTCAGAAACTGGCCTACAATCACCTATTTTTTGACACTAGAAGTTGGTTGATTTTTTATTTTTTGTTCGATCGTTTTCGGTGGTACTTCACGCGTTTTTGTTTGTCTCCTAAACTGCTTGTAGTTGTTGTTTTGTAACGAGAACCATGATTAATCGTCGCCGATTTTGAGACTGTGGTTTGACTTGTTGACTTTACAACTTAAATATTTAGGGGAAGTCGCTCAGTAAAGTGCTTCTATATCTTCGGCGGACTATAGCAAAAGTAATAGCTCAGGAAGTGCCTGTTGCCTGTATTCAATAGACATTAGCCGTCGATAGTTTTCCAATAACAGCATTCTCACACCGCATTAATATTGGAATAGTTTAGACGCGGAAGAAGTTCATAGAATTCCAATCCTTATTTCATTTGGTACGCGAGGAATGGGTACCTCGCGTTGTTTTAGTAAGAATATACAATGTAAGTATTTCCGTCAAAATCCGGGAAGCTCGGAAACTACACACGATTTCATAGACAAAAAAAGAATAAAAAAAAAAATCATTTGTTTATAAATATTTTAAAATTTTTAGTTGTAGCTGCCAAGGAGAATTAAATTCTCCTTGTAGCTGCTAACCAAATCATTAAGCTAAAAATATAAATAAATTGTTATAACTTTTAAAGTTGAACTTAAATGTCCTAACAATGGAATTAAATTTATTTAATAATGACTGTCAAAAATAGGCTTTGCCCACAAAGTAACAATTTTCAAGGAAATAAACGCCATAAGAATAAGACTTAATTGATGACAATCTGTTTATTTTCATCATTTCTTAAACAATTTTAAAATTTCTAAACTTATCGTCCCATTTACCCTACTTTTTTAGAAGTTATTTTACAAAGAATAAGCTTTTTAATAGTAAAAATTGCACTTTGATACCTCGATGCAACTTTTTTAATCAGCGTTTAAAAAAATGCAGCGTGTTAAAACACGAATTTTGAACTATTAACGTAAAACTCAAAAACATTTGCAAATAACAGATAGTTCCACAACAACTGATGTTTTAATTTAATAATTTCTAAATATCAAATTGCAAAATAGGGAGGGGGAGTCTCAGAAATGTGACCAGCTGTGACAAGGACGGGGGAGGGGTAAAAAATCATGCAATTCGCATAATTACGTCACGTTTACACAATTACGTTTATATTTATATCTCTCTTCTAATATATAAAATTCACGAGTCACAATGTTAGTGCGCATACTCCTCCGAAACGGCTTGACCGATGTTAATGAAATTTTGTATGTATATTCGGTAGGCTTGGGAATAAGTTCTTATCTATTTTTCATAACCCTAAGGGAAAAAAAAAATATGGCGAAACAATGTTCGCCGGGTTCGCCGGTTATATTATATATTATGACTTATGTATATGCCAGTATGAAAATGTTATGTTATGTAATTTATGGATGGCCCCTAATTTGATGTAGACGGCTAAGACAATCAATCTACAGACTATCAAGTATAATTAATAAACTACGAATAAATTGTAGTTTTATGAAACAGGCCCTTGCAGTTAAAATTAGTTCCGCAGCGACGAAATTGTACTGAGGATTACATTCAACTTGTCATCCCACGGTTCTAGCCAAACTTTAGTTGCAGATCACAATTTTAAGTGAAAAGTTCTTTATTTTGAGCCATCGCAAACAGGGCGACTTGTCGCCGCGTCAGACGCGGCGTTCGTTGTCGTTAGCATCTGGCGTCTTGTCGCCGTAACTAGACGCGGCCACAAGTCGCCCTGTTTCCGGTGGCTCTAGCTTGTTGTCGCGACTCCGCGACTCTAAAGCCTGAATTACACCGGGGCAACACTGTGCGGCATTGCGGCTTGCCACAAGGCCGCATGCTACAAAGGTGCGGCAGAAGAAGAATATGAAGCTGCGACAGTTTGCCACATGACGCAAGGTGTTGCCATGCCACAAGGTTCTGCCACAATGTGCGACGTGGTAGCATGCATACCGCAATGCCGCACAGTGTTGCCCCGGTGTAATACAGGCTTAACGCCAAGTGTGCGGAGCTTCGAACAAAATATATGAAAATTGTCGGCCGTAGCCTGTCGTCACGTCTAGTCGCCGAGCTGTCGCTGTCGCGTGTCGCTAATGTGTGCCTAGGCTTTAAGTTCGTTTCTTCGTCGTATAGTAACTTAAAGGCTGGTTGTTTTTAGGGTTCTCTAGTCAATAATGGTACCTATGCCTAATATTAAACACTAAGGAACGGTCATTACGAGTACCAATAAATCAATGTTTTACTCGTATTTTTGTCAAGGCACATCCCCTATTATAACGGTTTTCTCTGTAATTGTTTTCTGTTGTGTCTCTACCTAGAATAAATAGTAATATGATCTCAATATTTTCTTGTTTACGACTTGTTCTTATGTTTTTCTAAGAACTCATCATCCTCTCCCTTTTTATACATCTCCGTCTGTGACATGTCACGAATAATCAATAACAATGACAAAATCAAAGACAAATCTTGAAGAGCTTTTCTTTCTAAAGTAAGCACGATGCGAAGTACAGTGTGGTGAAAAAGTACAGTGAATCTGCAAATGTACCAATTGAATTTATTTCAACGTCAATTAAATAATCAGTCTATACTCATTATTTCTTTCCTGTGGGGTATCCTCAACCAGACGCTGCAGGCAATCTGCCTAAATTGTTCTAAATTGTCTCCAGTCGACGTCGTTTTCTGTTTGATAGTAAATTACCGACCCAAGCTAGAATTGCAGTCATACATTGCAGTTTACATTTGCTTTATTTTAATGCTTTTTTAGCATGCTTTCCATAGAGCTAGAATATAATAGAGACGCCAATTCTTTTATAAGTACATAAGCAAATAATAAATCGGTAATGGTTGGTTGTATACTATGTATTTAAAATTTTTGGAAAGTTCTTTTATAATATATGGTGCGTAATAAAAGCTATGAATCGGCATACGTTTTTGTAGTCTCTATTTGATTCTTTCTCTATGGAAATCATGCTAAAAAAGCATGGAAACAAAGCAAATGTAAACCAGGCCTTATCCGCAATTTGGTTCCCACCACAGCTTCGGCCGGATGCGAAATGTAAACAAAACTTCTTAATTCGGTCGCCTTAGAACCGTGAAAAGAACAACTCAAAACCATTGAGGTAATCCACATTGAGCACCCGCCTAAATAGCCCCTGCACAAATAGCACCTAGCCTAGTCCATATTCAGCACCTACTGATATTTTTGGCAGGTGCTGTTAGAGAATTCAAATGTATTTATTCTGCCAAAAATATCAATAATTAAAAATATTAACGGGTGCTCAATGTGGATTACCTCAAACCATTGTTAACCACCCAAAAATTCTACTGTACTTGAAATCTTATAATAATATGTTTTCTCACCAACTCGATAGTGTTGAAATACCTCCGCCCAACCTAAAAGTTAAAGTAGCTAGTTTACTTAGTTACTTAACAAAAATAGGCGAAATTATTGTTACATCTACGAGTAACTTCCGATTTTTCAACCGTTCAATAATTCAACACATTAATGCAGTTTATGCAATACAGATTAATGCACATATAAAACATGACATATGTTAAACATACTTCTGTATGTTTTAATATTTTGTTAATCGGGTTACGTGCTCTTATTCTTCCCAGTATTAAATAAATAAATAAATAATCAAACCTTGTGAAAGACGTCGCTGTAGTTTCCCTTTTATTTTAAATTAGTATATTTGGTTTACAAACGATAGTACATACTTAAGTTAAGTTGTGAGGCTGATTGTACCTTGGTACTTGCAAGGTCTCAGATTAATATTTGTCGAAAAAAATTGTCATTTCATTGTCTTTACTAATTGTATAAATTAGTCTAAGGAAAGGCTTTGCCTGAAAATTGGCAACTTATTGCACTCTGGTGTTCATTAGTTACAAGCCGAAGCACATACCTTTTTGTCGTCTTCATATTTCCAAAAAAATATTCGTAATAATAATGCCATATTGCGTAAAAATGTGTCATAAAAATGTCATCTTAGTTCTGTATTAAGTATAGATAAGCGATTATTATTAATACTCTGAAGATAAATAAACATTTTATATTTCTATGGCAAGGGAATTACAGACATCGAAAAACACCAAGACGAGGCTATTTAATTTAATTTAAATTGTTTCATCATCAACCTATTATATCATGTCCACACCGAGAGGCACGGGTCTCTTCCCTGAGGAAGGTATAGGCCATACTCCACCACGGGGGCCAAGTCCGGATTGGTGGAGGCTTGTAATGCCCGGTTCCAATATCCACAAAACGCTTCGTTTTTGCTTACGATCGGTTACAATCCCTACGAAATTCCTACGAACCGTCCATAAATTATAGGGAAAACGGATCGTAGCCGGTAGGCGTATATTATAGGAACCGGGCATAAGACTAGTGGCTGGTCTTACTGTCAGAAATTTTCAAGCCGCCCTAAGGCCTCTGACTTGGCTTAACGACTACCATCTATCGACGGCAGCCGGCACCAACTGCTTAACGTGCCTTGCGAAGCACGGAATCTCTTGGAAAAATGCCACTAGCCTTAGTCATAGACGGTGGCCCTTTCATGGACTGAACGCGCCGTATGTTGCTTAACCTTAGTGATTATTTAAGATCATTCAGGCAGCCCAGGCTATGAGCAATGCTTTAATGTAATCTGTTTATTGGTGAGTAAAACAGGTAACAAATAATCTATTACATACAGAGAGAGCTTAGTAGAGTAGATCTAGACTGTCACTCAATGTATACACACACGTGAGATCAGGAAAATGTAAACAGGCTTACAATAATATATCTTGCGAATCATAATAATGGGCGTTTTTCCTTTTTTTTTTTTTTGATTAGTTCCTTGAGATACACTAGATGGCGTCATTCGTTACTTCATACGAATTTGTGATTCGTAGCAATCAATGTCAAAGTCAGTCCACAGATTACTAAACTAGAGCCTTCTCTAGTTTAGTAATCTGTGGACTGCTGCCGGATCAACCAGGGTTGCTATTCGGACGAGGTTTTTCGTAATAAAAATAAAAATTCAAACCCACAATCCATAGCAAAGACTCCAAAGTATCCAAAAGCGTATTTATCACCAAACGAAAACAGTTTTTTTTTTCGGTAATCAACCATCACAATTCCACAGAACCATAGTATTATTTTTTGCTTTGACGTTTATTATTACGGTACGGCAGCGCCACCTAGCGATCCTTTTAAAACTAAATTTGACATAAGGAAAAACGCTCATTGTTGGTATTCTGACGTAGACAGATTGTGATTAATCCCCACGATTCAATGTGGGGACTACAATCTCGACGGTAGCAATACCTGCGCCAATACAGTATGGATGCAGTACCGGATCCGCCATATTTGCAATGACGGCGGAGGCGGTATTGTTGCTGCCAGTTTCTGATTGACATATTTATCCTTGCATTCACGCTCTAGGCGGAGGTCACCAATTGAGGTGGCAAGGAGAGCTTCAATAAAGCGACTGAGAACAGTTATCACCACGTAAAATTATATTGTTCGTTTCACAGAGATTAGAATGATGAAGCGAAAGTAACAGCCCCACTGAGGTAGAGCTGTCCCTATAGTGACGTACCAATACAATTATCTATACCTTGATTTTTAATTAGGTGGACTAAACTGACAGTTCAAAAAGCTCTTATTTTTTTAAATGTTACCAGAGCAAGATCGTAATGATGTGACTTGATGTGTTCATTGAATGCTCGATTTCATTCGATCATTCACTCTTCAATTTTATTTCCTTTATTTGGGGAAAATAATTTAAGTTAATCCTAATCATTAAATACCTACCAATTAAACAAACATACCTACATCTGAAAAACCCACAAACTTTAGGAAATATTTCGTTTAAGTAACGAGATGACAAACCGACTAGACATATAATATCCACTTTTTTGTCATAAGGTTTAGATGATAACTCTGTAGTTAACCGTTTTCAACAAATAATATTTTGGCTAGTGATAGATTCGTATACCATATTGTGTCCTGTCTACTGTGTACAGTATTTTCTTAGGTATTTATTAGTAGGTATTTATTGCACATTGTAATACCTTAGCCTTTAACGCTTGAATAATAAAGTTTTGCCTTCAAAACGTACTTTATTTTTCATTATATCTTGAAGGATCAATACAATAGTATCATGGCTGGGTTCCTCATCAGAAATTAAAAACAATAAATAAATTTATAAACCTAATAGCCAGTGAATCTAACGACATAATATGCGACTTAGAATAATCCTTATGTGCCATCTAGAAAAAAGGAGAAAGCTGTTTTCTCAATGTAGAATTACAGCTTTCATTATTGTATCGACCACATGTTTTTGTTCAGTATTTAATTTTTTGTTTTTTTTTTTCATATTACCTATTTGATTTTCCATTTCAATAGAATCAAAAATTATTTAGAAGACAAGGACGTATGGCATTAAATAGTAGTTTGATATTAAATTTAATCACAGGATAAATGTGTCTAGTGTTCAACACATCCAAGATATTATTTTGTAAGTTTGATTTGTATTAGCTTTAAGGTGATTTGAGAAAAGATGGTCGGAGTGGAGTTTTTTTTCGCTGCCTTTCTCTCAATTACGGACGGCCCCAATTTTAAATCTAGTTTTTATTTTGTTTTTCCTATTCCAAAACAGAAAGGAATGAATATGATATGTCTGTCATGTTGTTAAGTTATAAATGTATAATTTTATCACGAAATCCTCTAACTTAAGTATCATTTAATTTTACAGTTTATTCTATCTAATCAGCCCGTAAATAGAGCCCACTGTTGGGCATAGGACTCTTCTCTTTCACGCCAAGCCATCCGGTCCAGCGTCTCCCAGCCGCTTTCACAATGTCGTCGGCCCATCGGGCTGGTGGTCTGCCCACCGACCGTCGACCCGTTCTTGGCCACCACGGCCGTCTTCCCGCCTAACCAAATGTCCCGCCCGTCTCCATTTCCGCTTAGTAATTAGTGTGCGTACGTAGAGATTATAATGTAATTATATTTGTTTATTGGAGTGTAAAACAGGTAACAAACAATCAATATGACATACAGAGAGAGATAAGATAAGATATAAGAATATTAAGAGAGCTTAATAGAGTAGATCTAGAATGTCACCTAAAGCACACACACACGTGAGATCAGGAAAATGTAAACAGGCTTACATAACCAGACGACGTTTTAAACTTATCTAGCCTCAGATTTAACAAAAAAAATTAAACATTTTTAACAAATTTGAACAAGTTTAAAGGTTTAGGAATATGGTTAAAGAATTACCAAAACTAAATCTTAAATCACTCAGGGCCGGGCGAGCGAGTTACATTACATACACCAGTCTGCAAATGAATGAACGAATGATTGAATGAAAATATTTATTATTCGATCACTCTGAGCTCAACACTATTTTTTATTTTCCCTTAAGTGGCAACACACCAACTGTCAGTTTAGTCCACCTAATTAAAAATCAGAGTATAATATATAAGCTGTATACTTAAATACTATACTGCACAGGCTGTCGAATATTAAAAAAAAAGCGGCCAAGTGCGAGTCGGACTCGCCCATGAAGGGTTCCGTAGCAGCGAGTAATATAATATAAAAGTTCTTGCACTTTTGCGGCTTACGATTTATGACGATTTAAAAAAACTACTTACTAGACTCCATCGGCCTTACTAATAAAGGTTATGAGCTGTGTATACAGCCGTTATGCGAGGTCTGACAAACTGGTTATTTGTACGCTAAATGCGATTAAACCAGTATAAATTGTTATACGTCAAATAGTTATTCAGAGTGTATAACTTATTTATAAGTAAGGCCGCATATGTTTAGTTACTTAACTAAAGGTAAACGATTAGATAGATAGATTAGACTAGCTGTCCCCGCAAACGTTGTTTTGCCAAATTGGTTATTCTTATCACTTGGGGGTAGGAAAAATAGGTAACAACCTTTTGTCAAACCTAACAAATCTAGTATAAAATTTCATCAAAATCGGCCACGCCGTTTCGGAGGAGTACGCGCACTAACACGGTGAGTGGTGACACGACAATTTTATATCGAGATACTAGCTGCCCCGGCAAACGTTATTTTGCCAAATAAGAGTATGCAAAATAGATAACAACCTATTCTCAGACCTACCGAATATACACATAAAATTTCATCAAATTCGGTTAAGCCGTTTCGGAGGAGTGCGCATACTCCTATAACACGGTGATACGATTTTATTTTTAGATATTAGAGATACAGCCTGGAATCGTAACTATGGCATAAGAAACCTAATTAGATACCAATACCTCTCAGAAAACAAAAACGTCTCAGCTTTCCGATAACAATTGATCATTGTTAATCCGGCAACTTTACTGTGTTCAATCCAAGCAAATCATAGCAGTTTAAGTCAGAATTACAGCTTCGAATCTGAACACGATTTTCCAGAGGAGACAACTCACAATTCTAACAATAATCTGCTGCTTACGAAAGCGCTTTGGTGGCGCACAGCTATTTATTATGGATTTCCATGTAATGCGTCAAATAACTATAATTTATGGGCCGATATTGGCAACCAGCGGATTCCGAAAAGCGCGATAATAATTCCCGTTCACGGAGATAGTCTTTTCCCTACTTTAGACTGAGCGGAGGTTCTATTATTACATAGTAGGTACCTACTATGTACGTACATAGTACCTACGAGAATTAATTCTCCTTGGTACCTAGTACCTACTTACGAATAATTTTATCCACTTAAAAGCCAATGCAACCTACTGGCATGTTTTACTTTTTTCCTTTCGCCAGAAATGAAACCTAGGTTATATGTTACAGGACAGTACGAGAAAGCAATAACAGAAAGAACCAGATCGATAGACCGTAACCTAACGAAGATAAAGAGTTTGATAAAGATATAGTATTTGCTAGTACCTTTTTCGCAGGCGTTATTTTTTTATATTTTTAAATAAATGAAAATACAATCGTACGTGATATTTTGAAGTTTCCATTGATTAAATCAATAAATTGGTTGTTGGTGTTATATTTTTTCTCACTGGCAGTTTTTAAAATTAAATTAAAACAAGTTAAAACCTAACTAGTTACCTACATCTGATAAACGGGTCGAATGAATTAGTGGTCGTAGGATAAGTCTTCTGGGTTACGGTTTTAAATGTAGTATGGAATATTGTTTTACAAAATAGAAATGTTGTATCATTTCACCATAGAAACCAAAACCATTTATTTTTCAAAGCATTCTTTGTATTATGTAGGTACAATATTACTTATGACGTAGTATAAATGTACTCCGTTTGCCGCAGCCGAGAAATTGTTGTTTTGAAAATGGAATTCATGTTGTCCACGCCGTCAGAATGATGGATGGAAAAATAGAACACTGTTAACAAGTTTTATTTGAATTGCGATAATAATAATTAGCCTTTGCTACTCAGGGATCCGATAATGAAGCTTTCTATAAATACATCATTTTTTAAATCTATTCAGCAATTTTATTTTTGACTTTATCTACAAAACATACAAAAATACTAAAAACCCAATATTTTTCTCATCATCATCATCATCATCAGTCAATATTAGTCCACTGCTGGACGTGTCTCCCACAGCACGCCACAGCGTTCTATCATAGGCGATCCTCAACCATCCACCACCAGCGATTTGCAATTGTGATCATTTTGCAAAAACTTAGGTAATTAAAAAAGTTGTTGCATAAATAAGTAAAATAACGATTACTAACCTCAGTGGATATGTCCATGTGTTTTCGTGTGTTCTTCGACAAAAGCAGGTGTCAGAAGAAACGATCTTCTAACGCTTCTGCCGCCAACGCGGTTCGTAATACAAGGTCTATTCACCATTGTAGGCAGCACAAGTTGCTTTACGTCACAAGTTCACAACAAACTAAGTCCCATAAACAACGGAATACAAAAAACAAGATGTGAGGTAAAATCACTAATGTCAGTAGACAGAAACAACGCACAATCCGAAGGTAGAAAGGTGAGAGATGTGCAGTGCAGCGCGCAGCGCGAAGGGATTTCTACGAAGCGCCTATCGGAAAACAAAGCTTCGTAAGGAGTATCATACTTTCGCGGCTCTAAATGTAAAACTGATTATCAGACACAAGTATTTTTTACTACTTTAAGTACTAATAAATAACCACTTGAAAGGAAAAATATAACATAATAGCCTACTTTTAACAAAGGAACACTTAAAATATCACACAAGAATGTATTTTTATTTATTAAAATAACTCCTGCTAAAACAAAATAGCAATTTACTAAACCCTCTATAAAATGGTTTAGTTACGGTTGGTAGACCTGGGAGCCGAATCTCGCCCATGCGAATTAAAAGCGTAGACGCCAAACATTCGAAGGATTAGACATTTGTCGCATAAAAATCAGTTTCATGTATTCTCACAAAGTCGTATACGCAAATTTGCTAGTAATTTTCGTTCGCTTTGAGGTGTCATCTTGTCGCATGGTAATTACCATGCGACTCGTAAAAGGCGTATGAAATTTGAACGCATTCATTGATAGTTGACGTTTCTTGATTGGAAATTCCAAGAATACTTTCCGTACGACGTTGCCTGGCGCGAATCCACTTAAGTGCAGTAGGCACAAAAACCCTACTCCGTGCGAGATACTTTGGGACTACTAAATTTGGTCGGATTCGCGCTGTAATTGATTTTATCGCATTACGGAACGTAGGGCAAGTCCATTATTAATGGACTCGCCCAACGTTCCCTACGTTGACGTTTCGTTATAAGTAAAATTTCAGTTGAAAATTTTAAGAGTTAAGTGTATTAAACTTCTAAATAACGTATATTTTGTACCTAAACAGTTTCTTAGTTTATAAAATAACTCTCAAAGTAATAATTTGCCGCAAAATGTATCAATTTAAAATTGAAATTGTTAATGTTTTAAGATTCGACTAACTTTCAATTTACAATCGAGAAAATGGAACGTAGGATTCACAGATTACTGTTTTAGTCGATAGACATTTCTTTTTTCATTCGATTTCAATGTCGCATGGTGTTCAGAATACAGAATTTGGGTGTCGTTCGACTTTTTTATGTAGAATTCAAGTTATACGCCTTAGAGTCGTATACGTCTTATTTGCTAATGAAGTGAGAATTGGCCCCCAGGTTCTTTTTGCTATTCGTTTCTCTTAAAGTCCTCTAACGTATGTTGTAGGTTTTACTTTTGGCGACAAGAAAAAAAAAACATGCCAGCCATGTACGGCTAAGTTGCATAGGCTTTTGTAGTTGTAAATACTGTCCTCGGTTTCAGCTAAGCGTGTAGTGTATAATAAACTAATTCTAGGCTGAAAAGTACACACGATATAATATTAAATATCTTTGACACAGTCGCTTCTGACCCCAGAGAGATGTACCTAGATGTCGAGGGAGTAACGCGCATTGGCTGTTAGGGCTTATATGATCGCTCGCAGGATTGCTCGGTGCTTCAAGGATGTAAAAATCACATCGTTCAGAGCATACTCTACATCATTTTGTACGAGCAGCCGGTAAGAGAGTTTCACGAAAAATCTTTACAACATTTGGACGTAGTTCCACGAAAACGACTCAATCCACAAAAGTAACTTCGGAGATATGAAGGTTTTAAGTTCCGATCCCCCATTTGTCCCCTATACATGTGGATTGGTCCCATGATGTTAAAAAAGTAATTTCGGCTTCTTTTTGTGCCAGTGTTTTTTTTCTATATGAAAGAACCGACCTTAAAGGCCAGTTTGGCATACGTAACTCATTTTCGACCATGTTGTGGATTGAGTGTTTTTGTGAAACTACGTCCATTTTACGTGCATAATGTAATGTTTCATTTATTCTAAGCTGTTATGCGTAAGCGGTAAGATCCTGACGTTAGCAGGCCGGGTAGATTGATCCTTTTTGAGTCATTATGCTGGTCGGCATGCAGAATAACATAATGTAAAAATGTATTTATACTATCCGCCTTATTTACAAAAAATAATCACTGGAAGAGGTGGTTTATTAAATCTCCGTCTTTTCCTTGTTCTGTACCACAGACTATTTAACCAGCGTTTTTAGCGTGTTTTAATGAATCTTGTATTTAAAAATAGGACTGCGTGTCTTTAACTATTGGTACTAACATAATAATATGTAGTTGCTAAGTCAATTTTGTATAAGTGTCACCTAGTTAAGATAAACAAGTATACTAACCTCTCGGGCAAATTATTTACCGTTTCTCCCGGGCACAATTTCGTTCGCAAATTTATTAAAAAGCGCGAACAACGTTACTGCGAAAAAATTTAGAAGTTCTATCGAGCAACCAAATAGTCTATTAAGCGAGGGTTATTAAAGAAAAATAAAAGTAATAAAACAAGTCGTGGATATCGTGTAGGAGAACGCCGGTGGCTGGAGGTGAAACGGGGGGAAGGGCGCGGGGCGGAGGGGTGGCCGTTACAGCCAGCCAGCCTCCGCCGTTTCAGTCGACAGTAGACTCTGAAGGACTGCGCCCGCCGCGAACGTTCCTGGTAAACTTTCCCGGACTATTCTCGCGTGCTCGCGGTGGACGCGAATTCCATAAACATTTAGAAAATCCCGTTTTCCCGCGCCAAGCATGTCTGTCTAAAATGTGATTGCCCGGACAGTACTGGCTAAAGTTGACAGTAAAGATGTCGCGAAAGAAAGCTCCTTTCGGCGGCTTGAAAAAGTTGTTAATGACCTTGGTGCTTGTTGTGTACTTGGACAGCGCTGTGATTGATCAAGTTACAAGTGAAAAGATCGTTATAGGTAAGTCCTAAATATGTGATTAAGCTGCTGGCCTGTACCTACTTTAATTGTCTCTACTTTTTAAAAGTTATTTCTACTTTTAATATGTGCTGTCAATAATAATCGCTGAGGTGTGGTGCATAGGGTTTTTCAGAAAATTTTTCGATGCAGTTTTCTTAATTAGATATTAAATTCCCAATAATATAAAATATATTTTTAATTAGCCGTGACTGTGTCCCACTGCTGGGCAAAGGCCTCCCCTTTCGATTTCTACTCCTCCCTGTTCCATGAATAATATAGAAATTATAAAATAAAAACCCAGATATACATATAATATAACAGGGTGTAATAAAACCACATGTAGGTAATACTTCGAAAAACGGCGAGTTTTAAATGTCAACACCAACTTGAGCAGAATATTTTTTAAGGAGCGACCCGATCCTTGTAGCCCCCCCCATCAAAGAAAAAATACATGTCTTTTCTTATATTTAGTTTTTGCAAAAAAGTGTACAATTACAACTGTAATAGGGTATTTGACAAAATGTCAAATGAGTTACTTTTAAAACGGAATTTTGTATGAAAATGCTTATGACGTCACATTTCAGAGCATTATTTTTATGTTTTATCTATTTAAAATTGTAATAACAAGTAAATGATTAAAAGAGATACATTTTCCGAAACATTTTGTAATTTTTGTTTTAATCGAGCGTATCAATTAATTTATTGTTCATAGTGTCAAATACCGGATTGTGACATTTATAACGTTCACTTTTTCGTTTTACATTTTTAGAATCTACACACTACAGCCTAGAACCTACGATCAATAACCTAGCTACGGGTTTAATCAGTTTCTACTAGAACGGCAATTTAGAGTTTTGGTCCTAGAATCTGTGGGTTGGGATCACCTACAAGCAAATTAAATTTTACCTGATAAATAATCGCTCCCTCTTCAATAGGCTGTAGGCTGTAGGTTCTAAAATTTGTGATACCTACAGCTTATCGTTTCATTATAGTCATTTTACGATGTACATTTTCTGGAAAAGAACTCGATTTTCTTCCATTTTTGTGTTAATAAATCATACTGGCGAGTCAAACCAGCGCCGTTACCAGTTTGTACCCTGTACAATCTGCTATTCCATCCATTCGCGCTGGAAGCATAAAAAATGTCGACGACTTTAGAACTACGAGAAATCCAATGAAAAAGTTCTTCTAGCTCTGCTTGCTTTTTGTCGGATAAAATGATGAGCTGAGAAAAAAAATATCTGGTTCTCTGCGGGAACGAATAAACAATCCAGCATCGTCTGGGACGTCCAAGTGAACATAAGTGGGCCTCGCCGGAAGACTCCTCAGTCCTCCGCGTCCGGTCACATCCCGACCAGCGCTGAAAGCTGCTAGAGTTAACTATACAGGGTGTGTCTCGGCTGCGCCTCATGGTGCTTGAAATGATAAAGCACTGGCAAAATGCTGAGCAGAGAAAACAACTCTAGTTCTCTGCGATAACGTATCAACAATCCAGAGACGTCTGGGACGTCAAAGTGAACATAAGTGGGTCTCGGCGGAAGACTCTTCAGTGCTCCGCTTCCGGTCACAATCCGACCAGCGCTGAAAGCCTTTAGAATTAACTATACAGCAGTATTTCTCGGGATCACAATCGATGCCGAACTACAATGGGGTCAATATATTGTAAAATTAGCATATAGACTTAGCTCCGCAGGATATGCAGTGGAAATAATTAGGGAACTTGCTGACGTTGCAACTGCATGGCTTGTTTATTTTAGTTACTTCCATAGTATTATGTGCTACGGTATATACTACTATGGGGTCGGGCAGCAGACATTGAGACTATCTTCATCTTGAAGAAGAGAGGAATCCGATTTATTTACAAGCTAGGTAGTTGGGATTTGGTACGACATTTTTTCAAAGAAACCAACATCTTAACAGTCGCAAGCCAATAAATTTATTTATGTACTTTCGAAAAAATATTAAAGACTTCGAAAATATTGGTAGGCATCACAACGTTATTACTAGGAATATAAATTGTCATTTCCACGAATTAGACTTGCAAAAATTAATACTTCCTTTATGGGACACTGTATAAGGTTCAACAGTAAGACACCCCAAGATATAATATTAGAGTTACCTCCAACGCGGTTTAAGAATTCCGTTAAGCACACTGTGCAAAAAATCTTATTATAAAACCGACGATTATTTAGAGGACAGGGATGTCTGGTGTTGAACAGTAATTTAATAGTAAATTTAATCAGAGGATAACTGTGTCTAGTGTTCAATACATCCAGGAGTAATAAGTTTTAAGCTTGAATGTTTGTTAATTAGGCTAAAACTGTTTTGAAACGAATAAATGTTGAGGGTATTCAATCAAACAGACTTTTTGCAATTCCAGACGTTTTGCTACTTGCGCATTCTGCTTTATGTGTTACAGCTGAGTTGATTTTCTGCTGACTGGGTACTCTGCTTTTATGTCATCTACCTGAACTGTCCTTAGGCTAGATAAGGCCATTGCTTTCATGGCGTCCAACTGAATTGTCTTTCAGAAAAAGGGTCATACCGATAGAGATAGTAAAATTAGTATGTATATAAAATAACAACATGACTTCAAAATTCAGTTTTGTTCAAGAAGTCGCTTTGCATTACACAAGAGCTATAAATAAATCTGTCTATTTGAATATAAATGTTATATTTAATGGATTCGATTCATTTTTAAATACCTATTATGATGCAGTAGGTATATTAAACCAAAGACAAACAATTACTAACAAAATCAAAATAATGTATGAAGCATGAAGGAGCATTTTTTTATAATCCTATAGAGGGCGTCCCACGGCTATGCCACATGGAGGGTAAGTACCTTTCATATTGTAGATGGAACATTTTACTGAAAGAAGACATTATTTCAAAAACAATCTAAACTGCATTCATAGATTTTTAAATAATTACACGGTTGAACCAGGAATCGAACCCGCTACACGAGAAAAAAATTACCCTTTAGTTTTATCACACCGATCGGAAGGCTTCATCATAAGGATATTTTTTTGGTAAATAACATACTATCAGAAATAAAAGGAAGACCATGAATTTTATAACATTTGAATTGAAATTTCGTTCAGAAAAATTAAAAGCTAACATTGCCGTAAGGACATACCTACAACTTACATTATCATAAGTACCTATTACTAATCAATGTACCCACTTGAGAAGTAGTATGCATCACTTCCCTTGACGTATTATTCTGAATATCCACCACAACAAGATCAAAAGATCGACAGGGAGTGAAATAATCAAAAGAGTGCGACTTTGTATTTAACAGGAGAGGGACTCATTTTGAGCACTTGATAAATTGATTAATTTTGTATTAAAAATGTTAAAATTTATGGTCTTGTTTTTATTTCTGATAGTATGTTATTTACCAAAAAATAATCCTTATGGTGAAGCCTTCCGATCGGTGTGCTAAAACTACAGGGTAATATTTTTTTCTCGTGTAGCGGGTCCGATTCCCGGTTCAACCGTGTAATTATTTAAAAATATATGAATGCAGTTTAGATTGTTTTTGAAATTAAAATAATGTGTTCTCTCAGTAAAATGTTCCATCTACAATATTAAAGGCACTTTCCCTCCATGTGGCATAGCCGTGGGACGCCCTGTATAACCCCCGGATCAAAAATAAAATGTGTATGTTTACACAATTCTAAACTCTTTCTATAGAAGCGTATAAGTTATTTAAAGATGTACTTTCCGGAGTAGCATAGCTGTGGGAGACCTTGTATAGCGTGCTAAGCCCCCCAGGCCTGACAGGGGCGACTTAAGGGGAACGCGCATCTATCCGAACCGAAAGAATAAACCGTGCCAAAAAAAAAACATGCATTTTCTCGGTGCATCTCGCAGGTGCATAGATTAGTTTCGCACACGTAAACCGCAACTGACATAGTGCGGGCGCATTGATCGCTTCGTCCGCGATTCCGCACTGTTCGCGCTGAATCTGATGAACTCAAGCGAATTAGTCTGGTTATTGAGAGCCTTCCGATTTTTTCCAGCAATTCGTCCGCTGGAGCAAGGGTGGGCGAGGTTTCCTTCAAAGTTCTGTAAATTACGTTTTTCGAAGTAACTTTTGTATTAGTAAAATTTTGAGTTACCTGAGACTAACCTGATTTTTTGTCGGAAAAGTCCGACCAGGTCTCGCTCTGCTTTATCATTATGAATAGAGACAGAGTTGGTAGCTTGTCAATGACTCTTCCGAAAAAAAATAAAGTGAGTATATTCTGCTAAAAAAATTCGTTTTGTTCGGCATGTTAGTGAAATTAGATGTTCATTATTCAGCAGATCACTAACAAATAAGAGTTCTTGTCGCATGCAGCAAAGTTCTGCAGATCCTGATATTTTTCAGAAATAGTTCTGTCGATTAGATCTTGACAAAAGTTACGGTAAACTGTTATCCGGATCACATACATGACTTTTTGTCGGAAGAGTCCGACCAGGTTTCGCTCTGATTCCCAGAGCTTAATCATGGTGAACAGAGAAAAAATCAAAGAAATCAATGGAAAAAATATATGCCTATCATTTCGCAGCCAATCAAAAATAAACATGAGTCTCATCGCATGCAGCCGAGTTCCTGTAACGTTTTAGACATCATTCTGGCGATTTCAGCCCGGAATGGTGCGTGTTCACCTTTATGGACTCAGTGGGCTGCATGAGGTGAGCGGAAGGGCTGCACAATGCGGTACTACCTCTGTTGTAGTTGGAATTTTCGCTCCGGTCCCTTGTGTCTTCCTTGTTTCGGTGTTCTGCGCTACTGCTCGGCACCTTCTATAAAAGTTGTTTGTTGCGCAATTAAAAATATTTACGCTAAATATACGCAGTTAAGTTGTGTATGTAGAAAACGGTCTCATTAAATTTATTCCGGTTACATTTACTTGATTTTTTGTCGGAAGAGTCCGACTAGGTTTCAACAAGTTAATAAAGTGTAGTGCTTATGAAAGATTTAGATAAAAAACGGCCATGTTTATAAGAACACGATCCTTTTGATCCCTGTTTTTTAAATCTGTGCCGATCTCTTTTCCTTATAAAATTTCTACTGCAGACTATTTTTATCGGGATTCTAGGAGTGTTTTAAGTAATAAAATATGAAGAGTTTGAGCTATGATTTATTATATCTTCTATTACTTCTGGCATATAACGTAAAGTTACGTAGACGATACAAACGATACAGATACATACCTTTTCAAAATGTTAAGTTAGAGTCAAAGTGTAAACTTTTTCTTTTTTAGTACTGCTTAAGGCAATTAATTTATATTTGTTGTTCATAGAGGTGGTAATTGTTGTAATTTAAAAAAAAATAATGTTATAGTCGATAAATTCGTAAATCGTTGTTATTAATTTATAGAATTAATGACATTAATTGATGACCTAAGATTTTATTTTTATTTAATTTTTATTTTATTAATCTTTCAAAGTCCACAGCACAAGTCATTATTAAAAACAGGTAATTAATGTAGGCCAAACATAGGCCAATTACGGACTTATATTATTTAATCTAATCTTAATTACGAGACACCATTTTAGAAATTCCTCAAACAGGCAACAGAGTTACCTGCCCTTGGTTGGTTAAAAAGTAAAATAAAAGCAAAATTAACATGGTTTATGGAGAATTTACGGCGCGTGTGAGAGTGTGTGTGTGTGTGTGTGTGTGTGTGTGTGTGTGTGTGTATTGTAGAGAAACTCGGAAATTCACGTTGTACTTTTTGTAGTTTTTATAGTTTTTATAACCTGATGTTTGAAAGTTTCCTGAGATACATGAAATATATCTGTCTATGGATGAGTGACGGGTGTCACTCACTTACTTTTCCTGCGTCAACGAGAAAATACGTGCTTTTGATTTTATTTGATATTTTGGTATTATTTGCGTAAGTCCGCTATTATTCAGTACCTTAGTTGGTATCCGCACACTGGTCCTTCGAGGAAAAGCAAAATACCTACTTCGAATTTCATCATAAGTCCAACCGTCGCCGTCGTACATACTCGCGTAAGAAGACATCTTGGAATTGCAAGCGGACGTCTTTTGACAATCCAATCTGTGAAGATACCTGCAAGAACTCTTTAATCTTGGTCGAGCGAGGATACTTCAAGACGGGAGAAGTCTCTTATTGTCCAGATTGTAACCAAGAACTTGGATTCAGCGCGTGCCGACACTTACCACGAGAGGGATCTCGACGTAGGACAGGAAGTCAAAACCATACCATGAAAGGCGAAGACAGAACATCGGGTGCGTTCGTTCCGATTTAATTTCCCTTTCATCCTTTCCATACCATCATACCTACAGCCAATTCTTAACTAGTGGCTTGTGGTCATTTTCCATCATAATTTACTTCTAATCTTTCGATTCGCTACTTATTTTCGCCCGAGCCATCTTATTTGCCTACTGTGCTTCGGCTAGTCGCCTTTTATCACATATCTTCTGTTCTCGGCGAGTAGAATCAAGGTAAATACCTATTCACTACTTCATCATCATCATCATCATCATCATCGGCCTATGGTTGTCCACTGCTGGACATAGGCCTCTCCCATTGCACGCCACTGAACACGGTCCTCGGCTACTCTCATCCAGCTCTTATTCACTACTACTTATTGCGAATCAATTAGTAAACTTCTTAAGTAACGTACATTCGTCTTACAACGTGTTAGTCCCACTATCCTTTTAACATCCTTTTAACAGCTAACAAAACAGATACCTTTCAAACGAATAACCGTATGAAAGAACTGAGAAGGTCTCGTGGTAGCATAAAAGCAAAGTTGACGATCTTCGATAGCTTTGTCAAACAAGCAAAAAGCCATGACATACTGAGCGAAATCTTAGCCGCTGAGCTGGAATTCCGACTTTCAAAAATTGAAGCTATTTACGCTGATTATGATCAATTTCAGAACGAACTCGAAATGCTTTCGGACAAGCCTGAAGAGTTGTACGTCGAGCGCGGTCAGTTCGAGCAACAGTACTTCAACCTGGTTTGGATTGCGCGCACTATGATGACCTCTTAGAACGATCGGGTTCGCAATGAGATAACTCCTGCTACCAATGCGTCTACTGCTTCAGGTGCAAACACAGGAGCGACTTGTCAGCATAAAAGTTATTTACCCGTTCAATTACCTAAAATTGATTTACCTCAATTTAACGGCAGCTATCAGCACTGGCTGGAGTATAGGGACACTTTCCAATCGTTGCTTCATCAAAATGAAAGCTTAGATCCTATAAGCAAATTTCATTATCTTCGTGCCTCATTAAACGGCAGCGCAGCTCTCATTATAAAAAACATTGATTTCACAAATGAAAATTACAAAAATGCATGGGATCTTTTATGCGAGCGGTACAACAACAACCGTCTTCTCGTCAACAACCATGTGCAGACATTATTTAACGTGGAATCTATGCAAAAAGAGTCTAGCAAAGCAATCCGTTACCTTGTTGACGTTACGAATAAAAATATCAGGGCACTATCATTGCTAAAACAACCCATCCAACATTGGGATACTTTAATTATTTACGTAATGTCAACAAAGTTGGATGCCGTAACCAGCAGGCATTCTGAGGAACACCGTAACACTTTAACCGATGCTCCAACCTTGTCACAATTCTGCTCCTTTCTTAACAACAGGGCTGACTTACTAGAAATGATCAAAGATAGTAGGCAAAATAAAACTGTACGTAAAGAACTCAAACAAAAAAGCTTCGTCGTTGCATATCGCGTCGATCACAATGATAAAAGCACTATGTTTTTATTTTTTTTATTTTTTTATTAAAAACTGACCAACGATTGACCCCGATCTCACCTGATGGTAAGTGAAGATGGAGCCGACGATGTTCCTCGTTGGTTCAGTAAGAGCCTATTCACTCTATTTCATTTAGTCTCAGTTAAAATGCCCCATGTGTAGCATGGAACATTTCTTATTTAACTGCGATGCTTTTAGGGAATTATCTATTGAGTCGCGCATCGAGAAAGTAAAAGGCTACAAAGTTTGCCTTAACTGTCTGCGTCCTTGGCATCCCTTAAATAAATGCCGCCTTTCGCATTGCAAATATTGTAAAGAAAAACATTCAACGCTTTTACACCTAAAGCCTTCTGTTGAACCTGAAGTAACAAAGGTCGCCTTGTCCGCCGATTTCTCTCAGAATGCAACTGCGCCGACTGTCTTGCTTTCCACAGCACTCGTGAAGGTGGTAGACAGCAAGGGCCACAGGCAGACCGCACGCGTGTTGCTCGATAATGGCAGCACCGTCAACCTCGTCACCGAGAGTCTCACTGGTAAAATGGGTCTGTCTCGCCGCGGTACAAACTATAAAGTCGCAGGTATATGCAATCAGACTAGTTCAAGTTCACAGTCTTGCACTTTACAAATAGAGTCGACATATAATGACTATAAACTAAACCTGGAATGCTTAATTTTACCAGAAATTACGAAAGCCTTACCATCTACACATATGTATAAACATAAAACAGTTACCTCTTCCATCGGAGCTGTATCTTGCTGATCCATCCTTTAATGTACCCTCTGCCATCGACATATTGGTAGGGGCAGAAGCATTTTGGGACTTAGTGTCCAGCAACTCAATCGACTTGGGTAAAAACGCACCTAAGGTTTATGAAACCAAGCTAGGCTGGGTGGTTTCCGGTCCCATAGCACATTCTACTTCATATCAATACTGCACCTTCATCAAGCCAACTGAAGTGTTGTGTACGTGCACGTGTTCACGAAGTTCAAGAGAGCACCAGAGGTAATTAATACCTGGCATTATGTGCCGTTGTGAAACAACCCAGCGTATCTTGTTTCCCGCGGGCTGAAGGCTGATCTAATCAGCAGATCAGGTCTGTGGTGGTCTGGGCCTGAATTCTTATTTGAGCCATCTTCTAATTGGCCTCGGAAGCCTAATTACCCATGGGAAGCTAGACCTTAGTAAAGCAATTTGTCTTGCAACGAGTCGTTGCTTACATGAAACGATTTATTCACAACATTAAAAATAAATCGCAAAAAATCACCGGTTGTCTAAGTACCATTGAATTGAAAAATGCAAATACGTTTATATTGGTTAGTGCACAAATGGAAATGTTTCCTGAAGAACTTAAACTCTTGTTGTCCAATAAACCATTGCCACCCAAACATAGACTTAGTTCATACTCTATCTTCTTAGATGAAAATTCTATAATTAGAGTTGGCGGTCGCTTAGATAACTCTCCATACAGCTACGACACGAAATATCCTATTTTGCTGTGTAGCAAACATCATATTACGAGAATCATATTCCATATGTATCACATAAAATTGCTACATGCTGGCCCTCAGTTGCTTTTGGCTAATATACGTCTTACTTATTGGCCTTTAAGAGGCAGCGACTTAGCGAAACGAACTGTTAGAACTTGCCTAAAATGTTTTAGACATAAAACAACCAACATTCAGCCTGTCATGGGTAACTTACCTAGACCACGAACTGAGCTAGAGTTCCCTTTTTTAAACATAGGAATTGACTATGGTGGGCCCATACTGATAGCTGACCGTAAAGGTAGGGGTTGTAAGCTGCTCAAGGCGTACCTGTGTATTTTCGTCTGCTTTGCTGTCAAAGCAGTTCATTTGGAGCTCGTTACGGATCTCACGAAAGAGGCCTTTATGGCTGCTTTCGCTTCATGAGTCGACGAGGCAAGCCCGAGAGCATTTGGTGTGACAACGGCACGAATTTTGTCGGATTTTCCAATGAACTGGCAAAGGTTTTAGCATCACCAAATATTTCCTCAGATATTGCCCAAGAAGGCATACGTTTCAACTTCTCTGATGCATATTCACCACATTTTAATGGTATATCAGAAGCCACTGTGCGATCCACCAAGCACCATCTTAAAAGAATTTTATCTTCTCCTCCACATTGTCCCCACTTTACCTATAAGAAAATAGCCACATGCCTAGTTCAAGTTGAGGCGATCCTCAATTCACGGCCACTCACTGCACTATCCACGGAACCGAATGACTTTTCCGTCCTGACTCCTTCCCAGATCACTGACAACTGTGCCTTATCAGCAAGTTTCAGAAAGAAACATTAATAGCCTAGAAAGCTATAAAAGAGTCGAGCATATGAAACAACATTTTTGGATGCGATTCTGCAATGAGTATGTGTCACTTTTACAACAGCAAACCAAGTGGCATACATCAACGGGAACCTTGATGCCGAACACGCTCGTTTTCATCAGGGATAAAACTTTACCGCCTCTACTTTGGTTACTTGGACGAGTAACGAAGACATACCCGGGCAACGATGGCATATCACGCGTTGCTGAAATAAAGACGAAGAGAGGCACCACCAGAAGAGCCTTTAACAACATCTTCCCGCTCCCGACAGAAGAGGATTCTTGAACGAAGTTCAACCCCGGGAGTATGTCTATGGATGAGTGACGGGTGTCACTCACTTACTTTTCCTACGTCAACGCGAAAATACATGCTTTTGATTTTATTTGATATTTTGGTATTATTTGCATTAGTCCACTATTATTCAGTACCTTAGTTGGTACCCGCACAATATCTATGTCTGAAAATGATTTGTTGAGTTTTTGGCAAGCGACAACTTATGGAGTTCTGAGCATAGTTCGTGTGGACAAAGGGAATGTGGAAGAGACTGTGGATATCATGTCGAGTGCGAGTAGATGGGGCTCGTAAGCTTAAGAAAGTATTCACCAGTTCCGGGCTGTCAAAAATTCCGTTGCAAATTTTATATAAGAACTGCATGTCTAACATTATACGCCGATCCATAAGAGTCATTATGTTATGTCTTTTGCAAGAAGTTAAATAGTCATCGTTGGGGTAACCAGATTTGTAATTGAGATGACGTAAAAACTTTTTCTGAAGGCGCTCAACATGATCTTGATGAATTATATACTGCGGATTCCAAATAAAACTGCAGTACTCCAATATGCTTCTAACATAAGCATAGTACAGAGCGCAGAGGCTTTTTGGGTTTTTAAAAGGTTTACTGACCCTGAGAATAAAACCCAGATTTCTAAAAGCCTTATTAGTGATGGCCTCAATGTGATCCTGGAAAGTTAGCTTAGAGTCAAGAAGCACCCCCAAATCACGTATTGAGTTAACTTTTTGAATTTGTGTAGTATCAATGTAGTAAACGTGGTTGATAGGTTTGGTGCTCCTCGTAAAACTGATTTTGTTACACTTAGAAACGTTAACGTTTATCCTGTTATTAGCATAATATATTGTCAACCGATTAAGATCCTCCTGCAGATGTAGACAATCCTGAGTCGATTTGATATTCATATAGATCTTTTTATCGTCAGCATACAGGAGAAACCTAGCATGTCTGAAACAATGACTAATATCGTATAGAAAGGCTACATAGAGAAGCGGTCCCAGTATAGACCTCTGTGGGACCCCAGACGGTACAGGGATAAAATCGGACTTTAGCTCACCCATTACCACTGCTTGACTTCTGTTGCTGATGTAAGATTCAGTCCAGCGGAGCAGATCCCCTCTAATGCCTAGTTTTTCTAGCTTCTGTAGTAATATGACATGATCCACGCGGTCGAACGCCTTCTCGAAGTCTGTGTATATTACATCAACTTGTCTTCCGCCATCCATACCCCTGAGATTAGCATCAACGAAAACAGCAAGATTTGTAGTAGTAGATTTATGCCGCACAAATCCATGCTGTTCACTAGGTATATTGAGAGAAATATTTGAGTAAATATGATTATGTACCACTTTCTACATTATCTTGCTGAAAAAGTTTAAAATTGAAATTGGCCTGTAATGTTCCACAGATGTCTTGGCACCTTTTTTATGTACTGGTACAATATGCGCTATCTTCCAAGTTTTCGGTACCACTCCTTCCCGAAACGATTTATTAAAAATAATAACTAATGGTTTGACAAGTGATACGGCACAGTTGGTCACTAGTAAGGACGGAATTCCGTCACTGCCAGGGCCCTTACTTTTATCAATCTTAATTAGCAATTTGAGAAGGCAGTCCTCCGATACCACAACAGACGACACAATTTGTAAATGTGAAGGTTCAGGCAAATAAATTCTAGAGTAAGAGTCGGCGGGGACACCAAACATCCTACCGAAGTACTGATTGAAAGCGTTACAAATATCAAGTTGAGTAGGAAGCATTTTGTTATCATAAGTCATGTTTCTGGGGTAGCCAGATGCTTCCCTACGACGCGATCTTACGTAAGACCATAAAAGCTTAGGATTGTGTTGTATACTCTCTTCAGCCGATTGAATATGCTTAGCAAAACATTCTTCAAGCACTCTTTTTTGTCTTTTACGTAAGAGGCTGAAGGCATCATAGTCAGAGGGATTATTATGCTTTTTCCAACGTTTGTGATACTTTGTTTTCTCCTTAATTATGTTTATGAGCGCCTTAGTGTACCATATGGGGTATTTATATGAATTACTTGCAATTACCTTAGGTACAAATCTATCAACTGCCTCATGAAGACACGAGTACAATTGAGATACCACCTCATCCACAGTACCCTTGTCAAGATTGGACCAATCATAATTCGAGATGTGATGGTTAATAGCTACGTAGTCTCCCTTTCGAAACTTATATCTTAAAATATTAGTGACTGGGATTGTTTCAATCATGATATCGACTGAGTCAATTTCCAGAGCTGGATGGAAGCGATCCTCGTCGACAGCAGGGGTAACAGCAACATTGATATCAACAGTAAAGTTGGAAAATACTAGGTCCAGGACATTGCCACTGGTGTTTTTAAATTTATTAGATTGGTTTAACCCCAGAAAACTCAAGTGATTAACCAACATCGTAGTTGAATTTTGGACTTCAATCGAGCCCCTCCTCATGCATAACGGTTCGTCTAAGTCCCAGTTTAAGCACGGTAAATTAAAATCACCTAATATCATTAAATAGTCGTCGGAGTGAGACTGCGTGATGTCACTGAGAGCGTCAAGAAAATTGAGTATTCGTTGGGGTAGGTTGCGGTCAGGAGGTATATATACTAGTGCAATATGTAGGTAGATGGGCAAAAAACTTTGTAGACATTACTGCTTCCCGTATTTTTACTATTTCTCTCAACGGTCTGTTTACACGAAGACCAACACTGAATGAATAGAAATACAGGCCTGATAACCACACTTTGGCTTCGGTGACCTAAGAAAACACCGCATAGCATAACAGAAGCAGCCTATCCCGTTACGACTCACTACAAGACACAAGTTTTCCCTCAGAAAGAGGGAAAGTATTGATATTTCAGAAATCATCATCATCATCATCATTCAGCCACAAGAAGTCCACTGCTGGACATAGGCCTCCTCCATGGATATCCAAAAAGACCGGTTGGAAGCGGCTTGCATCCAGCGTCTTCCTGCCACTTGGATGAGATCGTCTGTCCATCTTGTGGCTGCGGTTGCCGATGTCTGGTCTCCATTCAAGAACTTTTCGGCCCCATCGGCCACCAGTTGCGTGCTATGTGGCCCGCCTATGTGTTCTATGTCTATGTTCTATGCCTATGTGTTCAGAAATCGGAAATGAACAAATATATCAATGTAAAAATTTACATTATCTAAGTTTGCGGAAAGTTAATTTTATACGTTAGCCGCTGCTTTTTCGGGCCTTATTAATTTTTAATGGAGAAAAACAGCGCAGCGCAGTTTCCGACAGCGGAAAAAAAACTCCACACGGACCATCTATTCTCGAATCATCTTGTACTTAACTAGCTAACCCGGCAAACGTTGTTTCGCCATAAAAAATTTTGATGAAAAATAGATAACAAGAAACTGGCGTGACAAAATAGTGCGACAGCTAGGTCCGCACCCGAACATCCATGATTGTCTTCAATAACTTCGAAAGCCAAAAGATTAATATTTTTTTAATAAAAGTAGGAAACACATTAACGCTGCATTCAGACACTGCCTTTTATCCGATGTATACCATACGCGAAATAAATAACAATAAAACTGATGCTTTTAACATTACTTTTCACCCAAAAAACCTTTTCGACGGAGATATTTTTTGACAAGAATAATAAGGACGTTTTGCGCGCACATATACACACACACACACACACACGCACACACACACACACACACACACACACACACACACACACTGCACTTAACGTCGTTTCATGTTAAAGAAAACAGCGTTTAATTAATAAATTATTGCAAGGAAAAACTTCGATATCAACGCGATCTGAGGTCTTACTAGGTTTTATTTGCCACCATTAAACACAGTACGTACATAGTACTAGCATTGAAATGGTACTAGTTATACCTGAGATTTCTGCCCTTAGCCTCATAGTTGGGGTGCTGTACGAAGCCAGCGCTAAGGGTAATATCTCCTGGCACTATGATATCCCTTCGCCTTTAGCGAGTGCTATTGCTTGTTTTACTTCAGAAATGTACACACTAGGTAGGTACATAATCAAGGGCGTCGCCAGCTTATGACTTAGGGGAGGCAAACGGGCAATATAATGGAGGATAAAAAATATGAACGCCGAAAGCATGAAGTGTTACACTTTGGAAGTCTTTGCCTTACATTTTGTCATGTGATGCGGAATTTATTAATAGGTAAGGAAGTCAACTGCTCGACAACATTTGATCTCTAAGGGGGGGCAACTGCCCCCCCTGTCCCCCCTTGGCGACGCCCTTGTACATAATCAAATTGAAAAAATTGCGGACATTTAACACGTCATATTTATGCAATCCTTTATGGTTAAATCACACGGTGACCTTTAAAGTCAACGTCAGTGTTGATGCCTGGAACTGGCTTCTTCTGTTTACGTAAAGTCAGTGGAAGTCGGTAAACAAGGCAGTCCAACGCCAGAGCGCTGAAGTGACTTTGGTCAGTTCTTGGTCAACACTGACTTGGCACGTAAACCAGTGCTGTGGAGTCAGGCACTGGAGTCAGCTTCAACTGACGCCTGACTTAGGTACTATTGACTGAAAAAAGATCTTAACCTCCTAACGCCCAGCTTTATTTTACCCAAGTAGTGCTAGACGCCTAAAGTCCTTTTAAAAGGTTTGCATGGTAGACGCCCAGAGATTTCGACGTTCGAAAATGTGCTTACAACTGATCATACAAACGTGGGATTTTTTTTGGTGGATAAACCATTTGTAAAATATTGTTTTTAGCTCGGAAGAAAGCCAAATTTAAAGAACCTTTTAAAAGGCATCTGGGTCGCAATCACTAGTGAACATCAGTTGTGTAACTTTTACAATTTTGAAGATATTTGATTGTGTCTATCGCAGAATGGTTCATTTTTACGAAAGTATGATGTAAAAATTATGAAGTATAGCAAAAAATTCAATTTGTATTTTTTATATCTTAATCTTTTTTTCAAATCTGACCGTCAACCACAGAAAGGTATAAATTAGTCTAATTTTCAAAGAAAAGTGGCATTCTATGCTACTTAATGGAAAGCCGAATAGTTAACCTATAAGGTGAAAGTGATTAAAACTTAAATAAATAATGCTATTATTGGAATATTTCCAAATATTTTTAGAGAAGTGTTCAAGCAGCTGTTATAGTGATAGAAGCCCGTAAGCCTTTTAAAAACCTCTCCATAATTTTTCAATAATATCAGTATGATTTAGGTAATTAAAAAATATCAATCTTCTTATGAAAACTCATTTTATTTGAAATCGAAATTAAAAAACAATAATTTTTTTTACAAAAGAAAACATAACAAGGAACTTAGCCATTCGAATTATAACTATCTAACGATACAAACATAAATTTATTGTAAAACTAAACATCTTTTTCTTCTCATCCGCGAGACAAAAATAATAATAGGTTTATGATAACCATTCCAAATAATAAACATAAAAATACTCTTCTTGTGACAAGTACAAATCATTATCTGCGATGGTCGTCGTCATCTTCAAACGGATCGATGTCACAGTCCGATTCATTTAAAAATGTTCCAATTTCCGCATCTCTTAAGGGGTTTACTGTGTGTAAAAATAATAATAAAACTTGTTAATACCGCAATCTCAATGCTTTGGCTTGGAGAACACACTTACGAAAACTAGTAAAATATGTAATATCATCGATAAAGAAAATGGAAATTAAATAAGCATAAAGACCCAAAAGCATTTTAAAATCTTAGCAAATGTAGGGATCCGTAAGGCTTTTAAAATCCAGGATAATGTTGAAACCCACATACCTTCTAAAAGGTCTTCTGAATTTAAGAAATTATATAAAAAAAACTTTTGGGATTTGGCCGTAGCCTGGGTCGTAGCCTGGGCTGCCTGAGTGATCTTAAACGGTCACTAAGGTTAAGCAACATACGGCGCGTTCAGTCCATGGATGGGTTTCTGTCTATGACTAACGCTAGTGGCATTTTTCCGAGCGATTCCGTGCTTCGCAAGGCACGTTAAGCAGTTGGTGCCGGCTGCCGTCGATAGATGGCAGTCGTTAAGCCAAGTCAGAGGCCTTAGGGCGGCTTGAAAACTTCTGACAGTAAGACCAGCCACTTGTCTTACAAGCCTCCACCAATCCGGACTTGGCCCCCGTGGTGGAGTATGGCCTATACCTTCCTCAGGGAAGAGACCCATGCCCCTCGGTGGAGACATAATGGGTTGATAATGATTCATACCACGCAAAAATATAGCTTTTCGACACCAGATTTAATAAATAAAATCAATCAATAAAGCAAAGATAACAAAGAAAAACTCGGATTTATTTACCATGCCGGCGACGTCCCTCCATCTTGTCTCACTATCCGTCGAAAATGACACATAAAATAAAATTCAGTTGGCACCATTGATGGTCGATAGACAATACAGACACTAACAGAAACGTTCCAAAACCAATATTTGTCATAGTAACTAAAATTGTGTATTTAATGAGCTATTGAAAATGAAGGCTTTTTAAAAATCCCTTGGGCGTCAGGCTTATAAAATCGAACTAAACGCTGGGCGGCAACCACTAACTTGTAGAAGGATTTTTTTTAGGTCTTTGGGCGTTAGGAGGTTAAATTAGGTTTCGCTGTTTTTAGTTGTCAGCAATAAGTACTTACAATATTAGTACTAAACTTACCCATGGATAAAGTGATAGATGGTGTTGTCAGATAACATTCGCGCAAGTCAGAACAAATTCCTAGGTATAATGCCCAACAAAAAACTTTTAACTTTGCAGGGACTTATGATTACGGGTCTCATTAGCGGAGAATGTGGCATGTGCTTTAGAACTTTTCAGAGTAGACTATTAATCAGTTGCTTTTTGACCTTGAAAAGAAAAATTAAAAGCCATTGTTATGGTGAGACAATCGCCTCACCAAAAATTCTACAGGTTATTCAAAAATAAATTTATAAATTAATAAAATCGGCTCACCAAAACTTCTACAGGTTATTCAAAAATAAATTTATAAATTAATAAAAACATGTAGTAACCATTTTAATATTAAACTCTTATACTTAATGTATAATTTTAATGAAAGCTATCATGCAGTGTAAACTGCATTTGGGTTGCAGCCTAGTTCTAGACTGATTTGTTAATAGTTTTGTAAATACTTTAATAAATAAATAAAAATAATATTAAAAAAAACTTGTCCATTCCAAACTCATTCAGACCACGCGGATTCGTTTTCAAGTTAACACTCGGTCATTGTGTATGTATGTGCCGAAATTAAAATAGTAATTTCTAGCATTCTACAGATTTGTTAAAGTCCGTTCGCTTAGATAGTGTCGGTACACACGAAGGCAATCTTGGTTTTAGTGAAAAAACGTTTATTTCAATAATGCAACTTAGACGGCAAAAGTACTTTAAATAGAAAAAAAACATGATACACAATAAACCTAATGAAGCACAAAATAAAACACTACTCTTCATCACTCGAAGTGTCCTCAGAATATTCATCTCCACCGGTATTTAGAATAGGTAACTATCTAAGTGATGCAGGATCGTCTCGTTATAAATCCATTCTAAAATAATGATTGATTTACTTCTTTAATTGCACGATCTACATAATAGTAGAATGAGACGAGCTGCGAGCCAAATTCACTGGCGTGTTTGCGTCGCGTCGGCTTCCTTTAATTTCTTTTTTTGAAAAGCCGCCACGTGCCGAGGCGGTAAATATCAAAGTGACACTATGATAGCGAACAGACTTTACGATCACCACCCGTAGTATGCTTTCATTGAGTGTAAAATAGCAAAACTGAATACAATATTGACGTATTACATAGAGACTTTAAATGAATGTGACTTCGAACCGGAATTCAATTCAATTCAAATTCAATCAACACTTCTCTATTTGGACCGAATTGATAGCTCAACGAAAAGTCGCATCAATTACCAATTGTCATTAGCCGAAAACAGAATAAAAAAGGGAGGACGTAATTAAGAAAAATCCTTGGCGCGCGAATGGATTCCTCTGGTTTCCAATTGAAAGAGTGGAGCGCTATGGCATGGCAATAAAAACATCGATTTTGCATAAGACTCCGCGAGAGCCTTATTTTACGATGCCTTATTTTTCGATATCAATTTTTCTGTATCGATATCTGAAGCCGCAGATAGTGCACTCGACATAATAATGTACGTAGTAGCTTTGAAAAAAGTTTAATAAAGGTCCACATTGAAGCTGTTAAAAAAATATATTATAAAAGCACTCTGTGACGTTTTTATTACCTTTTTATATTAACAGAGAGCTGTCAGAAAACAATCATCATCATCATCATCATCCCATTATGTCCCCACTGAGGGACACAGGTCTCTTCCCTGAGAAATAATGATTTGACCATAAAAAACTATTTTTTACCAATAAATAACCAAACTAATTTTGAACATTTATTTTGTAAAGAACAATAAATTGATAGAATTTTAATTAAGATATTATCATGTTAAATTTGTTGTACTTTAAAAATAAATAATCAAAGGTGATTTGAGTAAAGCTGGTCATAATGTAATGACAATTTAAGTTATGTGGTCTAGTCCGCCGACCCTTGCTTTGTCAGAAAGGTTTTTTATTTCTTTCGGTTTAATTATTTTTTACCCTTCGTAATATTTTTCGTAATAAACCTACGGTACAAGATTTTAGATACATAATAGGTTCCCGTGGATCTTGTTGCTTAACCTTAAAAAGTAGGTCTACTTCTCACTTCTGCTCTGCAATTATCTAACGAACCCTGCCGACGATGCAGGGTGCGACGATTTTTCCACGTCTTAACTCCATAATCTACACTATATCTTCATGTACCGACAATAAAAATAATCCCTAGTTTTCTCGTGGTCCTACTGATTTGTCCTACCAGTAGGACCACGAGGGAGACCTATTTCTGTATGTCCTACTAAGTGCCTTAGTAGCTGTTGTCAAATATTTAAACCACCTGTATATCCAATGGTTCCGATTCGCAATAGCTTACACTAAAACTAAACATAAGAGGCACACAAAAAAAAACAAGAGGTACCTACCTAATTTTGAATATATTTATTTACAAACAGTCAGTTTAAATAATTTACAACAGTTACTAAGGCACATAATAGGACAGACAGAAATAGGTCTCCTTCGAGGTCCTAGTAGGAACAAATGAGTAGGACCACGAGAAAACGGCGAAATAATACGATGAATTTACTCGCAAGCCAAATTTTGAAAGTAATTTACTAATTCTAGGGTCGGCGCACATAAGTGTAAGGGCCCTCGCCCACGGCTACCGTCGCGCTGGCAATCGCCACAGTTGCAAGATGGACTCAGTTGAGGCAACATTAGTCACGTTGTCTTTGGTGCTGCTTTTACGTAAGCAGCCGAAGCGCCGACAACGACAGCGACGTCACGTAGCCCCGGCTGCCTGAGTAATCCTAAGGGTCCTCGCCCACGGCGGCTTTTTGTAGCGCTACGGCCGCGCGACGGTGGCGCGTTAGCAGCGCTACAGCCGCGCGGTGTAGCGCTACGGTGGCGCGGTAGCAGCGCTACAAGCGACCTACGCGCGTTAGTAGCGATGCCGTCGCGCGTTTACGAAACGCGACGGCAGCGCTACAAAAAGCCGCCGTAGGCGAGGGCCCTAAAAGTCACATTTTTTGAGACAGTGAAAAAAACAATTTTAAATCTATTCTATAACATTTTTACCATCTCTATTACATTGACGGAGAAATGTAATGGACCAAAGAATTGCAAAGACATGTGTTTTTATAAAAATAAGCAATCTTATATTTAATTTTTGTATGTTGGAAGAAACTGTCAGAGTAGAATACCCAAAGAAGATCCTAAAATGTTGAGTTAATATCTACTCATACATGAATTTTATTACAACAAAGCTTTACATATTTTAGTTTCTAGGATATAAGGAAATACACCAACAAAAGTTTCGTCCGTAATAAAAATAAAATATGCATAAGAAACATGATGTCCAGAACAATATAAAATACATTCACACAAGAATACAAACAATAATTGAGGCTGGCATTACCCCGATGCACAGCGAGAGAGATCCTCTGCATATCTACTTGTAGGTTGTCTCGAAGAGATCACTTTTAGTGATAAGACCGCCATCTGTGCTCTAAAATTAATGTGTAATTTCCATTTTTATGTAAAGTAAAGTATTCTCTATAATATATCTAAGGGCATTGAAGAGTGATTTATTAGCAAGTGAAATATACTCAAGACTAATTTCGATTTGTATTTGTTTTTAGTTTGTTTCTTTTGATCTATATTGTAGCCTAACCTATTTTTGTTGACTCGAGCCGTCAAAAAAGTTTAGATGACTGAAGAAAAAAGTGCTTTATTCTGCAGCGGTTTGTAAGCGTGAATAAATCGCAAGATTGTCATCTTGGAAAAAACAACTATATTCTATTTACTGAAGCGAACGACTAAAGGTAAACAAAGACACAGCATCTCTCAAACTTACATCTCACTCAAAATAGCTCATGCACGCAGCTTTGCTTGCATCGTTGTACTATTATGTATTCTGTGCCATCGTATACATCGGTTTGGCAGTATCAGCGTTGGGTCCGGCTCGCTCGCCCATATTTTCCGTTTCGTAATAACAAACACAAAAGTATAAAACAACTGGACGGTGGACCAAAAAACTTTACCAATACCTTATTTACAATGATGAACAGACTAAAGATAAGTTACCTATTTTATTTTCTTTAGTCGCACTCCCATCAACAACAACGTCAATCTTACTTTTTTTTGTCTTTAATTAAAAAAGAGGTTCGTAGTCAGCTCTCCATACCATAGCCCATAGCCCATTAGCATAAAATAGTCGATCATAATCGGCCTTTAAACAAAAGTCCGTCATATTTCCTAGTTGCGAACATATTTGGCAGCAGTAGGATCGCTTTTATTTGAGGACCACTGATATTTTAGGTAGTTTTTGGGGCATAGATCTCTTAAGCAAATGGTATTTTCATGATAAAATAAAATATTAGTTAAATAAACTGCAAGTGGGGGTTAAATCAGGTAATAACAGTGTTATTGTGTTAATCGCTTAATGGTATTTATTAGGCATATCGTTCTGTATAACTTTGCTAAATATTATGCAGTGTTATAAATGTGGCATATTGAAAAACCAAATTTTTGACATGTTGACACTTAGTCGTTCGCTTCAAAAAATAGACTGTAGTACCATAAAAGGCGTGTTTCTTCTTAAATCATCCCTTCTATAATTTAATAGAATTCGTTGTCAATTTATATGAAATATAAAAACTTATCATGTGGGGCCAGAAGCAATGTATGTGCCTGTATGTAAATGTTTATTACCTAAATTCTTGGTACATTTTTGTGTTTATATAGGTAATTTTATTAAAGAAAAAATGTTTCAATATTATGAACGGAATCCCGAAATTACTACTACTATTTCGATAGGTTCATCTAAAGCTAATTTGTCCAAAGCAAAATTTTCAATTCATTTGAATTTCAATACACTTTCAGAATAAATAATTCAGTCGAACGTTCTTAAAAACATTTCGCTGTTACGAGCGTCTCCTTGTTTCATTGAAAGCAAAAACACTTGTAAGGGGCGACCTTTCGGGCAGTCCGAGCGGTTAAAAAGCAATACAGTACCTAAGTGGAATTGTTATCAATAATTCTGCTTTGGTCTCGACGAAAACATTATCTTAATAAGTACTAACAAAGACAAGACATTCATAATTATCATCATCATCAAACCATTACTTCCCACCGAGGGGGACGGGTCTCTTCCCTGAAGAAGGAATAGGTCATACTCCACCTCGGGAGCCAAGTCCGGATTGGTGGAGGCTTGTAAGACTAGTGGCTGGTCTTACTGTCAGAAGTTTTCAAGCCGCCCTAAGGCCTCTCTCTTGGCCTTGAATTAGGTCATGATATTCGTGTGACGTAATTTATGGTTAATCGCTTGTAGCTCCGACTGCCTGAGTGGTCTTAAACGAGCACGAAGGTTAAGCAACATAGGGCGCGTTCAATGCATGGATGGGGGACCGTCTATGACTAACGCTAGTGGCATTTTTCCGAGCGGTTCTGTGCTTCGCGTGGCACGTTAAGCAGTTGGTGCCGCCTGCCGTCGACAGATGGCAGTCGTTAAGCCAAGTCAGAGGCCTTAGGGCGGCTTGAAAACTTCTGACAGTAAGACCAGCCACTAGTCTTTGAAGCCTCCACAAATCCGGACTTGGTCCCCGTGGTGGAGTATGGCCTATACCTTCCTCAGGAAAGAAATCCGTGCCCCTCGGTGGGGATATAATGGGTATGATGATGATGAATTTAATGACGGATTTAATGACGGCTGAACGGTACGGTTGGAGATAAAGTGGCAAGAAGAATCTCTTATGAGGCGTATAGCCAGCCAGCGGCCGGGTACCACATCTACATGTAATTATTGGCAACACACATTGGTTATACTCCGTTGTCTTAAGACACTGAGTTATTACGGACGCGTAAATGTGTTACAGTTTCCTGAACGCTACTCATTCGAGTTGGACTTGACGAGTGACCTCCTTCTCGAAGTTACACTTACTAGACTGGCTATCCCAGGTATACATTGTGTTCCACAACTTAGAGGGCAGAGCCGCCAACGTTGACATTAGTAGGTGCTACTTAAGAGTCGACATTACCCGGTCGTAACATTAGTCGGCCTGTTGTGAATTGAGAATTTCACTAAGTAAATACTTAAGCAACATTCCGTCACGATCTTTTGTGAGATCTTTGACGAAGCCGTACAACAGTTAAGTAGTTCTCAATTCAAAAATTGGCCCTACGGGTCAGTTTCTGAATTGAGAATTTCGCTGAGTAACTACTTAACAGTAGTGCTGTTTCGTCAAAGCTCTCAAAAAAGAGCGTGACAAAACGATACTTTAGTATTTACTTCTCAATTCGGAAATCGGCCTAAGGGCCGACTGAATGAATGGTATAAAAATGAATGAATACGGAAAAGATAAGGTCTTGTCTTTATTTATTTATGATGACTCTGCAGAAGGATTAACCTCGTCACCTCTACCACCACCATCGAACCTGCCTGGAGACCCAGCCCCTCTACATCCGAGCTCCAACCATCAACTGATCAGTCCACAGCCAAGTTTACCGCCGTCCATTGTGCCAGACATTCCAGCCTCTATACAGCTGGATTGTGCACAGCAGCATGGAGGAAAGCTAAGCAGACAAGTTGGAAGTGGGGGCAGAGCAAAATCAACTAAAGACACCAAAACGATACCACAAAAGTCGGGACCTACGGGCAGTTTAATTGAAGACGATGACACTCCCTTTAGGACTCTAATTTACTCTGATGAAATAGGTAGAGGTTTAGGTACAAGGCTTCAGTATAACTTGAGACAGCATGTGGAGAATGTATGTATGCCAAATGCATCTCATATAGAAATAGTTAACGCTGTGCTTAGCAAAAAATATGACAGAAATACACTAACTATTGTATTATTAATGGGGAACAGCACAGGAATAAAACAAAATGACTTAATAAATTATTATGAGTCCATAAAAGCTTTTTATAAAATAATCTTGACGAAGCAAATAATGATCTCTCGCACGTTCTAGATTGGTTTACAGTAAATAATCTATTGTTAAATTCAAAAAAGACAAAATGCATGAAATTTACCCTACCTAACGTAAAATTAGTTGAAAACAACATTGTAATTGAAAATGATAAACTAGAATTTGTTGAATATACTGTATTTTTGGGCATCACAATCGATGCCAAACTACAATGGGGTCCACATATTATAAAATTGGCACATAGACTAAGCTCCGCAGAATATGCCGTGAAAAGAATTCGAGAACTTACTGACGTTGCAACTGCTAGGCTTGTTTATTTTAGTTACTTCCATAGTATTATGTCCTATGGTATAATACTATGGGGTCGGGCAGCAGACATTGAGACTATCTTCATCTTGCAGAAGAGAGCGATCCGATTTATTTACAAGCTAGGTAGTAGGGACTCGCTAAGAGATTTTTTCAAAGAAACTAACATCCTAACAGTTGCAAGCCAATACATTTATGAAAATATTATGTACGTTCGGAAAAATATTAAGGACTTCGAAACTCTTGGTAACCATCATAACGTTAATACTAGGAATAAACATAAATTGTCATTTCCACGATTTAGACTTGCAAAAGTTAATACTTCCTTTATGGGGCACTGTATAAGGTTCTACAACAAGATACCCCAAGATATATTAGAGTTACCCCCAACGCGATTTAAGAATTGTGTTAAGCACACTCTTTGCAAAAAAGTTTATTATAAAATCAACGATTATTTAGAAGACAAGGACGTATGGCAGTAAATAGTAGTTTAATATTATATTAAATCAGAGGATAAATGTGTCTAGTGTTCAACACATCCAAGATATTATTTTGTATGTTTTATTTGTATTAGCTTAAAGGTGATTTGAGAAAAGATGGTCAGAGTGGAGTTTTTTTTTTCGCTGAATTTTTCTCCACTACAGACGGCCCCAAGGCAGCGGCTAACGTTATATGTACATAACTGTATGTACATTGACATTCAACAAGCAGAATGTAAATTCTTTACGTTGAAATAAATTCTTGATTCTTCATTCTTTGCAAGTAAGGAAAATTATTTTCTGTGCTTTTCCCTATTCTAAAGCTCTTTCAGATTCACAAAATGACCGGATAGATACATTAAACCGGCTACTGTACAATTTAACCTTTGGTCATAGAGACCAAGTACTTTTTTTTGACACGAATAAATTTATTCGAAATTTTATTTTAACTCGGGACACAATGCATGTGCCCCTCTCTTCTAAACGACTTATTGCCAAATTGTTGGCATTCAATATTTATGACCCTATTATTGTTAAGACAATAACGCAGGGACCTCTAAGTAATAGAAATTGTAAGACAAGTGACACTTGTCAACCTCTGTACTCTGAGGTTGTGAAGAAAACTTATAGTAGGTTAAATTTGACCGCTGATTTAAACTGCCAGCGCAGACAAAGGAAAAGCCCTCCTTAAAAAAACTAATTTTAGTTAATCAGAACATACAGGGTGGTTTTTCTGGAAAATTATTAGAATTAGAGTTGTTTTTAGAACAACACAGAGTGGATATACTTTGTGTCACAGAGCACTGGCTACTAGAGACTCAAATGAATTTTTCTGTGAATAATTATCAAATAGCCAGTTGCTTCAATAGAAAGTCTGCAAGGCATGGGGGGTCCTTGATACTAGCAAAAAATAATTTGAAATTTAAAGAACGGAATGATATTTGCCGACTTTCGGTTGAAAAAGTAATTGAAATATCGTGTGTTGAACTGTCTGGACACATTGTAGTAGCCTTGTACAGGCCCCCTACCAGCGATTACAGTTTATTTGAAACCATATTAGAGGATGTTTTAAAGGTAGCTTCTAGCAGCAATAAGAAAGTCATAGTCTGTGGTGACTTCAACATCGACTTAATGGCAGACACCGCCTTGAATACTAAATTGACAATTCTCTTCAAATCGTTTAATCTAATAAATATTTTTTGGAGCCTTCTAGGATAACTGAAACTACTGCCACCTGCCTAGATAATGTTTACTGCGATTACGATTTTTCAGATTACTCCACAGTAAATTGTCTAAAGTCGGACCACAGCGGTCAAGTTGTGCATTTTGAAATAAATACGAAAAACGCCGAACCCGTTATCCTCTGCCGGCCCGTAACAAAAAAAAAAAATTGTTTCGTTTAATTCAGACCTCGAAAGTGGTATAACGACTCAAGCAAATTATGAAAATGCTAATACTCATTACCAAGAGTTATTCGAAGTCGTGTCAGATAGTTTTAAAAAGATTTTTAAATTGCGCCATCTAAAAAGCAACGACAATAGAGTAGGATTTAGTGAATGGGCAACGTTAGGTATTCGAAAGAGCAGAGACACACTTTATGAATTATATGACAAAAAGACTTATACACATGATGCCAACTTCATACAGTACGTAAAAAAATATTCAAAATTATTTAAGGCCGTCTGCCATAAAGCTAAATGCGATCATATAAAAGGTAAAATCCAACAATCACCGAATAAAATAAAAACAATTTGGACCATAATAAATAGAGAAACGGATAAAGCAAAATTAGGAGACCGAGATATTTCACTTAAGATTGATGACATAATAATAACAACAAATGAATGTATCGCTGCAGCTTTCGAACAGCTCTTCACTAATGTCCCAATCGTAACTACAGCTCCATTAGACTCGTCACCAGATCGTGCGGCGACATTATTAAGGGACCATGTCCCCGCGTGCGAACACGAGTTTACATTTAATTACATTGAGCCCCATGACATTGTTAAGAATTTTAAATTATTGAATCTTAAAAAAACCGAGGACTTATGGGGTTTGTCAGTAAAAATAGTTAATTCAGTGATAAATATCCTAGCTTTGCCGTTAGCACAGATTTTCAATAAATGCGTAGATGAAGGAGTATTTCCAGACCTCATGAAATATAGTAGGTTAGTGCCCTTATTTAAAAGCGGTGATAAACAAGACCCAACAAATTTTAGACCCGTTTCAGTCCTACCAGTATTAAGTAAAATATTTGAAAGAATTATCTTAGATCAATTGCTTATTCATTTCAATAATTACCAACTCCTCCATAGTCAGCAGTTCGGTTTCACTAAAGGGCGGAATACAACAGACGCTGGAGTCATGTTAGTTAAACATATTTTCAGTGCGTGGGGGGATCATAATGATGCTATAGGAGTATTTTGTGATTTCTCAAAGGCTCAAATGGATACCGCCGTTTAGCCAAAGTATTTTTCGCCAAATTTTACTTCCCAATAAACTTATGGCATCAGTTTCATTTCCCAAATGAAACTTTAGCAAGTTTTCATTTCGCATTTTATTCATTTGGTCAAATTATCATTTCGCATAATTTTACTGCGTCAAGTTTTATTAAGACAAACGTTTATTATGCTAACGTTTTATTTTGGCAAGTTATTTTCAAATAATGGAACGGGGGGTCGGCGATGTAAAGAATACGTGACAACAGAAATATAGGTGCGACGACGCGCGTAGCGAAGCGGAGCGCGTCGGAGCGTTAGGTTCTCTATGTAAGATCGAAAACAGACTCGACTTTGATGCGTTCTTACCTTGCCTCTTGTTGCCTCTTTGGTAAAATGAATTTTGACCAAGTATTTATTTGGTAAACAATAACTTGCCATAATAACTTTTGCTAACTGTTTATTTGCTTTAAGTTGTTTTGAGAAATGTTTTTTTGCCAAGTGATAATTTGCGGAAAATAGTTTGGGAAGTAATACTTTGGGAAACGATTTTTGGCAATACATTAGTAAACCGTCAAAGGCATTTGATTGTGTAGACCACAAAACACTGCTCTCAAAATTAAAACACTATGGAATAAAAAAATTAAGTATAGATCTTCTAAAATCATATTTAGAAGGAAGGGTTCAAAAAGCAGACATAAACCATATTAAATCGTCAGGTTCACTTGTAAAAATGGGAGTCCCCCAGGGATCTATCTTAGGGCCGTTCCTTTTCCTGGTCCATGTAAATGATTTACCGTTGATGGTACAAAAAATGTGTGAGATAGTGCTATTTGCTGATGACACGTCACTTATTTTTAAAATAAGGAGACAGGAAAATAATGCTCGACGAAGCAAATAATGCTCTCTCGCACGTTCTAGATTGGTTTACAGCAAATAATCTGTTGTTAAATTAAAAAAAGACAAAATGTATGAAGTTTACCCTACCTAATGTAAAATTAGTTGAAAATAACATTGTGATTGGAAATGAAAAACTAGAATTTGTTGAAGATACTGTATTTCTGGGCATCACAATCGATGCCAAACTACAATGGGGCCCACATATTGTAAAATTAGCACATAGACTTAGCTCCGCAGCATATGCCGTGAAAAGAATTCGAGAACTTACTGACGTTGCAACTGCTAGGCTTGTTTATTTTAGTTACTTCCATAGTATTATGTCCTATGGTATACTACTATGGGGCCGGGCAGCAGACATTGAGACTATCTTCATATTGCAGAAGAGAGCGATCCGATTTATTTACAAGCTAGGTAGTAGAGACACACTAAGGAATTTTTTCAAAGAAATCAACATCCTAACAGTTGCAAGCCAATACATTTATGAAAATATTATGTACGTTAGGAAAAATATTAAAGACTTCGAAACACTTGGTAGCCATCATAACGTTAATACTAGGAATAAACATAAATTGTCATTTCCACGATTTAGACTTGCAAAAGTTAATACTTCCTTTATGGGGCACTGTATAAGGTTCTACAACAAGATACCCCAAGATATATTAGAGTTACCTCCAACGCGATTTAAGAATTGTGTTAAGCACACTCTTTGCAAAAAAGCTTATTATAAAATCAACGATTAATTAGAAGACAAGGACGTATGGCTTTAAATAGTAGTTTAATATTAAATTTAATCAGAGGATAAATGTGTCTAGTGTTCACATTTATCCTCAAACACATCAAATATATTGTTTTGTAAGTTTTATTTGTATTAGCTTTAAGTTGATTTGAGAAAAGATGGTCAGAGTGGAGTTTTTTTTTTCGCTGCCTTTTTCTCCACTACAGACGGCCCCAAGGCAGCGGTTAACATTATACATAACTGTATGTACATTGACATTCAACAAGCAAAATGTAAATTCTTTACGTTGAAATAAATTTCTGATTCTTCCTAGACCGAAGGTTTGAACATGTCTTGAAGTGCAGCTGTAAACAGTTATGGAGATAATACATAATATACGTGTCTCACTCCGCGCTTGTAATGAATTGGATTCGTATTCTAATCCTACAGTTAGAATGACGTGGTGGCGTTTTCGTTGAAACACTTCAGCACTTCGATGTAGCGATAATCAATTTGTCACCGCTGGATAGATTCAAGTACCGCCCACATCTCGATAGAATTGAAGGCTTTTTTGTAGTCCACAAACGCTAAGCTTATAAGAACATAATGCTCCTTGGTCTTCTGTATAATCAGCCGCAGCGTCAGTATGTGGTCCAAAGTACTTACTTTGCGTACTTACGTACGTAAACCCTTTTTGGAAACCGGCTTGTTTGGGAGGCTGGAAGTCATCGAGCTCACGTGCGAGACTATTCGTAATGACACTCGAGTTTGAACAATGGGAGCACTTCATTTTGTTTTTAACAGACTTCAAAAAAAGAGGAGATCCTCAATATGACGCGTACCTATATTCCTTTTTTTACGCCTCATACAGTCATACAACAATTTCTATTTTTATAAACGAACGTAGATCGTGTCTGAATTATCATCATATATACTCATACTCAATAATATTAATGTTAATTATAATTATCTTGGTCAAGGTTAAATTGAACTGTTTATGGCATGTTAAACATTTTCAACCAACCAACTCAATTAATAATTAGTGGCGTATCTGCCTGTAATTGGGATGTACATATTATTATTTTTGTAAGTGTTAATTTTTAATGTATAATGTATTATCCTGTTGGCGGAGCAAATAAATAAATAAATAAATCATACACACTAAGACTCAAATACTCGACGTTGGTGTCCAGACGGCGAAATTAGTGGAGCTGGGATGGTCATGTCAGTCAGTCATGTCAGTTGAATGAAATCTGATAGGTGAGCAAGGCTTACCAGCGAGTGGGTGCCACAAGACGGACATCTAAGTTGAAGCCGGCCTAGAAGACGCTGGAGAGACGATCTCGACCGACATCTGTCGGAGTGATCTGAGGTGGCCTAGGACTGACAACTCTGGACTGAACTGGGGAAGGCCTTTGCCCAGCAGTGGGGTACAATAATAGAGGCTACGTAAAAAAAGCGAAATTTACTTAATCTTACGTAGGTGAAATTGAAAATTGGTGAAATTTACTTAATCGCTCGTAGTGGGTAGCCCGAGTGATCATAAACGATCACTAAGGTTAAGCAACATACGGTACGTTCAGTCCATGGATGGGTCATCGTCTACGACTAACGCTAATGACACTTTTCCAAGCGGTTCCGTGCTTCGCAAGGCACGTTAAGCAGTTGGTGCCGGCTGCCGTCGATTCTCTTCTACATTAGTAGAAGAAAATAGCCTGATCATGTGATCATGCCCAGCTTAAGAATACCTCAAATATCCGAGACACAGAAACACTGTAACTTTTTGCTAGTGGAGTTATAGTGTGCCGTTTGAAACTCCTTGAATTCCACTGGCACATAAGTAATGTTATAGCGTGCTGCTCTTCAGGCATTGTAAGCAATTAAAAATGTTGAAAACCTCCACGAAGCCTGCGTCTCATCCGAATGCTCATTAGCCCACGCCCACGAAAGGGTAGGCAAAGATCGGGGTGTGCCTCTTGTCACGATCCTGACAGATCTCTTTTGCTTCATCAACATTCATTAGTCGTTGCATTCATGCACGTCGGTTTCGGACACTCGCATTTCTTTATATGTTCCCCTGAATGTTTGTAGCAGACTGTCCTAAATAATCAAAGGAATATAGTTAAACGAACTTTATAAAACTGTGGTGATATTTGTATGTCTAAATTACCTAGTTTTACTTGTAACTTTTAATAAGTCGTGCTATGTTGACTACAATATTTTGAATTTTGGTTCAACTACCTATTTTTATTACTTGGCGGTCCCTCAAAGCATGTATGGTAAAAAATAGAGCAGGTTATAAAACAAATTATTTTTGAGTTTTCACTACTCAAAACCTACGGTCATTTCTGCAGGGGGAAGGGAAGAGGGACAAGCCACTGTACATAGGTTATGGTCAGAAAACCGAGTATAAATACTAATTTTAAAACAAAGGATATACTCGTATATTCTAGCCTTACTACTATCGGTAAGTCCACATACCTTCCCGGCTTTGTTAAAATATCTTTCACTGTGTTGATTTCTAAGGCTGTTTTAATTCGTTTTATAGCTTACATGACGACGTTAGAAACAGAGTGGTCTAAGGGACATATTTACTAATAACGATGTTTTTACACAATAGCACTCAAAAATCCCTTCTTCCATGCCACTCTAATCTAAGTGCTCTTCAGTGCTAACACCATGAGAGATCACAACATCTGACTTAGAATAATGGTGCGATCTGCAAAGTAAAGGCATGCCAGACTGATCTCCACCAGTCCGGACTAGGCCCCCGTGGTGGAGTATGGCCTATACATTCCTCAGGGAAGAGCCCCGTACCCCTCAGTGGGGACATAATGGGTTGATGATGATGACTGATCTAGTAACGCGATGCAATCACTGTTGTGCCCTAAATCACTCTGATTCTAACGGTCGTCACATTTGTCGCTGTAGTTCAAATAGTCAGTAACCCGGGTTGGCAAAAGTTGGCTTTTTTGTCTGACTATGGATCTATGCTTATTGAACAGAATGTAACATGTTAGGTGCATGTGAAAGAAATGAGTATGATGATACAGCGCGTCCCAAGAAATCGGAAGCGGAAGTTCATAGATATAGCGCCTCTAGGGGTACCCGAATGATTCCCATGTATTTTCCGCGATTTTTTGTAGTTTTCGAGTTACATTTTTTTTTTTTTTTTGCCCCACCTTGACCTAAAAGACATTATTAGCCACAGAACCTTGATAAATTAAGATAAATGATTTTTTTTTCCCAAAATAGATGAATATCGCTATAGAATATCGCTCGCCTTTGTGCAGATCTTTTCTTGTGCAATAAAGAATTTTCATTCATTGATACAATAGCGCCATAAAAAAATGAAGAATCGCAAAGATAGTTAAAATTTACAAATTTTTAAAATGTTGAAATGTTGTAAAATTGGGACTCGAAAACTACGAGAAATCGCGAACATACATGGGGGTGATTCGAGTATCCCTAGGGGTGCTCTATCTCTGGACTTGCAAAGAGATTGCGGAAACTAGAACTAAATTAAAATTAATGGTGGTTCTCAATCCAAGTATACATTGTACTTTATGCCTTGATAGTTATGATTGGTGATGTTTTATTTTCCCACCTTTTACGTCCACTGAAGTGTTCAATGCCTTCAAGCTTTTATGAAGGCGTTTCACTTTTCTTATCTTGAGAATAGCCTGCTATTTTCAACCGTACAAGTCTTACCATACAATCATACATGTGTTTTGAACGATAAAGTTTTATAAATGGTATTTCGTATTGTCTACAATTAGGTACATTGCTAAACATTGCGATATAATCTACGAAGTCACCACATTTTTCAGTTTAGTGAGATCAGAATTCTTACTTCGAAAAAATACATATCTAAGAAAGGCTATTGAGGCCTGAGTGAAGGCCTGCTTTGGTTCTAAAGAGCACTCAGCACTTTTCTACGAGGCAAACGCAATCATTATTTCCGCAACTAAATTCAGGATGTAGTCTAGCTTTTCTTTCTTCACTTTCTGCAGTTGCGTCACTAATTGATCGTACTCTTTTCTTTCTCTCAGTTTTTTGATGGCATATTCCTTGGTGTTGGCGTCGAAGCTTTTGAACACTTTGTCCCAGAGCATTTTTAACACCAATCCTTCTGTTGCCTTCTTGCTTTGCGTTATCACACTGGACACCTAAAACCAATCAATTAGCTTTATGTGTATGGACTGTATGAAGTTATTTTGAAAATATTTATTTTTCAATTCATTAATTTGTGGTTTGGTGAGTAGATAGAATTCAACCGGTAACTTATTTCCCTAATTTCTATTTTTAATATTAGTATTTCAATTTACTATTAAAGTAGGATTTTATTTAGCTGAATCGGTAATGTAACCACTTACAAACACATTGTGGAGCAACACTGAGAGTAACAAAGCGGTAATGATCACTTTTGACATGTCTCGTCTGTCTATAAATGATGCCAAGCAACGAATGACCCAGATTCAATAGAAAATGACGCCAATGATCGCCGTCAGTCGCAAGCATCTGAAGAATCTCGCAAACATCCTATTCGCCGGAATCAGCTCGTTTTGTTTACGAACCACAGAAAAAATAAACAAAGATTGACACGAGGAGTACCCTGTTCTTCCAAAAATGTTAAAAGACAGTAGAATACTTGAGCCTGAATGCCACCAAAAAGTGAAAGAGATTTGTCGGGGTCATGGCAAGTAGTGAACTCTGACATTTGCCTACCCCTCCGGGATACAGGTATTGCATTGTATTGTATTTTTTAATAAAAGGAACAAGACATGATACAAGGCGTCACAAAACAAAGTGTCACAGTGTTAGTGCGCATACTCCTCCGTTCAGATTTTGATGATGAAATTTTATATGTATATTTGATAGGTCTGAGAATAGGTTGTTATCTATTTTTCATACGATACGACACAAACCCTAAACATAATAGTGGTCCACTAGAAATATTTCATCTGGCGAAACAACGTTCGCCGGGTCAGCTAGCATTTGTATAAATTAATAACCAGGAAAGTTAAACTACAATTCAACCTGTCCTGAACTGTTGTTGAGTTTTCGTTTGACATTTCAATCTCGTGATCTCTCGTGAAATAATATGTGCGATGCCGGCGCCATTTAGCCTTTAAACATTGCTAGTTCCAGATGGCACTGAAGTCCCACTTCGAGTGACCGTTTGACAATGAGTGGTACGTACTAATTTTGCGATCCCCGGGCTCGACTCAGTACGTTCATTCGACATCGGATTTTCGAATTGATTGAGAAATAGTTTATTCGCAATCCCGGAAATTCGAGTAAAACTGAGCCGAAAGTTTGACACGAAATTATGGAGCACTGATACGAATCTATCTAAAGAATTCATGACTACAATTGAGTCCATTGAGCACTTAATTAAGTTATGTAGGTATTTCTTTGCGTCTCGCTTAATGTTTTTTCTGTATAAAAAGACGTTTTTGTGTGATGAAAGATTGTTGCTTATGTCTGTATTGTAATGTTTATATTGTTGCTCTACTACTTATTGAAGAGCGGTGTCTACTACTACTACAGGTATTTTTATACCTGCTGGTAGATACCGTCAATGTATGTAGTCTAATATGTAGTGGATAACGAAATAAAGAACTTTGTATTTGTAACTGTATGGCATTTAATTGAAACGATTTGAACGCTACATAACTCATTATGGTTCCTTGTGAAGATGGATAAGCCCTTATAAATATGTGACCTAACCAAATAGTATTTATCTGCGCCACACTCATCATTTGTGAGTTAAAAACATGAGACAAAGTAATGACCTTACATGGGAATCAATGGAAAATTTGATACATTTTATAGTTTTAATGTTGTTGTTAACTTAAAAGATCGAAAGATTTCCGTCTGCCATAATTTACAGAGTAAACAAGTTTATTTCCCCGTGGAAAGCTAAATGCATGACTCACTGTATAGTATTTTAACACATGGAAAATTTATAAAGCTTTTGCCTGGTACTTTTAGGTCCTACTCGTCGTAGCAGGACCTTACCTAGGAGTTATCTTCATAAACGCATCTTGCACACGTTTACTGCATCTTCCAGCTTACCAAATTACTAGTATTTTTACACATACACATACATTGCTCCTGGCCCCTCACTTGGATACCGAGTGTCGTGGGAACTAGAAACAGCGACATCACAAAATTGTAAACGTCCAAGACCTGGGTTTTTTGTCCCTAGCTGGGATTCAAATTCAAAAATAAAATTCATTAATTTTATTCACAATAAAAACAAAATATTTGCATTACGAACGTCAAAGTTATTAGTTTCACAATTAATACAATGAGGGCTTTTCAGAGCGTCATTAAAAAAAATAGTACCGCAAATTACCGATAGATGGTGCTGACGTCATGACATCACTGTACCTTATCTGTGGTTCCTGTCCTACGTTTTTTTAAAAATGCACAATGCATGGGCTAGTTATGAGCAAAGACACAATTCACGTACGTACGAATGTGTAACAAACAAAGTAAAAATACTTCGATAACTTTCAAGTTTCAACAGTTTCGAAACAAAGTCTAGTTTAGATCACAGACTACAAAGAGATGTTTAGACTATCACAGATTAACAACGATTAAAACCACAGACCTAAAAACATGATGAAATTTTCGTCTTCTTGCAGCGCCATCTAGTTTTTTTTAATGAACTCAACTGACAGCTGTCATTAAAAAGCCCTCATTACGTGGAGAAGAATCTAACAAAGAAATTCGAACCAGGTAGGGTGCGCTAACTGCTGCGCCATAGAGGTCGTCAAATTACTAGTTACTCGGATTCCATTAGGTTTACGTACCGAAAATCACCTAGCAAAAGGCCCCCTGGCTGCAATCTCGTAACCTCCTGCGTCTGAGTAGATGCAGTCAGCGTAAGGTACTGGCACCTTTGACAGGCCACCGTTAACTGAATAGACACTTCGACAGCGTGGCGCTGACCGATAGCACATGAGGCCAGGAATGTCTCAATGAAGATAAAAGACTGAAAGAGCACCTGCTATCTCTTTGCTAAGAATATTATATCCCATCAAAAACATAAATGTGAATGAGAGCCAAGTTCAATATTACGAACAGACGTCGTTATCGACTTCGCCGACAAAAGAATTGAGATCTATATGGGTGCTGCCAAGTTCTCTGAAGAAAATCATGAAATTTTAGTTACAAGATCACTAGAGATGTAAATTGTTATTCAAGCTCAAGATTTGACTGCTAGTTTTTGCCAATAAACCAAATTTCAGAAAAGTCACTTATGTATTATATCAACCTAACAGCATAAGTACAGTACAATATAAACAGAAAGTACACTAACCTCTGTATGACTAAATGAAGTAGAGTTCATTAAATAAATATTATTTAGCCCGTACGTGAAAACTAGCCAAGTCAAATCTTATTATAAAGAACACCCTGTCTGCCTCTATGAGGCAGATAGGGTGTTTCTACAATTAGAAACCCACAAACGGGAACCCAAGATACAGGATATACCTAGTGTGGGGCCCACCAAAAATTGTATTACTGTCAAACACCTATTACGAAATAAACAATTTTTACTTTTACTTTTTTTTTTTAAAAAAGCTTGAATAACAATTTACATCTCTAGTGATCTTGTAACTAAAATTTCATGATTTTCTTTAGAGAACATGGCAGCACTCATATAGATCTCAATTCTTTTGTCGGCGAAGTCGACGTCTGTTCTTATTCTTGAACTTGGCTCTCATTCACATTTATGTTTTTGATGGGATATCACTGCTTTTTATACAGAGATTATTAGTATTGATCACTAATAAATACATCGTTATTTATTGCCAAGGAACCGATAAAACCGATGGGTTAGAAATCGGCCACCAACATACGACTTTTCAGAAACTCATTTACAATTCAGAGAAACGTGCATAGGAAGTCGTTTACAGATATTATATAGAATCGGTTGAGACAAAACCATACCGCGATATAGAATTAAAAAGCGCCATCTATTGGCAGAATTTGGAACTAAATACTATGATGATATTAATATCAATAATTTTCAATTTTGAGATTTTTTCCTTCGTATATGCCTAATAGTCTACCTTGATGCCAAATATCAAGTTTCTAGGTCATCTAGAAGTGGGTTAGGTTTTTGATCTATAAGTGAGTCAGTCAGTCAGTCATTAAAATGCTGGTTTTTAAACGTTAATATATCTATAACTGTTTGAGCAACATTGATGAAACTTTGGATTCTAGGCAAGCTAATAGACTTTAAGAAATGTGCTAAATTTCATATTCGTAGGTTAAATAGTTATATAGTTGTGAAGGGGTCAAAAGTAGCTCGAAGTGAATCCTGTAATATTACACACGGCAGCTGCGTTCCTTTTTTCTCGAACTTGGCTGGACTCGCTGGCGCGAGTCTAGATTTGCTATAATATGTAGGTGTGTATGTGTAGTTTATTCCTTATTCATACACAGGTGTAAGTACCTAGTTTATTTATGGCAGCGGTCTAGATACTTTTTTTATATTTACGTAGTATTTAGTTTATCATTGTTATTTTATATTTAGTTGAATAATATAATATATTTTACAGAACTTTACTTCGAAAATAACTAATTAAAAAACAACAATGATAAACTAAATATTAAAACTAAATTAAATATTAAACACGTAAAATTACATTAATCTATATTAATAATTTCGTTCGGGTCTACGGTAGACTCGAACGATATGCATTCCAAATGAAAGAGCGTAAAAAAATAGTTGATCTGAGTCGACAAAATATGGGCGGAAAATTTGTATTGTCGAGCAGCATCAGTATAAAAATTATTAAATTCAACAATGGCGTTGCTAAGTAAACCTGTCAATGTCATCATTGTTGTGTTAGTGTCACAAGTTTTCATTGTGAACTGTTATGGCCGGTTTACATTATTTTAGTGTTTAGGAGAGTGCTATAATACAATTAGAGAGGGAAGTGCATTAGTACATTACTAGACGTTCGAGTGAATGTTTATATTTCTTCCAGTAGTGTCACTTCGTCGACGAAATATGCGCTATCCTACTTAAAATACTATGAGTTTTAATGGAACACATAAGTAAGTTTGATAATTCGAGTTATTGAAAACAACACGCACCCGTCACGGGTCACTTGCGCACTCTCCTAAAGTTCTCACTAATTTTTTAGTTTATACACAGATAAGTAACGAGGATAGTAACGCGCTCAGGTGTTACTGGATAGAACAATAGAAACCAATTCTATTTTGATTCTAATTGAAAGGCAACTAGAACCGTACTATACCGTAAAACGTACTAAAGCAAGTGGCGCTTACACGTTTCTACAAAAGCACTCTCCTTAAGAAAGAAAGAAAGAAAGAAAGAAAGAAAAAAAGAAATTTTATTTATTTGATACTCAAAACAAAACAAAAAAAACACACACACACAGAATGCGTACAATAATAAAAAATAACACAGAAAGCATAAAAAGCGTAAAAATAAATAAACTGTACAACATGAAAATAATAATTTACATTTACATACAGGCACACACATTGCTTCTGGCCCCACACTAGGATACCCTGTGTCGTGGGAACCAGAAACAGCGACGTCACAAACATGTAAACATCCAAGACCTGGGATTTTTTTTTGTCCCCAGCCGGGATTCGAACCCGGGACCTCTCGCGTGGTAGTCAGATGCGCTAACCACTACGTCACAGAGGTCGTTAAAGGTTGAGCCCCAAAATGGGCCCGATTCAGCATAATGTTGCAACAGAGTGTAAAGTAAAGCACTCTCCTAAACACTAAGATAATCTAAACCAGCCCTTTGATCTAATTTGTTAACTCCATGGTGTGTGGAATACCGTGGCATCCAAAACGGTTATTATAATCTGTGCCAACTGAGAAGGTGTAGTAAGTAATCTGTGGTGTTTTTCACTGGCGGGAGCTCAGAAGAAGGTCCTTCTTCTGAGGGCGGGAGGGAAGACAATAATTGACATTGAGTTTTGGAAGGGTCTGAAAAATTATTGAAAAAGGAAATCAAAGTCATAAATTGATCTTTATTGTTTTGCTTAGTTAGGTACCAAGAAACTTATGGAAATGAAAAAGCCACTAGATAAGAAAAATACCAAAAATGATGAAGAAAAACATGTGGTCAATACAAAACTAAAAGCTGTAATGCCAAAGAGAGGGAGCTGTTTTTAGTTGATTAACCAAGTGGATTCTACGTCTCATACGTCATTAGATTCACTAGCTGTTAAGTTTATGAAGGAAGCTCATTTAGTAATTTGTGATGAGGTACCCATGACAAAGTTATGATAAGTATCCGATTTTTGCCTTGTATTCCTTCATGAGTAGCCAGAACATGTCCAAAAGAGCAAGATTGGCTATCCGTAATAGTGTGCTGGTTCCAATACTGATGTAAGCATGGTAGCGAGATTTGGGTATGGCAAAAGAATCATGAAAGTAGGATTAGTGCAGTACAAATGAGATCCTTAAGAAATATGTGTGGTGTTACTTTGAATGACAGAATACGTAATAGTGTGATCAGAGACCGAGGATGTAGAGAAAGAGGATGTAGTGAGTGATTAGAATTGAAAAAAGGAATGTTGCGTTGGTTTGGAGATGTGGAGAGGATGAACGAAGAAAGACTGACAAAGCAAATATATCGGGCGAATGTGAGTGGAAGGGCTGGTAAGGGACGCCCCAGTTGGACATACTTCGACCAAATAGGGGATGTATTAGCAAAGGGCAAGATTAAAAGTACCCGAAACCGATGTAGGTACATGCGACTAATGGATGTCGATGAAGCGAAAGTGATTTGTCAGGATAGTGGCAGGTGACAGTCCGTGGTCTCTGCCTACTCCTCTGGGATACAGGTGTGAGCTTATGTATCTGAATGTATTAAGAGATTTATATCTACTGGTGGTTGATAAATACAGAGGCGTCACCATATAAAAAAACATAGTGGAATATTATTTTGCTTCTACATTTTACCCGGGTATGTACCCGAAGCCGGGTTTTCGTCTAGTATTAATAATAAACTTACTATAAATAAAAATAGATATAACTTAATTATATGACTATACTAGTAGGTACCTATATAAATATCTTGGATTAACTATATATATAATTAATTTAAGATATTTAGTACCTAATGTTCATAACCTAAATTAAAAATAAGACCAGGGGGCCAATTCTCACTTCATTAGCAAATAATACGTATACGACTCTAAGGCGTATGACTTGAATTCTACATAAAAAAGTTGAACGACACCCAAATTATGTATTCTGAACACCATGCGACATTGAATTCGAATGAAAAAAGAAATGTCCAACGACTAAAACAGTAATCTGTGAATCCTACGTTCCATTTTCTCGATTGTAAATTGAAAGTTAGTCGAATCTTAAAACATTTACAATTTCACTTTTAAATTGATACATTTTGCGGCAAATTATTACTTTGAGTGTTATTTTATAAACTAAGAAACTGTTTAGGTACAAAATATACGTTATTTAAAAGTTTAATTCACTTAACTCTTAAAATTTTCAACTGAAATTTTACTTATAACGAAACGTCAACGTAGGGAACGTAGGGCGAGTCCATTAATAATGCGACAAAATCAATTACAGCGCGAATCCGACCAAATTTAGTAGTCCCAAAGTACTCGCACGGAGTAGGGTTTTTGTGCCTACTGCACTTAGGTGGATTCGCGCCAGGCAACGTCGTACGGAAAGTATTCTTTGGAATTTCTAATCAAGAAACGTCAACTATCAATGAATGCGTTCAAATTTCATACGCCTTTTGCGAGTCGCATGGTAATTACCATGCGATAAGATGACACCTCAAAGCGAACGAAAATTACTAGCAAATTTGCGTATACGACTTTGTGAGAATACATGAAACTGATTTTTATGCGACAAATGTCTAATCCTTCGAATGTTTGGCGTCTACGCTTTCAATTCGCATGGGCGAGAATCGGCTCCCTGGTCGGAAAGAGTCATTTTCAGACAGGCTTATCGCCAAGTAAAGCGAGCGAAGGATTGACAAATTCCAACTCGGTAAATCCGCGGCTCAACGCACCGTGGCGATGCGGGTTCGTTAAATTAACGAGTAATGCCAGAGATAAGCATACCAGTACTTTGTCTACCAAGTAGTTGCAATACAACTTCAGAAATACCACTAACAAAAGAGATAATGCTTTTTTTTTAAAATGTTTTAACTATGTTCAGAAATCACAACTCAGGTTGGTATATTTTCAACGTTTATTCATTCACAAACATTTTGACAATATCATAACGCTTCGACAGTTCAACCAATAGTGCCGGCGCGCCCGTGGTGACCGCTTTTTATATCAACCGAATTTGACAGCTGTTTAGCAGCTGTCAAGTAGGCAGCACGTGAACGACGGAACCATCAAAACCTTACTTATAAATGTACAAAACTAATGCTAAAAATAAGTGAACACACAGCGAAGTGATTCTAGCAAAATACCTCAAAATGTAATATTAATTATTTAAGATAGCTAACAGTCGGCCTTTCCTGCGCGCTGCTGCTGGGTGCGCAAAACGGACTACCTCAAAAATACTTAACCACGTTTCAAATAAACTTCTTAGTGGAAAGGTGTGTATGAATAAGGCCGAAAAACAACTTTTTGTTCTACTTTTATTACCAGAAATACGGAAAATGAGCACGTTTACTTTTAATGTGTGATACTTCTAATATGTAATCCAGAGTTTTAGAAAAAGTACCTGGGTGACCGGCTTTGCTCGGTACTTTTTTTGTAATCTAAAATATGTAATATAAAATTAAAATAATCCTTTTTCAACAAAAAAAGAACTTGGAAAAAAACATCATGACTCGAAACGGGTCGCTCATTTTCCCGTCGGAATTTTTACCTCTGTATGTTATCATAGCAAATTTAAATTGGCTTAAAACACGGATAAAACAACGTTTCCTAAAAATGTAGCCTAGTTAGATCAATTAAACGCCCCCGCAAGCATCTGCCTACAAAATTTCGTGAAAATCGTTGGAGCCGTTTCCGAGATTCTGATTATATATAAATATATATAGGTACAAGAATTGCTCGTTTAAAGAGATTAGATTAAAACACGGCTAAAACAACTTTTTCTAAGAATGTAACCTAGTTAGATCAATTAAACGCCCCCGAAAGCATCTGCCTACAAAATTTCGTGAAAATCGTTGGAGCCGTTTCCGCGATCCTGATTATATTTAAATATATACACAAGAATTGCTCGTTTAAAGAGATTAGATTAGATAGATACAGTAACTTCCATAAACACAATCACTGGTCCCAAACTATTTACCCTGTGCTGTGGTAACCAAGCAAGGACATTACAAACATCGAAAAATAACAAGGCTCAGGCGATTTTTACTAATGTACGGCGGCCCCTAGTGGGATCGAACCCATGACCACTTTCCTGGTAGGTAAGCGCCTTAACACATAGACCAACGAGGCTGTAAATTTTTACTTAATATTTTTTTCAAATTTCGGTTTCAGTTTTTCTGCTTGATTTTGAGCCATCGCGAACAGGGCGACTTGTCGCCGCGTCAAGTCGCCGCGTCAGACGCTGTCATTTACTTCTGGCGTCTTGTCGTCGCGACTCCGCGACTCTGACGCCAAGTGTGCGGGATTCGAACAAAATATATGAAAATTGACGGCCGAGCCTGTCGTCGCGTCTAGTCGCCGAGCTGTCGTTGTCGCGTGTCGGTAGTGTGCGCCTAGGCAATGCTGCTTGATAGGAAATGCAATGGACGGAAATACGAATGTGAAAGAAATACGAAAAACAAAGTTCTAGAACAATTTTGTTTTGCAAAACACGATCTGTAAAATAAATTAGGATGACTCAATTATCGCGCGTTTTAGAGACCCTGCGAGTTATTTACAACTGTTGATCTTTGAATCTACCATAAAATGTTGCATAAATATTATAGGTATTTGCGTAAAATCAAAATCCTTCTCAATAATTCATGCTCAAAATACAGGCTCATCAGGGATGCCAATCGTATAAATGTCAAATCGTAATTTGACAGACGATTGAAATGTTGTGGATTTTCGTCTTTGATCGAACATTATCTCAGGGACTCATTTGGTCACTCCTAAATAGGCATTGTCAATCTATATAAATAAATTTCAATGTCCTGACCGACTGACTCACTCATCAACGCCCAGCCCGAGCCGTTGAACCTAGGAAGCTAACATTTTGGACAGAGGGTCTATATATAATGTAGGCAAGGAATAAGACCGGATTTTTTGAAATTCAGCCCCTAAGGGGGCGAAAAGGGTTGCCAAATTTGTATGGGAGGTATAAAGAATGTTGTCTATTTTTCTTGAAACTTAAAATAAATACTCTTCAAAAAAATTGATTGAACACGTGTTTTGCCGCTTTCTAAATTTAACCATTAAGGGAGTGGACGGGGTTGCAAAATTTTGAACTAAAGTCCACGCGGACGGGGTTATTCACCAACTGGACACACATGACTGGACTCGCCTGTGTCGAGTTGGTTAAACTCAAATTAGTATCATTTATTCTTTCTTCATCTGGACACTCCAAAATATATAGCTGGAGTATTGTGAGGCGTGACCGCGGCGGGGCGCGCGGCGGCGGCGGCGTGCTGCTGGCCGCCCGCCCGCCGCTGCGGCTGCAGCAGCTCGAGACGGCCCGCGGAGAGGACCTTTGGGTGCGGTTTCAAGTGGACGGACATTACATTTATGTATGTGTCGTGTACATACCTCCCAGATCGACGATGAAGTGTACATAGAGTGGTTCGATAGAGTAGAAGAATTTTGTGTAAATAATAGTAATGTAAAAGTAATTATTTTTGGAGACTTGAACTACCATAGTGCAAGTGATAGTGTTTTACTATACTATAATTGTTTTCTATCTGCATGTGATTTAAGTCAGTATAATAGCGTGACAAATATGAATGGGAGAGTGCTTGATTGCGTGTTGGCGAGCCCGGAGCTGGGGGAGGCGGTGAGCGTGCGCTGCGCGGACCCGGGGGAGGAGCTGTCTATCATTGACGGTCATCATCCGCCCTTATTCGTTGATGTTGACTACAATTTTGCTAAACCATTATCTTATTTACCACCTTCGAACATAGATAGCAACAAGAATTGGGATTTCCGTAGGACTGATTATAGTGAACTGTATAATGCTATCAAAAATACAAACTGGGGCTGTATCTTAACTCATAATAATCCGAATGACGCTTTGACATATTTGATCATTATGTACCCAGGAATAATGCTAGAATTTACCAATAATACCAGAAATTAATAATAATACCAGCATAATACTAGAATTTACCCTGTATATTATAAAAAACACATTATAAAAGACTACAGGACAAAGCTAGGTTTCACAAACTATGAAAAATTAATGGTGACCTAATGGCCCTAGATAAGTTTAAGTACTTACGTACAAAAATTAAAATAGATATTAAGACGGAACACGATAACTATGTAAATAATATTTCAATTAATTTAAGCAAATTTCCCGCGAAATTCTGGCAACATGTAAATATTCTACGAAGCAGAGGGGGGATCGAGCCAAAAGTGACACGTGGAGGAGTAGAACATGAGGGCGCTGAGAGTGCGAGGGCCTTCGCTGCTCACTTCCAGTCGGTGTTCCTCCCCGCGCAGCCGGCGCTGCGGCCGAGCGTGGCCAGCGCGGCCGGCCCGGCTGACGCGCGCTACGTCGACGTGCGCGCATTCGGAGAGGCCGAGATCAGAGCGGCCGTCAAAAAGCTGAGAGCGAATACGTCGGCGGGCCCGGATGCTATACCACCATATGTTATAAAAGGCTGTATCGATGAGCTGCTAGAACCAATTCTACACATATTTAACCTAATGCATATGAAGAATTTACCCGGTAGAGTTGAAACAATCACATGTAACTCCAATACCAAAGTCGGGATCCAAAACCCAAGTAGAGAACTATAGACCTATTGCAATTCTAAGTTCCATTGCAAAGGTTTTTGAAATGTGCTTACATGCCAGTGTTTTGGTTACCGTTTCGATTGCGCGGCCATGTTCTGTTTTCAAAAAGTGCTTATGTCAGGATTCTGTCGAAATTTGTCAAAACTGACTGGTGAAAACCAAAAATTTGTCAAAGCAGTATTAAAGAAGTTATTGAGGTTTGAAGATGGCCGCGCGAACCTCCCGCGGAGAACTGCGCGGCCATGACAGATCTCTGCATCTACAGGGTCTACAGGCCTGGTTTTTTTGTCAATGCATGTTTGAATTTGTCAACAAATGTCCAAGAAATAAAATTCGTTCTATCACCATTACTTCCGAAGATATCGACGCCTGAACGCCATGGCCGCGCAATCCTCCGGTTCCGATTTCTTTAGGTTGTTTTTTTCGTAATCAGGCTTATCTAAATTAGTCAAGACCGATGTTCAGAGCTTGGTCTGAATTTGTCAAAGCCGATGAGGTCTGAATTTACACTCGTTTTCTCATCAGACAAACAAAATTACTAAAAAACCTAAGGACGCTGGCCGCGCAATCGAAACGCTTTTTCATAATGCCGATATCTAGTAAACAAAAGAAGTCTGAGATATGATTTATGTACCAAATTCTTTGACATTTTAGGCTCCTTCGATTAACATATCATTTCACCACAGAAACCTATCGTAACGAGAGTTATTTAAAAAAATATAACCTCTCACACAATGTTTGGATAGGGTGACCATAATGTCAGGTTTCACGTAAATTCACGTACCGCTCATTGGTACAGTGACCTTTAAAGTCCTTCCTTTGTATATTTTAGCTACTAGTGGGTACTTTAAACGTCTCGTTTTTTTTAAATACTTAGCTTAACCATGGTACAAAAAAGGTAGTGGAGGCCGTGTCCATACGGCTGCTGCCAAGTTACAACCTGGCAGTAATACTCACGAAAGGGAGTAGTATTACTGCCGGCTATGGGTGCGTTAGGTTACATGTGCTAGCACAGAACGAAGTGGGGTGCATGTTAAACCGCGCTTGCTTAGTTAGTGTCGTTATACTAGCAAGCAGTTCTGGTTATTGGAATAAAAAAAATAGTATAAATTATGCTCATGCGTGCATTATACCAAATATGAGTAAGTAGAGTTAAAGTAAAATTAGACACTAGTACAGTAAAGTCAATGGCTGATGTATGCTGCACCGGCATCCTTTGTTTTACGGGCGGGCGGCAGCCTTTGACAGAGCCATCACAGGCCAAGGCGGCGCGATACAAAGGCGACCGCATACAAGCGGATTACGGAGAAGAAGTACGGTAAAATGGTATCACACAAAAAGGTTTGTTTTCGGTGACATTTTTATGGGACGTTTTGTAAAGATTAGGGTACACTTCTCAGAAGTATTTTGTTTAAAAAACTGCATGTGGCTAAATAAAGAGTACCTAATTTTTAAGTTTTAGCGGATAATAATTGGAATTTCAGAAAAATCCAGTCTCGTCCTGATTGTTGGCTACTTTGGACTTTCTGTCTTGTGCTTATGAGTGTCGTATTTTTTTGGTTTTACGTTTCGTCGTTTCGTGACCTACTCTGGACTTCGGTTCTTGAACTCAGTGTATGGACAATATTCAAGATAAATTTCATGTGAAACTGATTACATTCTACAGTGACGGTTCAGAAATCAAGCTGGAATTTTGGATAAAAAAGACAATGTCGAATAAGGTACAAAATAGAATAAAAACAGAGGTTTGCTGGAAGAGAATGCTTCCTGCATTAAGCACGCCCTTGTACAAAAATTGGTGCAATAAAGAATTTTAATAATAATAATAATAAGGTACGTTGATAATGTGTCCTACAATAATATTACTATGCGATGGGTCATCCATTTAACAGCTATTGAAACTGAAATCATGAAACTGCAGAATACATTTCAACGATTTTTTATTGCTTGTTATTGCAAAAACAAAAAACAAAGAAAACTTGGTAGGTAATTGTACCAAATCTAGCTAAAAATCCTAATTTTTTTTCCATAATTGAACTCAATCTTAGAAAATCTTTTGATCTAACGCATTCCGTGAGTACTAAGCGAGCTGGATGGAATTTGAGGAACTGAGCAATATATGGACCCTTAAATGATTATATAAACTGGTCATATATTCTATTATATAATGTTGCAGGCAAATTGTATGGTTCCGTGGTTAAAATTAAACCTGATATTATGGTCACCCTATCCAAACATTGTGTGAGACGTTATATTTTTTTAAATAACTCTCGTTACGATAGGTTTCTGTGGTGAAATGATATGTTAATCGAAGGAGCCTAAAATGTCAAAGAATTTGGTACATAAATCATATCTCAGACTTCTTTTGTTTACTAGATATCGGCATATGAAAAAGCGTTTCGATTGCGCGGCCAGCGTCCTTAGGTTTTTTAGTAATTTTGTTTGTCTGATGAGAAAACGAGTGTAAATTCAGACCTCATCGGCTTTGACAAATTCAGACCAAGCTCTGAACATCGGTCTTGAATAATTTAGATAAGCCTGATTACGAAAAAAACAACCTAAAGAAATCGGAACCGGAGGATTGCGCGGCCATGGCGTTCAGGCGTCGATATCTTCGGAAGTAATGGTGATAGAACGAATTTTCGAACGGGTTCGATCCCCGGCTGGAGAGAAAAAAAAACTCCAGGTCTTGGATGTTTACATGTTTGTGACGTCGCTGTTTCTGGTTCCCACGACACAGGGTATCCTAGTGTGGGGCCAGAAGCAATGTATGTGCCTGTGTGTAAATGTTTATGTTTATGTTTTTATGTTTATTTCTTCGACATTTGTTGACAAATTCAAACATGCATTGACAAAAAAACCAGGCCTGTAGACCCTGTAGATGCCGAGATCTGACATGGCCGCGCAGTTCTCCGCGGGAGGTTCGCGCGGCCATCTTCAAACCTCAATAACTTCTTTAATACTGCTTTGACAAATTTTTGGTTTTCACCAGTCAGTTTTGACATAAGCACTTTTTGAAAACAGAACATGGCCGCGCAATCGAAACGGTAACTTGCCACAGCTCTTGCCTCATATTAATGCCGCACAACATGCATTTTTGCCTAAGCGGTCCGTTGCTACGAATCTGGTTACGATCGTCAAATTTGTGTCACAAGAACTTGATAATAAGAGACAAGTAGATGTTATCTATCTGGACTTCCAAAAAGCATTTGATAGAGTAGACAACGACATACTACTCCTAAAACTGGGGTCAATGGGGTTTTCCCCAAGACTCCTAAATTTGTTTTCTAGCTATCTTGCCAATAGAACACAGTTTGTCAAGTATGGTCAATTTCAGTCTGAGGCCTACCAAACTTGCTCGGGTATAAGCCAAGGGTCAAACTTGGGGCCATTACTATTTAACATATTAATTAATAGTCTACCTAATGTAATTCAAAACTGCCAAGTGCTTCTTTTTGCAGACGATGTTAAATTAATCAAAGAAATAAAGAACGAAACTGATTGCGAAGCCTTACAAATGGATCTCAATGCAGTCTACGACTGGAGTTTAGAAAATAGGTTATATTTTAACATAAAAAAGTGTGAGATGATGAGCTTTACTCGTTCTGCCAACCTAGTGCAGCGTAAAACGGGGGTGGGCGAGGCGCGGGCCTACCTGCTGGGCGGGCAGCCCGTGTCGCGTGTGTTCCAGGTAAGGGACCTCGGCATCCTGTTTGATCCACGCCTAACTTTCCGTGACCACGCCATAGACCTTGCAAAAAGTGCGTTTCAAAAACTAGGATTTGTCCTGAGGTACTCTCAATCCTTCACGCCTATAGCACTGCGAGCTCTATACGCAGCTCTAGTTCGGAGTACACTGGAAACTAATTCGATGGTTTGGAGCCCGCACGAAAAGAAATATATGTCGCTTATTGAAAAAATACAAAAGAAGTTCTTGAGAAACCTCTACAAGAAACAATACGGGTATTACCCTTTTTTATACCCTACACGTTTCTTGCAGGGGCAACTAGGATACGACTCTCTCGAAACAAGAAGATCTTTAAGCCTAATAAAATTTGTTCTGGGCATAGTGCACAATAAGATCGAGGGTGTCGGCTTAGTGGGCGAGGTAGTGCAACTGTGGGTGCCGGAGGCGCGCGGGCGGCTGCTCGCGCCGCGCCTGCTGCACGTGCCGGCGGCGCGCACGGTGGGCCGGCAGCGCGCGCCCGTGCCGCGCGCGCTCGCACTGCTGAACTCCCTGCTCAAGGCGGTGCCGCAATGTGATGTGTTTACTACAGGGATTGGGAAAATGATTGAAGAATGCAAGGGAATGCTTGAAGAGGGATGAATCTGTTTGTTTTCTTTGTTTTTTAGTTAATTATGCTATGTTGTATATAACTAACTTTGTAGCGATTTGGCATTAGCTGTAAGTTACAAATGTAAATAAATAATAATAAATAAATAATGGTGAAAGCTGAAATAATAATTTTTATGTTTTCACCAACTGGACATACTCTGTTTTTTTTGCAGAAAAAGGGTACAGTCAGGTTAACAATCGCCTTGCTCATTGAATTATTGACCTCTAACAGTTGTCGCGATCATAGTGTTCATGCTGATAGTTTAATTTTTTTTCTTGCTGTAGGACCTTCATCATAAGTTTTATTCCCTGAATCTCGATTTCCATAATGTGGCTTTGCGTTTTACTTCAACTCTCAGTACTTCGCTCCTTGTTTACAGTGGTTTCCTGTACGCCCCGTCACACTTATGGTATAGTCCAGAGCGGTTAAAAGTACTAGGGTAACAAAAGTTAGTAGGTAGTAGTAGGAAAAACCCTGTTTAATACTGCGCAGTATTAAGCAACACCATGAACTAAGCCGGATGTTTTTCATGAGATTTTATTTTAGCCGCAATCTCTTACATATTTCTGATACCCTAGTGACAGAAAATATTCTGCGCATGACTGTACTTCGTCATAAATTCGGGTAAAATTCGAATGTGTGTCCAGTTGACGAAAACATTAAAATGATTTAAATACGTTTCACCATCTGGACACGCGTAAAAATCTTGGTGTGTCCAGATGACGAAAGAATAAATGATACTAATTTGAGTTTAACCAACTCGACACAGGTGTGTCCAGTAATGTGTGTCCAGTTGGTGAATAATCCCGCGGACGGAGTCGCGGGCGAAAGCTAGTAGTCAAATTATTATTATGTTTGTGACGTCGCTGTTTCTAGTTCCCACGACACAGGGTATCCTAGTGTGGGGCCAGAAGCAATGTATGTGCCTGTAAGTAAATGGTTATGTTTATGTAATCATCGTTTATTAGCCAAGTGGGTTTTCTGACGAACATTTTGGACTGTTTTTGTATAACCTGCAATGTATTAAGTATAATACTGTGCTAATGTCTGCCTCGTCGGTCTAGAGGTCTGATTCCCACGCTAGAGGTCATGGATTCGATTCCCACTGGAGGCTGTCCTATATTAGTTCAAATGGCCTCAGTCTTAGTGTTGCCTGTACCTTTCTGTAAGGTTATGCTAATTTATCTAGAAGTAATTTATAAACTGTCGGCGAATAAGCAAAATACGAATAAATAAAGTCTGTTTTTTAGTTCAATGCAAAAAAAATAAAACAGTCACATTGACATCTCAATACAATTCATCATCAACCCATAATGTCCCCACCGAGGGGCACGGTTCTCTTCCCTGAGGAAGGTATAGGCCATACTCCACCACGAGGGCCAAGTCCTGATTGGCTGATGATGGCTGGTCTTACTGTCAGAAGTTTTTCAAGCCGCCCTAAGGCCTCTGACTTGGCTTAACGACTGGCGTATATCGATGGCAGCCGGCACCAACTGCTTAACGCTGCTGCTATCAATAAAATCCAATGTCTGAATGTTACTAGTACGCAAAAACCAAATTACCCCATTTTACTTCCAAGAAAAAATTGTTTGTGCTACGTAAGTGTTTTTTTTTTACTTTGCTCTTATGAGGAATTAAACTATGATGTCTTTGATGTGATAAGAATTTTGGTCACACAAGTCTTCTATTCACGGTAAAAAAATACCGAGTAAATCTATAATATATATTTTATAACGGTAACACCGTGTAATTTTTTTTGCATTGAATTATAAACCGGTCTGTAGACAATACGAGGGTTTCCCAGTCCATTCACAAACCGGGAACCGTTTGTAATTAACCTCTGAGCTTGTATAGCAAGACTTGTCCTTACAAATTCAGTATACGAAACTTCTGCCTCTCTACTTGCTGGCGAAATTGATCATTGTCATACCGAGCAGCCTAAAGTCACAAATTATTGAGACAGACAGTCCGTTTTAGGCTTCGAGCTGTGAGTGGCACCTTTGGAATTAGACTTCTATATTACTTGTTTGTGGTTAGGGCGTGCGGGGGGAGAGGGGCAAGGGGGGTACCACAGGGCCACATCGCGTGAAGCTTGAATGAAAAGTGACGCTGGCACCGGATGAAATGTGACTGTTGAAATGGTGCGCCCCAGACACACGATGAAAAATCACAAAGCGAAATAAATTACGAGTTCAACTTGAAAGCATCGCGTGCCATTGTCGCGAAAATCGGACTTATCCGCCCCGTACGATATTTTCCTATACTCTTCTTTTTTCAGCCCCTTTTTGTTCGTCGAGTTTATATGGTACGAGGTTCCGTTTCAGCATTACGTGGATGTCAACCAATAACTCTTCGGGCGCGCCACAAAATGGCCGAGGACGCGAAGTTATGTGTGTGCTTGCAGGAATTTTGGTTTGGTTAATGCTTAGAGAGAGGACGGTATGTTCTGGGTATGCTACGGACACAGGGCTGGTTTTCATAAATAAAATCCCGAGTGGAAATTAAACTAATACCTTAATAATAACTTCCATACAGCATAATCACTTGATCTGGTCCCAGACTAGGATACCTTGTGCTACGGTAACGAGGCAAGGACATTACAAACGTGGAAAAACACCCAGATTGAGGCCATTTGTACAATCAGACAAGTTATCTTTACGTAGCACTTTATTTCTAAGTAGGATTTCCTGGCACCTGCATCCATATTGAATTGGATCATTATTGATTGCACGATAAATAAGTATTTTCTTGCATAGCTATGTATGCTACTCTGTTGTAACATATTATTAAAACAATTCCGGAGTTACTATGTACTTGAGAATCCGTCTGAAGAGACCATCCAGCCCTTATATTACGTAACTTTCCACTCTATCGGGTTAACCATTTAGACAACTCTAAAGAGTCAAACTAAGAATGTAAATGACAGTTTTGAGTAGGAGTATGAGATACCTACTGGGAAAGAAAGTCCCAGAATGTGACACTATGACATAAGGTGGTGTGACATACCGGGAACAAAAGGGCTAAATCAGCCAACTCCATACAGTGGAGTCTTATGTAATTGCACCCCAAGTTTCGCTCTAATGTGTAGTGCTTACGAATGTTTTAGCTCGAAAATATACACTAGAATGTCGCCGCAATAGGGAATTGATGAAAATATCAGAAGTGCTTGATATTTTTTTTGATTATAGAAATAACCTTCCTTAACGCGGGAAAAAAGTTTCAATTTTTTTGGCCACGTAGTTAATTTTTAAATACCTATACTTAATATTTTTCCATTCGTAGTTCTGGGCTTAGTACGGCATATCAGACATATTCCTTAGTCCGCTACGTATAAAAAAAAATCCGTCATTGTCACCAGATTTTTTTTTTCATACGTAGCGGACCAAGGAATATGTCTGATATGCTGTACTGAGCCCAGAACTACGAATGGAAAAATATTAAGATTATTTAAACATTAACTACGAAGCCAACAAAATTGAAACTTTTTTCTCGCGCTAAGGAAGGTTATTCCTATCACCAAAAAAAATATCAAGCACTTCTGACATTTTCATCCATTCCCTATTGACGATTATTATTTGAAACTTTTTTGGATTGTTATTGTCTCTTTTATGTGAAATTCACTGGTTCAATTAAGCATGTTTCAATCAATCAGGATTCCCATAAAATTATGGGATTCCCCTAAAATTATGGGATTCCCCTAAAATTATCGGATTCCTGTAAAAGCGTTTTCACAAAGCCAAATGCTTCGGTATTGAGCGACGACATCATAAATTTGAGACTAGAAGATAAGAGCCGTCACGACCCGTCGTCGGAATGATGTAAGTCGGTTAAGGCAACGCACTCTGGCTATCAGTCTTGAAACTATACAGGGCGATATTAGTCACCTCTGGACAGGCTATTGTATCCCAAGTAGTGGGTCGAGGGACGTGGAGGACGATCTCGCGATACCCCACGCAGCATGAGCGATGGTATCATCCTATACACCCAATCACTCATTTCCGTTGCGTTACTTGCGACTTTGCAACTAAAGTGTGAAGGTTGACGTGCTGTCGACTGTACATCCAAAATACTGTTCGACGGAATCGTACCAAAACTGCCATGATGTTGGACAGCTCCCAGGTCTTCGGGCTTGCTGATAAGCAACCAAAATATTATAAATCGAAATCAAATATTATGTAGATCATCTCAACCCATTATGTCCCCACCGGAGGACACGCGTCTCTTCCCTGAGGAAGGTATAGCCATACTCCACCACGGGGGCCAACTCCGGATTAGTGGAGCTTGTAAGACAGTGGCTGGTCTTACTGTCAGATGTTTTCAAGCCACTCAAAGGCTTCTGAATTGGCCTAACGGCTGCCATCTATCGACGCCAGCCGGCACCAACTGCTTAGAGCTGCTGCTCTCATACAAACCAATGTCAGAATGTTGCTAGTACGCAAAAACCAAATTACCCCATTTTACTTCCAAGAAAAAATTGTTTGTGCTACGTAGGTGTTCGGGGAATCGCTCGAAAAAATGCCAATAGCGTTAGTCATGGAAGGGTTACCTATGTTCTTTAACCTTAGTGACCGTTTAAGATCAGTCAGGCGGCCGGGGCTACGAGCGATGTAGATAATATACAGGGTGTTTGGAAGCTGGGTGCAAAGCTTTAAGGGGGTGTTAGTAAAGACCATCGAGGACATTTTGAGCCATATTGTTTTATTATCCTAACCAAAGTCAGTTTTTTTTAAGGAACTTTAATGATTTTAATACCTCCCAAAATTTTCCAATTAAGTGCTAATAACAGAAAATTTAAGTGGATTTTTTTTATAGTGTTTTATTAGCTGACTTGTGTTTAATGATATTAAATCTATTTAAAGCAAAAATAAAATTTTGGACCTAGATTTAAAGTTCCCAAAAAAAAAAAAAAAACAACAATCAGACTTTGGTTAGGACAAATATGGCTCAAAATGTTCTAGATGGTCTATAGTAACATCTCCTTAACCTACTCAGTCCTGACCTTGAAAATAACAATGGTTTTCAATTGTTATGGTGTGTACCCCGGGTCTTAAGAGGTTAAGGCTTTGCACCCAGCTTCCAAACACCCTGTATATAAGTTGATTTCGATTCATTCAGTTGATTTGAAATTCGAATGTTTAATTTAGATATTGAAGTAGGTACCTACCTTATGCTGCAAATTATAGCTGCGCACTGCACTGCACTGAAGACGATTGAAAGACAAAGGTAAACCTTGACAAATAAGTCGGAAAGCGTTGTTTCTCAGCTTGTTAGTAATTTTCTTATATATTATTAGGAAAGTTGCTCGAGGAAAATACTTTTTACTGTTATTTTTATTGAAGAAAAGAGTTTACTTAATCCACACATCCAACCACTCAATTAGGGCAAACATTAATCCGCATCTCAGCCAGATTTGTTCTATAAATCATCATCTATCGGACGGCGAGCAAACAGCGCCGCAGATCATAGAGCGCTTGTTAGGCCCGTATTTGCGGAGAGGACCGCAGCCGCGCATTATGCACACGTGTGGACACGCACTAACTTCAAAGGAAGGACTGAGTTTTTTTTTAATTTTTTTTTATTTGTGAGTGGTTGACCAAAAAGGGACCTCAAGGGAAAATAATTGATTTCGAGAAAATCGCGTTTGAAGTTTCGTGTATGGACAGGTTTCGACTCTGCTCGGCTCACAAAAAAAATCATAGAAAAATAACTACGGCACCTAAAAATATTCTGGTTAGACCAAAACAAAGCTAAAATACCAGAGATTAAAAAATTCAAATAAAAAAATAATGGTTTCCAATCCCTCCGGGTCCCTTTTTGGTCAACCACTCACATTTATTGATACTTTATTGCCAACACTTCCGAAGTGTTGGCCGAGAACAGGGAGGAGTGGATATCTAAAGGGGAGGCCTTTGCCCAGCAGTGGGACACAGAAAGGGCTAATTAAAAAAACTTTTATTGCACTTACATTTAAGTTAAGAATATAGTACATTGCGGCGGACTTAATGCCGTAAGCATTTTCTACCAGTCAACCTTAGGAGGTAAATAGAAAGAGTTGGTAGGCGTGCAAAAGTAATTGAATAAATCTAAAAACATAAAATTTTTACTTGCATTTTTGGACCATGAGTACGGCTCATGAGAGTCTCAAGACTGAAGTGGAAATGGGCGGGATACCTGGCAAGGCGGGAAGACGGCAGGTGGACCAAGGCAATCACAGAGTGGCCGAGAACAGGACGACGGTCAGTGGGCAGATCTGCGGCCCGATGGTCGGACGATGTCGTTGAGACGGCGGAAGGTCCGTGGATGCGAATGGCGGGAGACCGTGTGAAATGGCATTGGGGGAAAAGGCCTATACCGAGCAGTGGGCAGCGGTGGGCTGGTGATGATGATGATGAGTACGGCTGATTTGTTTAGAAACAGCAAAGAAACACCAAAAAACCAGATGTGGGATTGCAGCAGAATTTCTTGAAACAATGAGATTTTCCGAGGGAAGGGGTAGCGTGGCAGAGCGTCACAGAGTAGTTTAGTTATTTATTTCTTCTCAAAGTATATTTTAAAAATACAGTAAGTGCCTGAACACTTCACTAGGCATGCCCGTGCTGAAGAGAAGTATGATAATTTTTTTGTCTTGTTCAGTTGTTGTATATTGATTTGGGTGCCTTTAAGGGTAGAGGGAATAGGCTCTTACTGAACCAACGAAGAACATCGTCGGCTCCATCTTCACTTACCATCAGGTGAGACCGGGGTCAATCGTAGGTCGTTTTTAATAAAAAAAAAATATATATTGTGATATGTAACTGTTTAAAGTATATTCATAAACGTTTAGTTTTATAGCGTATTAGTTTAGGCGGTAATGCTGTAAGATATTCTATAATGTAAATATAAAATAAATACCCTCCCCTAACAGTTGAGGGTACTAAGTGAATATGAAACAGCAATGTCGATGTTCGACTTAGGTGACAATTCATTCACCAAATATCCTCATCCGCAGGGGAATCGTCACTCTTGTCAAATTGTTAGGCGTTAATTCCTCCGTACTACTTGAACTTTTCTTGTATATGCCCACCGTTAAATATAACAGCCAGGTGTTCACTGGTACACCTGACCATTTGAGAAAAAAAAAGTCTGTTCGCTATCATAGTGTCACTTTGATATTTGCCGCCTCGGCACGTGGCGGCTTTTCACAAAAGAAAATAAAGGAAGCCGACGCGGCGCAATCACGCCAGTGAATTTGGCTCGCAGCTCGTCTCATTCTCGTATTATGTAGATCACGCAATTAAAGAAATAAATCAATCATTATTTTAGGATGGATTTATAACGAGACGATCCTGCATCACTTAGGTAGGTACCTATTCAAAATACTTGTGGAGATAAATATTCTGAGCACACTTCGAGTGATGAAGAGTAGTGTTTTATTTTGTGCTTCATTAGGTACCTATATTTGTGTACCTACCATGTTTTTTTTTTCAAATTTAAAGTATTTTTGCCGTCTAAGTTGTATTATTGAAATAAATGTCTTTTTACTAAAACCAAGATTGCCTTCGTGTGTACCGACACTATCTAAGCGAACGGACTTTACAATGTATTGTAAGAAAGTCAGTAAATCTACACAGTAATTTCTTTTAGTGGCAACTATAACGTTAAATCATTCCACCAGGCCGTTTTCGATAAAAAAGCTGAAGAAACATAATTATTGAACTTCGACCTGGTCTTTTTTTTGCAGTTAAAGTGCTTTACAGCGGTTTTAAAACTCCTCATTTATACGAACATGTATAAGTAATACTTACTTTTTTTTCACACAGTCAAACAGCCTTTTGTCTATCAAAGTCCATACTGGTCGCCGCCGCCGTCAGTACTCTTAGATTAAGAAGTACCTGAGCCATCATCATCATCAGCGCATTATATCCCCACCGAGGGCAATCTCTTCCCTGAGAAAAGTATAGGCCATACTCCACCACGGGGGCCAAGTCCGGATTGGTGGAAGCTTGTGGAAGCGGACTAGTGGCTGGTCTTACTGTCAGAAGTTTTCAAACCAGCCTCGGACTTGGCTTAACGACTGCCATCTATAGACGGCAGCCGGCACCAACTGCTTAACGTGCCTTGCGAAGCACGGAGCCGCTCGGGAAAATCCCACTAGCGTTAGTCATAGAACGGTCACCCATCCATGGAATGAACGCGCGCTATGTTGCATAACCTTCGTGATCTTGTAAGATCACTCAGGCGGCCGGGGCTAAGAGTACCTGTGTAGGTAATCATCTTTTTTGTGTAAATAAAAAGGTTTTCCCTCTCTTCTTTCTGTCCATACTAATTTGATAGCTAGACGCTTGGAATAGCTTGCAATCCAGGGGCTGAGAATTATTTCTGATGTGTCTTAAATTGCATAGTATTTGGATTTGAGGCGCTTTGAGGCTTTGCGCCACCTATCATGGACCTCAGGGGCTTACTGTAACTCCCACGGGCCCGTCATGTACACTGTACAGCCCCACAATTGCATAACATCCGCATCTCAAATCCGATCATCAGTGCTCGGCTGCTCAGGAATTCTATTAATTTTGTATGAGCTCTTGATTCGGACATTAGCTGTGTGTGATGTAATTAATCATGACTGTACTGGTTATAGAGTATTTTTAGTTGATGTTTAATTAATAATTAGCGATTACTGCCTAAACACCACACCTAACAATTTTCTAGTAGTAATAGGAAATTTGACCGATTGCTGAAAGTCATCTCATATTGTTTGTTGGTGTCTATGGAGTCTTGAGAAAGTGGTAATTTTAAATTCTTTCGTGTATTTCTTCTAAAAAAGGCGAACGAAAATTTACTTTTCAAATAAGCCGCCAAAACACTATCTTAGGTAATATAGCGTCGCACAGGAATTATGACGTCACTTTCCGGTAAACCAACCAATGAACGTAAGAAAGAATGAATGACAGGCGCCATTTTTATTGCCATATGACGTCTTCATAGAATAGGCCAATCCAGGCCGTTTGATTTACAAATTTTGGTCTCAGTAGTGTTGAATCCCTCGCTACTTCAGCGATTCTTATTTCGCCTCAGTTCACTCTGGATTCAATTTCACAACCTTGACGCATAAATTTTGTTTGCGCCCTTGGTGAACAATCCAGGAAAAATACATACAAAACAAACTTGAGAAACTTGGAACTTGGGAGTCTGAGCTATTCACACACCCAATCGCTTCAAACCGCCCATCCACTGTGGGCACGCGTGATAATTAAGCCCATTCTCATTGAGAGAAAGCTTGTAGGGACTGTAGGGACAGTCTGACGTATATGGACTGCTACACGTAATAGCAACGTGTTAAATGGAATCGATATACCTACTGTTATCGAGGTCGATACCAGCGGCAGCAACACTAGGAGAACAAGTAAATTGAGTAAAATTATCTCATATTAAGAAATTTGAAATTTTTAAACGAAAAATATTTAACAAAATAATATAATAATTTTAAACTACATAAATAAAAATAACGTAAGTGAATCGGGAATTATGTTTTAAATAATCTCGATTTGTCTCTACACTTTTGTGGTATCCTTGCGAGTGGAGCATGTTGCACAATGAACCGATTCTTCTAATTTAAAAACAATTTTTATTTCTTCCTCAAAAACCAATAATAATCGAAAAAAATATATCTGCCGTTCCTACCTACCAAACCGTACCGTACCTACGTACCAAATAAATAGGAGTAAATTTGATAGATAGCAAGTTTTATTGAAAGTTTCATATTACTAAGCTGTTATTAATAGCTACAACTTTCAAATTTACTAACTTTGCACAGTAGACGCTAAAAGGGGGAGCAAGAGCCTTTCTTCCTTGTGGTCTAACTTAGTAGTCAAACTGATTTGACCACGAGGAATTTTAACATTTTTCGTGGTCAAACTGTAACTATATAACCTCTTTGAACATACTGTATACGATGTAGTCTATCAAATATGATAAATATTTAAAATATTTCGAGACTACATGGATGAAGAATGAAACATTAAAAAAACCATGCTCAGTATATGGTCAGCGACATTGTACAAATAGTATAGTTGAATCATGAAATAGACAACGGAACAAATCGATGAAACGATATCTTCCAATCACGGTTGCTCGTTTACTGGCAACTTTATTCAAAAAAGAAAAAATACTGATCCAAAACCAACAAAATCTCCTCGACGCAGCCGCCAAGAACAAATATTCCGAGACAAATTCATAATAAAGTGTCAAATGGAATTTATACGTGGCGATATAGGTGAAGGTTACTTTTTAAATAAATTACGTTACATTACATTACATTTACATACAGGCACATACATTGCTTCTGGCCCCACACTAGGATACCCTGTGTCGTGGGACCCAGAAACAGCGACGTCACAAACATGTACCTAAATATCCAAGACCTGGGTTTAATTTTTTTTGTCTCCAGCCGGGACTCGAACCCGAGACCTCCGGCATGATAGGCAGATGCGCTAACCACTGCGCCACAGAGGTCGTCGAAAACAAAACATTAACAAAACAAAACGTTAAACAAAACTTTTGGCTATAACTGTAAAATTTTATTTCAAGACTCACTCAGGGTGTAATTTTTTAATAAATTTGATAGTTTGACCGCGAAGAATGTTAAAATTCCTCGTGGTCAAATCAGTTTGACTACTATACTTGAGCCATTACAAACGTGCGACCTGAGTCATAAACATTTGTATCACACCTCTCTCTCACACATAATAATATAGGAGGCATATCAGGCATATCGGAAGTCTCGCTCGCACTTTTACGACTCGGTTCGCACGTTTGTAATGGCTCAAGTATAAGTTAGACCACGAGGAAGGAAGGAGCAAGACTTGATTTATTTATTCTAGGAACCATCTGAAGTCCTCTTTTAACGAACGTTTCGCAAAAAGACAGATCTACATATTAATCATCTTAAATAATAAAATAATCTTGAAGAGGGATTAATTAAATTCACGTATACCCTCGTTGAGGGATAAACGTGGGGTTGAGATGGGCGCCAAAGTTAAATGGAATGTAACCGCACAACGCGGGCGGTGACCGCACACACTATGGTTCCCGCTCTAGATATGATTACACTCATCTACAGATTAAAGTGATAATCGTTAAAGGATTTTAAGGCCTGGCTTTGCAAGATATGTCCGCTTCAGATTGTCATTAGTTCTTGGTTTATTTAATATGTGAAGTGGGTGCGACTCTTTGGTTGTCATGTTATTTTTCTTAATATATAGGTATTATACATTACGCCAATTTTATACCATTACTTAGACATAAGGAAATTTTAATAACTCTGTATCCTGGTTGAGCAACAAAGTGTTATCTATCTATATCTGTCTATCTAAAATCAAAGTGATTATAGTAAGTTCTATAGTCAGATTTCAACCGATTTCAATTATTTTATCAACCGTGTTGAATCGCTCGTAGCCTGGGCTGCCTGAGTGATCTTGAACGATCACTAAGGTTAAGCAACATACGGCGCGTTCAGTCCATGGATGGGTCACCGTCTATGACTAACGCTAGTGGCATTTTTTCCAAACGATTCCGTGCTTCGCAAGGCACGTTAAGCAGTTGGTGCCGGCTGCCGTCGATAGATGGCAGTCGTTAAGCCATATCAGAGGCCTTAGGGCGGCTTGAAAACTTCTGACAGTAAGATTAGCCGAGTGTCTTACAAGCCTCCACCAATCCGGACTTGGCCCCCGTGGTGGAGTATGGCCTGTACCTTCCTCAGGGAAGAGACCCGTGCCCCTCGGTGGGGACATAATGGGTTGATGATGATGATGATGATGATACAAAAGTTGTAAATTCGGAAAACTATAGGTCTATTTTTTTTAGCACTATTGTTAAGGTTTTTTGTAAGACTGTTTGTTTTCGTATAAATAAATAAATAAAAAAAAAACTGACTAGAGATGGGCTGTACTAATCAAGAAAATGCTGTACTCCTAAATTGACGTATTTGATTGGTTTGCAGTTTTCAGTTTTTTTAGATACGATAAATCTCCCCCTCTAAGAATAGTCCGGTTGTTAGTGCGGTTGACTTTCAAATTCAAATATTTTTATTCACAGTAAAAACAAAATGTTAACTTTATGAACGTCAAAGTTGTTAGTTTCACAATTAATAGATTCTGTGGAGAAGAAGCTAAGAAAGAAACTCCACATTAATTCTTTTCAAAACAGTTTTAGCTTAATTAACAAACTTTCAAACTTAAAAAATATTACATACTCTTCTAAATGATCGTTGATATTGTATAGAATCAGGCGATACTTTGCCCATTAATCGCTATTTTTGCGCAAAACAATAGTAACCGTTAGGCGGTTGACGGTTTAACGGTCACCGGTTTGACAAATAGATTACGTTATCGGGGAGCGGGGCGGCCTAGCCTATAAATACCGAGTGTTTTTTGGGGTGACGGTCATTTGTGCTTGTGAGCCTGAGGATGCCTCGTGTTAGAGGCGAAACGCGTCGCGCATTGTCTCACACAAGTATTGTTGTCGGTGGTGGTGTGGTCGTGTCTTGCTTCTGCTTGAAAAAGTAGGAGGGAGGGCGGTGCATTATCTAACCGCATGGTGCTTGTGGGATATTAGCGGAGTTTATAGTGCGGCCGCTGGGAGTTTACGATCCTGACACATGTCTGTTTCATATGACTAGTGCTGGGAGAAAAGCAACGTTATTATTCCTTACGTTATTCTTAACTAGCTTTTGCTACTGACTCACGATTAAGTAGTTTTGTTTTTTAGACGACCTTCACTCAGTCATCTCTTGTGCCATTTTCGCAGGCATTTTAGAAGGGCCATCATCTTTTTTGTGCCGAATGGCGGTGAAGTGTTGTGGCGAGCTGTGCGACCTTTTATTTGGGCCCAGATCAGCTCAATAGCTTTGTACGGCAGTGGTACGGAGAGATTCTGAGAACGCGATGATCTTTTTCTAAAGCCTGTTCATCAACTTCGTATCGTTAAAGGGACCGTTATTATTTTCGTTATTTTTGGTACGTCGCTACAAAAAAATACGGTTGACATAACCTTGTGACAGCGTAGTAAGAATTTTACGCACGAACAATAAATATTGATTTCTTCTTATTTCACATTTAAATCACTGTGCAAAATATAACATTGATTGTAAGTTTACACAATGATATAGTTTCAATGACAATTATTTGCTAGTAGGATAAATAGGACATAAAAATATTTTAATCGAAAATTTAACGCCACTTCAAGGTTACGTCGTGCGTTCTAACATGACCTGTCAGGATCGTAAACTCCCAGCGGCCAGACGGTAGCAAAGTAATTTTCTCATTTTAATGCAATGATCGTTGATTTTATAAAAAACTTTTTTTGCACAGAGTGTGCTTAACACATTTCTTAACCGCGTCGGAGGTACCTCTAGAGATCATAGCCGACTTACACGACTCTGCTCCCACCCGGCAAAAATAATAAAATTCAAATATGAACTTTAAATATTGCTTTTTAGATATTTTTAAATAAATTAGCAGACAGCTCGCTGTCAGCTGTCAGCAAATTTATGATGCCAATGTAAAATATATCTAAAGAGCAATATTTAAAGCCCATATTTGAATTATATTATATTCGCTGGGTGGGAGCAGAGTCGTGTAAGTGGGCTATGACCTTAATATATCATGGGGAATCTTGTTGTAGAACCTTATGCAGTACCCCATAAAGCAAATATAAAATTTTGCAAGTCTAAATCATGGAAATGACAGTTAATGTTAGAAAACTCATGTATTTGATTCTTTTCTAATTCTCTGAAAACCAAACACGCCCCAACACAAACAGTAACACAAATTTCGTGCTATCAAGTTGAAACTAACTGCGTGTTACATTGTCTTGGTTTAGTTTACAATGTAATATATTTTTTTTGCAAAATGAATGTTACAATACTATCCGCGTCAGTGTAAACGTCATTATTAACGAACGAGCAGTCTTTTAAAGCGACGGGTAGCTGGTTTCAAACGCCCCTTAAGGGAGCATCCGCACACACGACACACTGAGCGCCCGTGATAATACGATCTGAGAGGCTACCTGATCTGGGTGTATGTTTAGTTTACTAGCTCTAACAGTAGCATACGTGGCGTGAAGCCTAGACAATGGGGGTTTCGCGTCTCATTTGCAGCAGGTGCGGCTCAGATGTGGTCCTAACGACGAGACATTCGCCCCGGGATACGTGACGCCGTGCTGCATCCGCACCGACCGCAGCCAACAGTACACCTCTTGCAGTTAAGACTTTACTCGAAATGCTCCAACAATTTTAGTAAGGGGCTACATGCAGGTAACCTTAGGGCTACCATTGGAAAAAATACTTTTTGTGAAAAGTGTCGGACCAATCTCCTTAGTCATGTTAATGGCAATCTTTAGGCCCACAAAAGAAGGTTGATTTCATTGTGGTGCTAGTGTTAGTGGTGACCCGTAAGGCGAGGGTTCTCGTTTCTCGATAGTATCACTAAAACAGATGTTTTGAAATGAAGAAGAAGAAAAAATATTTATTATAAAAACGTACATACGGCCTACCACTCTGGGATATAGGCGTGAGTTTATGTATGTGTGTGAAAGTTTATTTTGCATTACCTCGGTTTGTGATTACAAATCTTTATTAATAATTCTGTAGTCTGCGGTGGTCCTGATCAAATTGCACATTAAATTGAAGAGCGTAAAAAATTTGTCGATCCGAGTCGACAACTTATAGGCGGAAATTCGGATTATCGAGTATTTGCAATGTAAAAATTATCTTTCTATATAATGGCGCATGGCGTTGCGAAGTAAACATAATATCAATGTCACCAACGTTGCGTTAGTGTCACATTATCTCGTGTCACAGGTGTCCATTGTGGACTCTAAGGGTAATTTGTTGAAATGAAAAAGCAAATGGATAAGAAAAGTAGCAAAAATTAAATGCTGAACAAAAATAAGTGGTCGATACAATGTGAAATATCATTATGAGACTACATTTTAGCTGAGAGAAGCCGGGCTTTCATCTAGTTGACATTATAAAGTTGCGACTCAATTCAACTCTGCTTCATTCAGTTATGAAAGTAGCAACAGATCAACTTGCGAAATTAAAATTTACAGAAAGGGTGCTTATTTGCGCCGCGCTCCTCGAATTCTCGCCTTTTTTATTCTGTGAAATCAGCCTTGAGATAGATCGACCTATTGAAAAGGTAATTGTTGCAAAAGAAACAGCCAGCTCCATTTTCTCTGTTTAAATAAACAATGAGCTTTTTCTCAGTTTCAAGGAATTTGCAGGCGTCTTTTAAATACCGCTGTAGTAGAGCATGTTCACTCAGAAATCTTGATTACCTACCTACATATAATGTACCTAAATATAACAATAACTACGGAAAAAGAACAGTAGACTTCATGCTACCGACTATACTTAACCAATTACCAAAAATGTTGGTGGGTAATCTTGCTTCTCTAAAACCAAATAAAATTAAAGTGCTATTAAAGAAATATTTTAGTGAATAATATTATTATTAGTAATAATTGAAGACGTGAGTTGATGAAGGTGATAAGTACAATTTTTTAAATTTTGAGTATATTGGTGTTAAAGTTTTACTACAATTTTCTACATTTTTTTTCCACACAAAAAACAACGACAACCGAAAATACCGGACTAGGCCCCCGTGGAGGAGTATGGCCTATACCTTCCTCAGGGAAGAGACCCGTGCCCCTCGGTGGGGACATAATGGGTTGATGATGAACCGAAAATACGACATATCACCTTCATCCACTCACGTCTTCAATTATATTATAACTAGTAATAATATTATTCAAACATTTATCATGTATATTATTATTGTATCTAAGTATCACGAGTGCATTAGAAATTAAGGAGTGTTGTACAAAAGCGGCTCAGGCTTCACGCAAAAACCTAATAAGGTTTAAGTGATGCTTTATAACAATGTAAAATTTAAATGTGTTTATCAATAAAGTGTTTAAAAAAAAAAGTCGCAACCGAGGGTTTTGATTTTACATTGAAATGACCCGGTTTATTCCCGTCCTCCGCCCGAGTCGGCTTACTACCCCCGGGGGCTGTTTCACAGAGCTCGTATACGTACAATCCATGGTTTATTATGACAATTTCCTACGCGTTGTAAAATCGATCAACCTGCTGATCAATAAGTAGACTACGCAAATGTAAATAATCATATTAAGCAGTGTAATATAAGTATACTGTAGCACACTACTTTGATTGAAATACGCTTCTTTGCAAATATATTATTTATTTTTCTCTTTTCGTCGGCATCACCTAGCCTAGCTAGGGATCGACTGGCATCTCAACAAAAACTTAGCGATTACCTTTCAATCATTTTAAAATAATTCTAGACGGAAAGTTACTATAAAGAGGAATCGCTACAGTACAGAGTAGAACGCCGATTATCCGAATTAATTGGGACCGGGGTCAATTCGGATAGTCAGACATATACTGGTAATAAAGAAAAATTAACTATCACACATAGAATAAACCTTATTAAGTTTAACAAACATAGTTCTACGATAACCCTTACTTGAACATCTCGATCAGAGTAAGTTGCAAAGCCATCAGGCCTTAACAAAAATACAAAGTATAAAAATTCACAACAATAATATAGGCTTAGGACCGATTCGGATAGGCAATTGGCGATTCGGTTAATCGGCGTTCGGATAATCGGCGTTCTACTGTAATAAATAAACCACATAATAATATTGTACAGTCTGTTAGCTTTTAGATTATACCTCGGCTACGCAATCACAAACCGATTATATTGCAATGAGGTAAGGTTTATTTTGTATTGTTATTTTTAACTTTTCAAAATAGTGAAGAAAAGTTTTATACGGAGCAGGAAGTAGTATTATACTGTATAAAGCTAACAGACTGTACAATATTATTATGTAGTTTATTATTACAGTAGAACGCAGATTATCCGAACACTGATTAACCGAATCGCCAATTATCCGAATCGGTCCTAAGCCTCTATTATTGTTGTGAATTTTTATACTTTGTATTTTTGGTTAAAGCCTGATGGCGTTGCAACTTACTCTACACTCGTGTGCTTTCGGCGAAAACCGAAGCCTGCTCTAGAGCCCGAGGTATATTCTTTAAGCTAACAGACTATAGTTTCTTGAATCTCGGCCTCGCCTACACAGTTGCTGACGACATAGGCATTTCGTAGACGCCATTGTGCGCTAATAACCTCGGTACGGACGCAATTCTCTGCACATTTTATTTCATCCTCGCCATCTCACTATCTTGTATTATGAACGTCAGAGTTGTCGTATATAAACAAAATATTTAATATAAGATACTTTATTTGCTATGAACATTGTGTCAATCTAGTTACATAGAATAAAAACATGCACTTTGGATTGAAATATAAAAATACATTAGGCCCAACATGTTCTGCTGATACAAAGATTTTTTCGCTTATTTCATGTTCCAGCTACAAACAATAATGTGTCGTAAAACGGACCTATCTCTCGAATGTGTTGTTCCTACAACGATTTGAGCAATGATTTTGACATGACCCACCAAACATTCCGTGATTTTAAGAAATTGGTTTATACTTCGATTCTGTTAGTGCATTACTGTACGATGACGGTGACAGATACACGGTCGGGTCACGTGACGTTTTTTGTAACGCAAAGTGAGTTTTGAGATATTTGAGTTTTTAGGTTTAAGCTGATTTACGCTCTCCATACATGTGGGTAGATTACAATGTGCCATAACTTTGCACATACTCATCGGATCGCTATGCAAGTCTTTAATTTTTAAAGTTTAGCGCATAGTGATAATTTTGGTATATTTAACTCAAAAATTACCATGTTGTGGGTTGGAATCTTTCTGCTAAACTACGTCCGTTTGATGTGTTATACCCATACTTGAATCGGCAATGAACTAAATGACCTTTGTCATTGTACTACAATTGGCAGAATTCTAAGCCCTGGTGTACATACAATAAACAATATTCTATCTCTCTATATAACCAAAACACAACAAACTTGGAAATGTGCTAAGATATAACATTATGATTATGCAGTCGACAGCAGTCAGGAGTTTTTTTTCGTGTACTTTGGTCAACTGACACCTTTTAACAGTAAATTAACAGTTTTATAGTGTTAGTTCGTCAATTACTACTTGTGTGGCAATTAAATATTATAGAGTACAACAAACAAACAAGTTCTGTTAGTTTGAAATTAAGTAAAATAAATAAAAAATAAAATAAAATATTTTGTGATTTTTCCGGTGTACAACAAAAAAAATTCTTTTCTTATTTTATCTAAAAAGATTGTAACTAATTTAACATGATATAAACTCACGCCTATGTCCCGAAGGAGTGGGCAGAGACGAGGGTCTGCATTTGTCACGATCCTGTCAGTTTTCTTTCGTTTCATCAACAAATTTTATTTATGTCGTTGCATCCACGGACGCCGGCTTAGGGTACTTTTTATCTCACGCTTTGCTACGTAAGCAGCGAATTTACATATCCCTGTAGGGCACAAGCCTTTCGTACTGAGCGTGGATCTAGCGTGCCCAGCCCACTTCGGGTTGGCGATTTCAAGCGCTGAGGTGTGTGAATAGCTCCGAGACTGAGGTTTCCTTACAGTACTTTCCTTCGCCGCTAGCGAGTGGTATTAATATTGAAACTTCACAAATATAAATAACTAGCTTTCGCCCGCGACTCCGTCCGCGTGGACTTTAGTTCAAAAATTTTCAACCCCGTTCACTCCCATAAGGGTTAAATTTTGAAATAACGGCGAAACAGTGTTCAATCAATTGTGTTGAAGAGTATTTATTTTAAGTTTCAAGAAAATTAGACTACATTTTTTATACCTCCCATAGAAGTTTTGGCAACCCTTTTCGCCCCCTTCGGGATTGAATTTCAAAAAATCCCGTCTTATTCCTTGCCTACATTACATAGACCCTCTGTGCAAAGTTTCAGCTTCCTAGGTCCAACGGCTTGGGCTGGGCGTTGATGAGTGAATGAATCAGTCAGTCAGGACTTTGAATTTTATTTATATAGCTTTAACTAAAAAAACATGTGTGCACTGGGAATCAAACCTTTCTACCTACTGGGCTTCCACCCTTTGCTAGTAGGCTAATTTTCAATTTAATTCTGCTAAAATTTAATTAAAATTTTGCTAATTTTAAAGTTTCACAAAATTATACGACACTGACTTTGAGGCAGTAAATATACCTATATATACCCAGTTTCTCGTCCCCTAACAAGCTGTTAATCAAGTGTCAACGGCGGTCCTTTCTTTTTTCTATAAATATGAGCATTGGTGACAAATCGCTTTCGCTTCATCGATATTATATTCATTAATCGTTGCATGCACGCTCGGCGGTATTGGGTACTATTTATCTTGCCCTTTGCTAATACATCCCCAATTTGGTCGAAAGAGTTTTAACAGTTTTACCTTAATTAACAAACGTTCAAACTTGAAAACTATTACTCATGGATATGTTATGTTCATCCAAAACATGGCCGTTATTTGCCACGCTATATTTTTGAACATGTACGGAAATCTTGTAACCATTTCGTGAACTATGCTTTCAGTACAATTTCTATTTATCAGATTCATAAAGCAGTATGACGTCAGCAAACACAGTATGAGTATGAATTCTTTGCCGTACTTACAGAAAAAAATACAAATGACGTTTGTTTTTTTTTATACAGGCATAGACAATCTCTTTAATCATGCTCTGATGACGTCCAAACAGCAAAATTTTAGAAAATATTAGATATAATGATTAAAATACTCCAACATACCGAATTTAGTTTCTTAAAAAGGTCTACATTTTCCATGTGTTTCTTGTTTTTTACAATTTAAAAACATATACTATATCACAAGTAAGTAATTGCTCGTAGCCTGGGCTGCCTGAGTGATCTTAAACGATCACTAAGGTTAAGCAACATACGGCGCGTTTAGTCCATGGATTGGTCGGTCACCGTCTATGACTAACGCTAGTGGCATTTTTCGAGCGATTCCATGCTTTTCAAGGCACGTTAAGCAGCTGGTGCCGGCTGCCGTCGATAGATGGCAGTCGTTAAGCCAAGTCAGAGGCCTTAGGGCGGCTTGAAAACTTCTGTCAGTAACACCAGCCACTAGTCTTACAAGCCTCCACCAATCCGGACTTGGCCACCGTCATGGAGTATGGCCTATACCTTCCTCAGGGAAGAGACCCGTGCCCCTCGGTGGGGACATAATGGGTTGATGATGAAGTAAGTAATCGACAGATGTCAACAGCTTATTAGGTTACGAGAAACATGCAATGAGTTCCGAAAAACGTGTACGCAATTTAATTTATGAAATTAATTGAAGTGTGACATCCACTTCATATATGTAAGTAAGCGAGCGTTTCCTTCATGCGTGGTTTTAATTAATGTAAGGCATTACGTTTAATAAATACTTTGTCACGAATGCTTACCGAATAACGATGAAAATTGCGAAAGCGCCTCGTGTATTAGGTACTGATGTTTTATAATAATTAAGACCAAATTATTATCGTACACACTTTGACAAAATACGTACTTCCATACTTACATAAGCGCACGCTTATATCCCAGAGGGGTAGGCATAGGCCAGGTGCTATTTATGCAGGTGCTATTTAGGTGGGTGCGCAAACTGGATTACCTCGGCATAGGCAAAGACCAGGGATTGCCAGCTGCCACGATTTTGATAAATCAATCCTACATTCATGAATATGATTCTTCTGCCATAACCGAGTTTCGCTACTATACAGGGTGTTGATTTGTACATTTAAATCCGACTCAGGGGTGGTTACTTACATGATACTGAAGCAAAAAAAATACATGAAACAGAAAAGTCAATAAAAGGAAAAATATAAAAACATAAATTCTCTATAAATCCGGACTTGGCCCCCGTGGTGGAGTATGGCCTATACCTTCCTCAGGGAAGAGCCCGACCCTTCGGTGGGGACGTAATGGGTTGATGATGATGATGATAATTATTCCTATGATTATACCACATCTTCATACAAACAAACGGAGAATAGATTTTTTAACTTGCCACAAACCTGACAGTAAATGCATACAAAATTGTGTCACAGAGTTCCCTTACTATTGATTATCTACTCATGGCAGCTCCGCCCGTAAACGAGTCCATAAACAATACGCTAAAACAAACTTCTCACCAAAAACTGTTACAGAAACTTGTATACGCCTGATGAATAATGCGTCGCTCAGGAGCACAGGTGCTTCTCGTGGATCAAACATAGCTCTGACAAAGCCGTGTAATCACAGACCTGAATCTAACTAGATGCCTAGAGTGTCAAAACGAGGAGCAATGCACTTCCTTTGAGTGGTGGTGTCTCATTGAACTAAAACTTTCGTAAGCACTACATTGTTAATATTCAATTATTTTCTTTTATGTTGTTAATATATTAGTTAATGTATTCTATTATCATCACCATCACTTTTATTCTGTTTCGGTTGAAGCTCCGTGAGTCACCAAAGGCCCTTGCTGAAAATCAGTGCTGTGGGTAAAACCGCAGCGTATACTGAGCTTGAGGCCATTTTATCGCTGCACAGACATACCCTGCGTCTCTTATTGTTGTCAAATTATTTTGTGTTTTTAATTATTTTGTTTATTGTTAAATCACTGTTATAATATGTATGTCTTTGTGGTGTTCAATAAATATTTTTCTTTCTTTCTTTCTATTAACTTTTTGCTGATACACTTATTTGATTTTTCGTCGGAAGAGTCCGACCAGGTCCCGACGTCGGTTGCTTGTCTCTTACAGCGGGCGAATGTGGGCTTTGTTGCCGCCAACTGCTGCGGGGGACTCCACCCTCAAGACCTCAAGAAGGGTCACCTTTTGACGTAACAGACGGGGCAGAGGTTCAATGAAATTGAAATATTATATTCACTGAAAACCCAGTACAATGACAGAATACAAGTACAAAGTAAACAATTTTAAATTTAAATTACTCTCCTCCGTCATATATGATTCACCTGATTCACCGTCATATACATAACTAGCTGTTGCCCGCGACTACGTCCGCGTGGGCTTTAGTTGAGTAAAGTGTTTGCAAATAAGATAGTTACTTTTAGCGCATGCGAAAGAACTTTCATACTAACTTCGCAACCCCCTGAAAAATACTTTCTTAGTGCTCCCCTACATTACAAAAGGAACCTCTGTGCAAAATTTCAAGTTTCTAACTCTTATAGTTTAGGCCCTGCGTTGATATGTCAGTCAGTCAGCTTCTCCTTTTATATATATAGATATATGAGTTTTGTTCATAAGTTAAATAAATTAGGAAGTGTTACATGACAGTTAAATTAAAGTGTTGCATTCACGTTGTCGGGTTTCTGTTTTTTTTTGCAAAACATTTTTGTGTAGTGATTTAACTTTAAGAATAATGATTATAGGTTCCCAAAAGATGTCAAAGTTAAAAAGAATTGGATTGAGGCAATGGGTATAAAAATTGGCTCTCAACAAAACATAGTCGGATTTTTAATGATCGCAGCTTTACGGAAACAAAGACTCTTGACAACTTACGCAAAAGCAACAATAACATTAGGCTAGATGAACTGCCATCGTTCTCATGAATTTAAAAGTAACAATAGACAGAAGAGAGCGTGCTTGGCACGTTAAGCCTCATTTACACGATGCTATTTTCTTGTACATACCAGAGCAATAATTGAATGCAATAAATGAAGCGCAATAATTGACATTCAAGGCTTGTATGCATCTTTACTGTTTACACTTGAAAACATGGATGCAATTATTGTATTCAAGTTTTGACAAGGAAATAATTGCAAATGCCGAATTGCAGAATTGCGCAAGAAATAATTGTACTTGCTGTTTACATCAAGAAAAGTTTTGAAAGGAAACTTGTCCCATTGATCAAAAATGTTACGTTTTGTTTAGACCATGCAACTCATTTATTGTATGCTAGAGGCAAGAAACTTGCTTCGTGTAAATGGTGCTTTACTGTTTCCATTAATGACTCGCCCAGATCTTCCAGGAATCCTATGTCCCTCTTTGCAGATGACAGTACTGTGAACGTACAGTGCATTAATGAGGATACTAATACGACATTAAAGCAACTAGAAACCTGTCTAAAACTAACATCATGCAGTACCGATTACCCTTTGTGAACTTAAATATAAATTTTGAGATAGTTAGAGGAACTATTTTTTTGCACAATTCAGCAAACGTGTGCTTTCCAGTTTAGTTTGTTTGCTGAATTGTGCAAAAAAATAGTTCCTCTAACTATTTAGTCTATACCTAAATTGATGATAAATGATGAATTGATTGAATAATGTCATAATAATATTGTAGGTAACTTGAAAAATCTTTGCTATTGAAATTATGAGAAACTAGAGGTCTACTTACTATCACCTAAAATATGATTAATTTTAGCATTTAATGACTATTTGTTTCTAAAGAAAGATAACATGAATACAACAATTTAGCTCCAATTATGAATATAATTACCGATATAATGAATCGCTCGTAGCCCCGGCTGCCTGAGTGATCTTAAACGATTACGAAGGTTAAGCAACATTGGGCGCGTTCAGTGCATGGATGGGTGACTAACGCTAGTGGCATTTTTTGGACCGGTTCCGTGCATGTTAAGCAGTTGGTGGCGGCTGCCGTCGATAGATGACTGTCGTTAAGCCAAGTCAGAGGCCTTGAAAACTTATGACAGTAAGACCAGCCACTATTCTTGCAAGCCTACACCAACCCAGTCTAGGTCCCCTTGGAGTATGGCCTGTACTTTTCTGAGGAAAGAGACCCGTGCCCCTCGGTGGGGACATAATGAGTTGATGATGATGATGAATATGTACTGATGCAGTTATTTCTGCCTATGATGACGGTCTTGATACGGCCCGCCAATCTGGGGTAACTCTGCAGGTGGGGAAACAGCGTTAAAAGCTCAAAAATGATGTTTAAGTAAGTATTTGCACTGAAACGGACCTTTGCAAACAACAAATGTAATATTAAATCCCGACATTTTCAAACGAGTTTCACATCTAACATGTCGTTTTTTATTTAGTTTAGTTTGAGCTATTGCAGTGGGATGAAACTGAATAATGTTTACGCAGAGCAAACACAGCCCTACTGCACCAGAGTATATTGCATGTGCCCTGTAATTTATACGTACAGTCGACAGCACGTCAACCTTCACATTTTAGTTGCAAAGTTGATTGAATGTTCGATTTCATTCAATCATTCACTCTTCAATTTTATTTCCTTTATTTGGGGAAAATAATTTAACTTAATCCTAAGCATTAAATACCTACCAATTAAATAAACATACCTACATCTGAAAAACCCACAAACTTTAGGAAGTATACTCTAATTGTAGAAAAATCCAACCTTTCTAGGAGTATACCTACTTGAAAAAATATGCGCCTCTAAATTATCGCATAGTTGATAGCACTGATGACGCAAACATACAATGTCAAAGCGCTTCATTCGTCTGCCATTTTCGTTGCCGATCGGTTGCACGAATATCTCTTGCGCTTTTTCCGCCAGATTATATTTCTGTTATCTTTCGTTGTTACTTCTTACGTTGTTTTATTTGAGCGTTAAGTTTCAGTAACTCTTTGTAGTGAAAACCTAAACATTTCAATAAACTGGTTGAATTGCAATGGAATTATGGCGCATTGATGATTTTCAATGTATTTCAACAAATAATACGACAAATTTATCTTCCCATTAATATCACAACACACTTAAAACTAATTGATTTCAAAAACAAACTTACGCTGCCAAAATAATATGGCGAACCTTTCAATTTGTCTTCATATTGCACAGAGTTATTTTAACATTTTAGTTGTTTCTTATAGGTTGCAAAGAATGAATAGAATTGACGAATGAACGAACGATTTCTGAAATGGTAGGCGCAATGTTACCAATATTACAATGTTAAGCAATGTTACAAACGGCGTCGTAACTTAAAAATGTTACCGTGTCGAGAAGTGCCCCACTTTAGTGGCAGCGACCGAAACAAAGTCGTAGCAGCGACCAAAAATGTTACTGGTGTCGTCTTTTCAGTGTCGACTAGTTTCGTAACGGCTACAAAAAATGCTATCTTGATAGTGAATAAAGAAAAAGCTGCTTTTCAAAAACATGCAGTGGAAGAGCTCGCTGCCGAGTATGGTATCACTATACTGAGAGTGCCCCATCACAACCGACAATTAAACCCTATAGAGTGAGCTTGGGCACAGGTAAAGGGGCACGTCGCACGTAATAACGAAACTTATAAAATAAAAGACGTTCCTAAATTGTTCAGTGAAGGATTAAATTTAGTTACACCGCAACGGTGGTCGAGTTGTATCGATCATGTCATAAAAGAAAAAACAAGATGATGCAACTCGACCACCTTATCGACGACGTAACCGAAAGGTCCGTAATAAATATAAACGATTCTGATTCCAAAAATGATAGGAAATAAATATTGATTAAAATTTTAAATCTGGTATTTATTTTATTTTTTCCTATTCCAAAACGGAAAGGAATGAACATGGTATGTCTATCATGTTCTATCATCTTGTTAAGTTATAGTTATGTAATTTTATCGCGAAATCCCCCAACTTAAGTTCTATTTAAGTATTTGGCTATTGGCGTCATAGTAACTTTTGTTCAGCTCGCTGAGACCTATTTTATGATGTATCACACATGGCTATTGGGCTGAGGTCCAAAATTGCATTACTTTTTTTAGTGCCTTTGAAAACGGCTCATTGAATGAACGAATGATTGAATGAAAATATTTATTAGTTGATCACTCTGAGCACAACACTATTTTTTATTTTCCCTTACGTGGCAACCCACCAACTGTCAGTTTAGTCCACCTAATTAAAAATCAGAGTATAGATTGTTTTAGTGGTAAAAGTTGAAATTCTAACCATGTATGTATAAATCTATTTGTTGTGAATGGGGTCATAATACGTAGAGTTGTAATGAACTCGTTTCAACATCAGTAAAAAAAAATTGTAATAAAAAAAAACATAACATAACATTTACATACAGGCACATACATTGCTTCTCGCCCCACACTAGGGTACCCTGTGTCGTGGGAACCCGCTGAGCTTTTTAAACATGCTTTACGTAGAGTTAGGATGACAAGAGACATGCTTTTTAATGCTTAGCGTAGTGTAGCATAGAAGTAGAATAAAATAGAGATGGCAAAAACATTATGCCAAATCATAGTTTTTATTGCGCATCATCTAATATATAAAATTCTAGTGTTAGTGCGCATACTCCTCCGAAACGGCTTGACTGAATTTGATGAAATTTTATATGTATATTCGGTAGTTCGAGAATAGGTCTTTTATTTAGTCTATAGAAAACGCCACTGGTTCTAAGTATTTAACCATATTGTACAATTGTTTTCCTTCAATAAATAAAAATAAGTAGGTCGTTATCTATTTTTCATAGCCCTAATCTCTACAAATGATTTATATGACGAAACAACATTTGCCAGGTCGGCAGTCAGTGTGTTGATTACATTCGTAAAATAAATACATTTTAATCCAATTCCGATGAATTGGAACCAAATTTATTTATCAGAGGGACGATTTATTAGTAGTTATACGGTGTTGAAGCAATATGATGTTTATATTCAGGGTATCCTAGTGTGGGGCCAGAAGCAATATCTGTGCCTGTATGTAAATGTTATGTTAAATACTGTTTGACTACTAATAAAGGACACGTAAATATGCTGGAGAAAACTTAATAAGTGAATACTTTTATTGACTAATAAATACGGTAGATTGGTAATCTTCTCGAAGAGCCGTCTAGCGTGGCGGGCGCGGTGGCACCTTCGAATTATTTTCGCTTGGCAGATTTCCCATCGGTAAAGCGCTCTTGTGTCGTCAGAGTAGGTACAACAAAACCGGCCAAGTGCGAGTTGGACTCGCGCACGAAGGGCTCCGTACCATTAGTCCATTATACAGCATGATTTTTTCACCAGTACAATAAATCAACATACGTAATACTAAGTCCAAAATACAAATACCAACATCTTTTGTTACTACCCCGTTGGTACAAAAACAAAAATACCAGTGTCTGAACTTATCCGCAAATCTTATAGAAATGTGGACGCATTACGCATGAGCATAACTAAACGCACGAACTGGCAACTGTGCGCACAGTTGTGACAATGCTAGTTTTTTTTCAATACAATATAACTCCGAAAGGACAAACATTTGGCTGTTGGCGTGATAGTAACTTTTGTTCAGCTCACTGAGACCTATTCGATGATGTATCACACATGTATCCAAAATTGCATTCCTTTGACAGCCATTAGTTTTTTTTTTTTAGTTCTTCTGAAAACGGCTCATAAGAAGAAAGAAGGTAGACATAACGGAAAAGCACCAACGTTTAAAGCTGACTGCAGCATAATTTAGATTGGAGGAAAGTTTATTTTAATAAATACTTATTCGGTAATTTAAAAACAATAGTTTGCTAAAGTGTAAGGCCGCTGGCACATTAGGGCGTCAGTAGCGCGACAGCAGCGCGGCAGCAGCGGACGCCTTCACATTATAACAACAGCGGCGCTTCTGCCCCGCGGCTTTGATTAGTGTAGCGTGTGGTAATAGTATATTACAAAAGGTTACATCTTTCGGTGTCGAAATCGCTTATTTTGCTGTCTGTAGACAAATACGTGCGCTTGCAACTCTAGTTCGGCGCTTACCACGCGCTTACTGAATGCAGTGAGCGCGCACGTGACTGCCGCGCGCTACTGCCGCGCTGTCGTTTATATTATGAAATTATCAGCAGCGCGTCTGTCGCGCGACAGACGCGCTGCTAAAGTCGCCTAAATGTGAATGCGCTCTTATGAACCTAAAATACAGGGTGTGGATTTGTACAGCTAAATCCGACTCAGAGGTGGTTATTTAATACTGATTATTTAATATGACGGTTATTTAATATGACATGATACTGAAGCAAAAAACAATAATTTTTTTTTATTTTTTTTATTTATTTATGACATCATTTTGTACAGAGAGGGTTACAAAAATACCAAGCTGCTTAAACCTGGGGGGTTTATTTGCAGATGGGTTGAGTTTTCTAGCTTAATAGTTTTCTAACTTAATATAATTTAACTTAATTTAAATTGAATTTACATCTAATATTGTTTTTTTCTTTCTTATTCTACTGGTAAGTAATAGTTACGTATTAACAATTTTCTCTTTTTCGGGATTTTTTTTTAAATCACCTAAAAATCATAAAGTCATATGACTTAGCTTCTATCGTTTGCACTTGACGGGTTCGGCGGGGGTTTCGCGGGGTGGTGCATTTTAGGTGTTTTGACTAAAAAAATTTTTTTTATGTTTCTTTTTTTGCTTCAGTATCATGTCAATAACTTTTTATCAATAATTTAAATATAAAGCAGCTGTAATTAATTATTTATTTAATTAATGGGTGAAGCGTTGGATGCAGATAGGTTAGATACTCGTATTATAAAACTAATATTCACTTTGATGAAGTTCGAAGGCCTCGGTTACTAGGAAATTTGGCGAGCAGGTTATTATATAGACGCATTCTGGAAATTAGAGCAATAAACAATTAAATTAACAAACAAAATTAAACACATAAAAATATATTTATTGCTTGAAAAACTTAACAACTAGTGGTTTGTTTACATTTTTAAAAGGTACCTATTACATTCAGTATTTAAGGCAAAGCTGCAAACAATTCTCTTCTGTGCCTGAACTAGGTTCTAGATCTGTATCTCAGGCAACAGTGCTCTTCGTCGTTCAATACCTACAGTGCTTAAAAATTAGTAGAAAGGTAATTTCATCATGTAGTTATTGGACTATTGGTGTATCCTTTTTCCACCACTTCAGATGTCACCACTACAGCCTGTACCTCGATTCAGTTAATGCATTGTAGTTCAATGACAACTCCATGAACATGGCGATTTAGTTTAATTGCCGCTTCAAGTGTGCGCGTGCACACATTATCAAACACTCTAGTCGTCAATGGTATGAAAAAAACAGGTCACGTGACACGACCGTGTATATGTCATCATACTTTAATGCACTAACCGAATCGAGGCGCTATATTGCGACGACGTACACTTAACAACTATTTAGCTTGCAGCAATCGCCTCTCCCAAACTTTCGTCGTAATGCTTACAAAGCGATATAATATCTGAAACGGAGATTAAGACGGTGTTTAGTTGGCTGGTGAAAACGGTCCCCGGCCGCTGACATACGTCTCACATTTGTTTACATGACACAGATTAATATAGCGCGTCATCCGGTACATACTGAGGACACTCAGTACTCAATCACTTCATAGTAACAAACATAAGAATACAATACAGGGCGTACCTGAGTGCCCTTAAAATAAGATAAGAATATTCTCTAGTGCACACAAGAAACAACAGACAAATAAAAGTTACAATAAAAAAATATACAATGGGCGGTCTTCTTGTTAACAGCAGACGGAAAGGTTGCCGATGGAAAAAAGAGAGACGGCTTGTTAGTGCGAAAACTACAAATACATACTTAATCTGTCAGAATCGCTCGTAGCCTGGGCTGCCTCAGTGATCTTAAACGATCACTACGGTTAAGCAACATACGGCGCGTTCAGTCCATTGATGGGTCACCGTCTATGACTAACGCTAGTGGCATTTTTCCCAGCGGTGCCGGCTGGCGTCGAAAGATGGCAGTCGTTAAGCCAAGTCAGAGGCCTTAGGGCGGCTTGAAAACTTCCGACAGTAAGACCAGCCACTAGTCTTACAAGCCTCCACCAATCCGGACTTGGCCCCCGTGGTGGAGTATGGCCTATACCTTCCTCAGGGAAGAGACCCGTGCCCCTCGGTGGGGACATAATGGGTTGATGATGATACTTAATCTGTACCTTATATACCTTAAACATCCGAGAGAGGTTTAATTGTTAATACTCTTGCTATCGGGAAAACTTTTAAATTGCAAAAAAATCTCTCCCTTTCCATACTAAAGTTACGACCTGCGGGGTTAGAGTGTCCAGTACCTACCTATGCACTATTTTCTAGGGTTTCTATATTGTAATAGTCGATGGCAATGTCGAGGAGAACCCTTATTATTAATATCTAACTATATAAATAATTTCGTACCGGCGACTTACAGGCGAAAAATTCGGATTATCGAGTATTTTGAACGTAAAAATAATCTTTCTAATAATGACGTTGCGAAGTAAACATGTAAATGCCACCAATGTTGCGTCGGTGTCACTTCATCACGTACAGTCACGAGCAATAGTATGTATACACTGTCACATTTTCTAAAAATCTTAACTTAAAACTATCTAGAAAGAAGTGTACGTCAATTTGTCCTAAATTATGTAACCAATGGTTAGATAATTTAAGACAAATTGTCGTACACATGTGCAGTACAAAACAAAAGATGTACGTCGTACAAAATGTGACAGTGTATACATATTATTGCTCGTGACTGTACCTATCACAAGTGTCCGTGATAGTGAACCGTAAGGTCTAATTTGTTAACTCCATGGTGTGTGGAACACGGCGGGTCCCCCGACCCTCCGCCCGCGGCCACTCTGAGTGCTTATACTAAGTTTTTCCTTCACTTTCGATAGCGAGAGCGTTTGCAGTTTGTATAGGAGTGACAAAGCGCACCACATAGTTGTCTCTTTGTCACTCCTATACAAATCGCAAACGCTCTCGCTATCGAAAGTGAATGAAAAAACTCAGTATACGCACTCTGATCCGACTAGTATGAGGTACGCGCACTTCCCATGCGACTGAACCCCCCCTAGCCAGACCTCCTCCAGTTGATCGCCTAGGTCTCGCTTCATTGTGTGAAACAGGGCCCATGGGTCCCTTCTGCCACATTAGAATAGAATAGCATTTATTCATGTACCACAACACACATTAAATATTATAACTAACATGCATAGCCTAATTACAGACAAAGGTAAAGTAGGTATAACATAACAATTACACAATTAATTGAAACTAAAAAATAAAAACAAAAATAATCATATAGTGTTACAATCTTTAGGTGACCTGTGTGTCATGGTAACAGAAAAGGTTTCTGACTCAGCATAATATGTCGCGGGTCCCCATTGGAGAACTCGTGACGCTGATACTCTGTCAGAACCTAAAAAGTGACGGACGAGTAGCCAACGGCAGCAATCTTGAGAAAAATACCTGCGTGTAAATAATATTGAAAAGTAAAAGCAACATTACATAGCAATGAGAAGACTTATGGCCAGTGTGAGGTAACAATGCAGAGCAACAAACATAATGCACCTAACAGTTATCGAGCTTAAATAAAATATGTATTTAAAATATGTACCTATTTAAGATTATTCGCCGTTAACCAGCAAGATCCCACAAGGAAAAGTTACTGAAAAGTAAAACGGAGGGGTACACGTGAAGGTTATCTCACGCAGCACCACACTTCCGGTAACGTTAACTCAGATATTTTTTTCAGCTTGGAAAAAAAATATTAAAGCACACTAAAACGAAATATTTCGCCCCGTTAAAATATAAAAATAGAACATTTTTTTAGGACAGTGGTAATTTGGCTAATGTAACGAAATGGCCCTCACGATGGTTTTTAATTGAAACACCAATATTTGAATTATCGTACCGCACTCGGCGGATGTTTGCCTCATCTCTTTAGTTATTGCGGGAGCCACAAATGGCAATATAATATGTGTTCTTTGTATGTTGACTATGTGACTATGTTCACGGTCTTTTCAAATCGCGTTTGAGGGGTATTTTAAGGACTCTTTTATAAATGACACCGTAAGACTTTGTGCGCGGTACGGCTGACCTTTTACTCACAGAAATCAGAAATGAGATATTTATTTTAACGTAAAAAAAAATTACATTGTGTTTGTTAAATGTCAATTATATTTATTATGTTAGGCGCTGCCTTGAGGCCGAAAAACGACTATAAACGTGCAAAAATTAAACTACGAAATCCTTTATAAGCTGTTACAGAAAAAAAACAAAAAACTACATAAACTAAGGAAAATAATACCTGAAGAAAATGATTACATGCATTAAACATACATACAGCTTAAAGTTATGACAGAGATAAAATAATGCTCTTTTAATCGTTTTTTCAAATGTGCCTAACGTGGTACTAGCACAATATTTTCTGTCACATTGCGTTTCTTATAAATCTTGGCAAGCTAGCGTAAGAATTCCTATTTCCTTGAAAAACTCCCTTAGCGAGTGTCTAGTAGGTAAATTCAGTAGCTGCATTCAGTTTACTTCCGCGTACCAATCTGGATTCCTTAGATTAAGAATGGCCGAGGATTAAAATAATTCATCAATGGTCGTTAAAGTGCCAAAGCTGCGTGGGTTTCGTGTCAAGGAAATCTTGCGTTCGAATTTATGAACCTATCAATCACAAGTTTGGCCATTGTGTCATGGAACTTATTGCACGCCACATTGGCCCGTTCTAGGTATTTGGCGCGGGCCAAACACGGTCACAGCTGCAAATGAGAACGTCGGTAGGTTAACTGTTGCGAAGTTCATCATCATCATCAACCCATTATGTCTCCACCGAGGGGCACGGGTCTCTTCCTAGCAGAAGCTGTAGGCCATACTTCACCACGGGGGCCTAGTCCGGATTGGTTGCGAAGTATTCTATTCCTACTAAAGAACATCTTAGTTGGCAACCGGAAATTATTTGAAAAAAAAAACGGACAAGATGGAGTCCGGTCCGCGCACCGAGGGTTCCGAGCTCTGTTTTTTCGAACTTTTCCCAAACGTGCAAAGACATTTTTTTATGATTTAATTAAAAACAATTTTTCTCTGTGTTTGTAGTGTAAGACGACATTACTCGCCAAAATTCGTAGTTCTAGATCAATGAGGGTATCAATACGGTACTTCTATGAATTTTGATCCCCTCAGTGTCCCAATACATCGGATATATCTTTTTTTTACGTTAGCATAGATGTTTAAATTTTTCACAGATTTAAGCGACGGTAGATTTGAGTACACAGTTTTAATTTGAACTCGATATCTCGACGCGTTCCCGAGACAAAGGCCCTTTCTGCACTGGTCCGGTCCGGCAAACGTTAATTACTGGTCCGATTTAGAAACACACACACAAGAATACTAGTAAGCTTCTCCACTCCGGCATCCGGTTTTTACCGGTCCGATAATTTGCTAAATCGGAACGGTATTTTACCGGGCCGAAGTGATCGACGCACAAAAAACAATATATACGTTTTTGCGCCGCGCATACAACCCAAAAATGTTCCCATACTATTTAATTAGATTAATAGAATGTGTGGAAAACGTCCCCTGCCTCGAATAGCAAAACCCAGGAATTTTAATAAAGCTCTGCGTCATGTCCATTGCCGATTATAATCGGATGAAGTGGAGAAGCATAATCTGACATCCGATATTTTTCTCATGACTCATTCCGGTTCCGACGCCGGACCGGAACAATGCAGAAAGGGCGTAAGGGTCTAGACCGACGGATGGACGGGCGGACGAACAACGAAGTGATCCTATAAGCATTCTCTTTTTTCGTTTTGAGGTAGGGAATCCTAAAAACATAAAATAAATCTTCTTGTTGTTAAAACTTATGAAACGCGTTCGAGCATCAAAGGTTTATTTTATATTGGAAACAACTTAAATAAAGGCCGCTAAGATAAGATAGAAGGTTAAGCAACATACGGCGTCCATGGATCCATGGATGGGTCACCGTCTACGACTAACGCTAGTGGTATTTTTCCACGCGGTTCCGTGCTTCGCAAGGCACGTTAAGCAGTTGGTGCCGGCTGCCGTCGATAGATAGCAGTCCTTAAGCCAAGTCAGAGGTCTTAGGGCGGCTTGAAAACTTCTGACAGTAAGACCTGCCACTAGTCTTACAAGCCTCCACCAATCCGGACTTGGTCTCCGTGGTGGAGTATGGGCTATACCTTTCTCAGGGAAGAGACCCGTGCCCCTCGGTGGGGACATAATGGGTTGATGATGAAGATAAGTTTGCAGTTGGATGTATTCTTAGCATCTTTACATTTTGGCCTTTGCATGCATATAAGAGATGATTTATACAGCTTCCAGTGGCACCTTTGCTCACAGTACATGGGTGGATAGGGCACTCGGACGCTCTAGTGCCTGCAATATTGTTTAGATAGTAGGCTGGCCCACTTATTACAATCCTGACAGCGCATTCGGCCTAGCCTACAGGATCGACAAGTCAACACAGCACCGACCCGTGGGTTAATTCACGATGTTTTCCTTCGCAATTAGCTACTGGTATTTATGTTCGAGCTATTATTTTCAGTGTCTCTGAGTGGGTCTCGAATAAAAACATCTGTCAAGGACCGCGCCAATTTAGGGCAAGGATGGAAGCAGTGGCGTAGCGTGGGTTTCAGCCGCCAGGGGAAGAATTTGCCGCCCTCTTATTAATCCAGTGATGGTACTGACACACGTGCTCATTAGTAGCACGAAAGCATGCTTTTATTGAGCAAGGGCGTTCCTCCCAATCTTTTCTGTATTTTTTATTCGATGTTTTGATATATCCGTCTTCATTTTTTTGACGATTTTTCAACGTAAAGAATTTACATTCTGTTTGTTGAATGTCTATTATTATTATTTTCTTTATTAGGGACAACAAACAGAGGTACAATGTATTTTGAACACATAACTTAAAAATTAACAGCTTATTCAATTGTACATCCAGCTTCGTTATCCACATTTTACAATACATATTATGTTTCCATTACACTAAGGAATCAAACAAACGCCACAGGCTTAGACCGATTGTTCAATAATAATCCATGGAAAAAAAGGAGAAAAACAACAAAAGAAAAAAAAAACATTTATGGCTTCACAACAAAACATCCACCCTCAAATTTTAAATCTAAATCCTTAATAATTTTAAGAGCCAGTGCCCTAAATGACCCAGGGGTAAGTGAAAATATATCTATAGTATTAAAGTAAGTGTTATATATATGTGTTGACTATTCTATTAAGAGGGGCCCTTTCACCTGCATTTGTTCTTCATTGGGTGGTCATAAATAGATGATGGGGATACGCACCTTGAATTCTTTTCGAGCGACTTGGAATCTAGTAATATATTTGAGCGGTTAATTGATTACAATCAAAGAAGTTATGGCATAATTTGTACAGGAATAATTCATCAAGTAGCAGTCTTCTCGCTTCTAATGAAGAAAGTGAGGATTTAGACAGTGCACTAGCATAGGGCATTTTATACGATAGCATCTGTAGTTAACAGCACGAAAAAATTTGCGTTGTATAATTTCAATTTGGTTGCAATATTTACTGTAATATGGATTCCAGATTGGCGAGGCATATTCCAATAGGGTAGTTTCCAGGGTCAAAATAATTTAATTCTATTTAGTCCGTATTTTAGATTATAAAAAAATATTGGATACGTATTTTTTCTTTTTTCGATTAAACAAAAATTAACAAAGATATAGCCCATTGAAGTTACGTGTGACGTCACTCAGTGCTACAAAATGCAGCACGGCGTGACGTCACACGTAACTTTAATGGGCTATATCTTTGTCATTTTTGGTCTAATTGACAAATAAAAAAAATACATGTCCCTTATTTTTGAATAATCTAAAAGACGGACTAATTACATTTTTTTGGGAAACTAGCCTATTGTGATCTTATTAATGAACAGAATAAATGTATATATGTACCTGAACGTTTGAAATTTTGACAAGCACGCATAACAAACCCATACATTTGAAATGCCTTGGCTGTGATGGAGTTGATGTGATTATCAAAATGTAATTTAGAATCAATAAGAACTTCAAGATCCCTAATCATTGTTACTGATTCTAGAGGAGAATCGCACAAAAAATACGTATAATTTACTACATTATTTTTTTTTGTAAAAGTAATAGACTTTCACTTGTGTATACTTTATAGTATTAAGCTCGCCCTTGTACAGAACACTGTTTATTGTGCAATAAAGAATTTTTCATTCATTCATTCATACTTAATTTTAATTTGTTATTATGGCAGTATAGTGTGACACGATCCAGATCTTGTTGTAATAGAATACAATCATCGGTATGTAAATCATCTCTATAAATTTTAAGGTCATCCGCATAAAGAATAAATTTACTATGTTCAAAACAATCTGAAATATCGTTAATAAATAATATAAATAATAGGGGTCCTAAAATTGAGCCTTGAGGCACTCCGGAAGTAACAGTTATAGATTCCGATGGAAAACCATTAATAACTACCCTTTGGTTTCTGTTTGTGACATAGGATTGGAACCATCTGAGTAAATTTCCTCGTATCCCATTAAAATCGATTTTCTGCAGTAACAAAACATGGTCCACCTTGTCGAATGCCTTGCAGAAATCCGTGTATACAGCGTCTACTTGAATGCGTCTGTCCATACGCCCAAAGAGATAATTGGTGAAGATTAGCAAATTGGTAACTGTAGACGTTTTTTCACGAATCCGTGCTGTTCAGGGATTATTAACGCATGAAGGCTAGGATACATATAATTATGCACTAGTCTCTCCAAGACCTTCTCCAAGGTGGATAATAATGATATGGGACGATCATTTTCAACGTTTTTAGCACTACCGTTCTTATGTATAGGGGTAGTATTAGCGCTTTTCCATATTCGAGGCATGACTCCCTCCACTAAGCATTTATTATATATAATCAGAATAGGTAGCGAAATTGTGTCACAAGTGTGCTTAAGAAAGAATGGGGGTAGTCCATATGGTCCCGAACCCTTAGTAACATCCAGCAGCCTAAGTTGTTTTACTACCATTTCAATATTAAAGATAATAGTAGATAAATGTGCATTTGCATTATCAGCTGGCAATAGATTAGGATTAAAAGTTCCTATGTTTGAAGGTTCATACACAGAACTAAAGAAGCTAGAGAATAAATTGCATGCCTCTTCTGGATCCCTACTTACAGTATCATTGAAGAAGACGGAGGATGGGATACCTGATTTTTGTTTCATGTTACTTATGAAAGACCAAAACACCTTAACATCCTTTCTCAAACCTTCCTCGACAGAATCTATATATGAATTAAAACATGCTTTGCTAAGGCGCTTAAATCTTTCACGAAAAATTGAGAAAGTCTCTGCATATATCATAATCTGCAATATTCTTATATTTTTTCCATCTCTTCCAAAACTTATCTTTATCTTTGAAAATACGAATAAGTGGTTTATTAAACCATATAGGAAACTGGCATGATTTGACTGGCCGAGCCGGAACATGCTGTTTAATAATCTGATATATATTTTCATAGAAAAGATCTGTGGTGGGTTCCGCTGGCAAATTACAGAGTAGTGCACTCCAATCCACACCAGCAATATCCCTATTAATAAACTTGTAGTTAGCCTCTGTCAAACGGTATCTTGGCGCGTTGGACTGAGCTAAGGTCTATGTGCCTACGTACAGAAAAGATTGGGAGTAAAGCACTTGCTCAATATAAGCATGCTTTCGTGCTACTAATGAGCACGTGTGTCAGTACCTTGAGGCGAAATAGAAAACGATGTCAGAAATCCTGTATGAAAGTGTGAAACCCATTTTTTCTACGAATAGGTACAAATTGTCTGTTTGTGATATCAATTTGAATTTTTAATTCATCGTCCCCGTTTTGTACAGAATGCCCCTTATTTTTGTCGGTTCGAACTGTAAGTGCGACAAAAACATAAAATTATTCAAAAATTTACAAAATACTGTCATCACTTTTGCCGCCCCTAAAAGTGCCGCCCGGGGCGGACTGCCGCCCCCCCCGCGCCCTCACTACGACGCTACGCCACGGAATGGAAGTCTTATTATGTCATAAGTGCAAAGTTAGTAAAAAAGCCGACGATAATAAACAAAAAGGCAGAAGGCATTACAGGCATCTGCCGTGGCGGGGGTGAAACATAAGGCGACTTCCTGCCTCCCCAAAACCATTCGCGTTACAATAAAATGTAAGACGCCGGAAATTTTATTCACTACGAGTCTGTGCCAAATTATTAAATAAAAAAAATTGAAATCGCCAGAATACAAGTGGCTCCGAATTGTACACCGTTCTGCGAGTCGAACTCGTAGGAAAACAAATACTAACATCTCAATGGTCAATGCGCGCGGCTTTAATCCATTTATCTATACTTGGCATTTTTTTCAGACTTGCTAGCTGGTAAATACAACATGTAAATGCACAACCAGCAGCGTTTTCTATAGAATAAATTAAAGACATAGAAGAAAAAAGCTCGTAACTATATCTCAATTTCTACAACTGTGTAAAGATTTATAATAATACTTCAACACATTTAGGTATGTACAATAAAGTGTTATCCATCTATCTATGAGCAAGAGTCAACTCAAGATTTCGCTCGGAAGACAAGCAGTAGGTTAATCCTATTGATTGAAATAGGAGTCACTCGTCAGGAGGTGGGCATTCCGATCGAGTCTCAACTTAACTCCCGCTAGTTGTAATAATGGAACAACAACAAAAAGAAAAAACACACATCATAAACGTGCCAAAGCCCAACCAACACAAAAACAAAATTAAATTTAAATTCAACGTGGGTAATTTAAAATTTGAAAATTAAAAATTACCCACGTTGAATTTAAAACAAGTTGGAAAGTGTACTGATAGCAGACTTCCTAAATAATCCTGGAGAAAGAAAATAGGGCAATATGGTGTAGATATTCATTATACGTGCGCATTAACCTGTGAAACAAATACTAACATCTCAATGGTCAATGCGCGCGGCTAGAGATAAGCGAAGACAGTCCGCTTCATAGGGTAGGGTAGTGGCTATGGTCATGCGCATTATTCAATGGGCACATATTGACGATTTTCGTTGGTAGCCAATTCGTGAAATGGAGCATATGATTGATTTTTAAGGGAAGTCCCTATTACACTCTTCTTAGCATTGTTTGTCTACTTTTCGACGTATGTCGCTATAGGACACTGTGTAATAAGTTACTCCAATATTTATTTTATGTCACTACTCATTACACTCGCGACATCAACGTGGGATAGTTAAAAGAACATACTTTCTAGTATTAAGCTCAATTTTGTACAAATTTGTTTTATTACTAGGTATATATAATTTTTCATTAATTCATGACTCACTATTACCTACTAAATAATACTCCTGGAACTTTTTTTACATAACAAATGAAGGGCTAAGGGGAATAATTGGCTTAGTCACATTTACACAATTTTACAGTACAGACTATTTAAGTTGTGAATGTGTTCTATGGCTCAATTGCTCCTCCTCAAATATACTATTTGAGGAGGAGCAATTGAGCCATAGAACAATTGATTTAAGAAGGCAATTGTGTATGTTATATGTATATAGAATAAGTTCCTGTATTAAAATTGCTGATTTTTGTGGCCATAGACTACAAAAACAAATAATAGACTTAGCCAATTTTTCCCCTTAGTCCTTCAAATACAAAAAATATACGAACAGTAGATGTGCCGGCTAAGTTATCAATTAGTAATCAAATTATAAACGAAAAACTTAGATAAAATGTTATATTTTAATTTTTCTGTTGTGTACAATAAAATACAAGAAAAAGTGATGTCGTTATATTTAAAAAAATGCATTCCATAATTTTGATAACAATAAGAACATACATTATTTGTCATAAAAATTTAACGAAGTCAAACTTCAGAATCTATCGATTACTTGCTGGTAGGCTAAAGGGAAATCCATCTGCATTTTAGCCCACCGACATTTATTACGGAACATAATAAAAGGGGAGCAGCAATAATGATTGTAACAAAGCTTTGGCGATAAATCCATATTTTTCCTCAGACCGAGGCCATAAATTCGACACTGGAATAGCCCGTACAAACGCGTATGTTCTCAAAACAATAAATCGCGCATGCCTCCCGCACGCTCTAGTCATATTCATAAACTAGCACCGAATTTAATTGAAATACGCAATGTCGAAATGCAGTTCTTTGAAAGGTGTATGTTTCTCACGACATGAATCCAATTAGCAACTCCATTTTTGTATTCCTTTTTCTGCCAGCGTTTTCGGTGTTTTAAAAGCTTCAAACACGAGCGTAATCATTCTTTAACACAGAGTTACATGTGTAAAGAGCGTTGTCGGGTTGGCTTACCGAAATTAGGTAATAAACAATTACAATTGTAATGGATTTTTATTGCGCCCAACTTTGGGGAAAGCGGTCTTAGTGAAGGTGGTCTCTATTTTTCATGGCAGTCCGCCAAATGTATGCCATCAATATGTACAATAAATTACAACCCAAATCATCATCGTCAACCCATCACTGCCCACTGCTGGGTATAGGCCTTTTCCCCCAAATGCCATCTCTCGGCCGCCACTCTGTGATTGCCCTGGATAAAATAAAAATAAAAAAGTCACATAAATGTCTGTCTGTGTGTGATACAAGTGTGTTACCAGTGATGACTTATGGCAGTGATACTATGGTCTCTCACTATGGACATCATAAGAAAGCTCAAGGTCACGGAACGAGCTATGGAAAAGGCTATGCTCGGAATTTCTCTACGAGACCGAATCAGTAATGATGAGATCCGTAGACAAACGAAAGTCGTCGACATAGCCCACCGGATTAGTAAGTTGAAGTGGCAGTGGGCGGGGCACGCGGAACTGATGGCCAAAGAGGCCGAAAATTTATCGAATGGAGACCATATATCGACAAGCGCAGCGTAGGACGACCAGCCACACGATGGCCAGATGATCTCATACAAGTGGCAGGAAGACGCTGGATGCAAGCCGCTTCCAACCGGTCTTTTTGGAAATCCATGGAGAAGGCCTATGCCCAACAGTGGACTTCTTGTGGCTGAATCATGATGATGAAATGTCTGTCTGGCTTGCACATTTTTTCTTATATTGTAATAATATGAGGACACTTTTAATAAATGTGATCTGCGGATTTGATGCACATTTAAAAGCGAAAATCTGCAAATGGTTTTTCAACACGAACATTAAATTTTCATAAGTATAAGTTGTATACAAAACGAATTTTGTACTCACCTCAGTACTACTAGACCCTTTGCAGAACTTGTATTATCGAGCCAACCATTATGCCACATTTATCAAAACTTCACAGAAAAAAATCATTTAAATTGCTCCATGCAAGACCAGCCTTTTTTACGAACTTATTTTCTGCAACTGTAAAAAAGTGCTAGAGTATAACCTCGCAATGAACTGAACAATTCAAAACCAATTGTTATGATGGCCCGATCGGCTCCTCCAAAATTCAACAGATTACGATTTATGTCAAGCGTAGGCTGTATTTCGTGGATATTGGAGGCAGGGAATCAATAATAAAAAACTGTGTATTGACTGATTATAGTAATTGAAAAGAATGCATTTGTTTTACAAGTCGGGCGCATACAATCGTACTGCTAATAAAATATGGAGGGATTTCCCTTGTATTCCGTAACTTTCCACTGTATCGGATGAAGCATTAGGACAACTCCAAAGTGCCAAAATATGTGTGCATTTATTTGACAATTCAGAGTTGGTTAAACCAGACAACTCCATTCAGGATAGGAGGAATTACGGCATTCTTGTTCTTGCAAATTCGTTAGGTTGGTAACTTTATTTTTTTAAATAAATTGTGTTGCTGTAATGACGTCAATGTTGACAAAAATATTTTAGCATAGTATTATTGTAGCCATTTATGCTTACCCCCGCGGGATAAAACAGTTCTAGCTAGACCTGAGTTTTCAAAAGTTGACACTTTGTACGTAGATGATTCCTCACGATGTTCTCCGTCATTGGTACAACGCCGAGATTCAAAGCCATGGCCTCCAGAATGTGAGGTTAGCGTTCTACGGCTACGCCAGCGGTTCTCAAACTTTTTTGGTGACGGAACCCTTTTGAAAAGCGAAATACTTGACGGAACCACAGAATACATAATAGTACAGGTACAGAAGATTCACTCCGCAAAATCAATTAAAGAAAAAGAGACTCTAGCAGCGATACAATTAGGTGCAATTCAGATCGCACGGCGCTAAAAAAGCTAGTTATATTCACCTACATATTGCCTCTCTTTCTACCGCGGAACACGCGCGCGCGTCACTGCTCGCTCGTGCGTGAGTCCCTACTTATCAGCCACTCTGGAGTGGCCGCCGCATGTACTTATGCGTTCGATATCTACACGCGGAGTGGGACAGGCCTGACGGAACCCTACAATAAAAAAATCTTTTTAAAAAACTATTATTTATTAATAACCTTTACCTTAGAGTGTTTTTCTTATGAATTGTCGCCGACCCCTACAGGGGTATGGTGGAACTCTAGGGTGCCGCGGAACACACTTCAAGTATGTCTTCGCTACGCTAAGACCGCTCTCTCATTGTCTGTGCCCCACGAGAGCCCTCTTGGGATACAGTAGTGTATCTATACGTATGTAGTCGTAGATGTGATGTGGATTTTCTTTGTTTCAGGCGTGGTATTCGATCAGAACACGGAGGAGATCCAGAATGCTTTCAAATTCGCCATGATGCAGCACAACGGCGCCAACACCAGCCGCCGCCTAGATTTCACGGCTTTCGTTGATATCATCAACACCGCAGACGCCTTCAAGCTCTCGCGACTGAGTGAGTAGCTGAAAATACTATCCATTTATCTATACTTGGCATTTTTTTCAGACTCTAAACGACACTAAATCAAAAACCTTTAGCCGTAGAAAATTCGAAATAGTTTACAAATTTAGTGCTAGCTAGTGTCGTTTAAAGTCTGAAAAAAATGCCAAGTATAGATAAATGGATTATAAATACATACATTCATAAGCTCACGCCTGTATCCCGGAGGGGTGAGCATGGCCAGGGCCTGCCACCTGCCATGATCCTGACGAATCACATTCGCTTCATCGACATTCATTACACATTGCATCCACGCAGTGACTTTTTATCTTGCTCTTTGCTAATACGAGTACATCCCCTATTTGGTCGAGGTATGCCCGCCTGGGGCGTCCCTTAGCGGTCCTCCACTCACATCCTATCGATATATTTGTTTCGTCAGTATTTCTTTCTTCATCCTCTCCTCCGTGGAAACCGTCACAATATTCCTTTCACAATTCTAGTCAGTTTTTATAGTTTCTTATAGTAAATTTTAGGCTCACTCTCCTGTGAAGTACAAAAACGACAAATCTGACCAAATCCTTCTGATGTTGAGATATATATCATCATCATCATCATCAACCCATTACGTCCCCACCGAGGGGCACGGGTCTCTTCCCTGAGGAAGGTATAGGCCATACTCCCCCGCGGAGGCCAAGTCCGGATTGGTGGAGGCTTGTAAGACTAGTGGCTGGTCTTACTGTTAGAGGTTTTCAAGCCGCCATAAGGCCTCTGACTTGGCTTAACGACTGACATCTGTCGACGGCAGCCGGCACCAACTGCTTAACGTGCCTTGTGAAGCATGGAACCGCTCCGAAAAATGCCACTAGAGTTAGTCATAGACGGTCACCCACCCATGGACTGAACGCGCCCAATGTTGCTTAACCTTTGTGATCGTTTAAGATCACTAGGCAGCCGGGGCTACGAGCGATTATTATATAATTATATACTTTGATTTTATTATTGCTTACATAATTTTACTGAAGGCAACGGTTGCTCATTCGCGGCGGCTTCAACCTCTATCTCGTTTTCCTCACAGCTACCACTTATTTTTCCAGCAAACATTATCGAAACTTAGCGGGTAGATAGAAACTCAAAGTCGTCTATCCTCTATTTTTGTTGGTATTACTCAAAGAATAATTTTTTTTTTTATTTTTTTTTTATTTCACTAAAACTAAAACCTTATTCCATTACACAATTACGCAAATGGAGTTCCGGAGTTCATGTAAATGGAAAAATGTTTGCCCGATACATTTTGTGAAACAAACAGCAGCAAAAATAAATTTGTCAGCTGAAAAAAAATGACATACCTACTAAACTTTGGTCAAATCTTATTCAAAATGATGGATAAGAGATGAAACATAGTAAGCAAATAATACCAGTATTGTTATTGTTAACCAGCAAGATGATCCTTTACCATAGTTTATAAAATGGACACGGCTTCATCATCAACCTATCAAGTCCCCACTGAGGGGCACGGGTTTCTTCCCTGAGGAAGGTACCTATATGCCATAATCCTCCACGGGGGCCAAGTCCGGATTGGTGGAGGCTTGTAAGACTAGTGGCTGGTCTTACTGTCAGAAGTTTTCAAGGCGTCCTAAGGCCTCTTACTTGGCTTAAAGACTACCATCTATCGACTTATCGACATCATCGAAATTTTACAGTTCGTCGGCGGTTTAGCATAGAGACTACAGGGTGCCTGAGAGGAGTTCGAGAATCAGTACGCGCAAATTCACGAATGTCGGGGCGCAAACTTTGGGAGTGTCTACATCGACGTTGCAGCAAATTTTGTGGCTTAGTAAGAAATTTCATCTTTGTAAGATGCAGTTAGAACAGGAACTAAAGGAGGAACTAAATCGAGATTGAGATAAGCAAATGACATGCGCGATCGCAAAAATTCCCACAAAAATTAATTTCACGCACGGAAAACATCTTCTGGCTACCAAGAAGCTCACTCACTAACTTCAGCAGACTTCTTTTTGTGGGGTAACCTTAGGAGCAGAGAATACTATAATAATTCACCAAGTCTGCAGCAACTGAAGTTTCGGCAAGAAATGGAATCCATTTCGAGGATAACTCTAACGAAAGTTTTTCAAAAATTATGATGCCATATCGGGAGGGTGCTGTATGCGTCAAGGACATTAATTGGTCGATTTAATGTTTTAACTGTTATATTATAATACTTTATAAATTTCATGTAATAAAATGTATCTTTAAATTGTAATATACCTAAAGTTCTACAAACTTGTACACTTTTTTTCCCTTGAAGTTTTAAAAGTGCACTTCTTTCTTCGCCACCCTGTAGAGGATTTGAGAGCTGAAATTTGGCAGAGGTATACGTATACAATATGTATTACATCGACAAATCAGTGGAATAAATCTTAACAATAATTTTAAACCCCTAATTTAGGTGTAAAATTAGGGGTGCAATTTTTTTCTCGCCTCCGCCATATTTTGGTACATCTTCGTGCGCTCTAGATATTGTGGATTAGGAAGACCATTTTTTGATAAAGGTTTCCGTGTGCAAAATATTAAGCTTTCAGAGCAAATTTTGTCCGAGTAGGGCATCTCCCCCATCTCCTGCTTAACGGTTGATTGTAGAAACGTGAAAGAATTCAGAGTAATAGCACCTATAATGAACTTAGAGGGAAAACTTTCACGGATAAGTAGACTTCACAAGTTAAGAAGTAATAGGAAGAATAAGAAAAATTAATGTCTTTGAAGCGAAAGTGATCTGTCAGGATCGTAGCAAGTGGCAGCCTCTGGACACTGCCTACCCCTCTGGGATACAGGTGTGAGCTTATGTATGTATGTAGGAATAATACAAACTTCGTGAAAATTAACCCTCTTTCTACGGAACCTTACTCTGCATGCGGCTCGATACACACTTTTAATACAAAAAAATGACGCGGTGTTACCGCTATAAATATATAGTAAACCTACAGTAGATTTTTTTATTGTGAACTCATGTGACCAAAATCCTTATCACATGAAAGACATTAAAATTTAATTACACATAAGAGCAGTCTAAAAATAAACACCTACGTGGCACACACAATTTTTACTTGCAATTAAAATGAGGTCATCTGGTTTTTACGTAAGCAACACTTAGACATTGACAGCCTTTGGCTCGTGGAGGGCAATCAACGCTTTGGCTTGATATTGATATGTCAACGTGACAGTTTTCTTTTGCGTTGAATTAAAAAATTAGGTTTCTGGAGGAGCACATCAGAAGAGACGCAAAAACGAGCTCAAGAAACTCAAAAAGCACTTTCTTAATCAAGTCTTTCTTCTCAAGAAGTTTCTGGATCACATAAGCCAGCCATATTGCCTGAGGTGGATGGGGAGCCACGAAATTCTGAGGTTCATATATGAGCTGGCCAAATATGAACCGGATACAGAAGTTATGCAGAGACGCTCAAATTTGTTTAATTGCTCCTCGAAGTCGGGATAACATTGTATCAGCACAACACTGGTAGCCAAAGGCAGGAACCTAGCCGCTTAATCCCCGGTTCCCCTTACACTATTTGTTAATCTACTGTTAATAACTGTGACTGTATACCAAGGAGTTTTTTTTTATAAGCATTTACATACATTACTTCTGGTCCCACACTAGGATACCCTGACCTCAAAAATATGTAAGCATCCAAGACCGGAGATTTTTTTGTCCCCAGCCGGGGTTTGAAACCGGGACCTCTCGCATGGTAGGCAGATGCGCCTGCGCTGACCGCTGCGCTACAGAGGTCGTTAAACTGTGCTATTAATAATGTTTTGACATAGAAAGTGTTGATTGTACTCGGAGGTTTTGAGCTTCTAAGTACAGTTTGTCCAAAAACACTAGAAAGCGGAAGTGAAAGTTTACTAATTGTTTTATTGAGAAGTCAAAACATTTACTATATTTATTGAAGCATAATACCTTATTTTATGTAATAGCTCAAGTTTTTAATTTATATAATGCTTGTAAGCGCAAGCTATTGACAAACACAGACAAAAAGTCTGAGCAAACCCGTAGGTACTCTTTAATTTCTACTCTTTCTGGACGAGCTGTAGGTAGATAGATCTTCGAACCAACTTATGTATTGGATTTAAGGTAATTTGAGAAAAGATTGTTAGAGTGAAGTTTTTTTTTGCTGCCTTTCCCTCCACCACATTTGGCGTCAAGGCAGCGCCTAACATTATAAGTACATTGAGATTTCTTTCTGACTTCTCAGCAGTCAGATTTTAACGCACTTGAGCAGAGCAAATAGACAGCTGTCACAATTAGTTTAACAGTCATACTGACAAGTGTACAAGAGACAGCTTATGGACGCAAAAAAATCTGACTCACAGCAGACAGATTGGTATTTTTTTATTTTGATTGATTTGTTATGCTGACGTTACTTTTCTTATAATGAAGTCTTTATACGTCCCGTTGCGCGGCACATCTCTTAGAGAGATAGTTCGGGATAATTTCAAGAGCTGAGTATATCACAGACACTTGGTTTTTTCACGATGTTTTAATTCACCGTTAGCGTTTTGTATTGCTTCTACACATTCTCAAATGTACATAACTTACAGAACAAAGTCATGTACATGGACGGAGCTCAAACCCACAACCTCCGGGATGTGTGGCCAGCGTTCTACTAATCGCTGCCCCTACCTTAATTTTCTTACTAGAAATAAATGTTGACGCAGCAAGATCGATAGCAAAACAGAAAGTTGAAGAAGAGTAGCGTTCGAATAGAAATAATCAAAATAATGATAAAAAAGAATTATTTAATTTTTAAACTAGAACTTCGCATTTAGCACTAAGCTAGAGCATTTACTAACATCGATTAATGTATCTTATCTGCGTACTAACCAAATAGAATGAGTCTTTGTTACTTGAAATAAATAAATGAATTTGAATTTGAAATAATGTCTGATGTAACATTTTATAAAGGGTTTTCCAATAAGAGGTGTTATTTTGATATTCAAAGTAAAATGCCATTTTTTTATATAAATGATCGGATGTTTATTTCATTATGAAGAGGAAGGTATGCCGTTAATAGTGGAAAATAACATCGGGCAAATGACCACCATGACCAGTGGCTGCCCCATGTCCTCGATAGCCTCACGAATTCCTTGCGACTTCTTCCTTCAAAAAGTAAATGAAATTAAAAAAAAAACTCAATTAAAATGCGGCTGGAGTGTTAATCAGAGAATTAAGCATCAGTTTGCCAATCTGGCTCTCTACGCCACTCTACGAAAGCGTAGTAATCCGAGTTCAAAAGCCTATTTGCTCGCAGCTCCCAGTCGAGTCTATCTAGCCCATCCTCGTGGAGCACTGAATATCACGACAATGAGTGAGGTACTCTATTAAATGCGTACTCATCGTGGTTGGCGTTGATAACCTGCTGAAGGCACTAATCGGCCCTGAGCGGAGCGCCAACGTGATTTTAAAATCGACATTTTGAATTCCAAGTAGCCCCGAAATGCATCAAAATTTGATTGGACTAAGATTGTTAAAACATGTTAATATCCATGTAGATAATAAAAGCACAAACAAATGTATTAAAATAATTTTTTGGGGCCAGGGGCACATTATTGTTTACATGGGCTTATCCGATTTACACTACTACATTTTGACATAATATTGGAAATGTAAAAATTCATAAGCGTTTTGCTCGTAATTGAGTTGCATTGGAAAATAAAATCTAGGTTCTTGCAGTTAGCGCACCTTTATGCCAGCCCCCGCAGCATAGCCGTGGCATCGGGCATGATAGCGGCCGATATAATACCGTCATCTTGCTTTAAATGCCGATAAGGAGCGAGATAGCGCGACATTTTATCGCCTTGTCGCGCTCGTGTTTTTGTCGGTCACGCCACCTGGATTGCACAGCATATTTGATGGCTCAGCGCGTGCTCTCCCTTGCAGAATTAAAGTACAGTCAGACACTGAACTCGCTAGGACATTCAATACTTCATCAGAGTACGTGGTTTTGTCGCTGACCGTACGGAGATAACCCCGAGATACCTTCGAGTAGCTCGTCCCGTATAACGATGCATTACATCCGGGATGCCATCCCGAGCTATTAGTTGAATTTCCAATGAAGAATATTGTCCCCTGGAGCGTCCCTGTAATCTAGGGTTAAGTGAATCTGACCGTAATTTAAGACTGATGGAAAAATGTACGGGATGCCAATGGGGTTTCGCTAAGAGTGCTTATCCCTTACTTATTTGATTGGTTTGTCGCACGCGGAACTTTATTTATTTTACTGAGACAATGCATGACGTTGCTGACGAGAGAAGTTTAACTACCGTACCTCTATAGTCAAGAAAGAGTCATTAGAAGTTGGCTGCCTTTGAAAAGTAAGTCCGGGTCATGAAATTAAGTTTCTTCTTTGTGATCTCGGCTTCGTCAGTAGCGCTTGCATTTCAATGAGAGCCGCTTTTTATTCAGAGTCACGGAAGGCTGATCAAAACGCTTTGAGACGGGCGCAAAAATCGCACCACTGTTTGTGCACTTGCTTTGCCATCCGAATCCTTTACAAGTTTCTCTTCGAGTCGATAAATTGAGTGAGCCAGCTTTGTCGGGTTTGGACATGGGAGTATCACGATTGAATAACCATCCCGAAGCGTGGCAAATCCGTAAAAGGTATTACATATAGTTTACTCGTGTACGTTTGTAAACTGTTAGAAGCTTTCAAAATGTTGATTGACAGGAGAAGGTTTGAGAAGAGAAGGAAATTATTTGTTACCAATTACCCACAATGGCAAAGTTTTAAAACTATCAAACTATTTCTCAGTTATGGGTGCATTATGTAGTCTGCCATCATGCCAATGTATTTTATGTGCAATAAACGTATTATTAATAAAAAAAAATGAATGATTTTATACAAGCAAGTCAGAGACCTGCCGGCTGCCGTCGATAGATGGCAGCCGTTAAGCCAAGTCAGAGATGTCAGATCTTATCAAGCCACCGTAGGGCGGCTTGAAAACTTCTGACAGTAAGACCAGCCACTAGTCTTACAAGCCTCCACCAATCCGGACTTGGCCCCCGTGGTGGAGTATGGCCTATACCTTGCTCTGGGAAGAGACCCGTGCCCCTCGGTGGGGACATAATGGGTAGATGATGAACTCTCGTAAGCACTCCACGTTACGAACTTAAATCCGTATTCCAGCTAGTGAACCGGAATTTATCCGTGTGGTGGTTGTTATTAACATTTTAATCGAGACAATATTTCGGAATGCACGTTCTATTGTGGTGTTTCCAGGAATATTCGGACCGAATTATCATGGCCAACGCTTACTTATGACATATCACAATATAGGCTTCACGTCCATGCCACATGCTGGCCTTACTAGCATGGATCTCGGCCAACTCCGTGGTGGTTCCATGAATATAGACTGGTCATCTGCACAAATGCGTAGTCCGTTAATGAGTAAGTTGCTCTTCATTCAGCTGAACGACTTTCATTACCAAACTCTGAAGATACAATCATAATATATATTAGTAATTAACCTGGCGCCAAACTAGGATACCCTGTGCTATGATAACCTGGCAAGGACATTACAAACATCAAACACACAGGCTAAGGCCTTTTGTACTATTTTCGGCAGCCTCCAGCAGGAATCAAACCCACGACCTCTTGGCAGATAAGTGACTTAGGGGCTAAACCAACGAGGCAGTCAATATGGATAGTCAATATTTTCTCCCTTTTTCTCCGCTACATTAACATTAACAATATTCTTTACAATCAAATAAATTTCTAATTTCTGCTATCGCTGCGCTACCTCCGCAGTGGTGAAACACAAGGGAGTAGTTAATCTCTACCAAATACAACCAAATTGTACATGAGACCAGATCTATAAAATTGATATTTTTAGGCAATCTTTAGGCCCTTTCCGCACTGCTCTTGTCCGGCGTCGGAACCAGAATCCGTCATGAGAAAAATATCGGATGCCGGATTATGCTTCTCCACTTCATCCGATTATAATCGGCAATGGACGTGACGCAGTGCTTTATTTAAATTCCTCGTTTTTTCTATTCGAGGCAGGGGACGTTTTCCACACATTCTATTAATGTAAATAAAGTAGTATGGGAACATTTTCGGGTTGTATGCTCGGTACAAAAACGTGTATTGTTTTTCTACGTCGATCACTTCGGCCCGGTAAAATACCGTTCCGATCTGGCAAATTATCGGACCGTTAAAAACCGGATGCCGGAATAGTGGAGAAGCTTACTAGTATTCTTGTGTGTTTCTAAATCGGATCGGTAATTAACGTTTGCCAGACCGGAGAAGTGGAGAAAGGCCCTTAGAGTTGATGCCATGCCGTACGGGGTTTAGCTGAAAGTCTGGCAGTACTCGTAATTAGTGTTATCAGAAATTTATTTCTACGTAAAAAATTACATTCTATTCGTTGAATGTTAAAGCACTTTATAATGTTAGCAGCTGCCTTGGCGCCGAATGTAGTGAAGAAAAAGGCATCGAGAAAAAAAAAACCACTCTGACCATCTTTTCTCAAATCACCATAAATCTAATACATAACTTGGTACGAAGATCTATCGACCTAAGACGCGCTAGACCCATGAGTGCAATTAACACTTGCTATGTCAAAACATTAATAATATTCAGTCTTTGGTATGCAGTCACAAAGTCTGTACTGTTATGAAAAACTTATTAAGCCTTATATAACTAGCTTTCACCTGCGACTCCGTCCGCGTGGACTTTAGTTCAAAATTTGGCAATCCCGTTCACTCCGTTAAGGGTTAAAGTTAGACAAACGGCGAAACTAGTGTTCAATCAATTGTGTGGAAGAGTATTAATTTTAAGTTTCAAGAAAATTAGACAACATTCTTCATACATCCCATACACATTTTGGCAACCCTTTTCCCCCCCTTAGGGGTTGAATTTCAAACATCCTATCTTATTCCTTGCCTACATTATATATATATATAGACCCTTTGAGATTTTTTCAGAATTTCAGCTTCCTGGTCCAACGGCTTGGGCTGGGCATTGATAAGTGAGTCAGTCAGGACTTTGAATTTTATTTATATAGATGATTTTCTATCAAGTAACTACCAACTCCGTAACACAGAAAAGTCTCATAATAAAAGTTTGACTAACACTGAAATCGCGGACAAAATATGGCTTGTTACTTAATTTATTTCAATACCCGTTCTCACCCTTGATTAGCCGGGTTACTGCTAGAAACGACCAGCACGATGGAAGCCTCGCCTCCAAAATTATGGACGTCCGTCCATAATTTTGGAGAAGAGAAAATGTTCAATACCAAAACCCGCGCAAATATATATCAAGTTAATCCGATTACCCGGGGTCGAATGTTGTGCCGGCGTACACAATAAACAAAAATTCTGATTTTCTAGCACATTCGGTAACTTTTGTGAATAACGCAAATTGATTCTCTCGCCGTCCATCAGGCGCTTCAGCTTTTAGGCATACAAGTACGCTATTCTATGCAAATAACTTCCACACAGCACAATGACTTCTACTGGTCTCAAACTAGGATACACTGTGCTATGGTAACTAGGCAAGTACCTACATTATGAAAATACGCCGAGACTGAAGGCTCATTTACACGATGCCATTTTATTGTACATACCAGAGCAATAATTGAATGCAATAAATGAAGCACAATAATTGACGTTCAAGGATTGTATGCAACTGTCTACACTTGAAAACTTAATTGCAATTATTGTATTCAAGTTTTGACAAGGAAATAATTGCACATGCCGAGTTGCAGAATTGCGTAAGAAATCATTGTACGTGCTATTTACATCAAGAAAAGTTTTGAAAGGAAACTTGTCCCATTGATCAAGAATGTTACGTTTGGTTTAGTCCATGCAACTCATTTATTGCGTCGATATAATTGTATGCTACAGACAAGAAACTTGCCTCGTGTTAATGCCGCTTGAGGACATTTGTACAAATGTGCGAAGGCCCTCAGTAGGTTTGAACTCACAACTTCCAGCATCTTAAACAAACGTGACGAATCGCTCGTAGCCCCGGCTGCCTGGGTGATCTTAAACGATCACGTAGGCTAAGCAACATAGGGCGCGTTCAGTGCATGGATGGGTGACCGTTCTTTGACTAGCGCTAGTGGCATTTTTCTGAGCGGTTCCGTGCTTCGCTAGGCACGTTAAGCAGTTGGTGCCGGCTGCCGTCGATAGATGGCAGTCGTTAAGCCAAGTCAGAGATGTCAGATCTTATCAAGCCACCGTAGGGCGGCTTGAAAAGATCTGACAGTAAGACGAGCCACTAGTCTTACAAGTCTCCACCAATCCGGACTTGGCCCCCGTGGTGGAGTATGGCCTACACATTACTCAGGAAAGAGACCCGTGCCCCTCGGTGGGCACATAATGGTTTGATGATGATGATTCATCAAACGTGATATCACTAGATCAACGAGGAACTCAAAAATAATTAACTATTTTGACATTAATTTCTAATAATAAGCCGCACTTTCAAAAGTCCTTGAAGTGACTGATATTTTCCCAGCTTAGATAACATTCATACATTCTCATGAATATACCGAGATAAATTGTAGGTAGATTCTAAAGTACTTTTTTAATTTGATGCAAAAAAACTAACCAATTTTCCAGTTCATTTTTTAAAGGTCGTACAGACGACGGCTATGAACAATAATACATAGCTCAAGCTCAATGTCTTGTTCTATACTAAATCCGACCGAATAAAGTTTTCTTTCATTTGCAACGGTATGTCTAGGGAAGAGATACGCTATTCAGGGTGTCCCGTAAATCGACGTCAAGTCGTCAAGCCGGAACCAGGTGAAAAGGCAAGTCATACTGGTTATCAGAAATATATATAAAAAAAAAAAAAATATTTTATGTAAATTTTTATTTTTATTATTTATTCAAGACATTTCACAAACATAATGAAAATTAAAATAAAAATAAAAAATGGGCAATTTTTTAACTTATTTTTTTTTAAGTCAGCTTCTCTTCCAAGCTGCAGCAGCTGGTTTTGAAATTTTGTTAACAGTTTGAAGAAGCATTATTCAGAGTTATAAAACAAAAAAAAAATTGGAAAAAGTAAAGATTTGTGGCAACAGGATTTTGACATTTTTTTTCGAAGTGCCTATAACTTTTTTTCATGCAATTTTTATTTTATTTTTCTGATAACCACTATGACTTCACCTGGTTCCGGCTTGACGTCGATTTACGGGACACCCTGTATAACGGTACGAGTCTGAGGGATTGATATTATATATTCGCGGCGCGATCGGGCTGTCGTGGACGACAAACGCTTGAGGCGGTTAGGTATAATGACGAACAGCGCCGTAGACGCAGCGCGTGAGAGGAATCTGCCAGAAGGGTGCGGCCAATCGCCCGCTCTCCACAATTGGGGACATGCCTCGAACTAAGAATGAGGTGACTTTGCTTTCATGAAAAAAAAAAATCGAAAAAAAAAATAAAAAAAAATCTAAGAATTTCCAAATTAAGTTACTCTAAAATGAGGAACTTAATAGATTGTTTGTTGAGATGTAAAGGTTTTCTTAACAAGTGCGTGGATTCATAGAAACATTATTTTTCGAGATAATTGAAGTATTTATGGTATCAAGTAGTAGTTATGACCGAGGTTACAGTAACAGTAGGAGCTATTTTGGAAAATAAGTTCTTATGGTATAATAAATAAATCTATCTAAATTTATTAATACACTTTTCGTAATATAAAAGGCGTTAAGAGCACTTTGTGACGTAATAGTTTGAGCCCGATTTTTTTGTTACATTTACGAACCACACCATTAGAATTTTTCTTCAACAAGTTGTTTTATGAAAAGTATTAATCGTTGAGAAAAACATAATCACAAAAACACGTAGTCTCCAATGAGGCCAAAACATTTTTGTGCAAGTTCTCTTTGCCTTCCGTAACCCTCCTAGCTCGCTCGATATTCTAACAAAACAGCTCTACGCTATTAGTGTTTTCATAGTATATTGTACTGTATCAGAAGGCGATCTAACAAAAGAGGAAAATGTACAGTGTAAATAATCCTCTTGGGTTTTGCTCTCACATTGTATATAATCCATTTATCTATACTTGGCATTTTTTTTGGACTATAAACGACACTGAATTAAAAACCTTTATCGTTAGAAAATTCGATACCGCTTGCAAATTTAGTACTAGCTATCACTGAATTTGTGAACTGTTTCGAGTTTTCTACTGCTAAAAGTTTTTGATTTGGTGTCATTTAAAGTCTGAAAAAAATGCCAAGTATAGATAAATGGATTGTAGAGCTTAATATCATGTGTGCCAGTAAGGAGCATTTTTCCCAAGTAACCTACCCCCGATGAATCTAAATCGCGAGACTTCGGGCAAATTGTGCATTTTCTCTTTGTACACCTAGGTAGGTAAATTGAGTTCCCTTCGTGGCGTTTTTTTTCCACGGAGGCTCGTTTTAAATTGCGACTTGAAGATAAAGGGAGGTGGGCTTGTCGGCCGCCGAGCGTGGCACCCACGCCCTGATCAAAACACGTCGGAGACTAATGACGAAAATGCGGATTTTTATGGCACTTTCCGTTCTTGGGGGACTACTATTTGTTCGCGGATATCCCTTGAATTTTCATTCTCAAAGCCGTCATAAAAAGTTAAAACGTCAGACTGTGTTGAGGAGCGTTTTTATGACTTTTTTTATCGTTCAGCTGCTTATGAAAATAGTCTTCAGGAAGAACTTATTGGGCATTAGTGGAGATTACATTATTGTGCTCATTGGCAACGTTTAATAAATATTTTGTTAACGATGAAAGCCAAATGTAAATTTACTTTGTGAACGTCACAGTTGTTAGTTTCACAATTGATACAGATGCGGGCAGATACTTTTTTTTTTGCCCTTCGCTAATAGACCCCCTAATTCGTTGAAGTGGTTCGGTTTTGTCTATTCCAAGGAGTTTTAGTTTGATTAACAAACTTTCAAACTTAAATATTGTTACTCATAGTTGTGTTGAACGCTACACACAATCAGCCATACGTACTACATTTTTGAACATAAACAGAAATCTGAAAACTATTTTGGGAATTATGCTTTCTGTACAATTTCTACTTATCAAATTTGTAAATAAATCTATATATTTTTAGATTATCAATAAAAAACCGACGACTTTTCTATGACGTTAACACAGCATGAGTATGAATCTTTTGCCTTTCTTACATTTGTGTTTTTTTGTATGTTGGCAAATCCTTAATAATTTTGACGACGTCAAAAACGCCAAAATTTTAGAAAAATAATAATAATCAACATAATGAAAAAAAAATACCGAAATTAGTTTCTTATAACGGTCCACATTTTCAAAATCAACTATAAAAAACGTGTATAAAAAATTTGCAGCGTGGCCAATCGACCTCTGAATACGTTTATATTAATCTACTGTTTAACACCAGCCATCTTTAGGTTGCTAGAAGTGTAGGTATGTAGCTGTATATTTGGAGCCCTGACCCAGAAGTTGGCAGCCAAACTTTATTAGCGCGCCCACGCGGGCGCGGTGCTCAACGCCTATAACGCCTGGTATGAGGGGCGAGTGCCCATGCCTACTGTTCTACTGTTGTGTCTACGTTATTGGCAACTAATAGTGGAAGTTAGTTGGGAGCGCTAACTAAGTTTCTATCGGGCACACTTGTGCGGGGCGCCTTAACGAGCCAGTCACTCAAGGTTTTGGTGGGCTCCGATTTATTTAGCGCAAGCAACATCTGTTTCCTTAACGATACTTTGAAGTTGTCAAATTAACAAGTGGCTTGTCGTGCGTTTGGGGTACAGTCGAGAGCCCGTCACGGTATACAAATACTTGTTTAGATCAATGAAACATTAACTTTTGTTAGTTTTTATTTTTGCTCTACAAACGTACATTGTCTGTGGTATGTCGTGTGACAGCTGTCAAAACTCTTCAAATACATCCTTGAAGTCAAGCGCAGGTGTTTAATTTCTTTCGTCTTTAAATGCACCAAAAAAGGCTTTTAATTCCGTTTTTGTTTTATACTTAACTAGATAAACATTAACGTAAACATTTACATACAAGCACATACATTGCTTCTGGGCCCGCACTAGGATACCCGTGGGAACCAGAAACAGCGACATCACAAACATGCAAACAATCAAGACCTGGGTTTTTTTTACTACAAATTCACTGCGTTAGCTATATAAAATATATTAAGAGGATTTCTCATATGAAAACCTAAGCTTTTAATCACTATCATAATCTCTAGTAACTGTATTATTTTAATTTATTTCATAATAAATGTTACTGTAATAAATGTTGCTAAGTTGTTTTATAATGTTTTGTGTTCTAGATAAACAATAATAAAAAAATATCTCAGGTGCTGCAGCGTCCGAGTGGCCTCTTCACCTATCTAGTGTGAGTGAAGGTGCCACTGGAAGCTGTATAAATCATCACATTGCGTAGATTTTGTACATGTAGTTTTTTTGTTATGCGTTTATTAATTTCAGCAATTGGTCTCTCCACAAGAGTATGAAATAATAATTATATTACCTCGGAGCTCAAATTGTTTCGTTTAAAATGGGTTGGAACCTTTGATGGTCGAAAAGGCATTCACGTATGATATTACTTTGTAAAGTGGCATAAATTGAAATTTGATGACAGTATCAAGAGTTTTTTTGAACTGAAACTTTTGTAATCATTACACGTTTTAAATTGACCAAGAGTGATTTTAAAGCGCCAAAAAAAAATAACAAGTTGCTGTCCATGGTATCTGCCTAGCCTTCTGGGATACAGGCGTGGGCTTATCATCATAACCCTATTATGTCCCCACCGAGGGGCACGGGTCTCTTCCCTAAGGAAGGTATAGGCCATACTTCACCACGGGGGCCAAGTCCGAGTTGGTAGAGGCTAGTAAGCAATTAGTGCCGGCTCCCGCCGATAAATGGCAATCTTGAAGCCAAGTAAGAGGCCTTAGGGCGGCTTGAAAGTTTCTGACAGTAATACCAGCCACTAGTCTTACAAGCCTCCACCACCGGACTTGGCCTCCGTGGTGGAGTATGGCCTATACCTTCCTCAGGGAAGAGACCCGTGCCCCTCGGTGGGGACATAACGGGTTGATAATGATGATGATTGTCGCGTTTTCTTCCATTTTCACGTGCGTTTCAGTGGTCAAAAAAACCGTGTTGAATTGAGTTGAGTTCGAGTGTATTGAGTTTTCCACGTCACCGGCGGGCAGCAGCCTTTCATTCAGTTTCTCCTAGTTGCTTCCCGGCTGCTGAGGCGGAAAATTCAAGAGACTTTTGTAAGCTTTGTTAACGACTTTTCGGCAGTCGACTGTTTGTTCTTAGTGTTCTGCACGTGTTGTGAAAAAACCGATCTCTTAACGGACGTTTGCCCGTATGGCGCAGCCTTGGACCGACGATTTCCACACGAATCTATTAATAGAATGAACATCTCAGGACACACACACACACACACACACACATGCTGTTCATTAAAAAATTTGTATGATAATTGTATTATTGATGAGAATTCCTTTTTAATTAATAATAATCTAATTTGGTGTGATATTATTTTCTAACTTTAATTGTATTATTGAGGATAATTCTTTTCTTAATAATAATAATGTAATTTAATGTCATATTGTTTTCAAACTTTCATTCCAAAGGAAGTGTAGAAAAAAAAATATTGTTTTATAACGTATAATTTTCCACAGAATAGCATTGTATCATACCTTCTCCTGAGATACAGGTACCCACCTAGTTCAGGAGTCAGGGCACAATAATATTGTAAACAAATTTAATTTTATTTGTTCAAAATTAATAAGTAATGCCACCTGCCACGATCCTGACAAATCACTTTAGCTTCATTGACATTCATTAGTTGTTGCATGGAGGCAACGGCTAGCTTGGGCTTCGGGCACTTTTTGTCTTACCCTTTGCTAATACATCCCCTATTCGGTCGAAGTAAGTCCACCCGGGGCGTCCCTTACAGGCCCTTTCACTTACATTCGCTCGATATATTTGTATTCGTCAGTATTTCTTTCTACATCCTATCCATATGTCCAAACCATCGCTAAATTCCTTTCTCAATTCTAAGGACAGTGAATACTGTCACTGTAGATCTTGGTTTGTGATATGTCTAAAATGTCCCGGCCCAAAACGTCGCATTTGCAAAATATCCAGCCTGAGAAATTAAATCCAATTCGTGGAAGAATCTCGCGTATGAGCACAATATCGCTAATTTGTTTTACATGAGACTCTTTCTCTGCTCCACAATCAAGCTCGGCAAAGTACATTAATTTTATGTTGTTTTGGGAGATCATAATAATTTGTCAAAAATATGGCCGACCTCATAACTATCTCTTTTTTTTTTTTAACAGTCTAGACAAACGCGTCGCCTTAGTAGTGATGAGAGCTATTCCACACTTGAGTGGTTTCGAGATAGAGCCAATTTAAAAAAAATTGTGGCTGGAAAAAAATATTTTTCTTGTTTTACCTCCTGTATGTTTTCAGATTTCTACATTAATTGTAGTATTTGTATGACACCAATAAGGAGTGGTGAACAAGTTTATGCAGAAAATCACCACTGGCTTTTTTCTTCCTCTTTTCATTTAACTCCTTTCACATCAGAATGAAAAACAAATTGCTAGTTGAGCTATCACTTAGATTTCTTCACCAATACAATCTCCATTTAACACAGAGTAGGGTAGTGTTCATAAATCGGGATTCGAACCCGGGACCTCTCGCATGGTAGTCATATGCGCTAACCGCTTCGCCACAGAGGTCGTCAAATAATAATAATAATATGAAGAATTAATATATTAGATACCAGTCCAGCGATGCAGCGGCAGTTTTGGTTTAATAAAACTATGATCGTCCAAATGTAATTCAAGACCAGAGCGGGCAGTTCCTGATGTAAAGAGAAATTCCCCGTTTACGTTCCGTACACAGGAAAGGAACGAGAAGTGACCGCGGCGGAACGGCTTTGTACAAAGATTAAATTGAATCTGGCATTTCGCCAGATATACAGTCGTAAAATTACAAAATAGTATGCAGATTTTATGGGTGGAGTAACGGATGCTTATTACTTATTTCAGTCCGTGAGGTTGTTGCTTAGATTGTCTGCAATGAGCAACTTTGTTACGGAATTGTGTTTCAATTTGTCTGAAACTTTTTCGATTTCAATAGCATTTTGCTCGCCGCCCAACGATTTAGCCCGTGATGATGAAGCCGCGATGAAACTCAAATGTTTTAGGTACTCCTACAACGTTTGAGTCTATAAAGGGTATCATTTAAGCCATCGTTAATTTAATTGGTCTGCGCTAAATAGTAGATCTGAAATCTAGTCACCCAACAATAGAAAATCAATTCCACTATAAATCACCTTAAATCATGGAGATAGATGATCAACATACACAAACATAAGCTCACGCCTGTTTCCCAGAGGGGTAGGCAGAGACCAGGAACTGCCTCCTGCCAATCAAGTGCCGGATAAAATGTTTTTGTATTTATTATAATAGGTTTGTCCTGATAACAGTATAGTCAAGCTAATTTAAAGATATTGTTAAAATATATTGCATAATGCCACTATAAAATACATAAAGCGTCAAAAAAGAAATGTAGGGTGGTCGTCGTCATTCTTAATTTCTCCAAACATACCTATCCTATAAAGATATTTAAATAATAATTTGTAGTTGAACAGTTTCGAAACACATGATTATTTTCTATTCACAATAGTCAATATTTATAATTGAAACTAACGTAAATAAAATTTAGAAAAAACAATGTAGGTTTAAAAAACCTATATTAAGGTAATTTAGGCATTAAATCAAATGAAATTAAAGTAAAAGTAAAAATCTACGCAGTAGAAATCTAAATGCTACTATTAAACAAATCAGCGCTGGTTTTGATTTCACGGAGCACTCCTATTTCCTTTTTAGGACATAAAGGCCATTGTTATCGCATTTTCGCATATTCGTTCAGTGCAGCATCGCCGGAGTTGAGTAGTGAGGGGACTTTCGGCTTTTGGTTTTGGACGGGTTGTTAAGTTAATTTGGCGGTTGTTAAGTTAATTTTGGTTGACGGTGTGCTAGCTTTAAAACCGACTTAAATATCACATCATAAGCACTTTAGAAAGCGGGAGTTATTTTGGTTTTACAAACCAATATTATAATTGGGTATTTGACAAAATGTCAAATGAGTTACTTTTAATACAGAGTTTTGTATGGAAATACTTGCTTATGACGTCACATTTTAGAGCACTCTTTTTATTTTTCATCTATTTTGAATAGATTCTTCTATGTAATAACTAGTAAATGAATAAAAGATATACATTTCCGAAACATTTTGTAATTTTTGTTTTATTCTAGCATATTATATAAAGTAATTTATTGTTGATACTATGTAGTGTCAAATACCGCATTCTAAATACCGGTCTTATTCCTTGCCTACATTATATATAGACCCTCTGTGCAAAATTTCAACCTCTTAGGTCCAACGCCTTCGGCTGGGCGTTGCTGAATGAGTCAGTCAGTCAGTCAGGACTTTGAATTTTATTTATTTAGATTAGGTAAACTTATAGACTCACATTATTATGTTATTGTGTCTGGCCGCAGCATTAGTGTGTTGCTTACATTTATAAGAAAATTTACTAACGCCATGACTTTTAAAGTTATCGATAGCAATCGTGGAATCGTATCATATTCCTACTAGGGCTTTGATGTACTTAGTTTGAAATTTTCTTAGAAAAGATGTTCCGAGCGGAGTTTTCTTCTCGCTGCCTTTTTCTCCACAACAAATACGGCCCAAAGGCAGCGGCTAACAAAGCATTGACATCCAGCGAATAGAATCGCTCGTTGCCCCGGCTGCTTGAGTGATCTGAAACGTTCACGAAGGTTAAGCAACATAGTGCGCGTTTAGTGCATGGATTGGTGACCGTTCTATGACTAACGCTAGTGGCATTATTCCGAGTGGTTCCGTGCTTCGCAAGGCACGTGCCGGCTGCCGTCGATATTAGCAGTCATTAAGCCAAGTCAGAGGCCTTAGAGCGGCTTGAAAACTTCTGACAGTAAGACCAGCAACTAGTCTTACAAGCCTCCACCAATCCGGACTAGGCCCCCGTGGTGGAGTATGGCCTATACCTTCCTCAAGGAAGAGACCCGTGCCCCTCGGTGGGGACGTAACAGTATAGATAGAATATTATTAGTTATTTGCATTAAAATAAATTATTTTCATTTGATTTTAACAGACCAGAACAATCGTAACATTTTATTGCAATAAACTCTTGGTACCTACGTATGTTACATTGTTTGTTGAATTTACAACAGAAACAAACTGCTGAGTGTTGGCGTCCGTTGAGTGAAGTTCACTACAAAACATTGCAGCAGTAAATACGGGTGTGCATAAAAAATATTGCACTGTCTGTTATTTCTATGGACCGATACAATACGCGTATATTTCCACAGATGTTACAATTTTATATCAAGTGTTATTAATAAAATAATTTCCTTTCCAATCCAATCGGTCCCTCAATGCTGGGGATCGTGTTTGCTATGACGAGAATGGGTGTAGCGTGCTCAACATATGGATCTGTCGTTCACTGCGTGGACCGCCTTGTGAAACTTTTCTTTTTTCCTTGGTGATTTGATTACTCCATTTATCTATTAACTAGCTTTCGCCCGCGACTTCGTCCGCGTGGACTTTAGTTAAATTTTTGCAACCCTGTTCACTCTCTTAAGGGTTAAATTTAGAAAAAAAACGGCGAAACACGTGTTCAATCAATTGTGTTGAAGAGTATTTATTTTAAGTTACAAGAAAATTAGACAACATTCTTTATACCTCCCATACAAATTTTGACAACCCTTTGCGCCCCCTTAGGGGTTGAATTTCAAAAACTCCGGTCTTATTCATTGCCTACATTATCTATAGACCCTCAGTGCAAAATTTCAGCTTCCTAGGTCCAACGGCTTGGGTTGGGCGTTGATGAGTGAGTGATTCAGTCCTGACTGACTTGAATTTTATTTATATAGAAGATAGATAGATGAAAGACTAAGAATTTCCTTTACAACAGACTATTGAAACAACATTGGAGAAATTACTTAAGGAATCATTTTTTGGTAAATAACTCCCTTTATTCAAAGGGTATCCAACGGGCGGGCGTATAGTCAATCGGAAAGACAGAGGTAGAGAATCAAGAAGGCGATCTTTGGATGACAAGAAAAAAAATCGTGAGGCAACACGTTCAATGGATTAGCCTATGACCTATGTAATGAAATGTAATAAACTCACGCCCGTTATCCCGAGGGGGCAGGCAGAGGCACCAATCACTAGAACTGGGCCTATGTTTTGCCGAGTTTATTAGGTCCTAACGTGACAAGTAGCAAGCCTGTCGCCGTTATCCGGGCACAATTTATCAGCGAATGGTGTTGCTGTACAAGTAAACAAGCGTACGTATCTAAAAGTCATTGTTACATGCGGGATTCGAACCCAGACCCTCATGATCGAGAAGCAAGGGCCAACCCCACTACGCCACCACAGCCTTTGTTTTTTTTTCTATTTGGAAAAATTATCCCTTGAATACTCTAAGAGAGCCCCACGGTATTTTTTAATATTTAATACATATTGCTTGTGTTTTTTCCGATGTGCAAAAAAAAATGTTTTACTTATAGAAATTATTTTATTTGAACTACAACAATTGAACAATTACGTGATTATTCATTCAATAAAATATACCAGACAATTTCGTAAGTAACACACCTCGTAACATTCCTCGACTGAATACTCAGCGGAAGTGGATTCGAGTGGCGATTGGAGGCATTTCCTTGAGGTAGTATCATCAGTGAGCATTTCGAGTGTACTTGAGTGAGTGCACCTAATACACCGATTTTTTTCTCGAGTACGCTTCAAGGTAGGCCCGGCCCTGTACCTGTACTATTATGTACAGAATACATAATAGTACAGGTACAGAAGATTCACTCCGAAAAATCAATTAAAGAAAAAGGGACTCTAGCAGCGATACAATTAGGTGCAATTCAGATCGCACGGCGCTAAAAAAGATAAAGATCATGGCATTAAGTCCGCTGCATTGTACTATATTTTTACTTTAAATGTAAGTGGAATAAAAGTATCAATAAATGAATAAGATCTCCATAGCAGGTAAGTAAGCTTTGTAGAAGTGTGGAACTCTTGACTCGCTTTGGACGGCAGTGAATACAGACCATAGAATTGTGAAAACTCGGATAGCTAGACCGCACGCAATGGGGCCAGTTCCCAATCAAAATAAGTGGAGTTCTCGACAAAGGAAAAAGGGAAGGGGGGAGGCAGTGGGCGCTGAGGACCTCAAAATAACTCTTAATGCGGGTCCTGATATTGTTTTACCATCCACGGAATGACTCAATTACTCAGCGCGATGTATCATATTTCATTTCGTTCAATTTTTATCCACATGTAAAGACCCCGTTGATAGTTAAGGAGGAATCATCGTATTTTAAGGTTTTTATTTCTTAGGTTTTACCTCAACATTTCAAGAAGAATTTTGAGTTTAAGAAACCCTATTAACATTTTTTTCTCAAACATGTTTGGAAATTTGAGCATTATTTCGACAACCTTCTTCGAGATACATCGAAATTGCTGTACTGGCCAGTTACACGGGAGCAGCGGCCGGAAAAAGTTCTATGAAAATTCATAACTCGTGAATTTTCATAAATTCACGAGTTATGAATTTCTAAAAGAAAATTCATAAAGTCGTGTTTTGCGCACAAATAAATTACATACTAAACTCATATCTGTCGTGTTATTTAAAAATGGAACGACCTTTTACTCCCAACAAAGACAACCAAGGAGGTAACTTATCAGAGGTTTTATTTAAATTTCGAACTGTTTTGCGATAGAAAGCTGGATATACCTATTGAAAATAAAAGAACACTTTAACGCGGCAAAAATATTGTTGTTCGTTCGTGGTTCATCTGATTTTGAAAGTTTATTGAATTTAACAGAATGAGTTCATAGTTTTAATTTCCGCGCATTATTTGAGAAAAATCATATACAAGCCTTGGCCACAACTAGGCATTGATGGACTCACGTAGGTATTTCCACGTTTGTCCATCACTGCCTCTTTTGCTGGCCGCTGCAGTAATATACTATATAACTTGGCATGGCGTAAATCTTTGCATATAGAAAAAGCCGAAATGAATGAAATATAGCCGCTCTAGCGATTAAGTAAATAAAAATTATGTTACTTTCTGTTGACAATAAAAACAACTAGAAACAACTTCAACTGTACATCAGAAATTAGATTCAAAACAGGCAGCTTAGTGTTCATTTGTGGAATTGAATAATTCCTTTTTGAATTAGCCCTCTTGACGCGCAAGAATGTTCATTGTATTGTGTTTTCACTTGTCTTGACATCACATAGAGCGAGTTTAATATCATAAAACAGGGTGTGCAGCCAATCAAACCGGGAAGTTGGAGCGGCTACAATAGGGCGAAAATAATTCTGTGGTTGGCCCTTTTGTCGAATCTCTGCAGCCTATCCGACGGACGCAAATAACAGGGAAAATTGGTTATTATGTTAAACATAAGCACTCACCCAACATGATGGCGTATGAGAATACAAAAAGCTACCAAGTGCGTTTCGGGCCACGCTCAGTGTAGGGTTCCGCAGAAAGGAGGCATTTTTATCTGCTCTACAGAATTGACCACTTTTTCAATTACTTGACCTGGTCTTAACTAGGATAGCCTGTACCCAGGCAAGGATATTAAATACTCCCAGACTGGGGCAATTTGTACAAACGGAAGCCGAAATCGAAAAGTAATCTTTCTACACCCAAAATGGCTTACAATGTTTAAGGCGCAAAAACAAACTCCATATTTAATATCATCATCACCATAAACCCATTATGTCCCCACCTAGGGGCACGGATCTCTTCCCTGAGGAAGGTATAGGCCATACTCCACCACGGGGGCCTAGTCTGGATTGGTGGAGGCTTGTAAGACTGTAGGTCTTACGGTCCGAAGTTTTCAAGCCGCCCTACGACCTCTCACTTGGCTTGACGACTGCCATCTATTGACGGCAGGCGGCACCAACTGCTTAACGTGCCTTGCGAAGCACGGAACCGCTTGGGAAAACGCCACTAGCGTTAGTTATAGAACGGTCACCCATCCATCCACTGAGAGGGCCCTATATTGCTTAACCTTCGTGTTCGTTTAAAATCACTCAGGCGGCCGGGGCTACCAGAGGCTTAATTACGCGTCCAGAATCTTGAAGGATTCCTTAAGTCTAGCTGGCATTTTTCGTACTATCTGCTATCGCAAACGTCGGGGCTCTGAATTTGGTAGAGCATTAAGCGCTCTAGATGATTATAAGATAGCTTTTGTGACAGAAAATGGGGATGGTCGGAGGGGAACGCGGCTGCTAAAGTGAAAGTTTTTTTGTTTCAAAATCTGTGTGTTGCTTAAATAAAATTGAAAAGCCGTTAATAATTCGAAATCGGAAGGTATGAATATTAAAGGAACTTTAAATAGAAATAAACGTAGAACTATGCTTTGTACGAAAGTTACTACTTTATGTACCAAAATTATACTATCTTTTGCCCGCGACTCCGTCCGCGTGGACTTTAGGGTTAAATAAGGGGTTAAAGGGATTTAGAAAAACGGCGAAACACGTGTTCAATCAATTGTGTTGAAGATTGTTTATTTCAAGTGTCTTGAAAATTAGACAACATTCTTTATACCTCCCATACAAATTTTGGCAACCCTTTTCGCCCCCCCAGGGGGTGAATTTAAAAAAATCCGGTCTTATTTCTTGCCTACATTATATAACTATAGATCCTCTGTGCAAAATTTCAGCTTCCTAGGTCCAACGCCTTGGGCTGGGCGTTGATGAGTGAGTCAGTCAGTCAGGACTTTGAATTTTATTTATTTAGATTAGAAGATAAAGTGAGATTTTTTGACTAACACAGAGGGATTTGCTTCGCGCTCCGCGAGCATACTGCGGAAAACTGCGTTTGACGAAAATGATCGTTGTAGGTTCGTTGTACGTTCACACTAGACGCCGCGAACGAGGAAGCCGAGAACGGCTCCGCTCGTGCTTCGCTCGTACTCGGTTCGTCTAGCGTAGACCCACCTTACCGGATACACTAACTAGACTTTTCGTCGGGACAGTCCGACCAAGTTTTTAGTTCAAGTGTATCCGATAGAAAATGAATAATGTCTTGTGCTTACAAAAGTTTTAGTTCAAAGAATTTATTCATTGTGAAGAGATGTTCGATTGGTGCATCGAAAGAATGAAAACTTTTACTTAGAAAGGTAAATACAGAAAAATAAGGCAAATATTAAACAAAAGTAGAAGAAGTATGAAGCTTCAGTGAGAAAAAACAAAGACTTAGGGTCTGTTTCACAATCTGCAGATAAAGTTCCGGATAAGCTATCCGGAACCAGGACTGCCGTTTGTTCTTTTGAAGCCGTAAACGAACACACGCAATACAGGAAAATTTGTTTAAATTTAGAACAAACGGCAGCCCTGGTTGTGTCAAGTCCTTCAAGTTCCATTGGATAATACTGTTGTATAATCACAGCAAATAAGACAATGAAACGTACGGGACGTCACTTTTAAATTTCTACAGGTACCGTCACAGAATACATAATAGCACAGGTACAGAAGATTCACTCCGCAAAATCAATTCAAGAAACAGGGACTCTAGCGGCGACACAATTAGGTGCAATTCAAATCGCATGGCGCTAAAAAAGCTACGTTATATTCACCTCCATGTTGCCTTTCTTTCTACCGCGTAACTCTTACCTCTTCTGGCGCCTGAATTCCTACCTATTTTCCACTGCGGAGTGGTCGCCGTAAGTACTTACGCGTTCGATACCGACACGCGCAGTGAAACAGGCCTGGTACCGTACCGTACAGTACCCGAGACTAATGAATGTCGAAAGCAGAAATGATCTGTCAGCATCGTGGCAAGTGGCAGTCGCATGTCTCTGCCTACCCCTCTGGGATGCAGGCGTGAGCTTATGTATGTATGTGTTGCTGTAAAAGCTCGAGCTACGGTAAATCCTACGACTTAAGAGTAAGTCTCAGGATTTACCAACGTGAGTTGGTGAATGTAAGGATTTATGAAAATGGGACATTATTTTTGGGCTTTTACTGTTAGAATTTAGTACATGCTAGGTTTTACCACTGACATCTAGTAAAAGTTGGTTTTGGGAATAAAACAAACATTAAAACATCAAACTTATTCATTTATTTCGGTCAAAAACTTCAATTATTTTCGTTTGGAATTTAATTTTTTTACGAACTAGTCATTTTAAAATACCTTTAAATTATTTCCTTAATAGTAACATTTAAAACAAGTAAAATATCTTGTCACTAACATAACAGAATCAGTATTTTTTATTCAAATTTACCGTGCCTTTAATATAAATCCTAAGACTTACCAATTGGATGATGGTAAAAGTGCGAATCGCAAAATCGTTCGGTCTTTTACCATTAAGAGAAGGCTTTACCATAATTCGTGCATTTACAGTAACTTATATACACTTTTGCGAAAAATTCGTCAGATTATATTGACCGTGATGCGGAATCATCCGTAGTGGATTTTTTTTATTTCGTTCATGTTGGCGGAGCTGGGAAAAGCTCAGCAAGAAAAGTAAGGCCTCGTCTTACTGAAGACGAGTTATCTGATCCTGCACTTTTACCGCTGCGGCTGTGATCCGAAATCGATAAGATCCCCATTCAAGTGTATATCAAGAAGATGAGAGAACTTTTAACATTTTTTTTATTAGTACACATAACTAAAAAAAATTAAGATACAGATTACAATTGGTGGCCTTATTACGTATACAAATCGCTTCCAGATAACTTTATAATGTAACGCCAAAAGAAAATAGAGACGAAAAGTCGGTGTTAAAGTGCTAAGACGGCTTTTCGATTTAACACGTTAACAACACCCGTATGTTGATCCGGATAAATGTTTACATTGTCAACTATTATTCTATCAACTTAAAATAAATCAAACAAATGCAATTGACAATTACTTAGATAAAATGTTAACTTGCGTAAAGCAACCAAGAAACCTTTCTAAGGAACCTTACACGCGCGGACCGACACGCCCTTCGCCGGTTTTTTGTTTTTTGAGGGACGGACGGACGCACAGTCGGACGGACAGACAGTCTAAGGGCCTTTCTCCACTGCTCCGGTCCGGCAAATTTTAATTACCGATCCGATTTAGAAACACACAAGAATACTATTAAGCTTCTCCACTACTCCGGCATCCGGTTTATAGCAGCCCTATAATTTTCTAGATCGGAACGGTATTTTACCGGTCCGAAGTGATCGACGTACAAAAACAATACACGTTTTTGCACCGCGCATACAACCCAAAAATGTTCCCATACTATTTAATTAGATTAATAGAATGTGTGGAATACGTCCCCTGCCTCGAAAAGAAAAACCGAGGAATTTAGAGAAAGCACTGCGTCATGTCGCATTACCGATTATAATCGGATTAAGTGGAGAAGAATAATCCGGCATCCAATATTTTTCGCATGACTGATTCCGGTTCCGACGCCGGACCGGAGCAGTGGAGAAAAGGCCTAACAAACCAACAATAAAGAAACATGATATTTTTCTATCTGGACTATGGACTATTTCCAAAAAATATCGGGAACTCTAGAACTCTGCTGCATGCGACAATAACTCTCATTTATTCGTCGTCTGCTGGACAATAATCTGCTAAGTTCACTAACATATTGCACTGCAAGTGAGTTAGGTTAGCTTGCAGTGAATAAAATTATTAATAGTTATAATTATATTATAACTAATAATAATATTGTGATATCATCCGTCATGTATATTATGTATGTATGGTTTTCTAGTGTGCAATAAAGAATATTCTATTCTATTCTATTAATGTATTTAAGTTTTATACGAGGGCTGCTACTTATGTATGCGGAATACTTTTATTGTTTTTCAAAGTATTCTCCACTATGATCGATGCACTTTTGCATTCGATGAAACCAATTTGTAAAACACTTTTTCCACTCTGATTGAGGTATCTCCAATACGTGCTGTTTGAACGCATCTACGGCATCTTCACGGGTCGAAAATCGTTGACCACGTAATTTATTCTTTACATTTGGGAATAAATAGAAATCATTGGGAGCCAAATCAGGGCTGTACGGTAGATGACCCATCAATTCTATTTTTTGACCATCCGAAAATGTAGTTGTTTCCTTAGATGTATGACAGCTCGCATTGTCATGGTGAAGTATGATTCTGCGTCGCTGGTTGTTTTGGCGTATTTCTTCAAATACTTCCGGCAAACCAATGGTCGTGTACCACTCCGAATTAACCGTTCTACGATTCTTCAGTGGTATTGTAGCCACATGGCTATTAATACCAAAAAAGCAAGCCACCATTTGCTTTACAGTGCTTTTTGCACGAGCCACTTTCGTAGGGTTCGGCTCATTTTGAAACACCCAAACTGTTAATTGTTGTTTAGTTTCGGGATCGTACGCGTAGATCCAGGATTCGTCACCTGTGTAGATGTTATAAACAGATTTTGAGTCGCCTCCGTTGAATTTTTTTAAGGTTTTCTTGCACCATTCGACGCGAGCATCTTTTTGATCCTGAGTTAAGTTGTGCGGGATCCAACGCGAACAAATTTTTTTTATAGCCAAATGTTCATGTAATATTCTATGAATGCTCGTCATACATATGCCCAGAATAGCCTCTATCTCGCGATACGTAACATGGCGGTCTTGCATTATTAGTTTTCGCACAGCTTCAATATTTTGTGGCACAACCACCGATTTCGGGCGACCTTCTTTAACTTCGTCCGTGAGCTTACTGCGCCCGCGATTAAACTCACTAAACCAGTGATCACAGTCGTTTTTGATGGAGCTTCACCACCAAAAGTCAAAGTTAATTGATCTACGCACTGTTGTTGCGTTAAACCACGTCGAAAATCGTAATAAATCATAGCACGAATATTTTCACGAGTGAGTTCCATTTTTTCAGCGATATGACATTTTAAACCCAACAAAAACAAAACACTAACGTATATAAGAGAAAAATATTAGCGGCCAGTGTTTAAAAAAAGAACGAATATGACCATGGAGGTCAGACATTGCGTTTAAAATTATGGGAATCCCAGATTCCGCATACATAGGTAGCAGCCTATGTAAATAATATATTATAAATTAAGGAATATTGTATAAAAGTGACTCAGACTTCACACAAAACCTAATAAGGTTTAAGTGATGCCTTTTTGAAAAGTAAATTTTGAATGTGTTATCATTAAAATATTAAAACAAAAAACTCATGGGATTTAATTAGGAAGGCACTTTTGCTAGGTAGACTTAATTTCATTTGTAATCAAATATTTCATAATTGCACGACTACCCGTCTCTAATTTCTTTCTTCTCTCCGTCTATGGTTGTCTGGAAGAAAACCTTTTCGGTAATGAGGCCGCCAATCGTACTTCGATTTATAGGTCAGTTAAGTAAAGCTGGCGCGTTCAACACATTTACACGTTGCGCTTGTGTAGTGTCTGTGAATAGCGCGCGGCGTGACGTGTACTGCATGCGCATCATGAAAAGTCTGCCCGTCTCTCTTGCGCGCGGTCTAGCTTATGAGTGTGAAGGGGGCAGTTATAGTTTTACTTTTACTACTGTTTATATATACAGCGTGATCTTTTTGGTATTCAACCGTATGTGCGTTTCAATGAGGGATTTTTCTGACAGCTAAGAAAAGTAGTTCCAAATGAGCCGCTTTCAGAAGAACTAAAAAAAAAACGAATGGCTGTCAAAGGAATGCAATTTTGGACCTCAGTCCAATAGCCATGTGTGATACATCATCGAATAGGTCTCTGCGAGCTGAATAAAAGTTACTAGAGTCTGACAAGCGAGTCTTGGGACGCGATTTATTTCGAATTCTTCATATGGCCACACTCTGACTGTCAAACTTAGGTATTTCAGCTGCAAGTAGTACAGCCCTAACAGTTTGATACTCGTCCTAGATTTAAACAAGAAAAAAACCTTTTGTTTCTATTCAACATAATTTTACCTATGTTTTAATGTTTTAGTATATACATACGAGTAATAATGTTTTAAAACAAACATGAATTATTTCTTGTTGTAAGGTCTGTCGGATGACGAAAATTTAAAACGTCAGATCGAAGACTTAGTCAAAGAACTCAAAGATGTTGGAGAAAAAAGATATGAATCAGATTTTGATTATGGTTCAGCATTAATAAATGTTTATAAGTTTATATGGTGCATCTTTATTATCCCTGTTTTTTGTGGAGTGGTAATGTTGGTTTTCATGTTGTTAATGTTTTCGTTTTGCTTATATTTATTTATGTTTGGACAAAATTCATTGGAGACTCCAAACTAATTAAACAAATAATAAACTTAAGCAAAAGTATCAAGATGGTTTATGGCATATAGATGCAGGGTTATCACCTAAAAGATTTTAAATTTCCCGCCAAAGGCTTGTGCCAGGACTCACTTGTCGCACTCTATGACGTCAACAGCCAAATGTTTGTCCTTTCGGAGTTATATTGTATTGAAAAAAAACTAACATTTTCAATTTCAAAAAAATAACATGTATACATCACACATGGCTATTGGGCTGAGGTCCAAAACTGCATTCCTTTGACAGCCATTCGTTTTTTTTTTTCTTCTTAAAACGGCTCATTAGTCAGTAGACGGCATTTTTAAGAGAGGGTTTTTGTTTTTCTAATGGGAATTGCCAGTTTATTCTGTGGTCTTTCCTCTTTTCTTTTGGTTCTTGCATTTGATTGTGATTGGACTTCGAACAACTGCTACTGGTGCTAAAATCATGGAAAAAACGTAAAAGAAAAAGAAGAAGAATAGGAGAACAGAACATTCGCGTAACCACAATAGAAACCGAATGATGTTGCTCAGTTGATCACAGATTCCTTCCAGTTGATGAAATTACAGAACAGTAATAAAGTTTTTATCTGTGGCAAGCAATTAGAAAAAAAGGTAGGGTAATTCATCCAGTAACTGACCACTGAGCGTTCGTTACTCTTTGTTACATAATTAAATTATAATTAAATTGTTGAGGATTTCTGGGATAATTATTTTCTGTTGTGGTAAAGATTTTCTTAGGTGAAATTATTTTTGTTCATGTGAAAATTTATTGAAATTTAAAACTATTTTGTGACCATTGATTTCACCTTGTTTTTAATACTTTTCGCTCAAATTTGCTAAAAATATGTTATAACTAGTAACCCATATATTTGTATTTATTTATCTACAACGCACCTATCTTACTAAAACCTAACTCTAGTCTACAGTTAAACTAGAGTCGCATTTTGAATCAAAATCATATATTTTTAAACATCCTGTATAGTGAAATTGCATAAGTGTGAGTACTGTGAACGTGCCAGCTTTAGATAACAGACCTATAAGAAGATTCTGTAAATGTAATTTATGAGTACAATAAAAAAAAATCCATGTAGGTTTCTTATCTATCCTTTTTTTATGTACTATAAAGTGTCCTCTATCTTTGTTTTAGGCAATATATACTATTATTCGACTTTTGCTTAAGTATGAATAACATGACAAATGTTATCTACTAGACATTATAATGTATTATTCAGTTTTGTTTAGACCTCTGTTGCCGAACTAGGAGCCTGTGTTTCTGGAAACAGATCTATCCTAAAGCCGGGAGTCGTTAAGCCAAGTCAGAGGCCTTAGGGCGGCTTGAAAACTTCTGACAGTAAGACCAGCCACTAGTCTTACAAGCCTCCACCAATCCGGACTTGGCCCTCGTGGTGGAGCCCAAATCGTCTTAAGCCGGGTCCGCTGCGCCATGTTACGCGTGTTACAAAAAATGTAACACGTTATTAAAACAAAAATGGGGAGTGGAATTTACACTTTACGTGTTACGTAACACGTAACATAACGTTATGTAACACTTAACGTGTTATATCACGTCCCATTTTTATTATATTTACGTGTTACGCTTTTTGTAACACTCGTAACATGGCGCAGCGGACCCGGCTTAAGACGATTTGGGCTCCACCACGAGGGCCAAGTCCGGATTGGTGGAGGCTTGTAAGACTAGTGGCTGGTCTTACTGTCAGAAGTTTTCAAGCCGCCCTAAGGCCTCTGACTTGGCTTAACGACTGCCATCTATCAACGGCAGCCGGCACCAACTGCTTAACGTGCCTTGCGAAGCACGGAACCGCTCGAAAAAATGCCACTAGCGTTAGTCATAGACGGTGACCCATCCATGGACTGAATGCGCCGTATGTTGCTTAACCTTAGTGATCGTTTTAAGATCACTAAGGCAGCCCAGGCTACGAGCGATTCCGTCAATCTATGTAATCTAAGATGTAGGAGATAACGAAATAACTAATTTTGTATTCGTACTGTATTTTTGTAAAGGGTTCAGTTTTTTGCCTTTTACGGTACGGTACCTTAACCTTTAACTGGTGACGTGACAAATTTATAACACTATAAGGGACGTGACGCCTCACAGGCTACTACTGTCAAAGTGAAATTTTGTCATAAATTCCATTTGGCTAACGAATAAGAGAAAAACACAATTATTATTAACACTTATTAGTACTTTATATCCTTAATTGTCATGAGATCAATTTTGGCTACTAAGACTTAGGTATGTGGCAAGCAGGGAAAAGTGGTCAATTCTGAGAATTCGCATAACACGCGACGCCTGTGAAGCTACAAAACACCTCGCTGGTTAATGGTTAAAAAATGTGTACCATTATCGTCCGATGGAAAACCGTGAAATGTGATCGATCGAGCGACAGCGACGTTTCCCAACACATCCTGACTCCGAGTCAACATTTACCTAACTCCTGTGTCAATACCAAGTCCGAAATGAGAAAAGTTTCGAGCAATAAAAACATGAAATTCTGAAAAGGAGGGGGCACTTGTCTGATAGAAAATAGGAATAGCCTTGAGGTGGATACACGTTGGATTCTGAGTGGTTTTAAAGCCGCGGTTGAGTAATTCATCATCATATCATCATCGTCATCAGCCCACCGGCTGCCCACTGTGGCCTTTTCCCCTAAATGGTTGAGTAATTAGTAATTAAAAATGTCATGTGTTTAGGTACTGTAGCGCAGCTAGTTGTATTAAAAGATTGCTTTTAGGCAAATATTAACTTTGATTAACTTTGAGTTGCCCCCCCCTAGAGGTCAAATGTAGCTAGCTGCAAAGCGACCAAAGTGCGAACAGTTGACTTCCTTACCTATTAATGAAAGACTTCCAAAGTGTAACGACAGTGACAGAGACTTCCAAAGTGTAACGACAGTGACAGAGACTTCCAAAGTGTAACAAAGTGGCAGACAAATGCTGAATTAAATAAAATGAACGTTCTTGTCTGTTCTTTAGTTTGTCTAATACTTATTGACTAAAAAATACGAGTCGGATTTGCGTACCACGTGTAATAATATTCAGGGTGATTAAAAAATCCGCAATCCTAATAAGAGTTCTATACACTAGGCTACCATCATCTGTCTGCGGTGGACAGGCGTGGTGATTAATTTGTTCTTATACCAACACCAAATAGGTGAAGTGACCGCTAAGACTATTTAGTACCTGGGACACACTTTTAGACGTATTTTTCTTGCCCAACACCAATACCAAGCTCTCACTTTAGTTAACAAAGTCAATAGATGCGGACCCAATGCTCGGGATTCCTCACTGCGCTTTACTTCACTTTTGAAAAATTTATGTCATCGATATAATGTATTATAGCGTAATTAGAAGCCTAGACCTATCGCATGTCTGTGTAGCTATTGTTTCTGTAAACAAAACTAAAATATAAACTTACCAAAATCCTTAGTGACTCCGATAACTGGGTAACAAACATCCAATTTAAACGATAAATGTATTCTACTTGCTTACACACACAAGCTTACGAAACTTCCAACTTCTAGTATCCTCTATGTGTGAGTAAGTATTAAACACTTTACAGTCGGTAAAGCCACCGTTAGTTTATAGGGCCGAATCATGATAGCAGGAAACGTGATCGGAACGCCAATCCCGCCCTCCGTGGGATAACCACCAAGCAATATTTGCTGTTTTTTTTATAACCACATCCATATTTCAACACGAATACCCTTTAACAACACTTGGAGTGCCGAGGGCACTAATGCGTGCGTGGGGGGAAATATGATATTGAACGTCAGCCAAAGAAACTATTGGCAAACTCGCAATTGAATAGACAACCGACGCTCAATACACACTTATGAATGTTCCGAAACAGCGATGGCTGTCCACTTGATTGAATGTAACATTTTTGGTCATTCACGGTGTCCTTTTTGGGATACCGTAGCGGATAATGGAAAAGCAGGGCGGCCCTCCTAGCAGTGGATTCTAACTTTTTCAATTTGGTTGATATGACATACGAGTATTAAGGCAGGCGTGGCAGGGAAACGCTGGGTGCAAGCCACTTCCAACCAGCCTTTTTGGAAATCCATGGAGGAGGCTGACCAGCAGTGGACTTTTTGTGGCTGAATGATGATGATGATGACGATGACATATTAAGGGATTCATTTCACCCCAAACCAAATGTTATTAAGAAAATATTTTTGATGAGTGTTGGATAACAATAGTTTCCCTAATATGTCGTTGAGGTAACAATTATAGCGGAGCCAATTTCTCCCCCAACATCAAGAATTAAAATGGTTTTTCTAGTATGTCAAAATGATAAAACGATTTAATAAGTAAAAAACCATGGCTACAAGCGTACAACCTTGGTTTCTGAGGTTGCTAAGGATTATTTAGAGTACACAGTCCGTCTGTCCGTTTCTGTTGCTGCTAAGTTCACTTTAATAATAAATAAATCAAAATAAAATACATCTCTAATTGGGCTCCCAAAAAAACTCTATATTAATAACAGCAACCGATAGACGAATATTGTATAAGTAAAGCTACGGAACCCTTCGTCCATGTTTCCGGCTCGCACTTGGCCGTTTTTAACTTCTATTGTTTAAAGTCTTTAGTAACGTATTTTAACCAAACTATACTTTATACAGAGTTTGTTACCAATAAACCATATTCTTGTGCCAAAAATGTGCAGCGTATTTTATTTTACATAGGAAAATTTGTTGCCGCTACTTCATAGAACAATAATTTACAAATCTGCGCTTTATCGGACCACAGGGCGATAAATCAGATGTTTCCTAATAACAGTTTATCTCTGACCCAGTATCAGCGCCATTTGACTCCGTGTAGAACATTGTATCATTATTACATTAGTATGCGCCGGACGCCTTTTGAGAACACTCTCTAAACAATAATTTATTCCTGTAATATAGTGCCTTGTTGGCTATTGAAGCTAAGCACGTATACCACCAACGACCTTCGACCAGGTTTAAGCTACTTCTAAATAAAAAGAAATTTTATTATAAACTTTATTCCGGAATCGCTCGTAGCCCAGGCTGCCTGAGTAATCTTAAACGATCACGAAGGTTAAGCAACATAGGGCGCCTTCAGTTCATGGATGCGTGACCGTTCTATTTTTTCCGGCATTTTTCCAAACGGTTCCGTGCTTCGCAAGGCACTTTAAGCAGTTGGTGCCGGCTGCCGTCGATAGATGGCAGTCGTGAAGCCAAGCCAGAGGCCTTAGGGGGCGGCTTGAAAACTTCTGACAGTAAGACCAGCTACTAGTCTTACAAGCCTCCACCAATCTGGACTTGTGCCCCTTGGTGGAATATGGCCTATACCTTCCTCTGGGAAGAGACCCGTGCCCCTCAGTCGGGACATAATGGTTTGATAATGATACGTTTACAAGTTCTGGTAGAACAAAATCAAAAATCAAAATCAAAAATTTTTATTTCAACGTAAAGAATTTACATTCTGCTTGTTGAATGTCAATGTACATACAGTTATGTATAATGTTAGCCGCTGCCTTAGGGCCGTCTGTAGTGGAGAAAAAGGCAGCGAAAAAAAACTCCACTCTGACCATCTTTTCTCAAATCAACTTAAAGCTAATACAAATTAGGTATGAGTGTTCGTATACCAAGAATCTCAAGATCCATGAGTGCAATAAATACTTGCAAAGTCAAACATCATTTAATATTCTTAAAAGGTAATAAAACACCAATGCTGCGGCCAGAAACACGGACGGCACCCGTTCACGAGCGTAACGCAGAGGTCAGCCATCACCAGTCTCAACCATATTAGAGGGAGATAGGCGACCCGGCCACCGCGCCACCATTCGCATGGCCTTTGGCAAACTTGTGTGATAAAGTTCTTGTCAGTTATCTATAATAATAGCATAGTTTTGATATGCAATCACAGCGTCTGTACATATGTATGAAATTTATTAAACCCTATATATTATTAGAATACCAATAACTAGCTCGTTGTGGAATTGGTTTACTGCCAAGGGTTTTTATCATCTATAAAGTCATCTATTCTGTAGTATGCCTTTTTACACAGCGCAGTTTTAATAACAAATTTAAATTTATTTCCTGGCAGGGATAGAATACTTTCTGGAATTTTGTTATAAAAACGTACACTATATCCTACAAATGATGTATTTACCTTGGCTAATCTGAATCTAGATGAGGCAATTTTGTTTCGATTTCTGGTGTTAACGTTATGTATATCCCTGTTTAGCTTAAATGTAGTTATGTTTTTACGTACATACATTATGTTATCGAATATATATTGGGAAGCTAGCGTAAGAATTCCTATTTCCTTAAAAAACTCACGTAGTGTCTGGCAGGTAAATTGTAAATACCTCTAATAGCCCTTTTTTGGAGAATAAAAATTGTTTCTATATTTGCCGCGCGCCCCCATAGTAGCAGACCATATGACATAATGCTGTGGAAATAACTGAAATAAACTAGCCTCGCAGTTTCTACATCTGTTAGTTGTCTAATTTTTCTAACTGCAAATGCAGCTGAACTCAACCTACCCGCTAACTTTTCTATGTGTTGAACGAGTTCGTTGATTGAACGGATTGATTAGATAAACAAATTGCAGCAAAAAACATGCATCACACAATACCCTCTGCAAGTTTAGTTAAAATAGACAACAAATAGTACAAAATTCAAATTACATAACTTTTCTAAACATTGTACTCTTCCGATCTAAACTAGTCTGAACTGTCAAATACATGCATATTTTCACACTCCTAAAACGTCGTTATGATAACAACCCAGACTCAAAAAGCGAAGTACGAAGCGAAAGTTGATCCGGTCAGCTTAGAAATTAATGATTAGCAATCGTTTTGTTTTTATTTTATTTATTTCTTAGTTAATATTCCTAACTGTCAATATAATAATAATAATAGCTTCCACGCAACACAATACTTGACCTGGTCCCAAGGACATTACAAACATGAAAAAACACCCTGACTCTGGTCATAATGTACAGTACAGTGTCAGTAAATAACTGCTACAATAGTGAACGAAAACGAATCGAAAAACTTTGACAGTTTACATGACGACCTCTGTGGCGCAGCGGTTAGCGCACCTGCTTACCATGCGAGAGGTCCTGGGTTCGAATCCCGGCTGGGGACAGAAAAAAAAGAAACCCAGGTCTTGTATATTTACAATTGTTGGTTACGTCGTTGCTCTTGTTCCCACGACACAGGTTATCCTAGTGTGGGGCCAGAAGCAATGTATTGTATGTGCCTGTATTTAAATGTTATGTTATGACAATATTCATAATATTAAAGTACAAAGACTGTTATGTAGACTGTCATGTCTGTATGTATGTGCGTTAAACCACTCCATTTTGTTTTCAGTCTGCAACCAATTCGCGCGCGGCGTGTGGTCGATGCTGGGCGCGGTGACTCCGGACTCTTTCGACACCCTCCACTCGTACACCAACACCTTCCAGATGCCCTTCGTCACTCCGTGGTTCCCGGAAAAGGTAACTATGATAGACTGAATGGGTCTAGATTCTGCTAATGCATTGTATTACAATGACACATGCATGACTGCGTCGATTTCATTTCACTGCCGCTTCAAATCAACGAGCGTACGCGTATTCGTAATTCTAAGCGTCAGTTGAATTAAAAGACGTGTCACGTGACCCAATCGTGTAACTAATTTAACTATAATGCACTATCAGGGTTCCGTAGTCAATAAAGAATCCTTGTAGCCCAAGAACCCAAGCATGTGTATCAATAATTCTAGTCGTCAGTGGTGTGAAAAAACACGTCACGTGACCGACCGTGATGTATCTGTCATCCTACTATCTATCTATCTATCTTTCTAATCTCTTTAAACGAGCAAATCTTGTGTATATAGGTTTTTTTATAACTGAAGGTAGGAGAGACATTTTAACCAACAACATTGCGCAAGAGTTCTATGACTACAGCAGACAGAGCGCTATCACTATAATCTATGGACGACAAACGTCGATCTACCGAGTGACAGCAGATTTGCGTTTGTGAAGGCAGCTAACACCTAGAATATTTAACATTAAATTTTCTAAGTCTTGACATCAGAGTGGTGTTTGCGAAGTTTGGTAACAACAAAAATATCCACTAAAACAACGTTCGGGAAATCATATTACCCTTCAAACACGTACAACCTGTGCGTACAACTATGGTCCCACACCCTAAATGTGCCGGCTGCAAAAGCGCAATACAGAACATCCAGTTTCTTACCTGTCACGATTGCAAAAACAAATACGACATAGAATGTGCCAACATATCGTCCCAGCGCTATAATACAATGAACCAAGAGCGGAAACGCATCTGGAAGTGCCCTGAATGTTGTTGCAAAACGCCTAAAACCGGCAATACTAATACGCCCATTCTGCCACCCACAACACAAGGCGAAAGCATGAATACCCCCGACTCTGACCGAGATTCACCCAAAGACACCATATCATACAGAAAAAAGCCTAAACCTTCACTGAATGATTCCTTCACTCGTAATCCCTCCTCCTCTGAACTTCAATGTAGCGAAAGCACTGTTACCGAAGCCAAACTTAGAATGATTCTAAAACAAGAAGTTACCGAGCAACTGTTATCTATACGCTCGGAGTTCCGCGAAGTATGTGATGCTATGAAATTTTTCAACACCCAATATGAAGAGATGAAAGACAATCTCGAGTCTAAATCCAAACAGGTAAACGAACTTCAAAACGAAAATGCTCTACTAAAGGCTACCGTCAAAGATCTTTCAAATCGCCTTAACTTAGTGGAGCAAAACATGAGGGAATCAAATATTGAGGTAAACGGTATAACTGAGCACCGATCAGAGGATCTTATCAGCACTTTCAACCGATTGGTTGCAGTGGTTGAGGCTCCAATCAGCCCTGACGATGTCCTTCACGCAACGCGCGTGGCAAAGATGAGTAAGGACCAGGACAAACCACGCACAGTTGTAATAAAATTAAAAACCCCCAGACACCGTGATACTGTCTTAGCTGCGGTAACGAAATTTAATAAGATTAACAATCAAAACAAGTTAAATTCTTCTCATCTGGGTATTGCCGGAACCTCCAAACCAGTATTTGTATCCGAACATCTCTCTCCGGCTAACAAGGCTCTCCACAAACGGCTCCAACGATTTTCACGAAATTTTGTAGGCAGATGCTTTCGGGGGCGTTTAATTGATCTAACTAGGTTACATTTTTAGAAAACGTTGTTTTATCCGTGTTTTAGGGCAATTGAAATTTGCTATAATAACATACAGAGGTAAATTTCGCGTATACTTGCAAGGTTGGGATACTTCTGACGGGAAAACAGGCGACCCTTTTCGGGCCGATTTCAAGAGACCCGGTTCGAGTCATGATGTTTTTTTTCCAAGTTCTTTTTTCGTTGAAAAAGGATTATTTTCATTTTATATTACAAAAAAAGTACCGAGCAAAGCTCAATCACCCAGGTACTAATGCATTATACTAACATAATCGAGGCCCTGGTCAAGCGCATAATCATCGTCATACTTAATCCATAGTTAATAAGGAACCCTTATAGATTCGCCATGGCCATCCGGCTGCGTCTGTCTGTCTGTCCGCGGATTAAATCAGAGGCGGTTAGCACCAGAAAGCTGATATTTGGTGTTGCTACGATTAGGGCTGCTATGACGTCAGTGACCCTTCTGTGCTGTCTTATGTTGGTTTGTATTCATCATCATCATCAACCCATAATGCACGGGTCTCTTCCCTGAGGAAGGTATAGGCCATACTCCACCACGGGGGCCAAGTCCGGATTGGTGGAGGCTTGTAAGACTAGCGGCTTGTCTTACTGACAGAAGTTTTCAAGCCGCCCTAAGGCCTCTGACTTGGCTTAACGACTGCCATCTATCGACGGCAGCCGGCACGGCACCAACTGCTTAACGTGCCTTGCGAAGCACGGAACCCCTCGGAAAAATGCCACTAGCATTAGTCATAGACGGTGACCCATCCATGGACTGAACCCGCCGTATGTTGCTTAACCTTAGTGATCGTTTAAGATTTGTATTAGAATTTTGTTTTTTCGACTTTTTTCGATTGATGATGTTTTATACCATTACTCTTATTTTAATTAGGTTTAATTTTGTGCTGAACATCAGGGCCAGAGGGCATGAAGCCCACACCGGTCTGACGGCCCACGCTGAGTACTATACCTTTTGTTCCCAACTGTTAATAGCAGGCTCATTAGTAACTGTTTTTATATACCTTATAGAAAGTGCCAATTAGACTGAATTTTTACTTCGCTAAGATTAGCTTGTAGAAATATGCACCTATGTTCATTTATTCTTACCTAATTCTTTCAACCACTCTATTGTTGGTGGCAAAAAAATCTTTTTTACTTACTTTACGTGGAGAATGCTGTCTCGCTTGCACTTTTTAAACTTTTCGCCATTGTGATAAAATGAGTTTATTTTTGACGAGTGTTGTGAGGGTTTGATGTACAATTAAATTGCGGATATTAAAGCATATTTTAGTTAGGTTATTAGAATATTTGATTTCAAAATTAATAATTTTGGAAACAATTTTCATTTTTGATTAACTACATTTATAGGAAAACAAAAACATATTTAAAATGTCCGTAATTTAATTATGCTCTCGGACTATATTTATCAAAATCTTACTAATTTTATTATAATCGCTAAAACATTTACATTGTGTGAGCGAGACATCGTGCTCCGGGTAAAAGCAGCCCTAATGTATATTTACAACAAAGCGGTAATATAAAAACGTATAGGTAATATTTTTGTAGCTACTACAGTAGCTACATAACATTTACATACAGGCACATACAATGCTTCTGGCCCCACACTAGGATACCCTGTGTCGTGGGAACCAGAAACAGCTACATCACAGACATGTAAACATCCAAGACCTGGGTTTTTTTTCCCCAACCGGGATTCGAACCCGGGACCTCTCGCATGGTAGGCAGATGCGCCTAAAGGGTAAAGGGTAAGATTACACATGGATTTTTTTCTTGAAATTAATTTCAAACTTGAAATTAATGAAACTAATTTGCTTATATTACAGATAAATTTTAAATTAGAAGTATAATAATTGGGTTCTGGTAAGGCTTCTGTCTCATTTTGAGACAACCTACTGTCGCTTTAACAAAAGAAAGTTCTGCCATCACCCTCTTTGTAGAGATACGCGCTGTGGAGGTCAAATAAGAGACTTGGATCGGCGTTGGAAGCAGAAAGTTTTGCATAAGACCTCTTTTTGCAAATAAAATGAGCTCCGAGAGGAATGTTCGAATTTCCAAACATACAAAGGTTAACACGGAAAACCATGAGACTAAACAGAATACAAAATATCAGCTCCGCGCAGCAAGCACCAACAGCTGTTTTGCTTTATCGTTATTTTAATAAGACGCAGTGCAGGGCACACGACTTCTCTCAGTAAGAGAATACAGACTTGCTCACCACGCATCCCATTGTAGAATAACGATTCCAAGCATTGGGGTTATTAAAACACCCAATAGGTACTCGGGATTTCACGCACCCGATATTTACTTCATTAATGATGAGAATTATTCCTACTACAATACAAACTCACTAAATCTACGAAACTTTGAAACCAACGTCAGGAAAGGCTCTAAAATTGGAGCCCCATATTATCTACAGAATAAAGGTCCAAAAACAGTGTAATTACACAAATGTTCGTGGCCTGAAAAAAAAAATCAGGGGGCGATTTGAATTGATTCGACTCTGGGATATCCTGTCTAAATACCTACAACAAGCTACTTCTATCCGAATGACACAACCCTTCTTTGCGAAAACAATGTAGGGCTAGCCTATAGAACTATAGTTCATTCAATAGATTGTAAAATACAGGGCGTCCCGCTATGAGTGATCCAAACGGCAGTTGGTGAAGGGTATCCTCTATCAGAAAACAAAAAATAGGTTCAGTAAAAGTGTCATGGTTTTCGAGATAATTGATATCAAAGATTTTTCTTTTCATATTACTTTTTCGTGAGAAATCTACAAATGAAAGATTTCTTAATTTTTTTTTCAGAATATTTTTGACCTTATTTGGTGATGTAAATAGTATTTTTTCGAAATTCTCATGAATAAAAATAAAAGAAAAATCTTTGATCTCGAAAACCGTGTCACTTTTATTAAACCTATTTGTTTTTCTGATAGAGAATAGTCCAACCCTTCACCTTATAACTGTTTGGACCACTCATGACGGGACACCCTGTATGTTTATTTGCGACCACCCCGAATCTAAATGGCAAAACAAAATGGCAAACGGCAGCTGTGATTGCTAGAATACTTCAGCTGCGAGTAATTCAAGCGGCTGTTAATTTTCCTCAGGACAATAGTAAACAAAAATGTTTTCGGGCTACAGTAGGTACAGTTTAGTCGTAATTCAATAGTACTCTCTTTACGTCTGTCAGCGACAGTGCCTTTACCTGTTCTCGTGAAATATAAATGTGTGGAAAATGTAAATGTTATTATATTTTCTCGCGCCACCGCTTTTTGATGCACACTTTTTTGCGGAAAGCACCCGAGTGCTTGAGTGTCTATCGGGAAATATAACACCCGACAAAAAGAGACTTAATGCGATCGTTTCTCTTTCGCCTTTCACGTGGCCGTGTGACTTTGTAATCCTCTCTATTTAAGGTAAGTAGTGCAGCAAGAGCTTTGGTAGTTTTGTCATACATTGTAACTCATCATCTCATAAATAAATTGATTAGAGATGATCATCATCATCATCAACCCATTATGTCCCCACCGAGGGGCACGGATCTCTTCCCTGAGATAGGTATAGGCAATACTCCACCGCGGGGGCCAAGTCCGGATTGGTGGAGGCGTGTATGACTAGTGCCTGGTCTTACTGTCAGAAGTTTTCAAGCCGCCCTAAGGCCTCTGACTTGGCTTTACAACTGCCATCTATCGAATGCTTTACATGCCTTGCGAAGCACGGAACCGCTCGGAAAAATGCCACTAGCGTTAGTCATAGAACGGTCACCCCTCCATGCACTGAACGTGCCCTATGTTACTTAATCTTCGCGATCGTTTCACATCACTCAGGCAGACTGTTCTTCGAGCGATTCATAAGATAAGATAATATTTTATTTGACGAATAACTGTGCTTAAAAATTAATTACGTGCCATATCTTATCTACTAGAAACATTATTAATTTTCATATAGACCTCTGTTGCTGAAATAAGCAAAAGCCTGTGTTTCGGAAAACTTTTCTCCGGTTACACTTTGTTGCTAGTAATTTTTTTCGGCGTTACTTACAACCGATAGATACTTTGTACTTACTACAAATCTATTGGTTTTGATCTTAACTTGCTTTGACACCTATCGTAGTCTGACTTAAAAAAATAAAAACTACTAAACTCTTTAGATTTACTCGTAGTAGGAGTGATGGTGATTATATCAAACAATTTTGTATTTTTCTTTTTAACCACACCACACAATCTCTTGACCTAGGCGTCATTGCTAACACATTACAGTTCATATAATAGTCCAACGGGTACGTTTTGTCACTATCGATATTCAACTAAGCACAATTTTCTTACAACTGACCAATGAACGACATGAAATTTACCGAAAAGCCACAACGTAGGCCTCGATTCTGTTAGTGCATTACAGTACAATGACAGATGCACGGCTGGATCACGTGGCATGTTTTTTCATACCACTGACGCCTAGAATTATTGATACACGTACTCGCGTCGACTTGAAACGGTGATGAAACTAGATCATACAAATGTCATTGTACTACAATGCAATAGGAGCATCTAGACCCTATTCTCTTACACTATTGTATTTCCTCTGTACCTATCTGGCTGTTCTAATCCCTATGCAACTCCTTATTAGACGTTTCATCGAGCCACGTAACTGCATAAAAGGTGCTTAAATGGTGTGACATTGGTCTCATTATCAAGTAGCTAATGGCGGCCGGTCCCAATCCAGGATCCCCTGCGCCACGGCAAATCAAATCAATTTATTGCCGACTAACTGCCGCACTCAGAGACATTCATTAACTTTAAAGGATAGCCAAGGCAGAAAAATAACACTTATATTAATACGCATAAAGACGATCATTAAAATGTTCAATAAACATTACGTTAAATGACGTCTCTAAGTCGTAAGTGTAGGTACATAGGTGTTACTTAAGATTAGAACTTTTCCTTTACACTAACCTATATTTGGTAGGTACTCCTTTATCTATTAAAAGCTTCTTTCTACAAGGAATTCTTGGAGTTTTCTTTTAAAAGGGGTTAAATCCTTTTGCACTTTCATATGAGGTGGGAGTTTATTATAATTTTGTATAGACATATAATATGGCCCACTATTAAACATTTTAATTCTCGAAGATGGGAACACTAGTCTATCTATAGTCTATCTAGTCTGTCTAGCAACTAGGCAAGGACCACACAAACATCGAAAATCCCCCAAGCTGAAGCCATTTGGGAACAGCGTCCCCCAGTGGGCGATTCCCACGACCTCTTTGTTGGTAGCTAAGCGCCTTAGCGGCTCGATCAACGAGGTGCTCAATTTTGTGATATTGTCGCTTCATCCCGAACTGCCTATTTTGTAATCACAATATAAATCGTCTGACCTACTGTAGATGAAAATTGTACACCTGAAATTGTAATGTTTTTTTTTACTGTGAAACATGGATTTTTCGCAAATCTCGGATAAAATACCAACTTTTCTACTTCCATGTTGCTGTGATAAAGGCTCTGCACATTTTGTTATGAATATTATAACTGCGACGTTATGTGAAGTTCCATCACTTATTTGATTTGGCATACGGATTGCCTAATTCCTCGTTTAAAACGAAGGATATAATATACGTACGTTAGGGTCTATTATGACAGTAAGATCAGCCACTAGTCTTACAAGCCTTCACCAATCCGGACTTGGCGTCCGTGGTGGAGTACGGCCTATATTATATTCTTCAGGGGAGAGACCCGTGCCCCTCGGTGGGGGCATAATGAGTTGATGATGATGATAACAATACCTTAATGTAAATGTAACTTACATTTTGATCAAACGTCTCTTCAAGAGAGCATCTTCCGATGTTTATAATACACATACATATAGTCGGTTCAAAGGTAAAAGTCACTAAATGTTTTTATTTCTCAAAATAAGATTTTGCTATCATTTGTAAGCATTTGTCATTATGAGACTTTCAGCCATTTTGGGAAAAAATGAAAAATGACACTGAGTAAGCTTTACCTTTCAACCAACGATATTATTATTCGAATACACCCCGAAAGAAGCCCGGGTAGGGCGAACTCAGGTGATAACTTAAATGCCTCCGCTGAGTAACTCCAGCACCACCAACGGAAAGAAATTTGGGTAAACCATAGTATTGCTGGCACCCACCTAGTCATTGGCACAGTGAGTTTTAAAGACAAATATTAAGAATTAAAAGAAAGCCCTTAAAGGGCATTTTGGTAGTTTTTTATAATTAGCATTTTTAAGTACAAAACATACATACAAATTATAAGTGCAAATGACTGATATTATTAGTGACAATGTCTGTACCAGTAATGCCAATGACTGTAGTTTTGGAGACATTTTCAAATTATTATTATTTTTCTTAAATAAAACTATGACAACAAGCAAGAGTTATTTTTTATTTCCAACCTATACTCATATTCTAACTAATAAAAATGGTTAATAGTGATTAAATATGAAATTGAATGCTTAGGAAGCAAATTAAGTCAAGGTTTTGCTTAAGGTGCCAATCAATGTATAGTTTACCCTATATCATTTTTTAAAGATCTTTTTTGCAAAAACTGTCTGTGCAATCTCTTACTGACATAAATAAGTGAACCGAGGATCACAGACTTGGGACTAGATAGCATTTATGCTACATTTGGTCCTAAAATCATTACTAACATGATTCAGAGATTGTATAGAACACTTTGCAAAACCGATCTTAAAAAAAAGCGGCCAAGGGTTCCGTAGCAGCAAGTAACATAGTATAAAATTTCTTGTAGTTTTGCGGTTTACGATTTATGACGTATTAACCTACTAGATCTCGTCCAAACCAATTTTCGGTGGAAGTTTGCATTACATTGTTATATATTTTTTAGTTTTATAATTCTCTTATTTTAGAAGTTACAGTTAGAAGTTAGCAGTTACCACTTTGTAAGTGTCTTTCGCGCAAACTGTTCAGTTTAGAATTTTTTTTTATTAAAAACCTCAATATCATTTTTAAAGACCTATCCATAGATACCCCACCCCGCACGCATGGATTTGATGAAAAATAATTTTTGAGTTTCAGTTCTAAGTATTGGGAACCCCCAAAATTTATTGCTTTATTTCTATTTTTTTTTTTACTATTTAATGCGATTTACAGAATACATCTACTTAGCAAGTTTCAATGGTATAGTTCTTATAGTTTCTTTTCTCGGTAGAAAAAAAGTGGCGGTGACATACGGACGGACAGACAGACAGACATGACGAATCCATAAAGTTTCCGTTTTTTGTCATTTGGCTACGGAACCCTTAAAAGGGAAGGATTTTTTTCCCCTTGGTTCTGAGGCGTGGTTTATGTTATGTTATATTTATGCACTCGGTGACAAAGAGCTGTAAGTTATAAGCGCCCTAACCGGTACTTTGCCTCGCAGGTAAAACCACCGTCGTCGGGATTGATTGACCACGCAGTCAGCTTGCGGCCGGACTATCACCGAGCTGTCATTGATTCGATTACCTTCTACGGCTGGAAGACTGTCATCTATATGTACGACTCGCACGATGGTAAGTGAAGCCTGATTTACATTTGCTTTATTTTCATGCTTTACGTGGAGGTAGAATAGAATAGAGACACCAATTCTTTTTTTATTTATTTTCTGAAATTATTCTTTTTTTTTTTAACGTGCGCCCAGTTCTAGTGATTGGTTCCTCTGCCTACCCCCTCGGGTATAGCGGGCGTGAGTTTATTTATTTATTTTTATTTTGATTTTCTGATATAGACACAACATAAACTTAGGTGTACTTATTCTACCAGCGGGCGAAAACCATACGAGGTTTGTCTGCCGCAGTTTTCGTTCGGTTAGGTTACATCCAATTTTATTCCCAAATACATTCATTTTAGAATCTTTTTCATTGTTTTTTACATTCTAGGGCTTTCTAAGCACATAAGCAAACCTTCATCAGTAATGGGTGGTTGGATACTATAATGTATAGTGCGCGATAAAAACTATGAATCGGCGTACGTTTTCCCATCTCTCGGCTTAAGACTGTTTCCTGAAGTTTGTTAAGCTGGCTCTTTATTATCGATATGTTTCTGGTCCCCACGACACAGGGTATCCTAGTGTGGAGTCAGAAGCAATGTCTGTGCCTGTATGTAAATGTTCATGTTTATATATTTATTAACTTTTACATTAAGTTCACAATATTTTGGCATTGGTATTCTTTTGAATCACATTTCTTTTAATAATTATGTCAGCGAACAAAAGGTTTACAACGCATGTTGATGTTGTATTTATTGATTATGTTTTAATGTTTCTATGGTCTTAGTCAGTAGATTATATTTAGTGGTTTTTATTACACAGGTTGTTGTAAAGAGTTCTGATTGCAAGTAACTTTTACATACTTTGAGATCTGGGTTTTGGGTTCTTTAGGACTGAAATCGACAAAAATATCAGCTGTAGGTGACTCGTTATATTTAACATTATATTTAGTTTATTGTTGTAATTTATTTATGCTGTACATAACATTTATTATAATTATTTTCTTACTTATTTACGTATTCTATTTACTCACACTAATACATTCATTACTCTCATACATCACTCTTTTGTACTTTCATCATACAAAACTAAATATTATTAATTTAGCAAGTGAACCCGCGCGCGATCATCTGTATGGCTGGTCCTATTGTTCGTCGTTGACGTCACTAGGAGCAGCCTCCCAGCCTCGCTGCGCGCGCGCCGCCCGCCAGTCGGAATCTAACCTCGGACGCGAAGCCTGTGTCGGTTTTACGCTTGCGCTCCACTCGCTACCGCTCGCGATCTATTTATTTTGCTTGTACTGCTTTCGCCTGCTTTCTCTTTGAACTTTACTTCCTTTCTTGTGATTATTACCATCTGTGTCTACGCTATCCGCATCGTTCTGTATATAAAGGATAGGTCTATGTGGCCAAATAAACAGTTTAAAGTAAACAGTGATTTATCGTGTTATTTGCTAACATCAACACTCAGCCACCTACATAGCTACCTATACTGGTGACCCCTCTCAAGAACACGATGAGCTCAGACGATTCAAGCGGACCTGACTCGGAAGATTCACAAAGGAATGTGAATGTCTTACCTCGCGGCGGCAAGCGGCATACTATCAAGATGGCGTCGCCCCCAGACGAGAAGACTAAGATTGCCTGTTCCACACTGACGGCGTCTCCTACTCCACTCCACCTAAAGATTCCGCCATTCTGGCCCGAAAAGCCAGCGATATGGTTTGCGCAGGTGGAGGGGCAGTTCACAATTATGAAGGTAACAGACGATGCTACAAAATTCTACCACATACTGGCCACTCTCGACCGCCAGTATGCTGCAGAGATTGAGGATGTGCTTACTGGCCCTCCCGACTACTCCAAGCTGAAGGCCGAGCTCATCAAGCGGCTTTCAGTGTCTAAGGAGAACAAGGTGAAGCAGCTGCTGACCCACGAGCAGCTCGGGACCCGCAAGCCGTCGCAGTTCCTACGCCACCTGCAGCACCTGGCCGGACCCGACATTCCTTCGGACTTCGTGCGGACCATCTGGACCAGCCGGTTACCTACCTCGCTGCAGCCAATCGTCGCGTCGCAGCCGACGTTAGGTATTGACGCACTCGCCGAGCTCGCCGACCGCGTCTATGACATCGCAGCACCAGCGCAGCAGGTGGCAGCAACCACATCATCATCGTCAACAGCAGGATCACCTATTGAGGAATTAACGCGGCAAGTAGCTGAGTTGACGCGACAAGTGAGCGCCCTTACTACGCAGTCACAGCACCGCTCCCGCAGCACTGAGCGGCGAGGTGGAGACCAGCGCAGCCGTTCCACGTCACGACGTTCCACGTCCAATTACCAGAGGTACCCGATCTGCTGGTACCACTCAAAATACGGATCCAAGGCGCGTCGGTGTATCAAGCCCTGTGACTACAAACCGGGAAATGCTCCGAGCAGTCAGTGATGGCGACGGCCGACTGCCACAACCTAAGCACAGGTCGCCTATTCATCACGGACCGTATTACACAGACACAGTTCCTCATAGACACCGGAAGTGATATTTGTGTTTACCCTGTATCTGCTTTTCGTGAGCGCCGTTGTAAAACTACTTATCAACTTACTGCTGCCAATGGCTCGGCTATCGATACGTACGGCTATATACAACTTAATTTGAATTTAGGCCTACGCCGCAACTTTCCGTGGCGCTTTATTATCGCTGACGTCACAAAAGCAATCATAGGTGTAGATTTTTTAACGCATTACCGCAATTATAATAGTCGATGTTAGCCAACAAAAACTTATCGATGGCCTAACCAATGTTAGTTCTGTAGCCTGTTTAGATATAAATAGCTCTCTTGTTCTAAGTGTAAAGGTATCGACTGGTGGTGACGGTAGGTATAATAAAATTTTGTTAGAATATCCGGAAATAACACGTCCCGCTGGTACTCCGGGTATTATAAAACACAACACAACACACCACATACGCACTACACCGGGTCCACCTGTCTCATGTTCCCCACGTCGTCTAGCCCCGGATAAGTTAAAAATCGCGAAACAAGAATTCGACACTATGATAGCTAACGGGACAGCACGTCCGTCTGACAGTCCCTGGTCGTCGCCTCTTCACCTTGTTTCTAAGAAAGATAACGGGTGGCGTCCGTGTGGTGATTATAGGCAATTCGGTATGTAAAGTATTTTTCAGGTATTATTTTTATATTTTTATTTCATAAAACATTTAATTTTAAGCCACTAATTTGAAGGTTTTTATTTTCCAAGTAACGGTTTTTTTTAAATTATTTTTTAAAGTATTATTCGTGAGGACGTCATTTCGTAGCCTGAATAGCTTTAAGTCTTTGCCACGTTTTCAGTACATACAAAAACACTAATAGATAACTTCAAACTTGACATTGACAACATAGTGTTTTTGTATGTACTGAAAACGTGGCAAAGACTTAAAGCTATTCAGGCTACGAAATGACGTCATCACGAATAATACTTTAAAAAATAATTAAAAAAAAACCGTTACTTGGAAAATAAAAAGCTTCAAATTAGTGGCTTAAAATTAAATATTTTATGAAATAAAAATATAAAAATAATACCTGAAAAATACTTTACATACCGAATTAAATGCACGTACCATACCTGACCAATACCCAGTTAGACATATACAAGATTTTTCGCACTGTCTGTCCGGTTGTTCTATATTTTCAGTGGTAGATTTGGTTAAAGCTTACAACCAAATCCCGGTTACTGAACAGGATATACCCAAGACTGCGATAACCACACCGTTCGGACTTTACGAATTTCCTTACATGACGTTTGGTCTTAGGAATGCGGCACAAACCTTTCAAAGATTTGTCGACGGACTAACTCGTGGTCTCGACTTTTGCTATCCGTATCTCGACGATTTCTTGGTTTTCAGCAAAACGTCACAGGAGCACGAAGACCACTTGCGCCAGCTCTTCGAACGCATGCGCAGCTATGGTGTACTTGTCAACACAGCCAAGTGCGTTTTCGGTATGTCGGAAATCACGTTTCTAGGCTATTCAATCTCCGAAAAGGGCACTAAACCACTGAAAAGCAAGGTACAGGCCATTGCTGAGTTCACACCCCCAAAAACCGTCCGAGAACTCCGTCGATTTTTGGGGATGGTGAATTTTTACAGGCGATTTCTTCCAAATGCCGCCCAAATTCAAGCGCCGCTCAATGCCTTGCATACAGGGTCGGTTAAAGCTTCCCATCCAGTCAACATAGAAGGGGATTCCCTCAAAGCATTCGAAGCTTGTAAGAAGAGCTTATGTGACGCAGCACTTTTGGCACACCCCGACTCGTCAGCTAAGTTAGGACTGGTCACTGATGCCTCCGATACGGCAATAGGTGGAGTCCTACAGCAGCTGAAGGATGGAGACTGGCAGCCCCTAGCATTTTTCTCTCGCAAGTTGAGCCCAACGCAAACAAAGTACTCACCGTATGACCGCGAGCTCCTTGCCATCTATGAGAGTATAAAATATTTCAGGCAATATTTTTTTGTGGGCCTCTAGCATACTAGAGGCCCACAACTTCACTATCTATACTGACCACAAACCGTTATGTTACGCTTTTCATGAACGGAAAAGTAACTGCTCGCCACGTCAGTATAGACACCTCGACTTCATCTCGCAGTTCACCACAGACATCGTCTTTATTGCCGGCAAAGACAACTTGGTTGCCGATACACTGTCGCGCGTAGAAGAACTGCAGTCACCTGTCGATCTCGAAGTGATGGCCAATCTCCAAGACCAAGACCCAGAGCTCGCTGAGCATCTTAAAGGCGACACTTCACTTCGTCTTACCAAAATGAACATCCCTGGGGTCGTGCCATGTTGTACTGCGATGTTAGTACACCGACACCCAGGCCTTTTGTTCCCAAACAACTGCGTAAGCAGATTTACGACTGTCTTCACTCTCTTAGCCACCCCGGTGCCAACGCCACCGCCAAACTCGTTGCTCAACGATTCGTTTGGCCACTGTTACGGAAAAACTGCCGTGAATGGGCGAAAGCGTGTTTGACTTGCCAGCGCACGAAGGTAACTAGACACGTTGCTTCACCGTTAGGTACAAACGACTTACCTTCAGCGCGTTTCCAACACGTCCATTTAGACCTTATCGGTCCACTGCCGTCCGCTGGTGGCTTTCGGTATTGCCTCACAGCCGTTGATCGCTTCACGCGATGGCCGGAAGCTGTACCTATTATCGATATCACCGCCGAAACAGTGGCCAAAGCGTTTGTCAGCTGTTGGGTATCCAGATACGGTTGTCCCACTGAGATCGTCACCGATCGCGGGGCTCAATTTTTATCAGCTCTGTTCGAGCAGCTGTCAAAGTCCATAGGTTTCGATCACCGTAGGACAACAGCTTATCACCCACAGTGTAATGGCTTGGTGGAGCTAAAAGCAGCAATTACCTGTCATGCCGACGCCAACTGGACAGAGTCGCTGCCACTTGTACTTTTAGGCATTAGAAGCGCTGTAAAAGAAGATCTTCAAGCATCATCAGCCGAGCTGGTGTACGGTGAACCCCTACGTCTACCTGGTGAATTTTTTGGTCATGACGTCCCAGGTTACACCACCGACATCACCGATTTTTCAGCCCGCATAAAGTCCTTCGCCGAGCGCATACGACCAGTCCCACCTCAGCACCATTCCAACACTCGTAAAGCCTTCGTATTTAAGGATTTAGCCAGCTGCAGTCACGTATTTCTTAGGGAAGAAGTGTCACGCGGCTCATTTCAGCCAGCTTATGTAGGGCCATTCGAGGTACTTAAGAGAGGGGCAAAGACTTTTAAGATACGTGTGCGAAACAAAGACGTCATAGTGAGCATAGACCGATTAAAACCAGCCTATATACTAGACGACAACTTGTCCCAACCGCGATATGACCCCGTACCGCCAGACACTCACCCCCCACCCCCGCCCCTTCAATCACGGTCACAGGATACTCCCATTAGGACTACACGTTCAGGTCGGAGAGTCCATTTCCCAGATTTTTATCGCCCTTAGCCGGTCTTTGGAGGGGAGTGATGTAGGTGACTCGTTATATTTAACCTTATATTTAGTTTATTGTTGTAATTTATTTATGCTGTACATAACATTTATTATAATTATTTTCTTACTTATTTACGTATTCTATTTACTCACACTAATACATTCATTACTCTCATACATCACTCTTTTGTACTTTCATCATACAAAACTAAATATTATTAATTTAGCAAGTGAACCCGCGCGCGATCATCTGTATGGCTGGTCCTATTGTTCGTCGTTGACGTCACTAGGAGCAGCCTCCCAGCCTCGCTGCGCGCGCGCCGCCCGCCAGTCGGAATCTAACCTCGGACGCGAAGCCTGTGTCGGTTTTACGCTTGCGCTCCACTCGCTACCGCTCGCGATCTATTTATTTTGCTTGTACTGCTTTCGCCTGCTTTCTCTTTGAACTTTACTTCCTTTCTTGTGATTATTACCATCTGTGTCTACGCTATCCGCATCGTTCTGTATATAAAGGATAGGTCTATGTGGCCAAATAAACAGTTTAAAGTAAACAGTGATTTATCGTGTTATTTGCTAACATCAACACTCAGCCACCTACATAGCTACCTATGTCAGCTTTCCACTAACTTTTAGTACATAAACTGTGTCACTTTTTTGCAATTTCAAAACTGGTGAATTATAAAAATTGTTTGTATTCTGATTAGCGATAATTTTTTTAACGTTGTTGTTCTTTTTGATCACTCTACCTACCTGTTGTCAATATGTCGATAGAAAATTTGTATATAAATAGCAACATGTTTAGGTTCAAACTTAGAATTCACATGTTTTGTTTAAATTATTTCTCCATTTTTAGTGCTGCAGTTTTTTTATAGATAACTTACATCAATGGAGTTTATTGACTGCCAGGATGATTTATAAATTAAATGAACTACTTAGGTTATATTCCTTATTAGCAGTACCCGCGACTACGTTCGCGTCAACGGATTACCCTATAGCCTATGTCCACGCTGAAGAGCCACTTAAACTTACATACAAACAGACTACCTTTAACTCTTTATAACATTAGTGTAGATGACTCTATCGTCCTCCAATTTATAATTATAATAACTTATCCAGCCGCTCAAGCAGTCGCGTGACGAGCATTTGAAAGTGTGAAAGCATTTTCATCACCATATTTCGAACGACAGTCAATTTGTGCCCAGTTCTGTTAACAAAATCACCACATAGCACGATTTTGCGCTCTGGACTAGGTTTTGACCGCCGAATAGCCACCAATTAGTTTATTCAATTGATAACGCACAAAAATGTTTTGCCTTCATTTCGTTTGTGCCTCCGCAATATTAAAAAATAGATAGCTTGTTAAAAAACTGATGAACAGCTATGATTGGGTATTTTGTTGCTAAGATCACTAGCTGACGTTCATTGTCATCCTAAAATTATTTAGCAAACGGGAAAGTTATATATTATTGGCATAGTATGAAACAATAATAATAATAATGTTAAGTTAATTGTATTGAATAAAAATGATTGTCATTGTTTCACATTATTATAAATATTATATTACTTTCAAGTTTGCTTGAAAACCGCAATCTCAAATGTAACTCATAGGAAGTATCGGGAAATTATGTTCTCTTTTACGGTCGTCCTCTAACCGCAAACAAGTGAAAGACTATTTGAAGGACTTTCTTTACATTTTGCAACGGATCGACGACTTTATTTGCGCCACGATAGTTTAAAAATAAACCTGAAATTGTTTTGACGTTAAATAGACTACCATACAGGCGCAATAAAGGGCAGTTTATATATAATATTTTTTTTTTAACCACAAGATAGGACAAATTTTGTGTACACTTTGAAATTTTTTTTTCGTGTCAGATTTTTTAAACTAGTTTTTTAAGTCCTCAATCACGGTCAGGATTTGTCTTTAAAATTTTGCTAGTGACTTTGATGTCGCCGTTGTAATAAGTCCATAAGAAGACAAGGCGACCAGAACAAGGCGCCAACTAAAAATTAACACTAAAAATTCTCACCGAGCTTCGGCCGGATGAAAATCAAGACAAAAAATTCCGTCCGGGTCCTTTTAACGTACATAAAATACTAGCTTTCGCCTGCGACTCCGTCCGCGTGGACTTTAGTTCAAAATTTTGCAACCCCTTTCACTCCCTCAAGGGTTAAATTTAGAAAAACGGCGAAACACAATGTTCAATCAATTATGTTGAAGAGTATTTATTTTAAGTTTCAAGAAAATTAGAAAATATTCTTTATACGTCCCATACAAATTTTGGCAACCCCTTTCACCCCCTTAGGGGTTGAATTTCAAAAAAACCGGTCTTAATCCTTGCCTACATTATATATAGAGCCTTTGTTCAAAATTTCAGCTTCCTAGGTCTAACGGCTTGAGCTGGGCGTTGATGAGTGAATGAATCAGTCAGTCAGGACTTTGAATTTTATTTATATAGATAAACTATACAGATATTATGTCTCAACCTAGAGTAAAGATAGCGCCTTTATCACTTGGGATCACTTTCAGACAACTTTTCGATGGACTGGACTTTGACGAAAGGATTAGATATGCAAACACGGAAAATGATAGTTTCAGAGGTACATTAATTACATGCCTAAATAACCGAAGGTATCTCATTATATTTAATTATCAACAGACATTATTTTATACGAAAAAAAGACAAATACATCTTATTATTAAATTATTTACAAAAAACAAAAAGCAATGTTAACATCACACTTCACACTAATATTATAAAGGCGAAAGTTTGTGAGTGTGTATGTTTGTTACTTCTTCACGTCTAAACGGCTGGAGCGTTTTTAATAAAATTTGGTATGGAGTTAGCTGATAGAAAATATCTTATTCCCATGGGAAAATCGATGAACCGCGGGTAACACCGCGGGGCACAGCTAGTTATAAATAAAATATACCTACATATTGACACATTAAAAAAGCCCACATATAACAGAAAAACAGTATTAAAAACAATTGCAACATTATTTTAGTAAGCTAGCGAGATAGAACTTCTTCACTAGAACCTAACTTTTAGATTAGAACTCTATATTATACACACAAGACAAAAAATGAGGAACCTTACAAATCCACTTTTTGCCGAATACAATTGTTGCTGTTGTGTTGCTGTAGCTGGATCAAATATAAACATAAACATTTACACACAGGCACATAATTGGTTCTGGCCCCAGACTAGGATACCCTGTGTCGTGGGAACCAGAAACAGCGACGTCACAAACATGTAAAACATCCAAGACCTGGATATTTTTTTTCCCAGCCGGGGTTCGAACCCAGGACCTCTCGCATGGTAAGCAGATGTGCTAACTGATACGTCACAGAGGTCGTCAAACAGTATGCCATATAGAAAAGTATGTGCGTATTCCAGCGGAGACGTTTAGGGAGCCAATTGAGCTGAGAACGATATTCGGAAACGTGGTCATATTTGCGCATACTAAATATGTACCAGATGCAGAAGTTTACAAGACGCTCAAGTTTGTTTAGTTACTCCTCGATGAGGTCGAGGTAACAGGAATCAGCGTAGTCGAGTATAGGAAGGAGTGTTTGTGCTAAACTAAATTTGGAAGTGTAAATTATAGCGATCAGGTTACAACGATGTGCCAAATTAGAAAACCTGTTTTGTAATATGTTTTAACTAAAACTTTGTAAGCGCTACAAATTATTAACGCTAGTCTTACAAGCCTCCACCAATCCGGACTTAGCCTCCGTGGTGGAGTATGGCCTATACCTTCCTCAGGGAAGAGACCCGTGCCCCTCGTGGGTACGTGGGTAATGAGTTGATGATGATAACTTCGCGGTTTTTTTTTTGTTTAAACCATCCTAAGCCACTTTAAGTGTACAAGATATTTTAAAACTCATAACTACGACCGTGGCCTACGAAGAGCTTCAATCAGGTGACCGGAATATTAACCCGAAAAATTTTGAAAATTATAATGCTAGAGCATTAAGAAGGTATTTAAATTTCAGGCGCAAACAAAGATCATTATTCATCTCGAATACCAAGGTGCTTAAAATTTCAAGGGTTATTTTAAAGCTCATTCAAAACAGTAAATTTAAGATATTGAGTTTAACAACAAATTTGCTCTCTATGGTTATTGTGCTTGATATGATAAGCTATACTTATATTCTATTTACTGAAGCAAACGACTAAAGGTAAACAAAGACACAGCATCTCTCAAACTTACATGCCACTCAAAATAGCTCATGCACGCAACTTTGCTTGCATCGTAACCCACATTGGTTCAGAAAGGTACTGTTTAAGGGGCAGTTCTCAAAAACGTGACCAATCTCTATTATTTTAACACTTTTTGAAAAAGTTCGTTTTCTCAAATTTTTTTTTTTGCAGTTCCGTTCGTCCATCATCATAGAATGTATATGTGCTAAAGGGAATGAATTATGATTGATAATTTAGGAAATATGAGCAATATAAATTTTCAGGTGATTGATAATTAACAGGTGATGGATAAAAATTACAGGTTAGAGGAAAAACAGTCAGGTTAACGTAGAAACACTTAGAGATTTGTTTGTAATAAATGTCATCCAATTTATATGTATTAAATAAATAAAAACAATGTTTTCAAAAATCAAGTTTTATTATAAAATATATAAAATTTTACAGTCATTGCCATAAAAACTAAAATATTCCCCTACATTGAACCAAAAACACTTCAAAAAGGTCTGCATATGTTAAAATCTATATTATATAAAAGGAGAAGCTGACTGACTGACTGACTGACTGACTAACTGACTGACATATCAACGCAGGGCCTAAACTATAAGGGTTAGAGACTTGACATTTTGCACAGGGGTTCCTTTTGTAACGTAGGGGAGCACTAAGAAAGTATTTTTTTTAATTCGTCCCCTGAGGGGGTAAAATGGGGATTCAAAATTAGTATGAAACTCTGCCGTTTTTGAAGTTATTAGAATGAAATTTGGTACGAAGGTTCTTCATTTAAAATTATGAAACACGTGTAAAATAGTTTTTTTTTAAATCATCCCTTAAGGGGGAAAAAGGGGGGTGCAAACTTAGCATGAAACTTTGCCATTTTTTAATTTATTCGAATGAGATTCAATATAAAGGTCCTTCATTAAATGTTATGAAAAACATGTAAAATAGTTTTTCGAAAATCATCCCTTAAGGGGGTAAAAAGGGGGATGCAATGTTAGTATGAAACTTCGCCATTTTTTAAGTTATTCGAATGAAATTCAGCATGAAGGTCCTTCATTGAAAGTTATGAAAGATGTGTAAAATAGTTTTTCGAAAATCAACCATTAGGAGGGTAAGAGGGGGTTGCGAAGTTAGTATGAAATCTCTTTCGCATGCGCTAAAAGTATCCCTATCTTATTTGCAAACACTTTACTCGACTAAAACCCACGCGGACGTAGTCGCGGGCAACAGCTAGTGTTTATATAAAACAACAGTTGCCATAAGCCAATAGCCGATCAGTGTTCATAATTTATCAGCAATGCAGAAAGTTATGGACGAAAACACTTTAGCAGCAGTCTGGTTAAAGTAACCAAAACTGGAAATAATCGGGAAATTTCTTTTAGTTAAATGTCTGGTGTATATTTAAAACTCCCCTGTTTCTATTGAGAAGGTAAATTTATACACCGCCTTAAAAAAAACAGGGGAGTTTTTTAAGATATTATTGAACGACTTATTAGTTCGATAATATCTTAAAAAAACGCCAATAGATAAATATCTCAATAAAAAACAAAGCAAAGTACCTATTCTAAGCCTAATGAAGCAAATGTATCCACAACTAAGTAGGCTTTAAATTTGTATTTTAAGCAGGCAAGGAAAACTTATTTAAATAAAATCCCTGAGGATATTCTCACCTTGTTAAATATTAATAATAACAATTACGTGCATAATGACGCAATTTATCAATAGGATTATATCTTAAACCTCTTTAACCTAATGCATTTATCGATAACCTGTCATTGAAAATCAGGTGAGCGAGGGTCAGGTTATGGAGAATATGACCGTTAAAACTTCCTAGCAAAGATGCTGGACTAAATACGGTATTAATACTTAGTTATATCAAATAAAACACTCATTGACATCACATCATGCATTTGCAATAGAAATGGTTCAGCGATGACAAAGTTAAGGAAGACAGAATAAAGATACTTTCTTGTTACAAATTCCAGAAGTGAAGTAAACATCTTAATTTCCTTGAAAATACAAAATCACAGCGTGTCTACCTCCTAACAAGTTGTTGTGGACGACTGGCTGATGCAATCGAAGGGGCTTCGACAGAGGGGAGGGTGATAGTACTCGCCCTGCGCAGGAGTATTTGTGAAGGCAGGTTATGTACAAAAATCATGTTGACAATTAATTAAACCCGTTTATATCGCAAATGGAATGTTACAATGAGACAAATTATTTTTAGTGTACATATTGAATATATTTACAGAAGACAGAATACATTCAATATTATTTTTATAGCAATTTTGTATCGGTAAAATTTACTTTAGTTGAGTGATGCGCGTTTGGACATGCAGGTTACTGAAAGAATGACTATAAAATTTGTGGTTTTGTTATCTAAATAGAAAAATTTGTCTTCATTAATACTTGGCCTATGTGTCGTAATTGTCTTTATTTCGTCACATCATCTTAGATGCGGTACTTCATGTGAGATAAAAAAAAAATCTAACTAATACCGTCATGCAGGTTAATGGGTCACGTTTTTGAGAATTAGCCTAAGGAAAACAGACAGACAACCAAACAAGACAAGACAAACACTAAAGAAAATAAAATAGCTTAGAGAAGTTGCACTCGCATCAACAACGTCAATTGTGAGTAAATATGGCATCAGAGTGGCTATTTTACTTTTTTGCCTTATATTAAAAAAGAGGTTCGTAGTCAGCTCTCCATACTTCTTCCTACACTTCGCGTAGCGCATTAGCATAAAAAATCGATTATAATCGGCACTTAACCAAAAGTCCGTCATCATTGCTAGTTGAACATATTTGGCAGCAGTAGGATCGCTTTTGATTGAGGACCACTGAAATTTTAGGTATTTTTTGGGGCATAGATCTCTTAAGCAATTGGTATTTTCATGATAAAATAAAATATTTAGTTAAATAAACTGCGAGTGAGGGATAAATCAGGTAATAACAGTGTTATTGCGTTTATTGCTTAATGGTATTTATTAGGCATATGGTTTTGTATAACTTTGCTAAATATTATGTTATAAATGTGGCATATTGAAAAACCAAATTCTTGACATGTTGACACTTACTCGTTCGCTTCAATAAATACAGTGTAGATATTAGTAACATCGTTTTATATTACAAATACAGATATTTTTTTATGCTTAACCTTAGTGATCGTTTAAGATCACTCAGGCAGCCCAGGCTACGAGCGATGCGAAAAGTGTTCTTGCTGTTTTAATATTTCCGGGTGTACGTCAGTCGACGAAACATCAACCTTTACCTTGCAGTTGCGAAGTCACCCGTAACGTATCTGATCACAGTAAAGGTGGAACCTGTCGTCTGTATACCATTGAATACACAGCGTTGAATACATAACTTACCACTCTCGGATAGAAACGTCCAAATAGCAGAGATGCGTCGTCGCCGTTGAATTCATTTAACGTCACAGTCACACGATCAACTCTGAGAAAAGAGCACTTTGCAGACGGAAAAGCCCATTTACATATAAAACGTGATCGCAAAATACACTACCTTCCTACTTACACGAAGTTATGTTTGCTGCATGGACAAGGCAAAGCGTGAAATATTAAATTTCCAATAGACTATTTGACAGAATCGCTCGTAGCCTGGGCTGCCCGAGTGATCTTAAACGATCACTAAGGTTAAGCAACATAGGGCGCGTTCAGTCCATGGATGGGTCACCGTCTATGAATAACGCTAGTGGCATTTTTCCGAGCGCTTCCGTGCTTCGCAAGGCACGTTAAGCAGTTGGTGCCGGCTGCCGTCGACAGATGGCAGTCGTTAAGCCAAAGTCAGAGAGGCCTTAGGGCGGCTTGAAAACTTCTGACAGTAAGACCAGCCACTAGTCTTACAAGCCACCACCAATCCGGACTTGGCCCCCGTGGTGGAGTATGCCTATACCGTCCTCAGGGAAGAGACCCGTGCCCCTCGGTGGGGACATAATGGGTTGATGATGAGACTATTTGACGGGTTTCTGAAAACCATCTCAGATTTTTTGTTAGTGTGCATTGAGTGCTCAGAAAGGGGTAATTTTAAATGCATTCAAGCGGCAAACTTCTACAATATTAATATACAATGTGGCAACAAAAAAGATATTCTATTAGCTTCTAATTACTTAACTCAGCACGTTTAATGTGTAAACAATTAATGAGCGTTTTTCCATTCTTTTTTTTTCTTAGTTCCTGGAGACAATCTAGATGGCGCTATTCGTTTCTACATACATATTTGTGATTCGTAGCAATCAATGTCAAAGTTACATTGTCACAGATGACTAAACCAGAGAAGGAGCCGGGGTTGCTATTCGGACGAGGTTTCTCGTAATAAAAAATAGAATTCCAACTCGCAATCCATAGCACAGACTCCAAAGTATCCAAAAGCGCACTTATCACCAAACGACAACAGCATTTTTTTTTCGGTAATCAACCATCACAAATTCCACAGAACCATAGAATTATTTTTTGCTTTGACGTTTATTATTACGGTACGGCAACGCCACCTAGGGATCCTTTTAAAACTAAATTTGATGTAAGGAAAAACGCTCATTGATCGTCAAAATTTTGCTAAAATGGACAAAATGGAAAATAACATGGAAATTATGACCACTAGCCATTGAGCGCAGACAAAATAAAAGACTTGTTCAACTCAACAACTCAAAAAAAAAGATACAATTGAGAAACAATACATTGTAAGTTTAGTGGGGGCCTGGAGATTTGTGTCACAGGATCTTTGCTAGTATGGACTCCAACCTCTGACATAGGATTAAGTCGAGATTATTCCAATTGTTCATATTTGTAGTGTTTTGATACCTCTATGAGAAGGAAATAAATATATATTTTTTTTTTATATTTATAGTTAGGTAGTTGAATATTAATATTATTTAATTATTGTTATCTAACATTGTTCATGAATAAAGTTTTAATTAATTACATACTTAGTTAAATAAATTACTTACTTTATTTTTGAAAAATCAATTTGTGTCTTGATGTTCGGGTATGGAATCCTAATAGACAAGATAATATTATAAAATAAGCCGCCAAAACGTCATCACGCCAAAATGGCGTCGCACCGAAACCTTGACGTCACTGGTTAGTAAACAAAACCGATGAATGTAAGAGCGACATGAATGACAGAAGCCATATTGATTGACCTGTGACGTCATCTTAGATTCGCCCAATCCAAGCCGTTTTTGACAAAATGGTTACAGACACAAAATTATCAAATTCGTCCTGATTATTTGAACAAATTATCCCTTTTTTTAGTTCAATTGCTTTAAAGCGTTTTGAAGACTTACAATTTTTACGAATATAATGTATAAATAATACTTTTTTTCACATCGACAAATAATAGCCTATTGTTTTAGAGACAAAAGTTCTCGATAAGGGTTCCTACAGCGACACTAAGAAAATCTAATTTAAATATGTTTCGAGATAAAAATTTAGGCGAGTAGTTTCCTTTGTGAGTCGTCGCACAAAATAAAAGGAAAGTAGATATGAAAGCCACATTACTAAGACGGACTTGGGGCTTCGAGGGGAAACATTAAAATGAAAAAGAAATAAAAACTTAGTGCGGATGTCACAGAGACGGAACGGGAGTCTCAAGTCCCGGATGCTTTGCAGATGCTGACTGAGGGTATATAACATAGAAAGGAATCTTAGACCCTTTACATACTGCGACTTTTAGCATCGATGCAGTGGCGCGTTTGAAAACGCGTTTGCAAAATTGCAAAAAACGCGCGACAGCATCGCAACACCAGCAGTAGTGTGTAAAGGTGGACCATTTGTGACTGCATCGTTGCTCATCGCGACAGCATTGCGACAGCATCACGACAGCATGGCGACAGCATCGCGATAGCATGGCGACAGCATCGCGACCGCATCGCGACCGCATCGCGACAGCATCGCGACAGCATCGCGACAGTATCGCGACTGCATCGATGCTAAAAGTCTCAGTGTGTAAAGTACCTTATGCGTTGCGTAGAATACAACACTTTTACAACATCTCCCCATTGTATACGGAAAAGACAGACGGAAACGGATGAAAGCAGACCTTCTCAATCTGGCTTTTATGTGGTTTCAATTTTGTACTTTTTAGGGTTCAGTAGTCGACAAGGAACCGTTAGTTTCTGTCCGTCTGTCTGTCTGTGTTTCCGTGGCCTAGCTCATAGACGATTAGTGCTAGAAAGCTGGAATTTGCCAAAGACAAGTACTAATTAAGGCTCAATGCTTAAAACCTATGTATTTTATTATTATTTTTGTGTTGTACAGTTTGTTTATTATTTACCTGCTTTTTATGCTTATGTAATTTTTTTTCTATAATTTTATTCATTTTGTAATGGTTCTGTGTATGTGTTTTTTCCTTTGTTTCGAGTATTGTGTCGTCAAATAAATAAATTTTCTTCTTTATTTCTTTCTTTCTAATTACGCCGACAAAAAGGTAGCATGAAAATTGAAACATTGTTTTTTGGTATACCCTATCTTATCGCCTACAGCATATTGCGGAGTATCGTTGGAATGTAGGCAAAACATTTTTCAATTCAGGGTCCCGTTTGGAAATATTAAGCCTTAAAGCGCAACGTGGATGGACGCACAACGGAAACGTGAAAAATCATGATAGTAGCACTTTTAATGCGCTTAAAAGGAAAACTATCGCGGCTCATTAAGCTTTACAAGTAAACGATTAGGCGACCAACTTTTAAAAGGAAAACTTCCTGCGAAATCCGTTGAAAATCACTTCGAAGAAGTTGTTAGATCCGAAAAGCAGATAAAACCTCCTCTTTCTACGAAACCCTACAATGCGTGAGGCCCAACACGCACTTAACCGGTATAAATAGTCTGTGGATAATATGTTTGTACAGTCGACAGCACATCATCGTATACATACGTGCACTCTACTCCGTCGCATTACGGGCGACTTTTGAACTAAAATGTGAAGGTTGACGTGCTGTCGACTGTACCTATTATAATGTAATAAACATTTTCTCCACTACATTCGGCCCTAAGGCAGCGGCTAACATTATCATTTTATGTACATTGACATTCAACAAGCAGAATGTAAATTCTTTACGTTGAAATCTATTTCTGATTTCCGATTTCATACTGGCACGTACTCGTACATTTCCTCTGGCTCCTAGGCACTAGGATACCCTGTGTCGTGGTAACCAGAAACAGCGACATCGCAAACATGTAAACATCCAAGACCTGCCGGCCCCCAGCCGGGGTGCGAACCCGGGACCTCTCGGTAAGCAGATGCGCTAACCGCTGCGCCACAGAGGTCGTCATGTTATCTTTACAACCGCTGGACGATGGTTCTTTATGCTATTGTGTGAATTTCCTACTTTGGGTTCCGTACGCGATGTGATCTGGGCCTCGATTCTGCATTATAGTTCAATTACAGTTACATGGTCAGGCCACGTGACATGTTTTTTAACTCCATTAACGCGTAGAATGGGCTAGTTGCCCTAAGAAATGTAATTAGTCCGTCTTTTAGATTATTCAAAAATAAAGGACACGTATTTTTTTATTTGTAAATTAGACCAAAAATGACAAAGATATAGCCCATTAAAGTTACGTGTGACGTCACGCCGTGCTGCATTTTTTAGCACGGAGTGACGTCACACGTAACTTTAATGGGCTATATCTTTGTTATTTTATGTTTAATCGAAAAAAGAAAAAATACGTGTCCAATATTTTTGAATAATCTTAAATACGGACTAAATAGAATTTAATTATTTTGACCCTGGAAACTACCCTATTACGAACACGCGTGCGCGCGTTGATTTGAAGCGGCAATGAAATGAAATCGACGCAGTCATGCGACTATCATTGTGCTACAATGCATTAGTAGAATCTACGTACTGGTATCTATCTCTGGGATTCAGGCGAGAGTATCATGGAATGTAATACATATTTACAAATTTTAAATGATCTTAAACGATCACGAAGGCAACATAGGACGCGTTCAGTGCATATATGGGTGACCGTCTAAGCGGTTCCGTGCTTCGCAAGTCACGTTAAGCAGTTGGTGCCGGCTGCCGTCCATAGATGGCAGTAGTTAAGCCAAGTCAGAGGCCTTAGGGCGGCTTGAAAACTTCTACAAGTAAAACCAGCCACTAGTCTTACAAGCCTCCCCCAATCCGGACTAGGCCCCCTTGGTGGAGTATGGCCTATACCTTCCTCAGTGAAGAGACCCGTGCCCCTCGCTGGGGACATAATGGGTTGATGGTGTATATTTTTAATGTATTCGACAATAAACAAACAGCACTCTGATTAATATTCCAAAAATGACTTTCTGTCCGTCATTGTAGCTTGAAAACTGTTATTATGGCGGATTGACAAAAATATACAAAAGACAAAAATAAATGGGCTTTCAATACAACAGACGTTCTTTTTTTGATTTAATTGTGAGAGTGGCAACACAGAAAAGTATCAAACTCGGTGTGATTATACAGAAGTTTCCAGAGTATGAGAATAAATAATAAGAAGTATCGCAGGATAAGACACCCATATTAGAACATATTTTTTATGTAAATTCAACAACAACGTACCTACTAAGCACTTTACAACATCCGATTTTAATGGTTTTTTTTTTAAACCCAGGGGAAATCTAAGTCTTCATTTAAAAGGTGAAGATTTACGGCGTTATCTACGTTAGTTCTTCCACACAACACAATCACTTGACCTGCTCCCAAACTAGTACAATTTACCCTGTGCTACGGGAACCAGGCAAGGACATTACAAACATGGAAAAACATACTGAGGCCATTTGTAAAAATGTACGGCGGACTCAAGTGGGAATTGAACCCACAACCTCTGTCTTGGTAGGTAATCACCTTAACAGATAGGCCAACGAGGCCGTCAAAGGCATTGACAACGAGGCTGTAAAAGTATTGACACTCCATAACACTATCAGCGCCACCTAATGTGAAAATTAACGAACTATAGGTTTTCATCATCAACATTATGTCCCCACCGAGGGGCACGGGTCTCTTCCCTGGGGAAGGTATAGGCCATACTGCACCACGGAAGCCAAGTCCGGATTGGTGGAGGCTTGTAAGACTAGTGGCTGATCTTACCTAAGGCGTCTGACTTGGCTTAACGACTGCCATCTATCGATGGCACCCGGCACCAACTGCTTAGCGTGCCATGCGAAGCACGGAACCGCTGGGAAAAAAGCCACTAGCGTTAGTCATAGTCGGTCACCCATCCATGCACTGAACGCGCCCTATTGCTTAACCTGAAATCGTTTAAGATCACTCACGCAGCCGAGGCTACGAGCGATTCATAGGTTTTGCTTAGTTCTTATTTTGAAGTCCTTGTTTTTTCTTTCAATAACAACATTTTTTTATCGGCTTGTATCGTCTCTGTTTACAAAATGTATGAAAATCTCACACCCGCCCCTAATAAGTTAATTGAAGGCAAAATGTACCTAGCAACATTAAGGAGAAGCAAAACTGATGTGACACCAGCTAATGGAACATTGCAGAGAGATGCGTAAGTTCTTTATTTTCTTACGAAAGCAGAGAGCTGTTATAATACAGGAGACGAACTGCTACGACTAATTATATTGAGACGACGCGATGAAGGGCGGTGTTAAATATGTGCTAATGGTTTCTTATAAACACGGCTATCATTAAGGCTTTGCTAATTAAATTAATTATAAAAACTATAAAAACTACAAAATATACAACGTGAATTTCCGAGTTTCTCTACAATCACTTATACACACACACACACACACACACACACACACACACACACACTCACACACACTCTCACACGCGCCGTAAATTCTCCATAAACCATGTAAATTTTGATTTTATTTTACTTTTTAACCAACCAAGGGCAGGAAACTCTGTTGCCTGTTTGAGGATTTTCTAAAATTGTGTCTCGTAATTAAGATTAGATTAAATAATACAAGTCCGTAATTGGCCTATGTTTGGCCTACATTAATTACCTGTTTTTAATAATGACTTGTGCTGTGGACTTTGAAAGATTAATAAAATAAAAAAATAAAATAAATGAGACCTGAAAGTTTGGTGGTTTGTGGTTTTGTAAATCCCGAAGCATCCAATTAGAGTTTGTGTCTTATAGCGACGATTGTTCTCAGAGTTATTTTTCGTGCACTTATCTTCTTCTTCGGTCCTTTAACTCCTAGGGGAGCATAGGGCCTTAGCCACAGATTTCCATTTTTGACGGTCATTCGCGGCAGCTTCCAATTCAGGCCAGCTAGTGCCGATCGACTTGACTTCTTGGGCTACAGATCTTTTCCAGGTTGTCCTAGGCCGTCCCCTCTTTCGGTTGCCCGAGGGCGTGTATGTGAGGGCCTGTCTGGTCAGGCGCTTATACTTCGTGCACTTATACTTAATAATATATTTCGTTTTAAACGCGCCTTTTGTGGTCTACCAATATTGCATTCGGTAAATTATTGTATGATACGATTTTATCCCAGGTAAGACAACAGTTGAACAATGCTTTGTATGCAATAAAGGATAATAATAATAGTTCTTATTGGCCAGACAAATGATTCATCATCATCATTATCATCAGCTTACAGATAAAACGAATGATGAAACAGAAGAAAAATCAACGCTAGTGACAAAATTTATAGTATTTTAAACAAGACATTTTATTGCATATTGCGAACCGCTACAAGCGTCCTTTAGCAATCTAAGTGTTCAAATAGATCTAAAATGGGCAGAGTTCAAACCTAAATCAAGTCAAAGTAAAACCTAGTCTGCTTCGCTCGCTCATTCGCTCGAATCGCTCGTAGCCGCCGCCTGAGTGATCTTAAACTATCACGAGGGTTAAGCAACATAGGGCTCGTTCAGCTCATGGATGGGTGGCCGTCTATGACTAATGCTAGTCGCATTTTTCCGAGCGGTTCCGTGCTTCGCAAGGCACGTTAAGCAGTTGGTGCCGGCTGCCGTCGATAGTGATAGCCTTTCAAAATGTGTTAGCTACCTGTGCAAAAAGCAAATTATAACATTAATCCCCTGTTTCACAATGTTCAAATAAAGTTGTAGATAAGCTATCCGCAGCCAAGGCTGCCGTTTGTTCTAAATTTAAATAAATTTTCCTATATTGCGTGTGTTCGTTTATGACTTCAAATTTAGAACAAACGGCAGCCCTGGTTCCGGATAGCTTATCCGGAACTTTATCTGCAGATTGTGAAACAGACCTAAGGATTATTTAGAAGTAAAGTACCTACCTAGTAAATTTATTTTTATTTCCAAAATGATAATTTCAATTAACGTTGCTTATAAGCATACGTGGATCGTGAAGGGTATAACAAAAATAATAAATGTTTCCCGTTTACCCGCAGTCCCCAAACTGGGCTGGGCCTGAATCTTGGACACAAAGATGTCTGATTTAAATCAGGCTTTCAACTTTAAGTTGAAAACTCTGCTATTTTAGTTGGAACGTGGTTTAAAAATTATAAATGAGCAGTTCTTCCTCGGCTTTTTCTCCCCATAATTTATTAATAATGAAACTAACAGCTTTGGCGTTCATTAAGGAACCATTTTGTTTTTATAATTAATTTGTGTTTCTTTTACCAAAGAGGTAGTCCAGTATGCGCACCCGCCTTAATAGCACCTGCACAAATAGCATCTGGCCTAGTCCAGATTGGGCACCTATTGATATTTTTGGAGAATAAATATATTTGAATTCACTAACAGCGCTTGCCTTATATATCAATAGGTGCCCAATCTGGAGTAGGCCAGGTGCTATTTGTGCAGGTGCTATTTAGGCGGGTGCGCAAACTGGACTACCTCTTATCAAAGCCTCGGACTTGGAAGCGGGAAACCCAGATTCGATTCCCAGTGCGGGTATGTAGGTACATATGATTTTGTTTTACATAAGTTATTTACATTTGTGAAGTTATAGTAGCAATATCACCCGCTAGCTGTGAAGGTAAACATTGCGAGGAAACCTGAGCGTCTGAGCTATTCAATATACTTCAGCACTTGAAATCCCCAATCCGCAGTGGGCTGGCGTGGTGATTAAGCCTTTTCTTTCTGAGAGAAGGCCTGTAACCTATATAGTAGTACGTATACAAACTGTCAAAAAAGGAGTGATAATATTCAAGGGTGGGTAGGGTATCTGCCCCTTGCATAAAGTACAATATGAAAGTAACAGCACTGAACGAGTTAGTTACCATGCGAGTTAGTTAGTATGCGAGAGGTCCCGGGTTCAATCCCGGCTGGCGACAAAAAAAAAGAGACACAGGTCTTGGATGTTTACATGCTAGTGACGTCGCTGTTTCTTGTTCCCACGACACAGGGTATCCTAGTGTGGGGCCAGAAGCAATGTATGTGCCTGTATATTAATGTTATTATGATATTGTTATAGTTTCAACTTCCATACATTTTTGTTCCATAAGAGTGACGTGAAAAAAATTGCCAGCCCTAGCGATATCTTGCAAGTAGGTTCTAAGGCTGAGATTCTTAAACTGCATTTTGACTTTACTTCGACGAAAAGATCGACTTTCAATCTAAAATATGTTTCATAGCCCTGTCATACCATTCTTTACTGTCACTAGCCTACATTTTGCTTAGTAAAGTCCAAGGAGTCGATGATCATGACTTGGGCCTCAAAGTAAACTTAGCATCAATATGCGTACAAATAATGTAGTCCTGAATGATAAAGACATTTTCATAAAACCGAATCAAATTTTATTAGTTTGGGTTATACTTTAGAAACGTAAAGTCAGTTTTTTTTGTTTTATTCGCTTTTCACGGACCAAAAAGTGCCCCGAAAGGAGGTTTATTACCATACATCCTTGAAGTCAAGGTAAAGTTGACATCTTTCAATGACGTTCCGTTTCATTCAAATAAATCAGGTTTAGATGATATTTTCACCATTATCTCTTGAATTAAAACTATTCGTGTAATGTAACAGCCTCTGTCAAATTCAATACTAGCTCAGACTTTACTTTGGGGGACATGCTATGCTAAGAAAAGATCAAGGAACTGTCTCTGAAATTGAAAAAGTAGAAAGTATAATTTGTCAAACAAAGCTTACTTTGTGAAGACGTCTTTGCTGTAAAGTAAAGTCACGACTGTGAATCTGGCCCTAAGCGTTTGCGATTTTAAGTACAGTCAACTTCTACATTTTCGTTGCAATGTTGCCCTTAACGTGACGGAGAATAGAGTGCATGCATGTAAATGTTTACATGCTGCCGACTGTACTAGTGATCTGCAAAGACCTCTGATAGGGCTGCCACTCAAATATTTTACGCCATATTTAAAATTCGATTTACGCCATAATCATTTGGGTGACCAACGTTTGCTACTGCTCTTCGGAAAAACTGTAGCTTAGGGATCACCCCAGTACATTTTTATCACTCCTTTTTTTTACACACTGTATAAGCTGCTTACAAATGACATATTTATAATGACATACAAATCCAAATTTTGCTACCTACCCACCTTTTGTAAACAAACAATCTTATATTAGTTTTTAGCGTTATTTTTATTGTACTATCTCTTTGTGTTTCATCTTGTTGTACTTAATCTAATCTCTTTAATCGAGCAATTCTTGTATATATATTTATATATAATCAGAATCTCGGAAACGGCTCCAACGATTTTCACGAAATTTTGTAGGCAGATGCTTTCGGGGGCGTTTAATTGATCTAACTAGGTTACATTTTTAGAAAACGTTGTTTTATCCGTGTTTTAAGGCAATTGAAATTTCCTATAATAATAACATACAGAGGTAAATTTCGCGTCTACTTGCAAGGTCGCGATAGTTCTGACGGGAAAACGGGCGTACCCGTTTCGGACCGATTTCAAGAGACCCGGTTCGAGTCATGATGTTTTTTTTTCAAGTACTTTTTTCGTTGAAAAAGGATTATTTTAATTTTATATTACATATTTTATATTACAAAAAAAGTACCGAGCAAAGCTCGGTCACCCAGGTACTATGTTTTAACTTATAAGCAAAGTTGGATTTTATGTGGCGGTCAAATAAAGATTTTTCATTTTTTGAGTTGAGTTCAAAAATGTAAAGTTTTACCTGATATCGAGCTGTAGAGAGAGGAAAATGGCTTAGGACCGTTAGCGATGCCTGAATGCGCCCTTGCCTATTTAACTATGGCTCTTACATTTCCTCTACCTCTGTAATAGCGTCATTCTCATTCTACACTAAAACCCCACTCGCAAACTACGGCGGGCACTTGGGCATTCTATTGTCTATTATATAGAACGCCCCGATGCATTTAGCTTTAAACAAGAAATGACGCGCAAAAGGTACTTAAAAGTCATAAAAATGCGGTTGCGCTGGTTACCAGGGCCCCAATTCAGCCAAATGCATTAGAGTTTATAGCACTATCTACTTATTTATCCAGTGACTTGGCGCAAGTCGACCACAGAGACGAAACATTACAGACTGCCGTTTGTTTAAGAGTTTTTGATGCAATTATTATTGTAGTCATACATACATAAGCTCACACCTGTATCCCAGAGGGGTAGGCAGAGACCAGGGACTGCCACCTGCCACGATTCCGACAAATCACTTTCCCTTCATCGACATTCATTAGTCGTTACACGCACGCACGTGGGTCTCGGGTACTTTTAACTTGCCCTTTGCTAAAACAAAATATTCGTCGTACAAATATTTCGTGATTTTTTGTAACGTGAATGACTTGGCATCCTGGATAGCCATTAATAGCTGCGGCCCGTTAAGTAGACAAATGACTAATATTAATAGGCTACAATATGCCGTTGACACTACTATGTCTGAGTGGAGGTTAAACCAGACTCAATTAATTAAACAGCGTGTCAATCAAGCCTGCATCGTTTACAGGAGTAGTAAGCCATATATACTCGTATTACCAGATAATGGGGAGTCACGTTCTGACGAAATAATGGAAAAGTTACCAATATTTGCCTTGCACAAATGCACAACAATGTCTGAGTGGAGGTGAAACTGGATTCAGTTAATAGAATAGAATAGAATAGAATAGAATAGAATAGAATAGAATAGAATAGAATAGAATAGAATGGAATGGAATGGAATGGAATGGAATGGAATGGAATATAATAGAATGGAATACTCGTTTATTGCCATGCAAGGATTACTATAATTATATTACAGCTCGTACACAGAACTTGACTATAACAACTTAAACTAATATGATTTGTACAAGGTGTAATCAGTCGTAATGCATGACAATCGGACATATGCTCAGCATAATGCTGTTGGATAGATCTATCCTAAAACAGCGCTGATTTTCAGCGCTGCCCGTGTAACTTAATTAATTAATAATCGTGCCAGACGATTGCCAGACATGCCGCTGTGGCGCAGCGGTTAGCGCATCTGACTACCATCCTGGGTTCGAATCCCGGCTGGAGACAAAAAAAAAACCAGGTCTTGGATGTTTACATGTTTGTGACGTCGCTGTTTCTGGTTCCCACGACACAGGATATCCTAAGCTTGCTACATTTGGAACCATGTTACCAGGTAAATTCAAATATTTTATTCATGAATAAAAACAAAATGTTCCACAACTTATAAATTATGTGGAGATGAAGCTAACAAAGAAACTTCACGTTTATTCTTTTCAAAACAGTTTTAGCTCAATATTCTACTATTGACTTTCAAAATTAAAATATTCATGGATGTGGTGAGCACCAGAAACAATTCCCTTCTGAATACATTTAATATTAATCTACTGTCTTAACACCAGTGTCTTCTAAAAACAAAGCAGTAGGGTAGTCGCCAACTTACATATTGAAGGAAAAAAAAAAAAAAAACAAGGCTGTTTTAGAAATAAACCAACTTTGATTTCGCGCGCAGTGGGTAATGGACCTAAAGTTACGTGATCCAGAATGAGGCAACAAAAACACATGATTTCAGATTTACCTTTCTTCTGTTACGTGAAGAAGCCGATCCTTTACGTAACAGGAGAAAGGGCGGCCCAATAATAATTACGGTCTTTAACAATAATAATATTAAATTGTTACCCTAGGGATGAAAGTAACGTAAGTTAAGCCCGAGGTAAACGCTGTGTATTTCATTACCAATATAAGAAAAGTAAAAATAAAATCATGAAGTAGTTAAAGAGAACCAACTCTACAACTCCAAAAAAAAAAAACAAATAAAGAGTGAAAGTAAAAGCACAAATTGACGAAAAAAATTAGAAAATATTATTTTGCAGGAACCAAAAAGTTTACAACTCGAAAAAAAAAATTATGAAGATCGGATTGCCCATTTCCCGCCTAAGTTTTTTTTTCTGTGGCCAGCCAGCTTTTTCCATTGCCAGCCATGCCAGCCATAAAATAGTTAATATTTTGCCCAAATGTATATTATCATAACCTCTTCTTCAGTCCTGACCTTGAAAATAACAATAGTTTTCTATTGTTACTTTGTCGACACGGGACTGAGGAGGTTAAAGAAATAGTTGAAAATAAATTATAATCTATATATATAAAACGAGAAGCTGACTGACTGACTGACTGACTGACTGACTGACTGACTGACTGACTGACTGACTGACTGACTGACTGACTGACTGACTGACTGACTGACTGACTGACTGACTGACTGACTGACTGACTGACTGACTGACTGACTGACTGACTGACTGACTGACTGACTGACTGACTGACTGACTGACTGACTGACTGACTGACTGACTGACTGACTGACATATCAACGCAGGGCCTAAACTATAAGGGTTCAAAGGTAGTATGAAACTTTGCCGTTTTTGAAGTTATTCAAACGAAATTTGGTATGAAGGTTTTTGATTTAAAATTATGAAACACGTGTAAAATAGTTTTTTAAAAATCATTCCTTAAGGGGGAAAAAGGGGGGTGCTAACTTAGTATGAAACTTTACCGTTTTTGAAGTTATTCAAACGAAATTCAGAATAAAGATTCTTCATTGAAGGTCATGAAACATATGTAAAATAGTTTTTTGGAAATCATCCCTTAAAGGGGTAAGACTGTATTGTCACACTGTATTATCACAAACAACACAATTCACTTACAAATCTCACATCACTGTATAATCACTTCACAATTTAAATTTTAATATAAATTATAAACATAAATTCTGAAATCGGGCAGAGCTTCCGCCTGATCACAGCGCCAGAACAAGACTTTTAAATCGGGCAGAGCTTCCGCCCGATCACAACTCTAGAACAAGACTGACGGTTTATCATCGAGCCCTCCCTTTTATAGACTAAAGGCGAGCGCATGGAACTCGGCGCCATTTTCTGACAAATCCGTTAAAATGTAATTCTATTCAAAATGGCCACTTTTAAAATAATGAACTGTTAAAAATGATATTAAATACTCCTTATAAATTACCAGTTGTTCTAAAATAATGTTTTAATGTTAAATAAAATAGAACCTTTGCCGCAAATTTATCAAAATCATGACATTCGAATGAAATTCAATATGAAGTTCCTTCATTCAAATTTATGAACTATATGTAAAATAGTTTTTTGAAAATCATCCCTTAAGGGGGCAAAAGGGCGGTGCAAAGTTAGTATGAAACTTAACCATTTTTGAAGTTATTCGAATGAAATTCAGCATGAAGGTCCTTCATTGAAAGTCATGAAAGACGCGTAAAGTAGTTTTTTGAAAATCATCCCTTAAGGGGGTAAGAGGGGGTTGCGAAGTTAGTATGAAAGCTCTTTCGCATGCACTAAAAGTATCCCTATCTTATTTGCAAACACTTTACTCAACTAAAGCTCACGTGGACGTAGTCGCGGGCAACAGCTAGTAAAATATAATTTGAAAAAAATCAACGTCATCATGCTTACGCTAACGTCGCCGTGATAAAACTAAAAAAAAGTCGTGATTAGATTTTTTAGACTAACTATTCGTAGACTATGGCGATTTAAAAAAAGAGCCTGAAAAGCCGGATCCGGCAGCCAATAAAAATTATCTACTAAAATTAACACTTTACTAAATACTACAACTATTGTGCATCTGTAAACTAAAAAAATTGCTTGTTATTACTTAACTTATCACACAGTTACTATTACACAGAATCGACACTAACAAAGTTAATAAAATAAGGGTTGAGCATTGCACCACCAGCCACACCATTCACATACGCGGTAAAAAATTATTACAATTTCGGTTTTTATTAAAGAAATTTAAAGGAAAAATATTGTTTATTTAGACTTAGTATCTTTTAACTACTTATACCTACTCGTACTATTTTAAGTAAACGCAACAACAAGTATAGTCTAAAATTACTATATTGAAAAAAAGTAATATTCTTACTCTAGAATTAAGAGCTTTTGTGTTTGACATTCATTCACAAGCATGTAGAGTACACACTAAAGAACAAAGACACTGCCCAGACTTCATTTTAAAATCGTAATTTGATTAAAATCTGTGGGATACCGCCGTTTAGCCAAAGTATTTTTCGCCAAATTTTACTTCCCAATAAACTTATGGCATCAGTTTCATTTCCCAAATGAAACTTTAGCATGTTTTCATTTCGCATTTTATTCATTTGGTCAAATTATCATTTCGCATAATTTTACTGCGTCAAGTTTTATTAAGACAAACGTTTATTATGCTAACGAATACGTGACAACAGAAATATAGGTGCGACGACGCGCGTAGCGAAGCGGAGCGCGTCGGAGCGTTAGGTTCTCTATGTAAGATCGAAAACAGACTCGACTTTGATGCGTTCTTACCTTGCCTCTTGTTGCCTCTTTGGTAAAATGAATTTTGACCAAGTATTTATTTGGTAAACAATAACTTGCCATAATAACTTTTGCTAACTGTTTATTTGCTTTAAGTTGTTTTGAGAAATGTTTTTTTTGCCAAGTGATAATTTGCGGAAAATAGTTTGGGAAGTAATACTTTGGGAAACGATTTTTTGGCAATACATTAGTAAACCAAAATCTGTCTATGGTTCGGCCGCTGGGAGAATACGATCCTGACACCTGTCTTTTTCATATGACTAGTGATGAGAGATAATCAACGTTATCATTCCTTACGTTATTATTAACTAGCTTTTGCTACATACTGACTCACGATTAAGTAGTTTTGTTTTTAGTCGAACTTCACTCAGTCATCTCTTGTGTGACATTTTCGCAGGCATTTTAGAAGGGTCATTATCTTTTTTGTGCCGAATGGCGGTGAAGCGTTGTGGCGAGCTGTGCCACCTTTTATTTGAGCCCAGATCTGCTAAATCGCTTTGTACGGCAGTGGTACGGAGAGATTCTGAGAACGCGATGATCTTTTTCTAAAGCCTGTTCATCAACTTCGTATCGTTAAAGGGACCGTTATTATTTTCGTTATTTTTGGTATGTCACTACAAAAAAATACGGTTGACATAACCTTGAGGCAACGTAGTAAGGATTTTACTCACCAACATTAAATATTGATTTCTTCCTATTTAACATTTAAATCATGGTGCAAAATATAACATTTATTGTAAGTTTACACAACAATATAGTTTTAATGACAATTATTTGCTAGTAGGATAAATAGGCCTTAAAAATATTTTAATCGAAAATTGGACGCCACTTCAAGGTTACGTCGTGCGTTCAAACATGACCTGTCAGGATCGTATTCTCCCAGCGGCCGGACGGTAGGTCTGAGCTAAGCGCTATTTTAGGGAAATATTTTTTTTATAAATAAACGTTAATTTTCAGTTATTTCTTCTAAAATATCGTTTAAAAGCACCCACGTCTCGTCTTTGGATGCTATTGTGTTGAAAGAGAGGTGTTTTTTTTATCCCCCTGCCTTATCTACTCTGCAAATACTTACGACCCGAAGGCAGCGGCTAACATTACATTACAGTACATTGACATTCAGCGAACAGAATGTAAATTCTTTACATTGAAATGAATTATTTTGACTTGAGTAAATCGCTACAAAATGAGCATCCAAATACTCGCTTCACAATAGTGACTAACTTTTACTTTGCGCCGGAAAGTGAGCATGAAAGTAAGAAATAGGGACTTAGTTACGCCGCTGTAAATATATCTGTCAGAAATATAATATTTGGATCTCGACAGTGTTTGCCGGGGTTTAATGGGGGATGGGGGTTTAATGGGGTAAATTAATCCTTTACATATCACTATCCTACCATGCGAGAGGTCCAGGGTTCGAACCCCTGCTGGGGACAAAAAAAAACTAGGAAGTTTACACGTTTGTGATGTCGCTATGTCTGGTTCCCACGATACAGGGTATCCTAGCATCAGGCCAGAAGCAATGTGTGTGCTTGTATGTAAATATTTATTTGTATTTAGTACTTTAAAGTCGCGAGTAAGTAAATGGTGAAATTGTACATACGTGTGATGTGAGGGCAACTTTGATTAAATTCCTTAAAAATGTGGTAAGGACTTAGTGAACATTCCCAGAAAATTGTGAAAGTTGAAATTAGATTTTGTGGAAACCAAATAAGCGAGTTATGGACTGTAAAGCTGGCCAGTCAGTTCTCACGTAGAGGCCAGTCTGCACCGGTAATGCTGTGGATATTACAGACAAAGCCTTTGCGGCGAAATCTAAAGTGAAGCCAAACAACATTTGTGAAAACCAGACATTATCGCAAAATGCTGTCCGACTTTGTATATCTTCGTTCAAAATTGGCCCTCAGTCCTCAAACATATAAATATTGATTTCACGAGCAAAATGAAGCCATTTCTTACAGCTACGGTTTTAAATGCTTCTTTTGTGAAAATTTGTGAAAACAAGAACAAGTCACCATTTAAAATTGGGTTTTCAATCCTCCGTTTATTTATTTTTTTCGTTTTATTGCCCTTGAGGAATGAAAGAAAACACACACAATTTTTGTTTTTGTGGAATAAATTGTGCAACAAATTGGTGCTATTTAGTAACGATAAAACTTCGAACTTGCCTAATTAACCCTAGAAAGATAATCTTATTTAGATGTACGGAAAAGATAATCATACGTCAAAATGACTCCTTAGTTTTAAATGGCTATTATTTCAAAGATTATTTACTTAATTTGATGAACTATGGTGTGTATGTATTTTCTCATATAAGTTGAAATAAAAATACAACATAAATATATAAGTACTGTTTATTAATTATTTAAAAAAGTTACGACACGTAATGGCCATCATTTTAAAGTAACAAAATATAGGAACTTCTCTTATAATTATGAAATCACATTTTTTAGACTAATCAGTCATTTCTTGTAATTCTGTTAGTTTAAAACAATAGACTCTATGGATTTTTAACACTTTATCTTTAACACAAATCTACGGAGATCGATTAAATGCAGACGAACGAGAAGCTGTAGATGGTGGCACTTGTTCAGCATTACCTTCAGGTGGTAGACTGGATGCTGTTAACTCTTGGTCCCTCTCCTCGTCGACGAATGCCTTCCCAACGTCACTCTGCACGTCGACTTAGCTCAGATGGTCCTCAAGCTCGCTGTCAGTGTCGGCAGATGAAATATCCTCATCGCTCACTAAAAGAGCCGCCAGGATGCTTTCATCTTGTAAATTCCAATTTTTTATTGCAACCGGATACTCTATTATATTTATAAATATAAAATAAAGGTAAAACTATCGCTAAAACAAAGAAAAGTTACCAAAAAGAACCCTAATTGAAACGCATACAAAAATCCTAAAAGTCACGTAAAAGATAATCATACGTCATTTTGACTCCAACACCTGTTGTATTTCGAAAACGGGAATACTTACTTCGGTGCCGCGACCGCCACTCGATAGGAGCACCCGGGGACGGAAATGTCCTTAAAGCACTGCGCCGGATTCGCGCGAATTAAAGACAGACAGCAATATTTCGAAACACACGGAGTCATTTTGACGTAGACTATCTTTCTAGGGTTAAGACCCGGTTTCATCAAACTCTGTTTGTTAGTGGTAAACGCGGCATTTATAAATCAGCCGTCAAAACTAACAAGGATGTTAAAGCAATGTTAAAATGTCCATGTCCTATGAGCTAAATTTAACAGACCATTAGTAAATCAAGCATTACGTGAATGAAACGCAAACCAGTCATTCAAATTCCTGTAAAACGTTAAACATTTGCGTCTGTGGTTCAACGCTTTTGAGGTTGTGAAAAGATTTTTCTGGTTTGTTTTGTTGTGATTTTGTTAAATTCGTGCGTTTTCTAAATTAAATTACAAGGGATGTCTAAGAAATCATGATAACCCAATTTTTCTGCTAACGAAAAGGATATCCTCACCCATTTAGGGTCAAAGAACAAAGATGTAGTGAACAAAGATGTACGACTTCTATGAAACACGAAGGGTGGCTGCAGAAGTCCAGGGCCTAGATTCTGTTAATACATTGTAGTACAATGACAACTGGATGAACGTGGCGATTTAGTTTCATTGCCGCTTCAAGTCTACGCGCAAACTCAAATCAAGCAATGTAGGTGTCAATCGTATGGAAAAAGACGTTGCGTGACCTGACCGTGGATCTGTCATCGAACTATAACGCACCAACAGAATTAAGGCCCAGGTCAGCGTATTCGTCAAAGTAGTCACGCTGTGTTTTGAAAATCTTAGGACGGCGTATAATGTGCTCCAAATTATCGAAATTTTCTAAAACATCTTTATTTTCAAAAATAATATTGTAGGCAGCGTCCATTTTGACAGTTTTGACGGAACTAAATCGACTGTTAATGTTTTAACGGACCTCCAATGCCAGGATTAGATTTGATGCTTTGTTAAAGAAGTTAACGGTCCATTAGAGCGTGGTGGGACACTCGACAGCATTTAACAGTCCGTCAGAAGATGTAACAGACTGTTAGACCATTAACAGAGCTTGGAGAAACTGGGCCTAAGACCCGGTTTCATCAAACTCTGTTTGTTAGTGGTAAACGCGGCATTTATAAATCAGCCGTCAAAACTAACAAGGATGCTAAAGCAATGTTAAAATGTCCATGTCCTATGAGCTAAATTTAACAGACCATTAGTAAATCAAGCATTACGTGAATGAAACGCAAACCAGTCATTCAAATTCCTGTCAAACGTTAAACATTTGCGTCTGTGGTTCAACGCTTTTGAGGTTGTGAAAAGATTTTTATGGTTTGTTTTGTTGTGATTTTGTTAAATTCGTGCGTTTTCTAAATTAAATTACAAGGGATGTCTAAGAAAACACGATAACCCAATTTTTCTGCTAACGAAAAGGATATCCTCACCCATTTAGTGTCAAAGAACAAAGATGTAGTGGAAAATAAAAAAAAACAGACGCCGTTACGACTTTTATGAAACACGAAGGATGGCTGCAGAAGTCCAGGGCCTAGATTCTGTTAATGCATTGTAGTACAATGACAACTGGATGAACGTGGCGATTTAGTTTCATTGCCGCTTCAAGTCTACGCGCAAACTCAAATCAAGCAATGTAGGCGTCAATCGTATGGAAAAAGACGTCGCGTGACCTGACCGTGGATCTGTCATCGAACTATAATGCACCAACAGAATTAAGGCCCAGGTCAGCGTATTCGTCAAAGTAGTCACGCTGTGTTTTGAAAATCTTAGGACGGCGTATAACGTGCTCCAAATTATCCAAATTTTCTAAAACCTCTTCATTTTCAAAAATAATATTGTAGGCAGCGTCCATTTTGACAGTTTTGAAGGAACTAAATCGACTGTTAATGTTTTAACGGACCTCCAATGCCAGGATTAGATTTGATGCTTTGTTAAAGAAGTTAACGGACCATTAGAGCGTGGTGGGACACTCGACAGCATTTAACAGTCCGTCAGAAGATGTAACAGACTGTTAGAACAGTAACAGAGCTTGGAGAAACTGGGCCTAAGCCTAGAAAGATAATCTTATTTAGATGTACGGAAAAGATAATCATATGTCAAAATGACTCCTTAGTTTTAAATAGCTATTATTTCAAAGATTATTTGCTTAATTTGATAAACTATTGTGTTTATGTATTTCTCATATCTGTTTTAATAAAAATACATTATAATTATAAATAAGTATGTACTGCTTATTAATTATTTAAAAAAGTAATTTAAAGTAACAAAGTATAGGAACTTCTCTTATATTATGATATCACATTTTTTAGACTAATCAGTCATTTCTAGTAATAATGTTAGTTTGAAACAATAGACTCTATAGATTTTCAACACTTAAATCTACGGAGATCGATTAGATGCAGATGACGAGAAGCAGTAGATGGTGGTAATTGTTCAGCATTTCCTTCAGGTGGTAGACTGAATGCTGTTAACTCTTGGTCCCTCTCCTCGTCGACGAATGCATCCTCAACGTCACTCTGCACGTCGACTTAGCTCAGACGGTCCTCGAGCTCACTTTCAGTGTCGGCAGATGAAAGATCCTCATCGCTCACTAAAAGAGCCGCCAGGATGCTTTCGTCTTGTAAATTCCGATTTTTCATTGCAACCGGATATTCTAATATATTTATAAATATAAAATAAATGTAAAACTATCGCTAAAACCAAGAAGAGTTACCAAAAAGAACGCATAAAAAAATTCAAAAATTGAAACGCATACAAAAATCCTAAATGTCACGTAAAAGATAATTTATTTAATTAAAAGATACGTCATTTTGACTCCAACACCTGTAGTATTTCGAAAACGGGAACACTTACTTCGGTGCCGCGACCGCCAGTCGATAGCTCCGCCCGGCAACGGAAATGTCCGTAAAGAACTGCGCCGGATTCGCGCGAATTAAAGAGAGACAGCAATATTTCGAAACACACGGAGCCATTTTGACGTACACTGTAGCCGTCCTTAAAAGGCATAACATAAATAGGCGTAGATAGGGTATTTTGCTGAAAGAAGACATTATGTTATTTTTAAAAGTTACTAATTTTGCATTCAAATATTTTCTAAGAATTATTTGTCTCGTGTTGGAATCGAACCGACTTAAATATATAAAAAAACCCTACTGTTATGATGCCAATCAGAAAGAAAGAATAGCCAAAAAATTATTACTCTTTTTAAGTAACATAGTATTTTAAAAGAAAGGAACAGCGTGAAAGTAATCATTTTAATCAAATTAAAAAGATACATGAAACTGCCGTAGACAATTAAGTGGGTATGTTTTTGTAAATTAATTAATTAAATGCTCAAAATGTGATCCCTCTTGTCTTATGCAAATCGCCATTCTTTTAATGAGTCCGCTGCCTGTTGATTTTCATTTTTAATTTTAAACTTAATTGACTACGTCATTTTATGTATGTTTTTAATTTGATTAAAATTATTAATTTCACGCTGTTTCTTTCTTTTAAAATACTATGTTACTTAAGAAGAGTTCTTACTTTTTGGTCATTCTTTCGATTGGCATCATAAAAGTAGGGGTTTTTTTTTTACATTTAAGTCGGTTCGATTCTTAACTTTTAAAAATAACATAGTCTTCTTTCAGCAAAATACCCTATCTACGATATTTAAGGTACTTTCCCTTCATGTCCCATAACTTTGGGACGCCCTATATACCCTAACTTCCAACTTTAAAATAACGTCGCAATAATTTCATTCCTTTGTTCTTTCATTCACTTCATCCCATCACAACAAAAAAATTACAAACTAATCTGTGTAGTTTTGCTAACCTGTGATCAGAAATTCGATGAATTTAGAATTTCGCCAAAAATAATCATTCTAAGCAGAATTTAGGCCAGTTTTCATTGAAATTTAATGCCCCTGTGCCACATCTAGTGTCTACCAATAAATTTGGTAACCTACATCGAGTGATGCTTGTGGAATGCCGTGTTTTGTGGTCGGGTGAGGTTTGTTTACCTGTTATGCCTTTTAAGGACGGATACAATATAGATTATCTTTCTAGGGTTAAGTTTGTTCAGTCAAACATCTTCAATTGTATATTGTATTCGTCCTTAAAAGGCATAACAGGTAAACAAACCTCACTCGACCACAAAACACGGCATTCCACAAGCATCACTCGATGTAGGTTACCAAATTTTATTGTAGACACTAGTTAAGACTCAGGGGCATTACATTTCAACGAAAACTGGCCTAAATTCTGCTTATAATTATTGTTTTTAGCGAAATTCTAAATTAATCGAATTTCTGATCACAGGTTAGCAAAACTACACAGATTAGTTTGTAATTTTTTTGTTGTGATGGGATGAAGTGAATGAAAGAACGAATGAATGAAATTATTGCGATGTTATTTTAAAGTTGGAACTTAGGGTATACAGGGCGTCGTAAAGTTATGGGACATGAAGGGAAAGTACCTTAAATATCGTAGATCATTTGTTGTTCATACTTGTAGTTCGTAGTTCATTTTGAATTTTAAACTTAATTAACTACGTCATTTTATGTATGTTTTTAATTTGATTAAAATGATTAATTTCACGCTGTTTCTTTCTTTTAAAAGAAGAGTTATTATTTTTTGGCTATTCTTTCGATTGGCATCATAAACGTAGGGGCTTTTTATTATATTTAAGTCGGTTCGATTCCAAGACGAGACAAGTAATTCTTATAAAATGTTTGAATGCTAAATTACTAACTTTTAAAAATAACATAAAGTCTTCTTTCTTTCCGAAAGTTATGGGACATGAAGAGAAAGTACCGTAAATATCGTAGATAGGGTATTTATCTACGATATTTACGGTACTTTCCCTTCATGTCCCATAACTTTGGGACGCCCTGTATATCACCGGAAACAAACGTAACAAAATAAATGGCGGTTGGTATTAAATTTAACTTAATTTAACCCACATTTTTTTGTTATATTATCTTAGTCTGGCCATAAATACTGTTACAATTAAAAATAAACAAAATATTACATTTGAATTTGGTATCTGTTATTTTTATATGATTGTTCGTTGTGTTTTCTCATTTTGGCGCCAATACATTGTACAATATTTTGCGATATTAAAATGCAGTGGGGTGATAAAGAGAACCGAATCGCTGTGATTGCATTACACAAAGTAGGTATGGAGCCAAATGCAATTTTTAAAACTCTCCATACTCTTGATATTAGTAAAATGTTTGTGTACCGGGGTTTTAATAGGTGCAATGTGACCTCCTCTGTTTGTGACAGAAAAATATTTGGCCGTCCATGTAGGGTTCGAACGAAAAAGGTGGTCAAAGCAGTAAGGGAAAGAATTCGAAGAAATCCTGTCCGAAAGCAAAAGATTTTATCTCGAGAGATGAAGATAGCACCTAGAACCATGTCACGTAATTTAAAAGATGACTTAGGACATGCAGCCTATAAAAAACGTACTGGTTATTTCTTAACTGATAATTTAAAAAATAATAAGGTGGTAAAGTCGAAACAACTACTAAAGCGGTACGCAAGGGGAGGTCACAGAAAAAATTAATTTAAGGATGCGATTTTTTTTACTATTAGGCAATATTTTAACAAACTAAATGACCGTTTTTATACTCACAGCTCTAAGGAAGCTTCCCAATTAGTCGACAGAATGCAACATGGGCATTATCCGACTTCAGTGATGGTTTGGTGGGGTATTAGCTCTGAAGGAGTGACCGAGCCATACTTTTGTGAAAAAGGTATAAAAAAATCAGCACAAGTGTATCAAGATACCATTCTTGAGAAGGTAGTGAAGCCCCTTAACAACACCATGTTCAATAACCAAGAATGGTCCTTCCAGCAAGACTCGGCGCCTGGTCATAAAGGTCGGTCTTAACTGTCTTGGTTAGAAACGAATGTTTCGGACTTCATCAGAGCTGAAGTCTGGCCGTCGTCTAGTCCCGATCTTAATCCGCTGGATTATGATTTATGGTCAGTTTTAGAGAGTACGACTTGCTCTAAGCGCCATGATAATTTGGATTCCCTAAAACAATCCATACGATTGGCAGTGAAGAATTTTCCCATGGAAAGAGTGCGTGCTTTTATTGATATCTGGACTCAACGTTTTAAGGGCTATATTGCAGCCAATGGAGACCACTTCGAATGAGCTTTTTATATTTTAAATTGTTATATATTTATGCATTAAACTAACACACTGTTAAAGTAAAAAATGTTATTGGCAATAGAAAAAAAATGTTTTTTCTTTGTTACAGTATTTATGGCAAGACAGGTATTTAATATTGTATTTAAAAAAAAAGTTAGTTTGATTGATTTTATTTTTAGTATAACCACAGAATACATAATGGTATAACCTCGCACGTTATTGAAACTTTTTGCTATGTTTTTTTACTATACATGGCAATACTAACCAGTTATGTCGTCTGGACAATATCAAAACCTAGTAAGTGTCTTGAGACAAATTTCACATGAGAGCCAAAAAACGAGTTGATCACTTCAAGAGCTTGCCTTACTGAGAATATAAGAGCTAGACTTTAGAGTTAGATCAAAAGATGCTATATATCCTTGCCATTACACAGAATTTAATGTTGCAGCAGATTGTAGCGCAGTTGGTAGGCTAGATAAATTGGAAATAAAACGTAAGATATTAACGACGTGAATCTATTTCGCAACATGAAAAAACGAAGTGACAGTGTCACATAACATATTATTCTTTTTTGAATTTTAAAAGAGTTCTTAAACTCTAACACCTTCCCTAATTCAAAACTCTCTTCATCATCTGATCTTCGTCAATCCCAAAGAGATACATAAGGACCAGAAGGTCGGGCGTGGCAGTGCTTTGGTGAGCATGTCTGCCACTTGATCAGTAGTTCCGATTCTTTGAACCTCGATTGTTCCTTCTGTAACCAACTCCCTCACATAAAAATGTCTTATTCGTATGTGCTTCGTCCTTTTATGGAATTCGGGGTTGTGAGCGAGTTTGACTGCTGCTTCATTATCCACACTTAACGATGGGATATGCGTAAGCTCGGTGAGGTCTTTTAAAATCCGTGTCAGCCAAACTAGTTCTCTAGCTGCTTCACTGGCTGCAACAAGCTCGGCTTCCGTCGTGGAAATGGCAACTGACGCTTGTCTTTCACTCAGCCACGAAATTATTCCTCCAGAATAACGACACACTACACCAGTGGTAGATCGTCCGGTTTCCCGATCTCTGCCGTGATCTGCGTCACTGAATCCTTCTAGCACGCCGGGTAGGTGCTTGGCTTTATACTTTATTCCAAGTGAGCAGGTTCCCTGGATGTAGCGGAAGATTCGTTTTACGCGAAGCCAATCTTCACGAGTAGGTAATTCCAGTTTTCGAGACACCACACCTACAGCATAAGCTATGTCGGGATGAGTTACCCAACAGCTTCACGATAAGGGAAGTTTACAACTTCTCTCTTCTTCTGACATTTGTCAGAGTCTGTGGGCTCCTTTTCTATAGGTGTAAAAGAGTCCGCGGAGAAAAGTCCTTCGTCTGCGCAGGCCCTTATTGTAACGTTTTTATAACTGAATATATTTTGTAAACGTTTTTATAACTGTCTGATTGACAACTTTAAAAACCAAGCAAGGTTTCTAACTAACGTTCTTACTGACGTTGCTCGATGGCGTGTGAAATCCAACAGTCTTTGACAATTTCAAAAACCTAGCAAGGCGAAAAACCATTTTAAAAACCTTGTAAGGGGTGTCCCTTGCCAGGTTTTTATTGTTTTTTGGGTCCTCCAGCTTTACAACCCATGGCCTTGGGTTGTTACTTATTATGCTCGTTTTCTTGTTTATTTGTTATTTGAAACTTATCAAAAACATGTTTGACGCCATTAGTCAGAGAGCCTGTAAAATTAAATTAAGTACATATAAAACTGAATCACCCAATCAAACAAAACATAATTTTAAATTTCGTTCATACAATAATGAAATTCTTCATTCATCAATTATTCATTCAGTAATAACGAACACTATGAAATGTCACATTTTATTGGTGCGCCATGTTTGTTTATCTGTTATGCCTTTTAAGGACGGCTACACCTTATAGGGACAGATCTGAATTAGGTATGGTTTTAGTTTATTATTTTATGACTTGACATCAGTGTCATTTAGTTCTTGCAATTTTGTTATACATACATTTTTATTCCCATAATATATAGTATGGGCTGCTGTAGGTCGTTGTGGTCGATTTAGTCGTTTTTTTACGTCTATTAATATTAAGGATGTCTTTAACTTCGGGAAATATTGACGGTGCTTAAACACAAATAGACATAATAGGGTAGTTTCCAGGGTCAAAATAATTTAATTCTATTAAGTCCGTATTTTAGATTATAAAAAAATATTGGATACGTATTTTTTCTTTTTTCGATTAAACAAAAAATAACAAAGATATAGCCCATTGAAGTTACGTGTGACGTCACTCAGTGCTGCATTTTGTAGTATCTTTGTTATTTTTTGTTTAATCGAAAAAAGAAAAAATACTTATCCAATATTTTTTTATAATCTAAAAGACGGACTAAATACATTTTTTTAGGAAACTAGCCTATTGTCATGGATTCGGTGTGGATGCAAATGAACTATTCGTCATGGAGAAAAAGTGTATTGGAATTGTTACAAAAATTGATATCAGACAACTAACTACTTCCAAAATTTTGTAGCCAAGCATTTATGCGTATGCGTAATACGTTTATATCGCAGTTTCAGTTCCAGTTTCATTCATTAGTACTGCATTTTAATAATTGAAATAGGGCGTTGGTAATATTATATTTGGCTTTGACGTGTTTGATATGGCTTTTCCAATTTAAATGTTCTATATCATGTTGGAATTCTTACCTTCATATCAAGTTGTGGATTCTTATGTGGTTTGAATTCTATTATTTTTGTTTTAGTAAAGTTAACTTATAGATTGTGGTCGTGCAGCCAGTTTGCTATTTGTGTCAACTATTTGTATCAATTATTACATTTTTAGGGTCTGATTCTTTATCTAACTGTAGTAGTACGGAGATCTCATCTGCAAATAGTATCGGTTGGGCAATGTCTCGGCTTAGCACTTTTGGCAGGTCGTTTATATAAATTAAGAAAAGTAGGCAACCTAAGACGCTTCCTAATGGTACTGAGTTCAATACTTGTTTTTCACTGTTAGTGAATACTCATAATGGCCGTAAATTTAATGTTGTATGGATTCCAAAGCTATTGAAGCTAGACAAGTTGGTAATTGCTGATTTTCTCTCAATAGTATTGGGAACTCTAGGACACTTTGAAAGAGTGAGCGTGAACGCAGTGGGCATAAGGAGTGTTGGACTGCCCACTGGCCATTCACACAGAGTCATGCATGACGAATCCATATATCCAAATCCATAAAATCCAATCATCTCGATGCGGACGATATCCACACGCATATAATCAATTAGTATGACCATTCGTGGCCTGTGCTATGAATACAAATATCTATAACTATTACATGTAACAGAATAATATTATATCAGAATTAACTCCCTATCTGGATCTAACTGTTTCGCTATACAATAATACGCTACACATAGCTCAACTGCCGAAACTTCCACAGGATTGATCAATTTGAAAACTCATGTGAGCGCACCCTTACGCGGTGATGTGTGATTCTTGGTAACTGAGGAATTTTCGAAGACGCCGAGACTACGCGCCGCCTCCCAAGTCCTAGTAAATCCTTTCCATTCTGTCTTGCACAATACACGAGATCACACGCCCATTGTTGGAGCTATTGAGTAAAGACGATTAGGAGTCTCAATAACAAAACATGACCACGAAGCAACCTATCCTGGTTGATATATTAAGGGACGGCTTGCGTTATCTTTTGACATACCCGAGCGGTGAATTATTGCGTTGTGCCATTATGCGGATGTGTTCATAACCTTAAGTGCTGTAATCCCGTACGTACGTTATTAGCATATACAAGGTGTAAAAAAATTGTTTCAGCTATTAGAAGATGGAAGAGTGGAGGGGAAGGGGTCCTTAGGTCAACTAAAATAAATTTGACTCTGGTGACAACTTCAGCCGTTGCACCCACGCAGTTGGTTTGGGAACTTACTTTGCTAATACATCTGCTATTTGTTCGAAGTAATTTCGCCTGGCGCGCTTTACCAGTCCATCCACTAACACAGTGTTTCATCAGTCTTTCTTTCCCTCTATTTTCTTTGGCGTCAGTGCATGCAACGACTAATGAATATCGATGAAGCGAAAGTGATCTGTCAGTTTTGTGGCAAGTGGCAGTCCCTCGTCTCTGCCCACCCCTGTAGGATACAGGCGTGAGCTTTTGTATGTGTGTATGTATGTATGTATGTATGTATGATGTATGAATGTAATGTCGCGTGCAATGGGAGCGGCCTATGTCCAGCAGTGGACAACCATAGGCCGATGATGCGATGATGTATGACATCTTTCAAATTACACAACTAGCTTTTTAATAAGTTGCCACCTAAAACATGATTTAGATGGACGTGGGAATTGCGTTTCAGCCTATATAATATTCTGAAACGGGTTCAATCGCGATCATTTATTCGGTTAAATTTAATTTATGTTGCCGAAACGTCGGAAATCAAAGGTAATTAAATTTTACAGAGTTAGTCCCGTTTCATAATTAAATAAGTGTGACCATCGCGAGTCATTAAAAAATAGTCTGTATTATGAATATTCTCATATAACAGTGTCAAGCAATGTGGGGAAAAGTCACCATAAAGTCCATAAAGTTCCATAAAGTCACTGTCATCAATGCGAGAATTGAAATACCAATGTCATTGCAAATATAAACGGAAGTTATTTAAATAATTCCAGATAAACTTACTTGATTTTTTGTCAGAAGAGTCAGACCGAGTGTATCTTTAGTGCTTACGAAAGTTTTATTTTACTATAAAATGTAATATACATAAATAAATTTTGGTATATGACTTTAAATTTGTTTGATTTTGTATTTGAGTGCCTCATTGCCTTAGTGGCCAACACGCTTGACTACCAAAATGGAGGTTCAAATCAAATCAAAAAAGTTTTATTCTAAATAGCGCAGAAACTGTGATTTAATTAACGTAACTATTTAAAATAGGTATCCATATGTCCATCTCAAAATGTAAATCATTTTGGGGTAAATAATAATAATAATAATTATTAATAGGATTCTCTCTCTGATTGTACCCACAGCCTAGGTCTCAATTATATTATAGTAGGTTGTTAACCAAGGGCTGTATGACATCAATTGCATACGAGGTTTTTGGCGCCCGAGCGCAGCGAGCCCGAGTATGCAATTGATGCTTACACCCGAGGTAAACACTCTGCTTTAAGGTCCATCTGTCTATACTTGAGTATTGGGGTAAACAACAATGGCGTATCAATAAAATTTGACACTTACAGGGTTGGGAAACAGTGAATGAACTATTTGAGATTAGCAATATTTATTGGTGAATGAATGAATTGGGTTTTAAAAACGTTCATGAATGTGGTGATTGTTACTTGGAGATATGTGATTGATTATTATGATAATAAAAAAAAACAATCTTTAGCTTGCTATTAGCAAAAATAACATAAAAATTACCCATAATTTAGAATACCTACTACAACTTCAACGGTACCGAACACCACCATATTTCATTGTAAAATAAAAAGATCTAAAAGTAACATATTAAATATTATTTCATATTTTGTTTATAAATTAATAAAATTAGCGAATTTAGACCCGTTACTATTCAGGATACAAAAATAAATCCCTATTAAGAGGTGCACTTATGTGCCAGTTGAATGACGTCAGCTTAGGCAACTTGTACTATCGGATACATTCATTTTTTACTGTTCGGAGTCTTCTAAATAGATAATTTGTCACAGTGGAGATTTTCATAATCAAGAGGACTATTTTCTAGTCTAGTCCTAATTAACAAAGTTACAAAGTAAAGGAGGTTCACAAGGTTCACTGGCGATGTAAGTGAAAATAAAATTATTCCTTCTTTTCTTAGACATTTTTACACAAAGTGGTTTTCAAATCTCTCAATCGTCCCAATAGCGATTTTTGGGGCTCGTAATCGAAAAATGGGGCCAAATGACTAGTCTAGTCTTAACTAGACAGCAATTCCGCAAAAACTGGCGTTTTTGGCTTATATGCTAGGCCCAAGTCCTTGGCCCTAGGTTTTCGGTCATAGGACCTAGAAGTCTGTGTCAGATGTGCGTGTGCGTGGGCAGGTTCGTATTGCCATATCAAATTACAAAATAGATGGCGCGAGAAAAAAGTTGTCTGTGAAAAAATATGGTAGACATTTATTTAAAGGATATCTTTGCTGCAGCATAATATATTATTGTTGGTTTTTTTTTAATTTTAAGTTATGTTTTATGAGCGCAAACTAAGAGACGAAGAACATTAACGGTCTTATTAACAACTCTCTAAAAAATATTTTAAATGTGGCCCTTATAATGTTGAAAAGGCTTAAAAAAGGTTTAAAGTGTTGTAATGACTGAATCGGTAGTTTCAGAAAGAACATTAGCCATAATCTGCTTACTTTTCAGATTAAAACTGATTTCATAGTGTGACTAATGTTGTTTCTGCGTCTACTGAGATTTTCAGTGCCACGTAGTTCATTGATATTCATTGGACTAATGTTCTTTCTATAGGGATCCTGTAGATTTACCCTCAAGGATACCATAGACAACAATAAGTCAATCACACAAAATTTGGAGTAATTTTTTTTCGGAAACTACCGATTCAACTATTATGATGAGTTATTAACCCATAGTCGTTCTGCTATCAACACTTTTACAAACGTTTTTTCATTCACTTCAAATTGTTCTTTCATTCACTTGCACCCATCCCTACAACAAAATATCAAAACTAATCTGTGTGTTTTGCTAACCTGTGTCCTGATTTTATACCGAATTACGATTTTGGTTAAAAATCACATATTTAAAGATATTTTTGAGCAGTTTTCTGATTAATTAGACGCGTTAGTGTTCAAACTAGTGTTTAAAACTTATTGTGGTTATCTACGATGTGTTATGTCTTAGGAATGTTGTGATTTGTGCTCGAGTGAGGTTTGTTTACCGAAATACTCAAGTATAGACAAATGGACTTTACATATCGATTGTGAGGTAAGTAAAAACACAAGAAAGCCGGTTTCTATGAACATTTATTAAAGAGAAACATGTGTATTTAAGTAAAATTAATAGTAAAATTAGAAAATCTTTCAAATCCACGTCATGTTTTGTCATCATTGTAGCTTTTAGCATAGAATAAAACCACCATAAACTGGCTTCTTAGATAATTTATTAAAATATGATATAAAAACACTTTCAGAAAGAGATTTAACTTTTTTTCTGATCGCCACTTCATAAATTCGTCGTATGCCTTTACATATCTTTCTTTCGAGTTCGGCGGTAATAGATTTTCTAAAACTGTTTTTGCTTCTTCTTTTATAAAATCGGGGGTTAGATCCATGTCTTCGTCACTTGACATTTTTCAAAACTTTTGAGAAAGAACTCCAAAACACGAAAAAAAATTACTTTCGCGCCTAGCTAGTCGACTGACTTTTTTACTCTTCACGATTTTATGGCACGCAAGCGAGTGTCAAATCGTGCTGGCCAGTTTCATTTTTAAATCGATTTCAATTAACATACGATGTGACTGCGAAACAAATAGTTCGATATTTAAAATAAAATCTTCATAAATTCTAATACAAATTGTCTCGATTCCGATTCGAGTAAATAATCGATACCGAGAAAAAAAAAAAAACTTTAAAAAATATTCTTCTTGCAGTATGAGTATGATAGTTCTTTTTTCAAATACCAAAACCTATGCTGTAATGTTAACATTATATGGTATGTTTTGAAACCTATGCTGTAATGATATCCATACATCCCGGCATTCAGGGAAGTAAGTGACTACTTACAGAGCAAGAGATATGTAATAGTAGATTAGTAGCCAAGGGCTGTAAGGCATCAATTGCAGCCCGAGATATTTAGGCGCACGAGCGCAGCGAGGGCGCCTATAGTTCGAAGGCGCAATTGATACTTACACCCGAGCTAATTACTCTGCTTTACATCTCGATTATGAGGTAAGTAGAAAAAAAATTACTCGTTTTGCTTTTCGCCACTTCATGAACTCGTCGTAAGTTTTCAAATATCTCTCTTTAGAACTTTCAGGCAAAATATTGTTAATTGCTGCTTCAGCTTCCATTTTCATTGAATCGGGAGTGCTTATATCTTTATTACTTGCAGAACTCTACCTTTTTCCTAATATACCACGTAATTATAAAAAAATCCCAAAAACAAACAATATAGTATTAAAGTAAAAGTTTATTCCCGCCTATTTTCATTTTTTTTTAATTTTTTTTTTTCAAGAACGAAATGGAGCTTCGCTGTTCGATATTTAAAATTGATGACTATTATACTCATACGAAGACAAGGCTGAATAGCGAAGCGACCTCTTTTGTCATTGGGCTGAATGCATGATGTCTATTGCCAGTATGATGGTTAGATGTACGCGAACTTTTTGAAAGAGTGAAGAGTTTTTTTTTTAAATTACTTACCGCCCTAGGGCTTTTCTAGCTACATTATTACCCTAGAGCGCTAATTGGTCACCTACAAGCCCCATTTGGGGGTAACAAGGACCTACTCACCGAATATGAGAGATGTAAAATATTTTACAGTTCATAGGGATTGACTGAATTGGATGTTAATATTATCATACGAAGCACAAATAAATATAAACATTTTTACATTTACATTTACAAACAGGCACATACATTGCTTCTGACCCCTCACTAGAATACCCTGTGTCGTGGGAACCAGGAACAGCGACATCACAAACATGTAAAGATCCAAGACCTGGGGTTTGTTTTTTCGTCGGGCCGGGATTCAAACCCGGGACCTCTCGTATGGTAGTCAGATGCACTAACCTCTCCGCCACAAAGGCCGCCAAATTATCAAACATTGAGCAATAGACTACATAATAGGTACTAAAATAAATAATAGCTATTAATAATGGACAACTAAAAGACACTCTGGACGAACCAGAGACTCGATCTAGTAACCCAGCATCTCAAGTCTGACCAAATACCACAATGCCATCACGACTTCATAAATTGAGGTGAAATTCAGCAACAACTTCTGCGCGATTCGATGTATGGTCAATTTAGTAATTCTGAATGGTTGGTAGCACTGTCACGCTGATACGTTGTCAATTAACGAAACGGATCAAGTTCTTCATACAAGAGCATGACACGAGTAATCTATAAGTCAGTTAAAAGAGAGTAGAATACCAAATCTCCTTGCCAAAGAACGGTCATCCATCCATGCACTGATCGTGCCATATTATGTTGCTTAACCTTCGTGATCGTTTAAGATCACTCAGGCGGCCGGGGCTGCTAGTGATTCGAGCGAGCGAGATTTACTTTACTACATATATTCGGAAAATATTGCCGGCGATTAGAATCAGACTAGTTTTTACTTTGACTTGATTTAGGTTTAAACTCTGCCCATTTTAGATCTATTTGATCACTTTGATTGCTAAAGGACGAAGCTAGATCAGGCAAAAATTTGTTCAGCCCCGTTAGAAATATGAAATAACGGGATTTCTGCGCACAGTCGCGCGCTTAATCACGATTGAGCCTTAAAGTAAATACACAGAGGAACCGGCACATACTGACTCATTCAATGAAGGTTTTACTGTACTTTATTTTCAATAGAGTTAGGAACAGATAGTTTCAAATGTTTTTGAGTTTTTCTTTAATAGTTCAAATCTTAACGGACTTGGCCCCCGGGGTGGAGTATGGCCTATACCTTCCTCAGGGAAGAGACCCGTACCCCTCGGTGGGGACAAAATGGGTTGATGCAAAAAATTTCAAATCTTTAATTTATTTATTTATTTTGCGTATGGTATGCAGCGAGCTAAAATACAAAAGGGAGGCCATCTATCCACTCGATCACTTCCTCGTCGGCATCGTGAATTTTCCGAACGCCTCCTTTCATCGACCATAGGGGACAGTGGTCGGTAATGTGACACATAGTTTGCACCTCTCCGCAACTGCAGGTGGGATCAGTACCAAACTTCCACTTATGTATTAGGTCGGCGCATCTACCTTGCAAAGTTCGGCATCTATTGATTTGTGTCTAGTATCTTCGGGGTAGGTCAAATCCAGGGACACTTAAGTTTGGATCAGTCACCAGTTCCTTGTTGGGCACCTCGGAGTCTGTCCACCTATCCGTCCATCTCTCCGACAGGGTCTTCTCTTGCTGTAGGGCTTCGAACGCCATTAGTCCAAATGGCCTGCGTGATTCCAGACGCAGCTCGCTTCTTGTGCTTTAAATGTCTTTGTGGATTGGAAGCTGTGGCATTTAACTAATTTTCTCGTACTGCTTTCTGACGGATAATTCCCTGCAGAGGTCTGGGGGCAGAACATTGCACATCAATCTTTAATAGTTCTTTTTTTTATATTTGCACTCAAATTGTATGCACCAATTGCAGATGATATACCGATATTTATTATAAGTTATTATTAGGAATGTTAATTTCATTAATCTGTTCTTTATTAACTTTATTCTGGATCCACTCACTTCATTTTTTGCTGGAATGATTCGAGCAGGTTTTGCTCCGTCTCTAGTCACCATGGTTAAGCTCTGCAAATCAGAGCGAAACCAGTGGGCTCATTATGTAATTTTCGCAACGGATATTCATACGTCTTAAAAAGTCATGTATACCACTATTGAATAGCACTATCTTCTTTTAAGACCCTATGTTAGAGCGAGACAGTACTCCGTACGACGTCGGTTTTTGTGTTGACGTGACTTTTTAAGACGTATGAATATCCGTTGCGAAAATTACATAATGAGCCCACTGGTCGGACTCTTCTAGCAAAAATTCAACTAAGTGTATCCGAAAAAAGGTCAATAATTAGTTGTGATATCGAAAACTTTACTTTTAGCGTGGTATTTTGTCTGAATAATTTTCAAAAGAATTGTACACTTTTTGCTAACTTGCTCTAATCAAACCTAAACATATGATGGAAAAGTAAGAGGACATAATATAAGGATAAGTCAGACGGTAGAACAGTGAAAGAGCCGGCTTCTCACTCTGGAGGTCGTGGGTTCTTGGCTGTGACACTTAGTAACGTATACAGGGCGTCCCACGGCTATGCCACATGGAGGGAAAGTACCTTTAATATTGTAGATGGAACATTTTACTGAAAGAAGACATTATTTTAATTCCAAAAACAATCTAAACTGCATTCATAGATTTTTAAATAATTACACGGTTGAACCGGGAATCGAAACCGCTACACGAGAAAAAAAATTACCCTGTAGCTTTATCACACCGATCGGAAGGCTTCATCATAAGGATTATTTATTGCTAAATAACATAGGTACTATCAGAAATAAAAGGAAGACCATAAATTTTAACATTTTTAATAAAAAATAATCAATTTATTAAATGCTCAAAATGAGTCCCCTGTTGAATACACTCTTTTGATTATTTCACTCCCTGTCGATCTTTTGATTTTGTTGTGGTGGATATTCAGAATAATACGTCTAAGAATAATACGGTACTTATGATAATGTCAGTTGTATGTCCTTACGGCAATGTTAGCTTTTAATTTATTGAACAAAATTTCACTTCAATTGTTAAAATTCATGGTCTTCCTTTTATTTCTGATAGTATGTTATTTAGCAAAAAACAATCCTTATGATGAAGCCTTCCGATCGGTGTGATAAAGCAACAGGGTATTTTTTTTCTCGTGTACCGGGTTCGATTCCCGGTTCAACCGTGTAATTACCTAAAAATCTATGAATGCAGTTTAGATTGTTTTTGAAATTAAAATAATGTCTTCTTTCAGTAAAATGTTCCATCTACAATATTAAAGGTACTTTCCCTCCATGTGGCACAGCCGTGGGACGCCCTGTATAGTAGCTATAGCATCCGCTAACTGTGAAAAAATATATTTTGAGGAAACCTGAGTGTTTGAGATGTTCATGTGCCTCGGCGTTGCTACTCTTTCTTTGAGAGATTCCAGTAGGGACAGTTTATACCCATTTGGGCTGAGCGAAGATAGGAATATTCTTTATTGCACACAAGAAACAAGAGATACAAATAAAAGTTACAATTTGAAAAAGTACAATGGGCCCCCTTATTGCTAACAGCAATTTCTTCCGAGCAACCTTGTGATAAGACATAGTTTTGCGATCCTATAAGTTTTTTTACACTAAAAAGAATAAAAAAATGCTTACTTCTATTTTCTATTTTAGAAACGAATTTCCACGTTGACAACCACGAGTCCTAAAAACTGCTTGTAACATTATTGAGGAATTGTAAAGACACTTTTTGCAAATTCGATCTGTTAAAAAAAGATACCATGTTTTCCTCTATGGCGCTAGTTTGGATCCCCCTTCAAAAGCAAATACCTATGTCCTTTTTGACACTCAACAAAATAAAACTATGTGTCATAAATGTAAACACAAATCTGCTAAAAGTGAACGCTGGTGCAAATATTACTCAAAGGCAGACTTTTCCTTCAAATAGAACGTAGAGTACTATTTATAATGCAAATAATTGCCCTAACTCAGTATTACGGAAAGTTCTAATAAAATCCCTGTGGACTGTAAACTCATTTTTAGTCGAAGCTGCCTCTCTGTCGTATTTGTTTTGAGCTGTAATGAATCTCTCTTCTATAATGCAACGCTCCAGGCGAAATTGTCATATTTTGCATTTTAATTTAACTTTTACTGAAAATCCGACTTTGTTTATATAGTAACACACCAATTTCAAGTAAGCTCTAATATTTTTGCGATTTAAATTGTATTAGTTTAATAGATTAGGTTATGCTAGGAAGTTAATTAAGACAGCTCTTCATGAGGTATTCTCGTACAAACGTAGTTTGGATTTAATTTGATTTACAATGGCTTCCGGATTGCAATGAAACTTAACGAATAGGTTGAAATCGAATATAGATTTGGTTATGCCTAGAGTTAAGAATGTAAAAGAAATTAATTCAAAGAAAGTTATTTGGGGGTCTGCGGGTCACAGGCCAAAATTTTCGTTAGGGAGTTGGGGCGCTGATTGTGGGACCGTGGGCTTGACTGCCGCTCTGGGGCATTTCTGGTCAAAGGATTTCTTTGTCGGTGCAGTGCGGCAGTGTTGCCAGTGTGCTGGGGATTTGTTAGGTTTGGTTGGGTTAGGTTAGGTTAGGTTTAAACTAAATTTTTGTGTGTATGTTTAAATTATTATTGTAACTTTGTTGTGGACGAAACAACATCATCAACCCATTATGTCACCACCGTATAGGTATAGGCCAAGTCCGGATCGGCGGAGGCTTGTAAGACTAGTGGCTGGTCTTACTGACAGAAGTTTTCAAGCCGCCCTAAGGCATCTGACTTGGCGTAACGACTGCTATCTATCGATGGCAGCCGGCACCAACTGCTTAACGTGCCTTGCGAAACACGGATTCGCTCGGAAAAATGCCACTAGCGTTAGTCATATAACAGTTACTCAGCCATCCACTGAACGCGCCCTATTTTGCTTAGCATTTCTGATCATTTAGGTAAGATCACTCAGGCAGCTGGGGCTACGAGCGATTCTCGAGTCGACGAAACATTTGGTGGATATTGTGCATGTGTTTTTATAGTAACTAACTAATACATATATTTAAAAACCTGTTAGTTTAAATACCACAGACTAGGGACCATCCATAAATTACGTCACACGTTAAGGGGAAGGGAGGGGGTCGACGAAGTGTGACATTGTGTGACATGTCCTAAATTTCGTGACGTCACATGGAGTGCGTTCAAAGTCCATGGATTCAAGATGATTGAGTTTTCTTTATTCAATAAAGTAAAGGTTTTTTGTTTTGTTAATTTCTTGAAATGTTTGACTTGATGTTCATGTTTATTAAAAAATAATTTAAGTGGATATAAAACTAATTTTGGAACTGTCGTTTGAATTCAATAATTTCTAAATTTAAAATTGCTAAATATGTCACGCTAGGGAGGGGGGGAGTCTCACAAATGTGACCAGCTGTGACAAAGACGGGGAGGGGTCAAAAAAATCACGAAATTCATGTCACTAAATGGCTTATACCTTCCTCAGGAAAGAGACCCGTTGAGGTAGGCCAGTTTGCGCAAATAGCACCTGCACAAATGGCACTTGGCCTAGTCCAGATTGGCACCTATTAATATTTTTGGCAGAATAAACACATTTGAATTCACAAATAGCACCTGCCAAAAATATCAATAGGTGCCCAAACTGGACTAGGTCAGGTGCTATTTGTGCAGGTGCTATTTAGGCGGGTGCGCAAACTGGACTACCTCACCCGTGCCCCTCGGTGGGGACGTAATAGGTTGATGACGATGATGAGGGTCAGATAGGTAAAAATAATATTTAACGGCACAATAACAAAAACACAAAAACGTTTCCTTTGCATGTACTTAATGGGGTGATTTATGCAGCGTCCAGTAACACCTCTACTCACAAAAGAGGGCTGAAGAGTGTCAGGTTACCGGGGGCTATGTGGAGACACAGCCCCTGCTAACGGAAGCTAATAAAAATAAAAAAATAAACTTAGAAGTGTAAAGTTTAGTTCTAAATTTCCTCGACGACCTCTGTGGCTTGTGGCGTGATTTTACGTTATTTTTAAAAGTTATAATTCTGCATTCAAAGATTTTCTAAAAATTACTTGCCTCGTTTGGGAATCAAACCGACTTAAACGTAACGCGTATATGTACCTAATGTAAATGTAGGGTCGCGCTAAGCTACATCCGATAAGGGACAACTCGTATGCTGCAGTGCCTAGGACGTTGATTTTTAGATCGAAGAGGCTTGCCCATGGTCTTTACCATCTGACAGCTTACAGTCTATTTTTTGAAGCGAACGACTAAGTGTCAACATGTCAATAATTTGGTTTTTCAATATGCCACATTTATAACACTGCATAATATTTAGCAAAGTTATACAAAACTATATGCCTAATAAATACCACTAAGCAATTAACACAATAACACTGTTATTACCTGATTTATCCCCCACTTGCAGTTTATTTAACTAATATTTTATTTTATCATGAAAATACCATTTACTTAAGAGATCTATGCCCCAAAAAATACCTAAAATTTCAGTGGTCCTCAAATAAAAGCGATCATACTGCTGCCAAATATGTTCGCAACTAGGAAAGATGACGGACTTTTGTTTAAAGGCCGATTATGATCGACTATTTTATGCTATTGGGCTATGGGCTATGGTATGGAGAGCTGACTACGAACCTCTTTTTTAATTAAAGACAAAAAAAAGTAAGATTGACGTTGTTGTTGATGGGAGTGCGACTAAAGAAAATAAAATAGGTAACTTATCTTTAGTCTGTTCATCATTGTAAATAAGGTATTGGTAAAGTTTTTTGGTCCATCGTCCAGTTGTTTTATACTTTTGTGTTTGTTATTACGAAACGGAAAATATGGCCGAGCGAGCCGGACCCAACGCTGATTCTGCCAAACCGATGTATACGATGCCACAGAATACATAATATTACAACGATGCAAGCAAAGCTGCGTGCATGAGCTATTTTGAGTGAGATGTAAGTTTGAGAGATGCTGTGTCTTTGTTTACCTTTAGTCGTTCGCTTCAGTAAATAGAATATAGACGCCCTATCCCACAGAAAATAAAAGTGGGAAAACCTGCGGAGACAACCAAGCTGCGGCTTTCCACACGATGTTTTCCACGATGTTCTACAAAAAAATTGCAGATGCACGTAACTTTGGAAATAAACGAAGTAATAGTTACTGGATATTGTACCTGAAAACACAACGTAAGAATAAATGAACGTCACAAATTGCAGAAAGCTCAAATATTACAGATATAAAAATAAATAAGAAATATAACTTCGACACAATATGGTATAAAAGCTTCGGCAAACATAAAAATAGAAAGTCAAAGTAAAACATATACATACATACATTTTGATGCATCAATAAATGTTTGATTGGTTAATTTGCAATTCAAAATACCTACGATCAATCAATCCTCGATATGTATTCTCTGAACATATTTGTAAAGTTTTGCAATCCGATGATATTATTTATAAATTAAAACCAACCTTTGGGGATTCCTCTTCGTTACGAGGAAACACGTTTCAAATAATTATTATGATTAGTACCGTACCTTACATTTTCATAAAAACAGTCTGCCACGTGGAGTGGCAGTTATTTCCCCGAAAGACGTTCCTCGATACTCCATGATTAAAATTCTGTTGGGCGCTCTGGGCCGATCAATCCTAATAAAGGGAAAGATTGAAGAGCGTCTAATGAAGGTAAAATAATATGATTCCGCATAACTTTTAAAAATAGTATCTACTTTTCTCGGTAGCCAGATTACGGCATTTTGCAAAATATAAAAATATTTTTTCGGTTAGTCCTAGAGATACGTATTGTGTTTAGGAAGCTCTTTCAGTAGCTGCAAAAGTTTAGAAGTCCCGTGATGCCTATTCTAGCCAAAAACAATAAATAGGGACTCTGGAATCACTCGTAGCCTTGGCTGTCTGAGTGATCTTAAATGATCACGAAGGTTAAGCAACATAGGGTGCGTTCAGTACATGGATGGGTGACCGTCTATGACTAACGCAAGTTAGTCGTAAAAACTAAGCAAAGACTGGTCTCATAAATGTCAAAATCACGTACTTAAAAATATTTCGTATTCAGAATCGAATCTTCGCAAGTTTAGTATGAAATGGTGCTTAGTTAAGTGTAAGTAGTCAATATCGGTGACTTTACGTGAACTTAGAACTGTCACTTCTAAGCCTCTCGTTCACAGACTACTCCAAACGTCATTTCGCTGATGTTCTACGAGCATTATCTGTGGGATTTTTTTATTCACTCTGACATATATAAAATTGTATGATGTTGTCCTGCTCTCGTGTAGCAATGTAAAATTTAAAAAAAACGGTAAGAACCACATCACTAAAAAAATAATAGACAATATAGATGAGTTTCTTAAGTACCGTGAATACGAAAATTACGGCGCTTTACTAAGTACGACTTTAGTTTACTTTGCTAAGACTGATCTAAGCGTGAACTTGGGATTCGTCTCTAAATGTCAGCCTAAGAACGGTTTGAAAACTTCTGACAGTAAGACCAGCCACTAGTCTTACAAGCCTCCACCAATCCGGACTTGGCCCTTGTGGTGGCGTATGGCCTATACCTTCCTCAGGGAAGAGATCCGTGCCCCTCGGTGGACATAATGGGTTGATGATGATGTGTTGGTACTAGATGTAGATGGTTGATGTGATGTCCAACTTTTGTGGTTTTTGTCTACTGGTAAATTAGGTTACTTAAGTTTTCTTTATGAATTAGCCCATATAAAAAATAATAAAAGCAAGGCATTGAGTAGAAATACCCGAATCGCAGTTTTAACACTAAAATTCCCGCGATGAAAGAAGTAAACCAGCATCAGTGGGTTGTGACGTTGAGAAAAATTTATAACCCGTAATAAACTTCTATTAAGGCTGCTCCTGCCGCTGGCATTTTGCTCGCTTAGATATCGTTACATTGTTAATTATTGTAAAAATATTGTAGGTATACCTTTTGTACCCAACAAGAAAATAAAATTAAGATAATTTTACTGCTGTAGGAATCGCTCGTAGCCACGGCCGCCTGAGTGATCTTAAACGATCACGAAGGTTAAGCAACATAGGGCGCGTTCAGTCCATGGATGGGACCGTCTGTGACTAAACGCTAGTGGCATTTTTCCGAGTGGTTCCGTGCTTCGCAAGGCACGTTAAGCAGTTGGTGCCGGCTGCCGTCGATAGATGGCACTCGTTAAGCCAAGTCAGAGGCGTTAGGGCGACTTGAAATCTTCTGACACTAAGACCAGCCACTAGTCTTACAAGCCTTCACCAGCATCGCAACGAGCGATTCGTCATTTAGTTTGGCCCCACTTTGAAAGCACAAAACTTATTTTAGAATTAATAATTATCAACCGTGTTAATATGTGCGAACATCTCCTCCGGTTGCTTAGAAAAGGCAGGGATAATATTCATATAACGTAGTTCGTCGAGATTAAGAGATTTGGCAAAAGTACTACAAGTGCCGGTATTATGGCAGAAGACGCTCCCCACTAGATCAGATACGAGGCAGATGTCAAGCCAGATTAGTGTCAGTTTATGACGCACGCTCTGTGTTATATTATTATTATATTAAGGCTATTGTGTTTCATCATGTAGTGGGGCTGGGTAAATGCGCCCAAATTGACATTGGCATCTCTTGTCTCAATCTAATTCGATCACGCAAAGGCACACGTTATATTCAATTAGGTTGGTATATTACGTAGAACGGTGACTGCTTTTGTTTATAGACCGCTGAATTTAGGGCTGTCAAGTTCATTTAGCGGCCCTCTAGAAGTACAGCTATTGGCAAATAGGTAGTATCCACCTGGCCCTCGATTCTGTTGTACATTTGTACAAATCGCCTCAGTCTGGGTGTATTTCCATGTATGTAATATCCTTGCCTGTTGACCATAGCACAGGATATCCTAGTTTGGGACCAGGGCTTCGATTCTGTTAGAGCATTCCAGTACGATGACGGATACTCGGTCTTGTGACGTGATGTGTTTTTTTCATACCAGTGGCGCCTAAAATTATTGATATTGCACGGGTCGGCTTGAAGCGGCAATGAAACTAAATCGCCATGCAGTTGTTATTGTACTACAATGCATTGGTAGAATCTAGGCCCAGTTCAAGTGATTGTGTTGTGTGTGTGTGGAATTAATTTCGTTGGTTCATTGACGGAAATTGGTTTCGCGCCCTGCGAGCGTTGTTTGCGGAGCCTTGACAGCCTAATGCATTGTAGAAGCAACTGCATTACGCGTCAAATGATGCGTCAATCCGTTTAGAGAGAAAGGAAGACGTTTATTGCGCCAACAGTCACACATACAAAACACTGAACTAATAGGAAACGGAATTAACAGAAAACAAACAACAAAAATAACATAAACATACCTTTCTTAGGCTGGCTGGAAGACATTTCTTTTGAAATAAGTCGGCTTTTGTGCATCGACACATACCTGTTATTTGAGGTTTTATATATTGTTTCATTTCTTTTGTGCAATAAAGCGTAACAAACAAACAAACAAATTACATACCGTGTCTGTTGGTTTAATAAAGACTTACATACAGGCACATAAATTGCTTCTCGCCCCACACTAGGATACCCTGTGTCGTGGGAACTATAAACAGCGACAACACAACAATCCAAGATCTGGGGTTTTTTTTTGTCCCCAGTCGGGATTCGAATCTGAGACCTCTCGCGTGGTAGGCAGATGCGCTAACCACTGCGCTACAGCGGTCGAGGTGCGAGACTCGTTTCTTCAACAAAGCAAACTTGTCTAAGCAAAGCGTTAAGTGCGAGTCCAACTTGACCGCGTTTTTAAAATCTGTTAATTCAAATTTCAAGTTCTGATATTTTTTTCATAATAAAAACAAAATATGACAGATATTCTTGACTTCTAAATAATATCTGTTTTTATTAAAAAAAAATATAATAGACTGTGCTTAACACATTTCTTAAACCGCGTCGGAGGTAATTCTAATAAGATTATCTTGGGGAATCTTGTTGTAAAACCTTATACAGTACCCCATTAAAGAAGTATTAACTTTTGCAAGTCTAATTGTTGAAATGACAAAGGTTTATTCCTTAAGTATTAATTTCGTCACAGCCACATTATAATGACTACCAATAGTTTCCATATCTTTAATATTTTTCCGAACGTACATATAATCTTTTTATAAAATTCAGTCCTGACTGACTGACTCATCAACGCCCAGCCCAAATCGTTGGACCTAGGAAGCTGAAATTTTGCACAGAGGGTCTATATAATATAATGTAGGTAAGGAATAAGACCCGATTTTATGAAATTTAACGCCTAAGGGGGCGAAAAGGGTTGCCAAAATTTGTATGGGAGGTATAAAGAATGTTGTCTAATTTTCTTGAAACTTAAAATAAATACTCTTTAACACAATTGATTGACCACGTGTTTCGCCGTTTTTCTAAATTTAACCCTTAAGGGTCAAACTGTTAAGACCTTGGTTTCTTCGAAGAAATCTCTTAGCGATTTCTTCATAGTCACTAAGGAATCGAAGCTAGTCGAACGTCAGTTTTATCGCGCAGTAAAAAAGAAAGTCCCGGAATGAATAGCACATCGAACAGTTAATTACAACGCGAACCCTTTGATTCAATACAACGGCGAGACGGTCAAGAATGTTCCAGCGATGTTAAAGACTTTTCCTTCCCTCTTGAATCACGAACTGTAAAGCAATTGACTTCTTGACCAGGCCCGGCGGCTCCATTCATCTTACACAATATAAGAAAAGACGTAATCATGTCTAGAGAGGAATCACGTCCAACGGGGCGCCGGACTTCCGACCGGGCGATGCAACAGCAGCCTACCCCTGGTATTTAAGGCATTGAGGATTTTTCTGATCTATTTTATTTTGAGAACGTTTGTCGCAAGGTGATGATGACAGTTCCACTTCCTAATTAACTATCTAGGGTCCTAAAAAATCAAACTCAAATATTTTAAGGTCCGATAGAGTAAAACAAGTAAGAATTTAGAATGTTTAATACAATTTTTTTTTTGACACAATTTTTATCTGCCGTCAGCTATTCAGCCATAATCAGATTTTCTGTCTTCTTTTTTTGTGTTTAGAGGGGTATCTCAGCAGATACTCTCCTCACCCATCGATCAGAGAGTCCCTTTTATTGGTGCTTCTGGTCCAGCTGCAGTATTTGCCATCGTTTCTGCCTCATGATGTCACTATTAGTGTTAACCAGGTCCCTAGCCAGTTGGTTTGTGTGCTTTTTAAGTCTTTCTTTGTATTTCACACAATATTTATGTACTTCCTCTTTGATGGTTGGCATGTTTAGGTATTCATGAATCTCTACATTTCTCGCAAACCATGGTGCATTTCATATTGCTCATAAGACATTATTTTGGAACCTTTGCAGGATTTCAAGGTTTGATGTGCTGGCAGATCCCCACAGTTGGATTCCATATCGTCGCTTATACTTCAACACCGCGAACATGCATTTAGACAACTTTGCAGGAGACGCATAAACTTAATGATTTCTTTTCTAGAATGAAATAAATGACAGTAAAATAAATAAGCCGAAAATTTTGAATTTGACTGGCGCAAAACATGCGCTGTACGACTCTCTATCCTCAACTCTATAACTAAGTTTCTACTAATGGTAAAAAGCATATTCGCGCTGTTGAAGTATAAGCGACGATATGTCCATATGGGTTTTATGATGCATTTATAGACCAGTAGTTTGATGGATAGTGTAATATAGTGTTGGATAGTGTTGTATAGTGCAACCAACCAATACAAGCGCTGGCAAGAATAATAGGTCGAATAAAAAATCGATAATCCATACTAAACAAACACCCTTTAAACAGTGTATGTAAGTGCCCTTTGAAACTTTGCACTTTGAAATAAATGTCACATATCATTAAAATTTGCATTTTTTACATCCAGATACTTCAATCGTGTGTGTGTGGATGAAAACAGAATGATATAAAATGAATTTGTTTTGAAGTGTTTTTATTTTTTTTGTAGAAATAAATTAAGCAAATCCTTTAATGATCTTATATTTTTTTTGCTCAAAGGTACTATTACACTATATATGACTGATTGATTGAACGTGTCACGTTTCGCCGTTCTTATAAATTTAACCCTTAGGGGAGTGAACGGGGTTGCAAAATTTTGAACTAAAGTCCACGCGGACGGAGTCGCGGGCGAAAGCTAGTAATTTATAAGAGCTTGCATTGGCATGGCAGTCCTTTTTATTGTTTAAATGAGTCTCCCCTGAACGGGTGCAAGCTACAAGTGAAACCGCTAAAGTGAAGTTAGTCACAGGAATTTGGTAGGGTGCGACAAAGTGGTGGTTACGTTTGTGTCTTCCGTCTCATAAGTGCTTACGACCAGGAGAAGTGATTTTGTCTCTTATACCTATTATGGAACAATTTACTGGTAAAATGTAATATTTACGTGTTTCAAAGTAAGTTAATAGATTATTTATTTATTTTCCTTAAATTTGGTATATAAATCATAATGTCAACCCTGTATGTATAAATTACAATATTGATTTGAACTTAATAAGTAGTAGAAACCGATTTTGTACGAAATTGACGACCACTGTGGCGTAGTGGTTGTCGCATCTGCTTACCATGCGCGAGGTCCTATCCTATTGTGGCGCCAGAAGCAATGTATGTGCCTGTTGTTATATGATGTTATTTATATAATTTTGCTAGCTAACGCCGCGAATTATTTTACCATATAAAGTAGCCTCAGACCACCAAATCATTATAGGCCTTAGCTTCCGTTACGGACGATTCAAGCAGTGCCTAAGGACGCAGGACTTGATACTTTTTTGAGTGACTGAAAAGTCTAATTCTAGAACGGCAGCGGCACCACAAAATATACATTAAAAAATCGTACAAATCGGTGAAGCTGTTTCGTAGTCCTTTGATAACATTGTAACACCTGATTTTGACAGCTGACACCACGAAATACAAAATTGTGTAGTGTGCTGTGAACAATGTTTCTGCAGAGTGTTTTGTATTTAAAAAAACGAAACATTCGAGATGTCGTGGGCCCGAATCCCTGCATTTAACAATGACTTTGTTTTCTAAGTTACATTCGTGAAGTTGTAGCAGCAATACCACTGGCTCGTTGTGAAGGGAAATGTTGTGAGGAAACCTGAGTCTCTAAGGTGTTCACATACCACAGTTCTAAAATATATCTTTTAAGGTTTTCAAAGTTGTAAAAATAATTTCTAACGTAAAATAAGACGTTTTCTTCGTTTTTCCGCGGCGCACAATCAGTGCAGTTAATCGTATGAAGTCCTCTGGATGTCTGAACAAACTCCAACTTAGTCCTTTGAGTCTCCTTACATGAGCTCTGGAGTTTCAGCTGATTCCTAGCAACGGATAAGCCCAGAGGATCGTTAGGTAGGTACTGAGATGAACTTCCGTAGATAAAGAAAAACTTCCCTATTCCTCTTTTCAAATGGCCGCAGAAGGTCCTTTAAAACTTTTCACAGTGGACTACGCGAACAAGCCGGCTCTACAATTCCAACTCCGGAAACCTAAGACTTTGCGTCGCCGGCGACGTTCCGATCCCCTCTGTTAAAATAAAATAGAGCCATGCTTTATCTATGTATAGTATCACGTGCACAAAGAATGCTCGCTGGAAATTTCCGGCGAAATTCCTAACGTTCATTGTACCTTTCTTTTGGAACCTCTTTACTTATGGTACAATTTATTTTCCAACAGTAAATTAGCGGGTATTTTGTCAAGGTGATGAGAGAGGAAATCTCGACAATGTCATTTCGCCCGATAGGATTTCCTACATACGGAGGGTCTATATCGGGGGTGCCGATAATGAATATGTAGGAAAAAATACATATAGAACGCTTCACACGCATCTCACGACGGAAGAAATAGAAAAGGGGATTCTGTGACGCGATATGAAATTGCAATGAAGGCTGAGGCCAGTCGGGCGCGGTGGGGATCGAGACGGCTTGCTTCGCGTCGAGCCGGACACCGATTCCTACTGTCAGCCCGGTACGAGAACGTTTTTCATTTGACCCAAACAACCTAGAGGCTCTATTCGATAATTTTACGATAGCTGGACGTTCTGAAAAAAAAATTTACAAACACGACATCTATGTTTTTGCGACCGGCATGAGCCTCATTGTTTAAGAGAGATTTACAGTTTACCTAATTGGTAAAAGAATCGATCCAACTAAAACACGCTTAACGCGGGTTTAAGATATATAGATAGGTAGATAAAACATTTATTTAACGACATAATACTCATACAAACATACATAAGCTCACGCCTTTATCCCAGAGGGGTAGATAATACTCCAAACAAGACATAAAGATTAAAAGACAACAGAAATGTAAAATTAAAAACGCATAACATAACTGACAAGAGCACACAGCTCGTATAATATCTCCTCATAAATTCGACCGCACATTGTGTGCGCTCAATTCAATTACGTTACTGGTGAATTTGCAACAAAAAATATGAAGGTTGATCAGAGCTAAAAATAATAAGTATAAAAACAAAAATGTTTCAGTTCCAAATATTGGAAGCTTGTTAAAGCCGGTTCTTGGGAGAAATCCCTATTATGAAACGCCATTAATTCCGTTTTATTGAAATCGTTTGTTTACCGTTTCAGTGGAATCTACTTTTAATTAGATAGAACTGTAAAACTTTTTTTTTTAATCCCTTGATAACATTAAGCGTATTCTTTTGAAAATCATAGTGTATGCTACTTAAAGTCTTCTCGTCACTGTTCTCCTAGTAGAACAGTTAGATTTGTATCTAAGTCAAATTCATAATCCACGGTGAACTTTTTACTTCTTCTTCTCGGGCCTTTTAACTAATAAAGCTTAGCCGTCAGTTCCCGTAGTTTTCACCACATTTTTCTTGCCAAGCGAAACAGGTCTTCAACGCTTCAACGACTTCCTTCTCCCGACACATTTCCTGCCCTCAACATTTCACATAAAAATAATTTTATAAGTTGCTGGTGCCTGCAGCCCGTGCCCTGCAGAAACTTCTTCTTTTATATGGTCAACATGATTTCTCGTTCAGGATTGGAGCTTTCACTACTCAGCTTGTCGAACAGATGCCATGCGTACGTGTAATGATCTGCGTAGAATCTGAACCAATTTAATGTATTAAGGCAGATTCTAGTCACTCTAGAAACTCTTTAGTTCCCAGAATTCAATTTAAATCAAATTTAAGCCAGTTGCGTCCAATTTTACGGTCTTTTACCAAACTTTCTGTCTCAGCTCATTTTAATTGGTTTCCCATAAATGTTTTAGACATCATTGTGAACAAATCCAGGTTCTATAAAGTTTCAGCGCCGACTTTCAGTTGGATAACTTTGGAGAGCACATGTCTACTCCGCAGGCATTTCATACTGCTTGAACCCTGCATCGCGTTTGTAATGGTGGCACACCGTGAGCCAAATTTGCGTTATGCCTAAGTCGATGTCGTTGACTCGGCGGAAGTTCCGTGGATGCGAATGGCGAGAGACCGTGTGAAATGGCATTTGGGGGAAAAGGCCTATACCCTGTTTACCTGATTGAGAAAAAATACACACATGTGATCTTAAACGATCACGAAGGTTAAGCAACATAGGGCGCGTTCAGTGCATGGATGGGTATCCGTTCGATGACTAACGCTAGTGGCATTTCTCCGAGCGGTTCGGTGCTTCGCAAGGCACGGTAAGCAGTTGGTGCCGGCTGCCTTCGATAGATGGCAGTCGTTAAGCCAAGTCAGAGGCCTTAGGGTGGCTTGAAAACTTCTGACAGTAAGACCAGCCACTAGTCTTACAAGCCTCCACCAATCCGGGCTTGGCCGCCAAGGTGGAGTATGGCCTTTACCTTCCTCAGGGAAGAGACCTTGAAAATTCGATCTTTAAAAGAAAATACGTTTAAATACGTATAAATACAGGTATAAATACGTTTTTATACCTGTTATTTAAGTCATATTATGTATTTTCTTTTGTGCAATAAAGTGTAACAACAACAACAAAAACAACAACGTTTTTTTATGTGTCCGTATAGTTGGCTTTCACGTGGTCGATTTCAGTAATTTCAGCTATGCCACCGAACTGTGTATTAATAATGCCTAATAGTGCTACAAGGCACAATTAGCTAGGACAAGTATTTCCGGAGATATTCAGGCGACTCACTGAGGCAGCCAACTAGACGTCTACTTAGCAGACACATCACGGGCGACTCACTGAGGCAGCCAACTAGACGTCTACTTGTGTTTCATTAAGAGGCACTATTAACGCACAGTTTTTTGGTATAGGTTTTGTTTTAAAACTCTACGCCGTTACGAAGAAATTATGGTAAGAAAAAGCGTCTAGTTGGCTGCCTCAACAATAGGGTATGTTTTCTCAGCTTGTATTGAAGCACTATTCTGGAAACTTGGCATGTAGGGAGCACTATTAGCGCACAATTATCTGGTATACAAATCATAACTCTATATACAGCCGTTTGTGATGTGTCTGCTAAGTAGACGTCTAGTTGGCTGCCTCAGTGAGTCGCCTGAATATCTCCGGAAATACTTGTCCTAGCTAATTGTGCCTTGTAGCACTATTAGGCACTATTAATACACAGTTCGATGGCATAGTTGAAATTACTGAAATCGACTATACGGACACTTTTTTGTTGGTTAATTCGTTAGCCTACTGGATCTCCTTAAAACTATTTTTTTCGTAAGTAATCAGTTGCGTTATGACCTTGAGCAGAACAATTAAATCCCACAGTTTTGGCGAGCCCATCGGCCCACGAAAAAATCTACAGGTTAAAAGGAAATTTTAATTAGCTGCAACACAGTTACGTTTCTGCTCACTGTCGCTTTGAAAGCTAAATACGGCAAGTACTTACATACAAGCCGTATTTAGTTCCCAAAGCGACAAGAGCAAAGGATTGTAAGACTAGACGCAAAGGAAACAGGCCCGGTGCCCGCTCTACAAATCCGGCGATAACACCTTCATTACCCACACGTCAACCCTCTTCTCGCGTCTTCGTCACGGCTTCAATCTTTTTGCGGATATTACACTGAAATTATGACAAAAGTGCTACATCAGGAGATGCATAATGAATCTCCTTGATGAATCGATGTCTTTCTCATTTTCTTCTGGCTAGTTGCGCTAGCGGTATCTCGTCTCGTCTGATCATCATGCTGAAGGTTTGATTCCCATTGGGGGGCGCCCCGTACACATGACTGCAGTCTGGACTTCAGGCTCTCGATTCTGTTAATGCATTATAGTATGATGACAGACACATGGTCGGGACACGTGACGTGTTTTTTCAGACCATTGACTCCTAGATTGTTTGATATGTGAGCGGGCGTACATTTGACGCGGCAGTGAAACTAAATCGCTATGCTCATGCAGTTGTCATTGAACTACAATGCATGAACAGAATCTAGGTCCAGCTCAGGTCTTTTCCTGGTTTCTATAGCACAAGGTAACCTAGTTTGAGATCGGAACACGTAATCGTGTTGTTCGGCAATTAAGTTAAAAAGTTGCAACCTAATAGAAGCATGCCGATGGGATCTTAAAATATAAAAAAAAACTAATTTGATCCGAATACTATACATAATGGACACAAAACACAGACTAAAAGCATAAATTTGAACTATGTTATAAGTCGCGCAACGAATAAAGAGCGATGACCTTGAGCGCGGCACTATTTTTCTTTCACTCACACTCACACTCACATTAGCCACGCGCGTGCGAGGCAAATATCCCCTCCATTTTTGCCGAGCGCTCATAAACAACCTAACATACAGGGTGTCCCAAAACTCAACGTCAAGCCGGAACCGGGTGAAAAGGCAGTCATACTGGTTATCAGAAACCCTAAAAATTAGTTCCTTCTCGCAGGAGAATACAAAAAATATCAACATCATCAACCCATTTTGCCCCCACCGAGGGGCACGGGTCTCTTCCCTGAGGAAGGTATAGGCCATACTCCACCACGGGGGCCAAGTCCGGATTGGTGGAGGCTTGGAAGACTACTGGCTGGTCTTACGGTAGAGGTCGCCACTTATATCGTAATAACTTAAGAGAAGCTATTATATTATAACATATTATTTTTAACAAGATATAAAGTGAAAGAGCTTGACAATATTACTGTCGCTCAGCCTGTGCTGATAGATGTTGGGTGTCCTAAAGCGCTGATTTTCAGCGAATTGAAGCATATCAATATAGTAAAAGCGGTAGAGGTATAGCAACAAATATTATCACATTACTTATTAAATCATGGACAGGCTTCACCTTAATTTACGTCGTAATATAAAGCAGGGCGAAGTCGGCGCCAAACGTTATTAAAATTAAAACAAAGCAACCTGACAAATATTATTCAGGAAGGCAGTGGGGTGTCCAATTTTGTCCTAATACCAAATTTGGGGTTGCGCATTGCAGTTTTACGAGAAACCTTAGGTTTTTTTTCTTATAGCCTCCATAACCTTAGCAAGAATTCATATTTCTTGTGCCGGCTGCCGTCGATAGATGGCAGTCGTCAAGCTAAGTCAGAGGCCTTAGGGCGGCTTAAAAACTTCTGACAGTCACTAGTCTTACAAGCCTCCACCAATCCGGACTTGGCCCCCGTGGTGGAGTGTGGCCTATACCTTTCTCAGGGAAAAGACCCGTGCCCCTTGGTGGGGACATAATGGGTTGATGATCTTGATGTTTTTTGTATTCTCCTGCGAGAAGGAACTCATTTTTAGGGTTCCGTAACCAAAGAGTAGGGGTACCTGTAGCTAAGGGTTCACCGTCCGTCGGTGTTTATCACCAGGCTGTATCTCGTGAAGCGTGAGAGCTAGACAGTTGAAATGTGTGTTTCTCTTGCCGTTTAACCGATAAATACTTATTTTAAATAAAAAAAATTAAGTGGGACTCCCATACAACAATCCTGATTGTTTAGATGTTTTTTTGCTCAATATTAACAACGGCTATAGATAAACGATTGAAATATTCACAGGATATTTAACTGTGATTTCGCATTAAAAATAAATAATTTTATTAAAATTGATTGACTTTATTTTATACATTTATTTTATAATATGTATTTATTTTATATTTTTCTATCTTATTTGCGTTGAGATAAAAAAAGTAAACATTTAAGGGGGGCTCTTATACAAACATAACAACATAACATTAACATACGGGAACATACATTGTTCCTGGCCCCACACTAGGATACCCTGTGTCGTGGGAACCAGAAACAGCGACGTCACAAACATGTAAACATCTACGACCTCCAAGAATACAAACGTGACTTTTTTGCCATTTTTGCTCGATATTAGAAACAGGGCCCTTAGTGCGAGTTTTTTCATTCACTTTCGATAGCGAAAGCGTTTGCAATTTGTATAGGAGTGACAGAGAGACAAATAGGTGGCGCGCTTTGTCACTCCTATAGAATATGAGTTTACGTTAACGCGATCGAGTAGTTAAAAAAACTCGCACTAAGCACACTGAAATAAGTAGAATAACAAAGGAACAGAAGAAACTAAAAAAAGATTATAATATAGTGTTTAATGTGATAAATAGTACGGAACACTTCATGCGCGAATCCGACTCACACTTGGCATCTTTTTTATGTGTTAAAGTACTTTTTCTATTTTCATCCGCCTTTTGGTCTATCTCTTTGACCTCTCATGTTACTGCACGTTTTTAAGCATCTAGTTTTGAAATGTTGTCATCCCGATTTCCTAAAGGTTTTTCATAGCCGGGTGTGCTTAATAATAACAACAGGTAATAAGTTTCACTGCTCGAGATATGTGAATGTGAACTTAAAGGTCTCCTCGCACCAAAGCGAGTCGATTCCGGTAATATTTTTTATGGAAACAACCATAAAACATGAGACAAAAGAAACACTGCTTAATCAGCACCTCTGACGTCACGACATAATCGATGCACCACGCACGCCGGTACGGCGCACTGCCACAGACGTCTGTGCTACGGACCGAGACCTTTCCCACGGTGTGTCGTACGAGCTGGTCCGCGTCTGTCCGCGATATCGCGGACCGTGGGAAGCCGACTATAGAATCTATAGGGTGACTTCTACCGTGTTTACCTTTTTATAAATTTGATTTTTTCCTAATATAAATTAGTTTACTTAAAGCATAAAATGTCGGAAAAAACCCTATCGTATTTGAACTTAATAAAACATATTTTATTTATTTATTTATTTAAATTCTTTACATCTGTCATTACAGGACGATCCTAATGCGAAAGATGCGCTACAATATTAATTATACATTGTATCCCAATCTACTAGTTTAGTACAAACTGTTTTTTGAACTGAATAAAAATTGAAATTGAAAATTGAATATCTATTTTCTTAAACCAGAACTCAAAATGCATAGACAGGCCGTTGTGAACTCGTCAAGAGTTAGTTGAAACAAGGTCAGTATGATCAGCCACTGTGATGACCGTGCGCAAGGCACGCATGAGCGGCGCATCGTGGAGTAGGTTGGTGCCATATCGGAAGCTATACTCTTAAAAAATGTAACATTTAACAGATATCATAATTTTTTCATGCACTGTCATGTTTTGAACCGTGTCTGTCGGTTTCCTAATAAATGAAATAATTATTTTCTAAGGCACTTCCTACTACTTTGGACTTAGTTTCATAGTGTTGGACTAAACGGTCTGTCAAATCAATTATTAATAAAATAAAAATATTTGTGTAATTGGCCCTCGTGGTGGAAGACGGCCTATACCTTCCTTAGGGAAGAGACCCGTGCCTCTCGATGGGGACATAATGGGTTGATGATGATGATGATTTGTGTAATTTCCTTTTTATTTATAATAAAGTTTTCGCTATTTTAGATACCGGTCTATCTATTTATCTACTATTGTACGATTTGGCTAGTAGTAAATTCTTCAACATACATTTAAATTTGTCTATGGGGAGTTTCTTCTATCTGGAAGGCAGTTTTTCATAGAAACCATGGGAAAGACGCTGTTGTGCCACGTTTGACTTTCTCTTTAGTACTCTGGTGGGATCTTTTTGGGCTCGCTTATTATTACCTCTAGCTTTATGGTATAAATCTTCATTTTGTTCCTACAAAAGGGCTTATTTCTGTACATCGCATGCAAAGTCAAAATATTATAGGTATTTAATGAACAGCGGCTTACAGGTGTCTTGTTTTTGAAGGCCAAATATCGCTCTGATGCATCGTTTCTGTAATTTAAATACAGATAGGTACGTTAATTTGTGCCGTGGCCCTAGAATAATATAAGTCTGTATCTTAGGAGGAATGCAACCATACCATTGTACGCTGTTATTAATGCATTTGTGTTTGTAAGAGCGTAAAAGCACACGAGGACAATTTTAAACGACTTCCAAAAAGGAGAGGGTCCTCAATTAAAAGCATTTTTTTATTAACTTTGTTCCGGATAAAATTGTCTCAGAGAAAAGCAACCGATGACTCGAACTCCGCACACCATGATTAAGCTCTGCGAATCAGAGCGAAACTTGGTCGGACTCCTCCGACAAAAAATCAAGTAGTGTATCGGGAAGAAATGCTAGTGCAGTGTGCTAGTGCTTACTTGTTTTTGGCTATCTCATCGCATCGTTAAGCCAAGTCAGAGGCCTTACAGCGGCTTGAAACCTTCTGACAGTAAGACCAGCCACTAGTCTTACAAGCCTCCACCAATCCGGACTTGGCCCCCGTGGTAGAGTATGGCCTATACCTTCCTCAGGGAAGAGACGCGTGCCCCTCGGTGGGGGCATAATGGGTTACAGACTACATCGCATTAGTTCGTGAAATATTATCTGGTTTTGACACTTAAATTTTTGTTTCATTCGATATAGGGTCGACGTCCCATTGGTCTCGTTTTAATTTAGTGAAGATCTGGTGCAGACTTTTGCAAATAGAGAACGGAACTCTTCCATAGACAGCAGGAAATAAGGTCTATTGAAGACAATCATTTTCCGCGAGGGCAATCCTTTAGTAATAATGTACAAGTTTCACAAAGTGTATCGCAAGCAGTCCCGGAGTAATTTGGTGATTATTCACAAAAAACGTACGTATATTTTACATGAAACCTTCTACAAACCACCTATAACGGGTAGTACGCAGTCAACGGTAGTAGAAGAGACAAACACATACAAATATCCTGTGAGGAATCTTTGGGTACGACATTCAATTCCTTTCAAACAACACGGTTCACGCTATTCTATTCCTAGGTTGAAATGGGTTCGGTGTACAGCATAATGTGCTGTCGTCGACACGTTCTTGGCCGTTTTCACCTGTAGCCTGGTAGAATGCCGGGGAGGGGGGAGGGTGGGGAAATCATTTTGCCGTTTTATTAGGTTGCTCTGAAGTAAATACAGGTGCTTACATTTAGGGTGGCTCTATTATTGTGCTCAAATAGACTTGTCAATAAGTCAACTTCAAAGAAATTGGTCTTATGTGCGTAGGTACTTGTCTACCGGCGCAAGACAATACAAGGAGATAGGGGGTTACGAGGAACCTTTTCGGGGAACTTTGCCTCTTTGATTTAACGGCGAAGCGACTGACTGCTAAGTCGGAGATCTTGGTATTTTTCCATGTTTCCAATAACTTTGCATGGTAACAAGACCACAGGGTAACCGTATTTTGGTTTAAATTTTTTGTCCCCCGACCACAGAATACATAATAGTACAGGTACAGAAGATTCACTCCGCAAAATCAATTAAAGAAAAAGGGACTCTAACAGCGATACAATTAGGTGCAATTCAGATCGGATGGCGCTAAAAAAGCTACGTTATATTCACCTTCATGTTGCCTCTCTTTCTACCGCGTAACACTTACCTCTCCTGGCGCCTGAATTCCTACCTATTTATTTACCACTCCGGAGTGGTCTCCGCATGTACTTACACATTCGATACCGACACGCGTAGTGAAACATGCCTGCCCCGACTAAAAACAGTGATTTCAAACTTTGAGCCCAAAATATACTTAATTATTGTTCGAATGTAGAGGTTTTCTTTATTGGATATAATAATAGGCTTAATAATTATTATTAATTACAATTACAGAAGAAAATAAACCCAAAAAGCATTTTTGGTTCATTTTTGACGATTTCTTGGAAAATCTCTAAATTAAAAAAAAATCATAACTCGAAAACTATCAATAAATCGCTGAACATACATGGGGGTGTTTTGAATAGGTCTTGGTACGGACTATCTAAAAAAAAAATAACGTCACCCGATTGCCCACCCTGTATAAAAATTTAAAAACTACTTGCTGCAACGGAACTCGCACTTGGCCGCTTTTTTATCCCTCAGGCATGCAGGCGTGAGTTTGTGTATGTTAGTATGTAGGTATTTTAGTATATATCCCACTGCGATTTACCGAGTAGGCGTCTCGCACGGCGCTCGAATAAAATATAAGATAAGAATATTCTTTATTGCACACAAGAAAATATTTTAAGCGGAACTAATTGTTGCAGGTCTGCTTCGCCTGCAGCAGCTGTATGCCAGTCTGCAGCCTGGAAACGCTACGTTCCGTATTTCCCATGTGAAGCGGGTCGGTAACGCCTCCGATGCAATACAATTTCTTCGAGCTCTTGAGAGGCTGGACCGGTGGAGTAATAAGTACGTGGTACTGGACTCGACTTGCAGACTTGCGAAGGATGTACTAATTTACCACGTACGCGACGTGCAGCTCGGACGAAGGAACTACCATTACTTTCTAAGCGGATTGGTGAGTATTCCCTTAAAATATCCTCTGTTAAGTGTGTAAAGATAACGCTGTTGGTTCTAATCCGAGTACTCGTAAATAGTCGCAAAATATTCTATCCAAAATGTCCTTTGATTATAAAAGCTTTTACGTGGGCGGCTTGCTGCGTGTTAATGGAACTGTTGTCAGTAAAATACAGCTGATCCTAAATTACTTTTGTGTGAATATAGTATTTGACGACCTATGTGGCGCAGCGGTTAGCGCATGTGACTACCATGCGAGAGGTCCAGGGTTCAAATCCCGGCTGGGGAAAAAAAAATAAACCCAGGTTTTGGATGTTTACATGTTTGTGACGTCGCTGTTTCTGGTTCCCACGGTACAGAGATAGAGATAACCATTTATTTGTTCTTATAGACACACGCACATAAAGCATTGCATACATATAAAAATGATTAGATAATTAACTAACCTACATGTACACACAAAGCTCTATGGTACTTTTAGGCCAAATGTCGGTGTGCCACAACAGCTCAAAAAAGCTACGGCTTTTTGAGCTGTTGTGGCTCCTCAGGATGATAAATATCTCTTTTAAATAATCAGATACTTTACTGATTTTCAACTACAGCCATTGAACGTGAGAATTGTATATGTTACCGGCTAAACCCGATTTCAGGACAAACTAGTTTTGCCTAGGCTAAACTAGTTCTTCCTATACGCTGTAAGATTAACTAGTATAGCCTAGTCCAAGTGACTCTTCCGATAAAAATCAAGTTAGTTGTTCCGGACTATATGTTACAATACCGTTTATGTTCTGCTTAGGTCATGGACGACCGCTGGGAGAAAGGAGTTACAGAATTTGGAGCGATTAATGTGACAGGGTTTAGAGTGGTCGATATGTCACGCAAAGTCGTACGGGACTTTCTGGAAACCTGGAAGCGCGAGCATCAGTCTGACACTATATCGGTAAGTTGTGTTACATTAACTCGCTCAGACCGACGTAACTATTTTCTAAAATTGAGTGTAATCCTAGGCGCACACTAGCGACATGCGACAGGCGACAGCTCGGCGACTAGACGCGACGACAGGCTACGGCCGTCAATTTTCATATATTTTGTTCGAATCTCCGCACACTTGGCGTCAGAGTCGCGGAGTCGCGACGACAAGACGCCAGAAGCAATAGACAACGTCACATCTGATGCGACGACTTGACGCGGCGACAAGTCGCCCTTTTTGCGATGGCTCTAAGCCAAGTCAATCAAATAAAAAATTGGTTTATTGAACATAACAGCACAGAACAATAACGGTGTATTTCTGAATGAGATAATACTATACTAAAATTGCTTAGTTTGGAAACCACAATACTTTATCCAAAACTAAGCATAGAAAAACCAAAATGTTTTTAACATTGTGTGTAATTTTATAAATCCCAGACCACATTTGCTTAGTTTTTTTTTTATTGTCGAGTCTTTAGTGACATTTAGGAAGTAGCGCAAGGCAGACTTACTTTCTCCTGACGTTATGATACTTCATCATCAATCCATTATGTTCAACCGAGGGGCCGTCGTCTCTTTCCCGAGAAAGATGTAGGCCTTACTCCACCACGGAGGCCAAGTCCGGATTAGTGGAGGCTTGTAATACTAGTGGTTGGTCTTACTGTCAGAAGTTGACTTGGCTTAACGCCTGCCATATATCGACGGCAGCCGATAGATGGCAGTCGGCAATTGCTTAACGTGCCTTGCGTAGCAAAATGAAAAATGCCACTAACTTTAGTCATAAAACGGTCACCCATCCCTGCACTGAACGCGCTCTATGTTGCTTAACCTTTTTGATCGTTTACGATCACTCAGGCGGCCGTGACCGCTCACGAGCGATAGTTAACTTACTGGTAATACTTAATTCTGAAGTTATAAACAGAAATAATACGTTTGTACTTTCAACATCTAAAAGCGGTATTAAAACGGGCATAGAGCAAAACTAACTATTAGAAGTACCATATAGTACCCCTCTGTGACCCGTAGCATTAAATAGAATACGCCGCAACGTAGATTAAAGTAAACAAGATGGTACGAACGTACATTTGTTTCCAGCGGTCGTCGACTTATACCCAAGAGTCCAAAGCCTTTAAGAAAAGGCGAGGAAGACGTCATTGAGAATCGTCGACGTGAGGTGTCAGGGGGGGAGCCTGCGGGGGGGCGCAGGGGTCGCCATTACATATTTACGTGCTAGTAATATCAAGCAAGACCCGCGGAACAATTTGCCTGAGAGGCACGTCCCCAAATCATTATGAATTTCTAATTATACATTCAGTAGACGATCTTGTCCTGTTTTTTTTTAAGAAATAAATTGTGCGCTGTCATTGGCATACTCGATTGGTTTTAAGTCTTATTTGTAAGGGAGGCGCTGCCGGTTGGTGTTTTCATTTAATGTGCTTTAATTAAGGTTACTCTCCCAGTAGCTTGCTAAGGCCTGGTTTACATATGCTTTATTTCCATGCTATTTTAGCATGCTTTTTTAGAGCTATTATATAATAGAGATGCCAATTCCTTTTATAAATATATAAGCAATTAATAAATCAGTAATGGTTGGTTGTATAATTTGTATTTAGGATTTTTTGTAAGTACTTTTATAACATATGGTGCGTATTAAAAGCTATGAATCGGCATATGTTTTGGCCGTGTCTATTTTATTCAAACTCTTTAAAAAGCATGCTAAAAAAGCAAGAAAATAAATCAAATGTAAACCAGGCCTAAATCTATTCAAGGTTTGCGGATTGAACTCTTGTGTTACATTCCACGTAATGTACGTATTCTATTTTAATTAAAAAAGCGTGTTCCCTGCATAAAGTTAACAAAGTGTCTTATTTCAGGCTGAATGTAAAGCTTTACAACTGCATTCGTAATATCCTTCGTGTAAGATGTAATTAAAATTTCGCAAACAATGGTCTTTATAACTTCAGCATGATAATAGGTAATTTTCTGAAAATAATCTTACGTTAATTTTATATAAAAACCAAGTGTCTTTTTTCCAACGAATTTTGTATAAGTTCACGATAATATAACTCAGAATTCGAACGACGGGCATGTATCAATTTATTTGTAGGCAAACATGGTACAATAAGTTCTTAAAAGTTTACAATTCAATCGTTCATACATGTTCGCGCCAGACTCTGGCATGCAAAAGTCGGTAGATAGCATATTTACCTATACAGCGTGTCCCAAAAATGACACGTCACAGTGACACTGGTGACAGTGACAGGTAGACCTGCTCAAGAGGCGTCGAACCAACCCAACATGACCTCACTAAAAGTTGTACTAAAAAGTGTCAGTAAAGTAGCACTAAACTTATTAAAAAAAGTGAAAATTTAGAATAAGTTTAAATTAGCCATATCTCGAAAACCGTGCAACTTTTACTGAGGTCATGTTAGGTTGATTCGATGCCCTTTGAGCAGGTCTACCTCCGGTGTCACTGTGACGTGTCATTTTTGGGACACCCCGTATAATAAAGAACCTCATAAACTCTACCAATTCAACTGGTGTACACAAAAATATGCCGGCAGAGATAGCTAAACTACTCTAGTGGTACAGTGAACTCCTTTATTCTTTGAGAATCTTCTCGTTTTATAGTAGTGTCGCCAAACGTTCGTTAGGTTAATGATTTTGGCAAAAAGTATACGTAAGTAGGTACTCAGAAGGCAAGAACAGTTTTTTGTAAATTATTTTTTCGGTAATTATAAACATTGAGTGATATTTTCACATAATATAAGTATACTAACCACCATTTGAGAATTTAACTATATTTAATATTTCACCGGAAAGAGTTCATATTTTGCTACTTTGGATTTCCGTGTGTAATGTTAGGAACTTAAGGCCAACTTTGAAGTGGAGAGTAACGTTATAATAAAATAATAATGAACGTAGGTGTATCGATATTTATAGTAAAATTCTGTACAGTAACAAAAAAACGGATCAGTAACGGGCCCGATGACTCCGACTTTTCCTACATATTTGAACACAATTTAATGAAATCTCGTGAAAGTATTAAAAATAGTAAATAATATACAATAATGAAAGTGCTCATTTTCGTGATTATTCACTTGGTTGGAACAAACTATTTGAAATTCCTTCCTGGATCGTATCTCTGTTTTCTGTAATGTGTTGTTTATGCGTGTGCAATAAAGTATAAAGTAGAATATGCAGAAGACCCGGTTTTAGATCAACATTATGGTCACTGTAGTTTATTTAAAATAACAGTACTAATTACATTTTTACCTTGTGGTTATAGGAAAATAAAGTTTCATCTTTAAATACTGTTAGCAGTTTATACTACAGTTGGCATAGCTCGTACAACATTTTACACATGATTTCATTAGCGCAGGTTTTTGATGAAAGCCAAATAATTACAGGTTCTTCCACGCTGTATTCGTAGTTGATCGTCAGGGAAGACACACAAAATAAAAACCAATTAAATATCTGTAGGTTTGTGTATCTCTTTGTGTTTGTGTGTCCGAAAGTCCAATTTCACCTGTACTAGGAATGGGCCTTCAAAGTGGACAAAAGCTAATCCGTTGACGCGAACGTAGTCGTGGGCGTTTATTCCCAGTCGTTCCTTTGAACAGTTCCTTCAAAAGAACTAAAGGTAGTTCCTTCTGACAGTTCCTTCAAAGGAACTAATTATAATTTTGTTCTCATAAGTCTCAAATTTAAGTAATAAATCCCTTCTCTCGGAATCTCTCAAATATGAGGAATAAACAGTCGCGAGCACTGCTGTCTGTAATAAGTTCCGTATATGTACCAGAATTTCTCATAAGCCTTTTCACAGCTAAAATAACTATTGTTTTGACAGGCGCAGGCGGCACTCATGTATGACGGAGTGCAAGTGTTGATCGATTCCTTGACGCGACTGCAGAGGAAGAAACCGGATATATTCCGGGCCTCGTCGCGGCGCGCGGCGCAAGGGAATTCCAGTAAAATTATCGATTGTAATCCAACCAAAGGAAAAGTAACACCGTTTGAACATGGCGATAAGATATCGAGGCTTATTAAAAAGGTACGTATTTTAAGACTCTCGTCCCGGAGAAAATGTAATAAGCAGAAATAATAAACGAGACCCTCTCTCCACAAGATGTCCAATCGAATGAAAGTAATTTACTTTCAACTCTGTTAGTTTTCATAGAAAAATGTAGGTATCTTTTGCGTTCAATAACATTTTTATTCATAAAACAAAACGTTTTGTGATTATTTGTACTTCATATTTTATGGCATGCACTTGCAACATACCAACGACCAAAATATTACAGAAATAACGGATAACCGGAAAACCGTTTGGTCATTACAGTTCAATTATGCTATTAAAAAGTCGCGATATTTTTTCAGGGTTTCGCAGTAGACAAATAAAGCTTTCGTTTTGCCATATCCAACCGTCTGTCTGTCTGTCCGCGCCCTAGCTCACAGACGATTAGACTACAAAGCTGGGAATTTGGCAAAAAACATAATAAGTTATATTGTATTATATTAATCACAAAACGGTAGGATAAAATATTTAAAAAAATAGAGTAAACCTAAATTAGTGATGCATTTTTTTTTCTCGCCTACACCATTGTTTGGGAAATCATTAGATTAGTCATTCAAAAATATTCTGGGTGACAGATCGCTTTTCGATTTAGGATTCTGATCAACTAATAAAAGGAAAACTTCGTAAGAAATCCATTGAAAATCACTTTGATGAAGTGGTTAGTTCTGTAAAGCAGATAAAACCCCCTCTTTTTGCGGAACCCGAGTCCCGTCACGCACTTTGCCGGCTTTTATTTTTATACAATTTTGAACCTTGACGCGATTGAGTTGTACGGAAAGTCAATAGCGAAGAGAATTTTAATATTTTGCTCATCGATTCAGGAAAAATTCAATTGTATTATTTCAATTACCTACTTTGTATAAGTAATTCAAACAACCATTATTATTGTTAATACTAATGCTTATTGCAATTGTATATCATAAATAGATTACCTCAAAAATGCACAATTCTCCAAAGTCAAATTTACAAAACAAAAATCAAATTTGAGGCTGTGATGAGACAATTTTTATACAATTTTTTTTAATAGTCGAATTTCACGTGCCTTTCTTCTACCATTATCACCCGCAGTCTCTAGTAAATCATTGACAACGAAACAATGTTAACAATATTTATTAAATACGGTTGAGAGCATTACTTGTCAGCAAAAACTATTTCAAAGCAAAGAAGGAAAATAAATGAGACTTTCTCGATAGCCGTGGGACAGCAATTCTTCTGAATGACCAAAGATGACTGACGTTTTTCAGAAATTGCGTATTGTGAAGGAAACGCTGCACTTTGCAATGGAATGATATATTTGTTATTTTCGTTACAAGCATTAATAAAGCGCTCTTATCTCTGAAACCAGTTTACAGTGTCCGTTTCGAGATGCTATTTGAAATATAACATCTTTACAAAGCTCCAGTGAGCAATGTCAGAGGTAAACGCGCTTCATTGATATAATAGTCCTTTCCAACAGTTATTCTGCGTTATTGAACAAAAACGACCACTTTTCCTGTCCTGTTCTTGCGATTGTTTGTATTTGCTACACTAGAATAAAATGTTTTTTGCCAGCGAAATTTCACTTTATTGTTTTAAGCAGTTGAAACCGTTTTTGAATTTGAAGTTTCAAAGACAAAGTTTAAAAAAATAGTGAAAATAACTTTTGCGACTTCGCGGAAGTGGTTGATATCCTACGCTTCTAATTTTGTTTGTACATAATTATGTAGGTATGTGCATTCAAATGTCCGCGTAAAGGTCGATCCACGCTACCACGGAGCGGCGACAACGATACTGACTAAAACAGTAATAGACTTAAATACTTACGAAGTTAAAGACTATAATACAATTGCAAAAAAGCTTGAGCCCGTGGTGGCCCTTCACCACTACGGAAACGAGCTTTTTGCTATAATATGGAATGTGAGCGGTTGACCAAAAAGGGACCTGGAGGGATTGGAAACCGTAATTTTTTTTATTCGATTTTTTTAATCTGCCGTATTTTAGCTTTGTTTTGGTGTAACCAGGATATTTTTAGGTGCCGTAGCTATTTTTTTATGATTTTTTTTGCGAGCCGAGCACTAGTCGAAACCAATAGAAACACGAAACTTCAACGCGATTTTCTCGAAAACAATTATTTTCCCTTGAGGTCCCTTTTTGGTCAACCACTCACATATAGTCTGTAATGTTGATACTATTTTATTTTAATTTAAAGGTAAGCTCGCACGTCGCCGCCCAATCGTAATGTGGATAGGCCTTGAATTATTGCTATTCTTAGTGTTTGCCAAGCGAACTTTATTGTTATTTAAGTGTCCCCAAATAGACAGTCCGTTACACGGAAGCTCGTGAATTCCTGCGAAATTTTAGGCACGCCGCTGACGTCGCCTTAATAATTATGACGTGATTTTTGTTTTCGTCCACGCCTCCTTTGGAAACATAATTACGTTGCTGTTACAGTAATGTTAAGTTAAATAGCGCGTAGAAAGCCCAAAGTGCCTGATTATTACATTTGACGTTTTGGATTTAATTTAGTTGCTTTCAACAATTTCACATCGTTCAGCGTCGGCAACATAAGGGTATTACTCCACGTGCAATCCTATTTTCTACTCTGTCACTTTGCCGACGATATGAAAGGCGAGGTAACGACAGGCACAAGAAAAAGGAGAACGGGGCAATAATTTTTAAATGCTCTACAGAGAGGACGCGCTTTGCATTTTTTGCTGTCAATGTCAATAAAAAATGTTCCACTGCTTGGTTTAGAAAATACAAAAGGAAGTACAGTGTCCCAAAAAAAAACCCTGCATTTGGACTGCTTACTGCATAAGCTACCAGGAGGATGTGAATCAAATACCTGGCTTTTAGGATTGACCGGCTTCATCATCATCATCAACCCTTTATGTCCCCACCGAGGGGCACGGGTCTCTTCCCTGAGGAAGGTATAGGCCATACTCCACCACGAGGGCCAAGTCCGGATTGGTGGAGGCTTGTAAGACTAGTGGCTGGTCTTACTGTCAGAAGCTTTCAAACCGCCCTAAGGCCTCTGACTTGGCTTAACGACTGCCATCTATCGACGGCAGCCGGCACCTTCCTGCTTAACGTGCGCTGCCTTGCGAAGCACGGAACTGCTGAAAAAAATGCCACCAGCGTTAGTCATAGAACGGTCACCCATCCATGCACCGAGCGCGCCCTATGTTGCTTAACCTTCGTGATTGTTTAAGATCACTCAGTCGGCCGGGGCTACGAGCGAGCGAGGGACGACCTAAAAGCCACTATGGACCCAATACTTAAGTGCTATATCCCACGTTTTGCTAGCAAACATTTTGTAATAAGTCAGCATTCATGACTATACGTAGTATTATTTCCCACTTGTCGGGTCGAGTAAGGTGGCAACAGCCACCTTGCACTTCAAACATGAGTTTTGCGTCGAAGCTTGTTTCTATTGAATCCGTTTCAAGTTAGAACTTTACAGAAATTTTATTCTTGGCATTCATACCCCACGTTGCTCTATTCACTGACTTACAAGCTTCAGTCGTGAATGGCGGTGAAAATGCAAATGCCATGGAAGCAAATTAGGTCATGTTTTTTACTAGGAATTAAATTGAAAATAAAATAAATCGGTGATATTGTTAACGTTAAACAAATAACTTACATACTCCCCTCAAAATTACCACTCAGTGTAATATAAATCCCTCGTTTATAAATATTTAGTAAAAGATACTACTAGTAAAACTACTAGTAATTAAATTGAAACGTTAAACAAATAACTTACTATTTTTAATGAGTGGTAATTTTGAGGAGTGACTTATATTTAAAAACGAGGGATTTATATTACACTGAGATAAAAACGACAGAAATGTCAAAAACAACGATTTTATTCCGTTCGGACAAACGATTACAAATTTAGTTTTCAAGTGAAAATAACGGTCACCCATACATTAATTAAGTAGTCGCCCAAATAAAATAAAGGTAGAGTATGTATAAAAATACCGAATATCCAATTTTCGCTTACTTTCTTTTCTTGTAAGTTTTATTATGGTTTTCGTGGATGACAAAACTCCTCTCGACATTTTTCAGAAAATTCATCTTTTCGAAAAAAAAAACCCGCATGAAACTGTTTTGCAATACATTCGAAAACCATTCATTCAGCCTATTTAAATCAGCTAAACAAATAAGGTCACTATATAAAATAAGCCCAGTTACGGTTTTACGCAGTTTTAGACTAGGAATTAAATAACATTTACATACAGACACATACATTGCTTCTGGTCCCACACTAGGATACCCTGTGCCGTGGGGCCTTGAAACAGCGACGTCACAAACATGTAAACATCCAAGACCTGGGTTTTTTTTTCTGTCCCAAGACGGGATTCGAACCCGGGATCTCTCGCTTGGTAGGCAGATGCGCTAACCACTGCGCCACATAGGTCGTCTTGCTACATTTCTCCTAATTAAACCTAACACTAAGCAACAGTTACGTTTCATATTCATCCGCATTCAATTAATTCTGGCAGCCTCTCCAGGCCATATGCTACTTTGTTAAGTGACAATTATAATTAAAACCACCGCGCACTAAGATTGAGTAGAATGATGAAATATTAAAGTCATTTATAACACGTCTTGAAAATACTCAGATGTTGTAAAAATAGGCTACTTGACCGTTTTCTAAAAGACATCTCATATTTTTTGTTGGTGTTCATGGAGTCCACAGAAAGTGGTCATTTTAAATTCTTTCGTGTATTTCTTCTATAAAAAAACACAAATGAAAATTTACTTTTGAAATAAGCCGCCAAAACGCTGTCTTGGGCAATTAGGCATTGTGATGTCACATCCCAGAAAACCAACCAATGAACGTAAAAAAGAATGAAGATAGGCTCCATTTTTACTGACATGTGAGGTCATCATAGAATCGGCCAATCCAGGCCGTTTTCGGTACCATGGCTGCAGATACATAATTACCAATTTTATCTTGTGTTTTTTACAAATCATAATTGTTTTTTTAGTTAAAATGCGTTAAAGCGGTTTAAAGACTTATAATTCATACAAATAATTATTATTAATACTGTTTTTTTCACACTGTCACATAGCCTATACTGCATAATTAGAATTCTAGGAAAGGTAGGAATTGTAACAGTCATGTGGCTTAGAATAACCTATTTGCTAAGGAAAACGCCAATATGACAATGCGGCATCGCGACCCAAGAACGATTGTAACACAATTAAATTGAACGATATGAGTCGAATTGTACCAGTCATATGGTTTAGAATAAGCTATTTGCTAAGAAAAACGTCAATATGACAATGCGGCATCGCGATCCAAGAACGGTTGTAACACAATTAAATTGAACGATATGAGTCGAATTGTACCAGTCATATGGTTTAGAATAAGCTATTTGCTAAGAAAAACGCCAATATGACAATGCGGCATCGCGATCCAAGAACGGTTGTAACACAATTAAATTGAACGATATGAGTCGAATTGTACCAGTCATGTGGTTTAGAATAAGCTATTTGCTAAGAAAAACGCCAATATGACAATGCGGCATCGCGATCCAAGAACGGTTGTAACACAATTAAATTGAACGATATGAGTCGAATTCTCTTTGCCGCAGACCGAGATCGAAGGTTTGACCGGAGAGATCAGATTCAACGAGGAGGGCCACCGTTGCAACTTCACGCTTCATATCGTCGAAATGAACATCGAAGGCCACATGGGCAAGGTATGAACATCGATGTGGGATTCCACAAAGCGATACCAACCATAAATACTGTTTGTTCTTAGAAATGCTCTTGTGCTTAACTGTTCATCATCATCACCCCGTTATGTCCCCACCTAGGGGCACGGGTCTCTTCCCTGAGGAAGGTATAGGCCATACTCCACCACGGGGGCCTAGTCCGGATTGGTGGAGGCTTGTGACACTAGTGGCTGGTCTTACAGTCAGAAGTTTTCAAGCCGCCCTAAGGCCTGTGACTTGGCTTAACGACTGCCATCTATCAACGGCAGCCGGCAATAACTGTTTAACGTGCCTTGCGAAGCACGGAACCGCTTGAAAAAATGCCACTAGCGTTAGTCATAGACGATCACCCATCCATGCACTGAACGCGCCCTATGTTGCTTAACTTTCGTGATCGTTTAAGATCACTCTGGCAGCCGGGGCTACGAGCGAGCGTTAAGGCTGTAACAAGGGCGAATGACTTTGAGCATTTGACCTCTGAGTTATAAAATAATAAACTAACGCAATCTCTTGAATGTTTGTTGTACTTCTTCGGCGAATACTTTAAAGGCTAATCCATAATCCAAAGATTACAGATATAAGAGATGTGGCGGATGTTCGATGGCGATTGTTCCCTGCGCTAATTAAGAAATCGTACAATTTTGTACTAATCACGCTAAATATTAACATTAAAAAATATATGAGCAGTTAGGATTGCAGATATTGATATGGCCGATATTTGCATGAAAGATTTAAATGAAAAGCTACTATCGTTTACCAGCGAAATTAGATTCTGTGGAAAATAAAGCTTTTGGAAAAAACATTTTTTTTTGCCATCTAGACAGGTTAAATGCAATTTTTTTTCCGTACGAATTAGTCACTGATATATCCTTTATTATCAAAGATTTTATTCAGAATTTTTTAGTGCGTACTTTTGCCTAACATTTCAGTTAAAGCTAGCCAATTTTGCAACATTTACCCTTGTTACACTCTTAATACTGTTACTAGCGGTCAAATGCTGAAGGTCCCGCATTTACTCTTTCTCCTCGCAAGGTTGCGGGTAAGGCGCAAATGTTTTCAGTCCGTCAGTTCATCGCTTTTTATAAATCTTTATTGAAGGATTTGGTCACATAGTGATCAGGTCACCCTAATGGAACACGTAGTGGGACTAACAATAGAACAGAATTAAGAAAACATAATATTAAACTGAGTACAGACTTATCGTTTTTCTTGTTAAATATAGATACTTGTTAGTTCACACACTCAGATCATATAAGGGGTCAGGTAAGGATCTTTCTTTTTAAATTCCCTTCATTAAAAAAACAGCAAATATTGTACGGTTCCCTCTTGATTTACATTAGAGAAGTAGATCAACGGTTTAGTGTCAGTCCATTACAAACACACCCAAAGACCTACGTATACATTTTTAAATTTTTGTTTGTAAAACAGATAATTGACAATACATCCGATGCTGAGACAATTATACAGTTTCAATAATTTTGGACTAAAAGCTAAGCTAAACTAAAACAAGCACACACAATTTTATACGTAGATTAACTCCCTTGCAGGCTAAATTTTGGATTTGTTGCTGTATAATGGCCAAACTTTCCCATCCAGATCGCGACATGGTACGACTATAAAGGTCTAGTTCCATTAGTCACCAAACTGACACCGCTTAACTTCCCCGGCGTATTTGAGAGAAATCGCACGTACATGATAACTAGTATCATCGAGAGCCCCTACCTTATGCATCAAGACCCAGACAACGCCGGGGACAAAACTAACGACGCGTACATTGGATTCTGCTTGGACCTTGCGGAGATGCTGTCACATAAGTTGGAAATAAAATGTGAGTACTGCGCTGGGTTGGAAAATTCGCTCCGTATACGAACGTACCCAAATGACAACGGTAACGTTACCCCAATTTTTCGTGTGACTGTCTAGCTGTTAGTTGGTTACTGGAACACGTTTGATACCCGAGGGACACGGAGTTTCGGGTACCTGTATTGACTTTGGTGTCTTATTTATTTATAAATTAAAGCTCGCAGGAGAGGTATGCCTGATTTAAATTTAATTTTTTTTACAGTAATAAAAAAAAAAAAATAAAAATAAATTCTTTATTTCAAAGCACTGGTTACAAAAATAGAAATAACATAGAGTTCAACCATTCGGTGTGAATAGAAGAACCCGAATGATATTAGTTGGTATCTGGTGCTATAGCTAGGTTATCATCTAACCTGTATTTTTAACACACAGGCCCGTTCCTCATTGCGAGTCTGTCTTATTAAGAAAATTACAGAGGTTGTGTGAAATAAAACAAAATAAATTATAAACTAACATGCAATAAGCACGCACGCAGAACATCGCATGCGCGCGTGACGTGAGTGTTTGTGTGTGTGTGTGTGTGTGTGTGTGTGTGTGTGTGTGTGTGTGTCTGTGTATGTGCGCGTGTATATATGTGTGTGTGTGTGAGTGTGAGTGAGTGAGTGAGTGTGTGAGTGTGTTTGTGTGAATAGGTGAGTGAGTTAGTGCGTGTGTGAGTATGTGCGTGAGAGATAAACTTTGCCATCATTTGGAGGATATTCTTTGGATTATTTGATTTAAATTAACGACATATATATATATATATATATATATATATATATAGATTTATTTCATGCTTTCTAAGCATGCTTCACGTAGAGGTAGAATAGAATAGATAATATGACAGTTCCTTTTGTAAGTACTTAAGCGAATAATAAATCGGTTATGGTCGGTTTTTACCATAACCGATTGCTAGATTAACCAGTGGCCAGAAAAATAGTTGTGGCCAAAGCTTGTATAAGATTTTTCTCAAATAATGCACGGAAATTAAAACTATGAACTCATTCTGTTAAATTCAATAAACTTTCAAAACCAGACGAACCACGAACGAACAACAATATTTTTGCCGCGTTAAAGTGTTCTTTTTTTTTTCAATAGGTATATCCAGCTTTCTATCGCGAGCCAGTTCGAAATTTAAAAAGAAAAACCTGTGATAAGTTGCCGCCTTGGTTGTCATTGTTCGGAGTAAAAGATCGTTCCATTTTTAAATAACACGACAGATATGAGTTTAGTATGTAATTTATTTGGCCGCAAAACACGACAGTTATGAACTTTCATAGAACTTTTTCCGGCGGCTGCTCGCGTGTAATTGGCCAGTACAGCAATTTCGATTTATCTCGAAGAAGGTTGTCGCAATAATGCTCAAATTTCCAAGCATGTTTGAGGAAATAATATTTTAAAAGTCCTTTTATAATACATAATGTTGCGCAATAAAAATTATGAGTCAGTATACGTTTTTGTCTTCTAGATTTTATTCTACCTCGATGGAAAGCATGCTTAAAAAGCATGAAAATAAAGCAAATGTAAATCAGCCCTTAAGAAGAAGAAATATGTGTGTCTACTTGCTGCTCCCTTGTCAAACCTGTGACGACCGAAGACTAACAGTGTCCAATAAAACATACGCACCAATCAATAACAAAAATAATGTTTATATTAACTAGCAGTGCCTGCGACTGAGTTCAATGGAGTAGCCAGACATTGCCTCTTTCCCTGAATATCTTTTCCAGATACTTGTATGAGTACTTGCGGAGAGTACCCCCGACAAACAAACTTACAAACTATTCCTTATCTTATAAGTATAAAACTAAAGATTACCATGTGTATTCAATTGATTCATTGGTTTGTGTGTTTTATTTGACTACATAGCTTAGTCCACGGTGTTTTGAACTACTTTCGTAAGCACTACACATTCTTAACTTTATTTTTCTTCTTGATTTTTTCGTCGGAAGAATCCGACCAGGTTTCGCTCTGACAGCGACGAGCAACCGACGCGTCAGCTCCGTCTCAATTCACTATTACCAATATCTACGAATCAGAGCGAAACCAGATCGGACTCTTCAGAGAAACAACCAAGTAATTGTATCGGGAACAAAGTAAATAAAGTCCACAAGTTTGTCAAGACCGTGGAAAACCCAATCCTAGGCCTCAGTTGTGTTAGTGCATTATAGTTCGATGATAGATACACAGCCGGGTCATTGTGACGTGTATTTTTACACAATCAACGCCTAGATTGCTTGGTTTGAGTGCGCGTGTAGACTTGAAGCGGCAGTGAAACTAAATCGCCATGTTCACGCAGTTGTCATTGTACTACAATGCATTAACATAATCGAGGCCCTGGTCTCTGACTACTCTCCTGCAGGCGTTACTTTATGTACCATATTTACAATTTAATATAATATATTATTGTCATTTTTTTATATAATTTAATTAACCAGTATTCGGTTTTCAGTCATGTTTTTTAAATTCCTTATTTTATTTTTATGTACAGTTAAGCACCTAATATGGTAATTGTAATTTCAATGTAAAGCTTATTTTACCATGTCGGTTCAGTAAACACGTCCAATTGGACTAATATTATTTAATCTCAATGTATAATTTAATAGGGGTGTGCTGAAAATCAGCGTTGTGTAGATCACTCACACACAACATTTAGGCTGAGCATACTCCTTTTTTTGTATTTTTTTTATTTGGAATTTATTTTATTTATTAATACTGTTAATTTATAAACCAATGTGATTCTTATGTAATTTAATCTAATTTAATTTAATGTAAATTTCAATACCCATGTTACTTCCAACCTGGAAAGCATAGCTTTAACTAAAGCACGAGTGTCCGCCTAATTCCTCAAAGCTTTTACAGTCTAAGGGCTCTATAACTGTCGAATAAACCGGACTAAAATTCGCTCGCATCTTTGTGCTCGTGGGACGTTCAAATAACCTTGTACCGAGCGGTGAACTGTTTGTATTTATTTTGCGGTAGCCAGGTTGAGAAGTCTGACGGTCAAGGGTGTTATTTGATTCTGCGGCAATTGCTATTCATCAGGAAGGTCCTGCAAAGGTAGTACGAGGACGCTAGTCGCGCGCGACAACGTCAAAAGTCGCGACTTTCCAGTACATTAACTGTCAAATTCTGGCGACTTTTGACGTTGTCGCGCGCGACTCGCGTCCTCGTACTACCTTTGCTGGAGTTACCTGGAGTTAGTAAATAGTTAAAATTCATTGTGTTTGCTGTCCAAACAGATGAGATTCGGTTGGTAAAGGATGGCAAATATGGAAGCGAAAACCCGAAGATGGTCGGCGGCTGGGACGGTATGATAGGAGAAATTCTACGGAAGGTAAATAATATTATGTTTTAAGCACACATTCACTTAATACAATAACGTAAATTCGCTTTGCTTCACAACGCATACCTGAATTATTTTGGCCCGGAACAGTAACACAAAGTAAAACAATAAATACATTTGTAGTACTTACTTACTTAATAAATAGGTTTAGTTTAGTCTTTTTTATTACTATTATTATTTTTTGTTTTGTAAATACTTTCTGTAGTATTCATTAAAGTTACTTCACTATTTAGAACTTAGCACCTATTTAAGTTATAATTTATTTTTGTAACAGCAATTACTGCTTTTGCTTAGGATTCAGGTATCCATTTTCGTGAGCAATTATTTATTTTAGCCAGTCTAAACACAGCTCGGTACGATTTATTTTATCAGGTTTCTTGGTACTTGGTTTGAATAATTCATAAATTAGCGGGCGTTCAAATAATTATACCGTGAAGAATATAATTCTACAATGTATTCACCCTGGTAAATAGTTTCCCTTTTTTATGCGGCAAACATTTTTCGCGTCGTTCCCTTATCGCCCGTATCTTTATGTAATGTACCTAATGCTGCTGAAAAATCAATTTAACCTTCCATTTTTCGGTCCCTTCCTGAAACTATCTGCGTCCTATGTTTTCTTTATTCCTCGCGTTATTAAACTAGCGTGTTTGGTTAAAATTGAGGGTAACGGAGCACCTTTTTTACGGTATTCGCTTCCTGCGTACTTACTGGTATTAAGAAGGTATGTTATGCACTAATACTCGTTGTTAGCTACCCACGTTGTTAGTAAAGTTTATCGTAACTTATACTCGACTTTAATACAGCCGAAATTACTAAAAACCTACTTCAGAACACTACATCATACAATCGTTGAAATCATGAAATACGTCTACATCTAACTATTGCAGTAGTTGGTATGTATTTTGGACTCGGTGGCCAAAATGTAAGTGCTGGTCTGGAATTTGGTACTGACTACAAAATCTACTCCTGCAATATCTTTTCAAACATTTTGTGGATAGTCACCAAACTATCTTGGGACAACTTACGATATATTTTGAGTAATACATATACATGCATACTGCTGTCCATCCACAGAAGAGTTCCGTTCTCCGTTTCTGAAAGTCTACATCAGACCTTCACCAAATTAAAATTAGACCAATGCGACGCTATATCGAATCGAACAAATAATAATTGTTGAAATGGGTTAAGATTGAACGAAGTTTATGGCATAACTTCGTTCAATCTTCCCCAATGTCAACAATTATTATTTTGTGTGATACATATACACACATATTGCTGTCCATTGAAGAGATCCGTTCTCAGTTTCTGAAAGCCTATCTACATCAGATCTTCACCAAATTAAAATTAGACCAATGGGATGCTATATCGAATCGAACAAATAATTTGGTTGGACATTGGTTGAGATTAAACGAAGTTATGCGATAAAATAGTAAAAATAGAAAAAGAAATAGAAATATCTTTATTGAGAAATTCAATTTGCCACAGTTATTTATGAAGCTCTTGCTCTCGAACTAGGATAACCTGTGCGTCAAGAGCAAGTGTCTTCCCTTAAGTAAGTGTTACAATTAGATGCAAATTAGTTCTAAACAATGTACCAGACATAAAGTAAAACAAAGAGTTAAATAAGAAAAGAAAAAAGAAAAGAACATACACGTCGAATTTATATTCTCGTCCTTTTTGATGGAAGTCGGTTAGAAACGGGTTATGCTTTCATCACTGTTACGAGTATGTTTGTTTGTATTTACTTACGTCCTACAGTAGCGGAACTCTATCTATCAGCAGAATTTGATGAAAGTGGTGTTCATTGATTTTTGTTATAGTCCGGATGTACGCTTTATTTTGACCGAATGAAATCGGCACGGTAGTTGATTTATCCAGCTATCTGAATTTTTTGCTATTATCTTTTATTGTGTCGTACTTTATACATGAAATTTCAAATGAAACAGGAGAGACTTCCGATTTCAAAGCAAAATCAACTATGTCACATCAACAATAAATACGCAAATATTTCTGAAATAGATGTCACAATGGATCATATCGGATTCTCCTTTTTTATGTACATTAAAGTGTTCTCTATCTATCTATCTATCTAATCTTAAAAACATAGATATCATTTGTCTTTACGTTGAAATACATTTTTGATTTCTTGATTTCCTTCAGGAACCAAATGTTTACTTTTACATCCTGACAAAACCAATATTTATCAAATTTTCATCAAATTCTAAGCGCAAACTGGGCTACCTCTACTCACTTGTAGGTGCTTAAATTATCTAGCACCATAATTTATTGTTTGTTATAGGTATACAATACACATTTATATTTGTTTTCTTCTCCAAACAGGAAGCGGATATGGCTATTGCGCCACTAACTGTGACTCTGGAAAGAGAAAGAGTTGTGGATTTCAGTAAGGCATTCCTGTCTTTAGACGTAAAACCGTCTAAAAAGGCAATGAAACAAAAGAGCAGTATATTTAGCTTCCTACAGCCGCTGTCGAAAGAATTATGGGTAAGTGAAAGTGCTTGTTTTTCCATTACAAGAGATTTTTTTAAAGTACCTCTCATATTGAATGTAATTTTCAAAGTCAAATATTTTATTCATAGTACAAATAGATTATTTACTTTATGAACGTCAAAGTTGTTAGTTTCACAATTAATATATTACAAGGAGAAGAAACTAACAAAGAAACTCCACATTTATTCTTTTCAAAACAGTTTTAGCCTTTTCAAAGCAGTTTTTCACTTCTGACCTTTGATTATGATATGAAATCTGTCTTGGAACGTTAGTAAAAAAACCCTGATAAACGTTTGTCAAATCATTCTTTTTATAAATGTATTTTTTTTCTAATTTAATCATTTTGCTGTATGTATTTATTACGTTAACCTTTATTATCAATTCTCCATTGTAGCTGTGCATCCTATTCAGTCTGTTCGCCGTCAGTGTAGTTCTGTTTTTGGTATCGAGATTCTCCCCTTGCGAATGGCGACTGGTATCCTTCACCGAAACACAACCATCGGACCACAACGAAATTGCTACTACAAAGGTATGAATTTAAGGTCTCTTTTTCACTGTCTGTGTACAACCGAGACTCTCATTGCGGAAGTTTCAGGGCCTTTACAAGCTTCAAACCCTAATTAGGAACTAAAATAAATTATAGACCCAATAAAGCAACGCAATAGCAGAAGGGCCTAATGATTGTATAATTTCCTATGCTACTGAGTTTTGGTCAATCTGTATTTAAGCGAAAATATAAAATAGTTAATATCTATAGACGGTAAAATAGTCCGTTGTCTTAATTTAAACATCTTATTCTAAGGTTGGCTTGAAGATATCTCTTAGAGATAAGTTCGCCCTTGGAACCAATTTTATGTAATGACGTTTCTAACGAATTTTCTGTTTGCAAAAAAAATATCGATCTTGTCTGGTTTTTTTATATTATATTATAAAATATGAGGCATAATGACAATATTTTTTATGGACACCTATTTTAAATGCATCAGTCGTCCGTCACTTCCAACTTTAATACTCGTAATTCAAGATTAGACTTCCCTGTGACAAAAACCGTCTCAGGCTTAGGAAAATCTGATAGGTGAACCTTTTAACAAAAAATTTCTTCGTTTGCTGAGGCAAATAATGTGTAAGAAGAATAATAAGCTTTTTTAAATTCACAAAAATACATATTATAATAAATTCAAAAAACCGTCACTCAAACCTGTGTAGGTTTATCTATGAGGTCAGTTACTCTTTGTTACAACTACATTTTAATCAACTTTACTCAAGAAGTATTGTTTTAGGGCATTTCGGCACTTATTTGATTCACACAAGATCTATCCAACGATTTCTGTAGGTAGATCGTTTAAAATAATTGGAAGCCACACTCTATGCATTGTAATCAGGAAAGGACATCAGAAACATGGAGATTGGAAATAAAACCAGAATAGGAGCATTTGCACCAATGTACCGGCTCACGCTAGAGTGGAGTGGAGAATAAATTGAGCTAACGCTTTTGAAATCTTTTGTTAAAAAAAATACATGAAAAATAATTTAAGGTTAAGATAACAGAGATTGGCGGAGGAGCATTGTTCGTATGAAAGGACCCCGCTGTATGCTAATGTTAAACAAACTGTTGCAGACAACGGTCGTGAATGAATTCAGCTTTTGGAATTCTATGTGGTTTTCGTTGGGGTCGTTTATGCAGCAAGGCAGCGACATTACACCGAGGTCTGTGAATATCATGATCTTATTAGTGGCTTACCGTCGGTTTCTGAATTAGAAATTTCAGTCAATTAACATTCCAGCAGTAGTCGGAGTTCTCGCAGTAGCTCGCAAACAAGAACTAGATAGAGGTATATTTTGATGGCTAACGTTGAAAGCAGCCGGGAATTAAGATTATTTTATCTTACCTATCTAACCTAACAAAAATCGCGTTGAATGTAAAGTTTAAAGTTTTACTGAGTGAAATTTTAACTTCATAAACCGGCTGATAAATGTCTTCTCTACGACTTTGGTAACTAGAAAGCTTGAAAGTACGTATAAATGTTTAGTGACACTGTCGCTATATCGATGCACTGCGATGAGGTAACATCGGCGCTGTACGGTATGCAAATAAAAAAAAACAAATTATCTCATGCCGATCGGCAACGATCTGACGTAGCCGATTGCGCGCACCTTCGGCCGGAATTTTGAAGTTTGCGATATAAAGTTGCATGGAATTTAACAGTCAATCGTTTGGAATTTGGAATTTGATCCGCCTATTATGGCTGGCGCTCCAGCCGTGGAGTGGAGCCGCAAGTGCGGCGTGGTGCGAGGTGCACTGATGTAGTGACAATGTTACAGCTAACGCTTCTTTGATTCGGGAATTTACATATTTATTTTCAGATCTGTATCGGGAAGGATTGTCGGCACAGTGTGGTGGTTTTTTACGCTCATTGTTATATCGTTCTACACTGCCAATCTGGCGTCCCACTTGACTATGGAGCGTATTTCGGAACCCTTGCAGGCGTCTGGTAAAACTGCGGTGTGCTCGGAAGTGAGTAAACTACCCTTACGATTTTCATATTAACATAAGATAACATTTACATCCAACATGTGAACAACATCCAAGACCTGGGTTTGTTTTTTTATTTTTGTCCCAAGCCGGGATTCGAACCCAGACCCAGGATATTGTACTGTTTATTACATGTTTACTTTCCTTTTTATTTCTTTATTAATCTGTCGGTTAATAAATTAACACTTGTGAAAACCTACTTCAATCGAGCAAAGTTTTTCCAATTATGTTTTGGAAACAGTCATCTCATCACACATACGTTCTGTAATACACATTCCAAATTTCAATGCGAAAAATCGTGAAGTTTTTGAATAACAGCTAATAGAAAACATCGAATTTTGGCATATTCACTTACTAAGAGAGAAGGATGATTTTCGAAAATATTGTACACGTGTTTCATGACTTTCAATGAAGAACCTTCATACTGAGTTTCATTCGAATAACTTCAAAAATGGTTAAGTTTCATACTAACTTTGCACCGCCCTTTTGCCCCCTTAAGGGATGATTTTCAAAAAACTATTTTACATTACATTCAAAAACTGCAAAGTTTCATACTAACTTTGCACCCCTTTTTACCCTCTTGGGGTTTGAATGAGGGGATGAATTCACAAAAAGGGATATCGGAAATAATCATTATTAGGAACTCATAACCCAAATACCACTTTTTATTGAAATAACTTTGAAAATCAGAAAACTTTCATACGAAATTTGCATCTCCCTTTTACCCCTTTAGGGGTTGATATTCGAAAAAATATTTTACACCTGTTTCATGACTTAACGAAGAACCTTCATACTGAGTTTCATTCGAATAACTTCAAAAACGGCAAAGTTTCATACTAATTTTGTTACTTATCACAAGTAAAGTCACAAGTTTGTCCGGAAGAAATTGCTGTCAGCAATAGCCACCATTGTATTTTTTATATTGTAACTTTTAATTGTATATCTTGTTTCTTGTGAGCAATAAAGAACATTCTTATGTTATCTGCTATCAATTTTGTCATGATTTAACAATACGCGGTTATTTCCCATTAGCGCTAGTTCTGATGGACCCCAATTTAAGTTTGGGTTTGGAAACAACTTTGGTGATTTGAGCTGTTTCTCGATATCGAATGCCGCATACCGAAATATTTGGGTATAGTGACAATTTAATTAAAATCACACTTTATTCACTCTACCATCGTCAAAGCATTCAATAAATTATTTTCGTACATGGAATGAATGATATGGTAAGCGCCACTACGCACAATAATGCCCAGTAATAAATAAGATTTGGTTCCTAGGATTCGTCGGATGACCAACATAGTGTGACGGCCGCACCACTCGATAGAACTATGGACGACCAAAATTGGCTTTCGCTGCTATTCGACCGCGCTACAGGAGCAGATGTCACTGATACCAGCAACGAAAAACGATGTGAAATGATCGTTTCACTTTCTAACTCCGGCGTCAAAGACTTCGCTGTGGCATTCCCGAAACAATCGTTGCTGAGGTGATGTTACAGATTATTTTTACTGCTCCTGCTATTTAATCTAATGTGAGCAAATTATTCAAATCAGCATCTAGAAGGAAATGGCCAATCCTCCTCGATACTGATTTGTGTGTGAATGTTTATTTTGAATGACGCCAATTTTAAACCACCTGATTGCTTGCGTTCCGCTACTGCGAATTTTGTGTAGGCACCCATCACCACGCTGCTACGCGAGCGAATCGATTGATCATGTGTACCAAAGTATAGTTTCCTTTTTTAGAGAGGGCGTAAACCTGGCGTTGCAGTCGTTGAAAGATGACGGTGAACTGCAGAAGCTTATAAAAAAATGGTTCAAGCGTACCGATTGCGATGAGATGTTTGATCAGGTAACTTATCAACGTTTACCTTTAGTAGATGGCACAGTAATTTTTATATACCAAATTTTATGAAATTTTCGGTAGCTCAAACCCACATTTAAGCATTGAAGTCAACCTACTAAAATCTCATTTATTTGGTCACTACAAACCTGCTACTACTTTGGATGAATTTCTTCAAAAAAGTACTTCAAGCGTCTATTAGGCTTCGAGTTTAATATATTCGGGTTACAGGCATGTGTTTATTCATGGAATATTTTCTAGAGTCTCCATGGTTCAGAGCTGACGCTGAGCCAAGTAGCGGGCATATTTTACGTATTGGTGGGCGGGCTAGCTCTGGCGCTGGGCGTGGCCCTCTTCGAGTTCTGCCAGCATGGGCGCGCGGAGGCGGCACGAGCCAACGTGCCGCTGGGCGCTGCTCTTCGAGCCAAGGCTTGTCTCGCCTCGCGCGCCGATCGCAAGTCACCCTCCCAACGAACCCCACAACGCGACTCTGACAGGCTTGGATGGAATGGCGCTTTCGCTGGGGTAAGAGCCTTATATGCTACACTAGCGACCCGCCCCGGCTTCGCGCGGGTGGCAAAAACGTTTCCGTTGAAATACATTTATTAGTTCCGTGGTAAATCCCCGGGGTATTACTTTTTTTACACCTTGGGCTATATTATTCGAGATTTCGTACGGAACCCTAAACCTTTTGAAAATCCAATATAACCTACGTTACTCACGAAAAACGCGGCTTTCTAATGGTGAAAGAATTTTCAAAATCGGCCTAGTAGTTTCTGAACCTATTCATTACAAACATCTTTATAATATTAGTATATAGAAGTATAGATTACACAACCCACTCACTATCTTGGTCCAAATCAGAAGCATAACCAACCGAAACGCTTTCGCAATGTACGACTTTGAGTTGTAAAATATGTTCTACAGTTCTACACTCCGGCTAATCAAATTGGGCAAGAGGAGACGGCGCTCCATGCCAGCTTCACACAAGTGTGATCTTCAGCCAGGGACGCCTCTTCAACTATGCGGCGTGCGTCCCACTCCAGGCAAAACAATACGGTGGACTTGTATGAGCTGTAAGCTTCTCTGAGACTTATAGACAAACCATCTAGGTCTGCTATAGTTTTGAGGCCACATGTGTATGGAGCATTCTCGGGGAAAAAGTACATTATGTTTCATGAAAGGAAAGGTAATGTTTGTTAACAATTTTGAAATATTTTGATATGAGGGTCGGAGATTTGTGAGGTGCGGGACTGAGTCAAAGTGGTTTTGTACTAAAGTACATTTCCTCATTGACTACGTAATATAAAAACTTAGAATAAGTGGTAACGTAACCTATAATTCAAAGTTGTAATCAACTGATGCTAAAAATATTTCGGATTTATTTCTTAACAATATAACAGAAAAAAAAAACGTAACATTTCTTAGTAGGTAATTTTTTTCGATAGTTGTTTTATGAAGCAAATGCCAAAGTAGATCATTAATAAATAACACGTACATACTTAAGACGTCAAATCATTAGTTAGAATAATTATAAGTATTATTAAGAATACCTACATAGTTAGGATGAAAATTTTACTGTGTAAGGTATGATAAAGGATTTACTGCTGGATATATCAAAAACTGTTTACAGTCGAGGTGAAGGTGAACTTATTCTATTATATAGTTAGATAAATGTTTTAAACGTTTCTGGTTTTGAAAATATGTGTAATTACTGGATAAATAAATACAAAATCTCAATAAAGTTAACAATAGCGTTTAGAATGTATAACAATAATCAGTCAGTGTTTGCATGTAACCGAATTAATGTTTCATTAGTAACTCATACAAATCATCTTCTCCATTCTAAGTAGATACAATCAGGGTCTAATAAACTAACTTAACAGCTAAGTAAAATAGTAGTAATTATAAGGTTTGCGCAATCCACCGGATCTTTTCAGAAAGTTCAGTTTCCTCTAGAATTTCCAATCAAGTTTACTAATTATCGACTATTTTCTCAAAATGATTTCAATCCGTCCGTTCAAAAGGCACTGTGTTTTATGAATCTCCATCGTTGCATTCCTCAATTTACTGCATTACATTTAAGGAAATAAGGAATATAAATATCATCATACTATCAATATTACGTTGTCTCTGTAATTGTTTTCTGGTATATTAATATTATAAATAATATTCTTATCTGATCTTATCTTATTAGGAAAACGTATTATTGCTGTGGTAATTAGTAAATAAAACGGTCAAGTGTAAGTCGACTCATTTATCGAGGGCTGCGTGCCACCATTAATATAAAATGACGAATTTAAATTTCTGTTCTTTTATTTAGTTCGGGAACCCTAACTGGACCCTGATTTAAACTTGGCGTTTTTTTTTTAAATTCAAATTCAATTCATATCCAAAATTCTTATTTTTTGGTCGATCTCGGTGTAATAAAATATTTGTGAAAACTTTAACTGGCTGCCCTAAGTCCCAAGCGGAAAGTCCTCTGGACGAACATTGAAGGCATACCAATAGAACTGGAAAACGAAAAAAAAAACAAAGATCGATTGCGTTTGATTCGAACTAGCGTGGAGAAGATTCCTCTTGAACTTCTCCGTTCCAATAGACACACGAAATTATTCCTTATTGGAATTTCGATTCGGGATTAGAAACGCAGTAAATTCATACAAACTTATAGATTTGAAATATAGCAAAACAATGTTTGCCGGGCCAGCAGGTGGTATAAAAAAATATATGCTGCGGACCTCGCGGGCCACCCGTAAAAAGAAGAGTTTCATTTGCTCTACCGAACTAACAACTTCATCAGAGTTTTCAATGCATTTTGTACATTTTCGTTTACTTTGTAGTCTTTTTAACTGGCACACAGTTGTTCTTTTAAGTTGCGATTTAAGAAATTTATTTCTCAGTAAAAATACATAGATTCACTTACTTGAGAAACAATGGTTTATGTTAGTAGGTATTATAAAAGGTAACATGCCATGGCAATTCATTGTGTGCGCCAATAGTGTGCGTTATTTTGACAAACGATTGCGATACTTAATTATATAATATGTAATGGGCCTAATCGCGATTAACTATTGTCAATGAGCATCGCGAGTCATTACAAATCCTTTTAAGCTCATAATTAAGATAAAAAAAATAATTTATAATTAATACTCCATTAATAAATGTATGAGAACATCAAGATCGATTTGAATTTAAGCTGGAAATGTGTTCCAATGCGTTTGATTACCGTACCTCAGTAAATATTATATTAATCATGTGCAATTTAATGCGGACCTTATTTGGTCAAAGCAGCATCACCAATGCATACCGGTTACCTACATTCCAATTTTCACTATTATTGCTAATTTGTGGGCAATATTCCTGATATTAATATTAATTAGTTGTCATCTCTTATAAACTCACCTATGACCTGTTTTGTCTTTTCTACAGGGCGTCTTTTTACAAAATAAATAGTTAAAGTAAATGTTGTGTCAAGATTAATTTAATAAATGTTAAATCAACGTAGATAATGTTTACTGAAAATGAATTCGTTCAATAAAGATCAAATCGTCCTAGAGTTGTGTTTTTATTGACTGGCCTTATTACATTGATCGTAGCAAAAAACTATATCTATATCATATACCTAGCTACATAAAAACTTAAAACGCCTTAAAACTGTATAGAAATGCACTTAAAGAGACCGCCGGTTTCTTGAACGCGAACAGTCTGTTAACCAATTGTTAACAGGTGTCAGTTGTCATATTACATTAATCGTTAAGATCATTAAAGGATTTGCTTAATTTTTTCTACAACAAAAATTAAAGCATCCAAACAAATTAATTTTACAAAATCCTGTTTTCATGCACACACACACACACACACGATTGAAGTATCTAGCTGTAAATAATGCAAATTTTAATGACATGTGACATGACATGCGACATAAGTAGTGCGGATTTGTGGGTGTACGTTGTTTTAAGGGTGTTTATTTAGTATGGATGATTGATTTTTCATTTGACCTATTATTCCTAATAATAATTGTTTAATTGGTAATAACTAATTAATTGGTAAATTTTAATAATAACATTACTAAATTGTTATTTATCTGTTACTTTATCGGCCCTTAAAATATTTGCGCTTGATTTGTTAGAACCTTATATATACCTAACTAGATGAAAACCCGGCTTTTTCGTTTCACACAAATTAGACCATAGAGTTTACAATGATACCTGTGTCACTAACGCAACTTTGGTGACATAGACATGACTACGGGATTGTGTATATTCGTCACAAAGTAAATTCGTCCAGGAAAAAAGTATGTGTAAATTTGCCACTGTTCTTTTTTTATGAAGAAATTCATGGTAAATTCCTTGTATAGCAATAAAGAATAATAATAATAATAGTCATTTATTTCAGGCAAATGGACCCATATACAAATATATTTTATTTTATTTGTTGGGGTTACAACAGGATGAGTTACACTTAAAAATAGTCTTATAGTAAAGTACACAAAAATATATGTATAAATATATGTAAACGAAGGTATGATTTTTTCCTTGGTGGTGCAAGTTAGTCCACTGATCTGATGAATCCCCTTAAGTAGTTAACACGCCGCAGGAAACAAATTAAAAATAAATTATCCAGCTGTAGAACTCAAATTGATGGGCGTAGAAAGCGGCCAAGATTACTCCGCCTACACAAAGGCATGGCCGGTTAGACCTAAGGACGCGTCACGCACAGACAATGCTTATGTAGACCGAGATGCCGGTAAACTTCAGACTTTCTTTAAGGCATCTATATTTTCTATCACCAAAATTTATATTTGTCATCAAGTTGTATCACCTAATAAATAGATCTATCGCCACGAAATATTTTCGTTCTCAGATAAACAAAAATTGTTCCCAGGTATGAATTATCAAATTAATGTTAATATATGTGTAAAATAAGAGATCGATAACCAATAAAATTATATTGCATTACATGAATATAAACTTCGTTCTTATAATAACAGTTTTGTTACTTAAATAATAGCTCTGTGCTCAGAATGGTAGATCTGTCACCAAATAAATCGTGTAAAGAATACGTGACAACAGAATAGGTGCGACGACGCGCGTAGCGAAGCGGAGCGCGTCGGAGCGTTAGGTTCTCTATGTAAGATCGAAAACAGACTCGACTTTGATGCGTCTTACCTTGCCTCTTGTTGCCTCTTTAACATAATATGATTTATTGGTGATCTCTTTAAATTAGTTTGCTTAAATACTTATTAGGACACACCTATTATAATACATACAAAAACATTTATTTGGTACTAGACCTTATATCTCAGGATTTTAGGCGATTTATTGTGGAACAGATTTTGCATTGTTTGGTGACTACATTTTGGTGACAGATCTACTATTTTGAGGACAAACCCTATTATTTAAGAAACACAAAACTAATTAAATTGGCGATAGCTTAAATGATACCCTTTCTTTAAGCTTGCTGTTACACCGAACGTGCATGTCTCGCTCGGGCATATTTTTTTAATTTATTGTAATAAAATACTGATTTTTTACAGTACACTGGTACTTTAGATGTAATCATACATATACATCGAATAAATCGTTCGTAGCCCCGGCCACCTGAGTGATCTTAAACGATCACGAAGGTTAAGCAACATAGGGCGCGTTCAGTGCATGGATGGGTGACCGTTCTATGACTAACGCTAGTGGCATTTTTCCGAGCGGTTCCATGCTTCACAAGGCTCGTTAAGTAGTTGGTGCAGGCTGCCGTCAAAAGATGGCAGTCGTTAAGCCAAGTCAGAGGCCTTAGGGCGGCTTGAAAACTTCTGACAGGACCAGCCACGGGTCTTACAAGACTCCAGACAATCTGGACTTGGCTCCGTGGTGGAGTATGGCTTATACCTTCTTCAGGGGAGAGACATGTGCCCCTCGGTGGGGACATAACGATGATGATTACATCTAACCTGGCGCCCGCGAACCGGACGAAGCAGTGTGGGCTGCCCTCCCACCAAATGGTCTGACGACCTGGTTACGGTGGCAGGGAGTTGGCACAAGACCGGGAATCTTGGAAAACCATGAGGGAGGCCCATGTGACTGATGATGATGATGACTTGAAAATATGGTGGATGAAAAGTTGCCCGTCCTTTCTCGTGGTGAAACTTAGTAGTCAAACTGATTTGACCACGAAAAATTTTAACATTCTTCGTGGTCAAACTGTAACTATATAACCTCTTTGAACATACTTTATACGATGTAGTCTTATTGTACAGGGAAAAATAAACTAAAATAACTGTACAATTTTATTTGAAGACTATCACACAGGTTGTAATTTTTTAATAAATTTTATAGTTTGACCGCGAAGAATGTTAAAATTCCTCGTGGTCAAATCAGTTTGACTACTAAGTTTCACCAGGAGGAAGGAAGGAAAGTTGCGGACATTTAAGACACATTTTTGGTACCATCCTGTTTAACTTACGGAGACGAGTTGTCTTTATTAAAATCTTATAAAGTGTAGGAAAACAAAATGTGTTTAAAATGTGACCATGTTTATCAGCTATTTTTTTTTACAATTACTAAGAATGTTAATTGTGCAAGCGAAATATCACGAGAACAGTAACAGCAATTAAGCAGTAAAAGTAATTAAAGTGGTCTGTCCTGTGAAACTGCAAGTTCTTATTGCAAACTGTACGACTAACAGCTGTTTAGTATCACGAGAACAGTAACAGCAATTAAGCAGTAAAAGTAATTAAGGTGGTCTGCCCTGTGAAACTGCAAGTTCTCATTGCAGACTGTACGACTAACAGCTGTTTAGTATCACGAGAACAGTAACAGCAATTAAGCAGTAAAAGTAATGAAGGTGATCTGTCTTGTGAAACTGCAAGTGAGTAGGTGACTGTCCCCAGTTCTTAAAATACGGGTCATATGCAAGCTGAAATCGCGCCCCAGGGATTCTGTAGGTACTACATGCCACTTATAAAGAGGAACAAAAAAGAAAGACTAATTAATAATATTTATTAGTCTTTCTTTATATTTACTAAGAATATGTTCCACACAGAGTTGGGGAAAGCATAAGTAAAAAGGCCGGAATGAATTAAATTCACAGCTTTTATTATCGCGTGTTACAGACACAGCTAAGTACCAAATATGAATGGCGGAAACAGTATTGCCAACACTACACAAAATAATCAGCTTAAATCTATGATCGGATGTGTTCCGAACATGCTCGGGCCACAGCCAAAACGTTAAGACTTATTTTCACTTAATACCTATGAAAGAAAACAAATAACATGTCTTTTCAGTAAGTAACTGCTAATACCAAAATGAAAAGTAACATAACATGGTTTCACTAAGAAAATACCTAATTGAAAAGCAAAAATAGCTAACGGAAGATCAGATAGGTAAGTACATTTTAGTTCAAAATACTCTCAATTTGAACCAAAACCGTGTACTATTCCTCATAGGTAAGTACAAGGTTACCTATCACACGTTTTATGTGATATTTGATACTCTTGATCCCTGCTTCCCACAAACCACCAAAAACAGGTGAGTAAGACGGTATGAAATGAAAGGAAATTCTTTCTGAATTACTGAAATTTATTACTTCATTTTGGTGCTCTGTGGAATTCAGTGACTCATACAATTCTTTCAGTACGCTATTGGCGACTCTATAGTAACTAGCATTGTCACAATATATTTTAGTAAGTTTATTTCTGCGACTGATAAACCGTTTTAAGCAGCCCAAAAAGGTATTGGTTGTCATATCGGAGGCTAATTCAATATGAATGGCTTTTGCAAGAAAACAAATAAACATAACGACATACGACATAGTTATTACAGGTTTCCTAATTCTAGTTTGCTTTACGCTAAAGGGACCGGCATAGTCAGTGCCAACAATTTGAAATGGCCGTGTCATATTGACTCTATCAAGGGGAAGAGAAACCATAAGTTGACTCGCATTCTTTGCCTTTAACCTGAAACATAGCACGCACTTATGTAAAACTGACTTGACTTCTCTATTAGCATTGATCAACCAGTATCTTTCATGTAGACTACTCAGAGTTAACTTTTGTCCCGCTCGTTTGAGTCTAATATGTTCATGAATAATTAATAATTTGGTCAAGGTTGAACCTTTGGGCAATATAATAGGGTGTTTTTGATCGAATGTGAGATTTGCATTTTGCAATCTACCACCCACTCTTAAGAGACCAAAACCATCAACAAACGGATTTAAATTACTTAAATTTGATTTTTCATTTGTTTTAAGCTCAGCAAATTTAAATTCCTTTTCAAAATGCTTCCTTTGTTCAAGTTTGATCAATTCATTTAGTGCAGAAGTTAACTCTTCTGGGCACAGAGTACCTTTTTTCTTGGTTACATTTTGTTTTTTACAATTAAACAACAATCGTTTTATATAAGATAATATTCTAGTAATTTTTTCTACATCTGAATATTTTTCAATGAAATATTGAAAGTGATTATTTACCTTACTACATACATAAGACGCAGGTGAAGGTTTTTTGAGTTCAGGAAGTTCAAAATCTATTGGTTTTGTACTTTCTAGCGCACAATGTACATAATTTATATTTTGTAAATATTGAGGACCATGAAACCACAAAGAATTCCCTTTAAGTTCGTGAGGTTCTACTCCACGCGACAGACAGTCGGCTGGGTTTTCATTTGTGTTTACGTAACTCCACTGAAAATTATCACATAGTTGCCTAATTTTCTCCACTCTGTTGGCAATATAAACAGTGAGCTTTACTGGTTCTGTATTTAGCCAAGACAAAACTATTTTTGAATCTGAGTACAAAAATGTATTGATATTATCATATTTAAGTGACAAAGTGTTATACACTTTTCTGGCTAACATAGCCAATAACACAGCACTATTTAGTTCGAGTCTGGGTGTGGTGAGAATTTTGTCCTTTGGATTGATACGGGACTTTGAACATAAAAGATAGACATTCACTTGATTGTCATGGCTAACTACTCTCAAATACAAACAACAGCCGTGAGCAATACTTGAGGCATCAGCATACCCAACCAGTTCCATTTTGACAGGCGATGGTACATTAATATTTCTCGGTACAGAAATATAACATATGTCTATCAAATTATAAGTAAAGTCAACCATTTTTGTATTAAGGTATTCTGGTAACACATCATCCCATTTTAAATTTTCAAACCAAACTTGTTGCATCAAATATTTTGCCTGAACTAAAACAGGTCCTACTAGGCCTAATGGGTAGAAGAACTTACTAATAAAACTTAGCATTTCCCTCTTAGTGAAGCTTTCTTGTTTTTCAGTTACTGGACATTTCATATTTAAAGTGTCAGTATGCACATCATAGGAAAGTAATAGAGTCTTTATGTAAGTATTATTTACTTTGTCAAAACTTTTACTGCTTAACTGATGAATAGATTCAGGAATATCACTTAAAAGTTCACTGCAATTCGAACACCATTTGTGTAGGGAAAAACTAGCTTTATCCATAAGCTCTATCAGTTGCCGTTTTGTTTCTGCAAGCTCTAGCAAGTTATTGCTACCGCACTGGATATCATCAACATAACTTGTGTTTTTTAAAACAAACGAAGCTAGTGAGTACTCATCTTTATACCTATCAGCCAGTTCAATTAAGAAGCGGGTGGCTAGAAACGCAGAACTTTTTAGACCATAGGTGACAGTTTGCAATTGTAGACATTGAACAGGTTGCGTAGGCGAATCTCGCCAAAGAATGTTTTGTAAACAGCGATAGTCACTATCTACTAGAATCCCACGCTACATAGCCTTGACATCACAAAGTAGCACATATTGGAATGTTCTGAATAAAGTTAGAATGTCAAAAAGATCATTCTGCACAGTGGGACCATTAAGCATGATGTCATTTAGACATAAATTATTGGTTGTTTTCATCTTCGCGTCAAAAACAGCGCGGACCGGTGTAGTCTTACTATTAGGGTTTAAAACTGGGTGGTGCGGAATGAAATAAATATTTCCTGCATTGATATCATAACTAAATATATCATAAATTTTTGCGTGACCCTGACTAACATAATCATGCATGAAAGCTTTATAGTCTTCATACAACTTATTATCCTTGGAAAAACGTTTTTCAAGATTATAGAACCAAATGACACTTGGCTCCCGCTGTCTAACAAGGCACGGCAAGGCATAAATAAATTTCCCATTTTTGTTTATTAACCTTACCACCGCAGTAGGCAGCAAAACATCTCTTTCTTGCGAAGTGTTAGTCATCACCACAGCATTGCCAGAACTAGCACCAGGTGAGCTTGTAGTAGTAGCATTACTAACATTTGTATCAGAGCTTGACTCAGCGTCAGTGTGAATAAGCGTGTTATGCGTCATGCGACAGATATTGCATTTTAAGCGGAGCGTACATTTTCCCTGATGCTGATTCAAGCACAAGACACACATATTTCTTGCTTTTTACAAAATCACACCTGCCTTGAACTGTCAGCAGTTTGAATTGGGCATTGGGCAAAGTTTATGTGATTGATCGCAGTACTTACATGACAGTTGGTTCATAGCCGATACTAAACTGGCCTTGCCAGACTGCACACGTTTTGCTGGAGCCGGGGGCGCCAGTGGCGGCTTCTCGCTGGCAGTATTCTCCATTGCAACAGCACGCTTTTCTATAAAATCAAGGAACTCTGATAACCCTGGTAATTTTTTCTCATTTCGTTCCAAATGAAACCCCCTGTTTGTGTAGGCATCAACCTTGCGAGACAATATATTTACTAAGATTGCATCCCACTGCCCCACAGGTAAGTCTAGGTTTTTTAGAGCCGCAGTGTGCTGATTTACTTTAGATACAAGAGAGCAAAGATTCTGTGCAGTACACTTTGTGAAAGTCGGCAAGTCAAGCAAGCTGTTTACATGGTGATTTACTATCATGGGAATGTTATTATAGCGTTTTTATAATAACTCAAGGGCTGATAAATAGTTATCATCAGTCAATGGCAAATTTTTTATGGTGTCAAGCGCCTCGCCGTGCAAATAGGTACGTCAGTAGTAAAGTTTTTGACAAGGACTTATATTGGAGTCTGAAAGAAAGACAGCTTTGAAGATATTTATAAAAGGAATAAAATCTTCTATGTTTTTACCGTCGAACGGTTTAATATCAATCGGTGGTAACTTTTTAAATCCATTTTTGGAGCCATCAGGAGATGGAGTGTTTTGTTCCTTTTTTAGTTTGCCTATAGCACAATCTAGCAACGTTAAACAATTTGAGTACTTACGTTCATACTCCTCGTAATCTTCCTGGTCAGCGACGTTAAGGAATAGAATGTCCTTGTTGAGGGTCTCATAGTCTCGAAAGGAATCGAGGATTCGTTGACGCTTTGCTACAAGAGCCTCATATTTCCATACGAGTGAGACACCCCTTGACGTAACCTCGGTCACTTACTAACCGAGTTAGCGACATTTTGAGCTACGCTGCAGAAACAAACGAGATTACGAAAGTAAAATACCTATCACGCTATCGAAAAGAACAGTTTGATTTGACCTATTTGATGCAACAAATCACTCCTTACCAGTAAACTCCAACTTAAATAACAGCTTAATTAGCTTTAAATTGCGATTATACACTATTGAGCGTAAAAATTTCTAATTATGCTTATAATTTTTGCAAAAACTATAATTAAGTTGCAAATCAATTGCAAGGGCGGAAAACAATATGGCGACGATGCGTTCGTTCCCGTGAAAAATCCTGTGTCGTCGATCGGTACCTTTCGGTAGTTGTCGGATAACTTCATCAATCTGCGCACTCGCTTCGCGGCGCTGATTGGTCGGAATCTTGCAGTCACGTGATTTCTCGCGTTCCAATACACGCAGTGCTCGATGATAGTTAACGTTGTAATTAGCAGAGTGCCAACTTAAGCAAGCTAGCGGACGTGATGACATGTAATGCGGCACACGTATTTGACGACACTGATATAGATGAGTTGTAAATGTCTTGTAGGTTATGTTACGTAACTATGTACCTTGTCGTAGAAGAAATGTAGCAACTTCGATAACGATGAACAATGGATACTAGGGTTTATCGCTTGATTATGATGGCGCAATTGTTTTCTTCAATCACTGTAGATCTGTAGAGCCTCCCAGCCGCAAATATTTGAATGCACGCGATGACAAAGGACTGCAGTTGGTTTTTACACGAATCTGGTTGTCCTGCGAAGGCTCACACACTCGAAGAGTTCCGTATAGCACAGAACAAAACGGAAAGTAGAATAGTTAAGCTTTTTGCACCTCACCACAGCAGTGATTTTCCAAGCCACTTGTAGATTGTGTAATAATATGGTTACAATTATGACGAACTGTTCGCACTGGTTTTATAGTCTTTTCGAAGGACCAAACTTATGTTCCACACAGAGTTGGGGAAAGCATAAGTAAAAAGGCCGGAATGAATTAAATTCACAGCTTTTATTATCGCGTGTTATATACACAGCTAAGTACCAAATATGGATGGCGGAAACAGTATTGCCAACACTACACAAAATAATCAGCTTAAATCTATGATCGGATGTGTTCCGAACAGAATATTTATTAAAATTTTCATAAAAACACAATGTAGACAAGTAGTTACGTAACAAACCAATCTCAGATCAGAATTAGATCATATGGCAAAACTGTGTATAAAAACAAAAATGTGTTGTTTTTTCTGTTCAGGAAACTTAGCGGGAGACTCAGGTACTCTTTATATAATTTAGGTATTGCAGTGGACATAGGTAACAAGAAATCAGTTTAGTACCTAGGTACAGTCGACAGCACGTCAACCTTCACATTTTACTTGCAAATTAGCTCGTAATACAACGGAGTAAAGTGCATGGGTGTATAGAACCATGTGCTGTCGACTGTACATGATAGGATCTCCTTATGGGCAATTTGTTATGATAACGCTGTGGGATGTCAACTAGCTTCCTGTTACAGCCCACGGGAGAAAATCCTATCTAGGTCAAATAAACAGACAGGCATACTTCGTCGGAATGATTGTAGGGAGGTATCTACAGGTGAAAAACCTTAAAGAGAACGAGACAGAAAGTTGGCACAACTTAGTGAAACTCTCAACTGAAAAGAATTAGGAAACATCGTCAAACGCCAGTAAATCTCAAGAATCACGTATCCTTAAGAGCCAGCGGCACGTGAGGAGATACAAGTGGCGCCTGGTTTAGTTTAAGTATTTAGTAATAAAAACTTAAACATGAAAAACCGACTTCAAACAATAAATCGTTTTTTTTTAAAGTTTTATATATATTTTTTAATTTTAGTGAATCTGAAGTACGCTAATTGTAGGTACACCAACAAATTATTCAATAGACCACACCACGCGCACATACGTGACTTGTTGCTATGAAGAAAATAAAATTGCAGGCGCCAAACAGACAATTTTAAGATTTATAATTATGGTTTTCCCATGGATGCCACGTTAAAACAGGACCAAATTGAAATGGAACTACACTGGAAACACCAGCTTTCAAATAAAAAAGGAATCAGCAGAATCTGTCCACCTGGTCAAAAGTTGTGTGGTAACAAACATAAAAAAAACAGTACACAACACACAACACAAGCGCCACACTAAACAATTTTTTATTGAACTGAAAGTTTTGCAAGCTCTAGACATTAGTAGCTCTGCAAATTAGAGTAAAACCTGGTCGTTTTCTTCCGACAAAAAGACAAGTATGTGATAATAAAGTTAGTTAATAATCTCTTACTCTAATAAATTCTTTGCAAAAAGGCTTATTCTAAAATCAACGATTATTTAGAAGACAAAATAAAAAAATAATAGTTTAATATTAACCTCGTGAGGCCCGACCTTGAAAATAACAATAATTGTTTTCATACTTTTTTAGTATATTGGGCCTTACGAGGTTCAATTTAATCAGAGGATAAATGTGTCTAGTGTTCAACACATCCAAGAGTATATTTTTTAAGTTTGAAAGTTTGTAATTTGTGGTGGAGTAAGGTGAATGTAAGTGGAGTTTCTTTGTTAGTTTCTTCTCCACATGTAATCTGCTAATTGTGAAACTAACAACTTTGACGTTCATAAAGTAAACACTTTGTTTGTACTATGAATAAAATATTTAATTTTGATTTTAATATTTTTTATTAAACAGTAGGGCTATAAAATCTCAACGGAACCTAGCCAGGGCTTTTAGAAAAATGATGGTATATTCCAGCTGTTCGCTTCAAAAACGTATGCGGCATGTAAGACAAATTATATGCTCGAAGTCATTGACTTCTACAGGCGCCTCAAATCTCGCCAAGTGACTGAGAGAGATTTTATTGAATCCCAGCTTCGCTTTCACTCGCACAATTACCTACATGTGAGTAGTGACAGCTGTCTTGTTAAACTCAAACGTAACGACATGGCTCGACGTAACACATTCTTCTTCTAGTGTCAATTAGAGAACATCCATCCATACTGTATGTACCTACTCTTTATATACCTAAGTTAATTATGCGTGCAGACATTTTAACTCAGTTGTCGACAAACTGGACTTTGATTTATTTAATACTGGTTCGGGTGAGGCGAGATGTGAATGAGATGAGATGAATGAATTTAAGAGTTCCTATGTTTACAAGTGTTTACAAGTCTAAAACTTGTGAGTTCAATACGAATGATTGACTAATTAGTCTCTATTTGTGAAAACTTGTAATTAGCTTTTTGTTGTCTACTAAATTTTTCGTTTTGTTCATTTTAGCTGTAAGTTTTCCTTAAAAATAAAAATGAACTGTAGCTGAATCAAACTAAGGCTTTGGAAAGGGGTCTTTGGTCTTTGCCTGCGATGGAATATTTATATTGTCGAAAGAAGAACTAAAAATCAGTTTATTTCAAACTAGCTGGTGCCCGCGACTTCATCTGCGCAGGATTGGATTTCGAGTAGTTAGGTACAATATACCTACATTATACTATGATATAAGTATTAGCGTGGCGTAGAAAGAAAAGAACTAACATATCATACATTACATTACCTACATAGGTTTAACTCTAGCGGTTTTGGCAGCGCACGCCAGAATAGCTCGTAGATGGTAGATTTTTTCCTACTTACTTGAGACGTATCGTCATATTTTGGAAAATTCACACAATTTCTTTATAAAATGTAGCTTATGTGTTATTCTGATGTATAAGCTGTATTATTGTAAACTTTCATCAAAATCCATCTAGTAGTTTTTAGGTGAAAGTGTATCAAACATACATCCATCCATCCATCCATCCATCCATACTTACAAACTTTCGCGTTTATAATATTATATTAGGATTAGGATTAGGATAACCATCAACACATCAGATGCCCTCAGACTTTAAGGGCCGGTTTCTGAATTGAGAATTTTAGTAAGTAAATTTACTTATCTTATCCTATGACGAGTGGATAAGTTTATATTATATATAAACTTAAGTACCTATTGTTCTTTCACGCTCTTTTCTGAGAAAGTTGACGAGACAGCACCACAGTTAAGTAGTCACTTAGCGAAATCCTCAATTCAGAAACTGGCCGTAAAGCACTTGTAATTTAAAGTCGCTTCATTAACATGTCATACTTTTTTTTACATAGCCTGCCTTGTGTCTCACTGCTGGGCAAACCCCTTCTTTCTTTTCCAACTCTCGCTATCTCTAGCTACTTTGCACCATCCTGGCAAGAATGACATCATCGACCCATTATGTCCCCACCGAGAGGCACGGGTCTCTTCCCTGAGGAAGGTATAGGCCATACTCCACCACGGGGGCCAAGTCCGGATTGGTGGAGAATGCTACGCTGCGCTCAAAAACGAAAATTGCAGATGTTGGGGTTACGACCGCTAGGTTGAAGTGGGACTGGGCTGGCCATGTCTGCCGTATGAGCGTAGATAGGTGGGCCAAAATTGCGAAAATGGTTCCGCAAAATGGATACCGACGTCGCGGCAGACCAAGGCGAAGATGGCGGGACGACCTAAAAATGTCATAATATGCCAGTTAAAATCCCACTCTTACAAGGCACAAATCGGTTCCTGAATGTCGTAATATAAGGACAGGTCGGACTCATCTGACATCGTCAAAAACTTCAAGTAAGTGTATCCTTAAAACAATTTTTAGTGAATAGTGCTTACGAAAGTTTTAGTTGCCAACGGTCTTCTCGTAAGCACAGATTGAGTTTCAAATGAACTTTTAAAGTAATTACGTCGACATTCGTCTGTATTACACGTACGAGTAAGTACCTCAAAACAGTCTTAAGAAAAAATATCTCAGATTAGGCGTGATCGTAACTGACGACCGATATAAATTATGTTAGAAGCCGCCAAGACGTGGCGAAATCTTTTTTCGTCATTGCGAGGGCAAGAAACCAACTGTATAAGCGAATGGTTGAGAGCGTTTTTCTAGGAATTGTCATAAATCAGAGGGCGGCAGATGGTGTTGACCTACCCCATTATTGCCATGTTGCTGGCTAAGAATTATTATGGCTCTTGCTTTTAGAGAGTTCGGTTTCAAAAACCTGACCAACTCGGCCTTTTGTATCACAGGTTTTGTACAATCTTATTATGTCGAAAACAATTTTAGAATATCAAATCAAATTGTTTATTTTCATTATAAATTTTTACAAATAAGATACAGAGGCTGGACCCTCCTAGTAAGTATAAAAATACCTGTGACAGGAGGGCCCGCTCTTCCACAAATATACAATTCATTTATAGTGTTAATTAAGTTTTTATCATGTAAATTATGTCAGTTATTTATATTTTAGATCTCTTTAAACAAACATTTATTAATTATATTAAAACGTAACGTAGAATTAAAATTATTACATGCAATGTATGTGTGTATGTGGGTTTGTGTGTATGTGTGTGTGTGTGTGTGTGTGTGTGTGTGTGTGTGTGTGTGTGAGGGTGTGTCTGTGTGTGTGTGTGTGTTATTATTATACTAACAATATTTTTTGGTGTTTTAACTACTACGGTTTTCGACTTTTTGCTTTTACTTGTACTTTTAAACACTTCAAAAGCATTTCATGGTTATATTAGCTGACGAGAACTAGGCACCCTATGAGTTTTGATTCCCTTGCAAGTGTCAAAATTAGCGACGTAAAGGGCCGCATCCTCGGAAGTTTGATTTCGAACAGCCCCAAGGGATTGAGTGTTTGATATTAATTCCAGCTTGATATATCCACGCTGCAGTTGGTGCCGGCGGCCGTCGATAGATGGCAGTCGTTAAGCCAAGTCAGAGGCCTTAGGGCGGCTTGAAAACTTCTGGCAGTAAGACCAGCCACTAGTCTTACAAGCCTCCACCAATCCGGACTTGGCCCCCGTGGTGGAGTATGGCCTATAACATAACATAACATAACATTTACATACAGGCACATACATTGCTTCTGGTCCTTCAGTAGGATACCCTGTGTCGTGGGAACCAGTAACAGCGACGTCACAAACATGTAAACATCCAAGACCTGGGTTTATTTTTTTTGTCCCCAGCCGGGATTCGAACACGGGACCTCTCGCATGGTAGCCAGATGCGCTAACCGCTGCGCCACGGAGGTCGTCTTATACCTTCCTCAGGGAAGGGTGGGTTGACGACGAATATCCACGCGTTCTGACGGAACATAGTCAGATAGAAAGATGGACAACGATTTGACAAGGGTACCTTTTCAGAGTTCCGTACCCCAACAACCAGGAAATCTAAAAGTCCTAATAGGTGGACACTCGGACTTCTAGAACTTGGAAGTTCGATCAATCGAACCATCAGGAAAAAAAATATTGGTCGTCCGAACAAGACCGATCGAACAAGCTCGGACCACGTGGCCTAAGGGAAGTACACCTCTTCAGTCCTGACCTTGAAAATAACATTATAGTTTTCTATTGTTATTATTATTAAATATTAAATAAGATGTTTGACTTTGCAAGTATTGATTGCACTCATGGATCTTGAGATTCTTGGTATACGAACACTCATACCTATTATATTTTGTATTAGCTGTAAGGTGATTTGAGAAAAGATGGTCAGAGTGGAGTTTTTTTTCGCTGCCTTTTTCTCCAGTACAGACGGCCCCAAGGCAGCGGCTAACATTATACATAAGTGAATGTACATTGACATTCAATAAACAGAATGTAAATTCTTTACGTTGAAATAATTTTTTGATTTTTAATTTCTGGTTATTTTGTCGACACGGGACTGAGGAGGTTAAGAATCCACTGACCATCTGCCTACATGCTTGCCTGCCTGCCTGCCTGTGTGCCTGCCTGCCATCCTGTAGTTACCACCTAAATCAACTTTTGTATAAAGAATTTTAGTTAAATGCTGTTTCAGCCACATGTTTCTATAAGTGAATGTACATTGACATTCAATAAACAGAATGTAAATTCTTTACGTTGAAATAATTTTTTGATTTCTGATTTCTGGTTATTTTGTCGACACGGGACTGAGGAGGTTAAGAATCCACTGTCCATCTGCCTACATGCTTGCCTGCCTGCCTGCCTGTGTGCCTGCCTGCCATCCTGTAGTCACCACCTAAATCAACTTTTGTATAAAGAATTTTAGTTAAATGCTGTTTCAGCCACATGTTTCTATAAGTGAATGTACATTGACATTCAATAAACAGAATGTAAATTCTTTACGTTGAAATAATTTTTTGATTTCTGATTTCTGGTTATTTTGTCGACACGGGACTGAGGAGGTTAAGAATCCGCTGTCCATCTGCCTACATGCTTGCCTGCCTGCCTGCCTGTGTGCCTGCCTGCCATCCTGTAGTCACCATCTAAATAAACTTTTGTAGAAAGAATTTTAGTTAAATGCTGTTTCAGCCACATGTAAGAAAGTTGTGTAAGTCTACCATAGTTTATTACGACACTTCGGGGTACATTGCATTGCTGAGTCTTCCTATTTGTTAATCTATGGGTTCACTGTGCAAAGTTCATCAGTTTCATAAAATATAGCCCTAAAAGCGTAGCCCGGTTCGACATCGAAATTATTATGTAATTTCCTGTAAACTGGTCTGGCCAGTAATGTCAACGGATTGCAATCAATTTAAGTGTATACATAGGTATGGACAAGCTGAACGCAAATATGTTTTTCACAGTGCAATAATATTCTTTTTATTCCAATCCCGAGGCTATGGAATATTTGCATTACGTCCAATAATACCTGAATCACCAGGTTGTATTTTAACCAATTTCTGCACAATTATTGCGTGTTTTACTATCGAGGTTCATTTGCATGCCTCGCCAGAATCATTTAAAAATGCATACATAAAAATTCGTAACTTTTTAATTGCAAAAATCGACCGACTGAAGAAGAAATGACGACCTCTGTGGCGTAGTGGTTAGCGCATCGGCCTACCATGCTAGAAGTCCTGAGCTCGAATCCCGGCTGGGGACAAAAAAAAGAAACCCAGGTCTTGGAAGTTTACATGTTTGTGACGTCGCTGTTTCTGGTTGCCATGGTATCCTAGTGTAGGGTCAGAAGCAATGTGTGTTAACTAACAAGTAAGTGTACCGTTGCGCGTCTTGTCATGTAAGATATACCTACATTTAATTTGTATGCCTTCTTAGCAACACCAATCTACAACTATGCCTAGGCAATTAATACAAATGGCACACAAAATAAACGAAATAAAACTCAGTACATGCTCATTTAATACGTTTTTTTCCTTAATAAGTAAACATGATCGGATTTATTTACAAAAACTATTCATTTACGACAGGTTCTTTAGTTGTGTTTTTTCCTTTAGAGCCTGTGACTATTTTAATCGGCATTAAATAGTCGAGTTTATTTCATTATCACACTATCGAGTGTTTTAAGGAATAGTGTTTTTTCTAAATAAGGCTGTTTTAATGTTTTAATTGACCAAACTATACTAAATATCTTTGAAAAATACACTTTTAATTTTTCTTTTCTATTTTTGTAACTTTTATGCCTTAAATGACGCGTCGATATAAACTTGTAAAATAACGTTTTATTTATTAAACAAACGACTCTACTACAACGGCACTTTCTGAGGCTTAGGTCGGTATTAAGAAAGATCTTAACTAAATTATGATGTATAAAGTAAAATCTCCACGTGAGAGCTCTCCACAACTAAAATCTCGTTGGATGTCCCTTACCTACTTTTTTAAGCAGTGTCTTTAATCGCTGTGGTGTGAAATCTACACGCAAGTGAATGAATCGCATGCTTAGTGAAAGATTGACCCATTAGTAGATAGGTCAAGTGAGTTACGCACTTGCTATGAAGTCTATCCTACTTGTTGACGCATAAAATTGAAACAGATTTATTAATTAATCATGAATGCTTGTATTTTGAGCGCATGATTAACTATTGATGAGATCTCAGTAAAAAAAAATCCGTACGCAACTCAAATGACCTATCTACTAATGGGTACCTCGGCCAAAGGATAAGCCTGGCCATCCAAAGAGGAAACGTCGCCAGCATTCTGGGCTCATTGCCGCGGGACAGTGACCTGGGGCAGGTATTTTATTTGTAAATATTGTAAATATATAATGTACTAGAATAGTTTTATATTTAAGTTATATTTTTAATTATTTTTTGTTAGTTCATCATTAATACGTCTGATTAAATTAAATATACAATAGCAAATAAAAAAAGAAATACTAATGGGTCAATTAAGCATGCAGAATGTCAACCACAAAATCTCTGCTGTCAGTTTTACCAGACGAGACGATTATGGCGGCCATAAATTGCAATTGCACGTGCATTTTCGATTTTCCATTATGTTATTTATTAGTTCTTGAGCCACTACAAACGTGCGAACAGAGTCATAAAAATGCGAGCGAGAGTTCCGATATGCTTAATATGCCTCCTATACATATAGGAGGCATATTAAGCATATCGGAACGTGAGAGAGAGGTCTGATACAAATGTTTATGACTCAGTTCGCACGTTTGTAATGGCTCAAAAATTTAACTTCGATTTCTGAAAAAACCTTGCAAAACTCGTCAATACGCTATAGGAATTTACAGCAACAATTTCTGACACAACCACAAACTACGAGAGTGAATGAAATGAGTAATGTCAGTGACATTAAAAAACAACAGCGGATCAACTCGAACTTTAAAAACAAAAATTGAAATGCCCACGAAGGTTAAATAGTTTTCATTACTCTAAGAGCGGCATTTAGTAGTTAATACCGGTTAATGTTTCAGGAATTTCTCTCATAATCCGTCTTAAGTTAGTTCCGAGTGTTTTGTGGGATAGACTAAGACTTTGTCTTTTTTATGCTATTTGTCTCCAAAACTAACACCTTTAATAAACACTGTTTATGATTTTGTACGAGACACATGTAAAAACTGAACGATTTGTGTACCATCAAACTGCTTTGATCGTAGGTATGCGAATAGGAACCCCTTCATTCGCCAAGCCGGGTTAGCTCTGAACGCTAATCTTGATGCTGGTATGCGGACGAATTCTCGGGTAAAAATATTATGTCAGATCTTTAATATTTCTTTGATAATATTGCATACAGCGGGAAGTTCAGTATTTCTTAATATTTTACACCTACTTTGTTCTGCGGTACTTAATATAAAACCTGTTTATTGGTAGATTCATTCACACAGAGATCGCAAAAGTTTGATATAATAATTGAACTAAGCATTTTATAATAAAAAACGGACAAGTGCAATTTGAACTCACTAATACTCCACCACGGGGGCCAAGTCCGGATTGGTGGAAGCTTGTAAGACTAGTGGCTGGCCTCACTGTCAGAAGTTTTAAACAATGATTTACTATTGGAAAATACATTTAGAAAATTTTGTTTATAATATCAATAAGAAAATTTATAGACAAGTGTATTGAAATACACACCAAAATATAAAAAAAAAAAAAAAAAAATAACATAACATAGGCACACACATTGGTTCTGGCCCCACACTAGGATACCCTGTGTCGTGGGAACGTGGGAAAAAAAATAGTTTTATATGAACACGAAAAATGTATTAATCATGATATAATAATAATAAAAAAATGTTTTATTTAGTAGTGCATGAAATTGTGAAGTGGCAGTGGGCTGGCCATATTTTGTGAAGAACTGACAACCGCTGGGGTAAACGTGTTCTTGAGTGGAGACCGCGACTCCGCAAACGTAGTGTAGGACGCCCTTTAACCAGATGGGATGACGATCTGCGAAGGACTGCAGGCAGATGCTGGATGCGGCAAGCTGAAGACAGCGCGCTATGGCGCTCATTAGGGGAGGGCTATGTCCAGCAGTGGACTAATATAGCCTGATGATGATGATGATGATGAAATTGTGAACGTTTTCTAATAAACATATACAGTTTACATACACTAAAACTATCTCACGTCACCAGACCAAAAATCCTTAGTATAATTATGAACTTGTAAGAATGTGCCATATGGAACTTGTGATGCCAAATCCTGGTCCGATTTGTATTTAGGAACGTTTTTGTACCGCGTGACTTATTGCAGGCAAGAAACCAAAACAACATTTTGAAAAGAAAAAGGAAGAACTAAAATTGTACTAAAACACTGAAGACACAACTGAAGAAATCTAATTTAAGGGAGCAAGAGAGGCTTTTATCAGGTTTGCGGACGACATTGCAGCTTTTACGGATAGCAGCGCTGAATGGTAAAGACTGCTTAATACCATGGATATCGTCTTATTTAATGTTGGAAAATAGACATCGTTAAGGCAGCTCTCATATTACCTACTCAAGTCAATAATTACTCGATGCTGATTCATCCAGATAGCATGAAATGAATGAACCCTAATTATTTGGATGCTGCTTACCTTTGGCGGATATTTCAAATAATAATTCTGGAAAAAATACGAGGAAAATTGGAATAACGTCAATTAAGTTATGTGCCGATTAAGTATAGGTAATTGCATTTGCACGCGAGCAATGTTAAGTCTAATTTATACGAGTAGGTACTACTCGTATAATGTAAATATGTAGTAGATAGATACATTTTGTTTGCACCATTACGATTGTTTTAGTGTTTTCTCAGTGTATTAACAGTTTTTTTTATGCAATTACACGATTTCGCCAATGGTTTCGTCAAACACGAACATTTAAATTTAAAGTATAAAGGTTGTATTTCTTTCTGAAGCAGTTATGAGAAATTACTACTTAGAAAACAGCTCGTTCCAAGACTTAAGCATTGAGAATTGCTTGCACCCCTCCTTATCAGAACCATTGGGCGTGTTTATATTGATATATTATTTTACTTATTTTGTGCATCTACTTCCTTATCCAACGTTTTCTCCCGTCCATCCAAAGATTGTCGGTAAAAGATCGCTTTTAGTGATACGGCAGTCTATACTCTTAGATTAAAAAACACCTGTGTAATCTTCTTTTTTATGTACAATAGTGTTCTCTATCTATCTGAAGCAAACGTTAGCCAATATACAAGCAACTCAGTAAGTTGTATTTAACCATACTCAGTATGTAGCGATAAATTAGATCTTAATCAAGAGACGCGAGAGCCCTGTGCCATTTAGACTCCACCAATATGTGATACGGGTGAGGATTTGTCAAGATTTAACCTTCCTTTTGTCCTTCGGAACAGTCGATACAGACCAGTCCTCTTCTCTCTATTTTTTCATACGGCCTCAGTTTGGCTCTCTAATTCCTTTGATATTATATTTGTCAACAAGGTAGATTGTTAGCAAACACAAGTTATACCTCGAAGCAAGGATAAGCAAGTAATGGACTTAGTGATGGCGTGCCTTTATGGATCAAAGCTTGTTAGAAGGGTATTAAGCCTGCTGTTACCTCGCTCCGGATCATTCTATCATTTTTAGGGATCCGTACCTCAAAAGGGGAAAAATGGAATTCTTATAGAATAAAATAGAATAGAATAGAGAATCTTTATTTGGTACTTATACAGTTTTTAAATACAGTGAAAAATATTAATTTTAACTTAAAATAATATAACAGTACCAAAAAGATTTCCGCTCAGCTTAATACCGTAGCAAAGATACGGCGCTGGTTTTCAGCGGATGCCTGAAAGCTTATAACTAAAACTTAAACTAACTAAAAATTAACTAAAAAATATATCGGTCCCACTTACAAATACTCAACTCCCCCAAAGTATTCTAAGAACACCAATCTTGTAGATGACAGATTATATTAAATAGTTTTCGATAGTTTTAGACAGCCGCTGGTAATAAAAATATCCACAATTTTATCAATTAAATTTAGTTTAAATCTCACCATTGTACGATTCGTACGAACATATATTGGTCGCACCTTAGAAATAGAATGATTTGATAATATAACATACATATAAACACAGGTATCACTTTGTCCACCCGCCCGTCCGTCTTTCTGTCAAGCTAGACTCTTTATCTCGACTCGTGGAGGTATCGAGTTGAAATTAAAACTATGTTTAAGTAAAGATCTATCTATAGTACCTTGAAGCTGTAAAAAATCAAAATTTTAAGTTAAAGTTAAATAAAAAAAGCCTCAAAAAAGATACACATAAAAGTAATATTTCGCCTTAGATTTTTGACTCCAAAGAATTAGTTTCCGTTGACCTAAAACGCAGGAAATTCTGAAACTATACGATTGTTCTTAAATCTTTAAAAAAATCTTTGAAATTCGGGAAAAGCTGGGAAAAAACTGAAAGACTCGGATTTACAAATTTGTACCTGCGGAACCCTCAGTGGTCGAGCTCGACTAGCACTTTCGGCACGTCCAGTGATAGATATAATAGTATACTTTTGCAAACTTTGGCCTGAGCCTTCTTATAAAGTTAAGATAATAAAGTTACCAACATTACGGTCGCATTTATGTTATTCTATACCTAGTGTTTGATTGAGCAAATTTTAAGCAACTAATTTTGCAAAGTAGTTTTCTTTACCAAAATGATAAAATGATTGATCCTTAGTACGGAACCGGACCGGACTTGGCCCCCGTAGTGGAGTATGGCCTATACCTTCCTCAGGGAAGAGACCCGTGCCACTCGGTAGGGACATAATGGGTTGATGATGATGGAAAAAAAAAACAAATTTTGATAATTTTATTATTGAGCAAAGCTTCGGTCCTTATTTATCAAAAGTAAACCAATTTTTGTATTCTAAAAATGATTGATTGTGCGAGCAAGACACCATTTCATACGGAGAAGGTGTCTTCAGTATAAAGATGATTTTAGTGACGAGCGTCCCAACATTTTCCGGTTTGTAAGGTTTCAAAACAGGCATAAGAAGTGGCCACAGCGGGAATGTAATTAATTTTTTTTATTTAAATACACAGAACTTCATTCAAGCTTTTAAATATATTGTTTACACCGTCTTAAATCGCCAGCAACCATAATTATGCCTTAATTAAGTTTGAAAAGAGCCTTGTGAAAAGTTAGTTCATGCCACATCACACAGAAATTATTATGCGGCAGATTTTCTTCTTTAAGGGTAAAAGTAATAGCTTAAAATTTCAATGAAAGCTCTCTGTCGACATTAATTATGAGAAATTGGCTTTGGAAGTGTCGTCAAAAGTGATGTTGTAATTGAAATACGCCTCTGGGTGCCTTAGGTTTCTATTTCATTACGGCCGCCTTTAGAGAAAAGTTTTCTGATGAGAGTTGTATGCATAATAAGACATTAAAAGCGTCTGAAAAATATGAGTTTCCTTCTTAAATATTTTTGTTTAAAAGCCTGTCCAGACGAAGCGTGTTACGCGCGACGATACTTGCGCGAAGACACTCGCGCGTTGCGACCTACTAGAGCTACATACACTCCGTCCAGATGCTCTCGTGCGTAAAACCTGCATTCTCGAGGTACTAGAGTTACATACACCCCGTCCAGATGCTCGGGAACGCGCGAGTGTCTACGCGCGAGTGCCCTCGCGCGAAAATGCTTCGTCTGGACAGGCTCTAAGAACTGTTCGGAGCTTGTTTGGCACACACACATGATGAATCTAAGCGGGTTCAGTGTCTAGATTACTTTAATGCAACGTTGTCTAATGACGACTGCATGAACATGGCGATTTAATTTCATTGTAATATAGTTTTTGTAAGTGTTTATCGAAATCATCCGCCGATTTTTATGATTTTTTTTGTGTTTACTTGGAAGGTCGGGGTGAGGGGTGTCGATAGAAGTAATACGTCGTAGGATAATTAATATGGCAAATTAACGATTGTCGGGTCATTTAGTTTACTTATAAAGGTTTTATAAGCATACTAGCTGACTCCAACCCCGGTTTCTCGTACGATAACAATCTGTTAGCAGCTTTTCAATTTTTTTTGTGTGCACTTTGGCCAACTGACAGCTTTTAACGGTAGACTAACTAACAGATTGTAGCGTACGAGAAACGAGTGGTAACGTGACCGGACCGTGTATCTATCATCTATCTATATAAATAAAATTCAAAGTCCTGACTGACTGACTGACTCACTCATCAACGCCCAGCCCAAGCCGTTGGACCTAGGAAGCTGAAATTTTGCACAGAGGCTTTATATATAATGTAGTCAAGGAATAAGACCGGATTTTTTTAAATTCAACCCCTAAAGGGCCGAAAAGGGTTGCCAAAATTTGTATGGGAGGTATAAAGAATGTTGTCTAATTTTCTTGAAACTTAAAATAAATACTCTTCAACACAATTGATTGAACACGTGTTTCGCCGTTTTTCTAAATTTAACCCTTAACGGAGTGAACGGGGTTGCAAAATTTTGAACTAAAGTCCACGCGGACGGGGTCGCGGGCGAAAGCTAGTTATACCATAATGCACTAGCATAATCGAGACCCGGACCTTAGGATCGTATGGCCGCCCGATATAGTCGGAAGCCCGGCGCGTCGGCCGGAGCCACATAAATCACGAGCCCACAAATGATCCCCCTTATCTCGGAGTCATCTACGCCCGCACACCCGCTGCCTCCAGTGCCAATTAACTTACATCTATTATCCATTACTACGATTGAATAAATACACCTGCCCGAGTTAATTTTCTTGTTATTCGAGTAAAGCTAGAGGGACTTGAGGGTGGTCGGAGATTTTCGACCAGTCATAGTTGGCTTGTAATACATTTTTTTACGCGTTATTTTTATTTTCAACCGAAGAGTGTCATATTAAAGTGACTTATTTCCACTTTTGAAAATAAATTAATAAATGATGGGAATCGATTTTCAGCATACGATTATACCACTATACCAAATTGTGTATTACGGAAACGCTTAATACCTCTCTAAATTTGACTTTCAAATCACTTTAAAACTATTACGGTTCTTTTCACGTCATTTGCTAACAGTATTCAAGACACAAAATATGTTCTTTTACAAACCGAACCGTGCTAGTGTCATAATCACTTTTAAACCATCTTCTTTCATGGTGACATGAAAAAATATGTATAACAGAATTAATAACGGAGAGGTTTTTGACATTTATTTAAAAATGTGATAAGGTGGAAATAAGTGCTTTTGAAATGACGCTCCTAAGCACCATATGAGTTCGTTAAACGTGATTAGAATGTCCCCATAAAATACTGTGAACGAGTTCAAGGTCACCGTGTTGAGTAAAAGATGTTCGTAGCCCCAATTCTATTAGAACATTATAGTTCCATGGTCGGGTCACGTGACATGTTTTTTAATTCCATTGGCGCGTAGAATTACGAACATGCGTGGGCGCGTTCATTTGAAGCGGCAATGAAATGAAATCGATGCAGCCATTCAACTGTCATTGTACTACAATGCTTTAGCATAATCTAGGCTCTGAGGTGATGTCGCCAGTATGCGGGCGAACACCGATTTAAGGCAAGTTTTAAGTTAGCTTTTAGATAGTTGTTTAGAGAATTTATGTTTCTGTTTTTAATGTGTCGAGAAGAACTGATCACTAAACTCCCTTAAAAATGTTATTACACTCTTATGAAGTTAGAGTAAACGCACAAAATAGTGACGTATTGTTACGTCACATAGAGTTTTCAGCAAAGGCTAATATCGTAAAGTACCATGGGCATCGAACGAGCGCAGTGTAGTTTTTTTGTCCGAGTGTAGTACAAATGGTAACTTTTGCCAATTTTATTGGAAAGTTGGGAAAGCATAATGTGGAGCGTCGGTTACACAAAAAAAGAACAGTTTTTTATTTCCCTCTACTTTTGGCTCAACCAACATACCCCTGAATACACTATGAGAGTGGGAATGTACAGGGTGTAAATTTCTATATGAATAAAAAAACTGGGGGTCCCACAAGTCAATGCGAACCATTTTTCGATGGAAAATTGTAAGAAAAGTAGTGTCAATGCTATACTAAAACTCCATAATTAACTTTTTTAAACTACTGAGTTACAGGTTTCTTCTGAGGACCGAGAAAATTCCAATAAATTAAATTTCAAATAATGATTTTCTGTAGCATTGTATTTGAATCACACATTCGAAATTTAAAAACAGTAACTACGACATAAAGAGCTTTACAAGTTAAATTATGTGTCCACTAGCTGTTGCCCGCGACTACGTCCGCGTGGGCTTTAGTTGAGTAAAGTGTTTGCAAATAAGATAGGAAGAAGGGATACTTTTAGCGCATGCGAAAGAGCTTTCATACTAACTTCGCAACCCCCCCTTAAGGGTTGATTTTCGAAAAACTACTTTAAACGTCTTTCGTGACTTTCAATGAAGGACCTGAATGCTGAATTTCATTCGAATAACTTCAAAAACGGCTAATGCACGTTTTCACCAACAACACTTAAGATTTAGGGGCCACCTAATCTTTTTTAAGGGTTACGAATCAACCGATAAGTAGCCCCGTTTTTTTTTTTTGTTTTTTTCTGTTAACGGGGTGAAATGCTTTGTGCACCATAACCGCCACCCTTGGGGGAGGGCGACGGCCGTGTGTCGGACTCTCCTCTCTTAAAAATAGGAGAGGCATACCTCCTAAAACACCCCGGGGGCCATCATGTCGCTCGTGCAATGGGGTGCCGCCGGATCTCGCAAGTGGTAGACCACAGTGCGAATGCTACAGCGGCGCCCCGGCGACGTCGACCCGACTCGCAAAGGAGCCGGGCCCACCCTCACTGCAGAAGGGGCATGGGCCCCCCACCCCCTTCTCCCGTCACGATGTCGGACGGCAGGTCCCCCAACCTGCCGTTTGTAACCCTCCCTCAACCTCCTCTATGCCCTCTGCTGAACAGAGGGACATAGAGGAGGGCCCCCACCGTGTGTTTTTTATAGAGGTTGTCTCCTCGCAGCCCGAAGGCCCCCGGCCCCACTCAGTGTGGGGTTACGGGTGCGGGGCCCATAGTGGACCCCGCGGGACATCCAGCAGCGCAAGCCACTGGACGTCCCCCTCCCTCTGGTTTTGGTCCGCGCCGGCCGAAGCCGGTACCCCCCATATCTGGAGGGCGTTCCCCGATCCGCCACCCGAGGGACGCATCCGATGGAAGACCAGAAACTCCACACGGAAACCGATAAGTAGCCCCTAAAAAAGATTAGGTGGCCCCTAAATATTAAGTGTTGTTGGTGAAAACGGGCATAATTTTCATACTAACATTGCACCCCCCTTTGATCCCCTTAAGAGATGATTTTCGAAAAAATATTTTACGTGTTTCAAGACATTCAATGAAGGACCTTCATATTGAATCTCATTCGAATAACTTCAAAAACGGCAAAGTTTCATACTAAGTTTGCACCCTCCTTTTTCCCCCTTAAGGGATGATTTTTAAAAAACTATTTTACACGTGATTCATGACTTTCAATGAAGGACCTTCATATTGAATCTTATTTGAATAACTTCAAAAAACGGCAAAGTTTCATACTAAGTTTGCACCCCCCTTTTTCCGCTTTAAGGGATAATTTTCAAAAAACTATTTCACACGTGTTTCATAATTTAAAATGAAAAACTTTCGTACCAAATTTCATTCGAATAACTTCAAAAACGGCAAAGTTTCATACTAACTTTGAACCCCCATTTTAGGGGATGGGGATTTAGGGGATTATTTGGGGATTAGCGGATGAATTTTCAAAAATCCTTTCTTAGTGCTCCCCTACGTTACAAAAAAAACCCCTGTGAAAAAATTCAAATTTCTAACCCTTATAGTTTAGGCTCTGCGTTGATATGTCAGTCAGTCAGCTTCTCCTTTTATATATATAGATTTAAAAATCTACTTAGTTATATTTTAAAATTGAAAAAAAAGTTTAACCTGTCACTAAATCGCACTTTAGTACCTAGTTCATGAATACTCAATCACTTAGTACGCATAAACCAGCTAAATTATTACAATGTGATATTCACTTAAATAGCAATATCAATAGACATAACATTAACTGTAAAATGTAACACATTATGATTTACGAAGCGTGTATCAATATTCGAGTTATCTCGTGAAATTTTGTTTCTATGTATCTACACCCTTTTCAGAAAACGTTTAAAATTCAATGAAATTCGAAATTATGTTTTTATAAATAAAATTACTTCATCATCATTAGGCATTTGACGCTCACTGCAGAACATAATAATAATTCTCCCTCATGGTTTGCCAAATTTCGCGATCTTGCGCCGCCCAAATCCAGTGTCTCCCCGCCGCTGTAACCAGGGCCTCAATTCTGTTAGTGCATTATAGTTCGATGACAGATACACGGTCGGGTCACTTGACGTGCTTTTTCATACCATTGACGCCTAGATTGCTTACTTTGAGTGCGCGCGTAGACTTGAAGCGGCATTGAAACTAAATAACTACTACAATGCATTAACAGAATTTAGACCCAGGTCATCAGGCCATCTGGTGCGGGGCCTGCCCACGCTGCGTCGTCCGGTCTGCGGTCGCCAGGTCAGAACTGTTCCGCTCCAACGGCCATCAGCTCTTCGAGCAATGCCTTGCCCACTGCCACTTCAATTGAGCAATTTTTCGAGCTTCATTATTAGCTCGGGTTTTTACTGATCTCCTTCTTTCTCCTCAACGTAGCTCTCTCCAGTGCTTGTTGGGCGAGCTTGAGCCTTCTTAAGAGGCCCGTAGTCAGCGACCAGGTCTCAGATCCATAACTGGCAACACACATGGCTATACACATTTTTCTTGAGACACTGAATTATTTTGAACGCAAGAATGTGTTTCAGTTTCCAGAGCGCTGCCCATCTGTTTGTCAGTAGCTGTCACTCGTTAGATTTAACGAGTAACCCCTTTATCGAAGTTGGACGTACCTAACTGGACTGTTTGTTCCAGGTAACTATCATTATCAACCCATTATGTCCCCACCGAGGGGTACGGGTCTCTTTCCTGAGGAAGGTATAGGCCATACTCCACCACGGGGGCCAAGTCCGGATTGGTGGAGGCTTGTAAGACTAGTGGCTGGTCTTACTGTCATAAGTTTTCAAGCCGCCCTAAGGCCACTGACTTGGCTTAACGACTGCCATCTATCGACGGCAGCCGGCACCAACTGCTTAACGTGCCTTGTGAAGCACAGAACCGCTCGGTAAAATGCCTCTAGCGTTGGTAATAGACAGTGACCCATCCATGGACTCAACGCGTCGTATGTTGCTTAACCTTAGTGATCGTTTAAGGTCACTCAGGCAGCCCAGGCTACGAGCGGTTTATATTGTAACCAGGTACCTATGCGTAGTGGTAACTTGATTTTTCGCATTTTTTGACCCCGAAGGCATCGAAAATGTAATTCAAATTTTGTCTAATTTTTCTTAAGTATCATTACGTCTTTTATGGTATAAAAGCAATACCACTTCAATCTAAGTTTGACGCAAGTTCCCCAGTGCCTATTTTATAAAATACGCTAACACAAACGTTGTTTAGCCATTTTAATTAGCCGAAGATCTATTCTCAGGCTTACTAAATACCTACACACGAAAAAATCATAGAACATTTAGAACATAAAGTCTATAATGCCACCTTCACAGAAATCGCTGAAGCCTCTTCGGAGCATTTCGATATCACACACTGTTACACGAGATTTTGATGTATTAGTGTTACCGCCATAATGCGTATTCAACAGATTTGAAGGCATTTTTCTAGTTCATTTAGTTGTCCTTTTCTTTCACATGGTATTAGACGCTAATTGAGCGATTTCCTATCTCCTTCACCCCCACATAACTCCTTAGTCCTTCCACAATGCACCTACGCAACGTGTCATCGGTGCCCTTCAAAGAGTCGCAAATTTGATGTACTGCTGTACGCCCCGATGTGAAATACTTTCCACCGGTGATATCCGCGAGTGCGTGAAAATATATTATAAAAACTATTAAAAATACTAGTGTCGTGAACTTTTAGACTACTATTGAATTGTGCATTTTTGGAGCGTTTGGGTGATCGATCCGCGCAGCCAAGGGCCGAAGACTGAAGAGAAGAGGAAGAGGAGTTACCGGATTTTTGAAGGTGCGTGGATTTCCTTTGCCCATCCTATAATTGCTCTAATTGCATCGATATACCATAATCGGCGTTCCTAGCGATTAAATTAAATAAAAAATACAGTCTACTTAAATTCATACCGCATAAAAAAGCCTTCGGGCGCATAACGCTAACCGCCAGTGGTCAAGTAATCATATTGATAATATTTTGGCCACATCATTTTTTTGGTCCATTCGTTCCGGACATATTGAAATTTCATTAGTGTCCTATAATTTCTCGGTATAAATACGAGATTCACTTTTTCTAAATTGAATTCCGCCTCACCACGTTACGTAACGAGTAACGTCGCGAAGTCTATGCCTACCCGCTTTTATAAAAGTTTCGGCACTGTATTGTTTCTAATTGACCCGCTCCGCTCTTATAAGTGTTTGCCTTTGAGAAATATTATAATTACTTTCCCGCCCCTTAGGTACACACATTTATAAGTATATTATTTATATTCACGTACTCATTTGTAACATAATATATTTTGTTTACGTACTGCCTATGCCATATCATATAATTTTAATGTTGGTATAGTCAGTTATCATACCCGCTTTATTTTCCCGCTTAACGTATAACTTTCTAAGTAAATATTTACGCTACGTAATATTTTCTTGCATTAAAATAATTTACGATGCCGCGTGACAATATGGCAGCCGCTTCAAGTAGCCCGAAGAGCCCGCGTTTGACAATTCTACAGGCTAAGCGAAATGCGTTGTATGAACGAATTAACGCTATTTATAATCAAGCTAAAGACTTGGATAAAGGTGCTCATGTTTCGGTAGAAGCTCGAGAGTCGTTTCTTGGTTCATGTGTAACCATCGAGGACATACGTGCCAGTTTCCACCAAATCCTCGATAGCTACAACGAAGCACTCCTCGAGTTCGACTCGGAAGCGACTCCCTCGTATCAAGGTTATGCCTCCTTCGAAGATCTATATTGTTATATCAAGCAGGTCATGTCGAAGTTCATTCACCCGCCCGCGTCTAATCGGTCCTCTTCGCCCGCTAAAGCTAAACCTAAGCTTCCAAATATTGAACTGGTGTCTTTTGATGGTGATATCAAAAATTGGCCGCTATTTTACGCTAGTTTTCATGCCACAGTGCACCAAAACTCGTCGTTAACAAACTCTGATAAATTATATTATTTATTAGGTAAATTGTCAGCAACCGCCCAGTGCTCATTTGCTGGTATTATTCCGAGCGCTGAAAATTATGAAGCGATATACCAGACTCTTCTCGATAAATATCAAGATGTTAGAAAGTTAGGACTCACCTATTTAAATGAGGCACTCGGTCTTAAGTTGAATGGTCCTCCGTCTACGACTAACTATCAGATGTTTATAGATAGATTTGTTGTCGCTATCAGTTCACTTAAAGCGTTAAAAATTGATGACCTGTTGGATTTTGTACTGCTGCACATAGCAACGCAAAAGTTCGACACGGAAACTAAACGTGCGTTTGAAATGTATTGTCGTGATACGAAGTTGCCCACTCTTGACCGATTTATCGAATTTATCAAGAAACAATGTAGTATATTTGAGAGCACGCAAACCGCCACTGTTCAGAATAATAGTACGAAGTTTGGTTCTAATAAGCCTTCTGCTAGAACTAATCGTCCGCCAAATCCACAGTCTTACGTCACTTGCTCGACTTTCGAAAAGTGCCCTCTGTGTAATTTTGCGCCTCATAATCACTACTATAAATGTATCGCATTTGAAAAACTTACACCTACTGAAAGGTTTAAATTTATAAAGAAAAATAACGCTTGTGTGAATTGCACGAGTAAATCTCACAAGACGGCTCAGTGTGCATCTAAGGTCAAATGTCGTATATGTTCTGGTAACCACCATCTGAAACTCCATTTTAATAATAATAAGCCGCCTTCTGAACCCGCTACCCTTCCTCCGGCAACCTCGCATACAACCGCTGCGCCTAAAGCGCCCCTCGCTACCGCGGTCGAGTCTCAGTTAGTGCAATGCAGCGACCTCTCGCTATGTACTACATCTATTGCCGCGTCGCTTCCCGTGCGCGTTGAGACACCGACTGATAAGCCGCAACGAGTAGCTGTCTCTGCAACGGTACTGCTAGCCACAGCTCAGGCGATAGTATTCGATGCTGATAATAGACCGCATATTATTCGCTGTTTACTCGATAGCGCATCGCAAAGTAATTTCGTGACACATGAATGTTGTGAACGCCTCGGATTGTTGCATAGGTTGACGCCTTCTCACACGGTTGTTAGAGGAGTCGGGGGTTCAGAGAAACACGTAAGGGGTTCAATTACCCTTAATATAAGCTCGCGATTTAATTCAAATATTAATTTTGATCTCGATTCGCTTGTTATTGACCGCATAAGCGATAACCTGCCGTCGGCCGCAGTTGATAAGGCTGCGTTTATTCATCTCGAATCACTCCCGCTCGCCGACCAGGATTTCGCAACCCCTGGACCAGTCGACTGCTTGGTCGGAGCTTCGATTTTTTCGCATCTGCTGCTGCCCGGAGTGGTACATAGCAGTTATAGTAATATACCGCCCGCCATTCAAACCGTGCTAGGATTTGTGATTATGGGTTCCGCGCCTACGTCACAGATCGTTCACAATAATTTATCAACTGTATGTTGTTCCGTTGTTCACGACTCGATGGACACACTCTTCAAGCGATTTTGGGAAATTGAAGAGGTAACCGCGCCGCCCGCTCAGAGTCCCGATGATTTTGAGTGTGAACAATTTTTTCGTGCTACTACCGTTCGTGACGACACTGGTAGGTATGTAGTAGCATTACCGTTTCGTGATGACGTATGTTTGTTGGGTGATTCGTATTCTGCTGCGCTTAGTCGCCTTAAATGTTTAGAACGAAAGCTAGACGCTTCGCTCAAGACCCGCGCCGCGTATAATGACGTAATACGCGACTATTTAGATAAGGGCTACTTAAGTCCTATTGATATGAATACTGATGACGTCACTCAACCTTCATATACGATTCCACATCACGGTGTGTTTCGTGAAGACAAAAAGTCGACCAAGCTTCGCTGTGTTTTGGACGCCAGTTGCAAGTCTTCCTCAGGTCACTCACTTAACGATCTTCTTTACGCAGGTGCTAACTTACAAGGAGACTTGTTTAGTATCCTTACTCAATTCCGCTTATTTGAGATAACGCTTTCCGCTGATTGTCGTCAGATGTTTCTCCAAATTGGAGTCCGCGAACCTGATCGTAGGTATCAGAGAATTTTGTATCGGTTCAGTACGGAGGATCCAGTTACTGTATACGAATTTAACCGCGTTTGTTTCGGACTAAAATGTAGTCCATTCCACGCATTACGCGTGGTTCACCAGCTGATCGCTGATGAAGGTGATAAGTTTCCCGCTGCGGCCGCTGCTGCTTCTTCATGTCTATACATGGACGATATCGCCACTTCTGTCATGACTACCCCGCAAGCTATCACCCTGAGTAATGAGCTTATCGAGCTTTTCAAGTTAGGCCAATTTGATCTAGTTAAGTGGACTAGCAATTCTGACGCTGTACTTGCTCACATACCAAATACGCACAAAGAGTCTTGTGATAAAATGTTTGACGACTCTGTCCCACATAAGACTCTAGGACTATATTTCGATAGGTCACGTGATTGTTTCTGTTTCGTGGTGAACGCTCCAGACGATAAGTGCACTAAGCGCACGATGTTATCTGCGATTGCGAGGCTATGGGACATCATGGGCTTTGTGGCTCCGGCCATTTTGTACGCCAAGCTTTTGATAAAAGAGCTTTCTTCGCTCAATCAGTTGCACATTCCACGCCATTTGGGTATTGTAGAGAATTGCGAAATTAACGTCATTGGTTTCGGAGACGCGAGTGAACGAGCTTACGGCGGTGTCGTTTACATACAAGTTCGCGTAGGTTCAAAGTATACTGTGCAATTAGTCTGCGCAAAATCCAAGGTGTCACCGGTCAAGGTCTTATCTATTGCGCGATTGGAACTTTGTGCAGCGGTTTTATTGTCACAGCTGCTTCGTAAGGTACTAGACATAATAAACCCGCGATACACTGTTAGTAATGTCTTTGCTTTTAGCGATTCCAAAGTCGCCCTTTGTTGGATCTACGCGTCCCCACATCGCTGGCAGACCTTTGTCGCCAATAGAGTTGTCAAAGTGACAGAAAATATTCCCGCGAGTCGATTCTTTCATGTGTCTGGCTCCGAAAACCCCGCTGACTGCTTGTCTCGTGGTCTTACTCCGGGTGAGTTAGTCGACCATTCTCTATGGCTTACCGGACCTCATTGGATCGTAAGAGAGCCTAGTGAATGGCCTCTGAATAAAATAGATGGCAGTGATTACGCTGACGCGCCTGAACAACGGGCTCAGACGCACGTCACAACCAGTCCAGGTATCCCACCGCTTTACACTCTCGCGCAACGATTTTCGTCGTACTCTAAACTATTACGCGCGATCGTATATGTTTACCGCTTCATTAAAATATTACCCCGTGGTGATTCTATAACCGCCGCAGAACTAGAGTTTGCAGAAAATAAATTAATACTCGCGGTGCAAGATGTTCATTTCCCGCATGATAAATCAAACTTAATTAAAAATGAACTTTGTTCACCCGCTTTAAATAAGCTAAGACCATTCCTAGATAATAACGGTTTAATCCGTGTTGGAGGTCGCTTGTCAAATTCCGCAGAGGATTACGCTTTTAAGCATCCTTGCATTCTTCCGCGTCGCGATCAAGTCATAGATTTGATAGTTGATCACTATCACCGCAAGCACTTGCATGCTGGACCAGAACACCTGATGTCTTTATTGAGAAGCAGATTCTGGATCCTAGCTGCAAGACGCATTATACGCTATCGCATTCATAAATGCAACGTGTGTTTTAAATCGAAACCACGTCCGTTATCTCCGCTTATGTCGGATGCGCTTAGACAGCGCGTTAACCAAGTCGACAAGGCTTTCACGCATGTCGGGTGTGACTACGCAGGGCCTCTTCAGTACACCCCCACTCGTGGTCGGGGGATAAGGAGCCGTAAAGCTTGGTTATGCATCTTCACATGTCTTACGACACGCGCAACGCACATCGAGATTGCGACAGATTTGAGCACAGTTAGTTTTCTGAATGCGTTCAAGCGATTTCTTTCCAGACGAGGACCCATTAAGTGCATGTATTCGGATAACGGAACTTGTTTCGTAGGGGCACGCTCATATCTCCACGACTTGTATAAATTCTTAGACGAATTACGCCCGCACCTGGAAGAAAAGTTTGCTGAAAATCGTATAGAGTGGAAATTTATTCCGCCCGCTTCTCCTCACTGGGGAGGTTGTTGGGAGAGTATGGTGAAAATAATTAAAACCCATTTGTTCAAGGTCATAGGACAACAAATTGTATCGTATGAGGAGCTTCTCACAATTCTCACTGAGATAGAGGCTCTCGTCAACTCCCGCCCGCTAGTCAAAAATAGTAGTGACCCCGCCGAGCCTTCAGCTCTTACTCCTGCGCACTTTTTACATACCGCGCCACTGTCATCGCTTCCTGCGCCTAGAGTTACACGAATAGATTTGTTGGACAGACATAACTTAATAGAAGGCATGGTGCAGTCATTTTGGAAGCGTTGGCGTGCTGAATATCTGCATCAGTTGCAGGTGCGAGCGAAGTGGAACGTTCCTTCTGTTCCAATACAGGAGGGAACGTTAGTTATCATTAAAACTGACATTGTTCCACCCTTTGCTTGGCCTTTAGGCATCGTGGAAAAGGTTTATCCGTCTAAGGACGGCGCTACGCGAGTTGTCACTGTAAAGACTTCGAAGGGGAGCTACCTTCGACCAGTAGTTAAATTATGCCCCATACCTACTCAATAGTTTGCTACTTCGTGCAACGCTTTTATAACATTTATTTATGTTACACACTTTATTAAACCGCTAAATTTATATTTATCTTAACCGCCTACGACATATAACCGCTTACAATATTACATTTATCCCGCATATAATATTATATTTAACCCGCACTTTTCTCTACATAATTCTTAGCTTCTTAAAGGCAGCCCTTTAAGGCCGGGGGTGATGTTACCGCCATAATGCGTATTCAACAGATTTGAAGGCATTTTTCTAGTTCATTTAGTTGTCCTTTTCTTTCACATGGTATTAGACGCTAATTGAGCGATTTCCTATCTCCTTCACCCCCACATAACTCCTTAGTCCTTCCACAATGCACCTACGCAACGTGTCATCGGTGCCCTTCAAAGAGTCGCAAATTTGATGTACTGCTGTACGCCCCGATGTGAAATACTTTCCACCGGTGATATCCGCGAGTGCGTGAAAATATATTATAAAAACTATTAAAAATACTAGTGTCGTGAACTTTTAGACTACTATTGAATTGTGCATTTTTGGAGCGTTTGGGTGATCGATCCGCGCAGCCAAGGGCCGAAGACTGAAGAGAAGAGGAAGAGGAGTTACCGGATTTTTGAAGGTGCGTGGATTTCCTTTGCCCATCCTATAATTGCTCTAATTGCATCGATATACCATAATCGGCGTTCCTAGCGATTAAATTAAATAAAAAATACAGTCCACTTAAATTCATACCGCATAAAAAAGCCTTCGGGCGCATAACGCTAACCGCCAGTGGTCAAGTAATCATATTGATAATATTTTGGCCACATCAATTAGATATACAGGAATATTTTTTCACCAGTACAATAAATCAACATACGTAATACTAAGTCCAAAATACAAATACCAACATTTTTTGTTACTACCCCGTTGGTACAAAAAAACAAAAATACCAATGTCTGAACTTATCCGCAAATCTTAAAGAAATATGGACTCATTACGCATGAGCACAACTAAACGCACGAACTGGCAACTGCGCGCGGCTTGCGGGAAGGAAAACAAGCGGCGGCGGCGGCGCAGCCAGAAGGTATGACTTATGTATGACGTAGCAAAAAAAATCTTACTTGATCCCAATTCTTCCTTCATACTTGCACGGGCTTAGGACCGTCACCGGCGTGGAATGCTTGCACTGGTTGGTAGTGGTATGAATTTTCACACCACGTACTGGCTAACGCCGAAGTGCGCCGTGCATGCTGCTTCGTTGGTGCTCCTTCTGGGTTCTTCCTCGAAGAACGCGAATATCTGTTCCTCGATCTCCACGGCCAAGGGACGTCTCCCTCCTCGGCCTTGAGCGTGCGCTGGTGCAGTGAACTGTCCGTAGTCTAGCAAATGTCCTGGTGTTGAGTATTTGAGGTTCAATAAAACCGGCATTTATCAGGCGGGGCAAACTTTCTTCTGCGTATACCCGCCGAGCTGCAGCTGTATTTTTCTTACTGAGAAAGTAACTACGAACCATTTCGTAATACTCGCTGTTTGTAAACATCGTGTTGCGCGCGTAATTTTCGACTGCAAGAAGTGCGGAAACGGCGCACGTGCACTCACCTAGGTCAATGCGCGCGGACTGACCGGCCAAATCGTGCGCTCACTCACCCCACCCCGCCGCCCTCTGCCTCGCACCGCGATGACGCCTTGTAATGGGTGCCCATGAGTTACAAATTGGATGAACGATAAATTAATGGAAATGAAAAAAAAAACGGTAATTTTATTCGATAAATGTAATCTATTATCGATACCAATGATATGGTAAAATTTATTTGTTGAAAATTTTACCCGGTATAATGTGGATTGTCTCAAACAGTATTGTTTGAGGACATCCACATTTTAGATGTCTTAAAAAAAGGTTGCAAACAGTCCAAAGACCAACATTTAAAGTTTGATTATCTAACGACCGAACCCAGCTACGCTTAGTGTATCGGCGATTCAAATTTCCGCTAACGACGCGGTCGAACGTTCCATTTACTAAGCCCTACAATTGCACTTGAATGTAATGTTATTGTTACTAATGAAACTGCGGCAAATTTATAAATTCGGATTTGCGCCACCGCTATCTGACAGCATTGTCTATCCGTAGGTAGGTCTGTTTATCCGTAGGTAAGCTCTATCCAGCGGATAAGTCCAAAAATGTCTTACACCATGATTCCATATGCAGAGCTATCCAAAGATAAATGGTGAACTGACAACCTTCGTAATCTGGATGAGTAATCATTTATTCAGTTATTAAGTGGCTTAGTGCAAGTCGGCTTATGCATCAACATAAAAAAAAAAGGCCAAGTGCGAGTTGGACTCGCACACGAAGGGTTCCGTACCATTATCTATAAAAACGGCAATAAAATCGTGATGGGAGCCCCCCTTGAATATTAGTTTTATTTTAATTTAATTACTTATTTTCAAAGTGAATATATTTACACCTAAATATTCTGGGAATATATCAAGCATCTACGTGTTGCCGTTATCAATATTTGTTGTGTGGGAGCCCCCTTAAATATTTATTTGATTCTGTTTTTTTGTATTTGTTGTTATAGCGGCAACAGAAATACATCATCTGTGAAAATTTTAACTGTCTACCTATCATGGTTCATGAAATACAGCCTGGTGACGGACGGACGGGCGGACGGACAGCAAAGTCTCAGTAAATAGGATCAGTTTTACCCTTTGAGTATGTACGGAACCCTAAAAAAAAATTTAATTTTTGAATTTACGAACTTAATGAAATGATTATATTTATACAGCGTCACTGCAACACCGTCACTAACACTAGATGGGTGAAGAGACCACTCGGACGCTGTTTTGCCTGGGACATTGTATCTATACCCAATAATACCCATACCATCCTAAGAGCTTAGTCGGCCGACCCCAGAGATCAGCTCACCACAGTGATACATTATCTTGTGCTAATATTTCTAAAATAGCGGCCCCAATACGACCCTCACGGAATTTGTGAAATTTTTGATTTCTCCGTAAAATCGTTCGCAGTAGACTCGGTATGCCTGTGCCTCTGTGTAAATGTTATGTTATGTTATGCTTTGAACTAGGTATCTGAAAAAAGGAGAAAAATATCGAGATGGCGGTTAATATATTTGAAGACCTTAGTTTTTACTATAAACGTATCTTTATCTGTAATAAAAGCATGATACTCACTTTGAATCACCCATATTATTAAGCTTAGGGCTCCCGACGATAATAATAATAGCAGTACCCGCGACCTAAAAAAAATTAAAAAGAAATTTGTCACCTAGGGCTATAAACATAAACATTTACATACAGGCACATACACAGCTTCTGGCCCCACACTAGGATACCCTGTGTCGTGGAACCAGAAACAGCGACATCACAAACATGTAAACGTCCAAGAAATGGGGTTTTTTCTGTCCCCAGCCGGGGTTCGAACCCGGGACCTCTCGCCTGGTACGCAGATGCGTTAACCGCTGCGCTACAGAGGTCGTCAACGTGATTGAAGAATACATAACAACTTATTCTCAGAGCTATCAAATATACAAATAAAATGACATCAAAATCCGTCAGGCCGTTTCGGAGCAGTTTCCGCACTAACATTGTGTCACGAGAATTTTATATCTTACGAGTAGATGAAGATATTAAAATTGACAAAAAATGTAAGGAGTTATTTTTCGGAATCGCCTGTCTATTTTGCAGATACCCTCGCGGGTAGGGGTGGGCGAACATGTGAAGTTCTCTGCGTCTCTTTTAGCTTTTAGATCTCTGGTTTACTCTTAGACTAACATTGATACGAGTATACGACCGACAGTTCCATTACACCCGTTTTTTAAAGGTTTTGCTAAGAAACACCAGAAGGTCTGCGTATCGTGATATCAGCAACATTGTGTATTTGTGGAATATAAGTAAGTTCATTATTTTTCTTGGCGACTTTTATTTTTTTCTTTTATTTAGAAATGCATGTGACTTTAATAAACTTATTCAGGGAGACAAAGTTTTTTCTGAGCATAACGGATTACATCGTTTCTCTTCATACGCCACCTCATGTTATGATCCTGTTTTACATGGTCTGTTTGTCTTTAGCCGTTTTGATGTTTTTCGCAAGTTTCAACATTTGTGATGAAGTGCTAATAAGTTTATATTATTATAAACTAGCTGTGCCCCGCGGTGTTACCCGCGGTTCATCGATTTTCCCGTAGGAATAAGATATTTCCCCGCGGTAAAACGTAGCTTATGTTTTAATCCAGGGTATCGGCTAACTCCATACCAAATTTTATTAAAATCCGTCCAGCCGTTTCAGCGCTAAAGACTGACAAACATATAAACACACACACAAACTTTCACGTTTATAATATTAGTGTGATAACATGATTCATTGTATTTGCGAAAGTAAAGTTTTGTTTAAATTGTGTTTGTAATGCATAACTTTAAAAATTAGAAGAGATCTTCTTACCTAAAATGGACAAGGACATACATTCTAAGAATGCATTGTAATACAATGACAACTGCATCTTCTTCTTAGCGTGTCGATGGCAAACAATTTTTTTTAAAGTCTACTAGATAGTTGCGGCCCAGAACTTTGCGACGCTGACTGCTTTATCACTTGCAGTCATTAGGTCCTCCTGAGTGCAGGTGTTAGGGCACGCAGGGCACGATGAGAGGTGGTCCATCGCCTGGGTAGTACCGCACAGGCAGTTCAAATTGTCGCTGGCGGGATCCGCATGAACGTGGTGATTTAGTTTCTTTGCCGCTTCAAGTCAACGCGCGCACACTATCAAACCTTTTAAGCGTCAATGGTATGACAAAATTAGTCACGTGACCCAACCACTGTATCTGCCAACGAACTCTAATGCACTAACAGAATTGAGGCCGTTACAGCGGCAGGGAGACGCTGGATTTGGGCGGCGCAAGATCGGGAAACTTGGAAAACCATGAGGGATAATTATGACCTGAAGTGGACGTCAAATGCCTAATGACGATGAAGTAACTTTAGTAATAAAAAACATTAGATTTCGAATTGACGACCTCTGTAGCGCAGTGGTTAGCGCATCTGCCTACCATGGGAGAGGTCCCGGGTTTTAATGCACTAAAAGAATCGCGGCCTACGTGATTCGCATTGTACGCTATTGAAAAAAAAACCTACCTATGTTGTTAATTATTACTCATTGCCTACCTACTCATAAACAGCTGATAAAGTACCAACTTTCGAGGGAGAGAAGGGAAGGCAGTTACCCTAGTCTTTTGATGATCCATGAGTAAGTAAACAGTGAGTGCCGGAAAGTACTACTTTTGTAACCCCCTGCTGGAAACTATGCTAGCTGGTTGCATGAACTTTGGAACAATGTCAAGTTTCGGTAACATTAATTTCGAAGTTCGGAGATAGAGGGGGTCGAAAAGGGCTCGAATGGCATCGTGTAATTATATGCACAGTGCGGACTGACCGAGAAGTTTACCTAGCGCATTCTGTATACGTAAATACTTACGTATACAGGTCAATACTGAAATAACAATATTCCATAATAACAATTATAGAGTATAGACAGTATCTTTTGTAGCATATTTCACAGCCATTAAAATATTTCTTGTGTACATCAATAATCAATAAATGTATGCAAGAAATATTTTATTTGTATCTGTTCTGATGTAAAAAGATAAATTGTATCACTGCAGCCGCTGCCACCAACGGGAATTCTCTCTTCACCTCCCCTACCTCTCTATTTATCGACAAGGGATACCCATCAAGTATTGTCATTTCTGCCTTTAGTTATTATTTCTCCCTCCCACCTCTCTCTCTATCTGTCCATCGGTAAAAGATAGCCATCAAGTGTTGCCCGCACCCGTACAGTCACTGCTACCCATTGTGACTCTATCTCTCTCTCACCATCATTTCTACCTTTAGTGATTCTGTCTGCCTCCCATCTCTCTATCTGTCCATTGGTAAAAGATAGCCATCAAGTGTTGCCGGTTCTCGTACAGTCACTGCTACCCATTGTGACTCTATCTGCCTCTCACCTCTCTATCTCTCCATCTGTAAGAGGTACCCACCAAGTGTTGTCGGTTGCCGTACAGCCATTTCTACCCATAGTGATTTTGTCTCCCTCCCACCTCCTATCTGTCCATCGGTAAGAGTAGTGGCGCTCGCCAAACAGCCGCGGCTATCGCGGCATGGGCTCTCGCTTTCGTCAATACTATCTTCTATTTTAATTAGAGCCTTCTACAGTAATTCGTTTGTGGTAAACCACTGTTGGAACTAATGCAGTGCGGGTCACTTCACTCGAATACTAACTGGAATGAAGCAGGGTGCGCTCAACTTCCACAAATGGAATCTGAAACCTGTCTATCGTATAGCTCGCGTTTGATAAAACTATTTTAGAGTACATTTGTCTGTCGATTGAAATGTAATAATAAAAACACTAGTTTACTACGTGGCTGTTTTTAAACTTTGAGCGTTTAATAATTGTAATTGTCGGAGACAGATTGCTTGTATCCAAACTCCGCTCAAATGTAGTCGCGGGTACTAGGTAGCTTTAATTAAATAATTTAGCTCAATGTGTCAAAGCTATTGACTACGGGCGAGCCAAAGTTTGTCCTTTGGGTCGGAATATTAGGATCTCAAGGGCTCAAATACGCTACTGATGGAACCAGCTAGCGGGATGCTTCCTTAACACTACTTGAAAATGTTTCATATCTACAGGTACCTGAAAACAAAATTCTCAGCTGCTGCCTGCAAGCAAGTACACATTATCGACTATCTTATCGTGAACTCCAAACTTACAAAGAGATCAAAATCTAATCTCTTTTTTGGTTATTTCTGCGTAAAGAATTTACATTCTCGTAGCTGAATGCCAATATATCGTGTTAACCGCTGCTTTCGGACCATTTAAAACATCTGCAGTTGTAAATACTATGCCAACCTGGGACTAGAAGCATTTATGCCGAAAATTCCATTCCATTTCCTTTAGTGTTTGTCGGAGACCCTTGTAAGCAGCCTGTACAGGGTGGATTTTTGAGATGGGTCAGTAAGGGCAGGTACCTTAATCGTTATAATTACAGAAAAAGCTTTCACTAGACTAGTACGTTACTTCTGTTTTTGTCATTTTATTTATGTTTGTTATTTCAGTCAATTGTATTCTATTTTCTAAATAAGATTATATTAATTGTAGAATGTTACCACGAATACCGTATTTATCTAATTTATTGAGTAGAATGTCATGTCTTACATAGTCAAAGGCCTGAGTTAAATCCATAAAAATTGCTGATGTCCTTATTTTATTATCAACATTTTTCATAATTATATTCAAAAAGTCATAAATTGCCATATTAATTGTAATATGCTTACGAAATCCCTTCTGTTCTGGAACCAGTAGATCGTGTTTTTCAAGATACTCATAAAGTTTATTATAGAAATATTTTTCAAACACTTTAGAGAATATAGGGATTAATGCTATATAGGTCTGTAGCAATTCATATCCTCCCTATCGTTTTTCTTAAAGAGCGGTTTAACTATAACTGTTTTCAAAGCATCAGGAAAAATACCTCCACTTATGCATAGATTTATAATGTAGCTTATAAGCCCTGAAATATATTTTGCGTCAAATTTTATTACTTGTGTAGATATCCCGTCATACCCAACGCTCTTCTTATTTTTTAGTGACATAATTATTAATTATATATCGGCCGGCGTACTAGGCACCATAAACATGGATGAACTTTTAGAATTTATTTTAATACTGTTTGGTTTATTTTTTAATGGCTTCACTTTGTCTATAAAAAAATTATCAAATGCATTTGTTATTTCATTGGGGTCAGTTATGGTTTTGTGGTTTTGACAGATTTTGTTTATGGGGTCCCTGGGTACACTTGGTTTTGCCATATTTATAATTTGCCAAGACTTTATAGACTTATTTTCGGACTTTTTCATTTTAAAATTGTTTTGAGCCTTTTGAGTTAGTCGTATTATACGTTTCAGCAAATTAGAATATCTTTTAAGTGCTGTTTTATTTTCGAAAGTAGGGTCAAGTCGGTATTTCCAGAGTAGTTCTCTTTTTCTTTTACAGCATCGTTTAATACCCTTTGATACCCATTTGGCCTTTTTTTGGTTTTTATCGTAACAGTTTGAAACGGGAAGCAGAGATCATAAAAGAGCTTAAAGGTTTTAATAAACATATCATACGCTCTATTTGGATCTTCAGTTTTATAGACGTCAGCAAAGTGCAATTCTTTTATACATTCCTCAAATTTGAGTAGATTTTCTGTGCTGTAGTTTCGTCTCTTAATGCGCCAATATGGAAGATTACATGTTTGTTTTAAAGGAAACTTCAACAATTGGGCTGTATGGTCGGATAAGGCAAGATCTATGACTTGTGATGTACATTTTTGGGTGAAATTATGTGCGACATTATCGATACACGTATTGCTTTGTAATCTAGTGGGTTCATTAATTTCGAGCTTAAATTTATAGTTACGCAAGATACAATTTAATTCTAGTGTGATGTTATTCTGTTTCAAAACATCGATATTAAAATCACCAGCTATGATAACATGCTTATTTTGTTTTCTGTTTATCTCTTGTATTAGTAGTTCTAGTCGTAAACTGAATTATAGATAATTTTTGAAAAAAATATTAAAAATTCATATCTCTATAACCGTAACACTTAGGACCAGGGTCCAAGGGTGGAAAGGTAGTAGATGACCCCACCAGTATCCCGAAAATTTTTGGCGGTCCATGCGCCGAGCACCCTGTATATTAAAGGGCGTAGCAAAGATGTCCAAACAACATCAAGCTGCGATGGAGCAACCCCAATTGCCTTTGCAATAAGCGATCTTGAATATGAAGGTAAAATAGTCTCGAGCTTTAGTTTCGAGTTTACACTGCGGTTTAGCCCGCAACGCTAATTGTCAGCACGGGATTTTGGTAGCTCACAGAGTGATAAGCGAAACAAAGGAACAGCAAGCAAAGCGTAATGACTGCCTTATTGGTCGAGCCGTTAAGGTGCCTAGCTACTAAGAAAGAGGTCGCGGGTTCGATTCCTACTGGGGGCCGCCGTAGGTCTGTGCAAACGGCCTCAGTCTGGGTGTTTTTCGATGTTTGTAATGTCTTTGTCTGGTTACCATGGCACAGGGTATCCTAGTTTGGGACCAGATCAAGTGATTGTGATGCGTGGGAGTTATTATTATTATAATATAATCGCACTCAACAGAATTTATAACAATCTGCATATTTTAGGTAAAAATATTCAATCGATTTTTAATCTCATTTCGTTACTTTCGACTTTTATTCATTATGTCTATTCTTAATATTTTACTAAAATTTTGGGTTATTCACCAACTGGACACACATGACTGGACACACCTGTGTCGAGTTGGTTAAACTCAAATTAGTATCATTTATTCTTTCGTCATCTGGACACACAAAGATTTTTACGTGTGTCCAGATGGTGAAACGTATTTAAATCATTTTAATGTTTTCGTCAACTGGACACACTTTCGAAATTTGCCCAAATTTATGACGAAGTACAGTCACCCGCAGAATGTTTCCTATCATGACTATGATATGAAACATTCATCGGCCATCAAATATCCACTGCTGGAAAAGGGTAATTTTGTATGTTGTAAAATTATTCACGATTTGCAAAGTTAGAAGGATATTTCTGACACTATCGTGAATTTTCAGATATAATAATTGCGGGATATTATACTCATTTTAAAACCACTGAATGGTCTTTTATTATCTGTACTTTTATTTGAAAAGTAGTAGGGTAGCAGAAGTATGTAAGAAATTGCGACTAAAATAAAATCTCATGAAAAACATGCGGCTTCTTAGTTCATGGTGTTGCTTAATACTGCGCAGTATTAAACAGGGTTGTTTATTACTACTACCTACTAACTTCTGTTGCCCTAGTACATACTTTTAACCGTTCTGGACTACCATAAGTGCGTACTGGATACCACTGTGAAGCAAGTAGCGAAGTACTGGGAATTGAAGTAAAACGCAAATTGACATTATGGGAACCGAGATTAAGGCAATAAAGCTTATGATGAAGATCCTTTAAAAAAATGCAAGAAAAAAAAAGGAAACTATTAGCATGAATACTATGATCGCGACCACTATTAGAGGTCAATAATTCGATGAGCGAGGCGATTGTTAACCTGACTGTACCCTTTTTCTGCAAAAAACAGAGTGTGTCCAGTTGGTGAAAACATAAAAATTATTATTTCAGCTTTCACCATCTGGACACGAAGAAGAAAATCTTTGTGTGTCCAGGTGACGAAAGAATAAATGATAGTAATTTGAGTTTAACCAACTCGACACAGGCGTGTCCAGTCATGTGTGTCCAGTTGGTGAATAACCCAAAATTTTGGTGTTTGTGACGTCATCATACCTAGTATGATTAAAGAGATTAAAGAGATAGTCTTTGTCTACATTCAAAAAACCACAAATGTCATTAGCGTCAGTTGATTTGGTTTGGTTTTTTTTTTTTGTAAGTAAGGCAAAGGATTAATACTGATACTGTCTTTGCTGACGTCATCGGAAAGTCGTTTAAAGCCTATTTCTCGAAATGGTTTCGAGATTTCCGTTCATCTTCAAAAATAATTATGTGGCAAGGTAACAGAATAGAGTTATTTTGTTACAATAACGAAATAGAGTAGGAGCGGATAAGCGGAAACAGGGTATTAAAACGTGACGCGACACCACGTGTCGACACCCGACGTGCACCGTGCACATTATGGTACTGACACACGTGCTCATAAGTAGCACGAAAGCATGCTTACCTATATTGAGCAAGTGCTTCACTCCCAATCTTTTCTGTATGTAAAGTTTGTTTTTTAGTTCAATGAAAAAACAATAAAACAGTCACGTTGACATCTCAATACAATCCAATGTCTGAATGTTGCTAGTACGCAAAAACCAAATTAACTCATTTTATCTACCGAGTAAACCTATATATTTTATAACGGTAACACAGCGTCATTTTTTTTTTGCATTGAATTAAAAACGTACTGTAGGCACATAGACCTTCAACAAACAGAATGTAAATTCTTTACGTTGAAATAAGTTTATGATTTCTTAAGACAGTAACACTGACAACAACAATGCAGTCTTAGGTTATCAAAGCTTAAAAAAAGAAGACGGATAGATTAAAACATCGAATACAGAAATACAGAAAAGATTGGGAGTAAAGCACTTGCTCAATAAGCACACATTCGTGCTATTAATGAGCACGTGTGTCAGTACCATTACCCACACACGACGCCACGACCGACACACGAGCAATAGACCATGGCACTTATCTTTGATACATATTTTAAAAAAACGTGTTTTATTTTGTTTGATATTTTGAAAATTGATAATTTTAAGAGACGAATTTCGGTATTTTTGAGTTTTATTCGCTGCTATTTAATATTTTTTTTAATTTTGGTTTTTGTGACGTCATCAAACGATTATTAAAGAGATAGTCTTTGCCTACATACCAAAAAAAAACCAATGTCATTTGTATTTTTTTTGTTAATAAGGCAAAGGATTCATACTCATACTGTCTTTGCTGACGTCATAGAAAAGTCATTTAAGATCAACCCTTTTTATTGAGTATCTTAAAAAATATAGACTTGCTAGCATAATTCTCGAAATGGTGTTGAGATTTCCTTTCATATTAAAAAATTAACATTGTTAAAAAGTTATGGGGGAACAAACTGAAAAATGTCTAGAAAAATTGTATGCAGATGGAAAAATGAAAATCAACGAAGCTCCCTAAAAGTGGTGTCTATGGCTTTTACGCTCACAATGTTGAATTCTTAAAATGTTGAATTCCTGAGATGTTGAATTCGCATAATGTTGAATCCCAGAGCACTCCTCACTGCCAGCTGTTTAAACAACACAAGGGAAACATGAATAACTCGTCGTTACTTGGTACCACGAAATGATAAGTACTTTTGGTAACTGTCATGCTCTGTGTCTAGATATGCTTGGAAATTATGAAAGATATCATATACATTTTCGTGTAACTAAAACACAATTTGAAGAAATACACGTGGCGTCGGGTGTTGACTAGAAACACACTGCGTGCGCCGCGCCGGTGGGGTATTTCCCCCCTACCATCATCATCAACCCATTAATTGTCCCCACCGAGGGGCACCGGTCTCTTCCCTGAGGAAGGTATAGGCCATACTCCACCACGGGGGCCAAGTCTGGATTGGTGGAGGCTTGCAAGACTAGTGGCTGGTCTTTCAGTCAGAAGCTTTCAAGCCGCCCTAAGGTCTCTGACTTGGCTTAACTACTGCCATCTATCGACGGCACAGCCGGCACCAACTGCTTAACGTGCCTTGCGAAGCACGGAACCGCTCGGAAAAATGCCACTAGCGTTAGTCATAGACCCATCCATGGACTGAACGCGCCGTATGTTGCTTAAACTTAGTGATCGTTTAAGATCACTCAGGCAGCCCAGGCTACGAGCGATTCCCACCTACCACCAACATGTCAATCTGGATTGTCTGGATTGGGTTGCGTGTGCGCGCATTGCGTCGCGTCGGATGATAATAATATGATTCTTGAAGGCGGAAACAAATTATTGAAACACGACACGATGCAACTCGACGCAACGTGACGCATTTTGAGTCAAATCCCCTAATCAGATTTTCCCTGATCAGAATCATATTAGGCATCGCGTGTTGGTAATGTGCACGATGCAGATCGGGTGTCCATTCCAGGGGTCGCGTCGCGTTTCAATAGTCTGTTTTCGCCTTGAAGTTTGATGTGATGTGTCAACTGTACCCACCCTAGACTGTCGTTTTAGCTGGATTAAAACAGCACAGCAGTGAGAAAGGGTTAAACGACATTGGTCAAATCTGATATTCGTTAAATCGGCATTTCGTTCAATGTGACAATAGTCAAACCTGTAGTTCGTTAAATCGCCTGTTTTTCCAATTATGATTTTTGCCAAATACGCCATTGGTCAAGTTATTTTAGTACAACCAACCACAAAATAAAGTACCGTAGTAGTTTTAATTAGTTACTTAATTCAACATACAAAGAGGTAACAATTGATCCAAATCAAACCTCAGAATACTTCATATCTATTTTACTGCATTTGTGGTAATACAGGTGCCAGCTAACGCACCCTACACTCATTTGTTATGTGGACTCTTAATATAATATGCGTAAATAAAACAGTTTGTTCAGAATAATTTGTATGCAAGCCATGTTGAATTTCTCCCAATAATATTTAAAGATGGTCATAATTTGGGTACCTATAACGGGCGCTTTTTCCTTTTGTAAGTTCTTACAAATTATATAATTCAAAATGCATGTTTTTATCGATAGTACATGGACTTGACCAATATTGTATATGGCAAATTTCATAATTGGGCAAACAGACGATTTGACGAACTACACTTTGAGAATTGTCACATTGCAGTAATGCCGATTTAACGAATATCAGATTTGACCAATGTCATTTAACCCGTGAGGAAGGTAGCCAACCCACTTAGTTGGCGAATTCGTCTCATGAGTTGCTAGGCAAAACTGAGAGGAATGTCGATTCGATTAGTCACTATTAAACGGCCTATCTTTGCTTAGCGGACAATACGATTTACTTTACATAGGATAGGGACGACCCTCGGTATGTACGCCGCGGTCGTCCAATATCCGTCAAATGTCGATCAATCGGGCCGTCCCTTTGTCTTTGAAATGGAGCGCAATCCACATACACGTTTAGAGCATTCATTTCATTAAACTGTTCGTTGGTTAACCTTTCCAAACATCTCATAAGCACATGGCATGATGAGTTGGGGAGGGTTATTCAACATACTTCTAAACGCAAACATTAATTTCAAACAGTAGTTGAATGCATTGCAAAGTGACTTCCTAGAAACTAAACCGAAATGTAATGACATCAGAGATAAGGTCACCTTTGTATATGTATAACGTTTCTCGTGTAGTCTATTGTTAAATGTGTTGCGTAAAATAAAATAATAGTTGCTTAGAAAACTACAAAAATTAACTAATAAAAGGTCAGAAGGAATCTAAATATTCTATACTGCAGAAAAAATACATAATTTTTATTTTACAAATTATTTCATTAGCTAGTACCCACGACTTAATCTGCGCACGATAAGGTTGTTTTTTGATCAGCCAAATAGTCAAACGTTTTAGACAGTACTGTATTGTAATAATTAGGTATATGGGGCATGCAATAACATGGCTAGACTTGTAATTATTAAAATTCTAGCCATGTTACTGCATGTCGCCACCTAATTAACTTCTTACGCATTAAATTTGACGGCGGATTTAGTTAAAACGCGGCAACGCGCTCTTCACGCGTGAGTTAGCATCCAACTGCTAACTCACGCGTGAAATTCCATACTTCAAATCAGATCGCAATTAAATTTCTTTCCAACTCGTATAAAAGGGTTCCATTGTAAATTCATCCTTACATCACAATTTACCACATAGATCATTGAGTATCTACAAAATTACAATTTGCGCTACCAAACCGCATATGGGTAACCGTAGTCAAGAGGATACTGAGTGAAAAGTGAATATTTTACGGGCTTTTGGTCAGATGAAACAATATATTTTATAGTTACATCCTAACAATGTATCAAATGTCCCTTTGTGTTTTGTTATTACCTACACAGAGTGCCTATTAGCTCTGGACACAAGAGCATCACGATGCAATGTAAAAATAACAACATGTCGTTAAATCGTACTGGTCTACACTCAACAGTATATGAAAGTGACAGTATATGAAGAACGTAGGGGAGCAATAAGAAAGGATTTTTGAAAATTCATCCCCTAAGGGGGTAAAATGAGGGTTCAAAGTTAGTATGAAACTTTTCTGTTTTTGAAGTTATTCGAATGAAATTTGGTACGAAGATTTTTCATTTAAAATTATGAAACACGTGTAAAATAGTTTTTCGAAAATCATCCCTTAAGGGGGAGGAAGGGGGGTGCAAACTTAGTATGAAACTTGCGGTTTTTTTAATTTATTCGAATGAGATGCAATATGAAGGTCCTCCATTAAATGTTATGAAAAAAAATGTAACATTGTTTTTGGAAAATCATCCCTTAAGGGGGTAAAAAGGGGGGTGCAAAGTTAGTATGAAACTTTGCCGTTTTTGAAGTTATTCGAACGAAATTCAGAATACAGATTCTTCATTGAAGGCCATGAAACACATGTAAAATAGATTTTCGAAAATCATCCCTTAAGGGGGTAAGAGGGGGTGCAAATTTAGTATGAAACTTTGCCGTTTTTGAAGTTATTCGAATGAAATTCAGAATGAAGGTCTTTCATTGTATGACTTGAAACAAATGTAAAATAGTTACTCGAAAATCATCTCTTAAGGGGATAAAAGAGGGGTGCAAAGTTAGTATGAAACTTTGCCATTTTTGAAGTTATTCGAATGAAATTCAGTATGAAGCTCCTTCATTGAAAGTCATGAAAGACGTGTAAAGTAGTCTTTCGAAAATCATCCCTTAAGGGGGTAAGAGGGGGTTGCAAATTTAGTGTGAAACTTTGCCGTTTATGAAGTTATTCGAATGAAATTCAGAATAAAGGTCTTTTATTAAATGTTTTGAAACACATGTAAAATAGTTTTTCGAAAATCATCTCTTAAGGGGATATAAAGGGGGTGCAAAGTTAGTATGTGTTTACGAGCTCGCTCACTAGAGGGCGCTGGAGTCAAAATCTGAATCGCGCAATGAAGATTATTTTTGTGTTACCTAAATATTGATTTAAAATTTCCATTTCTTTTCTCCCCTGATCCGCGAATCAGCAGTTTACCCTCCCCCCACGACTAATCCTCGTTACCTGGTGCGCAGGCCCAGGAACGTTCTAGTCGACCCACCCGATAAGCTCTCATCCGACCTCGACCTCCTCCTGGAGGCCCAGGCCCAGTCAGATGTAGCCCCCGCTCCCAACAGTGTCCCCGGGGACACTACTCTCACTTAAATTTTTTCTTTCTTTCTGTTTCTGTCACTATGTGACGAATCCCCCTAAGCGGTAGCTCTAGTGAGCTCCGCTGTGCGCCCTTCTCAGCCTCGAGGGGGGTCGCTCATGATGTAGGTTTAGGGGTCCTTAGGACCAAACCAGCACCAAGGTGGTGTTTAGTGGGTAGGCGCACTCTGCGAGTCCCACATTGGCAGCACGGCCGGGCCCGTGCTGTGCATGCATGAGCATTCACCACCTCCCTCCCCCGTGTCCTCCGGAGGGTGCCCTTTATAGAGCTAAAAAAAAAAAAAAAAAAAACGATTTCTTTAGTACATTGAGTCTTTCTGTGAAGTGCTGTTTGATTTCAAGAGCCATTGGTCCTTCGAATCGGATAGTATAGTGAGTGGAAAGTGAAGTGAAGTTCATTAACCCTTGGATTTGCTGGGTGTATACGGATTAAGGTTACGTAAGTCCCACTTACGACTGTAGGTATACACAATGTGCTATTAACTTTCTGTGTACTGTGAATTTTGAACTCTTGTGAATTTTGAACTCTGGTGAACTTTGAACTCTTGTGAACTTTGAACTCTGTAAACTTTGAACTCTGGTGAACTTTGAACTCTGCGAACTTTAAACTGTGTCATTGACTTTGCTTTGGAACTTGTTAAATTCCGTAAAAATAAAATTTGAACTTTAAATAGAAACTTGCAATAAATTCAGTGCTTGAAAATAGAAACTTGCAATGAATTCAGTGCTTAACAATTTTACGAAGTAAAATAAAAATACAAACAATTTGTTAAAAGTGTTAGGACTTAACACCAGCTAGCTAAATGCTGGGATTCTTTCTAATAAGTTTAATTAATAACAGTGATATAAAAACGTAAAATTCAACATGGAACAAGCTATGTTACTGCAATATAACAGACATGAGAAGATCGAAAAGGCCATTGATAACTTTAGTCGCGGAATAAAATCATCTATATCGTACGTAGAGACACATTTAGAATCATTAGAATCGGAATGGCAAGCATTTAGATCAACTCATGACCAACTTGTAACCGCAAAAATCACACAGGAGCAGAAAGAAAACTTGCCTTACTTCAGTCAGGACTTATACAACACAGTCGAAGAGAACTACATCCTATACAAAAGCGATTTAAAACATGCAATCCAAAGGTTAAATCTAAAACAAGAACCTAACCTCAAAACCGAGACGGCGAGCACGTCGAAAACAAAATATGCTGAGATCAAAATGCCATGTCTTAACCTACCCATCTTTTCCGGAAAATACACAGAATGGCAGTCATTTCACGATATGTTCATGCTTATACACAACAATGAAAACTATGAGAATGTGCAGAAATTTCACTTGTGGAAAAGCAGTTTGGTAGGTGAAGCAGAACAGCTGGTCAGGTCAATAACTGTCACAAATCAAAATTATCTACAAGCATGGGAAACATTGAAGAAAAGATACAGCAACAAAAGGTACATCTCCAACTGTACCTTTAAGCGTTTGTTTGCACTCAGAGCTTTGTCGAACGAGTCATCTAATAACATCAAACAGCTGCTAGACACCACAGTTGAATGCCTACATTCGCTCCAAAATCTAGGCTTACTCACCAACCATTGGGATGCTATAGCAGTGTGTTTCAACTGTTTAACGCCTAATCATTCTGCAAACAAATGTTTGAGAAATACATCATGCAGAATTTGCAACAAAAAACATCACTCGTTGTTGCACCCGGAAAAAAGAAACCAAGATATCGCCATCAACACGGGTTTGAATGAACAAAAACTGAAAGACTCAAATGAAAACAAAAACCACATAGTATCACATCACTCAACAAATCAACCTGGTCAAAATATACTTGGTCGGTGTGGAATCAAGGAACGGTAAAACACACATCTTCCGTGCACTCATTGACTAGGGATCACAGGCCTCATTCGTAACCGAAGAGTTTGTTCAGACAGAGCCGGGCTTATCAGGGTGGGCGGAAGGATACAAGGAGCCAAAGTACCGCAAGAGTTTAAACATCCTATAATCATACCAAAGAACTGCTTCCTTACAACCCTTATAATCAGAGATGCCAACAACAGATTGCTACAAGGTGGCAACCGAATGATGATAAACTACCTCAGAACAAGATACTGGATATGTGGATTAAAACAGCTTGTAAAATGGTGCGTAAGAGAGTGTGTAGTCTGTGTTCGCTACAAAGCTGTTACAAATCAACAGATAATGGGAGAACTACCCAGTGTCCGTTTGAATCCTGGGCGACCCTTTGAGACAAGCGGCGTAGACTATGCAGGTCCCATACAACTCAGAATATCAAAGGGCAGAGGACAAAAATCATACAAGGGATATATTTGTCTCTTTGTTTGCGTGAAGACACGAGCAATACATCTCGAAGCTGTAAGTGATTTAACGGCCCAAGGATTCATGGCAGCCTTTCGTCGTTTTATTGCTAGGCGAGGAAGATGTACAGACATATGGAGCAACAACGGCCTTGACTTTGTTGGCGCTGCCAAAGAACTCAAGAAGTTACCAAGAATCTCAAGATCCATGAGTGCAATCAATACTTGCAAAGTCAAACATCATTTAATATCTTAAAAGGTAATAAAACACCAATGCTGCGGCCAGACACACGGACGGCACCCGTTCACGAGCGTAACGCAGAGGTCAGCCATCGCCAGTCTCAACCATATTAGAGGGAGATAGGCGACCCAGCCACCGCGCCACCATTCGCATGGCCTTTGGCAAACTTGTGTGATAAAGTTCTTGTCAGTTATCAGTTATCTATAATAATAGCATAGTTTTGGTATGCAATCACAGCGTCGGTACATTTGTATGAAATTTATTAAACCTTAAATATTATGATGATCTACACTACAGAATACCAATAACTAGCTCGTTGTAGAATTGGTTTACTGCCAAGGATTTTTATCATCTATAAAATCGTCTATTCTGTAGTTATTCTGTTCTGTTTTCCTTTTAACACAGCGCAGTTTTAATAACAAATTTAAATTTGTTTCCTGGCAGGGACAGAATACTTTCTGGAATTTGGTTATAAAAACGTACACTATATCCTACTAATGATGTATTTACCTTGGCTAATCTGAATCTAGATGAGGCAATTTTTGGGTATAGGCCTTTTCCCCCGAATACCATGTCACAGCGTCTCTCGCTTTTTGCATCCACGGACCTTCCGCCGACTCAACGACATTGTCTGACCATCGGGCCGCAGGCCTACCCACTGACCGTCATTACCCTGTGTTCTTGGCCACCGCTATGTGAATGCCTTAGTTCACCTGCTGACTTCCCGCCTTGCCAGGTGTCCCGCCAATTTCCACTTCAGTCTCGAGACACATGTCTCAACCCTTGTCCGGCGACAGATGGCGACGTGGGTACTCGATCTACGAGTCTAAGACCCAGTTGTACATATCAATGATTTCGACATGTGACACACTTTCATAATAAAACTGTTTAATATCAAGTTCCGCAAACTCTTTCAAACTACAAAAAAAAATCTAGAAGCCACTTATTTGTTAATCTTTTAAAGTAGTAACATTTAATGTTTGGTTTTAGTTTCCAGGGTCAAAAGAATTGAATTCTAGTAAGTCCGTATTTTAGATTATAAAAAAATATTGGACAAGTATTTCTTTCTTTTTTCGATTAAACAAAAAATATAGCACGGATTATAATTAAATAAAAAGCACGCGCACGGAGTGACGTCACACGTAACTTTAATGGGCTATATTATCTTTGTCATTTTTGGGCTAATTTACAAATAAAAAAATACGTGTCCCTTATTTTTGAATAATCTAAAAGACGGACTAATTACATCTTTTAGGGCACTAGCCCATTTGACATATCCGCAACCATATCAGCAGCTGAGCAGAGATCTGTGAATGGGCTCCCCTGCGTTAGATACTTTGTAATAAGCTAATACATAACACTCAACACGTAAATTCTCGCCGGTCCCGGCGGTGCGCGATGGATCCTAAATAATGGAGTGACTTATAAGTGGCAATGCGCACCTGCCTACGTGATAATACACCTACACCTGATCTTTTATTTTTATGGTCCCCCGGTGCGGTGCGGTGGCACATTCGCATAATACTAAACGTCATTCACACACGCCTCCAAGATTCATTGGATGTTAGCGTCATATTTTCATTTCTACATTTCTTTATATTCTTTTTTCATTTGCCCACGCAACGCTCGCACTCTTTGTCTCTTCGTGTAACAATGTTTGCGTAAACTTATTTGTTTTTGTTGTTTTGATAAATTAAGCGACAACTGACAGCTGTTAACTATAGATTAACAGACTTTTAGCGTTTGAGAAACCGGGGGTTAATGCCCGAATGTCGGGGTAGGTTTGCGATGGACATGTTCATCTGAGTAAAATAAATCAAAAGGATTTTAAGTTATATCACGCGACCCGAAAGATGTCCATGCGAAAGTCATTTGTACAAGTCATTTATCGGATATTATACAACGTTTTTTTGTAAAGCGTGATTTACATTTGCTTTATTTTTACGCTTTTTAAGCATGCTTTACATAGAGGTAGATTAAAATAGAGACGGGAAAAATAATGCCAGTTCATAGTTTTTATTGCGCCATACATCATAAAAGTGCTTATAAAAAATCTTAAATACATAGTAAACAACTAAACATTACTGATTTATTATTGCCTTATGAATTTATTAAAGGAATTGACGTCTTTTTTCTATTCTAGCTCTACGTAAGGCATGCTTAAAACAGCATGAAAAATAAAGCAAATTTAAGATCTTTTACCAATAAAAAAACCTTTCCACCTAAAGTTTTTCTCAGATGTTCTCAATAAACATCTTTGATTAAAAATTTAAAACTTTGGCTTGCAAACAAACAGTGGGTTTGAGTATTGGTACAGAAATAAACAGTTTTCTTTTGCGTTATATTTCAATAAGACGCTTGTCGCCGGTGGAAAATGATGTAGGGGCAAACGTATACTATATACAACTGTTTATTTACAAATATATACAATATAGCCTCGGTAAAAGAAATGGGTCGCTAAAAAGGATTGGGTTCGTGCCCTACACCATGTAAGGTTGGATCAGTCCGGGATTGCTGCCGAGAGGTTCTCCCCTAGATTGGGCAGGATGACGCGCCATGTCGTCTCGGTAAGGACGCTGCAGGCCGGCGACGATCCTTCCAGGAAGCCCGTGGATAGAGGGTGACGAAGGGAAAGGTAGGAAAGTCTGGAAATCTTCAGTCTGGACGTAGAAATGTCCAATTTGGACCTTGAATCTTCAGTCGGTCCAATACGTACTTATGATTCTTTAATCTGGACCCAAAAATGTCCAATCTGGATCTTGATGTCTTCAATCTGGACCTAGAAGTGTCCAATCTGGATCTTGAAGCCTAGAAACCATGTCCAGCATTAAATTTCGGCCAAAAGACGCCTGCCGTGCATCGCCACCCAAGCCGGAAATCACCAGAAGGGAGTTTGAAGGTGGCGGTACACTAAACTGGGCAGGACGGTGGAAATTAATGGTAATAGAAATATAACAAACATGCAAAGCCCATTCACCAATAGATATTTACACATATAATTACAAGACATAAAAGTTGTAGCAAACAGTACAATTGGCAGTAGTAGAAAACAAAATATTTGTTCACACTCACCCAAAAGTAGGGGCATGGCCGTTAGAGCGGTTGGAGAGGGGCGGCGTAATAGAGCGCACACCCATCTCCTTCCGTGGTCACATTTTCAGTGATCTGCGGGAGCCGAAATGAGTGAATGGAAGAAAAATTTGAATGAACGTATTGAATGAGCCATTACCATAGGCAATCACTCATTCACAGAACGTCAAAATAGTGGCCAAGTGCAAGTAGAACTCGAGGTTAAAATAAATAACGTTACACGCTATGGTGGTGCGCACCAATAAAATTCAAAGTGTAAAGAAAGCACCTTCTCATTGTTATGTTTTCCTTTCTTCCTTAAAAGCAAAGGAGCTTGAGCAAACACTTGCGGGTTCGTATGCGTGTTATCGGGATTGCTTTATGCAGCTACATGCAATGCGAGCAACCCTGGCTCATGGCAGATTTACATTACGCCTACTGCATCAGAAGTGAGCATGGTAAGGGCCAACTTGCACAGAAAGTATTTTAATATTTTAACAAGTATTTTAGAGAAGTCCTGCTAAACGATACGAAATCGCAGTTTGTTTTTCTTTACACAAATGGTTTCCATATTAGAGCTTAACTTTGAATAGATTAGATTAGAACTCTTTATTGTACTCACCAGAAAAACAATACATTAGTTACCTTACAAATATCCAAGTTTTGTCGTATATAATGTGGTGTATATAATGGCGGTTTTATCTCAAAAAGCGATCGCTTCCAGGCAACCTTGGCATGGATAGAATGGTAATCTTAATTGATTTCGTAATGTAAAAATATTGGACTATGTTGCCCGAAATAAATATTTTGTATATTAATTATAACCTGTCGACAATGATAAAAAGTGTGGTTAAACTATTTGATAGGACGTGATAGTGACGATAGGAACCCCTCTGAATTTGAAACTGTTCGTAATATCAATTTTATTTTCCATTCAATCTTACGTAGTATTTTTTCTGTTTAATCCACTACGTGTTTATTATTAATTATGAGTTATGGTTGGCTCAACCAAATTCACGATGTTTTAATTACCAGATCAGGTATAATCCATTTATCTATACTTGGCATTTTTTTGGACTTTAAACGACACTGAATTAAAAACCTTTAGCGGTAGAAAATTCGATACCGTTTGCAAATTTAGTACTAGCTAGCACTAGTAAACTGTTTCGAGTTTTCTACCGCTAAAGGTACCTGTAATGTGCTGAATCTGGACTATCTAGGTGCCATTCATGCAGGTGCTATTTAGGCGGGTGCTCAAACTGGACTATCTCAGCTTAAAAATACTGCATTTTTTTGGGATTACTCGCGTTGATGAGTAAAAAGTACCCTGAGTCGGTCATTATTTTGAAAATAAAAAAATGACGTTCATAAAGTAAACATTTCTTGGTCTTGGATGTTTACATGTTTGTGACGTCGCTGTTTCTGGTTCCCACGACACAGGGTATCCTAGTGTGGGGCCAGAAGCAATGTATGTGCCTGTATGTAAATGTTTAAGTACTAAACGAATAAAATATTTTGACTTTGACTGTGACTATCCAACATATACCTATTCTGATTGTAATAAATGTTCCGTACAATAATCACGCCTTTATCCCAAAGGGGGCAGAGACTACGAACTACCACTTGCCTGATCCCGACAAATAACAATTCGCTTCATTGACTTTCATTACTGTTGCATAAAAAGAGAGAAAGACAAAAAAAAAATCCGAAACCGGCGTGCGTGTACCGGTTTCGCGTACTTTTTATCTCTTTTTTTAAATATTTTTTTTTAATGTAATGTATAACCTGCTGTTCACGTCGTGAAGGCTCTATAGCTGCTGTGTAAATGAGGGTACAACGAAGCTCACATAAATAGTCGCAACCACTTTGTTATTGAAGTTCCCTTCAATTCGTCCTTGGAAACGATTGAATACTTACTTTTCAAGTAACAAAACATAAGTTCAGAGTACAAGTTTAAATCACACTAAATAAAATTGGTACCCCCTTACTTTTTTTAAGTTTGATGGTTATTCGATTGTCTCGTTGGTCTTCTAGGATCATGTCTATACCATATTTATTTGGGGCTGAGACAAGATGTAAACAACTTTTCAGTACTCTTTAGACAATGAAAATATCTTTTCTTTTTGCATTAAAATGTAAATTTTCTCATTTTAATGCTATTATGGATTTCGCCTGATTCTATACAATATCTGAAAATATCATTGTCAAAAAAAATTATTTCGGTTTTTGCACTAAGAATTAAGTAAATTAGATCTAATCTAATTTACTTAATTCTTAGTTAAAAGGTTAATCCAATCTAATTTACTTTTCTTAGTGTAAAAACCGAAACAACATTTTTTGACAATATTTTCACTGTCAAAAAATGTTAATAGTAAAGGAAACTGAAGAGTTGTTTACATTTTGTCTCAGCCCCAAATAAAATATACTATAGTTACCATGCCCGAGGTCATGGGTTCTATTTCCATTGGAGGGCGCCGTACGTTTGTACAAATGGTCTTAGGCTGAGTGTATTTCTATGTCTGTGATTTTCTTACCTAGTTAGCCGTTGCCGTATCCTAGTTTTGGAGCAGGACAAGTGGTAGAGTTTATGTAGGAATTCTGTTTACCTTGCGACGTGGTCTTAACCTCTTAACCCTTTGTGCCACATATGGCTCTGTGCCACATATGGCCACCATAATTTGAACTTTATTGCATTGACATAGAGTCCAAAACCAATGAAAATTTAAGACTACCTCTGCCCTATAATTACCAAACGCTCTACCACTGAGGTTTGCTTAATTAAAACGGACGTTTAAGTTATTATGTTTCAAGCAACAAATCGTCATCTCGTCTACTAATTACTGTACATTTCTTGACACCTAATATTATTTTTTTGACAGTCGAAACGGCCCCCGTACTTAAAAATCCGGACAAGTGCAAGTCGCATTTCACGCATTTGTCCACCTTTTCGTCCGGTGTCCGTCCTTTGAGGGTTCCGAACAAATTTATATTACTTTTTATATTATAAATGGTATGATCCTCGCAGTTTTCTCCAAATTTTTTCCAAACTTCAAAGATATTTTTATTAATGAATTAGTACCATGTTATAATTAAAAATCCTATACTATACACTTGTAATTGTATAGTTTCGGATTTTTCTCTGTGTTTGTAGTATAAAACAATTTTGTGTGCCAAATACAGATCTACGTCCACGAAAAGTACCGAATATGTTTTGATTCCCTAGAGTGCCCAAATAAAAGTTTTTGACGGCACAAGCAAAGCAGCTGTATCGTGCTATGCGTTTACTAAGAAATTCGATTTCCTTTCTGCTTCAAAGGACAGTATACAAAGGATACCTGCTCGCATTCCCATATAAAGGGAAATGACAGACAGATGGACGGATGAACGGATGGACGGATGGCCGGCCAACAAAAGTGATCCTATAAGATTCCGCTTTTTTATTTTGCGGTACGGAACCCTAAAAATTAGTTAGATAGATAGATAGAGAACAAAAGTTTATTTGCCATACCAATAACACACAACAAACATGAGACAAAGACTACCCAACTATAATAATGCTAACAACAAGAAAGTAAGACAATTATGCAGCAATTATGTAACAAAACAATGTCGTTTGCAAAAATAAAAATTCGTCTTTCACAAAGAGCGCAATTACATTTAAGCTACATACGTCGATTTTGATATGGATTTAATTTTGAGTGGTTTGAAAATCGCAGCAAAATTTATCGCACAATGGTACTGACACATGTGCTCATTAGTAGCACGAAAGCATGCTTATATTGAGCAAGTGCTTTACTCCCAATCTTTTCTGTATGTAGGCACATTCAACTAACAGAATGTAAATTCTTTACGTTGAAATAAGTTCATGATTTCTTAAGACAGTAACAACAACAATGGAGTCTTAGGTTATCAAAGCTCAAAAAAATTAAGACGGATAGATTAAAACATCGAATACAAAAATACAGAATAGATTAGGAGTAAGCACTTGCTCAATATAAGCATGCTTTCGTGCTACTAATGAGCACGTGTGTCAGTACCATTACTCATAATATCCTAGTGTGTGGTCAGAAACAAAATATGTGTCTGTATGTATATATTTGATGTAAATGCATATGTATACTGTCAAAATTAATGGCATTCTTAATTACTAATTACGAGTACATAACTGCAGCATCCCAATCACGTAGATTTCAGCGAACTCATTAAAAACGCAATGAATGAAACTGCAAATGTTTAAGTTGCATGAACATTCCTCTACACGTGTGTTGTATCAGAAAATCTGGCGGGCAGCGTTAGAAGGGCCTTAGTCCGCCAAAGCCCCGTATGCCATTATGGTGATTTAGCACACGACTCTACTCAGGATGGTGAGCCAATAAATTAGATCTCAATCAGTCCGAAACCGCCATTTGTTAGTGAAGGTACTTAAATGTGTGCGCAGAGTACACTGTGTGTGTTGTACACAGTATCTACCAGATAGCTTGGATGAATTAATTTGCTTAAGACAATAGGCTATTTGACAGTGTGGAAAAAAAGTGTTATTTATACAATATTCGTATAAACTATAAGTCTTCAAACCACTTTAAGGCATTTCAACAAAACAAAAATGCATCATTTGTCAAAAAAACCAGGATAAATATTGATAATTTTGTATCTGTAGCCATTTCATCGAAAACGGCCTGGATAGGCCGAATCTATGATGACGTCACAGCTCAGTAAATATGGCGTCCGTCATTCATGTCGTTCTTCCACTCATTGGTTTTGTTTACTGACCAGTGACGTCATGATTCCTGTGCGACGCCATATTGCTTAAGATTGCGTTTTATTTTAAAACTTAAAAAAAATTATTTGCTCTTTTTACAAGAAATACACGGAATAATTTAAAATTAGTACTTTCTAGCACTCAATGAACACTTACAAAAACTCTCAAATGGTTTTCAAAAACCTGATAAATAGCCTATTTCGACGGGGTTGACCACTATCGAGAAAAATAGTGAAGAAAAACTAGAATGCTGTTGTTGACAACATTTCTAAAATACCAATGTCACGCTGATCAAACGGTAGGATAAAATGTAATATTTTTTAGGTTTCTTCCCATACATCTAATCTGGAAACTCTATTTCGTTTCTGGTCGACATCAAAGTATAATAATAGTAGCGTAGTCGATGTACTGTACTTTCATTTTAACCAGATACAATATATATTTAAGGTAATTTAATAATTACATGTTACATATCTACTAATTGAAAAACTAACAACATTGACGTTCATAGAGTAAACATTTTGTTTGTATTATGAATAAAATTTTCTAATTTGAATTTGATTTCTTTAATTTAGGTAGTTTAACATCATCATCAACCCATTATGTCCCCACCAAGCGGCACGGGGCTCTTCCCTGAGGAAGGTATAGGCCATACTCCACCACGGGGGCCAAGTCCGGATTGGTGGAGGCTTGTAAGACTAGTGGCTGGTCTTACTGTCAGAAGTTTTCAAGCCACCCTTGGGCCTCTGACTTGGCTTAACGACTGCCATCTATAGACGGCAGCCGGCACCAACTGCTTAACGTGCCTTGCGAAGCACGGAACAGCTCGGAAAAATGCCACTAGCGTTAGTCATAGATGGTGACCCATCCATGGACTGAACGCGCCGTTAACCTTAGTGATTGTTTAAGATCACTCAGGCAGCCCAGGCTACGAGCGATTCATGTTTAACATACGCTCTAATAAAGTTATCTTTATCTTTCCTAAGGTCACCACTATACTGGCTCTTGCCTAGTTTGCATACCACTGAACTGCTGTATGTGTATTTGTTTTTGGAATAAAAATAATATTTCATTTCATGTTTAAAAAAAATGTGTAGAAAAGAGTGTAAAAAAATCATTTTTATATTTTGGGATCCTTTTTTCATGAACGTTTAGCCGGATGAGGCTACCCCGGCTAAACGAAAGCAATAATTACAACGAAAACTATCACAGGCTTTATAAGTTAAACACAAACATGTACAAAACATTTAGATACAGGCGAATGCATTGCTTCTGACCCCACAGGGTACGCTCAAACGCGGCAACCAGAAACAACGACATCACAAACATGTATGTATACCAAGACGTAATCCAAGACCTGGGTTTTCTTCCTTTGCTCCCAGCCGGGATTCGAAACCGTGAACGGCCAACTTATAAAAGGATAATTTTGTAATTTTTTTTTAAGTTCTTTGCACTGTAAAGCAGGTGAAATACCAGAACCTTACACGCACTTTACCTAATATCCGACACGCAACCGGTTTTCTCTAATACACCATCTCTAATACACAATTTCGGTAGTTCGCGCTATCTCTTTTCTCCTTCACTTTTACCCGAATTGTTTCACGTTTCTACAGTCAACCGATTGTAAAAACGTGAAATAATCGGGGTAGTAGCACAAATAATTAAAAGGAAAACTATCCCAGCTACTTAGGCTTAGCGAGTAAGGGCGGAAGCACACGACGCGTTGCGGTGCCGCACTGCAAAGATTTCGACGCATCGGCGGGCACACGAGCGGTGCGGCGCCGCAACGTTGTGATACCGCAGCGGCACCGCCGGCGCCCCAGTAGCGTTGGACAGTCGCCTAATAAAAATGGATCGTAAAAGACGTGTGTTATATTGGTAATCATTTTTAAAACATTTTTAAACAACTCAGTCACAAAACCAAGAAAAAAAAAACGAAACGAGCGAGCGTGTGCCCTTCCTTGTGACGCATAAACCACTGAGCGGTGCCACTCCATCGTCGCAACGCATACACCCCTCCCCGCCACGTCTCGGTGGTTGCAAATCCGGTGCGGCGCCGCAGCGCATCGTGTGACATGCCTCAGATACTTCTATGTAAAATGGCGCACCGACACCGTTCCGGCGCCGCCGCACCGCCGCCGCAACGCGCCGTGTGCCCTAATAGTCGCTCAACTAATAAAAGGATAACTTCGTACAATTTTGTTTAAGTTGATTACACTGTAAAACAGTTAAATACCTACCGGAAGCTTACCGCCTGATTCCTCACTTAGTTTTGATAGTTCGCCCTATCTCGTACATGTACCGTCAGCAATGCGGTTAGCGTGCCAGCCTGTTCACAAAACTCCAAGTAGCGTCAGCGCAAGCGACCGATTACACGGGAGTTCGCTGCGCAGGGCAGGCCAGGAGCCCCCGGGGGACAGGTCTCGTCATCTGTGGCGAGGCTTTCATCTTGATTGCATTCGCGCGACCTCGTAAATTTTCAACTTAATTCGAGGGCCTCCGCGGCAGGAATAATTATTTCCCAAGCTCTGAAAACTTTTTGCATGCTTTCGCGATTTCTTTATATTAAACTGTCTTAATATCACTGCAGAAAATGTCGCCCTTAGTGCCACCTGTGGTGGTTGGGCGTTGCTTAGGATGTGATAAAGTATATGTCTATCAGAAAATGGGGTGTTCCACTCGTCACTAAGAAACACTTTGACTAAGATGTTTCTTCTTCAAAATTGCTAAAGAAGTATGAGCTCTACATTTTACACATTTACACTATAGTTTGGAAGCTGTAGTACATATATTTAATGCCTATTGACTAGCTGATAACTTTTGCAATTTTAAAGTTATAACAAAAATACTAATATAGCGAAAGTGGTCTATAGGGTTTTGTTGTCGAGTAGGACTTGCCCTTTTGATACATGTAGATGGGGATTTAAAGCAACTCAAGTCATTGACGAACAGTAAAGAATTTTTTACTCAGTGAAAAATAAAATAAAATTTAGGAACTTCAAAGTTTTTAGTTTACTGTTAATGATTATGTGATGAGAAGAAGCTAACTAAGAAACTCAAAATTTATTCCTTTCAAAACAGTTTTAGCTTGATGAACAAACTTTCAGACTAAAAAATATTACTCATGGATGTATTGAACACTAGACACAAATCTTCTCTGAATACATTTAATATGTTTAAAACAGACATTTTTGTCATTTAAATAATCGTTGGTTTTATAACAAGCTTTTTTCATTAAGTGACCTTAACACATTTCTTAAGCAGCGTCGGAGGTAACTAATATAATTATATTGGGGAATGTGCTTGTAGAACCTTATACAGTGCCCCATAAAGGAAGTATTAACTTTGCAAGTCTAAATCGTGGAAATGACAATATATATGTATTTCTAGTATTAACATTATGATGGCTACCATTATTTTCGAAGTCTTAAATTTTTTTTCGAACCTACATAAATGTAATGTTCGTAAATGTATGGATTAAGTTCCATGGCTAGGAAACTACTAGCAGCGTTCTTGTAAGTCGCGTTACATTCGTGTGTTTATTCTTCAGTATGCGAACACTGTGAATTGTTCTTTACTAAACTTGAATTGAAAAGTCATGCTCAATTTGAATGCAGCAAAACTTTGCAGTGGCTTTTATTTCTTGTCTGAAAGCAAACGAATTTACGACTTTCGATGAATCGTATGTTTTTTTATTCGCGGTCGGCGTAAAATTCAACTTTTTCCTCTCCGCGGAAAAGTTTTTCTTTATTCACTGGTAGAGGTTTTATTACTTTGTTAGAGAGACACGAGTTTTCTGTCATGCCGAAGCGTCAGATCGATTTAACAGGTGGTTCATGATAAAAAACAACTATTTCAGTTGGTTACTTTGTTACGTATTTAAAGTTAATTAGTGAATCAGTGCAATCAGAAGTTAAAATCAGTATGAACGTTATCATCTAATTCTGAAGGTTCTGTACTCCACAACCTTATATTCAACGAGGAACAATCATAAGTATTGCGTGTAATTTTTTACGTAATTCTCTGATAGCGCTTGTGTTAAGTTTAGTTTTAAAAATGTACCTTTTGTCATCAGGTGCCTCTACTTTTTATCATTAAAAGAAGTCGTAAACACCCAACGAAGTATTCTTATTTCGCCATCTGCCGAGCTTATTGGCCTTCTTACGTGACAATTGGCTTTAGTTACTTATATATAATTATTTAGTTTATGTTGATAAAGAAATAATATCCTCGTGAGGCCCAATATCTTCAGGTGATCACAAAATCAATTGTTATTTGCAAGGTCGGGCCTTACGAGGATATACAAAAAATGCAAAGTGGGCTCGCTTGATACTCTGGTTAGACAAATAGAAAAAAAATTCTCAAAGCCTGTATGTCTGCTGTAATCGCGATGTGTATACATGGTGATGTATGCAACGAGAAGATCTGTAGTTTCATGCATAGGAAAATTTGGACATGTTGGACATTTCCGATAAAATTCAAGTAAGTGAACCCGTAAAACAATTACATGAATCAAACCGAATTTCAAATTTGACGACCTCTGTGGTACAGCGGTAGAGGATCTGCCTACCATGCGGGGAGGGTTCGAATCCCCGTTGGGAACAAAAAAACCCTAGGTCATTCAAATGTTTGCATGCTTGTGATGTCGCTGTTACTAGTTCCCACGACATATGGTATCCTGGTTCATGGCTAGAAGCGTGCCTGTGTGTAAATACTCGTATAAATAAACATAAATATTTACATACAGGCACATACATTGCTTCTGGCGCCACACTAGGATACTCTGTGTCGTGGGAACCAGGAACAGCGACGTCTCAAACATGTAAACATCCAAGACCTGGAGTTTTTTTTACCCCTGCCGGGGATCAAACCCGGGACCTCTCGCATGGTAAGCAGATGCGCTAATCGCTACGCCACAGAGGTCGTCAAATGTTTAAACCAACGCAAGATGCATTTTGACAAAAACATGCATAATCGGTTCTATCAGGTCGCAGACGGCTAAGCCGCCTGGGATTGTCTGATTATAGTGTGTTTGGCGAAAATGCAATGCGCCCGGCAAACTCAGTCCTCTATTTGATTGGCTGTATATCCCGGCTGGCTTTTGGCGGGCGATTGTAAATGCAGATTAATTTATCATGTAATGGAAACCCAAGCACGTGCAGGCACATTAACTATTCATTGGACCCCGTCCATAGGAGCTGGCTGGAGAGTAGCACGTGAATTTATAACGACAACGAACAGTATTGACTGAACGAACGCTGTTTGACCGGTGATTAATGGTTTCTTTGTCGAACGGAGAGGAATGGTCTGTCTTCTGTGTCAACTGCGCACTTTATGACGCCCCGTTGAATAATTGCATTTTCACAAGGAAAATACAATTAGCGAATTTTGGTGCTATGAAAATTATATGGTGCTATGAAAACGACGGCTTCTTTGGCGCAGCGGATAGTGCATCTGCCTACCGTGCGAGAGGTCGTGGGTTCGAATCCCGGCTGAGGATAAAAAAAACGCCAGGTTTTGGATGTTTACATTCGCTGTTTCTGGTTCCCACCACACAGGGTATCTCAGTGTGGCGCCAGACGCAATGTATATGCATGTTTGTAAATGTTTATGTTTAATTTCGAGGCGACTTATTTAAGTTCAGAAATCGTAAAACGCTCCGCACCTCTACTCTTGAAGTTATTGTGTTCACAAACTCTATAAGTCGGAAGTACAGATAGTAATCTTTATAGAAGTAAGGAATAACATTTAACTAATTGCCAATTCAGAGCGCATCGGAAACTGAAATAATTATTAGAGGTATTGTATTAATATGTAAATGCACTTAATCGTAACGCAAGTTGGCTAAATTAACGTCGGGGGTAAAGGACTGTTCCGCTCAATTACCCTTGGAGTGCCGGATCTGAAAAAAATTCTAATCGCGCCCTGCATCAAGTTACTCGGATGAAACCTTTCCAACCCAAACAATTTAGCATTCCTTTAGTAGGTGCTATGGATACGAACTGATCTATAACAATGAAAAGTAATCTTAACAATAGCACTACACTACACTAGCCACTACATTATTTATATATTTTTTTGTGATGTGTATTTCCAAATAACCTTTAACTTACATAATTTAACGAGTAGTTGATGATTTTCAATTACATACATTTTGGGCACTGACCTACTACTTAGTGGACCTACTTCATGGACAATGTTTAAATCATAAATATTTAAAACCGTATAAATTAAAATAGTTTCTGACCATTTTGCCTTGCGTACTTAAAGTTTTGCGTACTTAATTATTCTCGAGTCACTATAAAAAAACCCAAATCGCTTTGAGTGTGCCTTTAAAATGTTTAGGGTAAAGTTCTATCGATTTCTCCAGGATCCCATCATCAGCATATATAGTACGATGACGCGAGTCACGCGTTTTGTGGGGCCGAATTGACAGAATTTGACAGTTGATGTACTGGAAAGTCACGACTTTTGACGTTATGGCGCGCGACTCGCGTCGTCGTACTACCTAAGCAGATCCGGACCTGATGACCACAGGACCGCCTGGTAAGTTATCATCATAAACCCATTATGTCCCCACCGAGGGGCACGGGTCTCTTCCCTAAGGAAGGTATAGGCCAAACTCCACCACGGGGGCCAAGTCCGGATTGGTGGAGGGTTGTAAGACTAGTGGCTGGCCTTACTGTCAGACGTTTTCAAGCCGCCCTAAGGCCTCTGACTTGGCTTGACCACTGCCTTCTGTCGACGGCAGCCGGCACCAACTGCTTAACGTGCCTTGCGAAGGACGGAAACGTTCGGAAAAATGCCACTAGTTAGTCATAGACAGTGACCCATCTATGGACTGAACACGCCGTATGTTGCATAACCTTCGTGATTGTTTAAGATGACTCAGGCAGCCCAGGCTACGAGCGATTTATTCACACAAACGTAAACATAAACATTTACACACAGGCACTTATTTATTTTAGAAATTTAACGGCACCTATACTGTGTTTATTAGGCTAGATAAAAAGTACCTGAGCCCGGCGTGCCTACATGCAACGACTAATGAATATCGATCGTGATCTGTCAGTATTGTGGCAAATCGTCCCTTAGCTTACAACACCGCTTAAGTCATTTTTACCAACTTTACAGGTGTGACCAATAGTTAGACGCGCAATGAGCAGCTCCATCTAATGGCATTCAAATGTGAAAACCGCCAATTTTCGATTTGAGCGGTGTTGTAAGCTAAGGGACGAAATGGCAGTCCCTGATTGAAGACCAGCAGGTATGCTTAAAAATAATTATTATCTCAGATTTGAAGGTGTATCACAAGTCGCGCAATGCTGGCGGCAACCAGTGTGCGGTCGACAACGGAGGCTGCGCGCATTTGTGTCTGGCGTTGCCTGCGGTGGATGGGAATACAGACTACAAATGCGCTTGCCCCACGCACCGTAAACTAAATGCTGATAACTTGACTTGCTCAGGTAACTGTTAAATTTACTATGCAGTAGCAAGGAGAATCCTTGGCAGTAGGTACAAAATCCTGCGCGGGTGGCACGACGGCACGAGTCAGAGCCATTTCACACTATCCGATCCGATATCGGGGTAAGTAAAATGTATGTAATATTTACCCAGGTCCCACGAACCAGGGTATCCTAGTGTGGGGCCAGGAGCAATACAGGCGTGAGCTTATGTATGTATGATATATACGCCGGCAGGCGTATATTATAGAAACCAGGCATAAGAAGAGACCAAAAAAGCAATAAAAAAATTGTGCAGTAGTCCAAAGCGCTCTTAGCCGTTTTTTTTCTCATTGTCTTCGAAATTTTTCGGCGTCGGTTTCGGGACACGTAGTAAAAATATTAAGAGGCTGTTAAAAGGCAAATTTATAAAACGTGTCTGAAATTACAACGGACCTCTTTCGCTGGCAGGTTCTTATTTGCATAGCGCCGCGGAGCATCCTCGTCTCGAGAGCCGAGACAAATTCCATTTTTTTGTGACGCTATTGGTAGATTATAAGGCGGGGCCTATATTATATTAGAATTGAATAGAATAGAATATTCTTTATTGTTTGTACACCAGGAATTACCCCGTTCACTCCCTCAAGGATTAAATTTAGAAAAACGGCACTACACGTGTTCAATCAATTGTGTTGAAGAGTATTTGTTTTGAGTTTCAAGAAAATTTGACAACATTCTTTATACCTCCCATACAAATTTTGGCAACCCTTTTCGCCCCCTTAAGGGTTGAATTAAAAAAAAATCCGGTCTTATTCCTTGCCTTAATTATATATAGACCCTGAATGCAAAATTTCAGCTTCCTACGTCCAACGGCTTGGGCTGGGCGTTGATGAGTGAGTCAGTCAGGACTTTGAATTTTATAATATATGTAGATCATAGAACTTTGATCATAGGTGATGTACATAGCTAGCTTATAACACAAGAAGGACCAAGACACCTGTCGACACCAGCAATGGATATCGCCTAGGATACTACCTATGAACTAGTGTAATTGATGGCCCTAAGTAACGAAGCATGCATGTGGAAATACCTATCTCTTTACAAAGTGTAATGAGGTGAGGAGTTTGTTTGCTTTCCAATATCAATAATTGCATTTGATGAATTAATCGACATATCATACTAAGCTCAATTTTGGAGGACACGGAAATATAAAATAATTCTATCTGGCCACAGAGAATTCTTGCCGACGGTATTGGGCGGTAAGCGGGCGGGAAGCAACGAAAACATACAAACATCATCATCAACCCATTATGTCCCCACCGAGGGGCACGGGTTGCTTCCCTGAGGAAGGTATAGACCATACTCCACCACGGGGGCCGAGTCCGGATTGGTGGAGGCTTGTAAGACAAGTGGCTGGTCTTACTGTCATAAGTTTTCAAGCCGCCCTAAGGCCACTGACTTGGCTTAACGACCGCCATCTGTCAACGCCAGCCACCAACTGCTTAACGTGCCTTGCGAAGCACGGAACGGCTCGGAAAAATGACACTAGCGCTAGTCATAGACAGTGACCCATCCATGGACTGAACGCGCCGTATGTTTCTTAACCTTAGTGATCGTTGAAAGTCACTCAGGTAGCCCAGGCTACGAGCGATTCATTTATACAAACATAAAAATAAACATTTACTTACAGGCACTTATTTATTTTAAAAATTTAACGGTACTTATACTGTGTTTATTAGGCTAGATAAAAAGTACCCGAAACCGGCGAGCCTACATGCTCAAGTCAAGATCGTGGCAAATGGCAGTCCCTGGTGGTCTCTGCCTACGCCTTTGGGATACAGGCGTGAGCTTCTGTATGTATGATACTGGATAAATCGAAATTATAGTCATCATCAACCCATCATGTCCCCACCAAGGGGCACGGGTCTCTTCCCTGAGGAAGGTATAGGCCATACTCCACCACGGGGGCCAAGTCCGGATTGGTGGAGTCTTGTAAGACTAGTGGCTGGTCTTACTGTCAGAAGTTTTCAAGCCGCACTAAGGCCTCTGACTTGGCTTAACGACTGCCATCTATCGATGGCAGCCGGCACCAACTGCTTAACGTGCCTTGCGAAGCACGGAATCGCTCGGAAAAATGGCACTAGCGTTAGTCACAGACGGTGACCCATCCATGGACTGAACGCACCGTATGTTGCTTAACCTTAGTGATCGTTTAAGATAACTCAGGCAGCCCAGGTGACGATGAATGACTTCAAAAACATGTTTGTCTCAAAAACTAGAGTAGTTTCAAAACAAAAGGTTTTCCAAAAAAATATAATTTGTAATGAATCCTAATATATAGCAAAAAAAATCCTAGTTAATTGCGGATATTATAAGATATCGCTTATAGAATATTACGGCTTCAAATTAAAATAAAATTTCTTTTGATATCGTGTTTTGTTCAATACGCTTATTTTTAGTTTTCAAGAAGACTTTGCAAGATATTAGGAAAAATAATAACCTTTATTTAAATTTACTTATTGCACATGGTACTTAGGTAATAGTATTCAACTTACAAGGCCACACATACTTTATTAAGTTAGTAACTCACCGAGAACATTTTAGCAATATACTCAGTTGAGTACTCTACCAAAATGGACTCTTTAATAGGCTATTACGTATCCGAACCTAGACATGTCTCAACAGTCTCAACATGATGCCAAAGCAATGCTGACTGAAACCAAATCATAAGCCTAGGCGCACACTAGCGACACGCGACAGCGACATCTCGGCGACTAGACACAATGACAGGCTTCGGCCGACCATTTTCATATACTTTGTTCAAAGCACACGGCGTCAGAGCCGCGGAGTCGCGACAAGCTAAGAGCCATCGCAAACAGGGCGACTGCAAATGACAACGCCGCGCCTGACGCGGCGACTAGACGCGCCGACAAGTCGCCCTGTTTGCGATGGCTCTAATAAAGCCAACCGAAATAAAGACGTGAACTAAAAAAACATTAAAAAATCTTTATTTACTAAATTATATGTGGTGTTATGTGTTCACGGCAACCCCAATTGGTTCTTTTTGAGATTTAATTTTCTGAACGCAGCCATAATATTTTTGAAGGCAACTGACGGTGGTTTGTAAAAATATTTAGTAGACAAGCTAAATGCATTAACACATCTGCAAGATGTTCCTTAATCACAAACGCAAATCTGAATGTCGCACCCGATATCGATACAAAGATCAAAGCAGCTATTGTAACTATTGTACTAACTAATTGATCAACATCAGTATCGGAAGATCTAGGTCTTCACCAGGGACTATTTCATTTAACTAAAATACTTAGCGACCTCTGTGACGCAGCAAGTAGGACATCTGCATAGGTCCCGGGTTCGAACCCCGGTTGCGGACAATAAAAATCTTCTTTTTCTTAGTCTTGGATGATTACATGTTGGTGATGTCGTTGTTTCTGGTTCCCACGACACAGGGTATCCTAGTGTGGGTATCCTAGTGTGGGTATCCTAATGTAAGTGCCTGTGTGTGAATGTTTATGTTTATAAAAAAATACGTACTACTTTGCAAAGTTGATTAAAGCACGGATGAACAAGAAGACTCTTACTCGATGTTACCTCAAATTGTAAACAAAAAATTGTTTAATAAAACGTCAGTTTCATAAAATATCAGTAACCAATAATGCAGTTTAACCGGTTCCTTTCATTGAACACCTTTTGACGTACTTCAGAATCGGAACAAGCAGGGGTCGCTACAAGGACTGTGCCAGTCTGGTGTCACATCGTTTTGGAATTTCCTTGGAATGGAAAAACTTTTACAACTCTGATGGAGTGAGTCTTTGTCAAGCACATAGACCGAATAGTAAATGAAATACACGAGTTTACTGATCCTTACTTCATGTCGACTAAAGATTGGTAACGAAAGCCGGATTCAGCTGTCGCTATCACTTTAATTTCCTAATAGATAATTTTGACCAGCGGTCAAAAAGCGGTGGTGGCGTAGTGTGCTTGACCCTTGCTTCTCGATCATGACGGTTCGGATTCAAATCCTGCATGTACCAAAGACTTTTAGATGCGTACATTTGTTTGTTTGTACAGCAACACCATTCGCTGATAAATTGTGCCAGGATATCGGCGACAGGCTTGCAATTTGTCACGTCGGGACCTAATAAACTCGGCAAAACGTGGGCCTAGTTCTAGTGATTGGTGCCTCTACCTACCCCCTTAGGGATAACGGGCGTGAGTTTATTATTTTAACCAGTAGCGTTCTGCGTTCTCAAAGATCAATTAATATTCGGCATAATATCGGATGCTCAATCTATGAATATTCTGCTGGATGCAGCTTGTCTAATATATGCATATTTCCATACCTTCAAAATACAAAATACAAAATTTTTTATTTCAACGTAAAGAATTTACATTCTGCTTGTTGAATGTCAATGTACATACAGTTATGTAAAAATTCTTCCAATTGACTAAAGCTTAAGTGAGTGATCGACGGACGAGTAAGACTGCGGTTTTAAATACCGACGATAATGGCTCGCGGCTCGTTGGCGCTGATTGACTAGCGAGCAAAATAGTCGCAAGCATGTGGTTTTGCATGGCGAGCCGAGTAAAGATATGGCGTGACGACGAGCCGCGAGCCAGGCTCGTCGATATATGAAACAGTGGTTTTGTAATGATACACCGGCGAGCTTTACCGACGAGCCATAAAAATGGCGGTAAAGCTCGCCCGTCGATCAGCCGCTTTAGACATATAATGTACATTTTACAGGATGGTACCCACCGTTTTCGCAAGGCATAACATAAGACTTGATCGAAAAATTCTTAAAAATCCGTGCCGCATATGAGATGCTGTAGTACAGAATATCAGATTCCATTTTTGTTTAGAAAGTGGATTATTCATGTGAGCAGAAAAATACATGAAATTATGGATTCATATTATGTATTATTTACCTGAGCTTATTTACGTAACTGTTTGGTTTATTAGGCATGTATAATAAAATTGATATATCTCAGTAATTACTGTTTTACTTATTTTGTACATCTGCTTCCTTCTCCAATATTTTGCTCCAGCCGATCCAAAGGTTGTCTGGAAAAGATCACTTTTAGTGATAAGGCCGCCGTCTGTACTCTTAGATTAGAAAATACCCGTCCTTTTTTAAGTACAATAAAGTGTTCTCTATCTACCTATCTACATATCTATAACCCCAAATTGTAAGATATTTTCAAAATATGTTTCACCTAATTTATTCCTCATTCAAAAAAAATATTTCTTCTAGTTTGTTTCTTTTGATTTCAAATATCCCCTATTGGAAAATATTAAAGAAGAGCGACGACAAAAAGTACTCAAAAACGGCATGCGGTCATCCAGAAACTACATATAGACGCATACATTGCTTCTGGCCCCACACTACGATACCCTGTGTCGTGGCAACCGGAAACAATGACATCACAAACATGTAAACATTCAACACCTGGTGTTTTATTTTGTCCGTAGCCGGGATTTGAATGTACGGAACGACGTGAGTTAAAAGTGTGTCGAAACTTTTCATTATTGGATTGAAAAATTCTTTACACAAAAGGTTTTTGTACGAAGGTGAGCTCAGCGAGTGGGTGAGTGTAGCGATTCCTCTTTATATGGAACTGGCCGGCACAGCTTAGGATTATTTTATATGTAACTGGCCGGCACAGTTTAGGATTATTTTGTATGTAACTGGCCGGCACAGTTTAGGATTATTTTATATGTAACTGGCCGGCACAGTTTAGGATTATTTTATATGTAACTGGCCGGCACAGTTTAGGATTATTTTATATGTAACTTTCCGGCACAGCTTAGGATTATTTTATATGTAACTGGCCGGCATAGTTTAGGATTATTTTATATGTAACTGGCCGGCACAGTTTAGGATTATTTTATATGTAACTGGCCGGCACAGCTTAGGATTATTTTAAATGTTTGAAAGGGAATCTAATGTCTATATAATCATCATCTCTAATATATAAAATTCTCGTGTCTCAATGTTAGTGCGCATACTCCTCCGAAACGGCTTCACCGATTTTCATGAAACTTTACATGTATATTTGGTAGGTCTGAGAATAGGTTGTTATCTATTTTTCATACTCCTATCTGTCAAAACAACGTTTGTGGGTTCAGCTAGTTTCTATATACATACAATAATTTCTTTCTTGTCTCCGTCTATGGTTGCCTGGAAGAAATTGCTTATAGTAATAAGGCCGCCAATTGTACTTAGATTTATAAAAGTCTATAAATGTTATTTATAAGTACGATGAAGAATATATTATCTATTTATCTATAGAATAAGTATTTTCTTCCAGCTAAACTTGGTTTATGTGAATAGTGGAAGACCTCTTCCACTGTAGTGTCAAGAAAGATTTATTTAAAAAAAATACATAAACAATTTCCGATCAAAATGGCATAGTTATAACAAGTTACATATATATAGCGAAATCTTGAACATAATAACATTATACAATAAATATACAAATACATAAAATTCACCTATCCAATAGAATTGTTACTGTGAGATCCGAAGCAGTGCTCATGGATTTTACTTTCAAATACATCATCTGACGTGCCCTTGTAAATCTTCGAACGGGTGTTGATATAGTCTTTTAAAAGCGATTTAGAGGTGATGTTTTTAATTATACTCACAAAATTTTATTCAAACATTACTTTTTCCTAACAAAATTCGCGACATTCGGTACTGGTACAAAAATATCAGTAATTTACATAACATTTACATTATGTATGTGCCTTTAGCACATATATTGCTTCTGGCCCCACACTAGTATACCTACCCTGTGTCGTGAGAACCAGAAAAAGTGACATCACAAACATGTAAACATCTAAGACCTGGTTTTTTTGTCCCCAGCCGGGATTCGATGCCGGGACCTCTCTCATGGTGGGCAGATGCGCTAACCGCTGCTCCACAGAAGTCTCTCATTTATTTCAGTCACTGGACGCACTATTCACACTACTCGAATTTCCCGAGGCCCGGCCGTACGTGTGGATTAAGGGAACTAAGCTGACAGGATGAAATACTTCATTAAGCATCCAAACAACGAGAAGCTTACGCCGTCTAAAAATATGTTTCAGATATTACAGCGAATGAGTGGTCAGTGAGTTGTTACCGTTTACGACTTGTCGCCGCGTCAAGTCGCCGCGTCAAACGCGACGTTGTCATTTGCTTCTGGAGTCTCCGTCACGACTCCGCGACTCTGACGCCAAGTGCACACTTCGAACACTTCGAGTGAATCTCCGCACAGAGATTCGAACAAAATTATGAAAATTGACGGCCGTAGCCTGTCGTCGCGTCTAGTCGCCGTCGCGTGTCGCCTAGTGTGCGCATAGACAAAGAGTTAACGAAGTGATTTCCAAATATCGCAATTTTTGGAAAATATTTCGCTCAAATTAGCGTACCTAAAAACAATTTATAATTTTACATAATTTTCGGCGGCGATATTTGACGTAGGTATGTCTGTTCATAAGATCTATAAAACTAGTTTGAAATTTCATCGCGCAATTCCATACATGTGCGACGGATTACTTGAAGAAAATTGTTATGCCATTACTTCACCTGGACCTCGATTCTGTTATGCATTATAAAACGACTAGCTGTGCCCCGCGGTGTTACCCGCGGTTCATCGATTTTCCCGTAGGAATAAGATATTTCCCCGCGGTAAAACGTAGCCTATGTTTTAATCCAGGGTATCGGCTAACTCCATACCAAATTTTATTAAAATCCGTCCAGCCGTTTCAGCGCTAAAGACTGACAAACATATAAACACACACACAAACTTTCACGTTTATAATATTAGTGTGATAGTGTGATGACAGACCGCGTACGGTCGTATAGTTTAATATGCGCGCGCGCACGCAGACTTGAAGCGGCAATGAAACTAAATCGCCACGTTCATGTCGTTCATGCAGTTGTCTCTGTACTAAAATGAATTAATGGAATTTCGGTCCAGAAGTTAGTGCATGGATGGGTGACCGTTCTATGACTAAGGGCCGAAGGAATCGGGCTCATTTCATGAGGAAATGGTCCGTCGCTGATCTGGGACGCAGGCATATTCGAACAAGACGCACACTGAAGCAGTCCTACAGGTTAGGGATGAATATGTGTGCCTTTGGGGTAGAGAATCATGGGCCATGGGTGCGGAGGGGCGACTCCTTTTTAAATGATTCCGTTGCGCCTGTTTAACGTCACTGGAGAGCTGATGCCTACATTGGCTAAGTGTATGCTTCGCCGTACAGGGAGGCAATGCCGCCAGCCTTCTCGGAACACTACCAGTCAACAGCGATTTTACTTCAATTAGACAAAAGGTTTAGTTTGGTTTTTTATTTCATGTTTTTCGTTTCTTATTTTACTATAAATAAACCATAGCAATAAAGTAGTCTTAACTGTTTTATAAGAGTAGCAAAATTTTAATTTTCTTTGATTTAGACTCAAATAGTTTAAGTTCTCTCGAAAAGTCGAGTAAAGATGGAGTAAGTCATTCCGTATGATATGCTTCTGCATGTACGCAAGCAGGTTTCAAGTACTTTTTTTCGATCTCAGAAGAGATTCGGTAATATTGCTTCAGTAGAAACATGATTATTTTTTCTTTAGTAAAGTGCGAAGAAAGACTCTTTATTTTTTCGTTAGCTATTCTTATCTATAAGTGGTAAAGACAAGCCACATTAGCCCCTAGAATATTGAATGTTTTGCATACAATCATATTCTAAGAGAAAATAGCTGCTCCCTATTTGGCAGTTTGCAAGTCCAACATCTAGTTAAAATTACTTCTACCAAATTACAGAAAATCTAACAGAGTGAAAAAGGTATTTGCCTTAGCGACTAACTGATTTTCGAAAAGAAAGAATCGGTTTCATTTTGGCCTTTGTGAGAGTTTAATTACTGGCTGGGACATAATGCCGCCATTATTCATTGTGGCCGAGTGATCAAGAGAAAAGAAACTTGGACCACTAAGTAAAACGTGACAGAAGACGTCGCGGGCCGCTATTGAATATAGGCTTTTAAGGGTTCCGTAATAAATAAGAACTCCTTAGAGGGAGATTACACGCTCAGTTTAGCATCAGTCTGGTCCATCAGTCTGGTCAGAATGATCAGAAAATTATCAAGTAACCCACGGACTGACGGAATGAAAATCCGGACTGATGAAAATTAAAAACATTAAATAATTTCCGTCATTAAGAAAGAAAGAAAGAAAGAAGGATTTTATTAGAATTGTCACAGAAACACAATGAAGACACAAGTACGTAATAAACAAACTAGTAGTAAAGGACGTAAGTACGTAATAAAAGTCAACAAAACAAGAAAAATTAAATGAAAACAAAACATCCGTTTTTAAAATTCTACGGCAGCAGGCCTCCATACAGTAGTGTATGGTGCCCAGCCACCCCCGATTCTAAACGCCTCAGGTGCTCCTGTGACAACAAAAAAGGGGTTCCAACTCAGCATACTTCACTGGTGTGTGTTATGGATAGCACAACACCAGTAAAACTGATTTTCAGTTGGGACCATATATTGTGAATGATGAAATACTGATGGGAAACAGATCGTGTAAATCCTCTCGTATCATTCTCGCGTCAGTCACCAATTTAGGTGAGTGTAACGATTCCTTTTTTGTAGCCAGCTTTTCATCCAACGCTTTCTTTTTATGCGTTTTTAAGCAGTAAGGCGATAATGATCATAGCACAGGCCTTCTTTTCTTCATAATGTCCATAGTTGAGCAGGTAAACGATTGTCGTCTTCGCGATCTGAACAGCGAATGGCGTACGTTTTATCAGTCTGATGTCAGTCTTTGATTGATCGTGTAACCGTTCAAATCATCCATAATTCAGGCGTCATTCACTATTTGACCAGATAAGTACTACAAAAGTACAATTTGATTTGGATACCACAAATTGTATTGTGTGGAACAAAACGGTTAACTAAACTGCTGAAAAAATTATTAGGGTATTAGGGTACCTACAGCTAAATTAGGAATATTTTTTTTCCATTCTATTCTATAGATTAGATTAGAACTCTTTATTGTACACACCAGTAAAACAAACAAATAAATTGAATCGATGATTGTAAAAACCCACCATTTGCTGTTTACAAAACTTGTGCGAAATGCAAAAAAACTGTCTAGTATAAAAAATTTGTGTGTTTAGTACCTACGTACCTACTACACTCAACGATTTTTAGCAGGTGTCATATTAATAGGAAGGAGGGTTAATAGTGGCGTATTTTTAAAAGTAAATTCGTAAATACGGTATCGCGAACAAAACTGAGTACTTAAGTATATTTCGGAAAAAATGTCGAATGGTGGGTTTTTACAATCATCGATTCAATTATGAGACATAAGTATCTAAGTATTGCCGTAAACAATTGTCGGCCTTATCGCTAAAAGTGATCTCTTCCAGACAATCGTATAGAACACGGTGATGTTGGATTTATCGTTATAAAACATTGCCTTCGATGTTTTGCAAAATATTAAGCGCAAATCATTGTGCAAATAGAGAGTACGCCTATATTTCCGGTTTTTTGTAATAACATGAAGAAATTCAGAGCAGTAGGACATTAACGAAGTTAAAAGGAAAACTATCACGGTTGAGCAGGCTTTCCTAACGACGATGTACGTACGTAGCTTCCGGTACGTGGGGTTCCGTAATAAATAGGGAACCCTTAAAGTTGCGCTTTGTCCGTTCGTACGTTTGCCTAGCTGTTAGTCTGTTCGCGGTGTAGTTCAGAAACGATAAGTACTACAAAACTACAATAAGCCTAGGAGCACACTAGCGACACGCGACAGGCGACAGCTTGGCGACTAGACGCGACGACCGGCTACAGCCGTCAAGATTCATATATTTTGTTCGCATCTACGCACACTTGGCGTCAGAGTCGCGGAGTCGCGACGACAAGACGCCAGAAGCAAATAACAACGTCGCGTCTGACGCGGTGACTAGACGCGGCGACAAATCGCCCTGTTTGTGATGGCTCTTAGATTTGGATACCAACATTGTATTGTGTGGAACAAAACTGTAAACTAAAATAAAGAAAAAGAAATTAGGGTACAGCTAAATTAGGAATGTTTCATTTCCATTCTTAAATATTCTGTAGAAAACGGTGATGTTGAATTTATCGTTGAAAAATATTGTCTTCGATCTTTTTGCAAGATATTAGGCGCAAATCATTGTGCAAATAGAGAGTACGCCTATATCTCCGGTTTTTTGTAATAACATGAAGAAATTCAGAGGAGTAGCACATCAACGAAGTTAAAAGGAAAACTATCACGGTTAAGTAGGCCTTCCTAGCGACGATGTGCGTACGATCGTAGAGGGCTTTACTCTTAGGTATTGATCGCTTGGAGTCTGAACAACCTAAACATTTTAAATGGTACAAACATCAGATGCAGAGGTCTTTCTGAGTGCGGACGTCTGCCCAGAGGGGATAGTGTGTTGTCGCTCCATATAGGCGAGACTGAAAACCGTAATTCCTGAACCAAAACTGGCAACAAATCCCATACAATAAATACCTTAGCTTAATTACCATACTGATCAAAAATGACACAACTTACCCCCGGTTTCTCGAAAGCCAACAGTCTCTTAATCTATTGTTCATCATCAACCCATTATGTCCCCACCGAGGAGCATGGGTCTCTTAATACGGGTAAGGTATAGGCCAAGTAAGGTAAGGTATATGAAGGTATAGGCCATACTCCACCACGGGGGCCAAGTCCGGATTGGTGGAGGCTTGTAAGACTAGTGGCTGGTCTTATACTGTCAGAAGTTTTCAAGCCGCCCTAAGGCCTCTGACTTGGCTTAACGACTGCCATCTATTGACGGCAGCCGGCACCAACTGCTTAACGTGCCTTGCGAAGCACGGAACCGCTCGGAAAAATGCCACTAGCGTTAGTCATAGACAGAAACCCATCCATGGACTGAACGCGCCGTATGTTGCTTAACCTTAGTGATCGTTTAAGATCACTCGGGCAGCCCTGTTAATCTATTGTTAACAGGTGTCAGTTGTCAAAAGTTCAGACAGAAAAAACAACGACAGCTGTCAAGAGTAGTGTCAAGAGTTGCGTCTCTTTCTGCGTCCACCACTCCTCCACCTCTGTCAGCGGAACTGATTAACGTCGCAGAAAGGCATTTATTGCAACGTGTTCAAGAAGAATCTTTCCCAGAAGAGATCCATTGCATCAAGAATTCTCTACCTATCCCGAAATCAAGCAGACTTTTGAAATTATCAACCATCATAGGACATGACAATTTGTTGCGCTTGGCTGGTAGGATAAGATTTGTTCAAGAAGTCAGCACCGATGTCAAATTCCCGGTTATTCTAGATGGTCGACACCCGATTACTCGTATGCTGGTACACTTTTTCCATCGGAAGGCGGGCCACGCAAACAACGAAATGGTCATTAATGAGATCCGACAAAAATACTGGATTCTTCGTCTAAGGAACACAGTTCGTAGCGTGGCCAAAGATTGCCTGCTCTGTCGCATACGAAACACAAAACCCATGAACCCGACTACTGGTGATCTACCACCGCAGCGACTGGCCCACAGCAAGCGGGCATTTACTTTTACTGGAGTTGACTATTTTGGACCTCTAAGTGTAACCATAGGAAGACGGCATGAGAAAAGATATGTGGCCTTGTACACATGCATGACATCAAGAGCAGTCCACTTGGAGCTAGTTCACGCTCTCAGCTGACTCGGTAATAATGAGCTTGCGTCGATTTATAGCTCGAAGAGGAACACCGAATACGATATATTCGGATAACGGCACATGTTTCATAGGAGCCAATCGAATTCTCAAAGAATTTTATGGACCGTCCGTCCAAGATTTTACCGCCACTAGAGGCATTAAGTGGAGTTTTATCCCCGCTGCCGCACCTTCTTTTGGGGGTTGCTGGGAGAGGCTAGTCCGCAGCGTCAAAGTAGCCCTGAATGCTGTACTTACAGAGCGAGCACCCAAAGAAGAAATTCTTGCTACTCTGTTGCTGGAAGCCGAAGCAATTGTGAACTCACGCCCCCTCGGTCACGTGTCGGTTGACGCCGGAGACGACGAAACATTGACGCCTTTTCACTTCCTTATCGGTAGATCTTCCAATCAACTCCTTCCAACTCTTGATGACGGTGACCTTACAGGAAGAGCCAACTGCAACAACAACGACCGAAATGTCGAAATTGGAGACGTCGTAATAATAGTGGATGAGAAATCGCCGAGAGGAATTTGGCCGCGTGAACGGATTACCCAACTCCACCCAGTGAAAGACGGGGTGGTCCGAGTGGTGGACGTAGCCACAGCAGGAGGGCTTTTGCGCCGCCTCTGCAGAAAACTTGTCCGGCTGGTCACCAGGGAGGCTTCTCATCCTGGGTAATTATGTACATTTCTGTGCATTTCTGCGCTAGGGCCCGGGATGTCTAAGACTCCTTGGAACCATATTTTTGTGTTTAATATTTTTGCTTTTATGACTTTTATCGCATGTCCTCATCTTTGTAATATTCTGTTTGTCACCTCTTATTCACCCACTTTTGTTCTCGTTTTTCTGTTATTATATTTTATTTAACCAAATTCACCCTTTCCTTTAAAATACAGTCCACTCCCCAACAATTGGTATTTTTGTTTTTTTGTACCAACGGAGTAGTAACAAAAAATGTAGGTATTTGTATTTTGGACTTAGTATTACGTATGTTGATTTATTGTACCGGTGAAAATGTCACCCTGTATATAATGTAGGCAAGGAATAAGACGGGATTTTTTTAAATTCAACCCCAAAGGGGGCGAAAAGGGTTGCCAAAATTTGTACGGGAGGAATAAAAAATGTAGTCTAATTTTCTTGAAACTTGAAATAAATACCTACTCTTCAGTACAATTGATTGAACACGTGTTTCGCCATTTTTTCTAAATTAAACCCATAAGGGAGTGAGCGGGGTTGCAAAACTTTGAAGTCGCGGGCGAAAGCTAGTATTATATATTTCTGAGATGAGAGATATAACTATCAAAAATATATATTTCTCTTCTCTGCATTTGGTTTGAATATTTCAAATCGACTATTCGGTATTTCCGCAAGTTGTCGTCGACGCTACGGATCAAGAATGCCAACACTGTCTGGCATTTAAATACTATTTGTAAATATAACCTTTGTAGGTACCCCTGCTATGACCCCAGCTCTGCGTGTGCAAAAGTTGTACAACATCCACTATTGAATTCGTCGCCTGCCCTATTAAAAAGCGTTGGATGCATAACTCCCCTAAAATTGTTCAGCGAAAAATACGTAAAAACAATACATGCTTTCAAATTTCATTTGGAGTAACAAAAAGTGCTCGGAAATACGAATGTCGGATTTTTGAATCGACGTTTATTCATATTCATCTATTCATTGCATTGTCATGTGTCGTTTCATTACATGACAGTTCTTTTTTGTAATTTTGAGAGTCGGTACATGACACCCTGTAAGGGCACTATAACATTTATTATTATTTAATTTAATAATAGAATATTGATAATAAAACATTGATTAATAATTTAGAACTCGATATGCGACATCCATTTAACATGCAAAATATTTCCATTGTGTAATTATAATTTTATTATTGTCACACTATACACTATGCTGCCCTTGCAAGGTTCGGAGTAAGATGTACCACAAAACTGCTTTTCCTAATGCTGAACCAAAATTCTAAACCGACTTCCAAATAAAGTAGGGTTCAATTCGTCAGAATCCATGTTTATTAACGTGCCATGTTTACTCGAAGACGCGTGGACTGATTTGGTTTTTTTTGTATTTAAAAGGGTAGACTTCACAGGTGATCTCATAATTATCAAGTCAGGATCTGATTCGGATTCTAATGAGAGTTTCCTCGATTCCTCTAGGATCCCGTATCCTATTTCGGAAGCGCACTTTGAGCACCTTTTACATTGCCTGTTTTTACATTGAGTTGTGCATTCCTTTCTAATACATGATTTGGCAAAGTCGTCGTGATAGTAAGAAAATAACGTCAGAGAAAAATTATCTAAAAATAGTTTCAGCAAGTATAAACTTTAAATTCGCTATATTTAAACATAAACATAATCATTTACATACAGGCACATATATTGCTTCTGGCCTCACACTTGGATACCCTGTGTCGTGGGCACCAGAAACAGCGACGTCAGAAACATGTAAACATCCAAGAGCTGGGATTTTTTTCTGTCCCCAGCAGGGATTCGAACCCGGGACCTCTCGCATGGTAGTCAGATGCACTAACCACTGCCCCACAAAGGTCGTCAAATAAAATTTTACTCCAAAATATAAATATGTGCGTGTCATATAACTTGGCACTGCCTTCAAACCACGCATTATGTGTGTTTGTAGTGAAGTAGTGTTTTGAAGTCGGGTTTTATTTTTTATTTAATACAAATATACTTCAAGGGCGACGAAAGGCGACTAAAAAAAACACACGCTTATAAAATAATTACGACAAGCATAAGAACAAGACAGGACCCTTGAAAACAGTGTCAAACACACAGATCTCACATCAAAAAGACTGATCTGAATGAGAAAAATAAGGAAGATCTGTATGATCGTTATCAGATAAAGTACCATCTGGAGACCCATCAGACTTTTAAATCACCATAATAGCCGCACGTAATTAATGGAAGCCCACTTAATAAAAGTGGCTTAATTATGGCAAATTCTTTAAGGTTTCGCGTTTTTTTCGGTAGGTTGTAGATTTATTTTTTAATTTACATTGACATTTAATTTTCCCGTGTCCGACCTGTCCCTGGGAAGCAATTACTTTCTTAACTTTCTTGAGCATTATATTATTATACTCGTCTTCATCCTCGGGATTAGCATATAATACTTGTAGTACCGCCTAGGGATCGCCGTTTCACACTATATTGAGAAGATAAATATATATATATATATATTTTTATAGGGTAGTTGCTCATCTGTCAAATACTAACCTCGCGCTCACCCGTCATTCGCGTTCTAGTGCTCGCCGTTTTCGCATATGCTCATCGTAGTTTTTTAGTTATTTACAAGTTTGTGATCAGTGCATAAAAGAAAGCATAGTGATGATGAATAATATGAACAGTTACATTGTGGTAAACTTAAAATTTTGGAGCGGAAAGTGCGTCGTAGTAAGCAACGTCACCGTTACTGGAACAATGAAGCAGAACCAAATTCACCCGGGATAGAGTGATGTCGTCGGACACTAAAGGTTAGTTCCTTTGTAAAAAAAAATAAAAAATTTACTGATGAACAAAATAATGTCTTGTTTGTGCATTTGTCGACAAGTAGGACGACTATCTTTTTTAAGCAATATTGACCGATAGATTGCCAAATGATTAATAGCGGGTTTGCGTGATTCTCTTTGGGGTTTCACTACCCAGGCCAAAATTAATTATTAAAAATACTACCTATCTTACCAAGTACCTCAACTTGCGTACTTCTCTGTGGAGTTGTACTGGTTGTAAACGTTTTGCGAACCAGTTTGTTGGACTGCTTCTGAACGAAACAGGTACTCATGGGCCTTGTCAGTATTTTGCCTGTCCGCAATATTAAAAATAATGCGATGACGACGCCACCGATGGTCGAACCATGGAACCTATGGCATGCGTAGACATGTCAGCCCCAGACGCTTCTGTTACTCAATCTGCTGAAACACTTTTTGACAGTGATATAATTGATATCATCAACACAAATGAATAGATACGTATGGTGAAGAGATAAACAAGACGTCGCTGTCCGCTTTGAACAGTGCGCGATGAGTAGTGTGTCCAAGGAAACACAAAAACTGGTGATGGATATTTACCTCATACCAGAAAATTTCAAATTAACCAAAGTGCCTAAGTCTTGTCTAAAGAGACAAAACGATAGAGGCTAAACAAAAACTCCTTTCGTCGGCTTTCGCCAGCCTCGGTTAATCAATCTCACTTATACCTACTAGTAGCGGTATATAAAAATACTGGGCTACCGCGGCTAATTATGGACACTGGTCGTATTATTATGTAACTGTTCTACCAGTATGGCGATTCCTCGACTAGAAGGGTTTTCATTCTATCCGCACTAAAAGGACGTCTGTGAAGGAACCGATACCGAGCACAAAGGTCGATGAACTCTTGTTTGAACAGAATTTGTCGGAGACACGTAGTACTATAACCAGCAAGAAGTGTGAATAAATCTTGTACAGATCTGAAGCCCCAGGCTGTACCCAGACCAGCTGCACCCTGGCCAATGACGTCACCAGCTTATACAAAAAGCTGGAAGGTTCCTGTCTCAAACCGTCAACAGTACCGACATCCGCAGCTGGGACATGTGCCGTGGACCACGAAGCCTGCCGCGACCAAGAGTCGGCCGCCGCCCTCATTGAGACCGTTGTCGCATTACCAACGGCCTCTGCAGAACTACCGCCGCTAACTTTATTAAATTACGCCGGCACCTTACGTTTTTTCTATGGCCAATGGCTAAAAATATCGAACGACCCTGTTACTTCATCTTACATTCCAGACTACAAGGTACCCTTTGTACAGATAATAACAATTTTTCGGCTTCGAAAAAAGGCAAATTGATGAATCAATCTCAGATTTAGTATCTATAGGTACAATAACCAGTGAGAGTGTGGAGTATGGCCTATACCTTCCTCGGGGAGGGGACCTGTGCCCCTCGGTGGGGACATGATGGATTGATGATGATGACTATAACCGAATGTTGACCATGCACTGGACAGTTTTTTATCTAGCATGAAATATGCTAAATTTGGTACTAGAACTAAATGGCAAAATCCGTTTTATCATGAATTTAAAAAACCTTAAACAAGTTTGTTGAAACCATAAATTTCATGTTAGAAGAATAAGAATCGTAACAAAACTAATTGGAAAATACGTATATTTAAAAAAAAAAAAATAAAGGACGCTTATTTTTTCACAAACCAGTGTATACGAAATAGGTACTTCCCTTTTTTTTGTAGCATAGCACGTCCAACTTTAGTACATTGTATGAGTTCAAAGTTTTGCAATTTGGTCTCAACACTGTACCTTATGTGTTTACTAAGGTTATGATCCGTAGTCAAACTTTTACGCTTTGCTAGTTATATCTCCACACTGTATAATGACTACCGGTTCCAAAGTGGTAGTTCATCAGTATGTCCGTACTCACCGTATGAACTTCACTACTAGACAATATTGAAAAAACTAAAGTTTTGCTAACGACCCTCGGAGTTATCATTAGTATATTACCCAGTTGCAAATTTAGAAAATATGTTCACTTTGTCGGGTGACTTTTTTAGTGCTTGACCGGCTACTGAGTATAGATGGACCTATACTAAATCATTAGTACGGCAAATATTTCTTTATTTCTTATATGAATGGTCCTGATTCGATTAAAACAGATTTACTTTGGTAGAAATGTGCAGTAGGAAAATCATTTTCTAAAATTAAAAATGATAAGTGTTACCTGGAGACTTTTTACAGATGCCTCAACTACGGGGTGGGGGGCGCACTATGGGCCCGGGTGGCCTGCGGGGAGCAGAGAGCTACTTGTATATGGGCAGAACAAGAAGGTTCATAACATATTTATTACCCAGAGACACTAAAGGCCTTTTTAGGTTTAGAATCATTTACAAAAGACTTGTCAGATAACTGAAATAACCAAACAGCTATAGCAGTGGTTCAAATTGCGAAATTTATTTTGTCTTTAACTCTTATTAAGTATAAACGACAATAAAAATGCTGATTCAAGTCGCTCGGAAAGTTGATCCCGATATTGAATGGTAAATACGTGACACAGTTTTTCAACAAATACATAGTTACAAAATTGACCCGAACATAGATTTATTTGACAGTAGAACTTGGTAGAACTAATGAAAACTGTAAACGCTGTGTTTCTTGGAAGGACCCAGACGCCATAGAGCCATGAGTGCATTTATTGTCACATGGTCTGATTACTTATTTTACGTATTCCCACCTTTTTTCCGTAATATTAAAATATTTGAGACAAATAGTTTCTGACCAAGGTACAGGTACTATTGTTGTCCCTATGTGGCCAACACAGCCTTGGTTCCCGTTGTTCAAAACACTTTTAGTTTCTGACTTACTAATTCTGAAGTCAGATATAGATAATAGTTACATTATTTCTCCTTTTCCAGCAGTCGTCGAACTCATACGAGAATTACCCTTGTCGGGGTTTGGTCCGGAATACAATGCTAAAAATGGTGTACCTATTGCCTGCGGTAGATATAGTTATACAATCATTGTCTTCTAATTCGATCAAACAATACAAAGTCCATTGTAAACGTTAGTTTGCATATTGTAAACAGAATGTTTTATATGTTTATAATTCCAACTGTTGCAAATTTTTTGGCAAAATTTTGTAACGTATTGGGGAGCCCAGTACGGTTAATTCTCTTGATTCATATCCATTATACTGGGAGATTATATAGGGCAAGATGAAACTATAATTTTTTTTTTTTTCAATTGTGTGTTTTAGACGCGGCCTCCTAGGCTGAGGTACAAGAGGTACAATGAAACATGGCATACTTCCGTTGCTTAAACTACCTATTCGCAATATTTCCATATAAAAATATTCCTTTAGATCAGTTAAACTAATTACCCTACTTGCCCTAGGAAGCACTTGCACAGAAAGGATTACAAAAAAAAATTGGATCAAAACCTATGGAATGGCTATGTAATGTAACCACTTCTAACTCTTCCATATTTTTAACAAAAAGTCAGAAATCTGTCCAGCAAAATATTATAAGGCTTATGTTTCACTGACAACTTTACGAAAGAATGTGAATACTCTCTTTATCAGCTTGCGAAGTCGTTACAGGGCTGTATCATCTCAGAATCTGAGCTGGTGGACCAAGAACTCACTAAAGGCTGCGGAGTAGGTTTGCAGCACTTTAGTGCGCACAGCGCGCGGCACGCGGCCACGTCCGCCGCGCACTGCCAAGGTGTCACTATGGACACAATTATGAGAGCTCTGCTGCCGGATGAGCTGGAAGCTTAAACACTTTTTTAAGTTTCATAATCGACCCCTTTGTGATTATGTATGTACTCAAGCAATGATAACTTTGATCAAGCTATAAATCAATCGGCGAAATCAAAGGGCTTTATTTCTTGTCCTGTAAGAAGGTCAATCAAATTTTAATGCAATTTTTTCCCACATTTGTTTAATGAAAACAAAAAGTCCCTTATTATACTTTATTTTCGTTTGACCTATCGCGATTGCTACTTTTTTTTTGTAGGTGTGCTACCTTCTGTTTTAAATAGGCTATTGTGCTTGTTTCGAAAACATTTTATCAGAGTCTCTAAAAATCTACAAGTATTATATGCTAATCCCGAGGATGAAGACGAGTATAATTGTATATGTATGAAATATCATAATTTAATTATATATAATTTGTAATATATAGTCTAAAGTAACTTCAAATTGCCAAACATATTGGCTGTTTTATAAGATAACATAACATAACATTTACATACATGCACATACATTGCTTCCGGCCCCACACTAGGATACCCTGTGTCGTGGGAACCAGAGACAGCGACGTCACAAACATGTAGACATCCAAGACCTGGGATTCCTTTATTTTTTTTGGGCCCCAGCCAGGATTCGAACCCGGATAAGATAAGAATATTTTTATTGCATCCAATAAATAAACAAGAGACAAATAAAAATAAATATTAAAAATAATATATATATATACACGCATACAATACGCGGTCTTATTGCTAAGAGAAATTTCTTTCAGAGAACCTTCTCACGGAAAGGTTGCCGAAGAGAGAGAGAGAGAGAGAAAGAGAGGAGTAGTTGGTGCAAATATTAATAATACACACTTGTACTTAATAATAAACTTACATAAATCTTACTTAGATAGATGTAAGCTACTACATAAATAAATTATAATACCTACGAGTAAGAGGAGGATAAAATACACTTTTATACTCTTTTTTGATTTTAAAATTTGCGTCTACATGGAAAATTTGGTTACATGTAACATCAGTTTTCACAACGACTCGCTCCGCTTTTACTCAGTATGTGACTTATCTCTAATTGCGAATATCAAAGAGTACCTAAATTGCTGCGGCCATACATGGAAATTGAGTTACGTCAGTGGAAAGTTGAATCGAAAGATAATTCTGAAGGTAATTGAAATTCCTAACACATAATTTTTCAAACTAAGCCTTTGTAAGTAAGATAAGATAAGATTTATTTATGTAAATTACCACCATATAAAAAATTACATCATTACTTCATTAAATTAAAATAAGATAAGAAAATGATTTATTTTTCTGTCCACAAATTACATTCGTATACAAAATAACATTGGATAAATGATACAATACATCAGAATGCACTATTTGTGGAAAGACTGGAGCCTAAACTAGATCAAAACATCTGTATCTTAGGTTTCCAGGCCTCCCGATCTACAAAAGAACGGTATCATATTCGACGCGTCATCAGCATAATGTATACAGTATTATACCTTAGTATCAAAAATGGCAGATGTTTGAAACTTATATAAAAGGAAGTAAGATATATGTATGTAAGTGTGCGTGTGTATATGTGTGTGTGTGTATCTGCTCAGTCCTACGACCGGAGGTTCGGGTTTCAGCCACTGAGCAGAGGGTGTGTAAAAAGGTGTGCTGAGTGTAAATTTGTTAATGATGGTAGTGATGTGTGTGGTAAGTGGTACTAGAAACTATCACGGAAGGTGAGAAAGTCAGGAGTTATATGCGTATATCATTCCGTAGGTAAAATGAGCTGGTATTACACATCAATTTCAAAAAGTTTTTCTGTTTGATCATAAGAGATACTGTTTAAGTATGCTGTTAATTTCTGTTTGAGTTCATATTTGGTAAGATCAAATATATTTAGGCTCTTGTTTAGTGTGTTGTACATTCTACTAGCACGGAAACAGTAAAATCGTTGTGCGAAAGATGTTTTCGCTGTCTTCTGACATTGCTATTATTTGTACGATTTTGATTGTTGGTCGGAGAATGTTTATGAATTACAGTACACAGTATGTAAAGTTGTCTGACCGTTAAGACCTCAGCGTATAAACTCATTGTTCGATAAAGTCTAGGTTTGAAATATAAAACCTTAAGAAGCATTCTCTGAGCCCTTTCTAGTTCCATGAGAAAGGTTTTTGGAGCTCCACCCCAGTTCCTAATACAGTAGGTAAGAATAGATTGAGCTAGTGATAAGTAGATCGTTTTTATCACGTCACGTCGGCAACATGTCGAAGATGTTTAAAGAGGTAGGACAACTTTCTTATTTTTTGGGACAACGAGTGAATGTGTTCTTTAAAGGAGAGATTTTTGTCACTAATTATGCCTAAATATTTAATGTCGACCGTTTCACCAATATACGGACATTGACAAGGAATTCCTAGATTAAAACTACATTTGTGAGCTATAAGGGGTTGTAGAGGTGACGTGTTAGCATTGTTTTTTATTGTGTAAATGATATATTTTGTTTTATCCTCACTTAACGTGAGAGAGTTCAGAGCAAGCCAATGACACACGTTAGTGAATCCCGTCTGCGACACCTCGTGAAGTTCTTCTTGGCTGTGAGCATGAAAAATTAAGGCAGTATCAGCTGCATAAGCAGTTATTTTACAATTTTTAAATTAAGTTTATACATGTCATTTAAATAACAGAGGAAAAGTGTCGGTGCCAATATGCTACCCTGCGGGACTCCGTGTGTTATGGGGATTTCTTTGCTTTTAACGTCACCGATTTTAACGAATTGATTTTTGTCTGTTAAATAACTTAGAAACAGGTCAAGTGGCGTACCCCTGACACCCATATTACCCAACTTTTGAATTAGACGAGGAATAGACACCATATCAAGCGCCTTAGATAGTAAGTAGAGCACTACACATTTTAAGCTGCTTTCCAGATACACTTACTTGACTCTTTGTCGGAAGAGTCTGACCATTCGCTCTGACAGTATTTTTAACAGGGATAGTTTTAAAAACTGTGAAATGGAATACAGTAAGAAAAGTAGGATCGATTACTGTCGACCTGGACTATACAAGCCGTAAAACGATTTCGATGGAGGGCCCATGAAGAGGCATACCACTAATAGTGGACTGACAAATGCTTATGGAGAAGAAAAATAAATTTACTTATGTCTTAGAAGATTTGTACCAGTATGTCTTAAGTCGGCTTCCCACGGTCGGCGATATCGCAGACGGACGCGCACGGCCGACGACCATGGACAGCCACGCACCACGAGAGGCTCTTCCAACTGACCTGTCGTCTGTCTGTGCTACCGCGGACCAAGACCCGTCCCACGGTGGGTCGTGCGAGCTAGTCCGCGTCCGTCCGCGATATCGCGGACCGTGGGAAGCCGACTTTAGAAGACTAACACTAGGTGCTGACATATATGTTTGGTTTATAATTTAAAACTAGTTAGCGCCTTTATAACAGTAGACAGCGTCTATTCCTCCTTTTACAAGAACTACTTCCAAATCATAAGATAGGTAGTTGTTTTCAAGAAAACAGTCTTAACAAAAAACTTGTAAAATTATCCTTACCATTTGATTGTCTATAGTTAGTGTAAGTTATGTGTTTGACAAAGCATGAAGTCCACACATTTTTTGATTAAGTTTTATCTATAGTCGATAATCTGTTATTAGCTCTTCGTTACCTATTTTTATTCTACTAACATAATTTTATAAGCTGATGATTCTCCAATCTGAATAATAAATAAAATATAAGTAACGCTTGGTGCTCATCATCAGATCCATCTGCAGTTGTAGTGGCAGTAAAAAAATGTTGCCAGCAGAGTATTTATGTAATTCCACACAACAACTGTCAGTGTTGTGTGTCAGATCGCTGCAAGAATACAATGCCTACTGGGAGTAGACCACCTACCCCTAGTTCAATAATTGACTGAACTTGCTATTCCGGTCTATACCAGCGAATACGTTGACTGCAACGCTGTGAAAACGTTTCACCCAATAGACATTCACGTATAAGCGCGCCATATGTACGAGGCTAAACATACGTCGGAGCACCAATTTGTAGAACTGCAATTCATGATTCGCAATTGCAACTTGATGGAATTTCTTTAGCCAACCAAATAAATAAACAATTTCCACACAATGCAATCAGTTGTTCTGGTCTAAAGGCACCCAGACTGCGGATATGTGTACAAATAAAGTAGGACGGCCTCTAATCTAACCGGTTATCCTCTGCCGGCCCGTAACAAGTAAAAAATTAGTTTCGTTTAAATCAGACCTCGAAAGTGGTATAACGACTCAAGCAAATTATGAAAATGCTAATACTCATTACAAAAAGTTATTCGAAGTCGTGTCAGATAGTTTTAAAAAGATTTTTAAATTGCGCCATCTAAAAAGCAACGACAATAGAGTAGGATTTAGTGAATGGGCAACGTTAGGTATTCGAAAGAGCAGAGACACACTTTATGAATTATATGACAAAAAGACATACACATGATGCCAACTTCATCATCATCATCATCATCAACCCATCATGTCCCCACCGAGGGGCACGAGTCTCTTCCCTGAGGAAGGAATACTAGGAATAAACATAAATTGTCATTTCCACGATTTAGACTTGCAAAAGTTAATACTTCCTTTATGGGGCACTGTATAAGGTTCTACAACAAGATACCCCAAGATATATTAGAGTTACCTCCAACGCGATTTAAGAATTGTGTTAAGCACACTCTTTGCAAAAAAGCTTATTATAAAATCAACGATTATTTAGAAGACAAGGACGTATGGCTTTAAATAGTTGTTTAATATTAAATTTAATCAGAGGATAAATGTGTCTAGTGTTCAACACATCCAAGATATTGTTTTGTAAGTTTTATTTGTATTAGCTTTAAGTTGATTTGAGAAAAGATGGTCAGAGTGGAGTTTTTTTTTTCGCTGCCTTTTTCTCCAACCCGCCTAAATAGCACCTGGCCTAGTCCGGATTGAGCACCTATTGATATTTTGGCAGAATAAATACATTTGAATTCACTAAAAGCACCTGCAATAGGTATAAAAAATAAAAAATATAAAAAATATCAATAGGTGCCCAATCTGGATTGCCGGGGCGAGTCACTAGTTGTATATATTTTTTATTAGGTATAACTTTTATTTTGTTTTTTGTGTGCAATAAAGAATATTCTTAACTTATCTTATATTTTGAAGCCCATTACAGGTTTATCTAAAAAATATGTTAACAAACAATTCAAATGCATAAGTAATAATACAATAAAAAAATCTCTTTCGTTCTTTTTGTAGCTGAATCTACTACGATTAAGCACGTAGTTAACTTTATCGCCTACTACTAACGTTATCCTTGTTAGATAATAATAATTATAGTAAATAATTAATATTCAAAAGCTTTTAAATGAAATCATTTCACTCAGTCACAGCTACATTGCTACAGTGCTACGATACGAATATGCTACGGCGTAGCCTTAGCGTAGCATCTTTTCGTAGCTAGTAGGATAATATAGTGTCGCTCGTAGCCTGGGCTGCCTGAGTGATCTTAAACGATCACTAAGGTTAAACAACATACGGCGCGTTCAGTCCATGGATGGGTCACCGTCTATGACTAACGCTAGTGGCATTTTTCCGAGCGGTTCCGTGTTTGGCAAGGCACGATAAGCAGTTGGTGCCGGCTGCCGTCGATAGATGGCAGTCGTTAAGCCAAGTCAGAGGCCCTAGGGCGGCTTGAAAACTTCTGACAGTTCTTACTGTCAGAAGTTTTCAAGCCACTAGTCTTACAAGCCTCCACCAATCCGGCTTGGCCCCCGTGGTGGAGTATGGCCTATACCTTCCTCAGGGAAGAGACTCGTGCCCCTCGGTGGGGACATAATGGGTTGATGATGAGGATATAGTGTTAAGCGGAGAGAACAGTCTCAGAAAATTTAAAAAAAGCATCTTTACGGTAAATAACTATAATTGGAATTAGTTGAACAAAGAAGTTTTTTACCTGACTGCAGGTCACACAGGAGAGTAATTTGTTTGGCCGTATGCTTGTATGGGAGTATTGTCTAGCCCTATATTCCCTCATAATGCCTTAAGCAGAGATTACATTTTCACAAATTAATTTTCAATCAATGTGTCATAATAATTAAATACAAATACAAATACAAATAGATTTATTTTACTAAACAACAATTTTACATCCTTATTATCTACAGATAGTAATTACGTGTAAGCATTGTACATCCGACAAAAACTTAATACACAATCACGAGATTTTACAAGATTTCTACTTACTTTGCCACTAATACTATTGGTTATTGCTAGTTAGCACTACTATTTAATTTTTCTACTTATCACTTAATAGAATTAATGCTACTTAAGTATAACAAAAACAGGAGAAATATTGAAATAAAAATAATCGACTGAGATGTAAATTTAACGTAACTCATTCGAGGCGCCTTGCATTCTGCCTTGCAGTATTTCTTTGCTACACCTATATCTATCTTTTTTGGGGTTTTGCAATAGAGCCCAAATAGAATCACTTTATTTTCCAACCGTCCGTCTGTGTGTCAAAAACAAGGTAGCTCGCGAACTTGTGAAGGTATCGAGTGGAAATTAAAAAAATAATCTACTATATCTACTAATATAAAATATCTATTAAAAACATTTACTGTGATAAAATTAAAAAAAGTCTACGGTTTGTTGAAGATGTGAGAAAATGAGACGTCTATCATAACGCAAAAAAACGATATGGCCTTTTGTGCCACAAATCGTATATTTCAATACTTAAGGAAATCAAAATGTATTGGGTACTATTCGTTAACCTAGAACTATGACATTTGGCATGTAATATCATTTTATACTACAAATACCGGAAAAAATATAAAAAATACATATTTTTAACTAAATCATCACAAAAAACGGTCGTTACATTTCGGGAAAAGATCGGAAAAAACTACCCACAAATTTTGTACGGAAAAGCAAAGCAAAAATAGCAAAAAAAAGCAAAAAAAAGAAAAAAAAAAGCAAGCGCTTACTTTTTTTTTTCTTGCACCATTTAAACCTGCCCTGGTCTACACCAAAATTTTTAATTTAAAAAATTTTTTAGCAAAACCAATATATAGCGTTTGATGTTTATATAAATAAGAGATTTTACATAAAACGTTTATGACATGATTTTCGACAATGTTTGGAATGATTTCCATTAGGTACCTATATTAGAATAATTCTACTCGAGCTCAAAAAAGTAGTTCAAAAGTATTCAGGAATGCTGACGTAGAACCAAAATAATTAATCGTAAATCATGTTTTCATTTTAACTACTAGTTAATGATTCCTTCTAATAATTTACACGTTCATTAAATTTTACATCGCGGAAATAATCCGGATTGTTCAAACATTTCAACACTTTTCGAGTTTCACATTCCCTAACCAACGGTGGTTATATAAAAAAGTTCTATAGTTTCAAGTACAAATTCCTTAGTCTAAAATTGTTTCCTCAGATTGGCTTTTGTAGTTAGCGAACTACACTTAAACATAATAACGAGTATCTAGCCGGACTAGATTAAATTTTATTGTCTATTTCAAAAAGGGAGGAAATTTGCAGCATGCGCAGTATGCCACGAGTCAGAGCATTATCACACTGTCCGATCCAATATCGGTGTCGTACGTCGATAGCCGACCTCCAATAGACGATATCGTGAGCTGTTTTTACATATTTCTAACAAAATTATTCCGGTACGCCCATTATTTACTATTTAGATGATAAAATAATTTGATGTGATATTTCATTTTAAATTTTGACATATTAGAAAAAATATCTCCCTATTTTAATTTCCTAGACTAAAATACCGATTTTCAGGTTTGCTTGTACGTACGTTGATAACATTGCGCATAACTTATGATCGAGATATAATACATTACGTCTGAGCACGTCCTTACAGAATATTTGCTAAAGAATACTGTAACTCTGTACTAAGCTGTCGTTCCACAGGTTAAACGTTACCTTCGACGGAACGAGTGACAATGTTTGCCATGTAAATAATATTAAAGGAAAATGCTGAATAGTCGACACTAGAGAGACTAGGTTGGTTTCGCTAGCAGCCTGTGAACTTTCGTGCTGTAAAACTTGGCTGTTTGCGCATGACATTTATTGCTCGTGTATTTTACGACCGACTAGGAGGCGATTTGCTAAACGTTCGTCTATACAATGTAAAGGTTTTGGCACATAACGAGCTTTTGTATTAAGAACGATACGATTCTTAAGCTGTGCGCACATTCACGTTTAAAATAGGAAGTCGTGTTGAAGCTTCTAACGAATGGATGGGGTACGTGCGTCAAACGTAGATTGGAATTATAATGTTTTATACTTAAAAAAAAAAGTTGAGAAAATTACAAGAGATAGAAAATAAAAATTATTTTTTGGAAGAGTCTAAATGAGTAAATCAAATACTATTATTATTATTAATGTAAATATTGATATTGGGCCCAGCTCTACTGATTGGTGCCTCTGCCTGCCCCCTCGTGAGTTTATTTATTTATTTTATTTTATAACTAGACGAAAACCCGGCTTCGCTCGGGTAAAATGTAGACGCAAAATAATATTCCACTATGTTTTTTTATATGGTGACGCCTCTGTATTTATCAACCACCAGTAGATATAAATCTCTTAATACATTCAGATACATAAGCTCACACCTGTATCCCAGAGGGGTAGGCAGAGACCACGGACTGTCACCTGCCACTATCCTGACAAATCACTTTCGCTTCATCGACATCCATTAGTCGTTGCATGTACCCACATCGGTTTCGGGTACTTTTAATCTTGCCCTTTGCTAATACATCCCCTATTTGGTCGAAGTATGTCTCACTGGGGCGTCCCTTACCGGCCCTTCCACTCACATTCGCCCGATATATTTGCTTTGTCAGTCTTTCTTCGTTCATCCTCTCCACATCTCCAAACCAACGCAACATTCCTTTTTTTTAATTCTAGTCACTCACTACATCCTCTTTCTCTACATCCTCGGTCTCTGATCACACTATTGCGTATTCTGTCATTCAAAGTAACACCACACATATTTCTTAAGGATCTCATTTGTACTGCACTAATCCTACTTTCATGATTCTTCTGCCATACCCAAATCTCGCTACCATGCTTTCATCAGTATTGGAACCAGCACACTATTACGGATAGCCAATATTGCTCTTTTGGACATGTTCTGGCTACTCACGAAGGAATGCAAGGCGAAAATCGGATACTTATCATAACTTTGTCATGGGTACCTCATCACAAATTACTAACTAAATGAGCTTCCTTCATAAACTTAACAGCTAGTGAATCTAATGCCGTATTCATAATGTATAATGACGTAGAATCCACTTGCCTAATCAACTAAAAACAGCTCCCTCTCTTTAGCTTTATAGCTTTTAGTTTTGTATTGACCACATGTTTTTCTTCATCATTTTAATTTTTGGTATTTTTCTTATCTAGTGGCCTTTTCATTTCAATAAGTTTATTGGTACTTAACTAAGCAAAACAATAAAGATCAATTTATGACTTTGATTTCCTTTTTCAATTATTTTTCAGACCCTTCCAAAACTCAATGTCAATTATTGTCTTCCCGCCAATGAAAATCACCACCCACCTAAATTACTTACTACACCTTCTCAGTTGGCACAGATTATAATAACCTTGTTGGATGCCACGGTATTCAACACACCATGGAGTTAACAAATTAGATCAAAGGGCCGGTTTAGATTATCTTAGTCTTTAGGAGAGTGCTTTACTTTACACTCTGTTGCAACATTAAGCTGAATCGGGCCCATTTTGGGGGCTCAACCTTTAATGTATTTTATTATTATTTTCATGTTGTTCAGTTTATTTATTTTTACGCTTTTTATGCTTTCTGTGTTATTTTTTTTTATTATTGTACGCACTCTTGTGTGTGTTTGTTTTTTTGTTTTGTTTTGAGTATCAAATAAATAAATTTTCTTTTTTTCTTTCTTTCTTTCTTTCTTTCTTAAGGAGAGTGCTTTTGTAGAAACGTGTAAGCGCCACTTTCTTTAGTACGTTTTACGGTATAGTACGGTTCTAGTTGCCTTTCAATTAGAATCAAAATAGAATTGGTTTATATTGTTCTATCCAGTGCCCCTGGATAAGCGCAACCTGAGCGCGTTACTATCCTGGTTACTTATCTGTGTATAAACTAAAAATTTAGTGAGAACTTTAGGAGAGTGCGCAAGTGACCCGTGACGGGTGCGTGTTGTTTTCAATAACTCGAATTATCAAACTTACCTACTTATGTGTTCCATTAAAACTCATAGTATTTTGAGTAGGATAGCGCATATTTCGCGACGTCGACGAAGTGACACTCTACTGGAAGAAATATAAACGTTCACTCGAACGTCTAGTAATGTATTAATGCACTTGCCTCTCTAATTGTATTATAGCACTCTCCTAAACACTAAAATAATGTAAACCGGCCATAACAGTTCACAATGAAAACTTGTGACACTTAACACAACAATGATGACATTGACATGTTTACTTAGCAACGCCATTGTTTAATTTAATAATTTTTATATTGATGCTGCTCGATAATACGAATTTTCCGCCCATATGTTGTCGACTCAGATCAACTATTTTATTACGCTCTTTCATTTGGTGTGCATATCGTTCGAGTCTACCGTAGACCCGAACGAAATTATTAATATAGATATAATAATAAATAATAAACTCACGCCCGTAGGCACAGGAATCGATCTCTAGAGCTGGGCCCACGTTTTGCCGAGTTTATTAGGTCCCAACGTGACAAGTGGCAAGCCTGTCGCCGTTATCCGGGCACAATTAATCAGCGAATGGTGTTGCTGTACAAATGTGCGTAACTGAAAGTCATTGGTACATGCGGGACTCGAACCCAGACCCTCATAATCGAAAAGCAAGGGTCAACCCTACTACGCCACCACCGCTTTATTCTATTTTATTTTATTTTAAATACTGATAAACGCTGCATACATTTTAAGGTATTACGTGCAAGTTGTGACGTTATAGTTTGAGTTCGATTTATATGGGGTTGTTTGGTATCATTAACCGGAATCACTTTTCAAGGGGTCATACTATGAAAAGTTTAAGATCGTAGAAAGAAAAAATCCATGTTAACCGATGAGATTAAAGCATTTTTTGTGAAAGTTTATGAGCGATTGGTATTGCTATTATACTTTCATTTTACTTAACTTAGAAAACAAAATTAGTGGTACATATGCCGGGGTTAAAACCTATGACCTCCTATTTGCGAAGCAGGCATTCTACCGCTCCGCTACCATCTCCTCACCGCCAAACGTTTGTTGCTTCACCATAAACATCAGACAGGAAGAGAAAGAATTAGAAGCCAAGAAAGAGTCACGAACTCTTTTATTTTGAGCCGTCTTGTAATGTATAAACAGATAAACCTACACAGGTTTGAGTGACGGTTTTTTGTATTTTAATAATATATGTATGTTTGTGAAATTTCTTGAATAAATAATGAAAAAAAAAAAGATTGTATAAATATTGCTTTAATTACATGACTGTTCAAGCAAACATGTTTTCATCTGAAATACCTATTTATTTCATTTTGCACTCCCGAATCTTAAGAATCTTAACTCGCAAGCCAAAGCCGTCGCATTTAGGGCAGCAGTAATAAAATTGTCTGGTCGTATTCAAACCAGCTTAAACTGATTGAGACTAAAAGGTGACAACGCCTGACGCTATGGATGTCGGGTCCATACATACGTCCATATCGTCGGCTAAAGTCACAAGCCTCTTAACTCTGTTGAACCATACTTTACAGGAGGCACAAAAACATCACGATAGAAATATTATGTATGAAGTCTATGATGGCTTGCTTTGATACTCACGTTTCTCGCCGAAAATTAAACATATCAACCTAAAAGCGGAAAAAAATAAGTGCATTAAAATTGTAATTTACACAAAATTTAATTTATACACAAAAATATTTTTTATTTATATTTTTGCTTCAGTACGACGACCTCTGTGGCGTAGTGATTAGCGCATCTGCTTACCATGCGAGAGGTCCCGGGTTCGATCCCCGGCTGGGGAAAAAAAAACTCCAGGTCTTGGATGTTTAAATGTTTGTGTTTGTTTTTGTAAAATTGTTTGTGACGTCGCTGTCTCTGGTTCCCACGACACAGGGTATCCTAGTGTGGGGCCAGAAGCAATGTATGTGCCTGTATGTAAATGTTATGTTTGTACAAATACAAATCAACACGCTGTATGTATGTATGTCTTTGTGGTGTTAAGTAAATTGTCATCTTCTTTTTGAATCGCGCGATCTAAGCCACTAGATTCAATCTGGTACGAAATTACCAAAAATAAGATCTTTTACTCATGTACCCGTCCGAGTCATTAGTCCACAAAATGTCACTGTGCGAATACAAAAAGCCAATATAAAGCGACAGTACAAGGATAAGCGTTATTACTTAAGAAGTCGCGGTGAGCGCGGGGTGCGTCGACTTTCCCACTTTATTGCCGGCGGCCCTGGATTTGCATTTTACGTGAGGACCGAACCGAAACTGCTAATGAAACAGAAGAGCATCTATACTAGAATCGCTGGAAGACTAGCGATGACACCCCCTTAATAATTTGACGACCTTTGTGGCGCAGCGGTTAGTGCATCTGCCTACCATGGGAGAGGTTCCGGGTTTGAATCCCGACTGGGGACAAAAAAAAAGAAATCCTGGTCTTGGATGTTTACATGTTTGTGACGTCGCTGTTTCTGGTTCCCACAGAGTATCCTAGTATGGGGCCAGAAGCAATATATTTATGTGCCTGTATGTAAATGTTATAGGTATTATGTTACTATGTTCTCTGCATACGTCCCACTGCAGGTCACAAGATTTCTCTCAGAGAGAGAGAGACAACTCACCACGCGTGCCCACCGCGGCTTTGCGATTTCAAGATATGTCAACAACTTATTCTGAGGTTTCCTAACAATGGTTTCCGCGACAGTTAGTGGGTGGTTAGTAGGTACTACAAATTTACATGTGCGTGACTGAAATCAAAGTCATTGGTACTTGCGCCGGGTTTCAAACTCACAGCCTCTTGAAGGTGAGGCAATCGTTCTGCCGCCTGCGCCATATCGCCGTTTTGCAATAACTGAACCGTATTTTTAAATATTTTTCTTAATAGAATAGAATATAATTTCTTAATACCTTAAAACCTGTGCCAATAAACTACTTATCTATTTTACTTTTATATTAATATAATAAACAAGACAATTTCTATTGAATATTTTAACTTGCAATTTTTGTTGAATATTTTTAATCGGCAAAATTCTTTAAAAAGTGAAGTTTTATCTTAAAATTGTTGCCGGATATATTTCATCAGAGATGTTTGTTTAGTACTTCAGGGTTTTTATGTTTAAAAAAAATACCCATGCTTATAAATTCTTAAGAAAAGTTGTTATTTCTATAAGTAAGCATTATCTATTAGGCACTTCCCATTCCTGAAAACAAGGTCTTGAAAAACGGACGGACAAACAAAACAAACCGCAAAAGTCCGGAATGTTAACCGAGGGTCCCACACTCGCAGTTTTTTTTCGAGCATTTCCCGAACCTCAAAGACAATTTATTTTTTGATACTTTAATTACAAATGTACAGATTTTTTATTTTTCCCTGTATGTGTAGTACCTATAAAACAATATAACTTACCAAGTTTTGTAGTACCTACTAGTTGGTCGACGGAAAGTATCTTATAATTTGTGTTTTCCTTCAGTGTCGAAATATAATTTCGACTTGTTATTGGTATAACGCGAAATCCTAGCACCGTTTTTTAGTATCTATAAATAATAATAACAAAACTGAAGCATCATCATCACCATCATCATCGGCCTATGGTTGTCCACTGCTGGACATAGGCCTCTCCCATTACACGCCACTGAGCACGGTCCTCGGCTACTCTCATCCAACTCTTGCCAGCCGCCCTGTGTAGATCATCGCTCCACCGAGTCTGAAGACGTCCTACACTGCGTTTACCGATCTGCGGTCTCCACTCAAGAACTCGTCTATCCCATTGGTTATCAGTTCTTCGGGTGATATGGCCGGCCCACTGCCACTTCAGCATGCTAATTCGGTGGGCTATGTCGATGACTTTGGACGATGCATACATCGCCTTTGTTTCAGTACTTCCGTCGTATTTCGTTAGTGACCCAGCGAGATGGCTGATCGGTTTCTTCCCCGAAGTAGCGATCAAAATCAAACTTGCTTTAATTTGCAATGGAAATATCTTTTTATTTCCCTTTGAGCTTAGCTTAAGGCCGTCTGCGCACTGGGCAACGGGATTGCGACAGATTTTAACGTAATCAATTTAGCAGCTTGCGCCATCGGTATCGGCCGTGCCAAAGACATTATTTGAAATTATTACTTTCTCTAATAATTATCGAGATGATCCAATTATTGTTGGAGATCCGTGGAGCAAATTTTCTGAACTCTTTTTTCGATATTCCGAAGCATTTGTTGTTACACTTTATGTTATTAAAGTGTAACAACAAAATGCTTCGACCCGAATAGGTTGTCTGGAAGAAATTAATTTTATTAATAAGGCCGGCAATTGTACTGTAATATGTTATTATCAAATTTCCTGTGTAATTCCTGGTGTACATAAAATCAAGAATATTCTATATATCTACATGTTGTGATAAAAAATACGTGCAAATGCCGACTTCTCTTAAGAAATTTTATCCAGCGAGCCTAAAATTTTGGAGTGTTAAAAAAGAGAGTGGTGTAGCCCTACTCTGTTCTATCTGCCCAGATACAACACAAACACAACTCTTTGTATCTCAATGTTAGCATAAAAATACTACTTACTAATATTATACATACAACTTACATAAATGCCTACACAATATTATTATTAGCAATAGCTGGACAAAGATATCCGAGGAAAGAAATAAGTGGTATGCCTTGGAGCAGACTTACATATGTCCAGTATAAGGCGAACACAGGCTGATTGACGACGACGACTGAATTAAAATAATTATTGAATTGAATTAAAATATTCTTAGAAAGATGCCATCTAGTACATATGCAAAAACATACTACCCTTCTATACATATATGACTCATTATTAATGCAAGGTATACCAGCTTTCATACATTTTTGCCCATCCTCCTTAGGAATTTCATAGCATAAATTACTTATTGCATACAGATGAAGTCGCGTAGAAATAACGTAGAAATTTCTTAGATTGTTTTTGAAGAGCGTAAGAGCATGATAAAAATATCTAATGCAGGAGTCATTTAAGTAAAACATTTTTGTTACATTATGGCAAGTGTAAAAAAATATTTGTGTTCAAAATTTAATTCAAACCGTTCATCTTCACGATTGATTACGTGACACACATCTGAACACAGCTTTCATAATATTTCCGTATTGATTTCACAATCATCATCATCATCATTATTCAGCAAAAAGGAATCTACCGTCCACTTCAGTTAGAAGGGGCTTGCATCCAGCGTCTTAAACATAAACATAAACATTTACATTTACATACAGGCACACACATTGCTTCTGGCCCCACACTAGGATACCCTGTGTCGTGGGAACCAGAAACAGCGACGTCACAAACATGTAAACATCCAAGACCTGGTTTTTTTTCCCCAGCCGGGGATCGAACCCGGGACCGCTCGCATGGTAAGCAGATACGCTAATCGTTACGCCACAGAGGTCGTCAGTCTTCCTGCCACTTGGATAAGATCTTCTGTCTATCTTGTCATCTAGTCATCCTACGCTGTGCTTGCCGATATGCTGTCTTCATTCGACTTTAACTTTTTGGCTCCATCGGCCATCAGTTCTGCGTGCCATGTACCCCGCCCACTGCCACTTCAACTTACTAATCCGCTGGGCTATGTCGACGACTTTCGTTCGTGTATGGATCTCATCATTCTGATACGGTCTCGTAGAGAAATTCCCAGCATAACCCTTTCTATAGCGTATTGATTTATTGGTAATTATTATAAAAGTAAGAGGCACGGTATTCGCTTTTCGAAGGTCAGGGAAATCTCAAATTGAAATACTCTCGTTTCCCTTTATGGAATAAAAATGTTCTGATCGAACGATACTCGCTACATCAGGTCAGATGGATGAATACAAATATGAGTTTGCATATTATTAAATCTCTTAGGTATGGTAGCGAGACTTGAATAAAGTAGAATTAATGCAGTACAAATGAGGTCCATGAAAAGCAAGTGCGGTGTTATAAAGGCACGTTGCTTTGGATTCGACATATGAAAAGGATGACGGAAAAATTAATGACCAAAAAAATACATAAAGTGAATGTGTGTGAAAAGACTGGCAAGGGACGACTTCGACCAAACAGGTGCTATATTAACAAAGGGCAAGATAAAAAGTAACCATCCCCCGACTAATGAAGGTTGATGAAGCGAAAGAGGTCTGTGAGGGGACTGGGCTGTATGGACATGGATTTTTATACTTATGTAGGTAAACATATGTTTGCGTCATTTTCTAGGTATTAAACTATACTTGGGTAGTTTTCTAACATACCAGAAAGTTAGAATACATTTAGTTTGCTATGAAGGGCCGGTTTCTGAATTGAGAATTTCGTTAAGTAAGTTCTACTTAACTTTAATGCTGTCTCGTCAAATTTCTCAGAAAAGAGCGTGACAGACCTTTACTTAAGTATTTACTTAGAAAAATTGTCAAATCGAAAACCGGCCATAAGTGTAACACCCGAGTACCAACTAAGCTTAGAGGAGGTAAAAAGTATGACGCACGCAAAACAAGATTAGAAATTTTGATGCCATTTAAAAATCCACTTCTCTCGTAACTTAGGCGAAAATATTTAGATATTGCAGGTTGTAAAGCAAAACATCGCTGTGATGAGAGGCCATAAATAAAAGGGTTTATTATTACTCTGTCGCGCTAACATAAGCAAATAGACGGTGCCAGGAGCAGTGAATTTTCACGGAGATATGGGTAACTCACGCGGGGACCGCTCCTAGGAGGTGGGGAGCGACGCGCGCACCATCTGCAGACCAACCGCTTAACATACAAGCCAAACTTACCCTTAGAACAAAGAAAACGCATAAAAATAAGTCACAACACACACCAGCCGATAGAAAAACGCAATCCCCCGAGAGTAGCCGACGGTACTATTGGATATTCGAGGCATGACCTCAGGAGTTTATTTATAAATATGGATACATTGTGTCTGAAATAAGAAATAAATTATTAATTATTATTATTATTTATACCGATGAGAAGTTATAGGAGACGCTGTAAACTGCTGAAGATCGCAAAGAACGTAAAGTATGATTGATATCGGCTTGATAATAAGGAGAGAGGTTCTCATGGCAGGGTGGGACGGGGGACGGCAGGGCGGCGTCCCCCGCGCCCCACGCCACCGCGGCCCGCCCACGCCGGCAGTCGCCCCTAAGTCTCACGTTCGTACGCAGCATCTCTGCTCACTGATCAAGTTGGAAATCAGCCCAAATTGTCTCTCCTGGTCCTCTAACCAGAATCCTCACGGACTAGTATGACTTAGCGAGGTCCGAACCGCTTCCTACGCTCAGTAGTAGTGGGCTGAAAAAATGGCGAACGCGTACGTCCTATTGTTTTTGGCCGGTTTGTTATTGTTCAAAAGCGGTTACGTGTCAGCGCAGGTTTTTGCCGTCGAAAAAATTGCTGTCGGTGAGTATTACACACAAATATATACCTACTTACCAGTTAGCTTGTACTTTTTCGTGTAGCGTAAGTATTTTTAATTTGGCTGCGTGATTTTGTTTTGTTTATTCTCTTGGCTGCAGCGCAATATTTCGACGAATTGCTTTTGATTACAGCGACTGCGTAGAATAAAACTATTACTAAAAAAACCAAAGGCATGCACTGCACAGTTAATTAAACTTTCGAAATGTTTTCATGGTGTCTCCCTCTGACGTGACTTTATAGCCGTCTCTTTTCCTCCCGAGGCTTTTATCGATTTCTCTTTCTGCCGCCGTAAGGCTTCTCTTTCTTCCGTGCTGAGCTTCGGGATTTAGCTGCTTTTCCGCGAAGGAATAAGTGTACAATATAGTAAACAACGAAACTGTTCTAGTTCACTTGGCAATAATAATCTGAACGTGCATTTTAGGGGTTTTGTTTTTAAACAAAAGTTAATCGACCGTGTGCAGGCGGCGAAACTTTTATGCGAGTCCAGATTAATGTGCTTTTATTGCTCGATTGGCTGTTGAATGTGTATTGATTGCTTTGGATACTGTTAACATTTCATCGTGCCAATAGCACACGATCCCCCAATCAATTAACATAGCTCGCGGTCATCATTGGCTACAAAAGCATCGACGGTTATTTGCTGAATTGATAAATTTCCGCGGAAAGCTAGCCGCAGCCATTTACGGGCTATAATGTCTAAAATCTTAATATAGTCTAAAATGCTTACTGTACAATGTTAAGCTTACTAGGTTTCAATTGTTTTTTTTTTCTTTTGTGTAATAATAATAAAATTACAGAACCTCTTTATAATAATTTCGATGCAAGTATTAACATGATAACAGGAATTCAAATATTATTCATTACCTACTTTTTAGGGTCCCGTAGTCAATAAGGAACCCTTTTTATTTCACCAGGTCCGTCCGTCTTTTTGTCTGTCAGTCCGACCGTCTATCCGTCCGTCCATATGTCAGCTGAAATGTGGGATCTAGGTATAAAACCGCCAATTGTACCAAGAACCTTTGTAAATATTTTGTACTTTTTTGTTTTTTCCAGTGTGCAATAAAGAATATTTTTATCTTATCTTATCTTATACTAACCACATCGACAAAAAGGTAGAAAAAATTTTTTTAATCACGCATGAACTAAGGTTGCAATTTTTTTCTCATTTAGTATGTAACATTACAATGGACATACAAAAAATTGTAAACTAAATGTCGACAAACCATTTTTTGATTATGGGTTCCGTTTGGGAAATATTTAGCTTTAAAGCTAAAATTTTCGTTGGAGTAGCGCTAAACGGCTTTTGGCTAAGCGGTCGTACAATCTACGAAACATGAAAATATGTCCAGCCCCCAGTGGAATCGGACCCGCATCCTCTGTCTCTATTAAGTGCCTTAACGGCTAGAGCAAACGAGGCATTAGAAAAAATGACCCCTTCACTCAATTAGAGGAAAGATTTTCAGCGTCCCGTGATCTGGACGCTCTAAAAATCATCTCAGTAAGATAAGAATATTATTTATTGTACACGAGGAGAAACACAAACATAAAATATTTACAAGGTAACAGTACAATTGGCGGCCTTCCTTCCAGACAACCCTCAGTACGTAGATACACAAGCCAAAGTTGTTTTGGCTATGTGCTATACAGTCTATGAGCTAATTTTACAATATGTGGACCCCATTGTAGTTTGGCCTCGATTGTGATGCCCAGAAATACAGTATCTTCAACAAATTCTAGTTTTTCATTTCCAAACACAATGTTATTTTCAACTAGTTTTACGTTAGGTACGGTAAACTTCATACATTTTGTGTTTTTTTTTATTTAACAATAGATTATTTGCTGTAAACCAATCTAAAACGTGCGAGAAAGCATTATTTGCTTCGTCAAGATTATTTTCCTGTTTATTTTAAAAATAAGTCACGTGTCATCAGCACATTTAAATGTATGTACTACTCAGAGGAGAAAGGAACTTCGTTTACTAGGCATTAAATTAAAGGACAAGTTGAGGAATGCAAACATAAGACTGCCTTGACTTTCTCCTTACAAAGAAAATGGAGGTGGGCAGGCCACGCAGCCAGCCGCAATGACAACCGATGGACTATTAGATCCTTAACGCCCGAGTTACACGAGGCTAGTTTTTCAAGCTAGGATAGCAAGCTAGTGTCAGTAAGCTAGCAAGCTAGTACTTCTGGCCTCGTGTAGATAAAACTAGCTTCATTTCAACAACAGAACTAGCATGTTTCAAGCCAGGTCAGCAAGCCAGGACAGTACTAGCTTGCTATCCTAGCTTGAAAAACTAGCCTCGTGTAACTTGGGCATTAAACGGTCTGGACCACAACGTACCAGAAAAAGAGGCCGTGTCAGATGTTCAGACGAAATAATAAGGACAGCAGGACGCAACTGGCTAACTACGGCTACAGACAAAACGAATTGGAAGTCCTTGGAGGAGGCTTTTACCCGAAGGGGGTCCATACAAGAATAATTTACTACCTACTATCTTTTAAATATCATTGTTATTTTATGAAATTGAACTTAACCTAATTGTATCAGAATGTATTTGTATGGAATGAAAATAAAGCTTTATTATTATTATTGCCATGCAAACATAAATAAATCGTGTAGAGTGTGATAAAAATGCTCGTAGCCCAAGCCGCCTGAGTGCTCTTAAACGATCACGAAGGTTAAGCAACATAGGGCGCGTTCAGCGCATGGATGGGAGACCGTTCTATAACTAACGCTAGTGAAATTTTTCCGAGCAGTTCTGTGCTTCGCAAGGCACGTTAAGAAGTTGGTTCTGGCTGCCGTCGATAGATGGCAGTCGTTAAGCCAAGTCAGAGGTCTTAGGGTGACTTGAAAACTTCCGACAGTAAGACCAGCCACTAGTCTTACAAGCTTCCACCAATTCGGACTAGGCCGCCGTGGTGGAGTATGGCCTATGCCTTCCTCAGGGAAGAGATCCGTGCCCCTCGGTGGGAACATAATGGCTTGATGATGAATGATAAAAACTATAGTATATTTTAATAATGTGCAATACGCATTAATATATGATTAACTGGACTAGAAACATAATATTACAATATTACTATATTCGACTATAAAAAAGTTGTTCCGAAAGGATTCTTAAAAAACATAGGTACCTACTTACAGAGAATTCACTTAAATTTTGAAAAATAGCAACAATTATTACAAATAAACATCATATCTTATCCCTTACTCAATAACTCAACGTTATTTTTCGAATTAACGAATTACGAATTTGCCACAATAGCACATCATAGGTATTTTTAGGTATAATGTGGAAACATTAGCTGGTTATTAATTACTCCACAAACACCGACTCTTAAAGGTAAGCAGAGGAACAGACAGACATACAGCTTAGGCTTAGTACTAGGTTTTCCTTGGCAACTTTTGTATAAGGAGCTCTGAAAATAGATGTTGAGAAAATAAAAGCAATAACAGTAAGTTTCTAAGAGGAAATTTTCTTTTTCCAACCATCTACTCGAAACTCTTCCATCGCATCGTTATGATATTGTCTTCAGAAACTTCCTGCACTGTTTGCTACATACGTCTTTTAGCTCGTCTTAATATTTCTCAGAATAAAACCAATTAAATGGTTGATGACGTTATTTGGACGTAGTTTAGCAAAGTCAGAAATCAGAAATCAAAAATTTATTTCAACGTAAAGAATTTACATTCTGCTTGTTGAATGTCAATGTACATACAGTTATGTATAATGTTAGCCGCTGCCTTGGGGCCGTCTGTAGTGGAGAAAAAGGCAGCGAAAAAAAAACTCCACTCTGACCATATATTCTCAAATCACCTTAAAGCTAATACAAATCAAACTTACAAAATAATATTTTGGATGTGTTGAACACTAGACACATTTATCCTCTGATTAAATTTAATATTAAACTACTCATTTTACTGCCTTGTCTTCTAAATAATCGTTGATTTTATAATAAGCTTTTTTGCAAAGAGTGTGCTTAACACAGTTCTTAAATCTATTCAATCAATTCAATCAAAAGGTTCCAACCCACACTAAGTGAGTTTTGAGATATTTGAGTTATTAGGATTAAGCTAATTTACGCTCTCCATACATGTAGGTTGACTACCATGTGCTAACTTGAAAACATAACTAAAGAAAATCATAGAAGTTTTTATGATTCTAAAAAGAAGCTACCCATTTGTTTCAATATCAGATTTAATTATTTAATTCAAAGAGTTAGGTTAGGTTTCATTTCATTTCATCACATTGAATTTCAATTTCATTTCATATCAATAAAAAAAGTCTATTGAAGACTTGGTTGTATGGGCATCGTGCCCTTTGCCTACCCAGAATGGTTGAAGAAAAAAAAATCTCTGCTTATATTCTATTACGGTTGGCGCCATTTTCCAAAAATTTTCTTTATTAAATTGCTTAATTTTTTCTCAACTTTATTAAAAATTGTTGTTCATTACACGTGCGGAACCGTCATTGCAACTTGTTCCGATTCGGCTGCGCCTCGGCTCGGGTAGACATTTGTCGGAACTCTTTGCAATGACAGGCTTTCCGCACTCGTAATGAAATATACTATTACCAGATAATCATGATTTTGGTATGCACACCCCCGGCATTCGAAAAATTTTAAAAAGATGCTTTTACTAAATAAAGAATTTTGTGTCAAGATTCTAATACGCATCGCATTGATCATCATCATCATCATCATCATTAGGCTATATTAGTCCACTGCTGGACATAGCCCTCCCCTAATGAGCGCCATAGCGCCCTATCTTCAGCTCGCCGCATCCAGCATCTGCCTGCAGTTTTTCCCCGATCGTCATCCCACCTGGTCAGAGGGCGTCGTCCTATACTACGTTTGCCGAGTGGCGGTCTCCACTCAAGAACACGTTTACCCCAGCGGTTATCGGTTCTCCGCATTGCATTAAAAATAATCAAAAGAGACTTGGTTGTACGACCAAAGGTCGTATTGTGCAGTTTTTCTATCCGGGCATTTTGTTTCCGTTTCCTGTTTGTTCTCCTGGCTTTTAATATAATCCCTAAGCCACTAGGGAGGGCGAAAGAGTCCACAAACTCGTCCGTGTGCGGCACGAATAGTGCCATATTTACCAACCTTTCTCGAGGGAATATAATGTACCTATGTGTTGATGTCCTAGCCTTGAATTACTGACATTTTAAGATAGCCGACTTCGGGTAGTCGTTTGCATCTCTAGCCGTGCTACATTTTGTGAAACTGCATTTTGTCAGACATTATTTATTTCATACTGCGGTGGTGGCGTAGTGGGGTTGACCCTTGCTTCTCGATCATAAGGTTCTGGGTTCGAACCACGCGTGTACCAATGACTTTTAGTTACTTACATTTATTTGTTGTACAGCAACACCATTCCCTGATAAATTGTGCCCGGATAACGGCGACAGGCTTGCCACTTGTCACGTTTGGGACCTAATAAACTCGGCAAAACGTGGGCGCATTTCTTAGTGATTGGTGCCTCTGCCTACCCCTGGGGGATAACGGGCGTGAGTTTATAGGCCCAGGGCTCAAACCTTCTATCAGAAACAAAGAAAGAAAGAAAGAATAAAGAAAGACGGATTTTATTAGAATTGTCACAGAAACACAATGAAGACACGAGTACGTAATAAACAAAATACACAAGATTCCCGGCATGTAACCACTACATTTTATCGTAGGCTCTCTCTGATACAAGGTTTGAGTCCTGGGCCTCGATTCTATTAAATAAAATAAAATAGAGTCACGCCCGTTATCCCCGAGGGGGTAGGCAGAGGCACCAACCACTATAGCTGGGCCCACGTTTTGCAATAAATTTTTCGATTATGTTAGTGCATCGTAATTAGATTACAGTCACATGGTCGGGTCATGTGACTTGTTTTTTAAGTCCTTATTGCGTAGAATTAAGAATACGCGTGTCCGCGTTGATTTGAAGCGGCAATAAAACTAAATCGCCATGCACATGCAGTTATACTACAATGCATTGACAGATTTTTGGTCCTGGAGTGAGATGTACTCACGTAAGCTGCTCACGCTTGCTACATGGTTTTTGAATAGGAATCAGCCAAATTTAAGTGGAGGTGTGTACGATTAGGCTTGTAGGCGTATTCCAAGAGACACGTGATACATAATGTTTGGATTGGTTTGATACTTAGAGTATGGAGGATTTTATCGTAAAAAAGGTTTGCCTCCCTTAGACGTACCTACCCCCAGTTTCTTGTACGCTATCAAGCTGTTAATCACTGTTGACAATGGGCGATGGGGCCGAAAGGTTCTTGAATGGAGACCACACATCGGCAAGCGCAGCGTAAGACGACCAGCCATCAAGATGGACAGAAGATCTCATCCAAATGGCAGGGAGACGCTGGATGCAAGCCGTTTTCAACCGATCTTTTTGGAAATCCATGGAGGAGGCCTATGTCCAGCAGTGGACTTCTTGGGGCTGAATGAGGATGATGATGATGATGATGATGATGAATGGTTTTTCTGTATGCATGTACGGGCTAAGCACCGTGCATCGCTGCGTGTGCTGACTTGGCATTGTCCAGCACACCGCTACCGCCCGCCAGTCGGTTCGAGCCACTCGCCAAATATACACATATCGTTAACTACTAAAACAATGTAATACGCTAGTTGCCCCAAAAAATTTAATTAGTCCGTCTTTTAGATTATTCAAAAATAAGGGACACGTATTTTTTTATTTGTTAATTAGACCAAAAATGACAAAGACATAGCCCATTAAAGTTACGTGTGACGTCACGCCGTGCTGCATTTTTTAGCACGGAGTGACGTCACACGTAACTTTAATGGGCTATATCTTTGTTATTTTAGGTTTAATCGAAAAAAGAAAAAATACGTGTCCAATATTTTTTTATAATCTAAAATACGATCTTAATAGAATTTAATTATTTTGACTCTGGAAACTACCCTATTCTGTGCCCTAAATAAAGCTACCATGAAGATATAAACTACGACTTCTTCTTCTTCTTCCACCACCGTCCAACAAACAACATCTGCTGTGCGCCAGAGCGAGGGCTGCGCAGGCTCTCCTCTGCTCGTACAATGCACTTTGACCATCTGACAGCAGAACAGTAGATTAACATCTTGCTAGTGTACGAAAAATTGGGGTAAGTGTGTCAGTGTGGATCAAGGTTTGCAATGGATCTGAGGGCACTCTTCCCCCCTTCCGTCCGTATCGATACGGACTCAGCTGAGCGAATAAAATCGACGCCGCACTACGCACTTGAAAAATGTTCCTTACATACAATTACAAAAAATACACAATTCTTTATTTCGTTATCCACTACATCTTAGACTACATACATTGACGGTATCTACAAGTAAGTATGAAGATACCTGTAGCAGTAGACACCGCTCTTCCACAACTAGAAAGGTGTTGTAATAATAGTGGATTAAACAATACAAATTAGGTATCAACATCATCTCTAACCTAAACAGTGAAATGATTTTGGCAAGGATTTTAAATGTGTGTGTGTGTCTGTGAGTGTGAGTGTGTGTGTGTGTGAGTGAGTGTGTGTGTGTGTGTGTGTGTGTGTGTGAGTATATCTGTAAGTATGTAAATGTATTGTATGTAATGTGTACATTTTATAACACTTGTTTGTTTACCGTTTATAGTAAGTAGAAACTTCTCAGGCCGATATTGTTTCGACGAAACAACGCCGGCGACGGCTTGGAAAGTTTTAATAATATTTGGCTCAAGTTTGCTACGTAGCTAGTCACCGAACCCACCTGACTATCTCGCCGTGCGGCTGATACTTCAATATTGCAGCTCCTCAATACAAGTTTGCGTGAAGTTGTTCATTGTTGGCGGAGAAAGATAGGAAAAATTGCTACTTACAAGTTGCCCGTTTGCGGTACATACTGGATAGTTCAGCGTGTTATTAATCTATGACCCGCTGAAACGTTTTAAACTACTGTTTACATTGGACCATACAGTGTTTAATGCTTCCTTTTGTAAATATAATCACAAAATACCATCTTATGATATTGGACAGTGGAACGTGTGTTTATTTAGAGTTGTGGCATTTAACTATAAAAACAGCCAAGTACGAGTCCGACTCGCGCACGAAGGGTTCCGTATCATCTATCTATATAAATAAAATTCAAAGTCCTGACTGACTGACTGACTCACTCATCAACGCCCAGCCCAAGCCGTTGGACCTAGGAAGCTGAAATTTTGTACAGAGGGTTTATATTATAATATCAGCAAGGAATAAGATCGGATTTTTTGAAATTGAACCCCTAAGGGGGCGAAAAGTATTGCCAAAATTTTCATCGAAGGTATAAAGCATGTTGTCTAATTTTCTTGAAACTTAAAATAAATACTCTTCTACACAATTCGGGATGCAAAAAAAAAAGTGAGCTGCCTGAATCGAAAACCATTTCGAGCTTAGCATCCAAACTACAGTATTTTTAATGTAAGATATTTTTATCTTATAACATGAGCCTTATTTTGAGTAAATAATAATATTTAAATGCCCTTCATTTGACCTCTAAGGTGACGTCACATGTTAAATCGTCTGTAGTAGTTATTCTATGAAAATCTACCAATGATCTGTCAACGTCATCTGTCAAACACATCGATATATAGTGCCACCATATTATCTGTTCAGTTAATAGCGGCGCTAGTGGAGAATTTAATAGTAACGTAACATTTAAGAAATTTACCTAGAAAAATGAGAAAAAATTATAATAAAAATTATATCTATAAATCTTAGTAAGTGAATAAATAAAAACAAAAAATGGGGAACAGGATTTAAAATTAATTAGTTAGTTACAATTTTGCCCACCTGAACATATAACTTGGTGGCGCAGTAAACGCGTTTTTTTTTTACACTAAACCACAGACAATCTAGATGGTTTGGTCCATTTACACGCAAATGCAATCGCGAACTCTACCTACACACACAGTAAGTAGCATATGACGTCACGCCGAATAATATTTACTTTAATTAACAATGATAAACTCGATTAATCACCAAAAAAATGGAATTAGTTTCTTAAAATTACGTCTACTATCAGAATATAAAATAAAATCCAATCATAAAAAAAACTTTGCATCCCCAATTGATTGGACACGTGTTTCGCCGTTTTTCTAAATTTAACCCTTAACGGAATGGACGGGATTGCAAAATTTTGAACTAAAGTCCACGCGGACGGAGTCGCGGGCGAAAGCTAGTTATCTATAAAAACGGCAAAAAAAGTTGTTGTTATATGGGAGCCGCCTTAAATATTCGTTTTATTCTGTTCTTAGAATTTGATGTTATAGCGGCAACAGAAATACATCATCTGTGAAAATTTCAACTGTCTAACTATCACGGTTCATGAGATGCAGCCGGAGGTGACAGATGGACGGACGGACGGACAGCGGAGTCTCAGTAAAGGGGTCCGTTTTACCCTTTGGGTACGGACCCCTAAAAACACCGAACCAAGATTGGCAGCAACTGGATGAGGATGGCTGAGGACAGAAAGTAATGGCGTACTTGTTTTGTGTAGAATTTAATACTGAATACTTTTATGATAGAACACTTCTCTTTGTCTTAAATACTGTATTTTACGAAATAAACATAGAAAACCAGCATCATCTACGGAATAGCGGCGGCCATTTTGTTTTTTGCTTATAACTTCAATTTGACACGAGTGGTCATTGTCCACCATCCAATTACTGATTTCCCAAGTCATATCGAAGAGATTGATACCACTCCCATACTTGTATCATCAAGAATCCCACGGATGTACACTTGCAAGCCGACTATGGTCTTTGTCAAGGAGTGAACGAATACGTGTTAATTGAGTTAACAAAGTCATCTTGTGCAATTCAGTGTCATGCTTCTAAACTGGTACAATGTAGATAGAGAACAGAAAGAGAACAATGGACTTGGAAGCGGGAGATCCAGGTTCGATTCCCAGTGCGGACATGTACCTGTGCCTTTGATTTCTTAAGTTAGGTACATAAGTTTGTGTTTTTTTTGTTTTTTCTAGAGTGCAATAAATAATATTCTATTCTATTCTATAAGAGAAGTTAAAGTAGCAATACCACTCGGTAACTGTGAAGTACGACATCGTGGGGAAACCTGAGTGTCTGAGCTATTCACATACCTCAGCGCTTGAAATCGCCGATATGGGGTGGGCACGCGTGGTGGTTAAAGTCTACACTCTCTCTAAGGCCTGGTTTACATTTGCTTAATTTTCATGCGTTATAAGCATGCTTTCCGTATAGACGTAGAATAAAACAGAGACGGCTAAAACCTATGCCGATTCATAGTTTTTATCACGCACCATTTTATATTATAAAATTACTTAAAAAAAATCTTAAATACATAGTATACAACCAACCATTACTGATTTATTATTTGATTATGTACGTATAGGAGGAATTGGGGTCTCTGTTATATTCTACCTCTATGGAAAGCATGATTAGGAAGCATGAAAATAACGCTAATGTAAACCAGGCCTAAGTGTAGGCCTGTTGCGTGCTTCCGATAAAAGAATATGTGACCACCGCTAGTAAAACACTATGTGTATAAAGACTATATAAAGACCTTAGCCAATTGACGTATAAGAAAACGAAAGTAGCATTAGGAAACAGTACACAGGAAGAGTATTCTGCACTAACGAACACATCACCACATACATGCCAAAGCTAACTGTTTTAATCAGCCTGGCAAGTAGATGGAATTTTATTCAATAGGGCCATTCAATTGAACATCTAAAGATAGACCAGCCAAGTATGTACTTTAACAAAACGTCTATCTAGTTTTAAATGAACCACATTTTAAAGCAGACTTTTTAAACATTTATGTCATTTGATCAATCTATATCTGATGTCTTACGCCAACACTGGACTGTTTACCGAAAACGTAACTAAATGTAATCCAGATTGCGGCTGTACGTTGACTGTTATAGACACGGCTAGCGTTAGATTGACTCAGTTGTGGAGCGTTTAAAGCAACATTGTGTTCAAGCGACCGTCTCAGCTATTAAGTTTCTAGATATCTAATTGACAGGTTGATTAAATCAGTTAGCCAAAACATATACGAGTATGTGACCACAACATTCTAAAGTGGAACTCATTCGATTCTTTGTTTGAAAAGGCGCCAAAAATACAAAATTCGTTGAGAACAAAACCCCTATTTTTTTGAAAAAATAATTAACATCAGACGGCTGATTTGTAATTCAAATTCGTGTATAATTTATATTTGCCTGCAATATTTAATTTTCATTAAAAAGCTTCGTTGCGTTTTTTTATAGCCGTTTTTATGGGACGCAATTGAAAGAATATATGAAATATTGTTTGAATGAAAATATTATCATTTAATATAAATGTTATTTGGCTTTAAGTACTGTGACTGTGCAAGTGCAAATTGCAATTCATTTAATTAAAGCTTTATAAAGGAAAGGTGCAAGTAAGAATCCTCTTACATCAGAGCGGCGACAATCTGACTCAGGTTTTCAGGTGGAGTTGTGTTTATATCAGAGAAGTCCTAAGGAAAGTCCTTAATTATGGAAGAAAATGTAAGTGGATCAAATTTGTACCAGTTACCTAAACTTCATAGGGTCCTCGATTCAAATCGTTCAAAACGAACTACTACATTTTTAAATCCTTTGAGATTTACAGTTTCTTAAAACTCACCAAAAACTTTGATTAAAATAGTCTGTGATGGAGATTTTACAAGAAAAATATGTAGCCACAGATTCAAAATTGAGTTTTAGATTTGTGGCGGTTGTGGCGTAGTGGGGTTGACCCTTGCTTCTCAATCATGAGGGTCTGGGTTCGAACCACGCATATACCAATGTCTTTTAGTTACGTACATTTATTTTTATCTTAGATTTGTTTTAGAGAAATTCTGTTTTTATAGGTAAGACCGTAAATCTTTACAAAAAATGACAATCCGCTGTGTGTTACGTGACGATAAAGCCTTAATTATGATATACTCTCTCTCTCTATTTTAGAGAAAATGTGTATGTCGCATAAAACGGAATAACAGGAAATTAAGCACTAAGCATAAAAGCAACATTTTTGTGCTTAGTGCTTAATTTCCTTAATTAAATCCGAATTTTCCAAGTACCTGTGTGAAATTATTAGTTTCAAATTCTAATCAAAGTTGTTCGTCTCTATTCATAAGAAGAACCCCCTATTTTCGCACGTATCCGGGGCTGTTACACCCTGTATAAGTAATACCTTCAATTTATTAACAACAAAACTATTTTACAATGTTTTCATCCAAAATTTAGATACTTTTGTAAATAAAATGAACAAAAATCTCTTAGATCTTAGTTATGTAATAAATAACTTGTCACGTTGGGACCTAATAGACTCGGCAAAACGTGGGCCCAGTTCTAGTGATTGGTGCCTCTGCCTAACCCCTCGGGGATAACGGGCGTGAGTTTTTTTATTATTATTTTATTCTTAGTAATGCTTATAATACCTCCGAGACTCAAGCTTCTGTTTGTTGGTCTTGAAGTGGGCACCCCAGGCCGATGGAATTTAGAGGTTAGAGCGGTTTATTAATACCAACCTAAGTAAAGTAAATAAATGACCCAGCAGGTATTCTCCTTAAGCTCGACTCTGCAGAAAGCAATCAACATGAAAGCTCTCAACCTCGCTGCGATTTACAGCCCCATTCTCATTCTTCCGCGACAAATGTGTTAAATATCCGTTGAAACCTCTGTTGAAACCTCTTTTATAACATGCTGGCTTTTAAAAGCGTCTTTGTACTAGGTACGCGGGCGTGAAATTCGTTAAAGAAAACCATCGTACGCATCAAGCTGTAGTGTAAAGTAAAGTGTGTTTCATGTTTAACTCATAGAAATGTTGATAGCTCGATCAGCTTATCATAACAATGGTTTTGATTGTTATTTTCAAGGTCGTAACGACGACCTCTGTGGCGCAGCGGTTAGCACATCTGACTACCATACGAGAGGTCCCAGGTTCGAATCCCGGCTAGGGACAAAAAAAAAGAAAAAAAAACAGGTCTCGGATGTTTACATGGTTGTGACGTCGCTGTTTCTGGTTCCTACGACACAGGGTATCCTAGTGTGGGGCCAGAAGCATAGATTTTCTTCTGGTTAATCAGTTGCGGTATAGACCTTGAAACGAACAATAAAAAGCCTCAGGTTAATAATATTATTTTTCCAATAAATATGGGGTAGTGACCCCCATACATTAACCTCGTTATCAAAGATTAGCTGAAACAAAAAATCCATTAGTATTAAGCTCACCTTTGTGCAATTTTTTTATTGTGCAGTAAAGAATTTTACAATTTCAAAATTTTACATCACCTATTTATTGTACACTATCTTTCCTGCAACAAAGAATTCATAATAATAATCATTAATAACGCTTTTCTACTTCTGATATACCTTTGAGCACTTTATAATCGTGATTAATAAAAATCAACGAAAAGAAAATAAAACATTTAGTTAATCATTAAAGTCGCCGCATTGGAATTTTTGTTTTAAATGCAATAAATAAATATTTCTTATAATTAAAAATAAATATTAGTTAGTGAATAAAATAATCACGGTTTCTGCGTGTTCTGCAGAAATACTTCAGGAAACATTGTACTGAGATCCAAAATAAATATAACACAAAACTTTACAAACATTTCACAAAATAATACAAAAGTTACTACACATTTTGTACGCGTTTTTAAGCAATCCTTACGTTTAGTTACACAACTTTCTCCAACGTCATGTCTCGCTTGTTACGAGGGATTTGTTTATGCTGCGGCATTACCTGCCCACGGAGCTCTAACTTCATTAAAAGAAGATTAAAAGAAAGTTTTAACGCTACAAAAAGAATTGCACGTCCCGGACACTCCGCGGAAAAAAGACCATGAATTCCTTAGGACGATAATAGCAACTTGCAATATTGTGAAAGTATTATTACTCTTTATTTATGCAAGCTAAGGCTTCTTGTAAATATTCAAGTTAACTGCGCTCGCTGCCTGTTTGCTTGTGAACCGCACTACTAAGCTTCAATAGTGGGCCGTTGTTTGCTTTGTGTATTTATATTGCTTTTTTTAAAATGTTCTGATGTATTTAATGTGAAGGGTTTAGTGACTTTTAGATTGTTAAGTTTTTTGTAGAGTTTTATTTTGTGTTGAACACAAAGAGCAACTTTGCTCTTTTTTGACAAAGGTGATATACAGGCTGGCCCAAAACTCAATGTCAAGCCGGAACCGCTTGAAAAGGCAAGTCATAGTGGTTATCAGAAAAAAAAATTGCGTGGAAAAAAAATTATAGGCATTTAAAAAAAAAGTTAAAAATCCTGTTGCCACCAATCTTTACTTTTCATTTTTTTTTTGTTTTGTATCTCTGAATGATGCTTTTTTAAATTGTTAACAAAATTTTAAAACCAGCTGCTCCAACTTGGAAGAAAATGAGACTTTTTTTTTAAAAAGTAACTTAAAAAATTGCCCATTTTTAATTTTAATTTTTGTTTTCATTATTTTTGTGAAACTTCTTGAATAATAATTTAAAAAAAATATTGTACTTAAAATGAAAATATCGATTTTTTTATATTTTTCTGATAACCAGTATGACTTGCCTTTTCGCCCGGAACCAGCTTGACATTGAGTTTTGAGTCACCCTGTATAGATAATTTTGACTTATTCTACTATGAGATAAAGTTCTTGAATTGTTATAATATTATGCTTGTTGTGTTTCCTTCCTTTTTATAACATGATCGTTACTGGCCGTTTCAATTCAATCATATTTATTTATTCAGCTGACTTAAATATTTTATTGGTTGGTTTTTACTGCTGATCAAATACCTAACTTACTGATTTATTCCCGATGACTATTATCAAACATAAAAAATGAAGTCATAACCTCCAGTGAAAGAAAAAATAAAGAATGAAGGAAATATATCATTAGAAAGAATCAGATCCCGAAAATGGCTCTTGGGACATAATGTCCAACCTTCCCGAGTGAAAAAGGACGAAGTGATAGTTTACCACCGCGTATTTGTTCGAGTAGAATTGATCACCTTAAGAGTCCTGCGTTTGGTCTCTGAGAACATCTTTATAATAGTAAGTGTGGTACCAAAGAGGGTAAAATATGAATAATAAATTCTGCAGTAAACTTATCAGTAAAGATTATTTCAATCTACACTTCATTAATGAAATAACCATAAGGATGTTTGCTCAACGTTAATCCTTAAATATATCTCTATTCACAAAACTTTTCACAACCTGAGCCCAAGGATTATCTGAACATGTTTATCTTACGGCAAAAGCATCAAAGAGTGCATTAAATTAGTGGATCTGAAAGTAAAAAAACGAGTTAAAAAGAAAATGTATCGCGGATAGAAGATTTCTAGAAGCAATATTCTTGCTCAGGCAGCCCTTAAAAGAGTGAGCGCATTGCCTGTGATTCCGATAAACGTAGTGGTCAGCAGCTATATATCAAGTCGATGACGCTTTTCGGGATACGGGCTGGTTCTATTCCTACGAATAAAGGCATAAAATCGACCAAATGGGGTGTTCACTACTTGCTCTGAGAGCAGACCCGCATAAAATAATGTTGGAGTTTTCCTTTCACGTGAGTCTCTCGCGAGTTGTTATAATTAGATCGTTTAATGAGTAAGCTTATGTATGATACCTTTGCGAAATTTTCTATTGCTTAAACCATAATTGTTTATTTGATTTCAAAAAGTCATCAGTACTGTTTTGAAAATATTCCTATATTCAGGGTATGGGGGGTAAGCCGCTTCCAACCGTTTTTTTTGGAAATCCATGGATGAGGCGTATGTCCAGCAGTGGACTTCTTGTGGCTGAATGATGATGATGATGGGGGGTAACACCATCAGCGCCACCGAGGAAAAATACAGATAGAATTTGCAAAAAGTGTCTCTACTATCTCTCAATCATTAGACAGTGTTTTAGGACCAACGACAAAGAACCTAGAATCAGGAGCCTGGGACTGTAGCATTTATGCTAAAAACGGCCGGTTTTGGCGTTGATGCTATCTAATTCTAGGCTTTTTGCTTTGGGTCTTTGGCCATGGTCTCCAAAAATCACTATTAACACAATGAGCGTTTTTCCTTATGTCAAAGTTAGTTTAAAAGGATCCCTAGGTGGCGCTGCCGTACCGTAATAATAAACGTCAAAGCAAAAATAATACTATGGTTCTGTGGAATTTGTGATGGTTGGTTAAATAGAAGAAAAAATGCTGTTGTCGTTTGGTGATAAGTGCGCTTTTGGATACTTTGGAGTCTTTGCTATGGATTGTGGGTTTGAATTTTTATTTTTATTACTAGAAACCTCGTCCGAATAGCAACCCTGGTTCCTTCTCATGTTTAGTGATCTGTGGACTGACTTTGACATTGATTGCTACGAATCACAAATTCGTATGAAGAAACGAATGGCGCCATCTAGTGTATCTCAAGGAACTAAGAAAAAAAAAGAAAGTAAAAACGCCCATTGAGAGATTGTACAGATACTTTTTGCGAAATCGGTCCGTAAAAACTATGTTTTTTTTCTGTGGCGCTAGTTTTACTCAGGGGATCCCATTAAAGGCAAAAATTAATTTTTGTCTTAGAAAATCGGGTTATTAGTTGCGCCGTTTATACTATCGTTATAATAATTTGTTGTATTTATCTTCGCCCGAAAACTATGTTTTAAGACATCCGAATTTGTTAAGGCCGACTTGCACCACCGACTAAAATCCATTTAACTTTAAGTTAAACAGATTTTTGACAGTTCTGCCATACACTATCTGTAAAAAATCTATTTCTAAATGGATTTTAGTCGGTGGTGCAAGTCGGCCTTAACCTTTAACTTTTGAAATATTTAACAAAAAATTACCGTGTCTCGCAAACGACGAGACAATGAAAGTTGATGACGTGAAATAATTTTGTGTTTTGTATTAGGTATGTGTTTTGTTTTCAAGTTTCTCACTGCCTTGTCTATTACGCAGGTGCCATCTTCGACCAGAACACGGAGGAGATCCAGAATGTTTTCAAATACGCAATGACGCAGCACAATCAAAACGTCAGTAGCCGCGGCCGTCTTGAGTTCCAAGCTTTCGTTGACGTCATCAACACGGCTGATGCATTCAAACTATCCCGATTGAGTAAGTCTACGTTACGTGCTATGGCATACGGCGGCCTTTGATCTCGCGGTTCAACGCGCTTGACTACCCAAACAGAGGTACTAGGTTCAATCTCCACTGCTTGTAAAATTTTTCGTGGTTTGATCGGCCCACCATGATAATGGTTTTTAATTGTGTTTTTTTTAAGGTCTTAACGCAACTGATTACGATATCCTAGCCTGGTCATAATAGCCCTTGATATCCTAGTTTGGGACCTGTCTCTTCTTTTTTGACGTTCTTTCATTAAAATGCGTCACCATTAAAAACCACGGGCCATAAAAGACGACTTAATAAATGAATTAATTGTAAGAAGGGCAACGGACACGCAAAGTATATTTTGGCAAAATTATTGAGTAAAAAATACACTCAATTGGGACGCATGTTTGCTAAATTAGCTTTGAGGGAAAGTCTGAACTACATAGGTTAAGATTGTGTTGGATGGAAAATGATATGGTTATTCAGTTGCGTTATGACCTTGGAAAGCACAATTTAAAACCATTATAATGGTGAGTCGATCGATCCACCAAAAATTTTACCGGTCATAAAATCGGAGCCATTGAGCATAAATTTCTCAAGAGAAATTTGAACTTCATTGAAAATGCGAGACCAATATTCTCTATTCAAATTGATGAGATATGAAATAGGCATAACATAAAAGGTGTCTGGTACAGAAGGTGTTACAAAACTTTTGTTTCAAAAACAATATTGCATCTCCCATTTTACTGGAAATGAGATCGGCAAGTTTTCATGTATAGTAAGATAAAAATAAAAAATAAACATATCAATAGCTTTTGTCGAGCAGTGGGGCACAAACATGGCAACCTAAAAAAGAAATATTGATAACATTTTCATAAATATTCATGATTCCGACGTTTAGTTTAGAGCTACGAGTCTCAATTCAAAGTGGGAAAAAGTATCACAGCATTGAAAAAAGTTTTGTACTGTGTTATGGCTCCTACACACTATGCCGGCGGGTCCTGCCGGCGGGTTTCGCGGCGAGCCGGCCGCAGTTCGCTCCAGGCATTCGATTGAAAGAGTTATGCTAGAAAATCATGCCAATGATACGGTCTAAACATGCCAAAAAAATGTTAATTGTGATCAAGAATCATGGCCATGGATGGATCCAAGGACCAGAAAGTATAATAATACTCCAAAGGCCGTTTTTGGTATAAACGCTATCTACATGATTTCATTTATGTTTTAATTAATTAGTCGATAGATAGAATACCTTGTTGCACATAAGAAGTAATTTTAAATTAAACATTTTTTTTTTTGGACTAATTCTTAATTTTTCTAAATCATGGTTGGAATGTCTCCTTAAAAATTTGCTAACGACGTCGATGATATCGTGTAGATAAGTAGTAGATAATCATATACTTTTTTATATTTCGTTTCAAGGGTAACGTTGACACGAAGAAACTTTTTTAGTTTATCCAACTGTGCGTCTGTTGACCGCAACTGTTCTTAGAGATACTATTCTCAGAGACATAGATTTCATTCATTCTTATGTAGTCCGCAGTCGTATCAGCAACCATTTGTTTTTAACAAATCCAAAAAAGGAATTTACGAAGGTTACCGAGGTTGCTTTAAAAATTTAACTAAAATTGAAAAATCATAAAAACACGACGGAAAATCAGAAATGTACCTCCTAACACGAAGAAAAGTACGTGCCATTTACCGTTTTTGGCTGCTATAATTGCCACATCTGGCAACACTGATACATAATAGGGAATGGATGAAAATATCAGAAGTGCTTGATATTTTTTCTGGTGATAGGAATAACCTTCCTTAACGCGAGAAAAAAATTTCAATTGTTTTGGCCTCGTAGTTAATTTTTAAATATACTTAATATTTTTCCATTCATCATTTCCATTCATTCAGACTATTTCGTGGTCGGCTACGTATGAAAAAAAAATCTGTGGTGACAATGACATTGACAGCTTTTCAAGGTGGATTTTTTTTTTCATACGTAGTGGACCAAGCAATACGTCTCTTTTTTCTTGCGCTAAGGATGGTTTTCCTATCACCAAAAAAAAAATCAAGCACTTCTGATATTTTCATCCTTTCCCAAAAACAATGCGTATAGAAGTAGGCTTAGGGGACATTCAACGAGGACTTATTTGCGGGGTATCTAAGGTGTAAATTTAACTTTATACATTCTGTGTACTAAGTATCGGGAATTTTTCAATAAAACAAAAAAAACTAATTATTCATCTAAATTTATTTTATCGCCTTCAAAGTAGGCCCCATGGCTACAATACAACATCTCCACCGCTTCACCCAGTCCTCCATACATTTTTTGTATCCCACTTGCGGTATGCCCTTTAGCTCATTCAGCGAATTTTCTTTTATGGCTTCTATCGGCTCAAAACGTTTTCCTCGAAGCGCTAATTTTAACATACTCATAAACCCATGTTTCGTCGCCAGTAATTATGCGTTTCCTAAAGGTAGAGTCCGTGGAGACTCGGGAAACGCATGTCTTCAGCGATATGCTTTCGCTGCGCTTTTTGAACGAAATTGAGCTCTTTCGGAACTAGTCGAGCAGCGACGCGTTTCATGCCCAAAATTTCAATGATAATAATGTGAATGGACTTAAAATATATGTTCACATCATTAGCCAAATCTCTGAGACTCATAGAAAGATTTTTTCTTTGTTCGTAACCGTCGAAGGTCTGCCAGAACGAGGCAAGTCCACTACTACTTCTCGACCTTCTTTGAAAGCTTTAAACAATTCATACGCCCTTGTTTTTGATATGCACGATTCGCCGAAGGATTTTTATAACATTTTTAGCGATTTACTACATGAATCTTCATTCGAAACACAAAATTTAATGCCCACTCTTTGTTCAACAATATTTTCCACTGTAAAAATCGCCGAGGACTCAAAACTATGACCAACAAATAGCGCAATTTAAAAAAAAAATAACTGACACATTCCGTTCAAATTTTGCGCGGTAAATCAGTACAGCACTACCAACATGCAGTATAAAAAATTAAATCAACCACTTTTACGCGGGTCTTTTTACTGACATATTCCCGATACTTTTTACACAGGGTAGTATATCACAATTTAGCTAAGACCGACCTAAGCCACGCTAAGTGCTGTTAAAGTGCTATCGTTTTTTTATAAATAAGACTGGAAGTAATTTTTAATTCGTTTCAAAAGGCCAACTGAATCAGTTCTCATCGGTAATGAAGCGGATGCCAATTTAACACAATTTCTCTCTGAAGCATGCCTCTTTGCAATATCGTTCAGAAGTGTATAAAGCTGCAATGTAACCATAACATCATCATCATCAACATTAACCCATTATGTCCCCACCAAGGGGCACGGGTCTCTTCCCTGAGGAAGGTATAGGCCATACTCCACCACGTGTTTCCATAACATAACCATATCATGTTTCGACATAATCTCTATGCGCCGCAACCACGCCGCGTCGAGGCGAAATTAGTGAGCCAGTCACGTCATATGTCAAAATCTAAAAGCCCCCACGCAGGAAAATGCATTACTACATTGAAAACACGAGCGTGTATGCTCTGTCCAGCATTTTTGCAGCGGTGCAGTGCAGCAGCGTATTGCAAAAGAATGAATTAGAGAGCAAGCAATATTGGAAAGCCGATACAATCAAAATGCAGGATTCCTCCCTTTATCGCAGTGCTGGTCGCCGAGGTGTCCAGCCGATAACAACAACAACAAAAAGGAAAACGAATAACCGCAGAGCATGGTATGCGTCCAATAAGTCGTGGCTTTTACATACACTTTGCCTGCACGCCCGTTATATCGTTCATGTGTGACTAAAGAAATTGCGCTACGTTTTTTTCTCTTATTCGCTTTGTCCTTGTGAACAAACCGTATTGAAGTAGACACTTTTCGCCAGTGTCACTGAATACACAAGCCAATCTGTTCATTGATGATATGATACAGGTACTTACAGTAAAATAACGACTTATCTGTACATTATAGCTACTAACTTATATTGTTCTACACATCCGACCTCTGCAAACACACATGATAGCACGTTTCCACGTAGCTATTGTCATCCAATTGATGAAATTGGTCGCTGTTTCGATGTGACATAAAATTGTTTCAAGTTCGATAAAAGTGATTGGATATAGAGGACACGATCTTATCTTCGGAGACATAAAACTCTCACGAGATAAAATGTTGAGAGCAATGGATTGTTTATTCTATTGGAGCTCTGAATGCTATGAGAAGGCAGACAAATGTTGTATATATTTAAAACATGATAAATGCATACATGTGCACGATTGCTAACAGTATTTTACTTAATTCTGCCCAAGTCAACTCATGTTTTGGCACAGAGCCCGAAATAATTTAATTTCCATCCACTTGAACCTTGTAACACCATGTGTAGAGCTGTAAGTGGAATGTAGCTAAGTCTCATTTGACAAAATATGAGTCTCGCTTCGTATTTCAGCGTCACCATGCAAGATAAACAATTAAAGCGTTTCTTTTATTTTCCAAACGAGTGGGACTGGAGGCTGTGTAACAAAGGAAATGCTATATTTACCGCAATAACAATAAAGGCTGAGGTGTTCCGATAGAGTGGGCAAGTGGGGAATGAAATTAAGGCAGGATGCTCGGGCGCGGGCATTGTCTCTTACACGAAGCGCGGCCGCACCGAGACTCTTGTCATCAGCAGGGCACGTGATTTGAATACGCTCGCTGCTTGCCTGCCCAGCGTCTTTATCGATTTTCGCCAAGACGACTGGCATCCCTCGTACACTATGGGCCAGTTTCCGAATTGAGAATTTCACTGAGTATCGTTCTGCCACGCTCTTTTCTGAGAATTTTCACGAGGCCAGTGTCAATCCCCAATTCAGGATTTCGCTTAGTGACTACTTAACTGTAGTGTTGTCTCGTAGAATTCACTTACTTAAGTATTTACTTACTTAAATGTTCACTGAGTAAATACTCAAGTAACGTTCTGCCACGCTCTTTTCTGCGAAATTTCACGAGGCCAGTGTCAATCCTCAATTCAGGATTTCGCTAAGTGACTACTTAACTGTAGTGTTGTCTCGTAGAATTCACTTACTTAAGTATTTACTTACTTAAATTTTCACTGAGTAAATACTCAAGTAACGTTCTGCCACGCTCTTTTCTGAGAAATTTCACGAGGCCAGTGTCAATGCTCAATTCAGGATTTCGCTAAGTGACTACTTAACTGTAGTGTTGTCTCGTAGAATTCACTTACTTAAGTATTTACTTACTTAAATGTTCACTGAGTAAATACTCAAGTAACGTTCTGCCACGCTCTTTTCTGAGAAATTTCACGAGGCCAGTGTCAATGCTCAATTCAGGATTTCGCTAAGTGACTACTTAACTGTAGTGTTGTCTCGTAGAATTCACTTACTTAAGTATTTACTTACTTAAATTTTCACTGAGTAAATACTCAAGTAACGTTCTGCCACGCTCTTTTCTGAGAAATTTCACGAGGCCAGTGTCAATCCTCAATTCAGGATTTCGCTAAGTGACTACTTAACTGTAGTGTTGTCTCGTAGAATTCACTTACTTAAGTATTTACTTACTTAAATTTTCACTGAGTAAATACTCAAGTAACGTTCTGCCACGCTCTTTTCTGAGAAATTTCACGAGGCCAGTGTCAATGCTCAATTCAGGATTTCGCTAAGTAACTACTTAACTGTAGTGTTGTCTCGTAGAATTCACTTACTTAAGTATTTACTTACTTAAATTTTCACTGAGTAAATACTCAAGTAACGTTCTGCCACGCTCTTTTCTGAGAAATTTCACGAGGCCAGTGTCAATGCTCAATTCAGGATTTCGCTAAGTGACTACTTAACTGTAGTGTTGTCTCGTAGAATTAACTTACTTAAGTATTTACTTACTTAAATTTTCACTGAGTAAATACTCAAGTAACGTTCTGCCACGCTCTTTTCTGAGAAATTTCACGAGGCCAGTGTCAATCCTCAATTCAGGATTTCGCTAAGTGACTACTTAACTGTAGTGTTGTCTCGTAGAATTCACTTACTTAAGTATTTACTTACTTAAATTTTCACTGAGTAAATACTCAAGTAACGTTCTGCCACGCTCTTTTCTGACAAATTTCACGAGGCCAGTGTCAATCCTCAATTCAGGATTTCGCTAAGTAACTACTTAACTGTAGTGTTGATTCGTAGAATTCACTTACTTAAGTATTTAATTACTTAAATTTTCAATTCAGAAACCGGCCTTATGTCTACAAATGATTTTTTTATATTTATTTCCTGGGTAATTCAAAGTGTCACGTTGTGATTTCGACACTGCATAAGTACAATAGTTATAATATGCTTATGCATATTAAACAACTTATACTACTGTAGTTATGTACAGTAGTATAAATTATTTAATGTCAGATTATTAATAAAAAAATACGTTTAGAGAGGTAGGTTAAACATTAAAGTCAGAAAAGTACCTACTGGTTTTGCGCCTTTTTCGTCAAATATCAGTGGATTCTGGACAGTTCAAGTACCAATAGACATATTACACGCTATGGCGTGTAATAAGTTTTATTCTTATTAAATTTACCATTTTCAAATCTCTGTAACAGATACTAAGTATGAAATGATCTTAAACTTTAAGAATCTGCATCCTTACATTATCATAATAAACTGTTCTAAGCTGGTAACAGACCTTGGTCAGCCTGAATTGTATTAAAATTTTAAGTCTGAAATTCTAGTTGACCAACAGTACAGAAAACTGTACGTCCTATGAGATGCTTAAAACCTACTATTTAGTGCTAATTCCTTGAGATACGCTCCTACGCTCTAATTTTGCAGACTTTGTGGTGTACTTTGTCTCTGCCTTTCACATTAAGCTTATAAACTATTCGTAATAAAAGCTGAACTCGCCCTCTTAGTATTTAGAATAATTTTACTACGTGCATTTGTAGATATGTTTAATTGCTGTGCCCTAAGTGGGTATCATTTACGAGGTAAACCCTAAATTCAACATCCGAACAACCACATAGACGTAATAAAGTTTTTTCAAGTGTAAAATAAAGAATATACAAAGAAATTACAACTTTATAGTCCCATTGAAGCTTTTCCATACAATAAGGTCCTAACAAATCAAGCGCAAAAATTTTAAGGGGTAGTCATATATAGTGTTATAGATAGTGTTTTAATACCTTTGCAAAAAAAAATAAGATCATTAAAGGATTTGTATAATTTTTTCTACAACAAAAATTAAAACGTCCAAACAAATTCATTTTATATCTTCCTGCTTCATGCACACACAGTAAGTTGGTAATCGTGAAAACATTACTTTCATGTTCCTAGTGGAAATTTTCGGACTCAGAATTTTGTTTTTGATCCTCCTGTAAAGAGATGGTTTCATATTTTTCTGAGGAGCCGTAGTAATGTTTCACCCTCGGGCATATTGCAAAGATTTTCCCGGGCGATGCAACGGCGAGCAGCGACGGAGTTGCAGTCTCCGTGCTAGCGTCATGAGATCTTTTTGGGGTGAAATTTCCAACATTATTGTGTTTTTAACATTTTGAATTTTGTCATTCCTACCAAACTTTGTAATAGAGCACCTTGATGACCGAGCTTTCCTCGGTATTTTTTTGGTAAATCATGTTTTTTGGTTTTTTTTTGTATTTCTTTTAGAAAATATATTTGGATACAAATTAGGTGCGTTGATAATAGGGCTCCTAATAATAGTTTTTCACACAAAAAAGGAGCTTGAAAAAAAAGAGAAACTTCATGCACAAGTCTCGAACCAGGGTCTTTTGTTTAAGGTATGGTCCTATTTCCCACCCGGGCTACGACAACCATACTGCGATTACTGATTAATGCGAAAATTTACGTTCTTATAGGGGAGCAGTTATTTCTTTGCCCAAAAACACGGTTAAAACGACGTTTTTTTAAAATGAAACCTAGCCGGATCAATTAATCGCCCCCGAAACCCTCTGTTTACAAAATTTCATGAAAATCGTTGGAGGTGTTTCCAAGATTCTGATTATATATATACATACATATTTACAAGAATTGCTCGTTTAAAGAGATTAGATAGATTTAAGGTCCTTTTCGAAAGGATGGTCGGAGTGGAGTTTTTTTTTTTGCTGCCTTTTTCTCCACTACATTCGGCCCCAAGCCAGCGGCTAACATTGTCATTATAAGTACATTGACATTCAACAAGCAGAATGTAAATTCATACATAAAAATAAATTTCTGATTTCTGTTAGTTAAGTATTAGCTGTTCTGTTATTGGGTTTCTGCATGTAGTGATGCATTTTTCTTGGAATATTGGCAATGACCAACGTCATGATGATGGTGTCGATCATCACGATCGTCGTGATCGTGATGATCGACACCATCATGTGTCGTAACGTTTCATAGTGTTAGCCACTGCCTTGGGGCTGAGTGTAGTAGGCAGACATAATATGAGACTGTCCTATAGCTAGATGTAATTATAATGTAGGCCGTTGCCTTGAGGCCGAATAAAGCGGGCAAACATGGTATGAGACTGCCCTGTACGTAGACCCGTTAACAAGTTTGACTATCAAAATAGAGGTAAGGTAATAAATGACAATAAAAAAATCACATCACAAAATAGTGCAAATATGCCACAAGTGCATCACACAGACCAAAAATATTATGTTGTTCTCTTTTCACATTTGTAAGAGAAAAGTCTGAAGTGGGTCAACAACTGATATTACTTAATCAGAGGCAAGCCAAGAGAGGAAGTAGCTACATTTGTTATTCTTCTCAGCTTCTCTTAGCGTGAGTATGTAGGGCCTATTTCCATGAGGCCGTAGCAAATACCTACTCAGCCTTATTCAACATAGGCCGAAGACAAAATTTTGTTTAGGAATGGCGTGAATGTTGGGGCCATCCGTCCAAATTCGGCCGAAATTGAGACATAATTTACGCTCAGATTGGCAGAGATCGAAACCGGGATCAATACACTTACTTGACTTTTGATTACGCTCTGCGAATCAGAACGAAACCTGGTCGGACTCTTCCGAAAAAAAGTCAAGTAAGTGTATCCGAAATAAAGTTAATAATGTGTAGTGGTTACGAAAGTTGTAATTCAAAACTGCTAATTCCTTCGTAATTGAGACATGATTTTTGCTAAGACTGGCAGAAACCGGGATCTCGGTCAGAGTCACCATACTAGTGAATGTTACTATAGCGTGCCTAATCGCCCATCAACAAACAAATTCGGTCGGAATTGAGACAAGATTCTGGCCGAAATTGGCAAAGAAGAAAACCGAGATCTCGTTCGAACCCGCCACACTAGTGACATTGGACCTCAAGCAAAGGCACTTTTTATTGCCCAATTTAAAACCACCGAAGGGACCAAGCTGCTAAAGTAACAATGAAGAAATCCAACCAGCTTGATTCACCGAACGAAATCTGACAAGAGATAAAGGTGAGAGGATATTTCGCCTCCTTGGAAAATGAGGACAATACAAAAATACTGTCGCGGAAATTAAAAGGAGAAACAAAAGCCAATTGCCCGTGAAAGAGGGTGAGTAGGGGCTGCAAAATTGTTACCGCAAAAGTCCAGCTTCTGGTGGTATTATTCTTAGCAATAAATAGTAGTGACAAACAGGTTAAGTAGCGACAAACAAACAGAATCCACGATCTCTTGAACGTGAGCATTCTACCAACCACGCTACCATCGCTAGTTAGCTACTTATTCCATCGCAAATAGTTTTTTTATTAAGGAAGGACCTTCTTCAATTAATTAAACAATAGTCTTTGTTAGAAAACACAAATTTGTTTTTTCTATAACCCCGGTAACACAATTAGTTCTTAAAATTTCCTCAACTGCGTCAAACTTGAATTGAAGATGTTGCTTTTAAACCACACTATTAGTTCCCGTGACTACGTTTGCGTGGTTCATTGATCAATTTATAGCTACGTTCATCCTCGAGGTCCATCCTAAGTATTGGTGAAAGAATTTTAGAAATTGGTAAGTATCTTTCGGAGACGATACCCGACACACAAACTTACATACGAAGTCTTCCTCTTTATTATATTATAGCGAAGAAAAAATACAGAAAATATAAAAAAAAGAAAGATATTTAAAAAAATATCGAGGTCTTCGGATTACCAAAAAATGTAAAAAATCAAATTACTATGATAATAAACATCTTATTATATTTCGTTCTTTCATTAATATTTAACGTATTCAAATTAATATTCTAAGGCATTACGTGCCTACGTGTGACGTGATACTTTGGGAACTTTTTTTATGTCGCATTCGATAGTATTGGATTGGTTATAATATAATAAAAAGTGTTAAATAAAGGGAAAAAAAATTAACCGTTTATTCATCTTTTAACATGGCCTTTTTGATTATAATAAAATATTTTTAGTTCTCCATTAGCAAGTTCTCCATTAGCTGGACTATCTCTGCTGGTCAAGATTCCCATCAGCCTGTTTGCTCTGAAAAGCCAAATATCTTTCATGGGAGATTCAAATGAGAAACGCAAAAGCACCTCTTTGTTAACGTCTTCGTGCTAGGTGGTTGTTCTGATACGAAAGTCGTTAAAAGGTGGTTCTTCTGTTTTTTTAATTATTTGTAGTGAGGCCACCGCAGCCACTCAGCCCTATTTGCTCTAATGACGGCTACTTCCGGCGCTCGCACGGACCTCCCTGCCGCTGTTATTACGAGCCTTTGCCTTTTGCAAATCTTCAAAAGGCATAATTTCGGATGTTAGACCTAGCATGCAATCCGCAGTGAATATCGTTCATACATTACATTAACTGAAAACTTAGGCTTGCATCCCGGAAAGTTAGGCAGGGACCTGACAGGACTAAGCACTTCACTTCATCAACATTAAATATTAGTCAGAGCAAAGCGCGGGCGCTGGTTTTGGGTACCGCTTTCAAGTAAATAAGGTTTATCCGTCTTTGGTATGATGTTATAGATGGATGTCTCGATATTTTGAACTAAAACTTTCGTAAGCACTATTGTAACATAATGGGCTAGTTTCCCTAAAAATGTAATTAGTCCATCTTTTAGATTATTCAAAAATAAGGGACTCTTTTTTTATATTTGTAAATGAGACAGTTACGTGTGACGTCACTCCGTGCTAAACAATGCAGCACGGCGTGACGTCACAAGTAACTTTAATTGGCTATATCTTTGTCATTTTTTGTTTAATCGAAAAAAGAAAAATACGTGTCCAATATTTTTTTATAATTTAAAATATGGACTAAATAGAATTTAATTATTTTGACCCTGGAAACTACCCTGTTATGGTCCGAGTCAGCTTAAGTGCCCTGCCTCACTAGGACGCTATGGCGATGTCGCCAGCGACCGTATCCAAGCAGTTAATACCTATTGAAATATGTGGTTCCTAACTCACTTGGCGACGGTCTGGCAACGTCGCCATTCAAAACAAACTGATTGGATACGTAGCTGGCGACGTCGCCATGGCCTCATAGTGAGGCAGGGCACTAATCATGGTGATCCGAGACGGAGCTCGCGTCGTCGGTTGCTCGTCTGACAATCTCCCGTCTCTGATCAAGTAAGTTGATCCGGACCATAGGTCACATTATGATGTAAATGAGGAATGAGGCATATAGTGTACATTTAATTTCATTCATCTTTGTTCTCACTAATAAACCATTGATACACACGATTAAAGGGTAGCAGTAATATCGATCAAGTTGTTTGCGCGGCCACTGTTAACATAATTTAAGATACATAGTTCAGAGATAAAAACCCCTATTGACGAATTCTTCACTCTTGCAGTATTAAAAATACATGTACCGAAATTTCATTCAGACCGAAGCTGAATGAGACAATAAAGTATGCAATGGTACATACAACAAACAATACTATTAACGACAAAGTGAATACGGCAATTTAGTTTCTCTATAGGGTAGAGCCATACTATGCTTAGCTGGGGGACCGCTTTCAACCGTGGCACAATTTTCGTCCGTCCGCTGCGCAATTACCTTAAAAGCCTGTCAGTGACGCAAATTTAATGAACTTAAAATAAAGTGAATTGTCTAATCTTATTTGTCTTCGCCTTCGGTAACCTTTGTCAACCTAAGCGAGGGTGATAAAAAATGTTTTGTGTACCAATTTTAAGTGACCACAATTGTTTGAATGTGCCCATTTGTCTTTTGGTCGGCTCAACTAAAACATGGAGCATAACATAACATTTCATCATCATCATCATTCAGCCACAAGAAGTCCACTGCTGGACATAGGCCTCCTCCATGGATTTCCAAAAAGACCGGTCGGCTTGCATCCAGCGTCTTCCCGCCACTTGGATGAGATCGTCTGTCCATCTTGTGGCTGGTCGTCCTACGCTTACACTTACCCAACATAACATTACATATAGGCAAACACATTGCTACAGTAGGATATTCTGTGTCGTGGGAACCAGAAACAGCGACGTCACAAACATGTAAATAACCATGACCTAATTAACCTACGTTTTAATTATTCGTATTTAACCGAAATGTAACCGATATTTAGTATAAATATTCAGATATCAAATATTTAAATATTAAATGACTTCATGTAGCGCCTTTCAGTAATAAATAATTTTGTTTCTAGTCTGCAACCAATTCGCGCGCGGCGTGTGGTCGATGCTGGGCGCGGTTACTCCGGACTCTTTCGATACCCTCCACTCGTACACCAACACCTTCCAGATGCCCTTCGTCACTCCGTGGTTCCCGGAAAAGGTAATTCGAGAAATAAAATGTTAAGGTGACAGTCAGAGAGAATTGCCTGGTCTTTTGGGTAGGCCGCCGCCTTAGCTATTCGATACGTTTTTCTAAATTTTGTAAAAACAGACGGGACACCTGTCTAGCTCGAGGCAATTGCTGTCTGCTTTTCCCTACGCGAAAATAGAGCAGACTTTCTTATTTTCTAAGGTACCGCCTGCAATGTTGACGCTCCAAGTTTATGTAAAGTTACGCGCGAATACTCGTACGAACGTTACGACAAAGGAGCTCTCCAAAAATCTTTGGAACGTAACTGTCTATGATTAAAAAAACTATTTCAGAGATCTATTGCGAAATCTGTATCATAGTTGGTACGGTTGACAATAGCGGTGGTGGAACAATGGCTCGGAAGCAAGCGGCCCAGGTTCGATCATGTAACTATTACTTTGTTATGTACATTTGTGAAGTTATAGTAGCCACTCGCTAACTGTGAAGGAAAACATCGCGAGGAAACCTGAGTATCTGAGCTATTATTGGTGATTAAGCCCTTAGGGCCGATTTCTGAGTTGAGAATGTTCACTAAGTAAATACTTAACTGTAGTGCTGTCTCGTCAGATTTCTCAGAAAAGAGCGTGACAGACCGTTACTTAAGTATTTACTTAGTGAACATTCTCAACTCAGAAACCGGCCCTTACTCTCTTTCTGAGAGAAGGCCTGTGCCGTACAGTGGGACGTACATATATAGGCTGTAAATATAAAGGTCGATTCTGCTATTCATATTTTGCATGCTTAGTGAAACATTGACCCATTAATAGATAGGTCATTTGCTATGATGAACTTATCCTACTTGTTGACGTATAAAATTAAGAGTCATGTATTTTAATCATGAATGCTTGTATTTTGAACGTATGATTAACTTTACTATCGATGAGATCTGAGTAAAAAAAATCCGTACACAACTCAAATGAACTATCTACTTATGGGTCAATGTTCCATTAAGCATGTGAACACAACACGCAATTTAACTACTCGTAGATTTACCACCCATGTTCATAATTGCAGTAATTACACTCCATTTATATTGCAAAAGTCATCCGGGGATATAAATCAAGCTTAATTTTGGTTAAGCTTCTGAAAAGCAAAATGCAATCCTTTATTTTTGTGGCGCATTACCGCGGACAGACACTCAGTGGTGGGTTTGATGGATATTAATGGAACCACTTCTGTCTCCCAGACGTCCGCACTCAGTGGGTTTTTTCGCTCACCTTGGTTAATTATTTCCTCGCAACTAAAACGTTTGGTATGTATCGTTCCCAATAAAGCTCAGAGGCCTTATTATTCACAGCCAATCCTGTCGGAATCCAGACGTTTGCGATAGCAGTTACAGTCTGTTAGCTTTTAGAATATACTTCGGGCTCTAGAGTAGGCTTCGGTTTTCGCCGAAAGCATACGAGTGCAATACTACTTCCTGCTCTGTATAAGTGAAATTAAGTGTTATATTAGTTCCGACATTTTTATTCCACGAATATATCGAGGTATATTCTAAAAGCTAACAGACTGTAGTAGTGAATTCGACAGTTAGACTATTGAAATCATTCCGGATTTCTACGAAACATTCGAATTTCAACAGGGCGAAGCGTTAAATTCGCAACTTTCTGCATGTTTTAGTGTCAAAGGTTTTTTATTGCACATTCAAATCCTCATCTGCTACGACGAAACAATTTAAAATTAAAAAAGTCAAACACACCTATTATTTTTTACAACTTGTCGCTTTGAATGCTCTGCATGTTCTATAAAGTCCCGTCAGTTTTCCAGCGAACGTCCTGGTTAAACTGTAAATGTATTTTCATTTTCTTTGCAAGGGGTGACATGAAAGGAGCGTGCTACGTAAATAGATAAATGGCTGGGTGTCTATGGGCGGTACGGCATGCTAGCTTACCTCGCGGCCCGACGTGTAACTATGCACCATAAAACAGAGTTTTGACGTAACTATGTTAGCGCCACTCTACGTTTTCACAAAAGCGGAAATCAGTACTATCTACTACAGCAATATCAGTACAAATACTGATTTCCACTTTTGCACGAAAGGTAACTTCTGGCCGATGCCGGTTATGCATGTTCCAATCCCCGTCCTCAAACAAATCAGCGATGAGTAGTTAAATAAAAATAATTTAAAAAATAAGTGAAATAGTGCACTTTCGAGTAACGGCCTGTACAAGTTTCATCATCAACCCATTATGTCCCCACCAAGGGGCACGGGTCTCTTCCCTGGGGAAGGCATAGGCCATACTCCACCACGGGGGCCAAGTCCGGATTGGTGGAGTAACAAGTTTAGTTACTCAAAAAACCTATGTTACTCGTATAGGTACATCTATGGAAGCGCTCTAGGGCTACATTTTGTTATTCTTTGTGCTTTTGCGATTGCTGTTCGTTAGTCTTAATAAGACTCGGGAACAGCTGATTTGATTTGGCTGATTTTTTTTTAATACTTATGGAATTCACGGGAAGGTTTAAATGGTGAGAAAATATGGAAAAATTACGAAAACTTTGGCAGTACGAAGTTTGCTGGGACAGCTAGTTTTTCATGCAAACAGGGAAGACGATAACAATTGATTGATAAGTTAAGGCAAAGTTAACTATCGAGAATATAACATTGTGTTGACGTAACAATGCCGGCGCCACTCTGCGTTTGCTCAGAGAATCCTAATCCGAATTTGGATGGCAGGGTAACCCAATTAATGCATTAAAGGAGTTCCTTTTTCTATAAAATAACTTTACAACGCTTTAACTTCTGAGGTTATTCAACTCACAGAAATTTTTTGAATTCGAAACCAACTCTCGGTGCCTCGGCAGCTTACATTATAGTCTCATGACGGTATCTTTAATACTCACGCGTTTCAGAAACTTTTTGTTTTGCCTTTTGTTAATACTTTTCTGTATTATTATTCTAATAATAAACTGATGGGAGTGCTCAAACACTTCAACACATAAAATTCCATGTTAGAGTAGTCATGATTGCAAATTAACATTAAAACTATCATCGAAAAAAAATAGTCTGTTATCTTATCGTTTCAAAAAAGCTCTAAAGTATACAAATATCACAGCCGTTATAATAAAAACAATAAATATAATCTAATTTTGCACTCGTGCCAAATATTTCACGTTCAACAAGCACAATAAAGAATAAAATCTTGTAGGTTCTTGAAACTGAGCAGAAAAGCGTAGTCTCCTCTCAACATTTGTGCCATGAAAACACAGACGGATCTAGCTAGTCATTTATTTATTGATACTTTTATTTATCATGATCAACCCACTATGTCCCCACCGAGGGGCACGGGTCTCTTCTCTGAGGCAGGTATTCGCCATACTCCAGCACGGGGGCCTAGTCCGGATTGGTGGAGGCTTGTAAGACTAGTGGCTGGTCTTACTGTCATAAGTTTCAAGCCGCCCTAAGGCCTATGACTTGGCTTAACGACTGCCATCTATCGACGGCAGCCTGCACCAACTGCGTAAAGTGTCTTGCGAAGCACGGAACCGCTCGGAAAAATTCCACTAGCGTTAGTCATAGACGGTTTTATTGCAGTAATATTAGTTTTTAAATAAAATATAGGTAGATCAATTCAGACTTAATGCTGTAAGGATTTTTTACCAGTTAACCGCAGGAGGGAAAGAAAAGAGTTGGTAGGCGAGAAAAAGAAAAGTAATGAAATAAATTTAAAAACCAACTTAATCACAAATTTTAATAACTACAAACATTATTAATGGTTTTTCTAGCAAATCACAGTTAAAGTAGATTGTACGGTATTCAATATGCGGGTTTTGCAGGTCCGGGGCTAGTTTTAATTTATCAGTATCACCGTGAACATGATGAAACTATGTATAACGTCGACGCTAGAGTGCCCCGAATAAGTTTTGTTTAATTATCACAGCGGCAAACAAACAACCTCCTTTGACATAGATGCACAGAAATATCAACACTAGAGAACGTCCAACGGGCGCCCCCGGAGGTCGAATTTATGTTTAATCAACGTAACTCCTGCGTCGACTGTAGATTTTATTTAACTAAATAGCCTCTTCATTGCATAGCTTTTCGCAGAGAATCTCGTTATTTGGACACGACAAGCGAATGGTTTAATGTTGGGTTCCCTGCCGAAGAGATAGTGAACCCTATTTGATTGAAATGAAATGAAAGAGATACACACTCGTATTGTATTTACCAAGCTAGCGTATTACTATCTACCTTTTACTTTCTTATCTTTATGCCAAGAGCTCGGTATACAAGAAGGTTGATTATGATCATCAACCCATTATGTCCACACCGAGGGGCACGGGTCTCTTCCCTGAGGAAGATATAGGCCATACTTCACTACGGGGACCAAGTCCGGATTGGTGGAGGCTTGTAAGACTAGTGGCTGGTTTTACTGCCAGAAGTTTTCAAGCCGCCCTAAGGCCTCTGACTTGGCTAAACGACTGCCATCTATCGAAGGCAGCCGGCACCAACTGCTTAACGTCCCTTGCGAAGCATGGAACCGCTCGAAAAAATATCACTAGCGTTAGTCATAGAACGGTCACTCACCCATGCACTGAACGCGTCCTATGTTGCTTAAACTTTGTGATCGTTTAAGATCGCACAGGCGGCCGGGGAACGAGCGATTCAATAAAGTTATTTTCAAATGCGTATTGTTTTTTATATTATAATATTAAACCTACACAGTCACTTATCTTTGTCTCAGGGGGATGCCCAGCGTAACCTGATAAAGATAAGGTCACAGACATGAACATTCAGAGTAATCCAAAATAGATCTGTAGGCCAATCACACATATAACAAGAAGGTAGAGAATAGGTGTCACTAAACATCTAATCGCTCGTAGCCTAGGCTGCCTGAGTGATCTTAAACGATCACTAAGGTTAAGCAACATACGGCAAGTTCAGTCCATGGATGGGTCACCGTCTATGACTAACGCTAGTGCCATTTTTCCGAGCGATTCCGTGCTTCGCAAGGCACGTTAAGCAGTTGGTGCCGGCTGCCGTTGATAGATGGCAGTCGCTAAGCCAAGTCAGAGGCCTTAGGGCGGATATGAATTTTACCCAAACATATTTGTAACCTTTATCTTTGGCAATGGTTTTGGTTTTAGTAAGTAGCTTCTTAGAAGTTGGGGTGAGGTGATCATTAACGAATAATCGTTTTCCGTCATTCTTGTACCCGATTTCACTTGCCTCGATGATTTTCTTAGCGCGCGCTGCAGCAACAAACTCTTCCTTTACATATCGGTTGACGAAAGTCAGGATTATATGTTTCTCTTTCGGGTCATAAGTTGGCACTCTGGCAATATAATTAATCTGAGACTTCGGAAAACTATAGCCAATTGCTGTACCCAGTGCCTCAACAATAGAAAAGAGATTTTCATCAGTTTTGACAGGGACTCCCTTAATCTCGACATTGTTTTGACGGATCCACTGCTCTTTTCCCTCAAGGGCCTGTCTAATACCTTCTGCTTCACGATACATGGTAGTCTGCATATCCTTTACCTGGATTATCTCAGCCAAAGATCCTTTCACTTTATGCATCCTTCCTTCCAGTTCCTCGACTTTAGCGCTACTAAACTCACAGGATTTTCTGAGGTCGGTTAACTCCTCTTTGATGGACTTGACGTCAGTGAAGAGGCTAGGGAGACCAGCCAGACGAAGTTTTAGGTCTTTTAGTTCCTGGAGAATTGCGCTTAGCGATGGCTGCGTAGCTGCTGGGGATTGAGACGGGGTGGACTTACACCCGGAGCACCTCCAACCCGTTTTTTTCTCAGAGTTGTAGTTCCGGTATGTGGTCTCTCTGATGCCTGCACAGGCTATGTCAAAGTGCTTGTCACATCCGCCACAGTGGACATCGGCCACTGAACCACACGACGCACACTTCATTATGCCTGATATACGTTCTGACTACAGGGATAAGCAAGCACTCGATGAATTGTAACCGCGATGGAATAGGCAATGTTTACGATCTATGAATCCACTACGACGCACGACAGATTTGTGGGTACGTGCTTATAGCTCCAGCGTTTAACGGCAACTTCTGACAGTAAGACCAGCCACAAGTCTTACAAGCCTCCACCAATCCGGACTTGGCCCCCGTGGTGGAGTATGGCCTATACCTTCCTCAGGGAAGAGACCCGTGCCCTTCGGTGGGGACATGATGGGTTGACGATAAAACCTGGAAAGGTTATTTCCGTACAAAAAAGTATGTTGATAAGCAGTAACAAGCACCAGTTTTGGTAATTGGCCAGCTTGCCTGAGTGATATTATTTTAATGTACCTACTCAAAGTTGGTAATGAGAGAATGATTGCTTCTTGCAAACTATTCTGCAAAGTGTAAAGTTGGGCGAGGCAAGTTGATGAAAATTTAGCGTGGGAACTGCGGAGCGATACCAGGCGAAACTATTTTTCTATAATTCTATTATCTACGTATGAAGCAAGTTATGGTGCATACTGAATTAATTTACTGAGCTCTAGGTTGAAATCATTATTTTTTGTCACTTGCTCACCAAGTTTTCTGTGGCTGAAAATATAGGTAGACATTATATGCCGATTCTTATTTACATACATTGAAAACCAAATAACATTGATATGTTATAATTATATTATATTGGGAATGAAGTAACTATATATAAAAATCAATATGATACGTGCCTTTCGGTGGGGACATAATGCGTTGATGATGATGACGAAATATGACTTAAATATAAAACTATGCTTGATACCTAAAATTTTTTTTTTACAAAATCTTTCATTAAAATATTGTATTGTTATTTATTGTTTGATATTACATTATTAATTTTTTTCATTCATTTTCGATTTTCTTATCGGGAAGGGTAAAAGTAACAAAATATTTAATCAAACAGGAGGGGAGAATTGTTCTCCTGTTTGCTAATAGTCTAATGCTACTGCTATAGTCTAATGATGTCTTTTAAGTTCGAGAAAAGCCCGGAAAACCTCACTACGAAATTGAACAAAACCCTCGGTGGGCAACTCCGACTCGCGCTTTTCCATTTTTTTTTACAAAAATGCCTAATAAATGTTAATTAAAATGACACAAATTGATTCTCTTACTTCTTTTATTTATCAATACATTTACAAACACAACTTTTTTTGATAACCGCATTTTCTTTTAAACTAGGTCATACCCCCGTCATCTGGACTGATCGATCACGCTGTGAGCATGAGGCCCGACTACCACAAAGCTGTCGTTGACACTATCCTACACTACGGGTGGAAGGAGATAATCTACGTCTACGATTCTCACGACGGTAAGTGTAGGGAGTTCATGTACTACTTTGTTACCTTTTACTTGTCATGCGGTGGCGAACTATTATTTGGCGACACGTAGGACTTACCTATTTGATTTGTCTCTGCTCCTTAGAGCCATCGCAAACCGGACAGTCGCTTGCATCTGGCGCAAACAGGGCGACTGTCGCCGCGTCTAGTCGCAGCGACAAGTCGCACTGTTTGCGAAGTGTGTTAGCTTTTGTCGCGACTCCGCGACTCTGACGCCAAGTGTGCGGAGCTTCGAACAAAATATATGAAAATTATCGGCCGTAGCCTGCCGTCGCGTCTAGTCGTCGAGCTGTCGCCGTCGCGTGTCGCTAGTGTGCGCCTAAATCTTTCAACTACGTCGCATCGTAAATTTAGTCTATGAGGTCAGTTACGCCCTTTAGGGACAGGTGCCTAAAGTCTTCGGGCTTGGAGTAAGCCATTCCCAAAAGGCTCATTGTTTTTCCATCAACATCACTGTGACAAAGTACATCTAAAATCGACACCAAAGCAAACTGTATACATGAAGACACTTAACTAGTACTTTTCACAATCAAGCGTAACCCAAACACAGAAAATCTTCAAAAGTTCATCGAGGCAACGCTAACACTATCGCCGACAATAAATATCTTGCTAAATAGCTGGACGGTAAATAAAACTGGAACCCACACCTACAGAAAGCTGTAAGCCAGTTGCAAATCACATTAATTCACAGTGGTATTTCATTCACTTATGATCATTTCGGTGTTTAAATCCGCCTCAGGTTAGAGTTAGGGCCGTGTGCTCACAAAAGGCCGCTGCTCACACAGTAAGCTCATCAAAGGTGAATCGGATGCGTGAACAGACGTCCTCGTTCACACATACGAACACACACACAGCACTATTTGCCCAGACCTATTGCATCCTGTAATCCCAGCCCAATTGGTTTGGAGGTTTGTCGACACAAACCCGTATATTGCCGTATTCGCTTAAATAAGCGAATTCTCCGAAACAAATATATCAATGAAAATTTCATTGATATATTTTTGTTTCGGAGAATGATTGATAATATATTTCCTCAAACATGCTTGGAATGAGCATTATTTCGACAACCTTCTTTGAGATAAATCGAAATTGCTGTACTGGCCAATTACACGCGAGCAGCGGCCGGAAAAAATATATGAAAATTCATAACTGTAGCGTTTTGCGGCCAAATAAATTACATACAAAACTCATAATTTTATCTGTCCTGTTATTTAAAAATGGAACGATCTTTTACTTCGAACAATGACAACCAAGGAGGTAACTTATCAGAGGTTTTATTTAAATTTCGAACTGGCATTATTTGAGAAAAATCATATAAATCAATCCTTGGCCACAACTAGGCATTGATGGACTCACGTATGTGTCTCGTATTTCCACGTTCGTCCATCAATGCCTCTTTAGCTGGCCGCTGCAGTAATGTACTATTGTTTCGGAATAGATCCATATAAAAACATTAGTACTAGAAAGATTTAGCCTATATTAGGTAATATAGCTGTAGGTAATAAACAGGCTTGAGTTAATTTAAATATCCAGTGTCTGAAAATGTGGCAGTCAATTTTGTCCGCAACCATACTCAGGTATGAGCATCCCCGCACTCTACGCAGTATTGCAGCAGTTTGCATTACTCACATTGTTTGTTAGGTCACTTGTAACACGGCGGAAGACCAAGAAGATTATATCAATAATCGCCTCTCGGTCTGCCGTTGGCTCGCTTTCCTTGCTTTTTATCGTTTTTCTTTACAGCGGGGTAACGGCAGTTTTATAAATCGTAAATTGTACAGTTCGCTAGGGATTACAACGGGGTGGTGGCTCCGCTGATAATAAAAATGTCGACACAAAGGAGATTGCGCCCGACTCGGCGCGGGGTGAGCTCCAACTGCAAGTGTGCGGGGAATAAGGTGTATATTGCAGAGCTTAAAAATATCTTCCGACCGCATTAGAGACCCTATCGCTTTCAAACAAAGGAAATTATTCTAGACAGCACAATTTGGAAGTAATTCTTCTTGTGTTATTTATCATACCACAGATTTACTGTTTAGCTATATTCTATTTTTTGAAGCGAACGGCTAAAGGTAAACAAAGACACAGCATCTCTCAAACTTACATGTCATTCAAAATAGCTCATGCACGCAGCTTTGCTTGCATCGTATATCCACACAAACAAGACAAAACAAATACAAAAGAAAATAAAATAGCTTAGAGAAGTTGCACTCGCATTAACAACGTCAATCGTCGTGAGTAAAAATATGGCGTCGGGGTGGCTATCTTACTTTTTTTTTGCCTCTAATTAAAAAAGAGGTTCGTAGTCAGCTCGCCATACTTCTTCCTACACATCGCGTAGCGCATTAGCATAAAATAATCGATCATAATCGGCCTTTGAACAAAATTCCGTCATCCTTTGCTAGTTGCGATTTTGCGAACATATTTGGCAGCAGTAGGATCGCTTTTATTTTGAGGACCACTGAAATTTTAGGTATTTTTTGGGCCACAGATCTCTTAAGCTTATTTTCATGATAAAATTAAATATTTTGTTAAATAAACTGCGAGTAAGGGATAAATCAGGTTATAACAGTGTTATTGTGTTTATTGCTTAATGGCATTTATTAGGCACATCGTTTTGTATAACTTTGCTAAATATTATGCAGCGTTGTAAATTTGGCATATTGAAAAACCAAATTTTTGACATGTTGACAATTAGTCGTTCGCTTCAGTAAATAGAATATAGAGTTCAGAACTGTGAATATCTATTACCCTTTAACATATTACCCTCGTAGAATCGCTCGTAGCCTGGGCTGCCTGAGTGATCTTGAACAATCACTAAGGTTAAGCAACATACAGCACGTTCAGTCCATGGATGGGTCACTGTCTATAACTAACGCTAGTGGCATTTTTCCGAGCGGTTCCGTGTTCGCAAGGCACGTTAAGGGGTTGGTGCCGGCTGCTGTCGATAGATGGCAGTCGTTAAGCCAAGTCAGAGGCCTGAGGGCGCCTTAAAAACTTCTGACAGTAAGCGCCACTAGTCTTACAAGCCTCCACCAATCCAGACTTGGCCCCCGTGGTGGAGTATGGCCTATGCCTTCCTCAGGGAAGAGACCCGTGCCCCTCGGTGGGTTGATGTTGATATTACCCTATTTTTGACTTCCCCGTTGTGTTAGCTGTTAAGGCGCTAAGACCAAGTTAGAGGTCGTCGGTTTCCTTCCCACTGGGGACCTCTGTACATAATGGCCTCTGTCTGGGCGTATCTACAATTCTACATGTTTGTTATGTGCTCGCCTGGTTACCATACCAGGACCAGGTCAAGACATTGTGTTGTGTGCAAGTTATAATTATTATTTTCCTTCTAAAACTTCTAGTAATACAGGCACTAAGCCTAGCTCAGAGATGGTAGAGTTTTTGTACCATTTCACTTGTATCTAATCTAATCTAAAACACTTCAAATCTACTCTAAGTTACAACACCGCTAAGAAATATTTAGCGATCTAATATTCACTAAAATCAAAACTTTGGGTTGCCTCGTATTTTCCTCACACCAAATAGGTACTTAGAAAATAATGTGGAACGGCGGTAAGGAAAACGCCCCCTAATATTTCTTGAAGAAAAATGCTATATTCACCAAGGGTGTCTGGGAACAAGCGATGAAAATGTTTTACAATATCTTAATGGGTTTCCTTTCCGTTACATGCTTGCAAGAATTAACTAGTTTGTGAGTTTTTAAAGCTTCAATACCCACTAATATTACAAATCGAAATTATTTTACTTCGTAAAAGTGTCGTGTTTGCTCCGCAGATGTATTTATTCGAAAACAGGATTATTTTGAGTGGAAGCCTTACAAACTGTAACTATAATAATCAGCTTTTGTTTCATATTTCAATACAAACATGCTCAAATTCTCCCCAGTTGAAATAATGCTAGAGTCTGAAATTGTTTCAATGAAATGTCATGGAGTTTCATCTCATCCAAACTATGCAGTAGTAGTGCAAAGCGAGGTATTCAGGTTATTCAGTAGGGTGGAATGAAATTGTAATGCATGCATACGCATTACAAATATTATTATGTTGACGGTTTGGTGCTTAAAGGTCCGTGATGACGGTTACCAGTACCCCACTTGATTATAAAATAAATAAATAAAATGTTTATTTTGTACTCTTTATTTAGGTTTAGCTGATCCGGGACACAATTTGGTAACAGAAAAAGTATCAGAAAGATACGTTATGACCTAGCGCTTAAACTAGGCCGAGCCTGTATCTTAAGCGCTAGTTCCTTCCGCTTGACCCAATTCATTTGTAAGTTACTTGTAATTTATAGGACTACTGGGAATAATAAAAATATTTTGTAATGACAAAGTTTTTCTGAACCTTCGTTATAGAAACAAAGTAAGGCATCAAATTATAATGACATATAATTTTTACGAAATTGTAATGAACGTCATACTACCAAAGACATAATGTGTGCTAAATTGTAACTTTTATCAATTTATAGAAGCAAAACCACTAACTATAATAGTGAAAGAAAACGCTATAGGGAAACCCGATTGTATTTTATTTTAGTGTAGGTACTTTTGTTTTATTTTTCTATTTCATTTATTTACTTGTTACCAACAAGGTACAATTCAACCGTGTCATCATATCATGGAACCTGAGTTTGGCTTTAGGAAGAAAATATGCATACAGAATGATATTGCAGCCGCTGGCAGTGGTATGTGGCACCACAAACATGCAGGTTAATATTGAATGACTGAATACTGCTATGTAGGGCAGTAATTATATTAAATTACCTCGATACCAACATTATTAATATATTATAAGGTCCTAACAAATCAAGCGCAAATATTTTAAACGCAGATAGAGTAAAAGACAAATAACAATTCAGAATGTTCAATACATCAGTTAAACAATTATTATTAGGAATAATAGGTGGAATAAAAAAATCGATCAATCATACTAAATAAACACCCTTTAAACAATGTACACACACACACATAAGTGCCGCCTACGTACACATGTCATAAATATCACACAATGTCACTAACATTTGCGTTGTCATTGCCAGATACTTCAATCGTGTGTACGTGTGTGTGCATGGAAACAGGATGATATAAAATGAATTTGTTTTGAAGTTTTAATTTTTGTTGTAGAAATAAATTAAGCAAATCCTTTAATGATCTTATATTTTTTTTGTTAAAAGGTATTATTACACTATATATGACTACCCCTTAAAATATTTGCGCTTGCTTTGTTGGGACCTTATTATCTATATCTATCTTTTCCTGGCTTTTAATCCTACAATATGGTGGTGTCAACCTTCCTTATCTTCTCCCTCCACTTTGCCCTATCTCTATATTAATAATTTCGTATCGTTCTACGGTAAACTGGAACGAAATGTACATCAAATTGAGCGTAAAATAGTCTATCCGAGTCGACAAATTCGGACTATCGAGTATTTTCAATGTTAAAATGGCGTTGCGAAATAAACATGTCAACGTCACCAATGTGGCATTGGTGTTACGTCATCACGTGTAATAGGTGTCTATTGTGACCAAAAAAAAACTCACGCCTGTTATCCCCGAGGGGGTAGGCAGAGTCACCAATCACCAGAGCTGGACCCACGTTTTGTCGAGCTTATTAGGTCCCAAACGTGACAAGTGTCAAGCCTGTCACCGTTATTCGGACACAATTTATCAGCGAATGGTGTTGCTGAAAAAACAAACAAATGTGAACTCATTGTAAACACTGAGGTCCAATTTGTTGAAATAAAAAAGCAAACGGATATGAAAAATACCAAAAAAAACTGGTCGATACAATGTGGAATATCATTATGAGACTATAATTTAGCCAAGCGATTCCGGGTTTTCATCTGGTTAAGGTATAATTCACTTAGCCTTATGTTTATTAACAAGCACCAAGCTCATGACAAAATGCTATCAAATGATACCTACCTACTGGGTGTACGAACATTATATTATATTGGAAAACACCCACGTGCAGCATAATAATGTTCACATATCTTTGCACTTGACATTAACTAATCTGCGATGATGCCCATAGTCTCTCTCTGAGAGAACGTCTGTACCCTGCAGTGGGGCGAATATAAAGCTGCGTGTATTTTTTACCGTCACAACCTTAGCATAGTATTGTAGTAAAAGAAAGAGAATTATTCGAGATACGTGGTATTATTGCGGGGTTGTCGGTAGCGAGGATGCAGCAGGGAGAGTGGCGACGGCAGCAACGGCGTATAATGTAGAGTGAGCCCATATAAAGTTTTACGTGAATCAGTATCTCAGTGCGGGTACGTTCCAGCCGCTCCGCTCGCAGCCCCGAAAAAAAAAACAAGCAAGTCTGCTTTCCTAGCTTCAACTGAACATTCTCTGAAACTCCGACTGCGTTCACATGCAATGATGCAATGTTTAATTCAGTTAGTAAACTTTAATACTGTTAATATTTCGTGAATGCGTAATAGACACAGAGGCTCACTTACAAATTTTATGGTTGCAAATAAAGCCACAGCAGCGAAACGGCGATAGAGTTGAATACGACCGTATTATATCACAGAGCCAAAATTTGAAATATTGCTGCGAATGTTATAGCAACCTCCTAAGTCCTGACCTTGAAAACAACAATGATTTTGGTACTTTTTTTAGTACACGGGGACTTAGGAGGTTAAGGTAAAATAAATCAGGTATTGATGATATATGGGGCATTGCAGTAACGTCCGATGAAACATTCGATATACTGTAAGAATATAACCACGTCATAAGGAAAAGTATATTCGAAATATCACGAGTTTCGTGTGCGAATACTTCAGATCAGATTTAATTTTGTTCATTAAATTTGCAATGCCAACTGAGATGCAAGGAAAAAAAACTTTGTTATTAGGTCAAACAGCAATGCATCGCCATGATACAAATGGAAATCATTGATGAACTTTGTTGCACATCACACTGTATTTTCAGAAAAAAACAGACATTTGCGCACGAATGGTTCCGTACCATTATCTAGACAACCTTAGCAAGCGTCTACTTTATTCTTTGAAACAGTGATTAACAGTATGGAACTAAAGACTATGGGAGTACTCATCCCACAAAGCGGAAGCGAGGTATAGAGGCGCACCAAAACTGGCTTTCGACCTGTGGAATCGACTTTATCAGGAATGAGGTTTGGCCCTCCTCCAGACCAGACTTGAATCCATTGGACAAAGTATGGCAGGACTTAGAGTATTACGTCTGTGCTAAACCCCATTGCAATTTGAAGTCACTTAAAGCATCCCTTATTAAAGCAGTCGCCGATATTGACATGAGCGTAGTGCGTGCTTCGATTGATGATTGGCCTCGCCGATTGAAGGCATGTATCGAAGCAAAAGGAAAATATTTCGAAGAATTTTAATGGCGTATAACGCCTGTATTATATACCCTTTTATTTGATACATAAATGGTTGTAGTGCGTAACTCATTGTCATTTATTTTAATTTCCATACGTGAAAAAACTTATGAAGAGACTACTTATTTACACGAAACGATTCGAGCTACTTTTGACCACCCTACCTTTAGAACCAACAGTGTCAAAGGTCTGAAAATTTGCAGACGGGATGAATTCTTGTTAATATTTCAGTTTACCTATATTTTCATCTTTCCCAGAAGCGAAACACAAGAGAAACTGTTTAATAATATCTTAATAACAATTCGCAATAACAACCTTAATTTCATCGCCTATCTATCACTTCATCATAAAGCAAGAAAAAAGTCGAGGATGTCATTTCCCGCATCAGGCAAAGCGAGCGCTCAGCCCAGCCCCGTTCGCAAGTTCATTATATTATACGCAGGGTGTTGCTGTAACTGCATTTGGAATTCAAACCTAAAAGAAAAATATCTAGATGTCATCCGCCAGGGGTGAACAGCGCAGTAGGATGATATCGGGATTCAATTTATTCAGAGCGGACCTAGCGCAACTACCGCATGTCCTCTGCAAATAAAGGCAATGACGGTATGCATTCCGAAATCTATTGAGATAACTTATCGGTAAGTTTGCTGTCCGAACGATCTAGCCGAAAAGATGTGTGTTTGCAGTGGTGAAATAGATTTCCTGAGGAACTTGTCCTTTATTTATGTACGTTTGTATTTTATTTACTTTTGTGAAGTTGTGATAGCCATAAGGTACAACTCGCCAAGTGAACAAAAACAGCGAGAGTAAGCCCTTGTGTCAGATATTTACATACTTCAGCGGTTGCTATGTACAATGGTCTAGGTATGAGCCTGAGTATGGAAATCTCATGTCCTATTGTCTTCTCTGACCAGAAATAAGATAACAAACTACATACAGGTCCTACTGCCTCCCGAATGAGAATCCGACTTTCGTCCTTGTATTGAAAAGGTTTCACTATACTTGAGCAAACGTGCGAACCGAGTCATGAAAGTGGGAGCGAGAGTTCCGATATGTCTATACAATTTTTTTATGACAGTTCGCACGTTTGTTATGGCTCAAGTATAGTCGAGACTATATTTCCCCAAATACACATTTCAGCAAAACACATATTTCCGAAACAGAAGTATTGCGACGCTGCAATGTTGGTGGGATTGTTGACGAAGTTGACGCCTCATCAGGCCTGGCTACGTTCGACGGATGCCTGAGGAGAAAATGGTAAAACGCATCCTTTACTGTCAACTTTCAAATTGAAAACGCTAGAAAAGCGGGCAGTTCCTTAGGTTCAAGAACGTGCAGAAACGTCACATAAAACGATGCTAAATTGACCACTTGACACGGGAAACGAAGGCACAAGATAGAGCCGTGTGTCGCTGTATACTAGAAACTAACGTGTTTGATTTCGAGGCCAAACTAAGAGCTGCTCTTAAACTTGAAGGAGACGTTTTGGGAGTTATATTGTCCGGTCCGGTACAACGTCAGGAAGTCGAAAAAGTAGCTAAAATTGTCACATATTATTTCGACTTAGTGGGGTTTTCATCTTGGGGTGCTTAAAATACCAATACTCAAACGAGAAGATTACTTGTAGTCAGTGCAACCGCACCTTCATTACCAAGGCAAGATAGGCTACATCAGATACATTATGAGAGCATATGACCGACGATCCCCAGCCGTAACAGTCGCCGTGACCGAAACCGTTCGGAAAGAATCATCATCATCACTTCCCATAAGCAATTTTATCATACATTTTATAAGCACGTGTGTCGGCTGTTTAGTATAAAAAAAATACTATTTATAATCATCCAATGAAGGTAGCATAGTAAGGAGAATAATATCGAGATACTCACAAGCTCGCCTGAAGCATTAAAATAAGAATTTATTGCAAATAACCCAGGAATTGATATTTATGCAGTGTCCTAAATTCAGCGAGGTAAAAGAGACCTTTACTCAAGTGACGGTGAGAAAATGCGCGCTCATAATAAATAACAGAGCCAAGTGTTCGCAGCATTATTAGGTTTAATCGCTTTCACTTTATGGTCGCGCGACTGCCACTGTGACAGTCAACTTGTCACTCCCTACCAGTTGACTGTCACGGTTTCTATAACAAGTGTGTTTTTCCCAAAGTCATGTAGGTTGGGTTCTCCGAGCGTATTTCTATTGGACACATTCTTAAAAAAAAAAATTTTTTAGAGAAAACACAAAATATTAAATAATCTGTTGGTGTTGCTAAACCATACAGCGGAGAAGCGCTATGCGAGCGAATTGTTAGGGTGAAAAGTAGAGATTTGTGAAATTATAGCAATGCACATAATATTTAATACAGTTTTGATGGCTGACGTCACTAGCACATTAATTGATATTTTGGTTTTTTTCTCTATCCAAAACTCAATAACTCGATCAACCCATAATGTCCCCACCGAGGGGCACGGGTCTCTTCCCTGAGGAAGGCTTAGGCCATACTCCACCACGGGGGCCAAGTCCGGTTGGTAGAAGCTTGTAAGACTAGTGGCTGGTCTTACTGTCAGCAGTTTTCAAGCCGCCCACAGGCCTCTGACTTGGCTTAACGACTGCCATCTATTGACGGCAGACTGCACCAACTGCTTAACGCGCCTTGCGAAGTACGGAACCGCTCGGAAAAATGCCAATCGTCCATCCGACGACGGTCACCCATCCATGCACTGAACGCACCCTAAATTGCTAACCTTTGTGATCGACCCCAGAATAGCGCAAATAAAACCCTATTTAATTTTAATTTAGTCACGGGATATTTTTTATGCCCTTAAGTTTAAAAAATAATTCAAATAATGACCAACAGCCCCAGATATGACAGTGCAAAGATTTATCTTTGTACCTGTATTTGAAACCATCATTTTTATGATAACGATCGAAAAACTCAGACTAAAAGAAGAAAGGCAAACTTTGGGAAACTAGAGCGATGCACTGTATAAAGACGTTCCTGCCAAACAAATTAAAGTTCTAGATTTCGGCGCAAACGTGTTTCGCAATCCAACGCACCTTAAGTCCGCCCTACTATGGCAGGGCACTGCTCTTCTCTTGGAGAGACAATCATCATCATCAACCATTCAACATTCACTGCAGGACATAGGCTTCCCTCATGGTTTTCAAAGTTTCCCGAACAGGTTTCCCGATTCTGCTAGAGCAGTTACGAGTACATAGTCAATTACAGTTACATAGTCGGGTCACGTGGCAATTTTTTTAATTCCATTGACGCCTAAAATTACGAATACGCCTGCGGGCGTTGATTTGAGGCAACCTCTCATCAACCTATTATGTCCCCACCGAGGGGCACGGGTCTCTTTCCTGAGGAAGGTGTAGGCCATACTCCACCACGGGGGCCAAGTCCGGATTGGTGGAGCCTTGTAAGACTAGTGGCTGGTCTTACTGTCAGAAGTTTTCATGCCGCCCTAAGGCCTCTGACTTGGCTTAACGACTGTCATCTATCGACGGCAGCCGGCACCAACTGCTTAACGTGCCTTGCGAAGCACGGAATCAATCAGAAAAATGCCACTAGCGTTAGTCATAGACGGTGACCCATCCATGGACGAAACGCGCCGTATGTTGCTTAACCTCAGTAATCGTTTAAGATCACTCAGGCAGCCCAGGCTACGAGCGATTTGAGCCAACATTGAAATGAAATGTGCGCAGTAATGCAACTGTCATTAAACTAAAATGCTTAGCAGAATATGGGCCCTAGTTACGAGAAAGGAGAGGGAATAAATATGTGAGTGGTTTACTAAAAAGGGACCTCAAGGGAAAATAGTTGATTTCGAGAAAATGGCGTTTGAAGTTTCGTGTTTCTATAGGTTTCGACTCGTGCTCAGCTCACAAAAAAAATCATAAAAAAATAACTACGGCACCTAAAAATATTCTGGTTAGACCAAAACAAAGCTAAAATACCACTGATTAAAAAATTCAAATAAAAAAAAATAACGGTTTCCAATCCCTCCAGGTCCCTTTTTGGTCAACCATTCACATAAGGTGCTTGAAATCGTCGATCCGCGGTGCGTACGCGAGGTGTTAACGCCCAAACAATCACTGTCCGAGACAAAGCCTGTGCTTTATTAATGTAAAGCCTGGATTTAAAAGCTGCTTATTTGGTATGCATATTGTACTTACGCTTTTAACAAACAACAAACTGTTTTTGTAATGCTACTGATTTTTAAGTACAAACCTTGTATTTTTTATTATTTATCTATCCAGTATATGAAAGAAGCCAATGGCTGATAAAGTCCTCTTTACTGGGCCTCGATTACGTTAGTGCATAACAGAACGATGACAGATTCATGGTCGGGTCATGTGACGTGTTGTTTCAGATCACTAACGCCTAGATTGCTTGATATGTGTGCGCGCGTAGACTTGAAGCGGCAGTGAAACTAAATCGTTATGTTCATGCAGTTATCATAGTCCTACAATCCATACAACGGGTTAACAGAATCTTGATTGTTAACCCTCTCAGACCGATGGACAACTTGCCCATAAACGGTTTCCCGTTGGACCCTTATTGCCATGATGTCGTTAGACTTATACCTCTAGTTTCTTGTCTGCTACTAATCTTTTAATCCGCTGTATGCTTAACAGCTGATGTCAGTTATTTTTTTTGTATGAACTTTGGTCAACTGACAGCTATTAACAATTTGTTTAGTGTACGAGAAACGAGGGGTAAGTTTCATATAATTATGTAAAGAAGGGCAGGGACTCAAACAACAAAGTTAATCAAATAGAAATTTATTTGGGCAGAGCTTCACCCTATAAAATAATTACAACAGGAAAAGTGCCGATCCAACATTTGCAACGGCTTAAATAGGCAGGCGTTGTTTCTCCCACCCTCGCAACCGGCCGGTGCGAGCGAGGTGGGGCAAACAGGCGGCGCGTGGCGCGCGGCGTGGCGCGTGGCGCGCGGCGTGGCGCGAGGCGCGGCGCGTGGCGCGAGGCGTATGCTGACGTCACGGCTACTCTGGCTTGGCTATGGCTGGCTTGGCTATGGCTGGCTTGGCTATGGCTGGCTTGGCTATGGCTGGCTTGGCTATGGCTGGCTTGGCTATGGCTGGCTTGGCTATGGCTGGCTTGGCTATGGCTGGCTTGGCTATGGCTGGCTTGACATGGCACTGGACTGGGCTGAGCGTTACAATTATGTACATTTACTAAGGTCCGAGCAAAATAAATGAATACTACGAGTACATTAGTACAGTCGACAGCACATCATAGTATACACCCATGCACTCTGCTCCGTTCCATTACGGGCGACTTTGCTACTAAAATGGGAAGATTGACGTGCTGTCGACTGTACAACAACATTGTACAATTACGAATATCCTCCGATACGGAACTATTCAAATTCAAATTCAAATTCAAATTCAAATCAGTTTATTGCTTCATGTGGTACAACAGTTCTTAAACCATAAGGTATAGATCCTTGACATGAGCCCTGCAAGGGCACTGCAATTTTAATACAGTTTACTTAAAAATAATATCTTAAAAACTAATGAAACAATTATAAATCTTACGGTCTGTAACCTTCTTCCATAAAGTCTTTTAAACTGTAATAACATTTGCCAACAAGATATTGTTTTAACTTAATAACAAATTTATTAAAGATACTTTCTTCTAAAATATTGCTAGGTAACTTATTATATATCTTAACTGCCATTACGTGAGTCCCTGAACTATGAATTTTAAGTGTTGAAGTGGGTAGTGCTAGTTTATTTCGGTATCTTAGGTTTAATGGTTTGGTGTAATTATCCTTTGAAAGAGAAAAGAGGTGTTGATTTTTTTTCACAAATTTGCTTATTTCTAAAATGTATGTTCAAGCTCGTTAATTTCTTTCCGAGAGCTTTGGTAATGGTCTCGACCATTCGCGGCCTGCCTTGGCCAATCTTGGCCATCGCTCTAAGACTGCCTTGGAAAAATGATGAGTACTACTCTTAATGTTAGAACTATAAGTTATAATGGCAAGCGACTTTTTAAAATCGGTGCAATTGGAAATAATATATTAAAATACTAGCGACCCGCTCCGGGGTGGCAAAAACGTTTCCGTGGAAAATTGCCGGGGTAGTATTTTTTTACTTCTTGGGTTATCTGAGATTACTTACGGAACCCTACACTTTTTGAAAATCCAACCAGCTTATGTTACTCACGAAAAATGTAGCTTTCTAATGGTGAAAGAATTTTCAAAATCGGCCCAGTAGTTTCTGAGCCTATTCATTACAAACATACACACACACAAAAATACAAATAGCGGTTAGCGCATGTGACTACCATGCAAGAGGTCCCGGGTTCGAATCCCGGCTGGGGGCAAAAAAAAAAGAAACCCAGGTCTTGGATGTTTACATGTTTGTGACGTCGCTGTTTCTGGTTCCCACGACACAGGGTATCCTAGTGTGGGGCCAGAAGCAATGTATGTGCCTGTATGTATAAGTATATGTTATGTTATGTAATTATGTTAAATCTGTCCTCTTTATAATTATTAAGTGAGTATAAGTATAGAGTGTACATAGTATAGAAGTATGTATAGAAGTATAGAGGTACATAAAGATATATTTTCTACTCTGTAATCATTGACTAACAGCTGCATTCAAAATAATGCACTACTATTTGGTAAACCCTCCACCACAAAGATAACATTGCCAAATTAATTAATTGCGAACTGAATTTGATTGTAATGTACCTGGATTCCGCGGGTTGGCTTAGTCTGTAACGAAAGGGGGAATAAAGTAGGCCCCAGAGAAATCTTTCTGCTCGGTGAGGCGCGCCCGCACTCCCGTCCCACATCAATAGACTTTGCCCCCAAAACATTTCCAAGGCTGGCCGGCTTCACATTGGACGTTAACCGTGACCGAATGACGTCGTGAGGCAGCTAATGGAGTTCTTTGTGCCTCCCAAAGCTAGATAAAAAAAATGCTAATCAAAGTAAATAGATAGAAATAAATAAATAGAAACTCCTCAAACAGGCAACAGACCTTGGTTGTTTAAAAACATGAAAAATTAAAGTAATATTTGATAATTATGATTTATGTTGAATTTTCGGTGCGTGTGTGTGTGTGTGTGAGTGAGAGAGAGAGAGAGATTGAAGAGAAAGTCGGAAACTCAAATTGTACTTTTATTTTTTCCTTTAACTTTCTTTCCTTCTAAAAACAAACAAACATTTATATACAGGCATATACAATACATATATTGCTTTTGGCACTAGGATACTCTGTGTCGTGGGAACCAGAAACAGCGACATCACAAACATTTAAACATCCAAGACTTGAGTTTTTTTGCTAGCCGGGGTTTGAACCCGAGACCTCTTGCCTGGTAGGCAGATGCGCTAACCGCCATGCCGCAGAGGTCGTCCATTAGTATTATATTTAACGATGAAAGGTATATGTTTATCTACACATTGTCTGTGCTGTCTGTTTCAAACGCCACCGTACTTAGTATTCGTATAGCTATCACAAATTATACGCACAACGTCTTCATCGTCATCAACCCATTATGTCCCCACCGAGGGGCACGGATCTCTTCCCTGAGGAAGGCATAGGCCATACTCACCACGGGCTCTAAGTCCGGATTGGCACAACGCTCTAACAAATGTATAAACCACTTGTCTCGACGATATCGTGTCGTATTAACGACATCATTAGATATAGTTCAATGTAAAACTGATTACTGGACAGATTTGTACTGATCGGGTATCACCTTATTATTCTAACTAGCTGTGCCCCGCGGTGTTACCCGCGGTTCATCAATTTTCCCGTAGGAACAAGATATTTCCCCGCGGTAAAACGTAGCCTATGTTTTAATCCAGGGTATCGGCTAACTCCATACCAAATTTTATTAAAATCCGTCCAGCCGTTTCAGCGCTAAAGACTGACAAACATATAAACACACACAAAAACTTTCACGTTTATAATATTATCAGTGTGATTACACATTACGTAAATAAGCTCACGCCTTTGAGGCAGGCAGAGACCAGGGCCTAGATTCTGTAAATGCATTGTACTACAGTGACAACTGCATGAACATGGCGATTTAGTTTCACTGCCGCTTCAAGTCAACGCGGGCACGTATATCACACAATCTAGGCGTCAATGGTATGAAAAAACACGTCACGTGACCCGACCGTGTTTGTGTTACCAAAGTACCAAATTATGTATTAGACTTAAGGTCTGTTTCACAATCTGCGGATAAAGTTCCAGGTAAGCTATCCGCAACCAGGGCTGCCGTTTGTTCTAAATTAGAACCCATAAACGAACACACGCAACATAGGAAAATTGTAAATTTAGAACAAACGGCAGCTCTGGTTTTGGATAGCTTATCTGCAACTTTATTTGAACATTGTGAAAGAGGGGCTTAAGGTGATTTGAGAAAAGTTGATCATAGTGGAGTTTTTTTCGCTGTGGAGAAAAACTCCACCACATTCGGCTTCAAGGCAGCGGGTAACATTATAGGTACATTGACATACCACAAACATAATACGAGTATATCTGATTATTGACACGATCGTGACAGACCTCTTTTACTTCATCATGATTAATTAGCCGTTCCATACCGGTTTCATGTACCCACTTTTTATCTCGCCCTTCCGCAATAAACCCCCAAATAAATCATACTTTTTAGTATTAGTTTATGTATAAAACACTCGCGAAATATGTCAACAAACATCTTTCTGTTTAATTACATAAAATGTGCGACAAAAAAATTAAAATTATTATGTCCTTCTGCAAATTGTTTTGAAAATAATAATAATATGTCATATAAAAAAACCCATGCACAATCTCCAAAAAAATGTTTCGTCAACAACACACAACAAATAGGTACCTACAATAAATAGTTTAGGCATATAAATTAACTACCCCAACCTAACCAACCTCCTTGGAAAACAGCTGTACCAAATATCCCCAGCAAGCTGGCAGCATTGCCACGCTGCTCCGCAAAAAAATCCTTTGACAAAGAAATGGCCCAGAGTAGCAGTCAAGCCCATTATCCCTCAATCGGTGCCCCAACTTACCAACAAAAATAATTGTCCTGTGTCCCGATCTACGAGGGGCCTACTAAAGACTACGAAGGGCGACTATGGGAGTCGCCTTTCGTAGTCTTTATAATTCATCATAGGCCTTCGCATCCGTTACCGGACCATTCAAGCAGTGCCTAAGGACACAGGTCTAGACACTTTTTTTAGTGACTGAAAAGTCCAATTCGAGAGTGGCAGCCCCTTTATATTATATTACGTTGTTTTATATACTTCCTGTTATCTAACATGAAATAAAAATTATAATATTACGCCCAACTGTTTTTGTTACACCATAAGCATTATGTATTTTACAAATACTAAAGTAAATAGTTAGGGCATGTTATTATGACTTTTGCCTTGTTGTAATTAAGAGGAAAGTACAGGTAAACTAGGAATTCACCTACATAGACACCTATAAAACTATCGTTCAATTTAATATTCCAACAACTTAGAGCGATGTTATTATAATACCGACGTCTCGCAACTGCCAAACTTTCTGACTGGAGCAAGAGTCCATTGGCTTTTGATAACTTAAAAATTAATTACCTTGAGCGAAGACGTATTTTGAATTTAAAGATTTATTTTGTATTATTTCGATCTCTGTCCGCACTGCATTAATAATATAAGTATCAAAGCGTCTGTTGTTTTATGACATGACCGAATACTTTATCTCTAAAAGTATATTTTCAAGGGGATGAAATTATGTCTGGAGTTGCCTCTTGAAAGAGAAAGGTAATTCCTCTCGGGCTATTTGGTTGGAACATTTCTTTGTGAATGTTGTTCAGACCTTGGCCAGCTCGTCTAAAGGCACGCGGCTGGAGCCACGACCTTAATAGGCATTCGCAGCCCGTACCCTTTTTCGGCGAAACTGGATAAATTGAATTCCGATGCTATTGGAAGGAGAAGCTTCCTTAATGTCACATTTGAATTGCCCATGCCTTATTTCTGAATTGGGTCGTACCAATACACAATAGCGCACAATCCTGCCACTCTCTCTTTGTTGCTCTTGGCTTTCCAGAGTTACTCGTAGTTCTCAGCTATTTGCGAAACTGTTTTATATAACGTGTTGTTATACTCACGCTATCTAAACACTCACGGTGTTATTTATAAAAAAGTGAAAGAAAAGGGGCTTCTCTAAGGCTGACATTTGGAGACGAAAACTAAGCAAAGACTGATCTCAGAAATGTCAAAATCACGTACTTAGAAACATTTCGTATTCAGAATCGAATCTTAGCAAGTTTAGTATGAAATGGTGCTTAGCTAAGTGTAAGTAGTCAATATCGGTGACTTTACGTGAACTTAGAACTGTCACTTCTAAGCCTTTTGTTCACAGACTACTCCAAACGTCATTTCACTGATGTTCTACGAGCATTATCTGTGGGACTTTTTTATTCACTCTGACATATATAACATTGTATGATGTTGTCCTGCTCTCGTGTAGCAATGTCAAATTTAAAAAACCGGTAAGAACTACATCACTAAGAAATGATAGACAATATGACTTTCTTAAGTACTGTGAATCATCTGTGAATACGAAAATTACGGCACTTTACTAAGTACGACTTTAGTTTACTTTGCCAAGACTGATCTAAGCGTGAACTTAGGATTCGTCTCTGAATGTCAGCCTAAGGGTTTGCGCGCACTACGTAATTTCTTCATTGCGATTTTTAAGGTGCGAAATAAATCGCAAACGACAATAATTCCTACGCGCACTACGATTTGCTGCGAAGTAGCGGATGCCATCGAAACATGGATTTACAAAACCAAAAAGCCGCGGTGCTCGGTACCACTTCATAGGGTACGATCGTCGCTCGGCACGTGCGACTTTAAATCGCAAGCTATTAATTTTTGCAGTGCGCGGATTGTAGTGTATTTCTGTTGTTCCCTGACTTGCATTATTTTTTTGCAACGATTCTTTATCGCAGTGCGCGCTTAGCCTAAGAGTCTCTTGAATTAAAATTCTATTTAATATCAGTGATCGTTTTAAAATTTCTTCATTTATAAAAAGTTCGCGCTAGAACGCTTTTTTTTTAAATGTCCTGTCGTCACGCCGTGCTGCATTTTGTAGCACTGAGTGACGTCACACGTAACTTCAATGGGCTATATCTTGGTTATTTTTTGTTTAATCGAAAAAAGAAAAAATACGTATTCAATATTTTTTTATAATCTAAAATACGGACTAAATAGAATTAAATTATTTTGACCCTGGAAACTACCCTATTGACGAAATTTTGCAAACCTCTAAGTTAAATTGAAAAAATTAAAAACACGATGGAAAATCGAAAATGTACCTTATATCTCCTAAAACGAAAACTTACGGGTAATTGCAATATTTGGCAGCTTTAATAGCCTCATCTAGCTTCACTCACAGACACAGCTTTTTGTGTTTCATATTCATTCACACCTCTGATTAAAGACGCTAGTTAGAGAAGTAGGTTTAACAAGACATTAGTTGTAGAGGGCTCTAACGAGGAGATTTGACTTTTTAAATCATAATTTAGTTAAGGTCTGTCTTAAGACCGACCTCACTAAGTGCCGTTTTAGTGGGGTCGTTTTTTTATAAATATGACCGTCATTTTTCTTATCGCGTTGCAGCGTTAGAAGCTCCTGCTGGTAAAAGTGGAGTCGAAGTCGCTCTAAAGTTCGAAATTCTCAGTAGCATGTCCCCATTAATATGAATTCGTGGAGAATATCCTTTACATAGCAGGTACCTGGATATAGAAGTTCACAACGGCTGGAAGTACTTTTGCTAACTAGCATAATCGTCGCATTTAGGTCGGAGAAGCGTTCCGTGACAGTGACAATTCGCGTGAATTTAACGGGTTAGCGTAACCGCAAAGTCACCAACGTGGATTTAAATGGAAAGCTTTTAACTCCAGCGGCAGCCACGATCTTCCTCGAAATCTTATTATCGCCGTGTTTCATTCTTCGCAGAAAAATACCACTCGACGAAATTTCGACAATTAAAATTCAAAGCATTACTGTCATATTCCCGGGATGAATTCGCAACATTTTATCGTTGGACCGCTATTAGTTTTGCAATCAAAAGTTTGTGCACACGCGTCAAGTGAACTTTAGTTTGGCGATCATCAACTTCATAATTGATGTCCGAGCGCTCAAGCGCTCATGGGGGCTGGCAGCTGCCGTCATAAACCATTACTCGGCCGACGACAGTGGAAAACCTCAAGGGTCACGAGGCGACACATGGTGTAAATGGTGCCGGGTGTGGCACAAACTTTCGCCGCCTCTTGCCGCACATTTGTCTCAACAGCAAAACCGCTGTGGATTTCCGCGAGCTTAGGCTTCAGCCATATTAGTTATGTTAAGTGACTCTTGATGAGCCTGTTTGTTAACGGGCATTGGGTTAGTGGCATGCAATCCCTATCTCTCAGGTATTAAGTCATACATAATGCTTCACACATATCTGGGCAGACAAAGCAAACAATGTAACGAAGTGGAGACTATTGCTGATGAAGCACGCATAGGAAGGATACAAGATAGACATAGATTGGTCAAGGTTCTCTGGAAAAAACTTTCGCACAACACAGTCGCTTGACCTGGTTCCAAACTCGGATATCATGTACTACGGTAACCAGGTAAGGACATTACAAACATCGAAAACAGTCGGACTACAATAAAACGTACCTACATATGTTAAAAATCAAACCTGTACGGAATATCATAAAAACTTAGAAAACTAATAAATAAATTATACTGGGCTCAGTTACAGAATGACAGTTGTGGATTAATAAATGTGTCAAACTTTTTTTAAATTGGCCTGAGTGCTATATCTTAAATCTTATTATTATAATCTTAAATTCGAAGACAATCAATATGACGAAGATAGTAGCCGGGTGTTAAACTTCAGCGGCAAGATATATTCTGTATTTATATAAAATTATAATAGATAATCTTACAGAGTTCACAGAAATTGTTAGTACTGTACAGTCACCAGCATAAATATATGACGGTGGGCAGTAGTGCAAAAATATCTGATTCACCATTGAGATCATAAGAATATGATGACACTTTGCCGGTAAAAATATGTGATGCTTTGTGGGCGGTGTAAATATCGTATCTCACTAATTGCATAAATATCGGACCAGGTAGCTTAAAAATATTTGATCACTGCTAAAATCAAAATTATGTGACTGCACTTGCTGGAATATTTATCTATTAACTATGACGGAATAAATATCGAATGATGGCAGGCATCAAAAATATGTGTAACATAAACACAAGCAAAAATATGTCGATTTGTAATTGTTCATTATCCGTGTAGGTACCGATATCTTTTTTTACTGAGATGACATTTATATTAACCTCCTTACAGGCAAAACTTTACTGACATCGTAAAAAACATTTTATCCGTCAATTATCTAGTCTGTCAAAATAAAATATATATCAATATATACAGGGTGTCCCAAAACTCAACGTTAAGCCGGTACTGGGTGATAAGGTAAGTCATATTGGTTAAAATGGAAAAATAGAAAAAAAAATTCAATGTTTACAAAATTATAGGCATTTAAAAAATTTAAAATCCTGTTGCCATAAATCTTTACTCTTTCCAATTTTTTTTCGTAATCTGAATAACGCTTCTTTAAATTGTTAACAAAATTTCAACACCAGCTGCTCCAACTTGGAAGAAAAGGAGACTTAAAAAAAAATAACATAAAAAATTTGCCCATTTTCAATTTTAGTTTTAATTATGTTCGTGAAATTTCTTGAATAAATAATTTAAAAAATATATTATTGTACTAAAAAAAGACTTAATAATTGCAGAAGGCTACACTAGATATTGATATCAAGACTGCGCGATCAATCTCGTTGTTAAAACCTCTAATAAAAATTATTTTGGCTAAGAAATATAGTTTTAAAGTAAAGAATATTTTAGGTTAAAATAAAAAATATCATTACTCAGTATCTGCAGAGTTTAATTACTCATGCAGCATGTAGGACCATTCGGTACCTAATAGGTGTATTTTCCAAGACAAGACCAGCTGGGTAAAGCTCGTTTTTGTGGAAAAATCACACAGGGTATCCTAGTGTGGGGCCAGAAGCAATGTATGTGCCTGTATGTAAATGTTATGTTATGTTAAATGTTCCTATTTATTCCTTCTATCGATATGTATTCCTTCATAGTTAATAGATAAATATTCCAGCAAGTGCAGTCACATAATTTTGATTTTAGCAGTGATCAAATATTTTTAAGCTACCTGGTCCGATATTTATGCAATTAGTGAGATACGATATTTACACCGCCCACAAAGCATCACATATTTTTACCGGCAAAGTGTCATCATATTCTTATGATCTCAATGGTGAATCAGATATTTTTGCACTACTGCCCACCGTCATATATTTATGCTGGTGACTGTACTACAGGTAACTACAGACAATTGTAATGTTGAGAACTCGTACATTTTAGGTGACCTTAATGCACACCCATGCATGTCGGCTGCCATATTGACGGAACCTGTGTCAATAATATTAGCTATGCAGACGACATGGTGTTGTTGAGCCCCTCAGTCAATGGACTTAGAAAACTTTTAAGAATGTGTGAAAGTTATGCTACTCAACATGGACTTAAATATAATACAACTAAAAGTGAATTCATGATTTTTAAGACCGGCACAAAGGTCTCTTTAAATGTACCTGTAGTAGTTTTAAATGGTAAACCTTTAGCTAGGTTGTCGTCTTTTAAGTACTTAGGTCATATTGTTACTGAGGATTTACGAGACGACGCCGACATTGAAAGGGAGCGCAGGCCATTGTGCGTCAGAGCAAATATGATAGTTCACAGGTTTAGATATACAGCACAGGTTAAAATAACATTGTTTCTATCATACTGTACATCTATGTATGCTTGTAATTTGTGGGGTGTATATTGGCAGAAGACTCTGAATTCTTTAAGAGTCCAGTATAATAATGCTACTGGGGCTGCGGCGGGCTTGCAGCGCATCAGGCATGTTTGCGGATGTACAGATGAATGGTTTTTATGCTGTGCTCCGCAATCGGTCTGCCGCGGCGCTCTGCAGGCTCCGCGCCAGCCCCAATAGCATTCTGACTATGATAGCAGACAGGGTAGATAGTCGATACACCGAAATGTGGGCCGAGAGACATAGAAGTCTCTGTAAAGTTACGTACCAAAAATAACTTAGCACAGAGTAATTTAGAATTTATTATTATTGTTACTAATATAGTTTCTTAAGTCACCATTGCTACTAACATAATATGGGTAATGCCTGAAATTATTTTTTTATTTATATTGCTACTCAAGTAGTATCGCCAACTAATCGATATTTTTTTACTCTAGACCCGCGCCCCATATAGCTATGTAAGTCGACCTGTACATGTGATGTCTGTCGAAAAAAAAAAACTTGTTCAATTACATGTTGTGTCGGGGCACACAAATTGTAGCGTTCCGTAGTATGTCTTCAAAATATAACCTAGAAGTAGGGGTTATTGATTGATAGTCAGTATTTATTTTATTTATATTTACTACCTGATTCCTAATTCATTATAGTATTTTTCAATGGGTTTCTAGCTAGCTTTACTTTTATAAATTTATTGACTATAACTAATTAACTTGTAGTTTTTCATTTTGCGTGATTCACTGTGATTTTTTACGTTTCTACTGACCAATTCAACGATATCGCTTAGTTGACTCATTTTAAATTTTAGCACAAAACATTTGTTTTAAATATGTATTACATTCTAACGTTTCGTGGGCGTTATAAATGTGTCTGATCAGTGCCAAATTTTGACTTTCTAGCATCAATCTCGCCTTTGACAGACAAACGAAAAAAAGAGTTTCTCGGTGACAACGTAACCCTAAAACCAGCCATGCACGTGTCAGCCTCGCGGACCGCAAGGTCTTGACCAACTACCAGGCAATCGCACCCTTATCCTCGTGAGGCCCAATGTCTTCAAGTGATCACAAAATCAATTGTTATTTTCAAGGTCGGGCCTCACGAGGCTAGATGAAAACATCACTAAGTCGAAATAATATGTGAAAATTTTGTCCGCTACTTTTTCGACTTCCTGACCTTATACCGGACCGGAAAATATAACTCCCATAACGTCTCCTTCAAGTTGGAGATATCGTTATGGGAGTTATACTGTCCGATCCGGTATAAGGTCAGGAAGTTGAAAAAGTAGCTAACTAAATTTTCACATATTATTTCGACTTAGTGGGGTTTTCATCAAAGGGTTATTGATACGTTCTTATAAAAACATTTAACATTTAATAACATAACATAACATAACATTTACATACAGGCACATACACCGCTTCTGGCCCCACACTAGGATACCCTGTGTCGTGGGAACCAGAAACAGCAACGTCACAAACATGCAAACATCCAAGACCTGGAGTTTTTTTTTCTTTCCGCAGCCGGGGATCGAACCCGGGACCCCTCGCATGGTAAGCAGATGCCCCAACCACTACGCTACAGAGGTCGTCAACAGCTTTTCTCAATCCAATTCGGGACCCTTAGCGACAGTCCGAATCACATTGTGGCCATTTTTTAATTATTTATTGCTATAGGTACTACGATGGTCATACTACAATTTATAAGACTATAGAACAAAACTGATTGAAACAGGAAGAAGTTACTGCTTACGTCAGCCCTTCTATGCATTGTTGCATTTGGTTCAACTACTAACAGCAGCAATTAGCGGACTGTATTTTGGAACCCCATAGGCAGCCTTTTTGATGCCAGTCACTGAACCTTCAATATTCATTAACGGAATATTTTACCTCAAAATTTATCAGTAGCTAAGTCAGGATTGTACGTCAGATAATCCATTATCTGTATGCCGGCCGTAGTCAAAATGTTAGACTGTCCACAGTGTGACGCATTAGAGAAGAAAAAAAGTGGACGCGTAAAAAGATTGATTGTTGTCTAAGAGTTCAACTGCTGAAATTCTGTTAGTGGCTAAGCAAATAATTAATATTAGTAAAATCTATCAGATTTAAAACTAAATTTGTCGATCTCAGCGGTAAAAACTTAGCGTATCGGCCTACCATGCGAGAGGTCCCGGGTTCTAATCCCGGCTAGGGAAAGAAAGGTCTTGGGTGTTTACATGTTTGTGATGTCGCTGTTTTTACTTCCAACGACACAGGGTATCATATTGTGAGGCCAGAAACAATGTAATAATTATGTGACTACATAATACCTTGATAAACAACACTGCCGTTCATAAACATTATGGTAAAAAAATATAGTGTAACTACTAATATACACAGTGAAACTCGCAATTGAGAAAACGAAATATCTTACCTACACACTTTGTACCAGAATAAACAAACAAAAGCAGCGTTTAATTATGTGTTTTTGTATGCAGGCTTACTTCGCCTCCAGCAACTGTATCAACTAATGCAGCCGGGTCGCACCGCCTTCCGAATATCGTTAGTGAAGCGCATTAGCAACGCGTCAGATGCAATAGAGTTCCTGCTGGCATTGGAACAACACGACCGCTGGGGCAATAAGCGCATAGTGCTGGACTGCAGCGCGAAAAACGCTAAAAGCATCGTCGTCGGTCACGTCCGAAACGTCCAATTGGGCCGCAGGACCTACCATTACATACTTAGTGGCTTAGTAAGTACACACACGTGCTGCCTCCGTTAGCATTGCCAAATATACAAATTCGTGAGCACTTAGCTAATCCTTGCCGTGAGCTCGGGGCTTATATTGGAAAATTAATACAACGTGGCCGGTGGCTGTCTGGTTGGTGAACAGGATCTCAAATTAATATATGTCGATAGGTTTAGCTCTAATCCTTTTACTGCTTTGTGGTTTAATCAACCTCTCGAGATGAGATGACCATCAATGTTGTGTGAGCCTTTAATTAGAGACCTTAAGCTTGAGCTTAGCTAAGGAGGCTTAAGCTGTTTAATTTTAATTAAGTACCTATAATGTTATGTAGGAGGGCCGTTGGCTTACCTATTAAATAGAAAAATAAATGCCATCCCTCACGGTCTTTTGCCATCCGCATCCATGGAACTTCCGCCGACTCAACGATAACGTCTGCAAGCTAAAGATGAAATTAATAAAAGAAATTACTTACATATTATCAGCCAATTTTTTGTCCGAAATTAGCAAGATACTTGTACGTGTTTCCTTACATTGCACATACATAATACTCAGGTGTATATTAAACTTTTAACTTTCTGAAAAAGGGAATGTTACGAAGTGACGAAATCAAAGTAGAACTCGTAACTATTAGGAGTATTAATCGAATCTAATAGATTTCGATGCATCCCGTCTACAGAACGTGGATTATCTGAAAATACGTTTCCGTTCGTAAATATTAAAAGCTTAGAATTTTTAATATTAAAAACTTCTGCTAATTTATCGGACGCGACCAAATGACCGATACTAAAGGAAAGATTTCAGGTCAAACATTGTTTACGGCACGTTTGCATGCGCAAATTTTCAATAAGTGCGGCATCCAAAAAAGGATTGTAAAAATAAAATAAACTCATCGCCCGCTATGCCCGAGGAGGTAGGCAGAGGCACCAATTACTAGAACTGGGCCCACGTTTTGCCGAGTTTATTAGGTCCCAAACGTGACAATTGGCAAGCCTGTCGCCGTTATCCGGGCTCAATTTATCAGCGAATGGTGTTGCTGTACAAACAAATAAATGTACGTAACTAAAAGTCATTGGTACATGCGTGGTCGAACCCAGACCCTCTTGATCAAGAAGCAAGGGATTGTATTAAACAAAATCCTCTTATATAACCAGGTTATGGATGATCACTGGGAAAACGAAGTACTGGAGTACGGGGCCGTGAATATTACTGGTTTTCGGATCATCGACCATTCGCGCAAGATCGTGCGTGATTTCATGGACGGCTTACGGCGGAAGGATCCCCGGTCCAAGGATACCATCTCGGTAAGTGCCTTGCTTTCATTAAACTTAACAACTAAGTTCCAGATTGATGAACCTAAGGATCAAGGCACACTAACACGGAGACGAGAGGAAGCGGAGCGACATTGTTTGCACGTACTCCCACGCGTTCATTTCGCGCCGAATTTGGCACGTGACATGTGCAGCGCGTGCTCTTTGTACAAAATCGTGGTAGGTAGTACAAGGAACAGCGTACAGGATTTTTAATTACGTCCTATCAGATAGGAACTTCAAGAAAAAAAAAAGACGTAAAAGAGCTAAAAACTTAAATATCTTGAATTTTGAGGATGGTGACAAAAATCTATTTGCACAGAAAAGTTAGACTTTTAATTTGCTTAAAATGTTCAACTACCATGCCAAATTTTGATGAAAATTAGGTCACAGAACCAACACACTGCAATCAAAATTTTCTGTTCCAATTTTGTTATTTTCTATCTTTTTAGAAATATTTACATAATGATGCGCAGCTATCTCCATCCCGTGTGTTACCGTGCTATATGTATGTAAATTTTTAAGATTTACGACTCGACGTGCTTCCGTTTCCTGACAGTGTGCCTTGACCCTAAAACACAGCCCTGCGTGATCAATAAGTGACTCCGAGTAGATTGTCCGATAAATCCAAACTACTCCTAACTTCAATAACGTCTAAGTTTTATTTCTTTAATTGATACTTACTATAGGGTATGTAATATGTCTGATTTGACGTTTATAATGCTCTGTTGAGTTTTAAAACTGAATATTTCATAAATATGTGCCTATTTAAAACACAGATACAGTAATTAGACGCCAGAAATATCGTTATCTATTTTTGTTAGTTTGATTTACAGCTTGCTCTTCAATCTCAATAGATCCATGACCAGATCCATTATGGATTTAGTGAGATATTTTTTTCTTGGTAGATCTATGTTTTACCAAACTGGATCTGATGAGATTTTTTTTTTGCCTTCAATCACGGTAGATCCATTGACCAGATCCATTTTAGATCTCTATCTTTCTCTCTTTCATTACTTTATGTTTTTCGAATAATAGGAATACAAAAAATTAACATCTATTACTTTGAAATTGGATTCAAATTCGAATGGAACGTCTGAAATCACGAATATTTACAATAATTTCACGCAACAACAGTTTATTCACAAAAGAAAGATTCCACTAAAATACTCATAACATGGAGTTACAGCCGATCTACGACAGGAGTTTTAGAATTGGCGTTTTGTTAATACGACTTTTACAACGCTGATAGATTGTAGCAAGACTTGAGTATGACAGAACAATCATGAAAGTAGGATTAATGCAGTGGAATTGAGGTCCTTGAGTAACACATGTGGTGTTACCCTAAATTACAGTTTGACAAGAGAACGTTATGAACTGAAAGAGGATGTATTGAATTGAGAAATTTAATGTTACATTGGTTTGAACATGCGGAGAGAAGAAAGGAAGAAAGACTGACGAAACAAAATATATCGAGCGAATGTAAGTAGAAGGGCCGGTAAGGGACACCCCAGGTGGACATACTTCGACATACTTTGTATGAGCAAAGGATAGGATAAAAAGTAGCCGTACATGCAACGACTAACGAATGTCGATGAAGCGAAGGTGATCTGTCAGGATCGTGGCGAGTGGCAGTCCGTGGTCTCTGTGGCCCCTCTGGGATACGGCGTGAGCTTATGTCTGTATGTTTATGTGACTTTTACATACTTTTAATGTATTAACAATAGGTACTCCGTTTAAGAGTGGAAAGAACTTTCCTCCTATATGTCATGCAATAGAGACTATTTCAAAATCACACCGTGGTTGATGCTGCATCTGAAATTTCGCTGTAAGCCTAACCAAACTAAATACCTACTACAGATTAGTGTGTTGTGTGGACATGGAAACGGTGTTAGTTAGTACTAATGTAACAGTGATACATCGTGTAGTGCGCTTTGTGATGCAATTTAATTGAAGTAATTAATTTCACTTCCTCTTCCGAAAGCCAACATAAAGATAGATAATTGTATGATGAAATCGTTTATTGCTATATTAGAAAATGATTACATGATATCGTCTAATGTCCGTTTTTTAATTCTATGCAAAAGAAAATGTCGCGGTGTTACCGTTATAAAATATATGGGTTTACTTGGTACATTTATTTTTACCGTGAATAGAAGACTCGTGTGAACAAAATCCTTATCTCATCAGAGACATTAAAGTTTAATTCCTCCTTAGAGCAAAGTCTAATAAAACACCTAAGTAGCACAAACAATTTTTACTTGGAAGTAGAATGGGCTAATTTGGTTTTTGTGTACTAGCAACATTCAGACATTGGATTGTAGGCATCTCAGAAGAAAGAGTACCATAGAAGGAGCGTTAAAAAATGAAAACGTGCCACATAGTCTGTTTCGTCAATCTAAATAGCCGCAAGCTACGTGTTAGAAAGAGAAAAATATAGTCGTGTCTTTGTTGCTTTTTTCGAGCGTACAACCCTTAAACGTCAGTTGGTTACCTTTGGTTACCATTACGCGACCAAATTAGAACGGCTCAGAAAATGACGGCATGCAATGTGCCGCCCAATGACATTGATTTGGCAGAGGGTGTTCTGTGTTTGGCAGTGTGTTTAACAAGAGGTTTGGGAGTGCGCCGTTTTCAAGAAGCTTGTGTATTTTATATTTATTAAAGCACCATTTGTAGTGAATTATAGTGGATTCTCATGGTATATAGTATAAGTAACCATCGGCATGGCGTGTGTTGTGTTAGAATGTATAGCTCATTCTTCCCGAGAAGATAATGAAACAACATTCATCAGCTTCCACCAGTAAGTCTCAATTTTGTGTACCTAAAAGGGTATTTTCTCTAAGATTTCAACTATGGTCTACTAGAATTGCAAATTAGCTATTAGAGAATGGTGTTTTCATCATGATTATTGTGATATTTTCGATATAAATCATAATACAAGTTTGTTGTTTGTTGTAGGGGAATAGGGATGGGACTTTCCCACTTTCTCAGTGAAAAAAAGTATCGATAGTTCGTAGAGCATATTTAGTTATTTCTTGCGTTCGTATAGTTGTTTTAATTGTTAATTATCTATTGCAGGTTACCCGAAGACAGCACAAAATAACAAATGTCGATGACGCAGTATCACGTACAAAGTAGTCTTGGAAAAATTTACACCGCATTTGCAGCAAGCGACTGTTTCATAAACAATAGCAAGTGGCGTAGGTTGGAAACAAGTGCCGTACCTACTTTACGCTTTTCCTTAGCCCGCAGATCATTGGTATGGATGAAAATATCAGAAGTGCTTGATAATTTTTTTGGTGATAGGAATAACCTTCCTTAACGCGAGAAAAAAGTTTCAATTTTTGATAGGTTATTCCTATCACCAAAAAAAATATCAAGCACTTCCGATATTTTCATCCATTCCCTATTATGCATTATAATAATACTAAAAATAAAATAAAGTCTACATACTGCACAATTATGTCGACTGAGGTGCACGTTTTGCTGTATGTATGTACATCAGGAATTTCACATGAGACCCGACTGTCTCGTTGGTCCAGTGGTTACTCCACTTGGATAATAAAACAGGTTGTCAGTTCCAACCCGCAAGGCGCCGTATATCACTTGTAGAATTTTTCTCTGATTATTGCCTGACTGGGTGTTTTTTTCTATCCTGGACAACGTTTAGCAGTTAAAGGTCATAACTAGTTTAATACTATCGTAGTCTGATTCTGGTGCAAGTGATTTTTATTATTTTTTATGTGAAAGTTATCAACGTGAAGTACTTAAATAAAAAAAATTTCAGGTTGCGACCTCCGCGGAAATGGACAATGTTCGTGAGCTGCAACCAAGCTGATTTAATTTTAATTTCATAAAATATTATCTAAATTATGGCTGTCACATTTTTGTTAAAAAAAAACGTTAATAGGTACTTGTAAAACAGAAGTCAGGGATAAAAACATATACATTATAGTAATACGTGTTGGTTTCTTCTCTATTGAGCTGCAACCTGCCACTTTTTATGTGAAAAGCTTGAAACTACGTACTTTATTTGATGCCAAATAATGTACCAATAAATCGTTTGGTTTTTACTTTTTATTTTATTCCATCGAACCTGGACTGATGATGTTATTACAACGGGTTCCTTGAGTAACTATGCTAGGCGGTAGGTATTTATTGGAAACAAATACGTAATTTATTAACACGACACAGGGTATCCTAGTGTGGGGCCAGAAGCAATCTATGTGCCTGTGTGTAAATGTTATGTTATGTTATTAAATAGTTTTTCCTATTTTGGTCTTGTTTTAATCATTATACTTTCTTACAGTGCCACCATCTCATCTGTTCAGTTGATAGCGGTGCTAGTGGAGAATTTAGTAGTAACATTTGAGAAATTTACCTAGAAAAATGAGAATATTTTAACCCATCTTTCAATTTTAATGAACATATCTTAGTAAGTGAATAAATAAAACAAAAAATGGGGAACAGGATTTACAATTAATTACTTAGTTACAATTTTACCCACCTGAACAGATAACTTGGTGGCGCTGTATATGGTGATAATTGATGATTTGCAAACATATTAAAAAAAAGGTTCTATATTCGCCGTACATAATACTTTTTGCCATGTTACCACATAACTTGGTAAAATCTTTTTTCGATTCGCTATAGCCCTATTAGTCCCATTTATATTATTGAAAACCTGATGTAGAATTACTTACTGTTACTTACAAATATTTATTGTAACTTATATGGCATGTACCACACTTAGCACATAATAAAATAACCGTAAGGGGTTCCAGCTGGTTCACTAGCACCACCAAGGGAAAAATGATATTTTTTTAGAGATAAATACATTGATAATTAGATAGATAGATAATGGTGATAATAGTGATTATCATGGGCCCATGACTGTAATTTAAATTATTGGAATTGGAATAATGGAATTTAGTCGTAGGTTTTTTGGTACACAGCCATGGGTCCGAAAAATCACTATTAAACATGGTGATGGGATTGAAAAGATACTTTTTGCAAATTGTGAAAAAGAGGTATGATTTTTTTATCATTTAATATTAATACGTAATTACCACCATTAATTTTTAAAAATACACAGATTATGTAGATCGGAATAAATAATATCGACATCTTTATGGTGTTTGTCCCAGCCCTATCGATTTTGGCTTTGTTCAGTAATCTGTGGCAACCGTGTACGATTGTAACATTTTTAGTGCATGAGTACACTACAGCTGTCTCTTTCTGGCGCAGAGATTTATCTTAAGAGTAACATGAACAGCTATACAACTGTTACTTTTTATTTTATTCCTCCTTCTATGGTACTCCTTCTTCTGAGGTAGGCATTGAGATATCAACGTGACTGTTTTATTTTTTTTGCATTGAACTAAAAAACAGACTTTAGAAATACCCACTCTAATCACACCCCATAATCCGATTGTTGATTTTTGAACTGGATTCCGGATGCACTTTCCTGACTTTTTGTCGGAAGGAAAAATAAATCCGCTAAGTCCTCCGCATTGTACTATATATTTTTTTTATTTGTGAATGCAATAAAAGAACCAATAAATAAATAAAGTAAGTAATGCCCGGTTTCTGAGGTCCATTTAAACCTAGTTTATCTATTCCATAACGCTATTGATTCAATAACTTGCCATTTTACGTTTCTGAACACCTATGCAAAAAATAAACTTGGTTTAAACTTCGTTCAACTTAACCGCCCGGGTTTGGTCGGTTATCGAATCTATAACTTTATTTGACGTTTCAAGTGACATTAGACAGTTTAGATTATAATACATAAATTGTATTTCTCTTGTGAAAAACAACCAGAGCATTGTTATTTTCACCTTGTTAGCACTATATTTTCATTCTAAATAATAGTTTGTTAGTATGGAGTACACTTCATCAGATTCGGATTTGGAAGTGATGGAGCTTGTTGCGCATATTTCTGTACCGAGAAACTTGAGGTCCCGAAGAAATCCGTTTGAAATGTTCTCGGATGAGGAATTCCAAGCAAGATATCGTTTCAATAAGGATACTGTCCGGCACTTATGTGAAATGGTCAACACTGGACTGAAACCCATGTAATGCCGGAAATACCTATAGGTACATTATCGGTTTTGGAGCAAGTCTGTACTGTATATCCTTAAGATTTTATGCCACAGGGACGTTTCAAATTGTTGTTGGTGATTATATCAGCGTCCATAAGACTATGAGTAGAATAAATAATGAATAATAATAATAATTAACACACAATTAAAGTTAGGAAAAGTAGGAACTGATAAACAAAATTGCCGCACAAAACATAACTAACATCTGACTTTTTTTTTCTTGACAGTGGCTAAGATACATAATTGGTTTAGGTTGTGAAAAAGTATTCTCATCTATTTAAAAAAATGAAATCTTACTGTAAGGTGATTTAAAACTATTATTTTAATTATTTTATGTATGAAAAACCTGAATCTGCAGTAGAATACAGATGAAATGTGTATGTTAATAGTAGGCTTCAAAATAGTTCCATCTAGTGGCGGAATGGTGAACTACTTATCGGTTCGATAACTATACGGGTCAATATACGCTATTTGAGTTTCTATGGTCCATGGACAAATATTATGTTAAACTTATTATATTATTGCGTCCGTATGCTTAAGCATTAAAAAATATGGTCTTTTATTTGGCCCACATAGTCTATTCACGATAATTGTTTAATTTAAGACATTAATCGTTAAAAATAGTTGTAAATGTATACCCCTCAGCCTCCCCATTTCAAGATTATAATGATTTTATGGCGAGATATTTTTTACTACGTATGCCATTATGTTTTTTTAAATATGGTCATATGCTTTTATAAACATCGAAACATATTTCATGAAAATATACAGTAAAAAAAATTATTAATATAAAGAAAAATAACTTACTTTCATGTCACGTTACAATATTGTCACTTCATCTGGCGAAACTCAAAGAAGTAAAATTTGACTTAAAACCGCAAAGGTATGTTTTTGTCCATGAACTACGCGCATACAATAGTTTTAAGTTAGAAACAAGCTAATGACGTTGAGCAAAATTCCTATAATATAGCGTCAATTTGCAATTTGCGGAAAGCGTGTTTCTGCCAGTCGTTGGAGTATTTCCTCTGGCAAGTCTATGTTTTTGTATTTTATAGTTACGAATATATACGTATATATACGTATATATTCGTAACGTAGTTACGTATAGTTTGCACAATGCAATGTTTATTGTGTGTAGATGTCATGTATTACGTTAAACGGTGATCAGAAAAGCGAGTGATATGTTTTTGTAGGTTTTGTGCGATTTTCTCACTCCTCTGGCGTCACTCCTCTGGCATATTTCATGTTTTATTTAATACGTGTCCCTTCTTAGCTATAATCAATGGCCTGTCACTTCCCTGCTTTAATTTGTGACTACTCTGCCAATAGCGTCCGTCCTCTGGTAACACATTTTCCTATCGGGCTTATGAAATTCAAAAAAATGGAAAAATGAATGAATGAATGAATGAATGAATGAATGAAAAATTCTTTATTGCACAAGAAAAGATCTGCACAAAGGCGAGCTTAATACTAACAAGTATTTTCTTCCAGCTAACCATGGGAGATGTGGAAAGAATAAGGGGCAGTGCTACGAAGTCCAAGTAATATAGAAAAGATATATTACTTACAGATTACCATTGATGTATAATATCAATATAATACATAAACTTCATACTAATAATACATACATATAACAATACATCTACTATACATAATGTACTACACACTATATTACGATATTCCATAGATTATGTGCCATTATATAAAATAAAATAAATAAATACTTTCATATGCATCCTTATTGCGGATTGCTCTGAAGTCCAAAGTAATGCTCATGAATCGCACTCTTGAACACTTCGGCCGATGGGGCCCGGCAAATGTGCAGCGGCAGTGCGTTCCACAGGCGCACAGCCGTCACAGTAAAGGAATCCGAATAACCTGCCATACAATGCAAGGGGGTTTTGAGAAGCAAATCTTTGCATGGGCGCTGAAGGCGACCATGCGCGCCACGAGGGGCGAAACGCTTGCGAAGATATTGAGGGGCTGAGGGGTCATGTAGTATACCATAGAGAAGTGACACAATGTGGGCATTCCTGCGAGAGCGGATGTTTAGCCAAGCAAGCTGAGTGCGAAATTGGGACACGTGATCATATTTACGGAGGCCGAAGATGTAACGAATACAAACGTTAAGAAGGCGATCTAATTTATCAAGAAGTTCCTCAGTGAGGTCGGGGTAGCACACATCTGCATAGTCAATGACGGGGAGAAGCAAGGAGTTGACTAACGTAACTTTGGCGGAGTACGGCAGGAACTTTTGCATACGTTTAAGCAAGTGCATGAATGAAAAGATCTTCCTACTTATTTCACTCACATGTTTATCCCACGACAGGTTGTCCTGAATGAAGAGACCCAAATTTTTCACTTGCCTACAGTATGGTAACGCGAATCCATTGTAACATACTGGGGGCAAGGAATTCCTGTCGATCTTAGACAGTAGAGCCCTACTCCCAAGAATCATAACCTGCGTCTTACTCGGGTTCACTAGCAGGCCATATTGTTCAGTCCAAGCATTTATTGCAATCAGGTCTGTGTTCATTTTTGGACAGCAACAGAAAGAAGATCCTGCTTGAACGGCAAGTAAAGCTGGAGATCGTCTGCGTACAGGTGATAGGAACTGAAGTTAACTACTTTGACAAGAGTGTTAATGAAAACAGAAAAAAGTAAAGGGGAAAGAACTCCTCTCTGCGGAACACCAGCAGTGACGTCGCACCAATCGTAGAGGACGTCACCTGCACGAATGCGCTGCTGGCGACCGTGGAGATACGAGTGAAACCACGCAGCGGCTGACTCCGATATGTTGAGGGATCGGAGGATGGCAAGGAGGATTTCGTAGTCAATGCAATTAAATGCACTACTGAAATCTAATAAGGTAAGGATAGTGAGCTGATGTTCGTCCCTAGCGTAGCAAAAATCGTCGGTAATTTTAATGAGAGCAGTAGATGTACTATGGGACGGACGAAAGCCGGACTGGAAGGAGTTTAGGAGTTGGTTGGTGTGGAGAAAAGCCATTAGCTGGCGATTCACACACGTTCCAAAACCTTGGAAAGGAAAGGAAGTATTGAAATGGGTCGATAGTGTTTGAATTCTGTAGGTACAGAAGTTTTTGGAATAGGCACCATGTACGCCAACTTCCACTGAGAGGGAAAGGAGCTGGAGGAAAGGGAGGAATTCACAATGTGGGTAAGGGCAGGGAGTATTAGATTAAGGATCGGCAGTAGTAGGTCACGCCCAACCGAGTCATGATCTACAGCCTTTGTGTGGATAGATAGGATGATTTTCTCAATATCGGAGTCAGCAACTGGGGTGAAGCAGAAAGGGTGGTGTGAGGCTACGGGAGAAGTTGAGATGGTCTGTATAGTTACAGCCTTCAGCAGAGGATCAATGGAGTGTGGGGGAGATGAAAAGTGTCGGTTCAGACCATTGACGTCGATCGACGAGTTCAAGTCTTGCCGACACTTACCAAAACCCAAGGAACGCAAAAGTTTCCAGATATTGTTCGGAGAGCATCGTTCATTCGACGTGTGAATGTGGCGTCGTTTAGCGTTCCTAATCACCTGGTTGCACCGATTTCTGGCCGTCTTAAAGAGACACCAGTTCTCTTCAGTAGGGTTCTTCTTGTGCTTGCGTCGAAGCCTATCCCTCCTAGCCATTAGTCCCCGAATTTCTTTGGTCAGCCACGGAACTGGAGGACGCTTCATTTTTACCACGCGTACAGGCGCATGAACATCGTATAGACCAAAGATGAGACTGTTGAAGAGGTCGATCTTTTCATCCACCGTACCCAACCGTTCCAACCGTGACCAGTCTAAACTTGCGGCATCCGCCTTAAGCTTATCCAGGTCCATCCGGGCAAAGTTACGCTGCAAGATAATTTTAGGTTTAAGTTTAGGAATTTTGAGCTTATTAGAAGCAAACAGAAGGTCGTGATGGGAGAAGCCTGGCGCAGTAAGCTGGCCATGGGCAGGAACGCGGTCAGGTCTAGAAGTAAGAATCAAGTCAAGAAGGGTGTGCGAGTCATTGACATGGAAAGTAGGCCCAAGAGGGAGAGAATTTAAATTGACGGAGGTAATCAGAGATTGAAATTGACGAGAGCGAGCATTTTCGTACAATAAATTGGTATTGAAATCACCCATGATTACAACATGGTCATAATTGGGCAGATGTGTGACCAGCAATGTCTCCAGCGTGCCGAAGTAGTCAATACCAGGTGGAGCATACACGGTCCCGAGAAAAAATTTCACTGTGTTGAAATTTAGTTCCAGGAATAAGTATTCCAATGAACCAGTGTGTGTTGACGATGATTGGGTGACTATCTTAAATTTTATTTCGGATTTGATATAGATAGCAACCCCACCACCTCGTTTTTCTATGCGGTCATTTCTTATTAACACGTAGCAAATATATATAAGTTATATCGTAATAAACTACTGAAAAATAATGCTCCAACAAGCTCTCCGAACATCCGTTAGGGCTTAAGTTTCGTACAGGCCCTGTAAAAATAAAGATATTAATAATAATAACAAGTTCCTACTCTGTGGTAACTGTCAGCCGTCAGACAAAGGAAAAAAAAAGTGACTCAACAAAGGTAACCTTAAAATACAGGTAAACAATCAAATCAGATGGCCGCAAAGAAAATCTAACCTGTTTATGCTCCAGAAAGGGAGATGACAATAGATATTCAAAAATAAAGAGGTAAGCTATTCGAATTATGGAAAGTGAAACATTTTTATGGGAAATATTTGTGCTATACCTATTTACTCTTCTTCACAGGCTTTGAAGCTCTCACGGGTCTTGAAGATGGTACCGGAGTGGCCCTCTTGGCTTTCGGAGCAGCAAGCGCAGACGACGATTTTTCTGGCTCCACCATTGTCGATTCAAGCTGGTCGAGTTGCTGCATAGAGTCCAGCCGAATCTTAGCTGCGCTATCTTCAGGCTTCAGAAACACCACTCCATCCTGAGACCAGCATCTATGGATTCCATGCCGACGTCTAGCTTCGAGGAAGATCTCTCTACGCCGTGGAGTCAAGAACTCAGACAGAGTGATACCGCCACCTTTAAGTGCCTTCTTGCTCCGCCAAATCTGCGACCGGATCGTCATAGAACAGAACTTAACAAGAATAGGCCGCGGTCTAGTGCTTTCCGTGGATGGTTTTCCTAGGCGAAAACAGGACCTGATATCACTCTCAGCAAAATCCTTCAACCCGAGCTTCCGCCTGAACACATTAGCCACTTGATCGTGTAGACTCGCGTCCTGTGACTCGTCCACACCCAGCAGGCACAGGAACTTTCTCCTCCCAGCGTTGTTGACATCATTCACTTGCACAGACAAGGCTGACACCTGAACACGGAGCAGCTCCACAGCTTGCAACATACATGCCTTGAAGATGCCGAACTCACTGGCCAGGTGTTCCAGGTTTGTGGGGGCAGATGTAGTGGTCGCTATGCGAGCTTCAAAGGCAGCCATTGTCTCCACAAACTTCTTCTCCAGATCGTTGATGGCGCATGCTGTGTCCATGTTTCCAGTGAAGTAGGTAGTTAAATAATGGTGATGTGATGTGGTGAAACAGCAGTTGATCTTCAGTGTTAGTGCATAACCACCAAAGTTACGTAGTTAAATGTGATTATTCTTGCGAAAATGTAAGTAATAACTAATTATTGTAATTAAAATTTCGGGAGCTAATTAACGTGCGTCCAACTTATTTCGCAGCTGCCCGCCGAAAAAAAAAAAAACACCCATACGACCGTCCTGCGTGCACTCATTGATAATTAACTGACGTTTATGGAACTGATAACTTTATTGATTCTATAGCTAATGAACCATTAACTGTGAACCTCAGAAACCGGGCATAAGAGAGTTGAAGGAGTTTTGTAAGTGTATATGGAATAAAGTTAACAATCGATTGTTGTTTTGTTATTTTTTATATATGAACATTTTACATTTTTTGAATATTTTTTTACACTTTACATACAGGCACATACATTGCTTCTGGCCCCACACTAGGATACCCTGTGTCGTGGGAACCAGAAACAGGGACGTCACAAACATGTAAGCATCCAAGACCTGGGTTTTTTTTCTCCCCAGCCGAGGATCGAACCCGGGACCTCTCGCATGGTAAGCATATGGGCTAACCGTTACGCCACAGAGGTCGTCATGATTATTATTATTATAACTATTATGTACCAAGATCTTAACTTTATACAGGATCCTCTCTTTATTTTTCCAACTGGTGTACAAAATTGAAAACAGATCGTTAGTATTGATAATACATATACATAAACAGGCTAGAAATGTTTATTGTACCTATTGTTCATTTTGTCAAGAAGCTTTACACAATCATAATTATGTGAAATGTAGTTATGTCCCACCGAGGTGCACGGGTCTCTTCCGTAAGGAAGGTATAGGCCATACTCCACCACGGAGGCCAAGTCCGGATTGGTTTAATATTAATAAGAAATTATTACGTCTAAATTAATATCAAAAGGAATATAAAAAAATATATAAATCCTTGGGATCCATTTAATTTTTGTGGCCTTAGCTAAATCGAGGATATAAAAAAATAATTTCTCAGCAAATAAATGAGTACGTGCCAAAAATATCTGAAAGAACTATGTACAAGTCAAATAAACATTTTATACGCAAATTTATTTTACAATATTGTAACTGAACGAGGGACCATATTTGGAAAAAGACGCAATTTGGACAAATTGAAAAAGTATCTATAAGATAGATAATATTTTATTTGACCAATTACTGTGCTGACAAATTAATTACATGAGAAATGTTACTAGACATATTATTAATTTTCATATAGGCCTCTCTGTTGCCAAACTAAGCAAAAGCCTGTGTTTCAGCAAACAGCGCAACTCTCCTCCGGTTACATTTTGTTGCTAGTCCTACATTTTCACACATATACAAATCTAAGTTAAAGCTGTCATTTTACTCGGCCTATCGGGTTCGGCCTCGGGACAGTAGAAATTGGGAAGATAGATTTCCAGTGGAAAATCCAGTGGATTTTGGTCTCACGACCTCTCGAGCAGGTAGTCAAGCGCGATTAACAGTTAGACGATAGAAGAAGAGGCTTATTCACCAAGCGTGGTTATCATTGCCGCCAAATATCAATGCCAATTTAAAATTGGATGTTGCCTGTTGTTGGTATTTAAGTACAACAGAAAATGTTAGAAAGCCAATCATCATTTCACGCTTAATTCAAAAGACTTTACGAATTCCACGTCGTTATAAAGTTTCACCAAAATTGTAACGTAAGTGCTATAAAGTACCCCACGATGTGTTAAAATTTACGCCGCACACCGCAGAGAAATTTTCCGCGGAAAGCAATAATATGGGTTTATGTATGTAGATTTAACTAAGTCACGCACATACTGTGAAGGTACAGTGATTGGGTATTGTTAGATGCAAACATAATATTTTGAACGTAGCCAATTCAGTGCTGCCCTCTGCAGGCCCGTGGTTGAGTCTTTCTCTCTCTCGTATCGTCTCTGCGCCACGCTGTGTGGATTTATGTAAAACAGCAATTCAGTGTTATTATTTAGTGCAAACGTGATAATAAACCTGCCTGTTTCTCACATCAATGTGCCAGTTTGTTTCTTCTTCACGAGCGCCTCCGCCAGCCCCTACAATCTACAGAAACTAAATACAGTCCACTCAATCAACCTTTGTGCTAGCGCACAGGTATACATAAACACGTTATTATTCTATAAACCTTATGATCTTTGCATTCACGAGACCTTCAGCCCCTTCCTTTTCAACGAATGCTCGAGGGACTACAGTTTCGAATTTAACTCATAATACTTGCTAACATGCTCTGAATTTAATTTCGAAAGGAAATCGTTTGAGTTGGAGAGTATCGGTAGGTGTTTTGGCAAATATGAGATGGTCCGAATGAGGAACGGAAGGAAGCTCGTCAAGTGTGATACTACTATTTGCTGTCGATTGCTGCAAATGTCCAAGGAATGTCGAAGGAATGTTGACGATCTCTGTGGCGCAGCTGTTAGCGTATCTGCCTACCATGCGAGAAGTCCCGGGTTCGAATCCCGGCTGGGGACAAAAAAAGAAACCCACGTGGTTCCCACGACGTAGGGTATCTTGTCTAGACTAGTGTGGGGCCAAAAGCAATGTATGTGCCTGTATGTAAATGTTATGTTATGTTAATGTAGGTTCATAGGCCAAAAGTCTATATATAAAAAACGATTCCACTAAAACGGCACTCAAACCGTCCGAACTTATAAAGTCAAATCTCCACGTTAGAGCTTTCCACAACTAAAGTCTCGTTAAAAGTACCTTAAAGCTACTTTTTAAAACATTGTCTTTAATCTATAGTGTGCTCTCTATGCGCGAGTGAATGCATGTCAAACTCAAAAACTATGTCTGTCAGTGTTGCCAGTTGTGGCGATTATAGCGGCAGAACATTGCAATCGTACGTACATCTTCATGTTGGGAAGTACATTTTCGATTTTCCGTCTTGTTATTAAAATGCTTCGATTTAACTTCGAGTTTTAGAAAAAAACCTCACAAATTTCGTCAACTCTATTTTAGGGATTTACACAACAAAGCGTTTTTGACCACAAACTGCATGAACGAAAAGCTTCCAATCGATTAAAAAAACATTTTACGCGCACAAACTGGACGCATTGCATTTGTCACCAATGTTACAATAATTTACGGAAAAATCGGCTGTTGTTATTAACATGCGATGACACAGGCGCAATTGGAAGAGCAAATATTATGTGCAAATCATGTAGGTATCATCTGCGCAAATATATCTGTGTGCTTGGCTCGATGACACAACATCGGCGCTCTAGTACGGTGTACAAAATAAGTAAACCAAATTAATAAAGACTAGTATCGGTGGCAAGGCGCTAACCGTACTGAAACGATGAAGCGAGTGCAGTGTGATGAAGGAGAAACACATTCCTGCAAGGTGCACAGATGTTGTGACCATGTTATAATTTTTTACATTTGTCACATTTCAAAGATGAACAAGTTTTCTTAGAAATTGTCAATGGACTAGTAAAATTGCGCTTAACAGCGGTATACTCGTGGAATGATAGCTCAAAACCTTTATTAAGCTTGCCTGTCTAATAAGTCTCAAGAGTCAATTACTGGGTAGGTTAAACCTTAAGATATTTTGTTCGTGTCCTAGGCACAAGCGGCGCTTATGTACGACGGGGTACAAGTGTTAATAGACGCCCTTGGAAGGCTTTGGAGGAAGAAACCCGATGCCTTCCGGAATGCCCTGAGACGCGCCTCAGGCCAGCAGAACGCTACAAAGGTCATTGATTGCAACCCCGGGAAAAGCTGGGTAGTACCTTTCGAACACGGTGATAAAATTTCGCGACTCATAAAAAAGGTAAGGAAGTTCCCGAATTTTCTGAACATCCGCCGTTGGGGCAATGGGTATGTTAAAGTAATCGAAAATATAGCCTTATTGGAATAACGAATCCTGCTTCTTCGGTATCGGTAAATAAACCAACGTATACTGCCAATCTGTTTAACTGTATTTTGTGTGGACTTTGACCAATAATAAGCATTTTGATTTCTAATTTTAATCTGAAACAGGAAGCAGTCGATTATAGTATTTATTTTATTTTGTGTGTAAACAAAGTTTTCAAAATAATTGAGAATTTAAAATGTTTTCTACCTGATTCACTATCTACCTCGATTGCAACCATAAATAAAATATTTACATCCATTATTGTTTTTAACGGCAATACGAGATACTGCACAGATGACTTTTGCACTTTATCGAACTAGATGTTGTACGGTATTGTGCGTGAAAAAAAATTCATTTAAAAGCTTTTACCACCAATTTACATCGCGATCGGCTCAAAGAAGTATCGACATAATTCGCAATAGGGAATGGATGAAAATATCAGAAGTGCTTGATATTTTTTTTGGTGATAGGAATAACCTTCCTTAAGGCGGGAAAAAAGTTTCAATTTTTTTGGCCCCGTAGTTAATTTTTAAATATACTTAATATTTTTCCATTCGTAGTTCTGGGCTTAGTACGGCATATCAGACATATTCCTTAGTCCGCTACGTATAAAAAAAAATCTACCTTAAACAGCTGTCATTGTTACCAGTTTTTTTTTTCATACGTAGTGGACCAAGGAATATGTCTGATATGACGTACTGAGCCCAGAACTACGAATGGAAAATATTAAGATTATTTAAAAATTAACTACGAAGCCAAAAAAATTGAAACTTTTTTCTCGCGCTATGGAAGGTTAGTCCTATCACAAAAAAAAAATCACGCACTTCTGATATTTTCATCCATTCCCTATTGCCATTTTCCTAATTTGCTAAATGTTTCAGACTGACATAGAAGGACTCACGGGAAACATATCTTTTAACGAGGAAGGACATCGCCATAACTTTACATTGCAAGTCGTGGAAATGACCGTACAGAATACAATGGTTAAGGTAAGTTTAACGATTCACCCAAAAACGAGCAGCTGCCAATGAATACCGCGGCCTGACTTTGAAATGAGGATTTATCAACTTTGTAACATCAGAAAGTTGAAAGCGATGGTTCAATATTATTTTTTAATAAAATTTATAACTTTTTACCATTCCTTCTAAACTTTCCCCAATATAACGTGAAATTGCAAGATCCATAGGAGCCTCGTTGGAGAGGTTAATTTTAACTTTCTTGCCAAACACTTGTTCCAAAACTCACTAATGATTTCTCGGCGTCCATAAATCAATGCGTACAAACTTTGCAGCCAATTCTTAACGTTTGGACTTCAATTACAATTTCTCTTCAACGTGAGTGAGTCTAGTAATGTTTCTCTTTGTCTAAAGGTGGCCACGTGGTCGGACAAGTACGGACTAATGTTGAGGTATCCAAAACATTTTCCCGTGCAATCACCGGGCTCTTACAATACTAACAAAACATTTATAATCACAACGATTTTACAAGAGCCGTACATGATGGAGAGACCCGTAGACCATTTTCAGTTGAAAAATGAGCAGTACTACGGTTTGTGCAAGGACCTTATCGAACTCGTAGCACGCGAAATGGGTATAAAGTGTAAGTAATTAACCAACCAGCGTGGGCTCCCACTAGATGGTATGTCGACTTAGTTACGTTGTCAGGGAGTCGTTGGATGCGGCACGAGACCGGGAAATTTAGAAAACCGTTAGGGAGCCTATGTCCTCCAGTGGATGTTAAATGGCTGATGATGATCATCATCATTTAAACAAGCAACTGGCTGCAGTGCGACCTTTTTATATTTATTAATTTGCGACATTCTGTTTTTGATGGGTTCCTTTTTTACAGTTGCGTTTGAAGTCTAAATATGTCTACTTGTACCTTTTGAAATTGTGCTTTATTTTTATTAAATTACCATCTTTTAGTCCGTGTTTCTATTAATATCCATATAGTTTCCTCATACAGTCCACCACTAGCTATCATCCCTTATTGTACGTGTACCTGGACCAATTACTGGATGAGCGCGGAGCTCTTTCCTATCAACAATTTTTAACTTTGGAGTTCAAACATATGCTAAATGAGGAAAGGAAGTTTGTAATTGTTTGAAGTTTGTAATTGCCGCTAATTTATTTTTCCTTAAATTGTGCTATGTATAACACCTTGTGTCGTACCACATGTCATGTTTCTAGATCAAAAAGAAGGTACTCTAAAAGTTATTGCTGTTGGAGTAGATTTTTTTCTTGCGAGCGTTAAATATGCAACATAGTGACCGTTTCCTTCGATTGTGTTGATTTGTAAGTTTGACTTTTTACGAAAATTGCATTTATAATATACGTAAAATAGTTATCGTGTTGTACTTTGGTGAGGATCACGAAGGAAAATCTTTCTAAGTTTGAGTGTATTTTTAATAAATATATTATAAAGCGAAAAGTAAAATTTGGTATAAAATATATATTTCGCTTGCAGTACCTACCTAGTACCTATCTAGTTGGGTACTGGGGTTCCCCAACCCCTTGGGGTTGAACATTTTATTATTTTACCGGTTCGAATTATAGGTACTCTTTATTATTTTTTAAGATCTATTTATATGAACTAACATATTATTCTTCTCTTTTAGATGAAATCCAACTAGTGAAAGATGGCAATTATGGTGCTGAGACGCCAATTGGCTGGAATGGTTTGATCGGGGAATTGCTGAGAAAGGTACGTTACGATTCGGCCATCTTTGGAAATTTAGAAGTTTTTTTTAGATATTTTAATCTATACGTATATAATATCAAGTTAATTAGAGATGAGGAGCTGATGGAGGCAAGATTACGATCTCTGGATCACCGACGTAAGGTCGCATGGCTTTCCTTCTTCAACAAAATATATATCGGAGAATGTGGAAAGGGGCTACATGAACATAAGTTGGGGTATAAACCCCATCCCCTTTTTTCCATCAGACAACCAGACGGCTGGCTCTTGTGCACGCATTTATCGTGGGAATTTCGCGAATTCGCACCAAGTGATTCGTGAATCCTTTCATATAAATAACGTCAAAGATGTGAAACCTGTTGCTATCGTCTGATTTTCGAGAGACATATATTTGAGTCCGGTTGTCTGTAAAGAGTCAACCGGCATTTCACTGGTACACACTTAACATCTTAGGGCCAATTTCTGAATTGAGAATTTCGCTAAGTAACTACTCAACTGTAGTGCTGTCTCATCAATTTTCTCAGAAAAGAGCATGACAGAACGTTACTTAAGTATTTACCTAACGATATTATCAATTCAGAAACCGGGCCTTAGAACCCGTCTTCGTAAACCATCAGAAGTGACTTGGGTCAAGTGTCAACGTTTAATACAAAAAATTCAAAGATTTTTTAAAACATACTATTCTACATAAATAAAAAAATATGCCTATATCCGCAGTTGATCAACAGTGGAGTCTCCGGTGAATCATTGTCAAGTAGATTGGAACTATTTTATTGAAAATATATTACTGTACGTACTTAGGTTTATTATTAGTACTCGTAGTAGTTTTAATCACTTTGTTATCTATAGTATGGCGACACTAAAAAGTAAATTGATCACACAATTATAATTAAAATTTAATATTTTAATATTTTGTAAATAACAAACTCTAACTAATGTATTTAAGGTATGACGCATTTTTAGTCACCCCTGTATACATCTCAAGCGACCCTTATGTGCTGTAAAGATCATCTGACGTCGTCTGGGGTGAAATTATAAGTATGTTGTTACTGTTACAAATTATTTTCATCTATGAAATCGACAATCGCCACATCAAAGATATTAAAATTTAATTACTCATAAGAGCAAAGTAAAAAACAACACCTAGGTACATAGCACACACAATTATCACTTGGAAGTAAAATGGGGTTATTTGTTTTTTTCGCATTAGTAACATTCAGACATTGACGGACTTTGCTTTGATAAATGATATGTCAATGTGACATTATTTTTTGCATTAAATTATAAAACAGACTTAAGGAACTACAGTATCACTAGGGGGTAGAATTCTTTGAGTGCTGAACGCTGTCACTGGCCGCTAAAGTTTCTTTTTAAAAGGCCTCAAGTGTCAACTTACTTGCGTTGTACAAACTTTATTGTAGCTTTGAAACTCATTGACGTCACTTTGGCAAGACATAAAAAGATACGTACCAACGTCCTTCCTCAAATCCTTCCCGTGGTACCTGTTTCGCGATACGTGAAGTCAAAAAGGGTATAATTGATTGAATTACCAAAACATTAGCATTATTGAATTACGTAGGTTATATAACTTGGTACGTTTAACTAAATAGACTTGAAAGCGGCGCAAATTGATGTTTATGGAGTGCCACGATTTATAAGCTACCTTATAGGTGCTTAAATTATCTCTAGATGTGTTTTTATTTGAGATGTACTGAGTTTAACAATAATTAAAAATATACCATAATGTCTATGACTCAAAGTGTTAGTGACGTTGGTCGTTACAATTATATTCAAGTGATTTGTATTTCTGTAAAGAAAAAACATTACTTTTTGCACAATTTTTCGCAATAGGTCCCATAAGAAAATGCTTACCTTAGCATGTTCATCAGCTATAGGTACATGTATAGAACAGACCACCTGTCCTATAAGTGTATACCTATAGGTGAGAACTTATAAATATTAATACCAAGAGGATACTCGCTGAGTCTAATTAAACAAACTGTATTAATTTAGTACCTAGCTGAATGTCAACGTACAAATTAAAATTGAACCAAAATCTTGTTACTCAAAGCCAAAAATAATCTCGGAGGCGTATCTTAATTTACACAAAACGTTAATTGAAGTTTATTATAAATACTTGGCAAGGGACCTCCGGAACGGATTTTCATGTAACGAACATAATATATAGAGCAGAGAGGGCTGCGGAGGGATACATTTAATGGACCGTAAGTTAAAGACAGGGATTATCGGCACCAATCCAAGTCAGCCGAGGCCGGCCGCACAGTGGTCCGAAAATCAAATATGGTGGACTTAGGGTTCAAAGTTGAGATATCAAGCTGATTTTTTTTTACTTACTGTTTGTAACAATAGCAACAACTTTTTTATTTAGCGTTTTTGCTAAAAAGTGTTTTCATAGTGAAAAAAAATATTGTATTTTTTTTGTATGGAGAAAAAGTTATAAACGCGAAAATCTTTCAAATGGTAATACTGTTAGGCAAAGCGGCTAGTAGGCGATATAGTACGCATGATTCTGAGCATTTCATGCCTTGACACCATGTTCATAAGTCTGCCGCTTTGGCTTCATTATGAATGAATTCCTACAAATCTAAGAAATTATCTAAGTACCCACCATACCACCTTTGTACGGTAGGTACTTAGTTAATCACTTAGGTATTTAAATGGCCACATCCTATTAAAGCCTTTAGCCGACTCTCATTGGTCGAGTCAAGTGACGTATGAATAGTAGAAACTACATTTAAGTGCCGCGTACGATATTTTTCTTCATTGCAAATTCATTCATTGAAGAAGCTACATCTACAAATAAATCTATTGCGCTTAAAGAATCTGGATATCATGTCTCGATTTGAAACCAACTTGGATTTCTACATATTTCTACGAGAGGGAGACTTGAAAGATTACAAGAGGTTATATCAAGCAATTTTGGACTGCATTTCATTCAATGTTTCTTTCTGTTTCACTTCTACAGAA